>CM028134.1:296908125-298191250 GCA_016271365.2 Neoceratodus forsteri | reverse complement strand
CCAGTGTGTTTTTTTCCTGGCCAATCCGTACCCCAAACCATGCTGTACAATGTACGCAGGGGGCTACCCACTGTGACATCGGCAATGCAGTCCCTGTTCAAAAGTATCAGATCCAGCAGCATTGCCCTGTTTTTAGTGGCTTCTGCAACCAGCTGTCCAAGAAAAATGCCGCTTTCAGGGAGTCTAAGATGGCTCTACTTCTAGCTGTAGCTGTGGTTACCCTGCCCCACTCTACATCCACCAGATTAAAGTCCCCTATAATCAGTACCCCCCCTTGTCATTCTGCCAATGGCCTCTCGCAAACCCAGACCAACTCTACCTCCATTGGTGGTCTGTACACCACCCCAATGTGGATTAAGATCATGGACCCAGCCACCAAGCCGACCCAAGGAAACCTCTAGCCCTTAATCATCCATGTAGCATCCATGGCCTTTGTACCGTCCCTTACATAGAAATCAACCCTCCCCCCTTTTCCTCTCTGCCCTATTCTTACAAAACATTGTATAACCCATTAGGAGTGTTAGGAGGCAGCACAGTGCAGTGGTTTAAGGCTCTGAGCTGCAAACCTGGAGACCTGGGTTTGAGTCCCACAGCTCCCACTTTCATATTGTGTGACCCTGAGCAAGTCACTTAACTTCCTTGTGCTCTCAGGTCACACTTGTAAAACAAGCTTCAGCTTAGTGTGCCTCTCTGCTTAAAAAAAAAAATGGAATGGCACATCCCAGCCATAGTTGTCGGTGCACCATGATTCTGTTATTACCACTAGATCTAGGTCCACCTCTGCAATGGTTGCCTCAAGGTCACAAATTCTGTTTTCTAAGCCCCTTGTGATGGCATATATGGATCTACTCTGCTCTCTATCCCCTAGTCCATTCTTCACCCTTCCTATGTCCCTGGTACTGTCTTCCCCTTTTTAACCATCTGCTGTCCACCCTACCTAATTCCTCTCTCACTCCTAGACCTACCTCCTGACTCTTCTCCTTGTTTGTCCCCATGCTACTCAACCCCACCAGAATGTACTTTCCTTGGGCTTCTCTCTGATGCTCCAGTTTCGGGGGGGGGGGCACATTCACTGTTTTCCTCATCATTTCTGCTTCCCCTCTTGACTAGTTTAAATGCCCAAAGAAGTAGCATTTAAGCCTTCCACCCAGGACTGCACACTCCCCTCCTGGATGGATGGAGATTATCTCCTCTGTACAGGCCTCAACCTTCCCAGGTAGGACCAAGTCCCCAGTGTAGCCAGCCAAACCTCCTCCACCCTGCACCATGCCTTCAACCAGTTACTGAAGACACTGATGTGATGTTCCCTTTCCTCCCTCCAGCCATATACAGGTAGCATGTCAGCGAAAGCCATCTGCATCCCACCTTGGGACCTCCCCTCTGGAGGACCCTCACATCTTCCCTTGTCACTAACATGGGTGCCTTCTATTGGCAGTCCCATCCCGCCAGAACAGTGAAAGAGTTGTGTAGTGGCACCAGCTGAGGAATATGTTCCCAACCCTTCACCCCACCCTCCCAGAGCCCACCACAATCCAGTCAGCCATCCTTCTTGGCACTCTCTGAGGCAACAGTGGTGGACTAAGTAGCCCTGGGTGGGGGAGGAGGTCTCCCAAATCCCAGCCAACTCAACTTTCAGTGTACTGACCACCTCCTTCAACCCAGAGGTGCACACAGATGGGGCAGCACCTCAGTCTCCAGAAGGTCTCCCTGAAGACTGCCACTCCATAGCCACTGCACTGCACCTCCCCAATCATCCTCAGTACAGTAGAACCTTGATTATCCAAAACAAATGTGAGACAAAGGATTTGTTCAGATAAGTGAGAGGTTCAGATAAGCAAGTTTCTGTTGATTTACATGGTGAAATTAAGCTTGGACATATGCAGTAACATAAAAACAGAAACCAACGCAGTTTTAAGCAAAAATTTGTTTTATTTCATTGTAATTTGTTTTTATTAGATTAGCAGAAATGAAAAAAAGTTAAAAAAATATAAAAATCTTTAATTTTTTTTTTTAAATAGTCAGTGATCGCTTTCTGTTTTGCAGCTTTGTTTAGTTGTTTCAAAGCCTTCTGTTCCAATTAGCGTAACAGGAGAGTGTCTAGGTAGTCGCACTCTTGTTGACTCTCGAGCCAAAGGCTACAAGTTTTGAAAGCTGAAACAGCTTCAGTTGCTGTGAGAGGAACAGTCACATTGTCATCCTCTGGATCACCATCCTCTATCTTCTCATTTGGACTGGTCCTCAGATGCTATTGCGACTATGTCTGCATCAGTTAGTTCCCTGTAGCCCTTGTCATCCATGTCTGCTTCTATCCACTGTGTCAGATGCGTTTTCCATCATAGCCGCGTATGCCCTTAATTTATCTCTTGCTTTGTGCAGGTCAGGCACAATGGATTTCCCAATGCCAAATCACCTGGAAACGACAATGGCCTTCCCCACACTGTCTAGGCAGTCCAGAATGTGAAACTTTTGGGAGATATCGAGAATGGCATCTCTTTCTTTTCTTGTCAACCATTGTTCAGCCCAGCTGCTCAGCAAACTGCAGGTTACAGTCAACACATGAGACGTAACTGAGTGCCTTAGGTAGCTTAGGCACCTTAAGTATCTTAAGTACCTGTTAATTAGATACTAATTACATACTGGCAGCTGAACATGGTTAGCACTTAAAACACAGCAAGACAGCATTAGTTTATATCATTTGCGCTTCTGTTCAGTGGAGAAAAAGCAAATCGGGTGCATGTATGAAGAAAGGTGGGGGACACGATACAGGTTTGGCTAATCCAGAGATTCGGTTAAACGGGAGTTGGTTAAATGAGGTTGTAGTGTACTACTCTCTCTATGCCCTTAAGAACTTATGTCTTTACCCAAGATAGTGTTACCCTTTTCTGATTGGTTGTAGCGATACCCTTGATATGTTGGTTCTATTTAACTTTCACGTTGTAAGACTTTACTAGCTTTCCCCTTTAAATTAAATTTAATCCTTGTCACTTGAACCTAGATAGGGTTTCTCAGGTTTTCACCCCCTTCTTACCCCTACCCTAGATAGGAAGTTTCCTTTTTGTACCTCCCCCCCGATTATCTTACCCTCTTATCACCTGACCCTAGACAGTGTTTTATAAGTTTTCCTTTGTCATCCTCTTCTTACTCTTACCCTAGACTGGGTTTACAAAAATAGGGAGCTCTTACAATACCCTTAACAGGTGCTTACAGTTCCTGTACTTGTATAGCATAGTATAGTATAGTATAGTATAGTATAATAATTAATGGCTTCCTTTTTTTCCCATAGGGAAACCGTGGCATAATTTGCCATTATAAAGGAGCGTTTATAACGGCAAACACGCGCACAGTTTCCCCCACTCTGCATGTATGCCTTCTCGCATTCCTCAATGCTCGGTCGCCGTCTCCATCTCAACCGTATGTGTGTGTGGATTCAGCAGGCAGTTTAACATTTAAGGTAAATCAGTTCCCGACTAGTTTATGTTTTAGATTCATCCTGTGAAAACATTGTATTGAACATCTGAAAACAACGCGTTACTATGAACAATATTAAATTGAACTTGGCGGGTGATGAAGAGATACCGGGGTGTTTTGCTGCGCTTAAGTAAAAAAAAATCAGGTCCACACATTCAGTGCAGATTAGTGTACCTTCCACTGAAAGACCAATTTTGCCATCAACCTTATTAACTAGACTATATGATTTATATTAAATTGAAATTGAATCTTGCACAATAGTTTAAAATAAAAGTGAAGGCTGACTGTGCGCCATGACATGATCGGACTGCGGCAGCACAGCAGCCTTTTTTATTTTATATAATTGCTGAGGGAAAAAAGAGAAACACAACAATTATGTAAAATAAAATATGGGTCTGGGTGTGTGAAAACATGAATTTACACACACCCTTGGGGTTTGATGCTACGTATAAACCCCTCGAGCTTCACTCTTGGAGTTTATGTAGCATCAAACCCCTCGGGTGTGTGTAAATTCTCGTTACATACCCAGACCCATACTTTATTCTCTATGTATAGTATAGTATAGTACAGTATAGTATAGTATAGTATATACTTCTCTTCTATTTGTTGGTATTTGATTAGATGTCTCACATAAAACTCCACTGGCCAGCATGCTATTGAAGCTGACAATTATAACCTCTGGGTCTAGGAGAGAATTTGCTTCAAACTGTATTGTACCAAGTGGCTCCCCTGAAGCTATGTGTGTTGAATTTTGACTTTAATAGCACACTGATTATGCAAGGTTATTGAGTGCATCTACAAATGCCAATAATTAAAAGAAAATGAAATATTTATTTAGAAATAGCGATCCCCATATTATCAGGGCAAGAACATAAATGTCAAAGGCTCCTTTTAGAATCAGAAATATGACATACCATAGGCCAAAGGAAGGCCCTGTAAACTGTTACACTACTTCTTTATTGGTACTTCGAGCACTTATAATTGAATGCCCTTCTGTTTTCCTCCCATCTTCCCAAAGTGCAACAGATCTGCAAGGAAAGATTCCTTCTCTTGGTGCTCTTGGAGTAAGACATTCTGTAATCCAAATAACTTCCCACAGGGTACAATCTAAATGTCTGCCTACAAGTTACCATCTAAATGTCTGCCCACAGGGTACAATCCAAATACTTCACGATGTGAAAACACAAGACCCCCTCCTGCCTAAAGAAAAACAACACTCTCTCCCCTGTCTCTCCCCCCGTCTCTCTCTCTCTCTCTCTGTCTCCCCGTGTCTCTCCGCCATCTCTCTCTCTCTCTCTCTCCCTCACACACACACACACACACACACACACACACACACACACACACACACACACACACACTCCAAGTAGCCATGACTTGGTAACCAGGTACGGCCCACTAGGCATAAGTGCCTGTTTTCAGGGGTGACCCAGGAGCACTGCAGAGGTTAAGTGATTTGCTTAGAGTTACACACTATGCAAGTGGAGATTATGGGAATCAAACTCAGGTCTACTAGATGTACCAAGCTCAATTACAGCTCATTACTCTAACCTCTAGGCTATACAACCAGCCTAGACCTACAAATTTATTGGAGGGGAGGTGGCATTTTAGGACTTGATCACCGATTTTGGTTACTCCTACAGTCTGATAGCCACTTCTACAGGTGTTATAATATGACTGTGCTGTCTTTGAATCAAACATCACATAATGCTAACTGCAAAAAAAAACGAAGTAATATGGTGTGTACAAGAGGTCTGGATAACAAATATGGGTATGTGTACAACCTAGGGGTGGGACACAAAGAGGCACGAAAGGGCCCTGGTTTACATATGTTATTTTTCTAGCTACACCACTGCAGGCAGGCAGGCAGTCACATTCCTAGCTACACCACTGCAGGCAGGCAAGCAAATTTAGAAAGTGTCTGGCCAAGGCAGAGCCATACTCCATCTAGCTAATAAGGCCCAGCATCCCCAACCACCACCTTGCAATTTCTGCAATGGCTACATACCTACTACAAACATAGGGTCTACAGTATCAGACCAGTGAGCTCTAATCACTTCATCAGTCCACTTTCCTGTTCAGTCTGACATGCCAATATATTTCTACTTCACACAGCAACATCCTTGGGTGTGCAAAGGTGTGTGGCAGCTAAGAAATGAAGTATAAGCTAAGGTGTGCAGCATCTAGGCAATGACGTTTTATGAGCTAATCAGTTGATAAAGCATTTGGATAGTTCAAGGGAGCAGAATTTGGTTTTACATAGCACTTTTTCACACACACAATAAAACTCAGAGAGCCTTATAATGCAGTGAGTCAGATCATGGGTGCAGGAATGCATATGCCAAGTAAGCCATGGTGGCTTATAGTTGATTTTAGAGGGGTGCAACATTTTGGGCCCCAGTCATCAAGTTTAGTTTCTCCCCACTGCCTACTGCCCACCCTACTCATTATGTAACTGTTTACTCTGTTTGAGTTATACTAGTAGTGCAGTGACTGTATGCAAACAAATGGAGCAGCCTTCAAGTGCTCAGCTATATACCAAACACAGTCATCGATAACTGCATTAGAGTATTCTGTATATGGAGAATCGGCATGCTGAGTAGGAGTAATCCTCTTGTGTTTTTAGCAAATCCCAATGGATCATTACATTACACACAAGCACCTAGAAATGAACCTAACAGGCCAGTCTCCTCTCAGTCCAACTGGCTGTACCTATACCTGAGCAACCCAAACTGCTGAATGGGATCTTTACATTCCAGGTAACTGCAGCTCACATCTACACTTTGCATTGACTTCCATTTAATTTAGCAGTGAAGCAGAAAGCAGAGCAAAGCTTAGTTTAATGGCTTATCTCTGTCACTCAGGGCAGTACTTGTAAACTTCTACCCTGCCCCACCCCACCCTACTGTACTACAATGTCACACAAAACCTTCTGTCCCAGAGGTGAGTGCAACTCTGAGCTGCAGTGACCCACACTCTGGGATTGTGACTTCAATGATGTCTGAAAGAATTAAACTGCATATCAGTCTGACAGACTACACCAGCACTTATGAAGAACATGGGTTTGTAGCCTTTTTCTGTTATTCACCATCTCTGTGTACACACCCACACACATATGTATATTATATATATATATATATATATATATATATATATATATATATATATATGGTAGCACGGTAGTGCTACCATAGTTAGAGTTGAGTACCCCATTTAAGGTTAAATGGTGAAACTTTGCACCTTAATAACATTGCCACCATTCAACGGATCTGCCTGAAATTTGGCAGGCATGGGGCATAACCATAGATCTTGGGATCTGCCAACTTTTGTTCCAGTAGGATATACAGCTGCAGAGTTATTAAGTGACATTTCGGGGTGCATTTAAGTTTTTTTGTGCATTCTTTGCGTGCCTGCAGGTTGCATGGTTTGCACAACTGGTCTGACAACTGCAGGGAATATGCGGCCAGGGTCCCCAATGTGCCTTTTGAAGATTTCGTGAAAAAATATTGAATGGTTCAAAAGTTATTCAAAAAAACAAGTTTACCATTATAGCCAACTGGAAAAGTTAACAAAAAGTTTGACAGTGTCGCAAATGCACTTTTTAGTGTCGTAAATGACCCTAGCAGTGTCACAAATCTGCCATCAATTTTCAGTTACTGATCACAGAAATGCTTGGCATTTAAAATTTGGACCATCTAGGGACTTAATTCTTTTTGTGTTTACCTAGTCAAGCCCTGAGGATGCAAGCCATGTCTTTATTTTTGGGTTAAACACCCCAGAAATATGTTTTTCAAATTTTTGGGAAAGTAGTGTCGCACTTGCGACATTGTCGCAATTTTTTGTGAAAGGTGTCAAAAATCAAGACACTACTTTTCAACACTATGGACAAAATGACAGGAATTGTTTGCCACCCTGCTGCAAAAGAGTGGTTTGGTGTTTTGGGCTGAAAGTTTGAGGGAAGGCAGCCAACATCTCACAAATGTGCCTTTTGGTGGTTTGGTGACAAAATTTTGCAGGGATGCAAAGTTATGGTACTCCAAATTTGACATTTTTTTCCATAGACTAACATTGTGGCGTCTGCCGCGCTTTTCGGGGCCCGTATCTCGGAAACGGTGTGAGATATGGATTTTTCATCAGAAAAATGCTGAGCCCCTTTGGGGGCTAAGCAGTCAATGAAAACCTAGCCAGGAAAGTCATGAGTCATATGACATTTTAAATGTGTTACCGTGCCCATGCGTGTTACGGTTTATGTTTCCTTACGCTCTTGCGTTTGTGTCTGTTTCCTTTGGTGTTATTGTTGCTCTTACCATTACCATTGCGTTTACAATTGTGGTACCATTTACGTTTGTGTCACCATGTGCATAACTGTTAGCGCATACGTTTGCGTTGCAGTTATCGTTACTATGTCACAAGACATCACGTGGTGGGACCGCAGGGCCCAAAGGGCCCGCACTCCCACCACCACATTCTACTCAATATTTATAGTCCTCATTCTCAAAAAGAAGGGAAATTCATAGCAAAAAACTCCATTTAATGCATCAGTTAGGGTTGTTCCTCAGCGACAAAAGTGAGGAAATTCAGTGTTAGGGTTGAAAGCCCCCCCTTGCACCCCCCCCCAGCCTGCCCTCCCAAACAGCATCGGGGTGTGTGTTGGGGTCCCTAGGAAAGTCAGAAAATCTAATAAAATATTAAAACTATATTGATCTGTGAAACAAAATACATACTTAAAGTTGAGTATGTCCTCTTGATTTTTTTTAAGTTACCCACAATAGCAGGTTCTAGGACTGATTGTTCCTATAGTTTTTTTTTTTGTTTAACCAGGAGTAGCACACTAAGCTGAAAGCTTTTTTACAGGAGCGACCTTGGAGCACAGGGAAGTTAAGTGACTTGCTCAGAGTCACACAGTATGCAAGTGGAAGCTTTGGGATTCAAACCCAGGTCTGGTCTGCTGGATGTCACCAGATTTGCAGCTCAGAGCCTTAAACCACTGCGTTATACTGCCTCCTTTTTTATCAATTACATGACCCAGCTACTCCATCTATAAGGAGATTAGAGAGAAAAGAACAATGATGTTTCAGACCTTGAGGTTGTAGATACATTTTTAGAGAAATTTCATGTTCATCAGATTAATAACTAAGAAGCTAAAGATACGGAGGTAGGAAGCTGATGGCTTGTTTGACTTTCATTATATGGGTAATATGTACATTTTGTACAAACCTATAGTACCCAAAATGTGGCTGTGGACTTGAGACTAAACTCTTGTTAGCTGGTTTGAGTAGTAACTGGATGTGTCCTGGCTTGATAAGCGAAGAGACCGAGGTTCGATTCCAGCCATGAACAGATTGTTGACCTAAAAGGCTGGAGTAGAGCCACTCCATAACAGAGACAACAGGGAGGAGGTTAATAACTACATTATAGGCTGGTCAGTCCAACATTAGTGGTAGGGAAATTAATGGAAACCCTGTTAAAGGAAAGGTTAGTAGAATATCTACAATTGAATGTACTAGTACGCAAGTACTGGCTAGTACATATGACATCATCACCATCATAAGTCTGCCACTTGCATGTGTCCATGTGATTCACCTTGATGATTTTCTCTCCAGCCTTGTACACTACTGTTGAATAAAAAATGGTAAGACTAGACATTTTCGTATTGGTTAGGTGCCATGTTTTATCTGCTGGTGCATTATTCTTTACTTGTGTACTTGTCTATATTTTTGTAGGCACCACAGAGCTTTTCCTGGTGCTAGCCCATATGCTTTCCTGTTAATCTAATTGGCTGCAAGACCAAAGGCAGCATGGATTCATGAGGGCGAGGTCATGGCAAATAAATCTGATTGATTCTTTGACTGGGTGACCAAGAAAACAGATCAGCGATGACAGTGAATGTAGCCTTTTTGGACTTTAGCAAGATCTTCAACACTGTACCACACAGGATGACAATTAAGAAATTGAGCAGTCTAGGGGTGGGATCCAAAGTGTAAATTGGGTAAGAAAGGGGTTAATGGATAGATGACTGAGGGTGGTGATCAACAGCACTCACTCTAATGAGGTGACCAGCGGGGTGCTGCAGGGCTCATTACCGGGACCAGTCCTCTTCATTGTCTTCATAAGTGACATTGCAGAAGAGCTGTTAGGATAGGTATGCTTTTTTTCAGATGACACCAAAATCTGTAACAAGGTGGATACTCAGGACGATGCGGACAAAATGTGTAGGGACTAGAACTGGACAAAATTTATCTTCTGCCAGCGACATCCAGGCAATATTCTAATTTTGCTTCTGTGAAATTTTGTGAAATTTGGCCAGAATTGTAATTTCAGTTATTTCCATCTAATTTAAAAAGCATTTGTCCCAGTTGCACCAAATTTGCTAAGGTGACTTTTTCAAGGTCCATACTGAAGAGTGCCAAAATCTCTACCTTGAAAGGTGACTTTGTTATACGCCTCCAAATGGACATTTTGCAAATATGTAAACTTAAAGTATTTGTACAAATGGCACTAAATTTAGGACAATGACTTTACCAAGGTCTATACAGATGTGTACCTTGTTTCAGATCTCTCTCTTTAAACGTGAATGAATTATTACGCTCCAAACTTTTAGAAATTTTAAAATTACATTTCAAAATAATGTAAACTGCAGAATTTTAAGCCCCTATAACTTTAAAACTAAAGAACAGAATATCAGCACTTTTGTTAGGTTCACTTACCCCAAATAATAGGCTTTGAGGCCGCCCATATGGCCCAGCATCAGAGCAATACTCTGCCATGCTGATGACCCAGATTCAGAAGTCTGCTTGGGAAGTCATATCAGGAGGCAGACCTTTGCCAAGACAGCTGCTCCTCAGCAATTCATCTTGATCAGGGAGGGTTGGTGGTGGGTTCCACTAACACAGCAATCTCTACAGCTGTCCAGGGAGTTTGCTCCTGCCACAGGGGAAACTGTGAATGTGTATGACTAACAGAAGCACTTTCCCCAACAGAGGAGATGAGAGGAAAAAATTGCTGGAGTAAAACCCAGTAGCCAGCTGAACGATGGCTGAGTTTAGCCTGATCGAGATATATCCCTGTGAATAAGGCATATCCCCGAGAGACAAGCTGCCAGCCAGGAGAAAAACCAATATGGAAAAAAAAAAGAAACTGTATGTGTCATCTCTCTAATCTCTTGCTCAAAGGCTGGCCAAGTTATAAGCAGCAAAATATTCAAAAAATAACATCAGTAATTAAAGTTGAATATCTTGAGCTTTCGTGAAATTGTGGATTATTGTGATGCTTTGGTCAAAGCCATTCCATACATTTTGCCCATACACTTGAGATGCACTGAAGAGGAGCATAAAGGCTGGGTAAAGTGACAATAAGATAGCATTCATAGGAGGCTCCATTATAGTAGTGGCAAGTGTCAGGCCACTCTATCCTGAGTGACGAACCATGAAGAATAGTCTCAGACATCACTGTGCACCAGCCTGAAACCTTGTAATATGCCAGATAACGGCTAATGCTCACTGACTTAATGACTTATGGAAGCATCTGCACGTACAACATTGTTTTTGTACAATGCCAGCTGCTGAGTCTTTGACAACCCTGTAGATAACAATGTATATTTTTACTAAATGCTAAGCACCTTACAACTAGTTACAACTTAGGCCACTGTGAAAGAATTATCTGAATATCTTTAGTCATGTTGGAGCATCACTGTCGAGGCAGTATTGGAGGGACACTGCAGGACCATGATGCTAGTGTAGGTAAGGAGATTCACTGGTGGCAAGTACTTTGCAAAAGTTAAATTTCACAAGTGGAATTGTAGAGGCATTGTTTATTATGCATCCACGAATTATTGAGCAAATTTTGTCAGTCAGTAATTTCTAAAGTAGTAGCCACAATAAAGTTTAACCAACCAAATGACATTTATCCAGCTTAATTCAATTCTAGGGTATATTTATTTTGATATGCATGCCAAATCTTGAATGTATACCTACAATAGCAGTAGAGATAGAAACATCCAAATATTTTGAAAATGTTCACGTAATTTAACAAATAATTATAATGTGAAATTTTTAACTCCTGTAACTTAACAGTTTACACAACTAATTACCTCTCTATTTAGCAGCTTCTAGGACTCAAGAAAGTATGCACATAAATGTTCAATTATGTAGGTTTAAAAGTGGTTACATTGTAAGCATAGAACATTTTTCAGAATGATCCACATGAATAATAAATTGCCAGATTCTGAGTCTCTGGAACTTCATTGCCCCGCATTCAAATGTATGAAACCTGGCATTTGTTAAGGGCCTTTTCCAAGCAAGCTACTTGCTGACTTTCAGCTCTCTAGCTGTAATAATACCATGTTATGATCAATTAATTTCAGAAAATGTTGCAAAAATACATGACATTTTGCAGAATTTTGTAAAAACATTCTGTGAAATCAGAATTTGCTAATTTTTCCCAGCCCTAGCAGGGACATTGAGAAACTCAAGAAGTGGTCAAAGGCATGGCAGCTGGGGTTAAATGCCAAAAAGTGTAAAATCATGCACCTAGGGCATAGAAATCCAGGAGCTTATTATACAATGGCTATTGAGATATGAAGTCACTAAGCAGGAAACGGACCCAGGAGTTATCATATCTGATGACCTCAAAGTGGCAGAACAGTGTGACAAAGTAATGGGTAGGGTCAGTGGGATGCTGGGGTGCATAGGGACAGGTATCACCAGCAGGAGGGAAGTGGTGTTAACACTGTATCACTCACTTGCAAGACACAACCTGGAGTATTGTGTCCAATTGTGGAGGCCGCACCTCAGAAAGGACATAGACATGGTGGAGGCAAGCCAGAGGAGGGCATCTAAAATGGTGTAATGGTTGCATCAAAAGCCCTATGAGGAGAGACTGAGGGAGCTGAACATTTACACCCTAGAAGAGAGAAGAGTGAGAGGGAACATGATGCAGACCTTTGTTATCTGATGTGACAAGGATTAAGGAGCTGCCATGCACTTTGCGTGGCCCTGCAAGCATTAGCATGGTAGCCTCTGTATTCTTTCCAGCATGTTCACAAATGTCTTTGCAAATTGCAAGTTGTGGGTTGGGGGGACAGGAAGACAGGAAATGATGTATGCTAGAACAAAGAAAGCTGATCTAGTGATGTCAATATGATGCATGGACTAGTGAATTCATTTGTTTTTGCCACAGTCCTGATGTGCCATATAGTCAGCACACATGGTGCATGCAGCAATTCTGGGCTGTCGAAAATACAGCCCAAAGTGCCCAATTTGTTTTTATTTTATTTGTATTCTTTGGTAACAAGGTAAGACCCTCTAAGCACAAGTATCTGTTTTCAGGGATGAGCTGGGGCACACTGTGGAGGTTAACCAACTTGTTCAGAATTACACAGTATGCAAGTGGAGGTCATGGGAATCAAAAACAGGTCTGCTGGATATATGAAGCTCATTCACAGCTTGTTACTGTATCCTCTAGGCTATACTACTAGCCCTGATTTATGTTCTTGAACTGTGGAAGCACAAAACAGGATCAAATAGTCTCCCCATTTTGGCTCCAAGGTGTCCATGATTGCAGGGGGGAGAAGTCCTTGCCTATGACTATGTCACAGTGCAAACAAGTAGGCCAGATATTATTGGTTGTAAACTGTGTTTGCATCAGCTAGGATATTGTTATGTAACACATACACAGGTGTACCATGTTGTAGCACAAGCCACATGGTACTGAATCATGATGTCACTATTAGTGGTGGAGCCACATGAAAATATTCCCCTAACCCACTACCACCCCTAGCCCATTAACTTTGTTCTGCTCATGGGCCAGGTCATCTTGAAGGCTTCTGATCCTCTGACCATACCCCTGATAGTCCATTGGCCCCAGCTCCTCCCCACACATTAAACAGTCCCTTGTATCCAGTGGATCCTACTTCTCTAACCAAAGTCCTTCAGCAGAGCAGTCCAATGGGGAAAATCACCTTCTTAACACATCCCATGCTATACACATGTTGCCAGTCACACCTTTTTCGCCTCACCAGTGCCTGTTTGTTACAGATGGGTGATTGCTAGCTGCTGTGACTAGGACTGAGGGGCTGAAATACACTTTGTGTGGTCCTGCAGGCATTAGCATGGCAGCTTCTGTCCTCTTTACTGCATGTTCACAAATGTCTTTCAGATAGACTGGGAAGAGTAGAGGAATGGGGTTGCAAGCTGCAGGTATAAGTAGGAGGGGAAGTAGTTGTTATGACCATTTTTTGCCTCCATTTGTGACTGTTGGGTCCAAAATTTGTTGTGAGATAATGCTACACTTTTTAAAATATCCCAGATACACTGTTGCTAAACTGAACACTTATGTCATGGAAATAGTATCATTGAACCATACAATTTGATGACAAATGAAGACTGCTTGGCCCACCCAGTCTTGCAATTTTTCACTACCTGCAGTAACACCACAGACCCTAATTAGTCCCCGGCTCTTCTCTCTCCTCCTTCCTTTCCACTAAGATACTCTAACGCCTATCCCATGCATTCTTGAACCCCAACGCTGTCTTTCTCTCCACCACCTTTGACGGAAAGCTGTTCCAGGAATCCACCACTGTTTCTATAAAGAAGTACTTCCTCACATGTCTCCTGCATCTACACCATCCTTTACCTTATTTACCCCTGTGAGGTATTTAAAGGTTTCTATCAAATACCCCCTCTCCCTTCTCTCTTCCAGGGTGTGCCTATTGAGATCCTTTATCTTCTTGTTATAGGGCTTTTGGTCAGACCCTGCACCATTTAATTTGCCCTCCACTGGCCTGGCTCCATTTTATGTCCTTCCAGAGATGGGTCTCCAGAACTGGACACAGTACTCAAGGTGGGGTTTTACCAGTGATCTATACAGGGGAAGCACCACCTCCTTCTTTCCGCTGTTGATACCCCTCCCTATGCATCCCTGCATTCTACTTGTCCTCCCAGCTGGCTTGTCATGCTGCCTTGACACCTTTAGGTCATCCAATATGATTACCCCCAGGTCTCTTTCCTGTTTAGTGGTTGTCAATACCACTCCACACATTCTGTACTCTGCCCCCAGTTTCTGTGCTCTAAGTGCATTATTTTGCATTTTTTTCTCATTAACACCCAGCTGCCATACCCTTGATGACTCGTCAAGTTTTCTCAGGTCTCTGCTCACCCTTTTCACCCCCTGCCCCTGAAGTGCCCACCGTGTTGTGGTCATAGGCAAAGAGGCAGACCCTCCTTTTTTTAGCTACTCAGCAATGTCACTCATGAAGACAATAAAGAGGACCGCTCCTAGCACTGATCCCTGAGGCACCCTGCTGGTCACCCTCCCTCCCTCCCTTCCTCAGAGTGAACATTTATGACCACCCTCTGTTACCTATCCTATAACCAGTTTCTTACCCAGTTTACCAACTTTGGACCCACTCCTAAGCTACCCAGCTTGCTTACTAGTCTCCTATGATGAATGATGTCAAAAACCTTATTGAAATCTAGGTAGGCCATGTCCACCACCTCTCCCTTATTTAATTCTTTGGTCACCCAGTTAAAGAAATCTGTCAGATTTGTTTGACATGACCTCCTCCACAATTCCATGCTGCCTTGAATCTTCTAACCTGTTGGATTCAAGATATTCTATCATCCTTTTCTTTAACAGTGTTTCATTAAACTTCCCACCACCCATGTCAGGTTGAGTAGCCTATAATTGCCAGCCACCTCCATGCTACCACTTTTGTGAAGTGGGACTACATCTGCCCTCCTCCAGTTTTTCAGAACCACTCCTGTTTCCAGAGAGTTGTTAATTATAACTGTCAGCGGTGCAGAAGTGACTGTCATTTGGAGCCAGTACCTCCCTGAGCTCCTTTAATACCCTTAAATGCATCCCATCTGGCCCCATTTCTTTGTCCACTTTCAGATTAGTGATTCCCCTCGGGACTTTCTCCTCCAAAAAAGGACTACTCCACCTCACCCTCCCTCCCAATTGTGGTCCCTCCCCTTCTACTTCCTCTGTGAACACTGAGCAGAAGTGTTTGTTAAGGATGTCTGCCTTTTCCTTGTCCCCTCTGCACAGTCCTTCCTTCACATTTTAGCCTTATAATCCCTCCCCTATTCTTCTTTTTTTTGCTTACGTAGTTAAGAAATGTCTTGTCCCCGTTAGTTACCACCTGGGTGAGTCTCTCTCTCTTCAGTTTGTGCATTCATGCTCCTTACTGCCTTCCTTGCTTCCCTCTGTTTCCCCGATATACTTTCCTATCCTCCTCCCTCTGCATCTCCTTATACCTTATGAATGCAACCCTTTTAGCTTTTACCTTTTCCGCCACCTCATTTGAGAACCATAGCGGCCTCTTTTCTTCTTGCTTTTGTTCTCTTGCTTGATACAGAGTTTTGTCACTTAAAGTATACCCCTTTTTGCTTTGTCCACTGCTTCTCCACCCCCCAGGCATCCCACCCTGCCAGGCCATCTCTGATGCATGCACCCATCTTTATAAAATCTGTCCTCCTGAAATCCAGGAGCCTCGCTGTTGTGTGGTTCTGTTCCATAGCCATCCATATATTAAGCCACACTGTACAGTGATCACTGGTCCCCATGTGGCCTCTCACCTTGATGTCTGCAACACTGTCCCTTTTAGTGAGTACCAGGTCCAGTATTGCCTCATCAAGAGTGGGTTCACTGACTAGTTGCCTGAGGAATGCCCCTTGAAAGAAGTCCAGGATGTTCCTGCTTCTAGCTGAAGCCACAACTGGGAGGCTCCAATCTACATCTGGCAGATTAAAGTCCCCCACCAGCTGCACCTCCCCCTTTTCTGCCATTTTGTGAATTGCTTCCACCAGTATCTTAACAGAAGCGTGAAATAAATAAGTGCCTTAGCTGTGATTTGACCCCAGGCTGTCTGGAATACCATTCTGGTTGCATTACCAGCTGAGGAACTTATTTGTTCTTTCTTCTGTTTGCATGGATTTTGTATGTGTTCACACTGCAGCCGTGTAAATGAAAATGTTATCTGTGCAGCACAAGGTTGTGGATTAGAGAAAGAGTAAGGTGCTTCTGGGAGTCCCAGGGTTCCCAACTGTTTATGTGGTGCAGCTGGTATCGCAACCAGAATGGTATTCTGGGCTGCCTGGGTTCAAATCCCTGCCAAGGCACTTATTTCTTTCTCTCTTCTGTTTGTTCAGATTCCATATATGTGCACAGTATACCCTTTTTAATGAAAATGTAATTTGCACATACCTGATGAAGGGCCACTGCAGCCTGAAAAGCTTGTATCTTAAACCTCAGTTATCCCAATAATAGTATTGTGTCTTCGTAACAAAATACATATATATATCTTTTTATGTTTTTCTTGTGGTCTTTTGTGGGTTAACAAGACATACTTTCAACTTTTTTATTGTCTTTAAAATATTTCAGGCAGTTACTAATTGTGCTTCACAGTAATTGTAATCATGTTACATACTGTACAATATCTGCTTCATTTAGTTTAGATAACCACTGTCTAGGAAAAAAAAAACACAAGATTGTTAAAATACTGCATTAGCTGAAGTAGGCAAAAGGATAGTGGGGGCTAGAACAGTCAGGATAGGCAATAGTATTGAGATTTGTAGTGTATGTATCTCAGTAAAAGGACTACATGAGAGCATGTGGTGCACCACTCCACCTATACAGCATGTAAATTCAACAGTTCCCTGGCACTGTTCAGAGCACAAAATGCTTTATCAGACTGCCAACAAACCTACATTAGGCTCCAAAAATGTGTTCCTGTTTCCTACATCCAAAATCCACAGGTTTCCTTAAAACTAGTTTTTGGAGCGTTCAATGCTCTACCCCTTAGCATGCACATTACATTCACACACATCCCACTTAAAATAATGAAGCAGTCATGTCAGCAACACATAATAGTCTGAGAGTTACATGGACATCTTAGGCTTGAATCTTGAAGGGCTTAGAATGCCACAAGGTGCTTGTCTCACAGAAGCATGACTCCCAATTCTCAAAAGGAGCTTGCAGCACCAGAGGGACCTAGACCAACAAGCACCCTTGTGCCTGACTTGTGAATTACCACAGGCAGCACCATGGTGCTGAGGTGTGTTGCACCATAGGTGGCTGCCATATCCCCAGTGGTGGAATTCCATAAGTGCAGTAATATCCATGGCATCAGCCCAGAGTTAGACCAGCCCTGAGTTGGTCTAACACCTGGTGTGCCAAAAGGGATCCCACCTGCGGACCCCCCAGGGCATGGTGGCAGCAGAGCTGCCTACTGACACTGATTGTGGTGGACTGCTGGCATGCACCATGGGCCAGCTACACTTCTGGTGGCATGGAATGCTCTTGGGGGGGTGTCCTCTGTCATGCCAGGGGCACATGCAGGTCATAGGTAGTGTCCTGCCCACCTTGCTAGGGATGCAGGGATGTACCCAGGCATGCTGGACAGGTGTTCCAGTGCTGGAAGACTGTATTGGTGCCAGCAGTGGGGCCAGACTACTGCAGCAGACATCAGGCCTGCCCTGTGGGCAACAAGTCTGCTGGTGCTGTCAGTGCCGCTTGTCTGTCTTGCTCCTTGCACCTTTCTTCTTCTGTGCATCTTCCATTTGCCACATGGGTGTGCTTGACACAAGTTATGGGACTTTGGTGCCTTGACCCCACCAGCACCTGAATCAAGTGCAGGGTCTCTGGTGCACCAGAGATTGGCGTAAGCTGCCGCTGACACAGTTTGCACTGATCTTTGAGAATCGAGCTTTTTGTCTCTGAGACCAAAAGCTGTGATAATATTTGTTAGATTTACTTGTCTATACATCCTAGCAAGGCTCTCATGCAGCAGTGGCAGGATCTTCTCACCTCAACCCAATGGACACCAAACCACCACAGAGAGTTTCCCCCCCCAGCACCTAACCAGAAGGGCCAGCTGATGATAATGATACCTGGCTCCATCCACTCAAAGCTAAGTGGAGGAACAGAAACTGGACCAGAACATGAAAAGAACTAACTTACAACTGCTCCACTCCAGAAGCCACAGTAGGAGTGGGGAATACAGCGAAGGAGACAAGCACATAGAATTGACTTGGCTGCTTGCCTCAAACTGCTATGCTTCATGGTGGCCTGCCCCTCTGGCAGATGAAGGCACCTCTGACAACAGTTTGCCCTCCCAGCCTGCTCAAGGGGCACTGATACAGAAGCTTTCAGCACAACCACTGCATCACACCCCTGAACCCAGCACAGATGCCACCTCCTGGACAGCCATCATGGCCACCAAAGTTCCTTTGTCCTCCTCTGGCTCCTCCCTGCCCAGAAGCATGGAGATCTGGGGCTGAAGAGCCTGCATCATAATCCCCAGATCAGCAACAGCCCTCAGGCTCTACCATGACTGCAAATTGACTGACACATGCTTGAAGTGTTAAATTTGTACTTAAAGAGTATTGGGGATCTGAAAGTTGGGTGGCAGGGGAGAGATGGACCATTGGACATGGCCAATGGACAAAACAAAGCATTAACACACTGACTGACCCATTGTACAAAAGTCCCACCTCTCTCTCATCCTGTAACTTGGACCTGCCGGGGTGCCTCCCATACTGCATTTCTACCATGGAAGCTAACTAACAAAACTTTCTCAAAATGGCTAAACTGCCACAGAGAGCAGGTTCCTAATACTCCCCTTCTTACATCTGACAAGCAACTGACAAACTGATCCTGAGGGGATTCACGACGGGTGTCTGACAAAAATTTTGTCGAACACCCCATCAGTGACACCAGCAGGTCGACCACATTCTGCAGTTAGGCCAGTTCACACTTTGTTCTCTTGTTTTTTCATTGAGGGCTTTGACTAAGACTACGTGGGGAGCTGTGCTGCCCGCACCCCCCCCCACTTAAGGATTCTCAACTCCAGTCAGAGCTAATTGGGGGGGTGCAGGACCCCGACAAACAGCACCGGGTTCCAGCGGGTCTCCCACCATGGCTTGGCACTGTAGTCGCTGTGGGGGACCTCGCTGGTGAAATGTCGCTGTCGGGGGGGGGGGTAATCGATCCTGAGGCACAAAGGAACTGCAATCTTTCCACAGCCCTTGAGCACAGTACCACTAGATATGCCTTTACCCTGGAACTTTCAAAACTGTTTATTGTGTGTCAGAAATGTTATGAGCAGAACTGAAGTAGCTTGATTTTCTTTCCCTAGCACCATGGCTCCTGCAGGTGAAGTTGTAGGTGCTGAGCTGTTTACCTAACCCCCACCCCCAATCACTACTAATGCCCTCTTTCTGGCATTGTGGGCTTGTGCTAGACTAGTACACCTGGCTTTATAATCCCTCACCAGGCGGCTCTAATGAATGAACTACTAGCAGAAGCTAAAATCTCAGTAGCACTGACACCTAATGACAGGTGCAAAATCATCCGGCTACACCCCTTCCCTTCTTATCTTTGGGGTACCTGCATGGCCCTTTGAGTAGCTACACCCAATCTTCTTTACAATCTCCAGACTCAAGCCATGTCGAGATGACCCCAATACCTTCCCCCAGTCCTCTCTCCTACCATTAGAATGTGCACATGCAAGCGTCCAAAGAGCAGCCATAATGGATGGACAAGGATTTATGCAAAAGCCAAACCAACTGATGAGGCAGGATTATGCAAACTTATTGCTTTACTCCCCACTGTCCTTAGATCTTTTGACCTGCAGATTGTGGAGGGCAGTTATAGGAAGGATTTGAACCTGTAAAGCTCAAAGCTGCATCAAATGCTGGGCTGCAGTGACTATGTATGGAGGGAAGCAGCCTCACCCATCTCACCCTGATGCATGGGGTGGTCATAGGGGGTGTGACGTCCTTGCGAATCCCAAACAGATTTTACAAGGTAGCACAGCAGTCAATGCGCAATACACTAACCACTCAATCAGCTGCATAGTGATGAGACTATCGCTCCTTGATCATCTACTAAGTCTTTATACCACTGACTCTGTTCGTCCTGGCAGCCCCCAGAGCTTACAATACAAGTAAAGAGAGATCTGTATTGTGCTCCCCCACAATTTATCCTGATCCAGCTAAGACTATGCCCCTCCTTTCCCTGGTTTCCCCCCAAAGTGCCATGTGACACACTCATCTATGGCTAAGACATTCCCTGGGTGCAGGCCAGCTTGAAGGGTCAGGACTCCTGACCCCCTGTAGTAATTACTGGCCAACTCAGTACTGCCATTTTTGCATCTTAACAGGATTGTTCTGTTTAGAGCTGCAGGTAGGTGGAGCCTGCAGCCCTATTGCATTAGCTCTAAAAGCAGCTTATCATGGAACTTCCTTTTTTGAACTTTTAGAAGTATCCATCCACAACTGCAAAACAGTGCATGTCCCCTCTGATTTTTGCTATTGGCTGCTCTGCCTTAAAGGTAAGGGGATGCTACTGTGCCTCACAACTTCTCAGGATATACACAAAAAAATACTTTTGAAGCAGCTGTCATTTAGCTCTTGCAAGGCTGCAGAATGAGCATCTGTCCAGCTCAGTCAAATATAATATTTCTAGTTATTTCAGCAGCCTATGGGTTAACTCATTATCTCCTTATTTTGACTGAATACTAACCCAGTAACACATGGCTAATTAGGCACATATGGTATGTGGGAGACAGAGCAATGTAAGAGGTAGACCTGGATTCCCCCCCCACAATCCTTACATGTGCTCATTTCAGCCTTGGAGCTGGGAGCCATTATGTAGGACCTTCTACTGCCTACTGCTGTCAACACTCCCACATGTCTAAATTATGTAGTTCAAAAATAAATTAGAACTATAAAAAACAGTCACACAGAGGGTATAACGACTTTTTGTTTATAAGTGCATGAGCCCTATTTGATAAATGAATGCTCTGCCATGCCATGCAGTTCCAAATGTCAGTACTAGAACAATGTTATCAAGTCAGTCTCTTCTGTAACTAGTTATTCTTTTGGTAACAAGGTAAGTTCGACTAAGCACAGGGCCTGTTTTCAGGGACAACCCAAGGACATTAGGAAGGTTAAATCACTTACTCAGGGTCACGTAGTATGCAAGAAGAGGTTGTGGGTATCAAACTCTATTCTGCTGGATGTATCAAGCTCATTCACAGCTCATTACTCTACTGTCTAGGCTGTTCTGCCAGCCATATACTGTTATTTAACAGCTCCATACAGTCCTGCTACACATTGCAATAACACAATGACTAAGCAATAGAAAACAACACACAGGAGTAAAACACAAACAAGGAATGTGGGATAAGGTTTATTAGGGAAGGCAGGAACAAAGCTCTGGGGAAGGAAAGGGAAGAGTTAAAAAATAAACAAATAATTGACAATCCCTGCAATTCCCTCTTCACCTCCCCCCTCATCCCTGTCAGTCCCTCATAGTCCCAGCTTACAGGCACAGCAATTATACTATCCTCACAGTCCCTAAGAGCCCCCTGTATTCTACTGGGTAACACAGTCGTTGAATCATCATAGGCCCAATGTTTTATGTAGATGTGGCTATTTAACCTGCACAGTTAAGTTTAAAATTAAAGGGATCACTATTTGTAATCCAAAACAAGCCAAATGGCCAAAATGCAGTTCCTCTACCTGGGCACTCCTACAAGAGACAGTCCAGTCCTGCCTTAACTATCTAACTAAAAGGACTAGGACAAAGTTCTGATTCAGTATTCATGGTATGCAGATCAAATCAGACCTTGAATGGTTTCAGATGTATAATGCTGGTCCCTCCAGTGTGCAGTAGCTGAAGGTTGCATCCTGTGGCTCTGTACTGTATCATAGTGGACATAGTCACATGAGAGGCTTGTAGGCCGGTTATGATTCAAAAACTGTGGCACCCAGCAGAATATAGGGGAGCTCTTAGGGACAAGGGAAAGGAAGAAAGAAAAGGACAGTGGTGGTGATTTACCCTTATGGCTGGGAGGGAATGGCCCCGCTGCAACCCCTTCCCACACTAGCAACACTGTCTATTGGGGGCCCTACCATTGCGCTTTGCATGGGGCCCCAGCAGGGCACAAGCTTCTACTGACTGAGGGCATGAGTGAATGAGAGAAAGAGAGAGAAAAAGACAGACAGAGACTCAACTGCTGTGTGCTTTGAAGAAATGAAGTGTGTGTGTGTGTCTGTCTCTCTTTCTCTCTCTCCCTCCCTCTCTCTTTTTTCCCCTATTCACTATTTGTAATCCAAAACAAGGCCAAATGGCCAAAATGCAGGTCCTCTACCTGGGCAATCCCAAAAGAGACAGTCCAGTCCTGCCTTAACTATCTAACTAAAAGGACTGGGACAAAGGTCTGATTCAGTACTTATGGTATGCAGATCAGATCAGACCTTGAAAGGTTTCAGATGTGTAATGCTGGTCTCTCTGGTGTGCAGTAGCTGCAGGTTGCATGCTGTGGCTCTTTACTGTGTCACAGTGGACACAGTCACATGAGAAGCTTGTAGGCCTGTGATGGTTCAACAACTGTGGCACCAAGGAGAATATAGGGGAGCTCTTAGGGACAAGGGAGAGGAGAAAAGAAAAGATAGTGGTGGTGATTTACCCTTCTAGCTAGGATGGAATGGCCCCGCTGCTACCCCTCCCCCCACTGGCAACACTGTCTGTTGGGGGCCCGTACCATTGAGCTTTTCATGGGGCCCCACAGTGAGTGAGTGAGTGAGAGAGAGAGAAAGAGAGACACACACACACACACACAGACTCAGCTGTTATGTGCTTTAAAGAAATGAAGTGTGCATGTGTGTGTGTCTCTCTCTCTCTCTCTCTCTGTCTCTCTGTCTCTGTCTCTCTCTCTCTCTCTCTCTCTTCCCCTATAGCAGCACCACTCGGGAAAGTCAATGTTAGTGAAATGTTGTGAGTGGTGTCTGTGGCTCTGTCATCTACCTCAAGGCACGTGGGCTACATAGACACCAAGGGAGCTCCTGTGAGACACAGACACACACAGACATATGCACTTCATTCCAAAAAGGCAAGTATGCAAAGTACATGCTGTATATGATGCTGCAAATTCAAGGGCCTTTTTACCAAATTCCCACTTCCTCCAGGTAATTGAGAAATATGGTCTTCTACTCTATTCACTGCCACTGGACAAAGTTTAAAACTGAATCATCAGCTACAGGCCCTGACAGAAAAAAAATATTTTAATAGTATTTAGTCAATCAAATAATTAGCTGCAACCACCCAAGACATTTAACTGTTGGTACACAAGTATGGATATACTATATTATAAACAGTCTTATCACTAAGGGTTAGAGAAATAGGCCTTTGGCAACTTCTGTTTTGCTTTAAACCCATGCATTTGGTTCAGCTTCCAGAATTCAGCAAAGCTATTTCATCTTCAAAAACAGTAATTGTCATGGTACAAGCTGACCACAAGTAGGGGAAAAGAACATCTTAAGGCCAGCAATAAATATGAATTATTATCGCTTCCTAGTTGCAGGTGCTGTTGGCATACATCTGCTGTGGATTGCTACTTGCGGTGTTGTAACAGAGCCTGCAAATCCCATCAAGACAGCCATAGCCCAGTGTGAGTTACGGTAATAGTTATGTAATAGTTACTTCTCATTGCTGACCTCAAGACATACTGTATACTCCCATGAAGTCTCTGTTTTACATGCACCCCACTTTCTACAGTATATTTTTTCTGTGTCTGGCTACATTGATTTTCGAATTACATAAGCATAACTGCCCCCCCAAAAAACAAGTTATGCATCAGAAATCCTAAAAATGAAAAGATATTAAGTATATGGCATTACATTGCATGTGAAGAGTCTTCATTAAATGATACCAGCTCGGTGTGCTCTGTGTTCTCAGTGGCACACCAGATCATATGTAGCTTGATGGTGATGACAGTCTAAAAGTTGCTAGCATTGTCATCCGATGAAGAAGTTGCCTCACTACTGCTGAGGTGGTTTTCCAGACTATGGGGCCAATCCTAATGGGAAAAGTCCGGATAGACTTGTTACCAGGAGATATAGGACTGGGACTAATAGTAGATGTCTAAGCAATCAGATATCACTGAGTGTTTTACTCAGTGGGAAAGTTACCTGTGCCTCCTGTTGTGGTGTGACATGAGGTGCAGCCATGTGCCTTAAACCACACAGGAAATGGGTAAATCCTACAACAATCCTTGCCATGGCGTGCATTATTGTGATGATAAATTGGACCCCGTTGTGAAAAATGCTAAAAAAAATTAATAAATGTTTTTAGTAATTAATACATAATGATACGATGCATCCACCAGTCAATAAAATAGTCCCTAATTCATTTGTTTTGCACAGCTGAAAGTAGACTGTTTGTGTCACAGAAGTTGATTTCTCCTTGTCTACCTGATTTCAATACATGTGCTTTTAAGAACTACATAAGCTATTTTTAAAGCACTTAGACTCTACCTTCCTTTCCCACCATGTTTCTGTTTTTCTCTTTCTTTCATGCACCCCAACAGGTTTGCACCTTTTGCAGAGCCTGGCAACGTCAGGCAGTGGAAGAGGTTTGGCAACTGGGCAATCACTCACCAAGAGACATGGATTTCACACTGGGATGCCTGAGTCTAGTGCCAGCTAGCATCGAGTTCTGGTGGTATGGGACTCAGTTTTTTACATTTACAGACTAGAAGATGTTCAGGCATTATCCAGAGAACTGCTTGTTTTGTTGCCTGCCAGGTGCTAGGGCTGTGGATCTCACTTCAAATTGCAGGTGCGGATAGAGGGAAGAACTTGTAGCTGTTGTTCATATTGGGGAGCCTGGAACACCAATTTAGAGGCCAGCGGTAGGTGAAAATATCAATATGGACCCTCACCTCTGAGAAAGCAAACACAAATGTGTTGCAGGAAGGAAGCCACCTTAATTATGGCATCAGCGGTAGCTGTAGCTCACTCTCGTGGTCTTAATATAACAGGGTTGTGTTACTACACACTTCTTTCCATGACAGATAAGAGGGAGTAAAAAAAAACATACCAGTATGTTTATAATTGAGCTTGACTCTACATAGTCATTTGTTTTAAAAAGTTTCAAATGTTTCTTTCTAATAATGCGTTTTAGATTATTTTCTTATTAATAATTCAGCATCATGTGTGAATATAACTGAATGGCTACTTTTTAGTTTTTGATACATTCTAACAACAATATGCTTGTGACCATTGGTGAGCTCCCTTATATAGTCAGCATGCACTATACTACAGTACTTTAATGGAGTACTTCTACATTACTTCCACACATGTGAGATAAACTCTGGTGCAGCGAGAGCACAGCAAGAACTTTGAGTATTCTTTTACTCACTCTTGCCACACTCCCCTGACTTTAATCAGCGGTATTGGCTCTGACCAGGGTTTGTATATTTTTGTAAACATCCCTCTGCTGCCACATTTTCATTTTATTACCTTTTGTCTTGCACTTTAGCCCACCCATTCCAAAAACGTGTCATAATTATGAACTGATTTACAAGACTCAATTCAAATCAAAATGTATGTTTTTTTTTTGGTGGGGGGGTCAATCCCACCATGCTCCACCTTGTCCTAGCTGACTAACCTTTGGTGGGAGCATGGGCTGAGGATGATTAATATTGTATACCAAGGTGCCTCCAGCAAGAGAGTGAATAGTAATGGGTTACATGGTAGCAGGGTACAACCCTCTGAGAAGCTGTCTCCATCCATTTCCCTCCCCAAGTAGCCCTCCCTAGTAATACCACACCAGCAGATAAACAGACATTGATAATACAAGGTGAACAGGAACAAACAAATCACCTTTTGGGCAGGAGTTGAATATCAGCTCTGCCCTTCTTCATGAGACGGGGTCATAACAAGCCTATGTTGAAAAGTTGGCGTAGGAATATTACAAAACAGCACATTCATTCATTCCTTTCATTTTTCATTTTTTATTTTTATACTGAATGATCTGTGGGCAAAAGCCCAGTTTCACAGATGACCAGTGTATCATAGACAGACAATATACAAAACACTCATGCTAAGCAAAGTTCAAAAAGATAAGTAAATGCATACAATCATATAGAAGTCAATTATAACACTTGCACTCCGAGTTTGTAAGCATACTGTATGACTCATTAGGATTTTCTTAAAACTGAACATTCTAGAACAGCTAACAATTATACTGGGAAGCTTGTTATATAAAATAATAGGGGATAAGGTTATTGAATTATGAGCAAACCTAGTATGATGTAGAAGAACCATAAATTGCAGTCTGTGTTTCATTCTCGTGTTACATTGTAATGAAAGGTCAATTTTTTGGAAACAGAGTACTGATACTACTGGGAAACAAGCCCAAATGAATTTTGTGAAGGAACAATAAGTAACGAAAATTAAAATGATCAGTCAATGATAAACAACTGAATGTTTTGTAGAGCAAACTGATGAGTAGATTTAGGATAACCTATAGCAAAACTAACAATACTGTTGTAGGTTATCATGTGCTTATGTTATGTTTTGCTAGTGATGGCTCATAACTTTGGTAATTTTTAATATTTTTACACCAAATCCCTCACCTGCAGCCCTAGACTCCTTTCAAAACCTACAAGCTCAGTATGGCCTACCTCAGGCTGACTTCTGGCACTTCCTTCAGATCAAGAGTAATCTGACCCCAGGACTTAAAAAACTCAGGGACGTGCCTATGGTACAGTCGCAACACTCCTGGGATGCTGGATAAAGCTGTCTAGGTACCCAGCAGGACAACAACAGGGGCCAGAACCCAGTGGGCCACAGCCCAACAACTCTCAGGTGTGCCAACAAACAACAAAGAAAAGGTGCACAAAAAAATCAAGGCAAGTGCTCAAGATTATAATGCTGGAAGTGCAATTTAATTGAGTCAGGTTTTGGTGCAGCATTCTGCCTCCCTTTAGCACCAGAGACATTTTCACTTGGTTTGGAACTCTCAGGTGTGGACTGGGACACATGCTGGTAGCTAACACACACTACACTCAGACTCTAGGGGTAGACTAAATCAAAACAAAATATTGCAGCCATGGTATTTGACCCCAGCAGTCCTTCAGGCTGCCAAAAAATTTCCCAATAGTGAATGCTAGAGGTGTGGCAAATCTGGAGTGGATTTATTACATACCTGTAGTACTGCTTCATATACAGTAGTTTTGGATGCAAACCAGTCTCCTTATCAGCAAGGTGCTGTGATATCCAATCATGGATTTCCCATTACTTCTCCATCTAGTGGTGCAAAAAGACACCCCACACCTCAGCTCCACAGAATCGAAATGGATCGTGCAGACTAGTGTAAAGGTCAAATGCCTGCTTCTGCATCAATGGCATACACCCAAAATCCCCTCCATGCAGGAAATTACAGCCTGCCTCGTGCAGCTGGCACAGCTGGAGCAACTTACTCACCTAGCCCCTGGAAAATTGACTCTTTACTGGGTTGTGTGGGCCCCTTTCTTCCACTTCCTGAAACTTCCAAACCACATCCCCCTGGTGGCATATTCTCAGCCTCAGGAAGGCATGGTCTAACCTGAAGCCTGTTATAGGGCCATGAAGTCCCCACATGCATCATTTGATTATGAACACCTCCCTCCCTCTGACATTGTCCTTTACCTCCTCTTCACACAAGGAGCCTCCTTTTTTCCTTAGGGGGCTCATATACGGCTGAATTGACATATTCTTAAAGGTTATTTAAGCAATAAACCACAACAGGGTGTGGGTGATGCTGGGTTTATCCACACCTGGTGTGGTTCAGCCGAGTTACCAAACCTCACCAGGCGTGGGTAAATCCCTGCATCACCCACACCCTGGAGTGGTTTATTGTGATGATACAATGTGCCCCTGTATTTTTCTGCCAAAAAAAAATAAAGACATAATTTTTTTTTGCATATAGTATTATTTTAATATTATTTATTACTGTGCCATAAAAAATGGGTCTGGGTTGCTAAGCTCCATTGCCATCTCTGATCTGTCACACACACACACACACACACTCACACACACACACCCTGTCTTATTTTTTTGTTAGTTTTGCATGCCATAACTGATCAATGAGGATTATTTACACAATAGCTTGGTGAGTGTGGGGAGCGATCGATGATCTCGTGTCCCATTAGGCAGGTACAACATTTTTCTCTCCCCTTGATTAGTGATTTTGGCTGTCATTTAGCAGGCACACATTCTTTTCAAGCAAATGGGTACATGAAATATTTCAGATATAGTGCACAGGAGCATTTTGTTTTAGAGCTGGGTATCACAGGGTCAGTTCATTGGGAGACGGAGACAGCGCCTTTTGAGAGATAGAGAGAGAGAGAGAGAGACATGAAACAGTGTTTTTAAACAGGGAAACAGGCTGTGAGCATGACCATGTAGTGAGAAAAGCAGCCTTCTGGACAGGATTAACTTTCTTTCTCTCTCTCTCTGTCTCTCTTTCTCACACTTCAAAAAAACAACAAAAACATGTAGCCCATTCCATTTGTCAGCTTAGTGTTCGCTGACAGTCAGTGACCTAGCCATGCTGTTGTCTGTTTTACAGCAAAGTGTTTCTTTCTCCGGGCATGAGGTTCTGTCTGTGCAAAATGGGTTTATTTTTTTTTCAACTCTTTTTCTGGCTCCACTGGGCCCCGGAGTACTCTCTCGGGCATCCACTCACCCCAGCTCTACCTCCGGGTCTGAAACTCACCAGCATCCTGGCACCAGCCTGGCTATCTCCTTGGCTCTGAGCCCTCTCAAGGTGGGGCCACCCTATCCTCCCAGGGCACTCTATCTGCAAATTCAGGCTGGACTGGGCTTGGCCCAGGAGCTGGATGTGTCCGGCCAATGAAGTGTGGCTGCAGGAGGTGCCATCGCCTATCTCCGGGAGTGGGGATTTTTCTTTGTTTCATTGTGCCCTCAACCCCTGCCCCCCAGATGGTGCCCCAATGTGCAGTGACACCAGGGAATGTCTTGCCATGGCTCCGCAGCAAGAGGCAAGGGAGAGCACAGGAGTGCATGCACCAGCAACTTTAATTCATGGTTGAAGAACTGGTGCTGTGAGGAAGGGTTTGGATTTATTGGTGACTGGGGACCCACCTGGAGGGATGGAGGTTTGTTCAAGCCTGACGGCCTGCATTCATCCTGGAGGGGAATCCAAGCACTCAATGATAAGTTTAAATGCTACATTGACAAACATTTAAACTAGCAAAGGGGGTTGGCAGGCCAGCAAGGAGGTACCTACTTGCTCACCCCACAGCTAGCAGTGGAACCAGTGAACCAGAGGAGTGGCTATCTCTGCAAAGCAGTGTGCAAAAGGTGGAGATTAGTGCCCAAGAGGTGGATAGGCAGAAAAGGGGCAAAATTCAGCAGAAGAGCAGACAAGAGAGAACCAGGGATAAAGGACAACCAAGGAAGGGGCTGGAGTAGAACAGCGAAACAGTCTAGGGAGGTCAAATCGTGGAAAGCCATGTGTGCAAATGCCAGGAGCCTTAGCAACAAGATGGAAGATCTGGAGGCTGTCATGGTGCAGTCAGACCTGGACATTGTGGCCATCACTGAAACCTGGTGTAATGATAACCACGACTGGGAGATGGCCATACCTGGCTACAACATATTCAGAAGAGAGTGAGCAGGCAGGAAGGGAGGAGGAGTGGCACTGTATGTGAAAAATGACATAAGGGCCACAGAGATCCAGGAGGAACAAAATGGGGGAGAGATACTGTGGGTTAGCTGGAAAGAAAATGGGACAGCCGTCCGACAGGTGTGGTCTATAGACCACCAGCCCAGGAGGAAGAAACAGATAGGAGTTGATGCTAGCCATCCAAAGGATGGCAGACAAGGTGAGGTAGTTCTGGTTGGAGACTTCAATATTCCAGACGTGGACTGGAGCATCCCAGCAGCAGCGTCAACTAGGAACAGATTTATCCTGGACTCCTTCAGGGTGCCTTCCTCAGCAACTGGTCATGGAACCAACTTGGCAGAAGGCAATACTGGACCTTGTGCTCACAAACAGGGACAGTGTGATGGGGTAACAGTGGGGAGCACCTGGGAAACAGTGACCACCAGTCATTGTGGTTTGAAATCACGAAAGAGCAGAACCAAACCACACAAAACATGTATCCTGGATTTAGTGGGGCAGACTTTGGGAAAATGGGAGATACTTGAAAGAGGCATTAGGGAATGGGACAGGAATCAGGGGTTGAGGAACAGTGGCAGTATTTAAAATGGGGATTACAAGAACAACAGAATTATGCATTAATCAGGTTAGCAAGAGGAAAAGGAAGAGGAGACCATTATGGTTTCAAAAGGTAGCAAAAGAAAGTGAAAGCCAAAAGATTGATGCTCAGGCAATACAAAAAACACAGGCAGAAGGGGATAGGGAGAAGTACTAGGAGAAGCAAAGGGAGGCAGAGGTTAGTAAGGGAAGCCAAAGCTCAGGCAGAAGAACACATTGCAAAATCAGTGGGTAGAGGGGACAAAACCTTTTACAGGTACATAAGTGAAAAAAGAAAGACAAAGGTAGGGATAGTGAGACTGAAGGGGGAGGATGGGGGCCGCGTGGAGGATGACAACAGTAAAGCTGATGTATTGAACAGGTATTTCTGCTCAGTCTTTACTGAGGAAGAGGAGGGTAATGGGTCTGAAGAGAGTACAAGGGGTGAGAATGGTGCAGAAATGGAAACAAGTCCCTTTACACGAGAAAGGGTCCTGAAGGAACTGGAAGTAATAAGAGTTGATAAAGCAATGGGGCCAGATGGGGTGCACCCCAGGGTCCTTAAAGAACTAAGAGAGGTTGTGGCTGAACCTCTGTCTATCCTGTTTAGCCAATCACTGGAAACAGGAGGTACCCAAAGACTGGAGGACAGCAGATGTAGTCCCATTATACAAAAGTGGAACAAAGAGGGAAGAGGGAACTACAGACAGTCAGCCTCACCTCGGTAGTGGGGAAGATCATGGAAGCACTACTGAAGGAGAGATTGGTGGAACATCTGGTTGTCAATGGACTACAGGACCCAAGGCAGCATGGTTTCACCAGGGGGAGGTCATGTCAGACCAACCTTGTTGAATTATTTGACTGGGTGACTAGGGAGGTGGATCAGGGGAGGGCAGTGGACATGGCCTATCTGAACTTCAGCAAGGCCTTTGACACTGTGCCACATAGAAGACTATTACACAAACTAGGGAATATGGGTGTGTGCAGGACAGTAGTGTGGTGGGTAGGTAACTGGCTGGTGGCAGGACACAGAGGGTGGTGGTAAATGGCTGTCACTCCACAGAGGAAGAGGACCAGTGGTACCACAGGGATCGGGGTGCTGGACTGGTCCTATTCAACATCTTCATCAGTGACATTCAGTGGGACCTAGAAGGCAGAATTTCACTGTTCACTGATGACACAAAGCTCTGTAATAGAGCAGACACACCAGAGGTGTAGACAGAATGAGAAGGACCTGCAGAAACTTGAAGAATGGTCAGGGGGCAGTTGAAATTCAATGCAAAGAAGTGCAAGATAATGCATATAAGACCAAAACCCTGGCACAATATATCAGTTGGGGGTGAGGATATAGCATGCACCAAGCAGGAAAGGGATCTTGGGTTATCATCTCGATTACCTCAAGGTAGGGAAACAGTGTGACAGGGCAGCAGGTAAAGCAATTAGGATGCTGGGATGTATAGGCAGGGCATCACCAGCAGGAAAAGGAGGTCATAATTCACTTCTTCAAGACACTGAAGTGAGGCCCCACTGTGAGTACAGTGCACAGTTCTGAGACCATACCCACGTAAGGACATAGACAGGGTAGAGAAGGTTCAGAGGAGGGCAACAAAGATGGTGCATGGATTGCATCACAAGTCCCATGAAGACAGGTTGAAGGAACTGAACATGTACTCCCTGGAGGAGAGGAGGAGAGAGGGATATGATAGAGACATACAAGTGTCTTACAGGGAGGAACAGGGTGCAGGAAAACACTATTTTAAGCGAAAAGATGTTCCAGGACTAGAGGGCATGGGATGAAGTTGGAGGGAGGACGATTCCAGAGGAAACATGAGAAGAATTTCTTCACAGAACCGTGGTGGACAAGTGGAACACCCTGCCAGAGGAAGTGGTGGGTGCTGAAACAATCACAGGATTTAAGAATGCATGGGATAGACATAAAGGAATTCTGGAGGTCAGGGGTAAGGGGCAACAGACTTCTAGGAAAACATAAACTGAATTTACAAGCTCAAATGGGCAGACTGGGTAGGTCATAGGCCCTTATCTGCCGACACTGTCTATGTATCTATGTAGTTAAGCCCTGTAGTATTGCAGTACCTCCAGTCTCCACCAGAGGTCACTGCAGTGCCAGGCATAGTCCCTGGATCCCCCAGAGGAAGGAAGGAGAGCTGTCCTCTGGATGCTCAATCCTTCCCCTTCCCTGCTGGACCCCTCGCTACACAGGCTCGCCCAAACTCCAGATCGCCGGTGGCGCGAGGTATGGCATCCAGCACTCAACCTCAGTGCCACCGCCAGCACAAAATGGGTTTATGGTGGCACAAAGGGTCACTTGCCTGGGAGATGGAGACTCAAACAGCATATAGGGAAGGGGAGGGAGGAGGGAGGGAGAGAGAGAGATGAAAGTTGAACAGGAAAAGGCTGTTAGCATGACAAGTTAGCAAGAGGAAAAGGAAGAGGAGGCCATTATGGTTTTCCAAAGAGGTAGTAAGGAAAGTGAAAGCCAAAAAGATTACATTCAGGTAATACAAAAAGACACAGGCAGAAGGGGATAGGGAGAAGTACCAGGAGAAGCAAAGGGAGGCAGGGAGGTCAGTAAGGGAAGCCAAATGTCAGACAAAAGAGCACATTGCAAAACCAGTGGGTAGAGGGAACAAAACCTTTTACAGGTACATGAGTGAAAAAAGAAAGGCAAAGGGAGGGATAGTGAGATTGAAGGGGGACGATGGGGGCCGCGTGGAGGATGACAACCGTAAAGCTGAGATACTGAACGGGTATTTTTGCTCAGTCTTTACTGAGGAAGAGGAGGGTAATGGGGTACAAGGGGTGAGAATGGTGCAGAAATGGACACAAGTCCCTTTATACGAAAAAGGGTCTTGAAGGAACTGGAAGTAATAAGAGTTGATAAAGCAATGAGGCCAGATGGGGTGAACCCCAGGGTCCTTAAAGAACTCAGAGAGGTGGTGGCTGAACCTCTGGCTATCCTGTTTAGCTGATCACTGGAAACAGGGCAGGTACCCAAAGACTGGAGGAGAGTAGATGTAGTCCCCTTATACAAAAGTGGGAACAAAGAGGAAGCGGGGAACTACAGACCAGTCAGCCTCACCTCGGTAGTGGGGAAGATCATGGAAGCACTATTGAAGGAGAGACTGGTGGAACATCTGGTTGTCAGTGGACTGCAGGATCCAAGGCAGCATGGTTTCACCAGGGGGAGGTCATGTCAGACCAACCTCATTGAATTTTTTGATTGGGTGACTAGGGAGGTGGATGAGGGAAAGGCACTGGACATGGCCTATCTGAACTTCAGCAAGGTCTTTGACACTGTGCCACACAGAAGACTATTACACAAACTAGGGAATATGGGTGTGCGCAGGACAGTAGTGTGGTGGGTAGGTAACTGGCTGGGTGGCAGGACACAGAGGGTGGTGGTAAATGGCTGTCATGCCACAGAGGGAAGAGTGACCAGTGGGGTACCACAGGGATCAGTGCTGGGACTGGTCCTATTCAACATCTTCATCATTGACATTGTGCAGGACCTTGAAGGCAGAATTTCACTGTTCGCTGATGACACAAAGCTCTGTAACAGAGTAGACATACCAGAGGGTGTAGACAGAATGAGAAGGGACCTGCAGAAACTTGAAGAATGGTCAGGGGTTTGGCAGTTGAAATTCAATGCAAAGAAGTGCAAGATAATTTATATGGGGCACAAAAATCCTGGCACAATATATCAGTTGGGGGGGGGATGAGGATATAGCATGCACCAAGCGGGAAAGGGATCTTGGGGTTATCTTCTCCAGTGACCTCAAGGTAGGGAAACAGTGTGACAAGGCAGCAGGTAAAGCAAATGAGATGCTGGGATGCATAGGCAGGGGCATCACCAGCAGGAAAAGGGAGGTCATGATTCCACTGTACAAGACACTAGTGAGGTCCCACCTGGAGTACAGTGTACAGTTCTGGAGACCTTACCTATGTAAGGACATAGACAGGGTAGAGAAGGCTCACAGGAGGGCAACAAAGATGGTACATGGATTGCATCACAAGTCCTATGAGGACAGGTTGAAGGAACTGAATATGTACTCCCTGGAGGAGAGGAGTGAGAGAGGGGATATGATAGAGACATACAAGTATCTTACAGGGAGGAACAGGGTGCAAGAATACACTATTTTAAGTGAAAAAGATGTTCCAGGACTAGAGGACATGGGATGAAGTTGGAGGGAGGACGATTCAGAGGAAATGTGAAGAAGAATTTCTTCACAGAATGGGTGGTGGACAAGTGGAACACCCTGGCTGAGGAAGTGGTGGGGGCTGAAACAATCACGGGATCTAAGAATGCATGGGATAGACATAAAGGAATTCTGGAGGTCAGGGGTAAGGGGCAACAGAGTTCTAGGAAAACAAAAATGACACAGTGTGTAGTGGGAAAAACAGTCTTCTGAACAGGATTTCTTTCTGTTTCCAGAGTTTTCTTCCCCACAAGGATTTTCAAGCTGTTTGATGGTTGTAGCAGGACCTTTAATGGCTATCTGAGATGGTGGCATTTGTTTTGACTTTTGGTGGTCTCATTGATTTTTGGGGAGATTAAACTGACTGGCACATTTACCCTTTGGTAATGCCAGGATTTACTAATGGGTAAACCGTGCCAGTCAGCCAATCAGATCCAAGTATTTTACAAGCCATTGCATAATAATGTATAAATTACATATTGGTGCCTACTTTGTATACAGTATAAGTTATTGTTACACCCCCTAAATGATGTGCAAAGTTTTTTTTTTATTTACTCCATAATTGCCAGGAAATTACATGTACTTCAAGGTGACAAATCCTATGACTAACTTTGTAACATGATGTATAATCCTGTGTTGACTACAGGCATGTTACACATATACTCCTTTAATGTGACTCTTAATTAACACTTGACATTCTATCTAATACGATGACTAATTGGGTGGCTAACAATGCATGCTGTAATTGTGTGTTGTTTGAAATTTTCAAAAACAGTTTAACCACAAGTTCTGGCTTACATGGGACAGAAAGATTCAACCACAGTGTTTGATTATTTAAATGCGAGCTGCTGGATTAGTTGGTAAATTATTTTGTTTGAATAAGTCAAATTGAAAATTTTTCACCCTTCTCAGAATAACCTTTTCACACAGAGTGCAGATGAATCATTCAATTGTTCAATAACTCTGACAGAATTTTAGCAATCAAAGCCTTGTGAAAGTGTCTAAAAGACTTTTGTCTGCTCTGTGATACCATTTGGATTAATAATTCCTTTGTACACAAATAAAGTGGCGTAACCATTGCCTGAAAATCTATGTATTGCATGGAGAACAGATTAAAGGGCCAGCTCCCATTTGTGCAGCAAGGTTTGATGCTTCTGCATAGTTTAAACTTTTGCTGTTACTGAGTCCACATCCATACACTGGCATTCAACATTTTTAGTATGGTATATAAGGATGAGTGAAATTATCATGTCATTTGGTTCCACTATAACTTTGGCACCTGGCGTTGGTTGAGAAATATGTTTCACATGTAATACAGCCTCAGTGTTATCTTCTTAATAGCAACACCCATGCTCAGCAACACTGTTCTGAATGACTCCAGCACTCTTAAAACATTCTTTCACTTGGCCTATTGTGACCTTGGAGCATAACCTCATTTGTATCCTTCTACCATTCCTTCACTAGAAAAATTTACAGAGATGACTGGGAATGGCCAGGAAAAGTTGCATTCTAGAAATCTTTAGGCAACAACTCTTCAGGCCTAGGAATGGATATTTCTGCATTAATAGTGTCATGTTTTGTTCAATATCATTGATGAATGGACTCTTATATGTATCACATATATTACAATACTCCATCTGAAGCAAAGTTCCTGACCTTTCTCATGAGGTATGCTTATCCAACCTAGTAGGCATCTGCAAAAATTAGTAGAATTCCTCATACCACCTTTGCCCAAATGAAATGCAGTTTATAAAGCCTTCCCTCACTTGCTCAGATACTGACAGCTGATATACAGTACAAATGCTTGCCATTTGCTACTTCTTCAAAGAGATTAGGTGCTGCTACAATACCATTGCTCATCTTCTGTAGATCTCTGTTATCACTCTGCATCCTGTAGGCCTTAAGCTCTTGGCTTGCATCTCCATTAAAGGAGATAGGAAAAGTCTTTTTACATAGGAAGCTGCCTTCCCATTTCCTTTCTGTACCAGTTATGTATTCTGATATGCTTTCCTAGACTGTTCAGGCAGTATGAAAAGAAAGAGAGCAGTAACTGCTGAGGAGAAAGAGATTCAGGGTAGTTACAAATGCAAAAAAATAAATAAATAAATAAATAAATAGATTGTTAGTTTAACAAGAACGGTCAAAACACATCAAAATATTGGATGGACACTAAAAGATAAACAAGTGAATTTAGAGGTATAAAACTGTATTCTAACACTTTCAAATTGAAGCCCAGACCAGGTAAGGAGGTTTCCAATAATTAAAGTGTGCATTGTAATTAAAGGATCCACGAAGAGAGTTCGACAAAAGTTTTGTTGAATGCCCTGTCAGCGACACTAGCAGGTCGACCGCATTCTGCAGTCAACTGCCGGTTCACACTTTGTTCTCTTGTTTTCTTCGTGGGGCTTCACACACCTAATCCCCATGCAGAGGGCTGCGCCCCCCCCCCCGCACCCTCCACTTAAGGATTCTCAACTCCAGTCGGAGCTGATTGGGGGGGTGCAGGACCCCCAACAGACAACACTGGGTTGCAGCAGGTCTCCTACCATGGCAAGGCACTGTAGTCACTATGGTGGACCTCGCTGGTGAAATGTTGCCATCGGGGGGGTAACCGGTAATTAAAGTGTGCATGGCTCTTGTGATCATTCATCTCTTGCTAGCTGCAATGGACTGGTTAAAAGTTAACAATATTTTCAAGAGGCAGCATCTGTATTCACTGTTTGATTAAATGTCTGGGTCACAGGGTTCTTGAAAATGGCTTTGAAGTGCACTTTACTGGACATCCTCCATTTTCAAGCATTGCCTGAGCATCAATGGATGTGTTTTCAATATTCAGCACATTCAAATGATATCTGATCATCCATAAGGAATAGTTTGTGTGGATTGTGGCAAAGAATATTGAGCACATTTTATCCAAAGAGAATGTAAATCACTCTGCATCATTTGTGTGACATGCTCTGCTGAAAAGCATGCACAACTCTGCTCGATCAATGTAGACCACCCGAAAACTATGACATACTCCACAAATTTTGTATCTTCAGTGAACATTTCATATTCTATCATAGAAGTGATATCACCTTGAGAGACATCAAGTCTTTTAAGAGACTGTGCAGATGTATTGTTCATCAGGTCTTCCAGCTGGCTTAAGACATTATTTGGACTAGATTCATATGTCTTCAGAATTCTATAGAAAAGCAAAAAATGCAGTGCTGTTGCAGTACATGTTTACAGAACCTTACAGCTAGAACCCCAGTGTCAGTAAGGATTTGCAGTCCTGATGACAAGAGATGGGCAAAGTCAGGAAACTTCTGTTTGTGAAATACTTCACATTTTCTGACTTTGCAGTGTGTGAAGTGTAATTTTGCAGTTCTCTGCACAGAGAAGTGCCTACTTTGCTAACTAAAGTAGCCCATCACTCACAAAGAACTAGGCAAATTGGCATGACTAACTGCTGTTTTTAATGAAAAAACACACAAAAATAACCCACCACACCATATGGTTTTAAATCCCATTTCCCACTTGGTCACCATGTTTTGACTTCCCCATACCCTGCAAAGTTTGTTCAAGCCAATGCTGACAATGACTTTATTTCCCCCACCTGCAAAACCAATTCCCCCACCTCTCCCTCCCTGTTTCTGTCAGTTCAGTACAGAAACTCCTCTTTAACCCCTCTTACCAATAAATCACCCTGCTTCCCCCAAAACCCACAAACCTCAGTATGAGTGTTAATTATACAATAGACATAAGAAGTTCCTCCCGGGAGGAGGACATATCTTGGCTCTTCAGTGTCTGAACTGTAATGAATGGTGAGTCATGTCTAGCCTAGTGGTAATACTTCATAGGCAGGTTCTCAGCCAATCAGGTATTACTACAAGAATAGACATCATTCATTTATTCATTCTGATTCTAAACACTGAAGAGCAAAGATGCTTGCTCCCCTTGGGGCTGGTTTTCTTATTTCAGGTATAGTATCCCACAAAACTGGGGTTTTGTGGGAGTGAAGGTTTCTTACCAAGAGGGAGGAAAAGGGAGGGGTTTCTTTGATGAACTGACAGGCATGGGGAGGAGGAGGGAGTGGGGGAAATGTGTTAGTGGAGGCTTCAACAAACTTTGCAGAATACAGGAGGGAGAAGGGAGGTAGGGGCCTAGCTGATGATGTGTGTGGGGGGATATGATTATAAACTAATGGCGTAGCGGGAGGCAGTGGCAGTCATTGACTCGGAGGGTGGGGGCTGTGTTTTCTGTTTTGAAACCATATTTTAATTATTAAAAAACACAGGTGAAACTGTTGCTACACTGGGGAACTTCACAATACTTGGCAACATCCCTCAACTTTGCATCAACTCTGTCAGTGATTTCAAAACGCATTGCATTTTTACTCCCATACTCTTCCAGCAGATATACTAATGCTCCAAAATGTGCTTTTTGTTTGGGAAATGGGCCAATTTAAATGAAAACATTGTCAAACCTGGGTGCTTCCTCTGTCTAGATTTGTACTGCAGGTTTTCAAATAGAAAGATCATAATGTACCATAACATAGCCTTCACCACATTTAGTAGCCAGATCCTACGAAATCACTATTATTTTGTTATAACATCAAACCTAGTTGGAGGCAGAGCTACATTCTCCATGTAACCAACAATTTGTTGGGGGAGCAGATCTACTGTGAATAAAGAGTTCCAATCCATCCACAGTGGAGCTCTTATCAGCAAAGTTCACTAGATCATCTGTTGGCACCCTTTGCAAACTGTGTGAGAGGCCTTTTGGCACCATGCATTTCTGCTTAAAGTTGAACTAGCATAATATTTTGTGTTGATTTGCATATGCAGCTCATGATGCTTTGCATTATGGGGGAATGTGTGATTTTGTATTTCCAGATCATCCATGCTGTACATTATTGTTTCTCTCCAGTGAAATTCAGTTAAGATACTTGGGGCTCAATTTTCAAAGCATGACGGAGGACCTATGTCAAGCCCTGTACCACAACACTTAGGTTCTGTTGGTGTGCTAAACACCTTTGCCACAACTGCACCCGATTCTCCAATCTCAGGTGTAGTTCTGACAGTTTCCATGTTTTACAGTGCAAGTTCTATAAAAACAGCCTCTGGGAATGCTGCAAGCTAGACCAGAAAAGTTACTCTAACTTGCAGCACCTCGCACATGGGATAGAAAACCCTGATCAGTGGCTGGGTGATTGCCACAAGCCCTGTGTGCTGTATATTCGGTACTCACGGGGCTTGTAGCAATTGAATTTCACAACTGAGTCCTTGATGTTTTCAACAGGGCTTGTAACACTACACTCAGACATTGTATCATGAGATTTCTTCTGGTGAAAGCTGGGCTTCTGCTGGTTCAAAAATGTTCTTTATGATGATCATCAATCTGGTGACATTTCAGTATCTTCAGCCTTAGACTATGCACTTTGTGGGCACAGCACTAAAAGAATATTCTGATAACAGATCCATACAATATCACTCAGATTGTGACTTCCAGAAACAGTTTCTGTGTTCTTATCATATATTTGTCCCAAGCAACATAGACAAACTTGGCTGCTACAACATACACAGTACCATATGGTACTACACAACGTTTCTTTGTCACACTCATTGTTGAATCTGTCTGTGTGGCATCAGCTAGTACATGGTAGTTAATAGAATATCACAGGTGATGGAGTAACTTGATTACTTTTCTACTACTAGCCAGACTCTTAAAACCCAGTCCTAACTAAGCACAGGTGTCTACTGGGATTTACCGCACATCTTAACTTTGTAAACACTGCGTTCTCAGATGTATGCTATAGCTAGTACTTTGCTCTGTCACATAATAGATTCTGTGTTGCAGAACCTGATTAAAGGGCATAGTAAAAGTGCACTAAGAAGTCAGGAAGATTTGTTTGTCCCTCAGCAACTGTCTCTTCTGTCAGAGGATAAGGCAGTTCTTGGCAGTTGGAGCTTAACTATAATATGACTTATCAGAGGTAAAGAGTAGATTCAGTTAATGAGATCTCAGGGGAGCATGCCTATGAAAAGCATACTGTATCACATCCACATTTTAATTCTACTGCAAAACAATTGTTCCCCTTTCTTGCTAAGTTTGACAATTGTCAATTCTCCTTGAATTGTAATCAAGTTATTTTCTAGGTTGTACACAGTGTAGGTTGAACTGGCAGTTTAGCCTAGAGGTTAGAGCAATGAGCTGTGAATAAACTGGGCACATCCAGCAAACCAAGATTTGATTCTCACAACCTTCACCTGCATACTATGTAATCCTGAGCAAGGCATGTAACCTCCCTGTGCTCCAAGATTGCTCCCACAAATTGGCCTTGTGCCCAGTATGCCTTACCAGGTTACCAAAGAAAAAACAAAAAAAACCCACTGCCAAACTCCTTTTCTACTAATACAGCCATGTGGGGAAATTCATGAAAGGGGGCTACCAATACACAACATAGTGCAGGAATTGCCAACTAAATAATAAGTGTCAGTAGAATTATTATCCCCAATTATTAAATGTTGTCCAATGTATACAGTGTTAGCCATTGCCACGTTCAACAATAGCATGCAATGGTGCAATGTGACAAATCCCAATACTGGAAATGCCACATTCATCTGACTGCAGCTCTGAACAAAGATATTGGGCCATAGTGAACTATAACTTACAATGATGTTGAAGGTGGGTGGTGGTTAGCACTGTGAAACATAGAGAATAATGCATAGCTGACTGTGTGTCATAGATGTTTTTACACACCCAAGGTGTGTAATAACCCATAGACCTTGAGAACGAAGCTCCAGTGGTTTTGAGGTAATCAAAATCTGAGGATGTGTAAAAAAAAGCTCCATAGACGAGCAGTCATCTATATTTTATTTTTCATAATTACCAGTGTAAGAAGTCTATGCCAAGCACTGTGAAGATAGTGAGTTTGAATCAGTAGATTAAAGGGTGACTCCACAAGTAAAAGTCTGAGTTAGCACTGAGGCTGAGTGAGAGTTTGTTTAGAGCCTCTGCCTGCCTCAAGAGCATTCTTTCCCGCTGGTACATTTGAAGCAAGAGCTCTGAACAAATCTGAGAAACTGAAGCACAACTGGAAGAAAAGAATAACTGGGTATGACATCTTACCCAGTTATTATGGCATTTGATTGGCACTATTAGCCAATCATTAAAGGTGGTCACCACCCTTACAGAAATATAAGTGTGCAGCATACATGCAGAATGCATGCCACATGCTTAATTGTGCAATGTATGCATGCAGGTCACATGCACAAAATGAACTCAGGCAAACCAGATCTAAAAAGCAAATTAGGTTTGCATGTTGTAAGCTTGACATGTGTGCAGCAGTTAAGCTGTGTGAACATCATTCAAAAATCACATCAAATTTACGTTTCACACTTGCCATGTGTGCAAATCTTATCTAAAAAGACACATCAGTTTCTATTTATCATACTACTGCTAGCACTTAGAGCCATTAAAATACATTTTTCATTGATTTCCCATCAAAATTAGGTAAACTCATTAATTCTGATCCTTTTGCAAGTTGTTTAATGACTTTTGATTTTTGTCATTAAATTGCCATTAATTTCTAAAGTATTGTTTCCTTACTGCATTAAATGCCTAGGATATTTTATTTAGTGTTTGTTAACTGGGTAGGTGCACTAGCCATGAAATGATTATTTTCAGGCATGACCTGGGAGAGTACAACAATCAAAGACAGGTACATAGCATGAGTACAATGAAATTAAAATAGCATAGGTCAAAACAGTTAGTAATAATGAATACATGCAGCCAGGAGAGTAACAATCAATGTAATTCGCATAGAATTTTTAGGCACAGAATGCCTACACAGTCTAAGAAGAGATACCACAATATAGCAGCAAAGAAATATTGTCCAAATTAGTCACAACAATGAAGATTCAAATAGGCAGCGAAACAAGGCAAGGGCAAATTCCTGACTGGGCAGGATGCATTATAACAAAGCTCAGGTGTGTGTGTGTGTGGGGGGGGGGGTTGAGGTAGATCAGCTCTCAAGGAGATAGTAAGGGTAAGAAGTGCTATGAGGTAGGGAGGTTAAAGTTAGGCCAGGCAGCATCTGGCGGGTGAGTGGGGAGGATTAAAACAAGTGCAGAGATTAGCAAGGAATAGATGTAAACACAACTCCTTTTTGAAGCTGTCATGGGATCCAGATATCCAAAGTGCTTGGGGGAGAGAGTTTCAAAGCTTAGGAGCAGAATGATTGAAGGCAACAGAGCCTTTTGATGTTTTACATCTAGGTACATTCAGCAGGGATTTATCTACCGATTGCAGTCTATAGGAGGAGGTGTGAGGTACCAGCAATGTTGCGAGCACTGAAGGGGTCTGGTTTCTGAGTATAGAGTCAATCAGGGAGCTAAGAGAGTATTGCTAGCAAGCTGAGGGGGAGAACCAGCTCAGGTCCCTGTACAGTTGGCAGAGGTGCTTAAGCCATGATGATGAGGAGGCGCATCGACAGATATTATTATAAGTGACATCCCACTTATGAAGGATAGTTTTGTGTGTGGCAGCAAAGATCAGCATGCCGTAGGTGAGGGCAGGGAGTAATATGCCTCTGACAATAACAAGTTTAGCAGAGGGAGTCAACATGAAACTGGACTTGTAAGCAACCCCAGTTTAGCATTAACTGCCTTGCAGGCAGATTGCATATGCAGGCTGAAGTCCAGGGACTGGTCCAGAAGAATTCCCAGGTACTTAAAAGATGTAACGCATTCTATTTGTGTGCCACTGCAGTCTTGCACCAATAGGGGAGTTTGACATGTTCTAAGTTTAGGGGCAGATCCAAGTAACATTGCTTGGGTTTTCTTAGCATTAAGTACAAGCTTATGTGCAGAAAGCCAGTTTTGGACATTTGTGAAATCTGAAGACAGGGATGAATTTATGCTGGTGACCTTATCAGAACTTGAATAGAGTACAAGATCATCTGCACAGAGAATAGATGAAAATGAAAGAAAAAGCTCATCTATGTTATTGATAAAAAGTGAGAAAAGAAGAGGTCCCAGAATAGAGCCCTGGGGAACCCCAATATTGATGGTAGCACCATCAGATAAAGAGGAGTTGAATTTCACAGTTTGATTTCTAAATGATAGATAGCTTCCATACCAGGTGACAACTGAGGGTGAAAAGTTCAGATTGCAAAGAGTGGAGAGGAACAGGGGGTAATCAACAAGATCAAAGGCCTGTGTAAGGTCTATAAAAACTACCCCGTCAGCTGACCAGCGTCCATACTGGTAAGCACATCAGTAGTGAATTTGAGAAGCACTGTAGAGGTACTGTGAGCTTTAGGGAAGCCATGTTGTGTGTCAGAGAGAAGGCTGTACTTTGTGAGGTAGTTAATGGTTTGATTTGCAACAAGTTTTTTCAGAATTTTACTCGGGACCGATAGGATGGCTGTAGGCCTGTAGTTAATAATGTTCTTGGTATCACCTTTTTTAAGGACCAGCATTACACGAGCAATCTTCCAGAGGTCAGGAACTTGGCTATTAGAGAGACAAGGTAAAAATTCTAGCCAGAGGGGATGCTATGTATGGTGCTGCTAGTTTCAGGAGCCAAGGCTCAAGTGTATCTGATCCAGAGCTAGTGTTGTCAGAGACGGTCCATAATAGTTTTAAGACCTCAGTCCTTGAGATTGCCTTGAAGAAGAATAGAGGATTTTATTGGAGCTCTGAAAAAAAGCTTGGGTCTCACGGATGCAGATTTCTTTAAGTGGTTACAGCTTAATAAAGCGTTAACCCGGGTATTTTCGTCGGTTTCCTTGATTGATCGGGGGAAATCAATGTTGATTTCCTCTTGAATGCAGCGAGGCAACCACACGCAGTTTCCAAGGTTTACAAGCTCCTCCAAGAATGGGATCACAGGCTTCCTTCGGGTGTTTGCTATTATTGGGTAAAAGTCTTGAATATAAGAGATTCCCCAGAGTTTTGGAAGGCACTTTGGATGACCGCATACAGGTTTATTAAACAAGATAGGCTTAGATTGATACATTTCAATATCATGCATCACTTATATTTGACTCCTACTCACCTATTCAGAAGGGGTGCGCTTAGTTCCTTGTTGTTGGAAGTGCAAAAGAAGAGGAACCCTATATCATTTATTATGGTTATGCCGGAGATTAGCAGTCTCTGGAGGACTATGAGTAGTATGCTGGACCCTATCCTTGGCTCAAGTTAAATGGAGATTCCTGAGTTTTGTTTGTTGCTCGCTTTCCCCATGAACACTCCTAAAGTATGGAGGGCATGAGTCTCTCTGGTTTCAGCTGTTATGAAGTTGCTAATACTTAGACATTGGGCATCAGATAAGGTTCCAACACTAATGGAGTGGCATAAGAATGTACTCTAGCATTGCAACTTGAAAACACATTGGCGATAGGGAGGGTGAAGCGAGAGCTTTTATGCTTCTCTGGGGCTCTTAGAGCATTTTTGATGACCTGGAAGCCATAAAAACTAAGTAGTATTTGTTTTAGAAGCAAACACCTCTTTTCCTATTTCAGTTGATTTGGTGGCTTATAATTGGGGGTTGGGGGGAGGGTGGCGGGGTTGGGGGAATACTTTGTTTGTTGTTGTAATGTAAGCAGAAAGTGCTCTGTTTACACAATCATTGTTGTAGGTAAGGTAATTTGCACTTTCGGTACAGCACTTCTTTGCCTATGTATAAGTTTTTTTGTTATAGTGGAAAAAAAGCAATAAAAATTTTAATAACAAAAAAAAGAAGAATAGAGGATTTTAGACATTTGTTGGGAAGGTTAGCTGGGGGTAGTGGACTGTGCTGATGTTGCAAGCAGAGAGGCTGCCTGGGGAAATGGGAAGGCAGAGGTATACTGAGGCAGGTCCGAGAACATTTGATTGAAGGAATTAGCAATGGTGTTGGAGTCATTGCAATGTATTCCATTTAATACCATGTTACTGGAGCTAATTGACTGGGATGCACCGAGAAAGGTCTTGACATGGGCCTAGAATTTCCTAGGGTCCCAAGCAGAGCAAGTAGCAATTCTTTACAATAGGCACTCTTAGCTGTTCTGACCTGTTTTTTACAGAAGTTACGTAAGGTTTTGTAGATAGCATAGTCAGATTGTAGCCCGAGGCTTTGTACTTTTTCCAGTATTTGTCCCTAGAGTATAGATTTTTCAGCAAGTCTTTGTGAAGCCATCTCGTTTGTTTATCCCTCACCCTCCATTTCACCTTGGGGGCATGCTTGTTCTGGATAGCCAGGAATTCATTAAGGAAGATACTTAGTGCAGACTCAACATTATGGGAAAGGTAAATACCAGACCAGTTTATCCTCAGAACATCATGAGAAAAAGCCTTAATATCCAGGTTGGCGAAATATGTAAAGGTGACATAGCATGGTGGAGGGGATGGAGCAGCCTCAGTACTCCAGATGCAGAAGACAGGGGAATGATCAGTAAGAGAATCTGAAAGATGCCTGCTTGGTGTACTGATCATCATATATAGTCAGCCAACATCCCCCATTCCAGATGTGTGAAGAGAGGCCTCTGTGTCGTGAAGCCAGACCTTTTTGTTTTGGGCCATGGAAATCCCCTTATGCACATTTAGTGCTACAAATGTGTTTCTCCATGACTGTTTCAGCTCACTCACTTTCTCTTTGTCATTCTGTATGGAACATATACACTATGGCCATGCTCTGCACTCTTGGTGGGTCTTGGAAGCAAGAACCATACCTCATATTTTGTCAATGAAATGAAGGACATGGACATTCAAAATGAGGAACAATGAGGGACACTAACCCTCATGATGCTCAGAACAAATCCTGAAACATGGAGATACTATACTTCAGAACACAGTGGAAACCATTGTATTTACTTGTACCAATATTAGCACCTGAGAATGAATTTCTACCATAAAGCAGTGGTGCCATTTAGGCAGGGCAGAGGGTGCAGTTGCCCCCCCCCCCCCGCATTTGTGCCTAGGTTGTTCTTATGGTGTGGAAATAATGGAATTCAATTTGGATAAAATCTTTTGTACAATAAGTCCATCCCCCCTGGCCTGTGAGCACACCCTGCAGGTGCACTGCTGACTCAACTATGTCTGTGTTGTGTTGTCCACTCTCTCCACCTATTAGCGGTGGTGCTATCACAAATGATGTGGAGGAGATCCAACCAAGCAAGAGCACATGAGTCACGTGAGTGGAACACTGTCTTTCCCACCACAGAGTAGACAGGCTGCACACTACAGCTTGAAGGAGTCGGTGAGCACTGAACTCTCAATAGCAGTGTTGCAGCAGCATATTTTTGTTGGTCTACCCTTAGTGAGTCTCTGTCTCCCCTGGTGGCTGAAGGGGAAGAGGGTGAGCTAGAAACTAACTCAAGACTAGGCTACCTACTTACTGTACTAGCCTAGCGTCACAAAAAAAAAAAGCACAGGCCCCCCATGACAACAAGCTAGACCTAGCAGCAATGGTGACAGTGGTATGGGTGGCCTTCATAGACCTTGATCAGTGCAGTATGGCAGCAGCCATGGTAGCAGCCAAGCAAGAAGCAAGCAACACAGGTTGGGTAGGTTCAGTTGGTGAGGTGATTTGGTCATGGACCACTTTGGGGACCTGGAAAGGTTGGTTCTAGCATCCAGCTTCTGTCAGAAGGACAGAGGAGGAGCTGGGCTGGTGGCACACTGAGCCAGGCCACAGGTTCTGTCCAGATGGCCAGGTAAGTAAAAGTAAATATTTTTTTTTTTTTATGGGGGGATTGGGGAAGGAGGAAGGACTGAAATATTGAAGTGTTTTTCACATGTCTGCACCTTTGGGTGGCTTCATGACCCATATGGGATGGGTATTGAATGGAAAGGAGTTGGGGAGAGAAAGTGGGATGTTTTTTTTTGGGTGGGGGTCAGAACTTCAGTCAGCAAAAAAATTGGTTAGTAACTGGGTGGGTTTAAGCACAAATCTGATGCACTGCTCTGGGGTATTGACAGATGAATCTTATACATTTGAATTTTTCCTAATTTGCATATCACTTTTCAGTCACAACAAATAAGTTTTACCTTTTAGAGATGTTCCAGAAATTCTGGAGCTTGCCACCTAGGGGTTGGCTAACTAGCCCCTGGCCTTCATTGGTTGTTGGCGCGCCCCCGCTGAAATCTGAAATGGCGCCCCTGCCATAAAGTCTAAATTTACAGGACATCCTCTGTGTGAGTAGCATGTTTTCCATGAAGCATGAATAAAGATCAGAGCATTTTTCAGGGTTAAAATGAGAGATGTTCCATGCATTCAGGGACAGTTGAGTGGTATGATATACACATACTATCGGAGCCCCACTATAGTCAGGCTTATGCAGTCAGACCTGGACATTGTGGCCATCACTGAAACCTGGTGTAATGATAACCACGACTGGGAGATGGCCATACCTGGCTACAACATATTCAGAAGAGACAGAGCAGGCAGGAAGGGAGGAGGAGTGGCACTGTATGTGAAAAATGACATAAGGGCCACAGAGATCCAGGAGGAACAAATGGGGAGAGATACTGTGGGTTAAGCTGGGAAAGAAAATGGGGACAGCGTCCGCTCAGGTGTGGTCTATAGACCACCAGCCCGGAGGAAGAAACAGATAGGGAGTTGATGCTAGCCATCCAAAGGATGGCAGACAAAGGTGAGGTAGTTCTGGTTGGAGACTTCAATATTCCAGATGTGGACTGGAGCATCCCAGCAGCAGCGCCAACTAGGAGCAGATTTATCCTGGACTCCTTCAGGGTGCCTTCCTCAAGCAACTGGTCATGGAACCAACTCGGCAGAAGGCAATACTGGACCTTGTGCTCACAAACAGGGACAGTGTGATGGGGGTAACAGTGGGGGAGCACCTGGGAAACAGTGACCACCAGTCATTGTGGTTTGAAATCACAGAAAGAGCAGAACCAAACCACACAAAAACACGTATCCTGGATTTTAGGGGGGCAGACTTTGGGAAAGTGGGGAGATACTTGAAAGAGGCATTAAGGGGAATGGGACAGGAATCAGGGGTTGAGGAACAGTGGGCAGTATTTAAAATGGGGATTACAAGAACAACAGAATTATGCATTAAGCAGATTAGCAAAGGAAAAGGAAGAGGAGACCATTATGGTTTTCCAAAGAGGTAGCAAAGAAAGTGGAAGCAAAAAGATTGCATTCAGGCAATACAAAAGACACAGGCAGAAGGGATAGGGAGAAGTACCAGGAGAAGCAAAGGAGGCAGGGAGGTCAGTAAGGGAAGCCAAAGCTCAGACAGAAGAACACATTGCAAAATCAGTGGGTAGAGGGGACAAAACCTTTTACAGGTACATAAGTGAAAAAAGAAAGACAAAGGGAGGGATAGTGAGACTGAAGGGGGAGGATGGGGGCCGCGTGGAGGATGACAACAGTAAAGCTGACATATTGAACAGGTATTTCTGCTCAGTCTTTACTGAGGAAGAGGAGGGTAATGGGTCTGAAGGGAGTACAAGGGTGAGAATGGTGCAGAATGGGAAACAAGACCTCTTACACGAAAAGGGTCCTGAAGGAACTGGAAGTAATAAGAGTTGATAAAGCAATGGGGCCAGATGGTGTGCACCCCAGGGTCTTAAAGAACTAAGAGAGGTGGTCGCTGAACCTCTGGCTATCCTGTTTAGCCGATCACTGGAAACAGGGGAGGTACCCAAAGACTGGAGGACAGCAGATGTAGTCCCCATATACAAAAGCGGGAACAAAGAGGAAGCAGGGAACTATAGACCAGTCAGCCTCACCTCGGTAGTGGGGAAGATCATGGAAGCACTACTGAAGGAGAGATTGGTGGAACATCTGGTTGTCAGTGGACTACAGGACCCAAGGCAGCATGGTTTCACCAGGGGGAGGTCATGTCAGACCAACCTCGTTGAATTTTTTGACTGGGTGACTAGGGAGGTGGATCAGGGGAGGGCAGTGGACATGGCCTATCTGGACTTCAGCAAGGCCTTTGACACTGTGCCACATAGAAGACTATTACACAAACTGGGAATATGGGTGTGGGCAGGACAGTAGTGTGGTGGGTAGGTAACTGGCTGGGTGGCAGGACACAGAGGGTGGTGGTAAATGGCTGTCACTCCACAGAGGGAAGAGTGACCAGTGGGTACCACAGGGTTCAGTGCTGGGACTGGTCCTATTCAACATCTTCATCAGTGACATTGCACAGGACCTAGAAGGCAGAATTTCACTGTTCAACGATGACACAAAGCTCTGTAACAGAGTAGACACACCCAGAGGGTGTAGACAGAATGAGAAGGGACCTGCAGAAACTTGAAGAATGGTCAGGGTTTGGCAGTTGAAATTCAATGCAAAGAAGTGCAAGATAATGCATATGGGCACAAAAACCTGGCACAATATATCAGTTGGGGGTGAGGATATAGCATGCACCAAGCAGGAAAGGGATCTTGGGGTTACCATCTCTGATGATCTCAAGGTAGGGTAACAATGTGACAAGGCAGCAGGTAAAGCAAATAGGATGCTGGGATGTATAGGCAGGGCTCACCAGCAGGAAAAGGGAGGTCATAATTCCGTTATACAAGACACTAGTGAGGGGCCCCACCACCGGAGTACAGTGTACAGTTCTGGAGACCATATCTATGTAAGGACATAGACAGGGTAGAGAAGGTTCAGAGGAGGGCAACAGAGATGGCGCATGGATTGCATCACAAGTCCTATGAAGACAGGTTGAAGGAACTGAACATGTACTCCCTGGAGGAGAGAAGGGAGAGGAGGGAGAGAGGGGATATGATAGAGACATACAAGTATCTCACAGGGAGGAACAGGGTGCAGGAATACACTATTTTTACGCGAAAAAGATGTTCCAGGACTAGAGGGCATGGGATGAAGTTGGAGGGAGGATGATTCAGAGGAAACATGAGGAAGAATTTCTTCACAGAACGGGTGGTGGACAAGTGGAACACCCTGCCAGAGGAAATGGTGGGGGCTGAAACAATCACGGGATTTAAGAATGCATGGGATAGACATAAAGGAATTCTGGAGGTCAGGGGTAAGGGGCAACAGACTTCTACGAAAACATAAACTGAACTTACAAGCTCAAATGGGCAGACTGGGTGGGCCATAGGCCCTTATCTGCCGACACTGTCTATGTATCTATGTATCCCCCAGTGAAGCTGACTTCCACATCCCCACACTCAGTCACATTATGACATAGGGCAAGGGAGCCTGCAGGGGAGCGCACTACTGAAATGAATGAGGGTATGTTTTATTACTATTTTAAACACTATTGATGGAGAGTTGGAGATTAAGGAAAGCCACCGCTTGATTAACAAGGCCATTGTTAGTAGAACAGTGGCCTTCATTATTCTCCAAATCATCATCATAATGTATAAAATAGTAATAAAAAATAACTCCATTTATTTCAAGGGGTGCACCCCAGCACTCTGACCCATGGACATCATCTCTTAGAGAATCCTGCCTCTGGCTCCCTAGTACTCAGGTAAGAGGCTCTCAACTTATATCTGTACTTGGTGGGTTGTCTGTAGCAGCATGGCCTCACCCACTACAGTGAGTGTGCATGGTGGGTGGACTGGCCATGTAGGTGGGTGTCGAGTTATTGCAACTTTTGAGTTTGCCCCTAAAAGTATTTTTGTGTGGAAGCATTCAAAACTATGGAGAGAAAATAGTAAGGGCTGGATATTCAAACTGCGCCTGGGCTGCACCAGGGCATGGACCAGGCGATATTCAATGGTGCTGCCCCATGGCCTAGCACCGTTGAATATGGCATTGATAGTGCACACACTGCGCATGGCACAGTGGCAGAACAGGAGCAGGGGGATGCGCTAGATGCATGAACTGTAATATTCAACACTGGGCATGCAAATGAGGCCATTATGCATGCAAGGTGCAAATGGCGCCATGTGCATGTAATTATGGCCCCATTTTCATGCGGTGTACTGATCCCCGGTGACTTGCACCTGCGTTCTACCAGGCTGCAGCCATCGGGGACCGATGCCCTGTGGTCCCTTGGTGGTTCCCCCACTCCCGTATGCCCGATCATGGACAGAAGTATTGATGAAACCCTGGTGGTCCAGTGGATACCCCCCTCATCTCCCGATCATGGGCATAGGTATATTTAACATCCCTGGTGGTCCAGTGGAATCCCTTCCATCACCTGATCATGGGCATATGTAAAAGTAACATCCCTGGTGGTCCAGTGGAAACCCCCCATCACCCAATCATGGGCAGAAGTAGCAAAAGAAGCCCTGGTGGTCCAGTGGTACCCCCCTCCCCAGTCGCCCACTGAGGTCCACCCAGCACCCCCTCAGTTAGCGGTGGGCTGCAGCACCCCGCCTGCATGCTGCCCGGCCATCCGGCAACTGATAGCATACAGTACAGTCTGTACGACTATTGGTCCGCTGCGAGGACCAATGAGCATGCAGACCATACTGTACTACACAAGCTCGATATGTGAATGCATGCAGTCTGTTCCAATTTAACATGAAAAAGGGTTCCTTCTTCTCCTCCACCACCCTCACAACTGCCACAATTCCAGTGTTCTCACTGGATCATAACCCATATGCAATCCCAATAGTAGACAATAGATCAAATATTACTATTCAAAAAGCACTGCAGCAAGAATGAGATGGACTGCCACAGTTACCAGTGTAGTCTGTCACAACTGTGGTGAAAATAATTTAATCTCACTCACCAGCAAAACAGACTGCCCTATCAAAGCAAAATCTAGGCTTGCCCTGTTGCTGTAACCCTCATGACAAATTGGTGGGGGTTATGAAAGAAGCCATTTGCAATTTAACACTACAACCAAAAGGGGGAAAGAATTGAAAATTGCCTTCATTACATCCTTTCTAGTATTTAAAAAGAACCTTTTCTTGACAAGTCACTTCATAGGCTGCACTAGATGATTCACGAACAAAATCCAGAAACCACAATACGATCTACAAAATTTCAGTCTGAGACCACAGATTATTAAACTGAACAGGAAGCAAAAACATAATCACTGCCTGTGTGAGTACTGCACAAATGCAACTCTTACGCTGCAGTCATTGATCTAGTCTAACAAAGTGAAAAGTATTCCAGAGTGGAACATTCTGAATAGCTACAGTATAGAGCTGTTGACCTTAAAATGTGCCCAAGGACACTGGGTACAAATTGTTTTCCAAGGAGAATATAAAGAAGATGTAGAAAAATTGCAGTACACATGCAGTCTTAAAAAACAGCTGAGACACTCTTACATAGACATGGAAATGAACCACTAAAATGGTACCAGTGGGAAATCATTAGTGTGTTTGGACCCTTTCTGCTCAGCCCATACCACCACCCTTGGTGACACTCCCAGCCTCATCACACAACATATCTGGAACATACCCACATACCTCTAGTACCCCACTGTATACCCCCCACCAGTGGGGCCTTTGGGGTTCACCAAGTACCTCAGGAGTTTATCCTGGATGGAGGTAGAGTGCCTAGTAGGTCATGTAGGGCCAGTGGAGGGTCATCATATTATCCTGCTTTGTCCTAAGTTGCATTTTCCTGTGTTCTGTTTCCCCAAACCCCTGGGTGCCTTGTGGTTTAAGGACAGCAAGTGACATAAGAATGCTCATGTTGCTGTCAGGAGGTGCCTGCTCAACAACTGCAGCTCCAGCTTGCACCACCACCTCCGGTCACCTAGGTGGAAGTTGCATAGTACAGCTCACATACTTCCCTTAATGGAGGAAGAAAGCATCCTATAGAACAATCAATCCTCCTACCCCCACCCCACCAGATTGTTGATGATTCAGGCTTGGGGAATGAAACTGAGTAACCAGTGTCGTAATCAGCAGCTCTATCACTATGCCATCAGACTTTCCTAAAAGCATTAGTGTTCCCCAAAGCCTAAATGGCTCTGACACTAAACAAAGAAAGAGCTAAAAGAAATAAGACCACATTATTTAACTTGTACAGGTCCTAAACAAGGAGATGAAGTTCCTGAGGCAGTACCTGCATGTTTTTTTTTTTAATTTTATTGTAATTTAAAATATTGTTGACTGGATAAGAAGCACTGGGCCACATGGCCCTTTTACAGGCTTGACCCGGTTTTGGAACAGGACATACATTGCATGAACATACACACATTGCTTAACAGTAAATAATAAACAGATTGTTTCAATATAATCACACAACTCATACATAAAATTAACTAACTTAAAAATTTAAATTTGTTACTTCATTCTAAGTAAAAATACAAAGTCCAGATTGCTATAGTTCATCTACAATTACACCGTGTCCCATTTCTTAGTAATCCTCTTAATAAACTTTTAAAACTGTAACCATTCTGTATATTTCGCAAGTGGTCTGGCAAACTGTTCCATGTTTTAACAGCAGCCTGCTTGAGTGCACTTTGTTTTTTAGAAGTTCTACAGGTCGGTATAGTTAAGGTTATTGTTTCATCATGGCAACATCATCAATGTATGGCAATAAATGAAAACATTTCCAAGGGTTGTGATCTGAGACTTCACTGAGAATTATGCTGGCAAGTACCAGGAAAAAAATGTAATTTTGTCGTTGGCACCACGAACAGGCCATAGTTCACCCTGTCGTCATACACAACAGATGTGATAAATGTAAAAGTACCACCACCGAGTCGCTTGTGTTCATATCAGGGGGCCTTAAATATAATCACCATGCCATTTGTTGATTTATTTAGCATTCAAATTTTAATCTCCAGAACATCCACTCACTGAACATTGAGAGAGAGGTGCATGTTATAGATGGCTGTGGAAGCCATTACAAACTGATGTTGGGCTTCTATTCAATTTAAGTGGCATCCACAGAATATGGATTTCGCATGGAACATGCATTTTTAGGTTCAAGACAAGGATACCAGGGCTGGCCCAGTGGCGCTGAGGATCGAGGCGCTGGACGTCATACCTTGAGGCACGCTGGTGACCCGGGTTCTGCAGCAGACTCAGGCCATCAGTGGTCAGCAGGGGAGAGGGAGGATCAAGCATCCCACAACAGTTCTCCTCCGTATGGGGTGGGGAAGGGGTCCATGTCACTCTGTAGCGGCAACTGGTGGAAGCCAGGGGCACGGCCAGTAGTGGGGGGATGGCATGCTGTGCATGGATGCCATTGCACATCCAGCTCCAAGGGGGAGAAAAATCCAGGCAGAAAATTGTGGGGCGATTTTGGCGGCCGATGGCCATGCACCGCACCCCCAGACATGAGAAGTGAGCCCCCCAGGTATCAGGATTCAGGTTCCCCAAGGGGGGGGAGACTCTGCATACTGGTCTGCATGGAGGAGAGCATGTCGCTGGCCAGACTGGGTCCGGGGGTGTGGGTGCCAGCAGCTGGATGACTTGCCACCCGCTCCGCAGATGTAGGAGAGAAAAGAATATCGTGATTAAAAAAAAAAGACAAGGAAATGGATCCTCAGATGGACAGAATGCTATTATCAACTATCTCACAAGTAGACTTGTGCAAGTCCATTAGGCACTCAGTGCTGGTGTAGGTCTTTTCCAGTACTGCAAAAAGAAATGTTACTAGAGAAACTGCCACTGAAGTATGCATCCATTTTATAACACCATTCTTCTGGGCTAGTGAGAAGAATATTAAAAGGCAAAAAGGACCAGAAGTGAAAACAATACCCTGGATGTCAAGAATCCAAATTTTGAGGTCTGTGGCTCATGGTGTGGTAATAACTGGATTCCAACAAATGGGGTGGTAGTAACTGTGGTAGTAACTGCGCTCCACCAAAAAGATCACTAAAAAATACATTAAAAATCCAGTACTGATAGTTGTAGGCTCCATGATAAGGGGAGTAGAGTATCAACTTTAGCATTATGACAAGGCCAAAATTGTGGTCCAGTGCATCCCTGGCACATCAACATGGAGGGACATGGACTGCATCGAGACAATCGTACACAATGTAGAACAGAACACGTGGGTCATCCTCCACATTGGTACAAATGTCCTAGCCAATCAATCTGTGGAAGAAACAAAGCAAAATCTTACCAGGCTAGGTGACAAACTAGCTTCTCTTTCATCCACAATCTCTTTCTCGGAGATTCTGACTGTCTGGGGAAAAGGGGACAGCAGGCAGAGGATCAGAAAGAAGGACATCACCAAACTTAACTGCTGGCTAGAAAACTGGTGCAAAGAAAGAGAACATCACTTTTTAGGAAACTGGCAGACCTTCTAGGAAAGGGACTTCTTTAAATTTGATGGCCTGCACCTCACTAAGGAAGGGACTCGAGTGCTTGGACAGAAATTCAAAGTCCATATCAATCAGTCAAACTAATGGAGGGGGTGGAGCCACAGGAAACCCTCACATTCCAAGGGTCACCAACTACCCCTCCCCCAGCACCAGCTACCGCAGCACTTAGATACCACAAAGATATCAACAAACAGTGATAGTAAAGGCACTGCCCAGCCTGGTCCACTAGGGAGAGGCATAAAGCGATTAAGACACAAAAAATTCTGATCAGAGCAAGGAACTGGTACACAGCAAAGGACTACTAAGAGTGGAAGGCTATGTGCTTCAATGATCATAGTCTACCAAACAAAATTCCTGAACTCACAGCCTTTGTGTCAGAGGCACAACTGGACTGGGTCACAGTACAGAAACTTGGTTCACCAACAACCACACCTGGGAAGCTCTATCCCAGGTTACACACTCTTCAGAAAAGACCAGGAGGGAAAGAAAGGAGGGGGTGGCTTTGTGTGTAAGGGAGGGATTCTGTGCAACAGAGATCCAGGGGAAGTACAGTAAAGCAGAGGCCCTCTGGGTCACCCTGGGAGCAGGGGAAAAGGCCCCTCTCTGGGTGGGAGTTATCTATAGTCCCCCAACCCAGGAAAGAGAAATTGACAAAGAGCTTCTGGAAGCCATCTCAGTGATGGTGGACAGGGGTGTGTTGCTGCTTATTGAGGACTTCAATCTGCCAGATGTGGATTGGACCTCACACAGAGCAGCCAGAGAGTGTTCCCTGTTCATGCTGTGGAGGGCACATTTAAATCAGCTGGTAGACTCACTCACCAGAGACAAAGCAACCCTGGACCTGGTGCTCACAAATAACAACAGGATTTCAGATGCTGATGTGTATATCAATCTGGGGATCAGCGACCACAGGTCAGTCTGGTTATCAGTAAATAAAGATGAAGGTAAAAGTCACACAAATATCAAGATACAGTAGAAGCCACTTAATTGGGACGGCCTGGTGGCGGCTCTTTCATCCCATTTAAGCGTCCGTCCCATATATCAGAAGTGCATGTTTAAACAGCTCACATACAGTTTTTAATATTCCCTCACAATGTTACACAGTTTACTGCACCTCCTGTCAGTCTGTCTGCATGCCATTGTTGGTGTGGAGAAGTATTTGGCAAAATTACTGTTTTTTTTTTTAATTCCTTCTTGGAACCACTGCTCGGTGCTGTTAGTACAGTAATAAGGACTTTGAATAACTTCTGCCCTAGCCCTAACAAGGGCTTTTTGAACCAAAAAAAATATCATGCTTTAAAAAGAGGTTACCTCACACATCGAATTTCAATGATCAGGCAGCATGCTTTGTGTTCAGTGTTCAGAGATCAGGTAGCATTAGGAGGAATGCTAAATTCAGAGATCAGGAGGATTGTTGGTGTTGGTGCGGAGAAGTACGGCACAATAAATTACAGTATGGCTCAGTGTGCTACGCTAAAGTCAGAGATCGGGAGGAATGCTGGTGTTGGTGCAGAAAAGTACAGGAGGTACGGCACAATAAATTACAATACGGCTCAGTGTGCTACAATAAATTCAGAGATCGGGAGGAATGCTGGTGTGGAAAAGTACAGGAGGAATGCTCCTGTGATCCCTGCCTGTAATTCATGTCTTTCTCTCTCTCTCGTAAGTGTTCAGTGTTCAGAGATCAGGTAGACGAGGCAAACACACGCTAAAAGTTTTTTTGTAAAACAAAACCCTGCTCATCTCTCCTATCATCTGTCTTTTTCTGCTGCACAGCATGACTGGAATGGGGAAGGGAGCTTAGAACAGCTGCTAGCAACTCCAGTAATGTCCCTCCTTTCAGCTAATGGCTGTGCTTCGCACCTACTCAGGTGTTACAATAAGCACTAAAAGAAGATAACTGCATCCATGTGGAGGCAGGTCTGGCAGCAATCATCCCCATTAAGAGGCGTTGGTGTCCACTTTAAACAAAAGTGTCCCCCATAGATAACATGGCCACTTAATCGGTGCCTGGTGGAACGTCCCAATAAAGTGGATGTCCCGATTATCGGCATCCCGATTAAGTGACTTGTCCTGTACTTGATTTCAGGAAAGCAAAGGAAAGACCATGATTGACACCAGTAACAAGGGGGATGCAGAACACTGTTGGAAGAACTTAAAGAATACCTTAAATACAGTCACTGAGCAATGTGCAAGACAGATCAGCAACGCCAAAAAAGGAAGAATCCTCTCTGGCTCTCCATAGAGGTAGCAACCAAAATCAAGGAAAAAAGAGGGCTTTTAAGCAGTACAAGGAAACAAAAGGAGAAATGGACTGGGAGGGAGATAAAACTTTATATAGCTACATAAGAGAAAAAAGGAAGAGTAAAGAGGAATAGTCAGACTAGCATCAAGGGAGGGCCAGCTCTTAGAGAAAGATGAAGTCAAAGCAGAGTTGTTAAGCAAATTCTTCTGCTCAGTCTTCACAATAGAAGATACTGGAAAAGAACCTACACTAAGTGAGACAGAGTGGGATAGAGGAGGGGCAGACACAAGCCCCTTCATGAAAGAGAGGATCTTAGAAGGACTAAGCAAACTTAAGGTGGACAAAGCCATGGGACCAGATGGTATCCACCCCAGAATACTAAAAGAGCTTCATGAAGTAATAGCTGCACCACTAGCTGAGCTGTTCAATCTATCTCTGGAAAGTGTCAGAGTACTTCAAGACTGGAAAAAGGCAACATGAGTGCCCTTACACAAAAGTTAAGCAAGGAAGAAGCAGGAAACTACCACTCAGCTAGCCTGACCTCTATAGTGGGAAAATTATAGAGACGTTACTAAAGGAGATAATAGTTAACTACCTAAAGGAATCTGGAAAACCCAACTGCAAACACCATGGCTTCACAGCAGGGAGCTTGTGACAGACAAACATGATTGATTTCTTCAGTTGGATTATCAGAACAGTGGACCAGGGCGGAGCAGTGGACGTGGTGTACCTAGACTTCAGCAAGGCCTTTGACAATGTTCCCTAAAGGAGACTTCCTAACAAACTAGAACACACAGGAGTTGGACAGAAAACAGAAAACTAGATTAGAAACTGGCTGTAGAATAGAACCCAGAGAGTTTTGATCAATGGGGCATTATAAAGGGAGGAAGGTGTGACCAGTGGCATTCCACAGGGATCAATGCTGGGTCCAGTCCTCTTCAACATATTCAACAGTGACATCACTGATGAACTGGAGGAGAAGGTTTGCCTGTTCACGGATGATACAAAGCTCTGCAACAGGGTGGATACATTAGAGGAGGCATTAGGTATGGAAGAATGGTCCAGAAATTGGCAGCTAAAATTTAACGCCAAGAAGTGTAAGGTAATGCAACTGGGGAAGCAGAACCCAGGAAAAATGTACATACTAGAAGGGCATCAATTAGACGAGATAAAGATGAAACAGGATCTGGGCGTGATCATTACCGACTTAAAAGTAGGCAAGCAATGTGAAAAAGCAGCACAGAAGGCAAGTGGTATCCTCAGATGCATTGGAAGGGGTATTACAAGCAGAAAGCAGGAACTTATCATGCCCCTCTACAGATCCTTGGTGAGGTCACACCTCTAGTACTGTGTCCAGTTCTGGAGGCTTCACCTAAAGAAGGATATTGCCCATCTGGAGACGGTGCAGAGAAGGGCCACAAAGCTGGTGCAGGGGCTGCATCATGAGCCATACAAGACAAAACTCAAAGAGTTGTATTTATTCTCTCTGGAACAGATAAGAAACATGGGGGACATGATAGAAACATTTAAGTATGTCAAGGGAATTAACACAACTCAGAAGGAAAACCTCTTCCAGGAAAACAGGGCAGCACGTACAAGAGGGCACAAATTGCTTCCAATGGGAGGCAAGTTTAAAAGCAACTCTAGAAAGTACTTTTTCACTGAGAGAGTGATAGACCCATGGAACAGCTTGCTGCCAGTAGTGGTGGCATCAAAGACACTAAGGGAATTCAAACTCGCTTGGGAGAGGCAATGTGGGCAACTTAGGACAAAAAAATATAATGGGGGGAGGTAGCCACCTTGGGCAAACTAGGTGGACCACATGCCGACACTTTTCTTATGTTCCTGTGTTCTTATAACCAGAGTTTGCAGCTGATTCTCAAGAATGTGCCAAAGAAGAGATGGACCATGAAAAAGCACAAGACATGTGTAAGCATGGAAGTTAGAGGCATTCAAGAATTGCCCTGGATAGTTGCCTCCTATAACAGATGCGGTTGGTCTCATGCAAGGTACTAATGTGTCCCCTACTCTGGTATCTTCTGTCTCACGCACTACTGTTCCTGTTCCAGATTCTAGCAATCACATGCCTGACACTGATGTTCCCTCTGCTCTGGCATCTCCTTCCTCCCATATTACTGTTCCTGCTCTGAATTCTGGTGATCTCGTTTTTTGTTTTTTTTTTAATTTATGCTTTTTGTCTCCAGCTATACCTCCCCCCACCAATCAGGCCTAGCTCCGTCCCTTGACTTCTGCGCAGCTTACTTGTGAGTACTTTCAACCCCACGAGCTTACCCCATTGTGGTGAGGTCCAGCCAAAGTGGAACCAACCCTCCATGCCATCCAGAGCTATGGTAGCAGAGGTTCCCAGAGTGTCCCCACAGTAGACAGTGTGGGACAGGGGATACTGGTGTTTGGAACTATTTCTGCTGTGTGACCCTAGCCACAGGATGTCAGCACACAAGGGAGCTCATGCAGACACATGCAAGTGTGCTTGTTCCACTAGCTCTGGCCAATGTCCTCTCTGGCAGCATTTGCCTAAATGCACTGCCTCCTGCAGTCACCCAGGTGGCAGTCTTGCAGTGGTGGCATCAGCTCTCCTCCACCAGAGGAAGACAGCAACCTCTAAGATGCTCATTCATCCTCACCTGGCTGGCCCTATGATAGCTCAGACTTGGTCTTGAACCCAGGTAGTCAGCATCATGAGTGGTAGCTACACCACTTCATTGTCAGGCCAGCAGTTCCAGCAAGCTCATACCAGCCACCCATGTGTCCTCTGTCATAGCATCTTCTTCTTCCTGCCATAAAACTGTTCCTCCTCTACATGTGATAAAAATGTCTGCTGCTCCTGCCAAAGAAGTGATCCCAGCTGTTCATGTTGATACTTCAATTGCCTGTACATCATGCACCATTGCCACCAACTAGGACTTTGCACAGCCACTCCTCCATTAACTACCTTCTCAACCACTGTGCTGTTCACACGAAAATTAGACCACATACAAGTAAACAATGCTTATGCTGCTTATTACTCTAAGACCTTTTACAATTACCATCTCCCATCTCTTTATGAGAAGAAACAGTTTCACTTTAAGTTTCTCCACCAGCATGGGGATGTCAGCTTCTTATGGCCATGGTGCCAGGACAATGAAGCAGTAATAAAGACATGATGAATATTTGATGGACCATTAACCTGTGCAAGATAGAGTTCATTAAAAATCCAACCTGATTAACTACACATAATAAACAATAATTATGACAAACAAGATCAGTGCTGGAATTAAAATACTGTGGTGCCCTTGTTACATTCACAGTAATAGAACTATTATGTGTTTTTTACACAGCACATTGCTAATTGATTTACATAGGTGCTGAAAAAACTATGTCAGTGACACTGAGAAATTCATTCTACCTGCACGGTTAACATATATTATAGTATGATATTATCAGTTTATGATTGGAATAGCTAATTGCACAGCTGCAAAACATCCCAGTTGCAATGAATGTAATAATTGTAAACCCATAATCCTTTTTCCATGTTCTGTAAGACTTTATTATTCATTATCTCATCATTAGTGAAGTTATGTTTTATCTTAAACAATTGTGTGGTGCCCTTTGTTGCACTCACCATGTTGTGTGGTGTCCTTTGTTGCCCACATCACATCGAAAGTTATTTTTGTTGGATATCTGTGACGTATTTATCTCACCAAAAGAAGGAATGATACTAAGTCACTGGAATCTTATTGAACTTTTCATTCATCTTTCAAGAGCCACCACTTAAAACTCAACATTTTGTGATAGCTTAGTCATGAGCGGTGATGCACTCCTAGTAGGAACTTTCCATAATGTTGTTTGTTATTAAATATGGTGCCTTAAAAGGCTGCCTTCTGTTACCTTATCATGTGATTTTAGGTACATGATAACAGTGGCATGGCTGACAGATGTATATAGTTACGATTTCATTCCAGTTTTATTCTGTGAAGCTTGACAATGGACCACCCCTACCTGTAAAGTATTTTGGCTTAAGTGGTGCCCATGGAAAGATGAATAAAACTTTAATAAGATTCCAGAGATGGAGTGTCATTCATTCTTTTGGTGACTAAACTTGGTCATATGGAAACACACCTTCACTGAGATTACTGTTAACTACTATATCCCAGAGGGACTTGGTCCAACCTAGTATTTCTTCAGCCAAAAAATGTTTCTTCAAGCAAAAGGTATTTATTTCACAACATGGTCCCTTTTTATGTTGGATCACAGTATCTTGAAATGCATTACAAAATGAATCTACAGTGGATTTGAAGAATGGACCATCATGTCACACTTTGGTAACCTTTTTTCATGAATACACTCACGTATCATGCTTGAATTTTAACTTAAAAACTCGGTTCATTGACTGTTAGTAACCAATGATCATATATAATCTGTAAGTATTGAAAAACAATTACCATGAACTTCCTGCAGTTGTCCATGCTCTAACTGAGCCTTGAGAAAGCACTGATACCATGCGAAAACATTCGGCTGGTGCTCGTGGGGAAGGGTACCTGCATCCTGCTGCTGGTTCAAGAATAAAGTTTTTGAATTTTATCCTGCTGCATCTTGGTTAATTTATCATTTACAAACAGTGATGGTGAAGCTGAGCTCATCCGTCTGCTTCTGTAAGTATCCAGTTGCTTTTTTTGTCTCCGTTCTTTGCTTGCAGCCACCTGTTCATTGTTTGTTGTTTCATGTTGTAATTTAGCCTACTTTGTTTGCAGAATTAAGGTAGACTTTGCAACAGCTATAAAGGCACATAACTTGTTTAGCCACAAAGCTAACACTACTAAATGTGTTGTCATAATTTTGTCATCCAGTAGAATAGCTGCTTCTTACAATTTGTGTCTGTGCCTACTCAGTCTCACAACTTCTCAATATTTCTTTTCTGCCTTTGACACTTTTCCAAACACATTCACCAAATGCAAAGAAGATCTCTTCAAACATACCAGCAGGGAATATTCATAGATGCGGAATACTGGAATGTAATATTTGTAAGGGATGAAATGTGTCTGTTGGATGTGCATCTTGTTCATCTCCCTTTAAAATAGGTCTACAGCACCTACAGTATGATACTGGTATAGCCATTATGTTCTCAAAATCTGTCTAGTACTATAACTGTTGGTGTGTGTGTGTGTGTGTGTATTTTAACAAGCTGCTAAACCTCTGAATTCTTATTTTTACAGCAGATTTAACTTGCGCCCATGTGTCATTGTCACCGTTCTTTATGTCTCCTGTTTTAGGAAGCCAAACATGCTGAACACAGGATAGCCCTTTACTGCTAGCTGATGGCTAAGAAGATTTGGGTTTTGAAAATGAGAGCATTGAATTATTTTCTTCAGTCATCTTTTATAGGCCTTAAATAATATAAATTAGTCATTAGTTTCTAGCTTTACTATGATGAAAGGTAGGCATGTTAGAGTAAGGTTACCCCTGATTTCAGGATGGGTCACTTTTTTTTTCCAAAATATTTATTTGTACTACCATCATTTATCCTTCTCTTATACATTAACTGTCAGGACTGGGTCAACATAAAATACTGATGTAAAAGTCTGGACAGATAGTACTGACATAAAACATCCATCAAACCTTTTGGCCTCAGACACAATATTAACTGTCCTCTTATCTCTAACACTACAAGGTATTGCTTGATATGATCCAAATGAATGTGTATTCAGTACAACAGGAAGTAGAGCATCTACTATGGAGCCAACTAGGATACTTGCTTCTTGTCCATTGTAATGTTTTTAACAAGTAGCTGCGCATTATAGTGCAACCCTAAACATTTTTATTTTCTGCATATCGTACTGCAGTGTCACCACTGCAAAGGAAATGTAAATCAAATGCAACATAAAGGGAATCAGAACAGTGTGAATGCTATCCATTCTTCTGATTACATGTGTAAATTGAATAGGATACTTAATTCCTCTGAATACCTTTATTAATAGAGCGAGTTAATTGCTTTACTTGTCTTGCTTTGCAGTGATAATAGAATAATAATTAATAACATCACTAATAAAAGCCATCATAATTGCTAAAGTATGTTCAGTTGTCAAATGATGACTTTGTGTATCATTAGGCAATAGGCAACGTCAACAACATGAGTTTACATGTATTAAGTTAATGTTATTTTGCAGTTGCTTTCTCTGTTTTGATAAATCCTTGCTTCCAAATGGATTAAAACATTTTACCAGCAACTTCTTTAAAAATAAAAAGTTTGTAATAATTTGTTGCCAAATACATGTCTCAAGAGAAAGAGACCCCTAGTTATAATAGTCTGTTAAACAAAGATGTTGACATTTGAAATATTAATGTTTTCTAGCTAGTTCAATAGCAAAAGGTATTATTAGCAAAGGGTGCATCATCTGTCTATCTTGTCATTTTAAATCCCATGAGAAGGTATTAGACAATCAGTTTCATCATCTCTCACTGTCAAATAAGCCAGCTCTATGCGCACAAATTAGTTAGCTGAGGAATAATTAGAGCATTATGGTATGAGAACACCTGCTTTATCAAATTTACTTGTGAATGTTATAATGACCCACTTTTGCAAAATTTAAAACAGCCTTAAATGAGAGGAAAGACTGTGTGAGTTTTGCATTTTTTGGCCTGTAGATAGTTAATAGGAGAGATTATTGGAGTTTTAGAATCCTTAATAGACTCAATAATGTACAACAGGGTATGCTATTTTAAATTGGTCCAGGGCAGACAAGAGGGCATAGTTAAAGAGTAACAGTTGCAGCCATAACATTATCAGATATTTCCTAAATTGTTTATGATATCTCTAGAGCAATTCCCTGCCTGCAGTCCCAATGTGGGCCACCAGAGAGAATCTCTTTCGATATATTGCTTGCAATCTGGAAATATTTGAATGTATCTATTGCTGGAGCTGTAAAGGAGAGATGATAAAGGGGAATGTGAAGAAACACCTTTTAATAGTAGTAGTAAAATAAAATGTACTCACAAAACTCTGAAAGGTAAATTGTGAATTGAGCTGGGACTCATTTACTATGGGGTCCTTCATGCACTCACACAGTTATAAAACATATTCACAAATCACATAATCAAGAAATGCATAGATCATATTAATACACATAGAATAAAATCAAAATGCATTCAAACTATTTAACTGCTGCAGTGAGTGTTTTAACAAGGTGCAGAATAACACAGCTCTACTGCTTACAATTCTTAGCATTCAAGTACTTTCAGTTAAATGTCAGTAGCAATGCATGTGCCCCTATAGATAAGAAAGAATTAGCCCGGAGGGAAACACATGTATTAATCCTTTTCTGTGGTGCTGCAGCAGGACTTCACCTTTGCTGGATCAGCATGGCAACAATTTTTAATATGCACCCATTTTAAAGAAGGAAATGGCAAGTGTCTAATCTCTGGTGGTAGATTGTTCCAAATTCTGGGACCAATAGACGAAAAGGTCTTCAGGCCTTTATGTGTTTTTTTTTTAGAAACTGGTACACAAAGATTTATATAGTTTGAGGATCAGAGCCAACTCCTGTGGGATCTCGGTTTCAAAAACTCTGAAATGTAGGTTGGGACTTGGTCATGAGTACAATTATACAAAATGCAAACTAGATGTAATTGTTTTTGGTAATTTAAACTAAGACAACCCAAACTATCATATAGTAGGCAGAGGTGGTAGTCAAGCAGAGCATTCAAGGTGAAATGATCAAATCTAATATAGGTAACATTAAGCTTTGCCAGCTCCATCCCAGCAGCCCCCCCCCCAAAAAAAAATACCACATCCCTTTAATTGAAGTGGGGGACTATCAAAGAATTAATCAGTTGTCTGCGGGAACTTAGAGGAATGCAGTCTTTATGTCAGTCTAAGAGATTAAGCTTTATGCTTAGACTTCTAGACAGTGCACTGACGTGGACATGCCACCTGCACCAAGAGTCTAGCTAGGCTCCCAGATACTTGTAGGAGTTCGCCCATTGAAAACTGCATCCCTCCCTGGTTTGGATATTAAAACTACCCTCAGATACTGTTCTATGATGACTGCCTGCAGAAAGCATGGTTTGGGATATTTCTGGGTGCAAAACTGATCTATGAGAAAGAAAGAAGCCCTGTAACAGAGCAAAAGCTTTCTGCAGTGCAATTCTGGAAGTCATGTACATCAGTGCCAGCCAGGATGTAATGCAGTACTTTACAGCATTACTGCAAAATGCTGCGGTATACTGGAGGGAACAGCGTAATTCAATGGCATCTAAGCCCTTTTATCATGCTGTGTTTTGGAACATGTCATTTATTGCAAGCTACTGCATTGCAACCTGGATCGCTCCTCTGTATGTATATTCCCTCTGTATATAGTACTGTATCAACAGCATACTAATGATGTCAGGTCTCATGGAGGAGGTGCCCAACATTATTTGTATAGAGATTGGAAAGTACTGGTCCAAAGCACCAATCCTTGTGAGATCCCAGATTGTATACAACTAAAATTTGATTTGAAAGTGTTCAGAAAATGGAAAAGAACTGTAAATATCTGGAGCAGACTCACTGTGGATGCTATGGATGTAGATAACATTCCAGTTGGCAACAAAAAAACTGTATAGGTATCTAGCAGATCATAATATTACAGGCTACATGGTATGAGACTGAGGGATGGTAGACAGTCATGCTGGACATCACAGGACTGTAGTAGAATGTCTGGGAGCAATCAGCAGCCATCTTATGCCTTATGATTCTTGATTTCCAGAGCTTTCTGCCACTTGTATTTTTTTCTCCTTTATGCCAAGGGTCCACAAAAACAAATTATTACAGCAACTCAAGCAAATCATAATTTAATTTTGTTTTGGTAATTGTATGTTACAATATCTGTGATGGCAGAATATGACATGAACAGATTAATAATCTCATTTGTTTTATATTTCCAATGTTCATTTCAAGTTCACCAACAGCATCATTTAAGAAACATTGCAATTTTACATCCTTGTGGTTGCCTCCCTCCTCTTTTACTTCTCAGCCTTGGTAGCAAAATTCATTAACTTTCCAGTTGTAGCCCAGCCTGGTGACACTGAGGGCTGAGGCACTGGTCACCCTACCTCGTGCTATGCCGACGACCCGTGTTCGGGAACTAGCGCGGGCCACCAGGGATCAGCAGGGGAGGAGAAGGATTGAACATCTGATGGACTGCTCTCCTTCTCTGGGGATGGGGTCCTCAGTAGTCAGCGCTTGCCTGATCCCTAGCAGAGGCTGGGAGCAGGGCACCGTGCTGTAGAAGGGACAGGAGTTGGGGCAGACTCTTGGATAGAGCATGCGTGGACATGTGTGCGCTCCACTCCACAGGCATCATTGCATGCCCCAATTCCTGGGGTGTAAAACCAGGAAAAAGGAAGAGCCACGGCACTATGGTGGAAGGCACCTCGCAGGCTCCCCTCCTGGCCAGCCACGGCACTTGCTCACTGGATCCGGTCCTCAGTGGGGGTTGGGGAACCTTGCCAGCCCCACCAGGAGGGATAAGCCCTGGGAGCTCTGGTCAGCACTGGATTGTGGATGCCAGGGAAAGCGGTTGGGGGCTCCCTTTGGATGTCATCCAGCTAAAGAGATAAAAGAATAGCCAAAAAAAATTCCAGTTGTTTCTACAATGAGCTCCCAAGTTTCTTGCATTTATTTGTCCTGGATATGTGCCATAATATTTTGTTCTGGGCATATTTATATAAACACTTAACTTACTACTGTCTTTCCCAATAGAGAAAAGTCTAGCCCAATAAGAATCATAGCCATTAAGGTGCATCATCAGCATAAACCAAAACTGATATCATTGTTAGGGATGTAAGTTTGTCATGGATGAGGTTTTAATGACTCATTGTTTGTTCATAAAATCATTAGTAAACAGTAGTAAATGTTGTGGCACTGTCATCATTGCTACATTCTGATGACACTAGTGAAAGTCATGGAAGTCCTGAATAAAGAGCAAACGTCATGGAATCAATGACATGTATGACTGCCATGACAAACTTACATCCCTAATCATTGTACCTTCTACTTCAATGACCTTCTGTTGAATACTATCTAGCCCTTTGCAAATGGTACAGGTGATGCAGCAACACCACAATGAAAATGCATGTGCAAGATTCAGCCATGTATCACTTCTGTATGGACATTAGACCGAATAATGTCTTAACTACTACTTATACACATGCATGCACCCGTTTTATGGGATCTCAATTATTTGGGCAGTTTTACTTGCAATAGCGCATCTTTTCTAATGTACCAGTTGATTTGCTTCAGGTCTGCAAACCAAATATAAAGTTTTTTTGCCATTCAATAATTCTTCCCCTCTAGTTTCCTAAATACTGCATCTGGGTTTGATTGTTACACATGCTTTCTTGTCTGACTGAACTTTGGTTTTCCTTCATAATCCTTTCAAGCATTCAAGACATTCAGTGTAGCCGCACTCTAGTAATTACCTTCCCAGTCACAGCTGGTACAGTAGGCATACTAATTCATTCATTCCTACTGCAAAACATTTGTAGGGGTATGAAGATGGATACAAGACAATAACTGTATTTATAGTCACCTTTCTTTTTTTGCTTGTGTTATGTACATCTTAACAAAGTTGATTTCTGCTGTTTTGTATGCCCTTGTCTTACAGACAGCAACTTGGTTCTTCTCTTTTCTTTGAAATGTAATATACTTTGGCCAGAAAGAGAAGCAAGGGGCTTCAAATTAAACCCACAATGACCAGAAAGAAATTCACTTACCCATAAAAGTTCAGTGTGAAAAAAGATTTATTTTATGCAGTCATCGGTGATAAGGAACATCACTACAGTCTCAAAACATCCCTGAGTGCTACAGCTCAAAGCACCACCCAAAGCTTTGCAACCTCAGTCTTGTGTCAGTGTCATGGCAAGAGTAAGTGCACAAAATGTTAGTTGGCACTGCAAGCTGCATCATTCAGAGATGTTGTGAGATTGCAGTGATTTTCCCATGTCACTGCTGAATTTAAACAAAGTAGTTTTTTTGTTCCACTCCAGATTTCTCCGGGTAAGTGCATTTCATTCTGGATGTTGAGCAATTAATATTCTGTGCCTTTCTCCTTCTTTTTTTTTGCCTGAATTACATTTTCAAAGGTGTCCCACCTCTGATCCTGGAAGTGGCCCCTCATGGTATTTTACTCACATCATAATTCCATCTCTCCCTCCGGTGGCTACTAATGTAACCATTCTGTTTTTCATCTTTATCCTCTGGGTAATTTTTCATTTGTATGCATTTCCTTTGCAAAGCTTCAGCAGGTTTATAGTTTCCATTAATCTCATTCACGTCACATAATGCAGGTAAAGTTTTTGCACTGAAATCTATCAAAAGGAGGAGCATGTTTCACCTTTGCGTGCACACTAGCAGTGCTTGTAGTTGGTGTAACTATTCTTGTACATCAGGTCTTCCATCTTCTAGGGGTGTTTAGACCTACAGTACTAATGCAAACTTCTTGTTTTCATTTAAAGTTTATATCACAAAAGAGCAAAACTGCGGACAGGATATTAAATAGTTCAGATCAAACAAAACACTGTTCTGAATTAAGATCAGAGAACCCAAAATTGGAAGTAATGCCAAAAGCTTGATTTTACTGGCTCTAATAACCATAACAGGAAATATCTGGGCTGCCAAAGATAACTGAATTGGTATTCACCCAGTGTCATTCTCATACCTCAAAACAAGGGGGCATGGAGAACTTACATTTTTTTTTCTTTTTATGTGCAGTAATTAGCTATTTGTGCATCTTTTTCTTGAAACCCACTCTATCAGTTTGTTGCCACCACCCAGTCCCAGCACCCTGTCTGAATGTACTATGTTCCAATGACTTACCTTCAAGGTTGGGCCTTCAGATGCCTCTCACCCTTCAGAACATTTGCAACACTCCTTCCAGGTTGTCTGCTGGTGCAGACCCAGAGAGTACCACAGAATCACATGCTGGGCCCTGAATATTTTCATGTTTCTCTTGCTCTCACTGGAAACAGATGGCTTAAGCCCCAGGTATATGTACAGTACCTAAATAGCATGCTAGCATGCTGATCCAGTCAGCTTCTGACCCTACTATCGGCTGTTCCACTTGCACTACAGCCTGTGGTCACCCAGCTGGCAATCATATGGCCAACCCATGCATTCTCCCTCCCCAGAGAAAGGAAAAGACTGTGTCCTCTGGGTTCTACCCCCAGCTGGATATCTGAAGTCCCAGGCTCATTCTTGAATCCAGGTCACTAGTGTTACAAACAGCAGCACTGGCCTGTTTCTGATGGGTTGTCAAGCACAGAGCACTATTAATATCTGAGCCACAGTATTGTTTGTCTCAAAGGCAGGCTGAAATTTCACCTATAATCTAGTGGGTGGTTAGTTAGCAGATGGCATTTAAATTCAATTATCAGTTCCTTTTATGTTTGCTTGCACACATGCGCAAGAAACATGTTGTGACAGCTTAGTAGAGAAGTGGGTTGTGGAGGTGCAGCAGTGTTATGGCCAATACCACCACTGTTTTTGTAGGCTCGGCTGTCTGTCATCAATGCAAGCTCACACTGGCAGTGACACTACTTTGCAAGCATGCCACCAACTTGAAATAATTTCGCCACTGCAAGGAGGGAATGACTAATCATTGCAGGGTGTGCCTTGTCTAGTGTAAAATTACAAATAAACATGGCAGTGGTTATCGCCGTCTGCCTCTCACAGTCCCCATGAAAGCCGACATCGGGGGTGCCCAATCCTCCTGTTGGCATGCCCTCTCCCCAGTTCACTTGCCGATGGGGAGCCCAATCCCTGTCAGCATCATGTCCCCATATAATAGTAGTAGTAGTAGTATGCCAAGGGGGTGCCCAATTCACCCTCAGCTCATGTGCCCCACAAATACAGACACATTTTCTGTGCCAACAGGGTGCCCAAATCATGTCGGCTCCAGTTCCCCCAATAAAACACCCAAGTGGCATGCTGGAAGCCCACCTCAGCATGCTAATTGTCCCTGTAAAACAAAAAAAATCCTGTCATGTCTTTTTGTTTTTTTCCCTGTAAAAACAGAAAACTGTCCTTCGTTGTCTCTGGTGCCCCCTTCCCCAACCCGAACCCACCCTCTGCACACCCCATCTCCCCACATCTCCCCCAACCCATACTTACCTCTGGAGTCTGGTGCAATGATCTTCAGTGGTGTGGGAACATGTCTGCAGTCTTCAAAGCTGACCGCAAACTGAAAAAATGCCGGTAAGCTGTATAATGGCACAAATGTTTTTTTTTCAACTTAGGTGGATATCACGGCCATTTTTTGTGACTTTTGGCAGCAAATTTTCAACATGGGGTTCTTGGGACCCCCCATCATGAATTCAGTCACTGTCATGTCGTTATTCGGTCCCGAAAGGTGATTTCACGGTCACTGTGTGGAATCACCTTTCAGGGCCGATTAGCGAAATGACAATGTCACTGTTCACGAGGTGGGCACCCAAAAAGCCTATGCTGTAAATGTGGTGGAAAAATTGCGAAAAATGAATGTGTTACAAGCGTGCATTGTGCAGCTTCCACTCAAACTCGTAACTTCAAGAATTTGTAATATTTTCACTCCAGATTTTCAACATTGCCATTTTTTCACACCTCCATATGAACAGTACAGCTGTCATTTTTCACATCCTGCCCAAAATGTGTTTTCACACATCCAGCGCACAATGGCGTGGTTGCTGTGGGAAATCAATGTTTGGGACAGATTAAAAAAAATCACAGTAACACTGTTCATGAGCAGAGGTCCCAAAATGCCTATGACGAAAGTCTGGTGACAAAATTCCACAAAATGACTATGTTACGAGCATGCATTGCGCAGTTTCCATGCACACTCGTAACTTCTAGAATTTGTAATATTTTCATTTCCAGATAAGGCCAGATATTCAAATACATGCAAAACATAACGTCAAAATTTGCACTGAACCTTGCGTTTGCCCAGGTGCCTGGAAATAATATATTCAGTCGAATAGTGCACTGGTGCTATTTGACTGGATGAAGGGCCATGTTGGCCCAATGCTAAGCCACTTACTGCTGCCCTGACAGGGCTCCCGAAGTATGTCACCGGAATGGATAGTGCTGGAGCACTATTTGCAATATTCAAAGGGACCCATGCAAATGAACCCACTGGGTATGTAAGGCGCTAAGGGGCCAGCCATGTACTATAAATATGAGGCCTGTACATACTGCGGTCAGCCAAGGAGGTGTGAGGAGGGCTATGCTCGTTGCCATATGCACCTGTAGCACCACTGATAAGGATATGGTGAGTGGGAGGGTGCCTGGTGCTGCGAGGGGGGGCCACTGGGTACCAAGGAGGGGTTGTTTGTACATCCAGGCTGGGGGTGGGGGGACCACTATCACCAGGATATAAACTTTTACATTGACTTGGGATCAGAGGGAGGGAGGGAGGAAGGGCACTGCTACTACCAGGGACTGTATTTCATATTCACGGGCCTGGGGATTGAGGAAGGGTGGGCACCACTACCACCAAGGACTTTATTTCATTATTATGGATCTGGGGATTGGGGGAGGCACCACTACCACGGGGAATACATTTCACATTATGGGTCTGGAATCAGAGGGGCACCACTAGCTCCACATAATGTATTTCACATTACGGGACCAGGGATCGTGGGGGCACCACTAGCACCAGGAATGTATTCACATTACGGGCCAGGGATTGGGAGGGACACCAGCAGCACCAGAAAATGTATTTCACATTACAGGGCTGTGGATGAGAGGGGGGGAGACCACTAGCACTAGGGACATCATATTCTACATAACAGGCCATCAATCACTGGGGGGGGTGCCAAGGACCACAGGGGGCTGTTGTGCTCCCCCAGTGGCCAACTGGTTCGGTGGCTCCATTACCTCTGGTAGTGGGCTGCCCAGAATTAAGTCAGGGTTTTGTTAGGCAGTATTTGCACAGTGCAAATGAACCATGCTAAACCCTTTTGCACAGTGCAATGCCGCTGAGTATGGCATAGTGCACATATTCATGGCCATGCCTCTCCCCTTGCTCACACGCATGCATTATGTTTTATGTGAGTACTAACCCTCTTTGTTCACACAACAGTTCCTTTTGAATACGCAGCTCCAGCACAAACCCCAGTTTGCATGGGCAAAGACCTATTAGCACTCATGCAAAATTTTGAATATCAGACCACAGGTTGGGAGAAGCATTAGGAGCTGAAGAACCCTTCATATATTTGACTTCAGTAAGAATGGGGATAAGAAATACAGAACTAATAAAAAATATAAGCTGCTTAGTGTCCAATAATTATCTTTTTTGAAGTTCTTTTCGAGGTGTTGGTGGCTCTTTCAAGTGCTGCACAATTAACACACGCACAACTCCATGATGAGCAACACTGAAGAGCTGCCACCCCTGGGGTAGAGTGCAGCAGCCATTCTGTGGCAGCATACTACCAGGAAAGTCTTTGTGTATATTCTATCTCCAGACTAAGAATAGTTCATCAATCAAAGTTGCTGTGTAGCACAGAAACACATTAAAGTAGCTGTATTTTGTTGCTAGCATAGATAAAAGGTACACTTATTGGCAGATGCATCATCATGACCTATACAGAGAATTAAATAGGTTAAGACTACATGAAAGAAGAAATCTGCATCTTCTAACTTTTATATATAAAAACTGGAAGGTACAGTATCCCCAGTATATTCTAGATTTCCTAAAGACAAGGCCTGTTAAAGGTGGTCTGAGATCGGTTCTGGGACTTGAATTTAAAATCCTACATTGTAGATTGGAGGTGGGTAGGTCTTCTGTTTATTACAAGGGCACTGTGTTGTGGAACTCAGTACCAACTATGTTATGAGGGGTCAACACTAACATAAGAATGAATAACTTAAAGAAGTGGTTTGGTGAGCAGGCATGTGTCCCCCTGGGTAGCAGCATAGATGGTCGGGTATTATTGAGTGACTCAATATGAGTCACTCAATAATATCGCTCCCATATAGAGCGAGTAGGGAAAAAGAGCACAGAATAGGTACAGTGAGTGTGGCGCTTAGGGTTACATGCTGCACTCCCGAGAAAGGGAATAAAATTATTTATTTGGCCAGGCCCTGCTGAGCTGGCCATGTGGTGTAGTGGCTTGAGCCACTGCCCCTTGAGTCTATGGTGCCGAAATCAGATCCCAGTGTGAGCAAATGTTTTGCTTCCGGGGGAGTTTCTTTTTTTGGCTAAGTTCACTCCCCCTGGAGTTGAGAATATTTATTTTGTGGGGTGCGGGGGTCTTGCCCCTTGCAAAGGGGGATGCAGGTGGCATAGCCCCCCCACAAAAAAACCCAAAGAATCAGTTATTTCAGAGGACCGTCACTGTTTGCAGTGGTCTTTCTTAATCCAAGTTGCCCCTTCTAGAGCGGGTGAATTTGCGTCACTCTCTGTGAGCAGCACGGTAAGGGACTCGCCCTTATCACATAAAACCGTACCCCTGCCTTTTTGTATTGACAGGGTCACATGAACTGAGATAGCTTATATGTTATGCAATGTCACTAAGGATGCTAGCCTATTAATTTTATTATTTTTATTTATGTAAAGTTTACTGTGATACATAAACTGTATTATCTTGTAAAAAGTGATCTTCGCATTAAGGGACTTCATTGAAAATTAATCTTATGGTTCAACTGAGTTGTAATCCCTGTTCGTACTTTTTAGGAATAAAAATTTTACTACTACTAGTCAATCCCTGATTTTACAGTTTGAGCCCTTTCTAAAGAACAGCAAAAAATGCATTTTGTTTCATTTTCATTTTTAAGTGATACTTGTAACAAAATAATAATTATTATATATAGAATAATACTGGGAATGGTGTAAATTAAGAGAATGAAATACACACCAGAGGTGTGTGATGCTACATAAACCTTGAGAGTAAAGCTCAAGTGGTTTATCAAGCATCACACACCAAGGATGTGGATTCAATTTGAGTAATTACACCATCCCATGATTTATTTTGTATAATTACTGCCATCAATTTTTTTCTCCGCCATCTATAAAAAGCACTGGCAGTCTGGCAATGCTGCCAGAGAAAACTATTCCTCTATTTCTAAAGTTTTTTAGGTTAATTATTTTTATTGCTGATAAGACAGGAGAATAGTACACCACAGTTTACTATGAAGTTGTTCAGAGTACATCATAAAATGCAATATAGTTCAAACAGGTTATCAGTACTTTATACATTGTAAGACAGTTTCTGTTTAACTTTGAAACTTAACTTGCAGGGTTTTCCTTTGGTAACTGGAGGGGCTGTATTCTAGGTCTGGTTCCAAGTATTTTACAGAGTTGCGAGTGTAATTAAGGGGACCACATGGCATAGTATTGGTGTAAGTTCCCCCTAGCAATGTGGGACATATGGAAGAAAGTGGCTACTTTCTAGATGGCTTGTTGCCAGTCTAGTAGTTGGGGAATGTCCAAGGTGCACCATTTACTGAGGAGTAGGCATTTTACCTCCACCCCGGCTTGTACACCCATTTTATGTGGGGGGGCTTTATAGTGTATATGAGTGGGGGGGGAGGTACCTAACATCATCAGTTGAGGGGTAAGAGGGGTAGAGTGACCTACCACTTGTATACAAGTGGCCAAATCCTCTTTTCAATATAACTGGATCTTGGGGTATGACCTAGGAGGTCTCATTGCACCACCACCATGAATCCTGGACCAGAAGACTGAATGTATGTGGTTTAGCTGGAGTTCTGTATGTTCTATGGATGATCTTATTTTGAATAAGCAGGCTTCTGCTATCAGTACATGCTCTGTAGCCTGCCTTCCATGAGGTGTCCTACTCCAGGGTGGAAATAGGTTTACCCAGGGATGATGCCCAGTATTCTTTTGAGGATTAGGCTTGGTTGGGTAAAGCTTTGCAAAGGTGAGAGTAGAGTATACTTGTTTTCCTTTAATTTTGGGCATCCTGGTTTGGAGGTCAAAATTAATTTCTTCCGTCGCTGTCTGCCAGGCTTGTTTAAATACTGGGGCCAGGGCACTGCAGAGTTGTAAATATCTCCAGAGGTCCCTTTTCCCCAGGGAAAACTTGATCTGTACATTAGTAACAGAGTCTAAAGACTGGGTGCCTGGGACTAGTATATCTTTCAGATGTTTTATACCCTTCTGAATCCAAACTGCCCAATGTACTGTATTTCAGGAAGCAAAGTGTTTGAGCCAACCAGCCACACCTCTTTGTTTTCTAAAACTTGAAGTTTTATTTTCTTTTTTTCAATGAACACAATGATCCCCTGGTGTGTCCGTTTCAACCAAACCTGGGCTTCTTCAGGGGCAAGGATCTTGTATCCAGTACTTCTATTTGTATCACATTCAAAAAAAGATCTATATTTTTCATATTCTTATTATAGTTTTAGATAAAGTTAGCATGACTAGCCGGCCTGGTGGTGCTAAGGGTTGAGGTGCTGGACACCACACCTTGCACCGTGCTGGCGATCTGGGTTCAGGAACTAGCCCAGACCACCATGGGTAGGCAGGGAAGAGAGAGGATCGACCATCTGGAGGACTGCTCTCCTCTCTCTCGAGCAGGGATCCAAGGGTAGCCCAGTGTAGCAGCAGCCCCCAGTGGAGACTAGTGGCACTGCAACCCCCAGGGGCTCACGAGCGAGGGGAAGACATTGGCATCTGCCTTCCGGATGTGGGTGGGAGCACCCATGTCATGGGCTGGGTGGCATTGCACGTCCAACACTGATGGTGTAAACATCCAGAAATACCCTTCTGGCTCAGATAGGCGACGGCTCTGCTAGTGCTACCGCCACATGCCCAACACCGGTTCCCCATCACTGCCCCCTGCAGTTTCCCAGGTTGCCTCCCCCTGACCTGGGGAACCATGATGAAATTGAAAATATGGGGGAACACAGCAGGTGGTAGAGCGAGTCAGTGAGTGCAGTGGCCCAAGAGAATTCCGAGCTGGAGGGCCAGAAAAATAGTTGTAAAAAAAAAAAAAGTTACTATGACTGATGGCCATTCATGCCTTCATGGTGCTACTTGAGGCAATGGCCCTTAATTCACCCTTTTCACAGGGTATTTCTTATACCAGATCTTGCTAGCAAGCTTCTTAGCATCTGGTACACTTGTGTATAAGTACCAGACACTAAGGAGCTTGCTAACAAGCTCCGGTGTAAGAAATACTCTGTGAAGAGGAAGAATGAAGGGCCATTGCCTCAAGTAGCAACTTGAAGGCATGAATGGCCATCAGTCACTCTAACTTTATCTACTATAATGAGAACATGAAAAATATAGATCTTTTTTGAATGTGATTCAAAAGAAATACTGGACACAAGATCCTTGCCCCTGAAGAAGCCCGGGGTTAGGTGAAATATTGGGCACACCAGGAATCATTGTGTTCATTGAAAAAAAGAAAATAAAACTTCAAATTTTAGAAAATGAACAGATGTGGCTGGTTGGTTCAAATACTATGCTTCCTGACTGACACTGTCCATATTACCAGCCCCGAATAAAAAAATGGAAATACTGTTTTAGAAAAGGGTACCCACTCTATACTAGTCTGATTCTCCAATGTACTGTATGGCCATCAATACAAATCTTCAGGTTGTCCCAGATGGGAAGTTAGCCTAGGGGTGTAAGATTTGCTCCCATATGTTTGGATAGAAAATTCCATGCTCAGACTGAGGTGGAAAGGTTCCATGTTAAAATCGCGACTGCAAAACAGCACAAGAAAAAATGGCGAATTCAAAATGGCGACTGGCAAGTTAGCGAAGGAGCATGATAGCGATGCAAATTCAGCTTAATTGTCAAAATAGCACCAGGTACATAGCAGTGACTAACCTTAAAATGTGTACTGAAGGCAGAAACAGCTTTGTTGTTCATATTTTTTAAAATTTATATTTAAAACCCTTTTAAATGTAAAATGAGTAAAGCAAGGCTGTAGGCATACATAGTCCTCTGATGTTTGAATACCCCTGAAAAGCTCTTTCAAGTAAATGCAGTCATCAGCAGTCAGAAGATAACAAGTCTGAGTCAACCCTGTATTTAATCAAGGAATTTCATTGAGCTTTTAAAATGAGAGTGATATCCTAGTTCGGCACACTGTACTTTTCAATGCACAGCAAGCCCAAATGTGACATTTTCTGTCCATGGATTCCACTAAATGACTCCTACCTTGTTTGTACTACACAGCTGAATTCCACATGGATATTTCTGGACTGTGGACTAATATATGCAATAACAGTACGTTGCTTGAACAAGCTTTTCAAGTTACCCTGCACAACCTCAAGTCCTAGTTTGTATGTTTAGTTAGCAGGTAGAGCAGTGGATAAATTGCTTTTTGGTACTCTTAAGAGTTTTAATGCTTCTGCCTCCCGTGGCTCTCACCTCCTTGTTGCCCCTTCTGTTCTGTTGCAGCTTTCCTGTTCTGTTAATATTCAATGTTTGTTTCCCGTCGGAAATGCTTTCTGGCAGTGTCATGGCTACAATGCTTTTACAGTACAGTGCAAAACAGAGTTTCTTGTGCAATTTAGCTGAGCTAAGTGATATAGCTCTGTTGTTTCAAGGGATGTTTCACTAATTCGGCAGTCACGATTGTGATTGCAAAAATGACAGTGGTAGTCGATGTACTGGCTAATGCGCTCTTATGTCTGGTCACCATTCTAATGATCGCTATTTTGAATTCGCTTTTTTATCAGTCAAGATTATACAGTCGCTATTTTCATGGGATACCAGGCGGAAATAGTGCTCCAACTCTGAAGATTGCGGGACAGGGGAAGAGTATAAATAAGTGGTTGGTAGTGAGGGTGAGCATAGAAGGGTTTCTATGGTATGCCATATTAGGGGAGGGTCTGAAGTAGGGGTAAACCATTGCCCAGTTTGCTCTCCCAGGAAGGGTGTGCGGTATCCCTGGAACCAAGGGAGGTTCCATCCACCTGGACCAGTGGGATCTAAGTTTGGTTCAACTAAGTTTGGGTTGTTCCCTTCCACAGGGAGGATCCTATTAGTGAGTCCAACTTTGCATACCAATTTAAGGGCAGTTTGATAGGTAGATGAGATAAACAGTGAACGATTTCTGGGGCTGTCATAATTTTTATTGATGTAATCTTTCCTGCTAGAGACAGCTTCAGATTCTTCCAGTAATCAAAATCTGCGATTAAGTTATGCAGTAGGGGGGTAAGGTTCAGATCAGGGATCTTAGTCAGATCTCCAGACAGGTGCATACCTAAATATTATATCAATATAGGGGACCATTTTAAGCTGGCTTGTGTAAAGGGTGCAGGTTTACACTCCTTGTTTAAGGCCATAACTTCCATCTTCCCTTAATTGAATTTAAAGCCAGACAGTTGGGTGAAATCTTTGAGGAACAAGAGGAGGTGGTGTATTCCATCAGGGGCCTGTGAAAGAAAAACCAACAGATCATGCTCATAAAGGCTGGTTCTAAAGTCTATGTATCGAATGGGGATCCCATGCATGTCTGGGTGACTACAGATGGCTATTGCCAGGAGCTCAACAGCTAGGACAAAAAACATAGGAAACAGGGGGCACCCTTGTCTTGTTCCTTTTTGTAGTTGGAAGGGTGGTATTAAAGTAGAATTTGGTAAATCTCTGGCCTTGGGAGCATGGTATAATGTCTGTATCCAGGAGATGAAGTATGGGCCAAAACCCATGTATTGGAGAACCTTGAGGAGGTACCCCCAATACACAAAGTCAAAGGCTTTTGCAAAATCAATGGCCACAACAGCTGTGGGAGGTGGGAAGGTAGTTGGCCAATGGGATGAGTGAGAGAAATGAGTGGAGGCGGTCTGATGATAGCCAGCCCTTGATGAAACCCGTTTGAGCCTGGTGAACCAGTTTGGGAAAGATGCCCTCAAGCTACAATGCCAGCGATTTCACCAGAATCTTGGCATCAGCATTCATTAAAGTATTGGGGCAATGCCATCCCAATGGCATGGAGGGCTGAGGCATCACTGCCTTACCTCCTGCCACACCGGTGACTCATGTTCATGGTGCGAGTGGGTCGTAAGGGGTCAGCAGGGGAGTGAGAGGATTGAGCATTTGGAGGACAGCTCTCCTCTCCTCGGGGAGAATAGGGACATGGACCGACACTTGCCTGACCACTAGTGGTGGTTGGGGGGCCAGCATGCCAGGTCCCATAATGTGGGGGCAGAGGTGGAGCAGCTGCCAGATGTACAGCATGCAGACGCAAGCACTGGGCATCATTGGCAGCACTGCACGCTCACTGCCACACAGGAAAATTGGAAAAATGGTTCCTGCTGCAGCAGGATGATGATAGTTCCCCCCCCCCGCAGTGTTGACCAAGAGGACACCTCCCAAGCTGGATCTGTGCCGGTGGGTTGAGTAGCTTCCCTTCCTCTGCCACAAAGGCTAAGTTGTGGGGGTAATAGGGGAAGGGGTCTGATGCTCAAGGATGGTGTGGGGGGAATGTCAGAGATAGCCTGCGGGAACCGGGGGGGGGGGAGGAGAAAGAGCAACCTAAAAAAAAAAGATTTGGGGCAATAGCTAGCTGAGAGTTGTGGATTATTTCCCTCCTTGGGCAGAACCGTGATGGTGGCCTCTCTAAGTGTAGGGGGAAGGGTTTTGGAAATTTGTGCCTCAGAGAGTAACTTATGTAGGTAAGGGTTGACAATTTGGTCTAAATGTGCGTAGAGATCTACTGGGATGCCATCCCCACCAGGGGATTTGTTCTTGTTCATGGCATGTATCACTTTCTGGATTTCTGACTCAGAGAGGGGGGAGTCCAAAAACCTTTTGTCATGCTCTGAGAGCTGGGGAAGTACCAGAGAGGAGAGGAAGGTCTCTATATGGTTGTCCTGGAGTGCTCCTGAGGATTGATTTAGGGTCTGGTAAAATTGGGCCATAATTTTGTCTATATCAGATGGTGCATGATGTGGTATACCCCCAGAGTCTCTGAAAACTGCTACGTCTCGCTGCCTGATGTTTTTTTTTTGCAAGATGAAAGGAGACAACCTGATTTTTCTCCCGCATCCCAATATTTTAATCTAATTCATATTATGGTTAATTCTGCTTTTCTGGAGAGAAGGGTATTTATTTGCAGCTGGATTCCATTGCTGTAAGCTAGAAAGGATTTAGCCAGAATTGGGGATTTTGCCTGTTTGCATTGTCTTTCTGGGCTAGAGTGCACTAAGGGTTGCAAGGTTTTCCTCCCTCTCCCTCCTTCGTCTTGCTGCAAATCCCATAATGCTTCCTCTTATTGATAGCTTAAAGGCTTCCCATGGGGTCGCAAAGGAGGTATCCCCCCCTGTCATTTTCTTTTAAAAACTGTATAGTTTCATTTGTAACCCACTTGCAGAACAAGCTATCCTTCGAGGATCAATCTCCATTCAGATGATCTGTGGCTTTCAGGGCTCCAGACTACCACTGAGGAGACTGGGGCATAGTTTGATATGACCAGGATCTCTATGTCATATGTCACAGAATTTTGAATTATGTGTGGAGAGCTCAGCAAGAGACATAGCCTGCTTGCCAATCTGTGGACTAGGGAAATGTAGGTGTCGTCCTTGGTGGATGGGTTAAAAGATCTCCACAGGTCAATGAGCATGTGTTCCTGTAACATGCGGTGCAGGGCCTTGGCTGCTCTTGAGTGGGGTTCTATGGACTGGAGGAACCTATCCAGGTCTGAGGTAATCATAGTGCTGAAGTCTCCCCCTATCACGCAAGGTGTCATAGTGAGAGAGAAGTCCTGAAGGTGTTGGGAGAAAGTCAGAATGAAGATAGGGGAGTCATTAGTGTGACCATATACTAAGCTGAGAACCAAAGGGCCCTGCAGGGTGGAAACCTGTATAGATACCCACCAACCCTTGACATCACGCTCCCACTTTTCAATTGACCAGGCTGTTTTTCTGTACTTTATGTAATGCTGGTAGTCTGTATCTGCATTTCAAAGATCTACTACATTCACTTCTATATTTAAAACAAACACTGATCGGAGCCAATGTGGCTGTGAAGAGCTTTTGGGATGCTTTTACCCATTATTTCTAATGAATTGCACAATGCAGATCTGTGGAGAGGCAGTCTCAATGTGGTCTTCCTTTTACACATTTTTACAGTGTGTTTTCCTGGAATATACCTGCTGATTGCCATATATTTAGCCTGGATAATTCACAGAAGAAATGGGATCTTATTTTCAGTGGGGCTCTACATCTACACAATATTATGCTGCATTGTTTAAAATCAGAATGCACTAAAAACAATATTTTACATCAGAGGGATATATTAAGTGCTGGATCAATACACAAGCAGAAAGATGCTTTGCACAAAGAGGGTGTGCCGGTCAGCACTGATACAATATTCAAAGAGAATGCACCACTGTTACAGGATGTGCATACAGTGAAGCCCACCAGGATGAAGCGCAGCACTGCAGAATTCTGCAACAGAGTTATTGCACCAAACAATGCAGTTTCAAAGGGAGTTAATCCCTTTTGTCATGCAGTAAACCTGTGACACTGCACTTCATCCCGGCTGGCTTCATCGTTCTTGTTGAAAATGTGACCCTGGACAGGAGTTGCAGTGCAAGCAGCTGCCAAATCAGGTGCATGCAGGGTGACTCCAACTGAATACCTTCCAGGGGGCATGTGTGGTACATACCAGTATGCACCGCAGCCCCTATGGACTATATTCAACCCAGGAATGCAAATGAAGTAATTGGGCGTGCAGGGTGCAAAGGGGCCTTATGCATGCTCATTACCAGCCCATTTGCATGTTGGCATGGGGATGAATGCACCGGAGCAGCTCTCGTCCCCAAGCTCTGACCTGATCGCTCCCATGTGGGACAGGCCCTGAAGTCTCTGGTGGTATAGTGGAGCCCCTCCACCTGTTCCATCAGCCCCGATTGTACCGTAGTCCAGGCTCTATCAGTTCTATATTGTAGGGACCCCAGTGCTATCCCTAATTGCACCTGAATACACCTACAGTCCATGTTCATAGTGTAGTGGCCCCGCTCCCCCTCAACGGTGCACAGACACCCCCTCCCTGCCCCCCTGCCCATCCCATTGTGACGAATGGCTCTGTAATGGGATCATACCACTCTATTGGTGGGTGGCAGAGCACTCGCAGTAGGATGCTGGAATATGTTATATATAGGCATAAGCTGTGTCTGGGTGATAACACCCAGTGGCCATACTCCTCAGGCACTGGCATATGGATCCATCATCCCGGTGCCATTGCACTGCTCAGTGTGGGTGACGGGCCAATGCTGTGCCCACTCACACAGGTCCCAAAACAAGCATGTTACAGCTGACCTCCCATTCATTTGTACAATTGGGGAACTGTGGATGAACTATCTATAACCTGAAGTGTACACTGTAAATGGCATTACAGGATACCACACTGCATGGCACCCAGAAAACTTCAGCAGTCTGGAGGGTGGTGTGTTACACAGATAAACAGAGGAGAGTGTGGACTTGCAGCAGTGTATGACAGCAGAAAGATACAGTATCAGCAAGGCATGCATTGGAGGTATATAAATTCCCTCTTCAGTTTGCCAGGGACATACACACGGCTGTATACACTGGTGGATAAGCAGCTGGCATGATGCCCCAATGCACAGTACAGCCAGTTGGGTCATTCCAGAGTGCAGGTCCCCAGCCCAGGTTCAGTGCAGCCAATGGCTGGCCATGGTAGAGTGTGGAGGGCAGTGGCAGTCTTTGCAACAGGTTGGGTATGGGGGGAATGAGGGTGTCTGTGTACAGGGGCAGTGGATGGGAGTCCTCCAGACTGTGGATGTGGACCATGGTTTCCTCTGGTGCAATCAGGTCTGGGGGGGCCTACACTGTGGAGCTCTTCAGGGACGGAGGTGACTAGATTAGGGATGGAAAGGGGGGTACCTCTAGTCCACCAGGGCTGCCAGGCTGCTGTGCACCTGGGTGTGCATCTGCAGCCTGCCTGTGGGTGGCTGGCCGGGTTAGGCCAGATATTCATGGCCTAACTGTGGGTCATGGTGCTCTGGACTGTGAAGGGCACATTCCCACTGAATATGCTACAGCACAGCATATGCACGGGATTGTCCCCCTCGACTTGAATGGCATACCATATGTGTGTGCCCTGGCCCATTCCCTTGTGGCCGGCACATCCCGCACGTTTGAATGTCATGCTGCTGTGCATTGTTGGAGTTGTATGGCACATCTCCCTTTTCCACTGGGATGCACTGTGTATCTCTTTTGAATATGGTGGCCATGTACTAGGTAGCCTGAATAAATAAATCATAAAAATGGTAAAATCATGACTCCACTGAAAACAAGATATTGCATGGGACAGCCTGAGTAAATACAGTGTAAAAATGTGTAAATGAACATCACTGTGACAATGAGATGTAGCATCTCCCCTGCCCTATCTAGGATATAAAATATAGTATAAGGAATATTCAGTGCTCCCAGATCCAAATAACCATTACTCTGTAAGAAACTTTCATTTTCCCCACAAAGACAGAATCAAATCCCTGTAGATTTTTCCATAAGTCACTGGTTCCTTATTTATGGCTTTGTTCTTTATTATATAAGGTGGGTTTGAATCCCACAGCTTCCACTTGCATACTGTGTGACCCTGAGCAAGTCACTTAACCTCCTTGTGTTCCCAGGTCACTCCTGTAAAAAAGCTTTCAGCTTAGTGTGCTATACCTGGTTAAACAACTAAATAAATAAAAATAAATAAATAAAAAATATCAGCAACCTTTTTTCAGGATTTGCTGCTTTCTATTAATATTATATGTTATGACGGCCTTGGAATGATTTGAATGTATATGCTATGCATAAGGCATAATAGGGGACTATATGAAATAACAAATAGCAAGCTAATTATTTCCTGAACTATACTCAAAATTAGTAATCACAAGTCAGACAATCTTCAAAAGGTACTAGTAAGGCCTGTAAATAAACTGATTGCAAATAGAGACATATATATATATATATATATATATATATATATATATATATATATATATATTATATAGACATAGTATACACACACAAATGCTATTTTTGCATCTTATAGTTGTTAGTTTTCAAACAAATTCTTATAGACTTTTTTCTGGCCACCTGATGGAATCTTGAATGAGTTACGTAAATGTTATTTTATCAAGGCCCTGATCCAGCAACTCAGTAAATACACACTCAGTATAACATATTATAAAATGACAAAAAACAGTGTTCTGTTTGCAGTTGTTTGATCAGGCATATTATAAATGGCATAAGTTATTTGTGTTACATCTATGTTGGTCCAATAAAAGGTATTATACAATGGCAAGAAAGAATGCTGGGCTGTGATTGGTCAGTCTGGGGACTGGACCTGTGATGTTATCCTGGCATAACATCATGGATCTAGTCCCAGTACACATATGACCAAATGACTTAAAAAAAATCACTGCCCACTGCACATTCGATGCCACCAGTTGGCTTCATAGTCTGCTCAGCTACAAGTAACCTGTGGTCACCAGTGAGGTTTTCAAAATAGCAGCGTGCTTCTCTTCACTCACATCAAACACCCCCTACTCCCGAAATGCCATAAATCAACAGCAGCTCTCCCCTCTACATAACAAAGTACACTGAGCTTGTTTTTCCCCCGTTCTCCACATTGAAGGAAAGCACGACACTGACCAGCTTCTCACGTGCACACCCGTACAACCTCCTTTTCCCAACCTCCCTCAAGTTACCCATGCCACTGAGCACTCTCACCATCATCCTGAGCTTTCTTTCTCCTGGTACAAATCACAAACACTACAAACTGTACCAGGAGAACATAAAATGCAAATGATTGCAATCTGCACTGTACATAAAAAAAAAAAACAATCTGTTACTGCAATGTTAGCACGTGTGTGGGTTAACAGCGCTGCGGTCTCAGCTTAACAGCAAACTTGAAAGAAACACTGCTGTCTATTTGTTTTCTCCCTTTAAAAAAACAGCAATTCAACTTACCAGACGGTAAGGGAGAAAGGACAAGAAAAAACCAGAAACCCAGCTGCATCAACAATGGGAGACAGTGAGGGGCAAGGGAATAGAGAGAGAGAGAGAACGGCACACCTGCAGTCAGCACACCGTAGTATGCCACCTGCTGGTGGAACAGAAAAGGAACTTTTTTAGTTTAAATACTCCTCCACACTACTAAATCAGTAAAAAAAAAAAAAAAGCAAAAGTAATTCATTGTGTTATTTTTCTATTCTAAATATAGTGAGACATCGTATAATAGGAATAATGCACTCCTGGGTGTGTGCTGTGCTGGGATAACATCACTTCTGGGGTGATTAGTCACACTCGGCCTGCGGCCTTGTGCCTAATCACCCCAGGCACGACTTTATCCCAGCACAACACTCACCCTGTCATGCACTAATCCTTTATCAAATCATTTGCTTCTGTATCACTCATGGTTTGTCATCAGTTAATTCATTAGATGAGGTCTCCCTTGCCAGAGTTTGACTGTTTCTCCCCCATCCCCCAAACACACACACACACACACACACACACACACACACACACACACACACTCTCTCTCTCTTACTTACGAGATCTCAGTAGCTCTTATCTGTTATGTTTGGGAAGCAGACCGCAGACTTTTCTGTCAAAAAAAATATATATATATACTTATATATATATAGGGGATATAACATGGCCTGACTGAAGATATCATATTTATCTTCACGAGAGGCCAGTGATATCATGATATCTCACGAGTGGTGAAGCCACGAGTGAGATATCTTGATGTCACTGGCCTCGAGTGAAGATAAATATGATATCTTCAGTCAGGCCATGTCATGTTCTGTTTATACAACATATGTTTACCCCCCCAACACAATGCTCTACATGCCCCTTTCAATGCAATGGGACACATACAGGTGATGGTCCTTGCAATATAACCTCTTCCCTAAACCCTCCCAAAACAACATATGTCATATGTTGTTTAAAAAAATGTCTGGCTGATCCTGCTTTTTATTTAAAAACAGATAGTGCAATGTACCCCTCCCAAGGCAGTCCTCCATGCCACCCACCCCACCCCACCACTACCACCACAACACAACAGATTACATAGGTTATTGAAATAGCGTGTTGATCCTGTCATTTTAAATTATTAAAAAAATATCTGGTTGTTCCTGCCATTATTTTTGAATAAATATTTATTTTAATACTTATCTGGTTGATCCTGCCACTTTTAACACTTTCACTTTCCCCTTAAATGCAGCGTGTCGGAGTGCTATTCACACTCGTGGATGGCATAGTTCCAAACATATTTGAGGAGGCACCCTGAATTGTAAAAGACAGAAAACGCTGTATTTTATGCACAGCTTACTGTTCTTTCTTCCAAAAGAAGCTGCGAATGCGCACAGACCACAGTGAGTGAGTGGCGGCTTCTGAACTGCGAGGAAAGCAGCTACACACACTGGCGTTTCTCTTGGCGGTTCAAGAAGCGCTCACTCGCTATATTCTGTGCTCTCACCTTCTTTGGAAAAATTTCAATAACTATACTCAACTAGCGTCGTCTGTCTTTTACAATTCAGGTGCCTCCTCAAAATATTTGGAACTATGCCATCCACGAGTCTGAATAACGCCTGACACGCTGCATTTAAGGGAAAGTGAAAGTGTTAAAAGTGGCAAGATCAACCAGATAAGTATTAAAATAAATATTTATTCAAAATAATGGCAGGATCAACCAGATAATTTATGAGATAAGTTGGAGCTGCATTGGGAGGGGGCAGGGTGAGAGACAGTCGTAGCGATGGGTGTGTGGATAGCAGGAAAGTGAAAGTGCTGGAATTATGATGGCGTATAGGAGTTTGCAAGATACACGATGACATATAGGAACATGAAGATATCAAGTATATCTTCACTGGGCTATGACATATCACTTTTTATACTGGCTTTTATCCCTAAACATATGTTGTATATATATATATATATATATATAAATATATATATATATATATATATATCTCACATTATTCCACTTAAACTTATACAGACCTTTACTTTAAAGGATGGGCATAAATAATTTAGTTCTTCAGCGAGCCTTTGATTTTGTTAGTTTTTGGTTATCTACATGTTGGCTTCTCACCTTAGCACTGTGTGAATATGTGTGTGTGTGTGTGTGTGTGTGTGTGTGGTGTGTGTTTGTATGTGGTTTGTATGTGTGTGTGTTGTGTTGTATTTGGTGTGAGTGTGTGTGTACGCACATGTATGTGTGGGGGGTAGTGTGGCATGGGGCAATTTTATGTGGGTGTTGGGGTGATTTTTGTGGGTATAGAGTGTGTGGTTATTGTGGTTATATTTAGGTAGGCTTTTATTCAGGCAGATAACATAATGATGTTACAGTGGCTGGGACTCTTAGTTCTTATATACAGTGAACATTTACTTCCTTCTACTAGTTGTCAGTGGTTGGATTACATACTGTCACATTTTTTTACTCTGTTCATATTAAGATGCATATCTCATTTACTTGGGGGTTCATAAAAGGTTTAATTCCTTTGGGTAAATATTGCAAAGATTGGTGTGAATGATGATGTATTAGGACTCTTGTACATATATCTCATTCCTGTGGTTATCTTTCCCAGGGAAAGAGGGGGGCTGGGGGATTTTATTCTTAGGAGTTTTTATTTAGATTCCTTAGACTGATTCTGTACATGCTTGTTATACACCGACACTTTGTTGAAATATGTACATATCAGGCTCATGGTCTCATTTTCTTGGGGGTCCTTGACAAATAGTTTTTTTTTTTTTTGTTTTGTTTTTTATTTGGCACTTATACTTACAACTGATATTATCATGATTTAAATCCTGTTACAACACTGCAGGCTTTAAAGTGTATGCAGCGTATTAACTGGTTGAGAGTATAGCTGGGAAAATGTCTCAAGCTAAGTTCTATATTACATTTTGTGTGTAAACATCATTTGCTCACTTTGAGTAAACTTCACTTTAAACCTTCTGTATGCCATATATGTATGTATGTATATATATGACTTTATACATATATGTGTGTGTATGTATGTATGTACATATATATATATACAGTATTTATACAATGGGGTGAGCATGTAACATTGAAAATAAAAAAATGTATTCTCACTGCAGTTGAATAACTCTGTGATGACATAGACACTGTGGGTTTATTTCTTGATAAACCCACAGTGTCTTCATCACCAGCAAATATACTCACAATGGTGGTGTCACCAGAGTGAGACTATCTGCACTGTAGCCTGCAAATAGCTTCACAGTTTCTCTTTCTCACTGAATCCTGCAACTAACTCAATTAGCATTATAAAAGACAATCACCTGTGCACCATAATTATTCTGACAATCCTAGCACATTACTGTGCTGCTCTAATCTTCAAACCAGCCTCCTTCATAAACCAGTTTCTCTTTCTGAGTGCTGATTGCAACAGTTTCTCTGTCTCAGTGAAGCCTGCAACCTACTGAATAAACAGTGTTTCTCACTGCTAGCTGCAGGTAACACAATTATCACTGCAAATCACATGCACCTGTTTCTCATAGTGTCTAACACTCCCAGCCTATTCAGAAACACTTACACACACACACTCAGACCACACACAAACAGTGCTGTCAGTATAGCCTAGAGGTTAGAGTAACAAGCAATGAACTAACTTCCTACATCCAGCAGCCCAGGCCAGTGTTTAATTTTCACAATTTCCGTTTCAATACTATGTGACTCTGAACAAATCACTTAACTGCCCAGTGCTCCCAGGCCCCCCCCCCAAAGAAAACTTACCCAATTAGCAAAATAAAGTAAACAGGGAGAAAACACAGAAAAAAATTATCCTAAAGGGTACTAGCCCTATTATATAAATCGCACACATGATGTGCGACTTGTGGAATATGGCAAACATTAGTACTCGTGCAGAGTGAACTGCAATAATATCACTCTGCACTCATGCAAATATTTTCCATATTCCACAGTCGCCCATCATGTATCCCTATATATATATATATATATATATATATATGTTGTGTGTGTGTTTATGTAAGTGTATATATGTGCATATGTATGTATGTGTATATGTGTGTATGTTTAATCTGGGGCTTGTTTTCAACTTGCAATTAGGCCTCATTTCAGCATTTTGCCTTTCAGTGACTTCTTTAAAATACAAGGACACTTGCAATAAAAGTTGTAAGCTCATCTTACATGAATTAGGGAGACTAGTATTCCAATGTTTTGTTAACAGTAGAATGCTTCCTTGAAAGGTACTGAGTCATTTTAAAATTTATGTGGAAGAACTCTCTGCTTGCTGATATTTCTTAATAACCTTTGGCCTTCGGGGGCTTCTCAGCTAAAAGCAGACTGATGTTAATTAGCTTCTCTGATGTAATCTTCTGTTATGTTTTAAATGTATATGTTACTCCAATGATAATTATTTCTGTTTTTTTATGCATTATCTGGGTGTTAATGGTATGGGATTTTTTAAATAACTGTCATAAAGCTTCTGAAGAAGGACCTGGTTGGTCCAAAAGCTAGAGCACTTTGTTCTTTTTTGTGTAACATCTATGTTGGTCCAAAACAAGGTATCAAATCATTTGCTTCTGGATCTTTTCTGTAAAAAAACAAATATGTATTTAGTCTGTGTAGTTCACTGAAGACCTGGCATTTTATCACATAGGTCTTGGGAGGTTAAAAACAGTGTAAATCTTTATAACATTTGCTGGGAAAGGGTGACATTTAAGAGGTATGAATCTTTCTTGAAAGATATTAATCCGCAACTGAAGTTAGTAGTAAAAAAATGTTTAAATGCTCATCATTTAAATGTACAAGCTGTTGCATTTTGAAGAAGGTAAACAAATCTCCAGTTTAATAGGCAACCAATATTTAACAAGCTGTTTCAGTTTCCTAATGGCCATCAGATAAGCAGCTTGGAGTTATGTCTCAAACATTCTAAACAGAAAGAAGGGATTATTTTATTTTAGTTGGCATACTGATTTGTAGATGTGAAAGGATACATTGAAAAGTCCAAAAAAATGTGTTCCATGAAACTCCATTTTCAAGCTACAGATAGCAAAATGGCTATAGGCCCTGCCCACAGCCATAAAAAGTTATGAACAGGATTAACATTTGTTAGATGTTAAACACTTAACTTTATATAACTTTTCAACAGTATGTACAAGAAGATTTTTTTTTTTATTTCGTTATTTAACCAGGTAAGACACACTAAGCTGAAAGCTTTTTTACAGGTGCAACCTGGGAGCACAGGGAAGTTAAGTGATTTGCTCAGGGTCACAGAGTATGCAAGTGGAAGCTGTGAGATTCAAACCCAGGTTTGGTCTGCTGAATGTCACCAGATTTGCAGCTCAGAGCCTTAAGCCACTGCGCTATACTGCTTCCTTTGATTTGATTTGATTTCAAGGACTTGCGATCTCCATGGGTCCGGCTGCCAGCAGGCTGCCAAGAATCCCGGGGGTCCAATTCGGAGGAGCTACCTTGACTAGCAGATAAGCCATCAGAAAAAATATATGAAGAGCTTTATCACTGGTGTCAACATGTTTTTTGGGGTGGGAAGGCATGTCTGCTTGTTTTGTTTGTAATAATACTCCTGCTGAGCTGCTGGAACCAGAATTCTTATTGTGTAAGAGCGAGGATCTTCATTAGGAGTGTCTTGCTTCCTCTTCCCAAGGAAATTAGTTATGGTCATGTTTCAAGAGATTGCCAGGGACACTTCAATATTGTCTATACTGAGACCGCTTGAAACTACGGCTGGGGAGCTTAGGATGGAGACAAACTTATTTTCCTGGCAACTTTTGTCTTCTTTTTAAGTCTAGGGGTGGGAGGGGAGGCTGATGTGTAGACCAGCCTGGATGTGGCTTGACAATTTAGAAACAGAATGGGAGAGACTGAAGGTGAACAAAAATGCTTTTTGAGTCATAAGTGGCACCTCTATGACTATCCCAATAGGTAGCAGCATGGAGGGGGAAAGGCTATGGGGCTGTCCCTTGAAATAATCTTCTTAACTGTTCTTAACATTTTTCATAGACTAGAATAATGTGTGGGCAGTCCATGTCTTAAAAAGAGAAACCAAGCCATGGTGTTCTGCTCCGAGCCCGGAGCTCTCTCTCCTGGGTGTTGCTGAAGTGCCGGGGGGCCTTAGAGTGAAGGGTTATTCTGGACATCTTCAGGGGTGTACATTAATGCTATGTTCCCCTTCTGAACATTCTGGGATATGAATCCTAATGGCCAGTAAGCCCTGGGGTGAGGTAATAAGTGGTGAGGGTAACCTCTGGGTATTTCTGCCCTCTGTGCCCCTTTCGGTAAAAGTTTTAACAAGGCTATCTGCATGCTACTTTTTTTAGGGGGTCCCATGATACGCGTTCCCCTCTTCCTCTTTCACCTTATGGCTTTCCTAGATACTCAAGATTGAAGCCCTGCTAGTCTAAATTAGAGTTATCAACTATTTAACCCCTGACAGCTCCCATCATTTGAACACTATCTATGTCCCGATGAACATACCGGGCATGCTAGTAATGTGCTGCTTCATACAGGAAATGTAATCCCCATGCTTAAAGACTTCTATTAATTTGAACTGCAATAAGCTATTACTATATTAACTCAGTCATTAAAATATCAATAACATCTGCCTGTCTCTGCAATAATCCCTTTAGCCCATCTTGTAGGACAATTTAAACTGTCTCTTTTCGGCTACACTCTGAGGGCTGAGCCCTGTGCATCCATGAGTGCTGGTGATGTGAAGGAATGCAAGAACAGAACACATCATGATTGAAACCTTTATGCACATTGATATTTATAATAATAAATGTAAGGCTATGCCTGGAGTTCAGTGGCCAAGCAGCCAGCCTCTCCCACTTCCTGAGCTATATAAACAGTTCCTCTAAGCCTCATTGTGAAGCATTTTTTCTTTGCAGCTGAAGGCTCTGCCGGTTTGTCCTTTGAGCTGGTTGGGCCTCCCTGGCTGGGGGTTCCCCCCCCGCTTGTCTCTGCAGGGCTTCTGTGTTTCTTTCCTGCTTTGGTTTGTATTTTGCCTTCGGCTGTATGTGCTTCCTTCTTTTTTTTGGTGAAGGGGGGCTTTTCTAAGCTCCTAGCTTGCTGCTATTTCAGCTCATACAGCTTGCTTTCAGTACTCACAACTTTCAAATTACTGGCACTGTAATTGCAAACCTGATTCAGTTTTACAACCTAGCTTTACAGCTACAACTCAGTGTACTCATTCATTTTCACTACTGCTGCACAGGCCTAATTGCTTCCTGCTACTGCTTGTTTACTCCCGTTGCTATTGTACATTGTGTTACTCTGAGGTAAGCTGATACTCCTGCTGAGGATATTAAATTAGCTTTATATCTGCAATTAATTCTGTTCTAAATCCTGTCTTTGCCACTGAAAATCCTCAGAGTCTGTCACCTTGATTTGGCTTTGAACTGTCTGTCTGGCTTGCTCCCAATTCAGTGTTGTTTAATTGCTATACAGTTTGATATGCTGGTTCACCTATCATGACTACTGCTTACTGACCTATGTGCAGGTCTACACTTGCTTACGCAGCTGTTACTCCTTGCTTACGCAATCCATTACTTCATGTATACTGCCATCCCTTTCGCTTCAGCCTGGGATTCTGCTGCACTCGATCTGCATTCGACCTTGCAAGGTCTCAGCACTCCATGCTCATTACAATCTCAGCATGCCGTGCTCAATCAGCTCACCAGCTTTCAGCTCTCAATCAATTTCTGGGGCATGCCAGCCATTCTAATCTGGTGCAGAGTTCCTGCAGCAGACGGTCTCGCTCTGCATTTAGTCCGCATCATCGAGCATGACCAACTTGGGGTGGGATCCTTCTCAACTGGCCCATAGCTGGGAATGTCCTCACCCCGGGCTTGGCTTTAGCTGCTTGCTATGTGACAGCAGCTCCTGGTGTAGAATTTAAGACTAGTGGTGAAGGGTGGTTACGATGATCTCCTCGGCTCTAGTGTTCCACTGTAATGGTTGACCATTGACTTTAGTGGTTTCCCTAGCAAGGCACCTTCAACGCATTCTCCCCATAACTGCCTCTGGTTCACCTGGCTTGATTTAGGGCTGGTAGGCCAGGTGAGTGCCTCAGCAGTTGTGGCTCTCCTCCTGCACCTTGGATGCACATATTGCTGCAGAGTTTTCTCGCAACCTTCCATGACATTCCCATTAGAGGGTTTGAGTGAGAGCCTCCCTCCAAATTGGAATATTTTTCACCTCCTGTTTAATTGGGTTTTCCAAATTGCAGCTGCAGAGCTGTCACTAAATACATTTTCCCAAGCCTGGAGGGAAGGTGACCTAGGCCTTGGATCCCCAGAGATTTCCTCCTCATAGGACTTTTTTTCTCTCCTCCGTTGCCTCAGGTCATAACACTTAGTTAGCATAGTTGTTTTCCCTAGTTTCTTTAGGTAGGTTCCATTGTTGGATGGAGGTGGAGGATGTCCTGCCATTCCCTCTCTCCTTAGGGGATCCCCTTCTCTCAAAGCAAGCCATCAGTATCATGCTATGCAAACCTGGACTGTTATTTATTTATTTATTTAAGAATCAGTTTACAACCTTTGAGCCAGAGGCTCGTTTCCAAAGGTACTTCGTCACATAAAGACATACATTGCGTTTCGGTTACATAGCAAAGATTTGCAAAAAATCAACTATGACAACTGAGCATATCATTGAATTATCAAACTGCCTATGCTTCTCTACTACTACATTACAGTCACTGCTTCTACGTCACTGTTACTGCTTGCATTATGCTTTGTGTTGCATCCTTTTTGGGGATGATACTACATTTTTTGAGGGGATTCCTAAGCTACCTTTAGCCATGGGAACCGTCCTGTGGCACCTCTAAGGGTGGAACCCTCTCTGAGAGTTCCTTGCTGTCGTACCCATACAGGGTGGTAATTCCTCTGGAATAGAGAGTGCAAATGGACAAAACCAAACTAACACAGTTGCACAAGCATAACACTATACTGGCTGTGTAGGTCAGTGAAGAACTGTTGCAACTGTTTAACAAGAAATCACCTAGGCATGCTAGGAAAAGGGGCTATTGATAAATTAGTGAGAGGATCCACATGTTCCGATCTCCATTATGGGGACAGATAAACTTTCAAGGCCGACCTAACCATAGGGATGGAGTACTTCAACCCCAAAGGGAACATCTGAGTATGGGCAGGTTCCAATCCCAGTCAGCAGTTGGGGCCTTTCTTTGGGGGGGGTATTCCCTGCAGTAAGCAATTTCTGTAGTAACTCAGTCAGTAAAATACATAACATCTGTCAGGCTTGGTAACTGACCATTTAAACCATATCACAGGACAGCTAAAACTGGTTCTTTTCAGCTACACTCCAAGGTCAGAGCCATTCGAGTGTGGGTGGGTTTCAACCCTGGTCAGTGGTTGGGGCCTTTCTTTTTCAGGGTATTCGGTTCTTCCATTCCAGAGGATGTCAGTATTGGTAACAGAGTGTCCTCTGCTCAGTTCGCCCATGACTGGGTGTCACCTGAGAAAATACAGGCATCTAGATTATCAGTATGGGCACCTGTAAGCTCTTTTGTAGAGTGCTCCTTATCTTCTAGGGCAGCATATCTGTTGGGACCCACTTGCCTTAGCAGCCCATGGGATTGGTCAGGGGAGCCAGAGCTGCAGCTGTGGTTGTGATACCGATGACTTTCTGCCTGTTGGTCTCATTTTACTGCATCTCTATGTCTTTGTCTGCCTCTATTCCTCTTTACCTGCTGCCAGGAGGTGTCTCTTGAGGTAGATTGTTTAGGTTGGAACTCCGGCAGCTGGGATTGAAAGACAGGCCTTGCTTTGTTGGGCCCAGGGCAGGTATCCATCAGTGCTTGAACAGCTTGGGGTTTCAGCCAATTCCTAATAAAATGTTTGATATCCTCCAGAGAAGTAAAAGAGTGTTGCACCCCCTTGATGTTTACCAATAAAGTAGCAGGATATCTCATTGAATATTGATAGCCCATTTGGACTAGTTGTTGCCTTGCGGCATTGAAGGCACAGTGATGGCTATTGAGTTCAGCTGAGAAATCTTGAAATATATGGATGGTGTTGCCTTGCCATACCAGGGGTCCTCATTCTCGAGCAAGCCATAGGATGTTATATCTCACAGGAAATTGGAGAAGTATTGCAATTATTGGGTGTGGAGGCTGACCCGATCTGGGTTTAGATGTTAAGCTTCTGTGTGCCTTCTCAAACTCAATAGAGGGGCAATCTGGAGAGTCAAGCAGCTGCAGGATTGTTAGTTGAAGAAATCATACAGTGTCTGGAAGCTCATTGCCATCTGAAAAGCCCATTATCCTTAAATTATTCCTCCTGGATCGATTTTTGAGGTCGTCAATCTTGTCAAGTATGTAATTTATATTGTCCTGTTGTTTTCTCATATGACTTTATATTTGGGTCATTGACTCTTCTATTCTTTTTGATATGATGTTCTGCTTTTGTGATCCTGCTGCCCAGTTGTTTTAAGTCTCTTTTTGTTTCTGTGGTTGTTTCCTTAACCTCAGCTGTGTCTGAGAGGACTACGGCAAGCATAGTTGCAAGCTATTTTAGGTATACTTCTGGTGATGCTTCAGAACTCATTTTCGGGTATGAGATGCAGTATATCTTGATGCAGTTGCTAGGGTGCCAGGCCTCCAGTCCAGAATTCAATAACTCCAGTATTCCTGCTCAGATTTCAATAATTCTGTTGACCAGCTGCTGGTAAGGTATCAGATTAAGTGAAATTACCAGTTTTAAGACATGTTAATTTTGCCTTCCTGATGGATTATGAAGGATTTTGTTGACAATTGTCCAGCAGAAAAGAGTTAGGCAGCCATCTTGTTTGGTGGTTAGCCACCACACCCCCTCCATTTCTAAAACACTTTTTCTAGTAAGTGGCTTACTAGAAAGATAGTTAAGGACTTGATAAAGAGTTTTACCTTTGGTTAGTGGAGGACCCTCAGAAGAGTACCTGTGTCCAGTCTTACAGATGAATACAAACAGACATTTTTTGTTAATGGAGGTCCATCAGGAAAGTATGTGCATCTGGTTTTACAGCTGGATTTCAGTTTGAGTGGTTCTGTGAACATCTGTTGCAGGTTGATGTATTATTTTCATGGAGGGGTGAGGAACAAGATGCTGAGCCAGGCTTGCTGTGTGAAAATGAAAGTGGCCATTGTGAAAGTGCTGCACTTGAGACACAGAGAGTTAGTGTGTCTCGAGGGCAGCAGGTGCCAGTGCACTGATAGTTGGAGCCTTTATTTTACATTTTTATGTTTTTGTGTGTGGCTTTTTTTTACTGTGGTTGCTACAGGGCTGGTATTTAACATGGCTGCAGGGGGATTTCTTGGAAAGCTTCAGTTGCTTTGTGCTGTACTCAAGAGAGTGACACAGTCTCAAGGGTGACCACTTTTGTTGAGAGTACGTGTTTGCTGTAATAACTGGATGGTTATTACAGCAAATAATAACTGGCCATCCCCATTGAAAAAAACTAATGTCCAGTTATTATACATAAATAATGCCTTCCATTTTAGTAAGAATGAAAATGGTGTTATTACTATTATTACCACCACACTATGGTTTTGTTACTGCCACCTCCTCTTTCACTTTTCAGAGCCATAATAGAGCCATAATACTCCACAGGGAAGCACTCAGATGTTATTTTAGACTTGCAGACATGAAAAAATCTACGATCACCAAGTTGCGAAAGTGAACAAATTTATTATGGCACAAATGCACAGACACAATCCCTGACACTTCAAGTCACTCTGTCTCTTCATCCCCTGATAGAGAGCACAGTGCCTCAAAACAACAGGTAGCCATTCCTCATAGGAGCTGCCCTGTTGGCTTTGAATAATCTTGGTTACCCTTTGCTGCACTGTTTTCAGCCTGTCTCTGTCCTTCCTCAGGTGAGGACTCCAGAGCTGGGAAATTTATTCCAGATGGGGTCTTCCCAGTGATCTATACAGAGGCAGTATTAACTCTTTCCTTCTTTTGTTGAAACCTCTCCCAGTACACACAAACATTTTGGTTGCTTTGTTGTAAGACTTCTTGAACTTGCTAGTTTGACTGAGGGGGGTCATGTATGATGATTCACAAGTCACTTTCTTCTGAAGTAATGGCCAATCTAAACCCTCCATCTGGTATTCTATCTTAGGATTCAAATTCCTTATGTACATCACCTGGCACTTTATGGCACTGAACTCTGTTGTTACAATGTATCCTGTGTCACTGATGAACATACTGAAAAGGATGGGTCCAAGGACTGACCCTTTTGGCACCTCATTCTTGACCTCCATCTCCTCCAATTTTACCCAGTTCAACACCACCCTTTACTGTCCCCTCCAGCCAAATTCCAAACAATTTAACCAGATCCTTCACTGCTCCTAGGTCCTATAAAAGTTTTAGCAGCCTTCTATGTGGCATTGAGTCAAACACTTTGCTTAAGCTGAAGTAGAGTATATCTACTGCTTGGTCCCTATCCAATGCTCTTATAACCCTGACAAATAACACTATCAGGTTTGTCAGACAAGAACCCACTGCCAAAGATCTATGCTGTTTACTACCCTGGAGCCAAATGATTTCTATGTAGGTCATCCGGAGGTCTTTGACTAGTGTCTCAATCAGTTTGCCCACAATGGAGGTAAGACTGATGGGCCTATGCATTCCTAGGTCCTCCTTATCCCTTCCCTTGTGGAGAGAACCTACTCTTGAACTCTCTTGAAATCACCACTAATTGCACTGAGGTATTGAATAACCTTACCAGGGGCTTAGCCAGTGCTGATGTAAATTTTCTGGCACTGGGTCAGATGAGTGCCTACAACAATAGCGCCCACAAGAATAGTGTGGCAATTTAAGTGCTGATTTCTTTTTGTATGGGGCTCCACCACTGCACCCCCCATCTTAAGGAGTCTCACTCCGAAGGGGAGCAGATCCCGGGGAAAGTAACAATTTGTGGGGCCATTACAGCCCCATGTAAAAATAATTTAAAAGTCCCGAGGTATGCTAAAACATCAAAGACCAGGATTAGAACCCTAGTCTCCACTGGTGATGGCCTAGCTGCTCGATGTCCCCACCCTTCATGCTCCGGGAGCAGCTCAGCCAGCCTCCTGGCTCCTGGTGCTCTAGTGCCATTGTCAGCACCACAGACAGTGACCAGGGGAGCACTTACAGCAAGTGCTGTATATCCCCCCATGCTGTCCATGTGAGTACTTACCAGACTAGCACCATATAGTATGGTGCTATTCTGGTAGGGCTCACCTGATGGGGTTCCCATTTCTCTGAGCACCCTTGGGTAAATCCCATCTGGTCCCAGTGCCTGATCTACTTTCAAGGCTGCAAACCTTTTCTTACTCTTTCTACAGTTGTCTGCATCAGCCCCATATCTTAGATCTTTGCTATTGCCTTTATGTCACTTTCAAGCAGAGGCATGCTGTCCATCACTGTGAATGCTAAGCAAAAGTAGTCATTCAAAATGTCTGCTTTCTGCTCATCATCTTCTACTATCCTCCCCTCTCAATGAGAACACAGACTTGGATTGCACTCAAGTTACCAATAAATTATTACTACAATGCTGATACCAGTGATACAAATTTGTTATACCCCAGGCTAGTTCCCAAAGGATCACCCATGTGACAAACAGTGTCAGCATACAGTATTTAGATTTTTTATTATACTTAGTCTCCATTACTAAGGTTGAAAAAATATTGCAAAATTTAAAACAAAGGTGCAGAGCAGTATAGTACTAACCTACCAATCACTCTGGCACTTCAGCTCCAACTTGAGCCTTCCTCAGGAAGCAAGCTAAAAAGACAAAGAACTCAGAACCTCTTTGTCTTTATAGCATGCTTTCTTATTTTGTGCCCACCATGACTAAAGACCATAAGACCACATTAGAGCTGGCTCATTTTCCTCTGGGGGTGACATACAGATGAGGCACACTGAAGAGTTCTGTGTAGGATGAAACATTTTATTTATTTATTTATGACTTTGATAACTGGGTGAGTGCACTGATCCCAGGGACCGTTTTCAGGCATGACCCGAGCCATAACACATGGCGCAGGGTGACAGTAGAGTACAAGGTAACAGTAATACACATGAAACAGATTTGATACAAGCAACAATAGTAAGCACAATATACAGGTTTGATGCATAGGTCCATTTGAGAACAGTGAATACAAGGTTTCATTATCGGACAGGAGGAGATTTGGTACAAAAACAAACAAATCGTAGGCACAGTGTACAATGTGTGACTGTATCGTCCAGTGAGCAAGAAATACACAGAATATTCAGTAAAAAATACATATACAATATGTTCAGGCAAGGAAGTCAAATATTACTGTGAAAAATACAATATAACAGTTGTAGGCAGGGAAGTTGACTAGTGCGTGTAGGTGGGTAACCCCTGGGCTGGAGAATTGACTAGTGTGGGTTGGTGTCAGACCCCTGGGAGCAGCGGCAGGATGAGTATGCCAGGAACCTGACTTTAAGACGGGACTTGAAACTGGAGTGTGTGTCAATGGAATGGAGTTCAGCCAGTAGTTTATTCCACTGCAAAGGGGCAGCTGCAGACCAAGCTCTGCTACCCATGTTGGTGGATACCCTAGGAACAGCTAGAAGGGGAGTACCATTAGAGCAGAGGTTGCACAGCAGCATTGGTATTTTCAGAAGGGCAGTTAGGGTGGATACTGGAGCCATGCAGATGACATTGTCCACCATGCAGCAGAGGGCTAGGTCAAAGAGACCTTGCAGCAGTAGCCATTCAAGGGTATTATAGAGGGTACAGTGGTGGGTGGAGAATGGGGCCAATAAAGCAAAGTGACAGGTGCTGTTGTAGGCAGTGGAGAGTTTAGCCATGGCAGTAGCTGAGGTCCTGGCATAAATAGGGGAGCAGTAGTCAAGAATAGGGAGAAGATTACCCTGGACAATGGCTAATCTGGCTTCAGGGGTAAGGTATTGCCTGAATCAATAGGTGGCACCTAACTTTTGATGGAACCTTCTGACAAGGGAATTTGCATGCTCAGTGAAGGTGAGGGAGGGGTCAAGCAGTACTCCTAAGTATTTGTAGGTGTAGACGTCCTCCAGGGCTGGGCCATCTGGGGTCAGAATGCTTAAGGGGCATGTTTTTTAGTTTTGGCCAGGAAGGGCTTAGATCCGAACAGCATGGATTTAGTTTTTTTGGAATTTACTAAGAGGAGGTTTTTTGAGAACCAGCTGTGGGCCACAGCATAGCTGTGCAAGAGAACTGAGGAGATTGCAGCCGTGGATTTGTCACTGTGGAAGAGGACAAGGTCATCGGCATACAGGAGAGAGTGACAGTTGAGGATGTCGAAGGGAAGCACATTAATGAATAAGGAGAAAAGGAGGGGACCCAGGATTGAACCTTAAGGGACCTCCACAGAGACAGATAGGGTGGGGGATCAGGTTTGACCAATACACATGAATTGTGAGCAGTCAGTAAGGTAGTTAGTGAACCAGCTTGTGTCTTTCTGAGAACAACCAAGGAGGCTAAGCTTGGAGGTAAGGAGAGCATGGTTAACCATGTCAAAAGCCTTTGAGAGGTCGACCAAGACAGCCCCGGTGTCTTTACCATTATCCATGTTAGAAAGGATATGGTCGGTCAGAAGGGCAAGGGCAATGGCAGTGGAATGATTCTTATGAAAGCTGTACTGTTGGTTGCATAGGATGGTGTATTTGCCTATGTACTCAGTGAGTTGATTATGGACTGCTCTCTTGAGTAGTTTACTGAGATGAGGGAGGATGGATATCAGACGGTAATTGTCAGAGGATTTGGGGTCACCAGATTTAAGAATGGGGATAACCTTAGCTATCTTCCATGGGTCAGGCATGGAGGAGGTGGAAAGGGCAAGGTTAAAGACAAAGGTGAGTGGCTTGGCAATCACTGGAGAGATCAGCTTAAGGAAGACTGGAGATAGCCCATCAGACCCAGAGGAGCCATGGTTAGGTAGACTTTTGAATAGCTTCACTGTGTCGTGTATGGAGAGGGCTTTAAAATAGAATGGGGGTATTTGCAGGTGAGTGGCAGAGCTAGAGGTGAATGGCAGTGTGTCAGGTATTAGGGCTGAGCTTTGAGGTTGGGCAGTTGGCAGTTTATTTAGGTACATGGATAAGTTGGTGAACTTACAGATGAAGACATGCGTTTGTGTCTTCTGTTCTCACCCTTTGCAGATTGTATGAGAGGCCTTATGGATCCAGGCATTCCAGCTTAAAGCATAACCAACCTAAATGTTCATGGTGATTTGCATATATATCCCAGGATGTTTTGCATTATGGGGGTATGTGTGATTTTGTATTTCTTGGAAACCTGGCTTTATAGCCAATGCCCTTTTTTGGTAATCCTTGCCTCAGTACTTTTGTGCTGAGGTTCTTTGTTTTTTCAGCATATGGGGCCCAATATTCAAAACTTAGCACCAGAGAAAAATTAGCACTGTCCAGCATCCAAAATCAGCCCAGAACCATTTGCAAGCTATATTCAAAAGGATAGCCCCGGGGCTAAATCAGTTGACAATAGACTGCAAATGAAGCCATGTAAACACGGCTGAGATTGCAGTGCAAAAACAGCCCAGCAAATAAGACAGCAACTGGGAAGGCCAAACTGCAACAGCAGCCCAGTGCACACAGAGGCAGAGTTGCAGTCAGTGGCCAATGTGGGTGACAACAATAAAGTGTTTCACAACAACTGCAAACAACATTGCAGGCCACACAGAGCAGAACTATGATATGGTTTTAACAGGTGAGCCTGGGTCAAACTCATTAGCCCGGGGTAACACGTTTGCTCTGGGCTAACACAGTAGCCTGGGGCTAAATTATGCTATATTCAAAACTCCTATGCAAATAAGCCTACTTATCCAATCTGTGTGGCAACAGCCCCATTAGCATCTCATCATGGCCTGCTTTGCATACACTACCATGTAGTTTGCCTGGTGCAATTGCATGGACCACACAGCTCCACCTGTAGCTCAGACTGGAACTACAGGTGGGTAGTCAATGGCTGGGAAGTGCACACAGCTCCGCCTGTATGCCAGACCTGAGAAACAGTTTAGTAGCTGCAGACCATGTGTGTCAGCAAGAATACTCGATGCATACCTCTCAACGGCTCCATGTGATAAGGGTGAAAAAACAAAGGTGAATGTCAAAACGGTGAAACTGCAATAGCAAATGCATAAACGGCACACATAAATTATGGCAACCAGAATTTTTAGGTGATTCTACAGCATCTTACAATAGTGTGCACATGGACACAGCAGCACAATCTATGGCTCTTCACACATTGCCAGTATTCTTTTGGCAGCACCACCTTATCCCGGCAGTACACAAAACCAGCATGATGAAGCAATGGACAACCCTTCTAACTCACCAGGTATGTTGCCATCCTGACAGGCATAAAGTTGCACCTGTGCACCTGTGGCCTTTTGTGTGAGTGGGGGGCTATTCCCCCCACACCACACCCCCCATGGGGGGCTGTGCCCCCCCGGACCCCCTGCTATCTCTAGGATTATAACTCCGAGGTGCACCTTGACACTGGAGTAGGTTAACACCTCAGAGTTGCCGTTTAAGAACTGTCGCCATATGTTATAGGTCATTGTATGTGATGTTGTCATTCTGGTTTTGCATTTATGTAGTTGCCATTAACACATCGCCTTATTCAAGTGCTACCCTCTCAACTGTCCATCACTGACATGAGGGACACAGACACTCCAAATGAGGAACAATAAGGGACACTGTGCTACATAATGAGGGACACATATGCAAACATGGAGATACAAGCCCAGAACACAGTGGAAGGCAGTATGCTTACAGGTGTGTAAAGATTATACTTGAGTCAGAATCCTAGAATGTGAAATATATATGCTTTAAATGTGAGTGCACAGCAGATTCACTCTGTGTACAGTAACTTTTCCTTAAGGGAGGAATGAGGGACAGAGCTATTTTGAGGGATAAAATGAAGGATGTCCCTCATAATCAGGGACAGTCGAAGGGAAGGACTCATTGTACCCTGATGAGGACAGTAACAGCTGGAGAATCCAAAGGCAACATGAGCCACATGCCGGGGAAACAAACACAAACAGGGAAAAGTTCCATTTTGATTCAGGATTGTACATCTTAAAATGGCACTTCAGTGCAGGATGCTGCATTGTAACATGACAGTTCGATGCAGGATTCTGCATCATAATCCTACTTCAAATGATGATTCAATCCTCCAATTTAGAAATCCTACTTCGTGCCCGACATCTATTTTTTCCTACAGGAAATGATGGGACATTCAACATCTCATAACTTTGGAACAGAGTAATATTTTTCCACCAAATCTTCAAAAGGCACATCTGTGATGCCAAGGTTTTCTGCCCTGAAAATTTTAGCCAATAAGTTTACATTGTTTTTGAGATAGAGATAAGAAAAAAAAACAGCCAAAACAGCAAACCGCTTTGTTTTTTCAACACTTTGTGTCTCAAAAACCACAAAAGGGATTGCCAAGAAATTTGATACATCAAGAGATAATCCCCTAACAGAAAAGTATGCCACATTCCATACAAATCCCTTAAATGGTTGCAAAGTTACTAAAGTGCAAAGTTTGAGGTTTAACATTAAACTGCCTTGCCACCCCTAACTATACTGGTGCTACGCGCCAGTATAATTACTATATATATATATATATATATATATATATATCTATGTGTGTGTATATGTATATATATATATATATATAACACACACACACATAGATATATATATATATAATATATATATATATATATATATATATATATATATATATATATATATATATATATATATACACACACACACACACACACACACACACAGATAAGCCCTCCAGGATGAAGTGCAGTGTTACATATTCACTGCATGACGAAAGGGATTCACTCCCACTGAAATTGCATTGTTTACTGCAGTAACTGTACTACAGAATTCTGCAGTGCTGCTCTTCATCCTGGAGGGCTTCACTGTATGTGTATATATATATATATACACACATACATTGCAAAAAACTCCTTTAATGTATCAGTTAGAGTTGATTTCCACACCAACAAAAGTGTGGAAATTCAGTGTTTGGACTTCCAACTCTACTACTCCATATCCCAGCCCCCACCTTCCACACACCAACAGGTGTCAGGGTGTGTGTTGGGGTCGTCAGCCTAACTCTCACCCCATTCCATCTGTAAATAAGCTGAGCTGGCACACTATATGAGAATGGGATGATAGTTAGGCTCAGTGACCCCAACACATACCCAATCGCCTGTTGGTGTGTGGAGGGTGGGGGAGTGTAGTAGTAGTAGTAAAAAATTGTATTCAACTGACAAGCAAAAGAACAGGAAACTCGACTGAGACAAGCTCATTTCCAGTGAGGTCCTTAATACAAGCATTCATGTTGACATCATAAAATTTTTTTTAACACAGATTACATACAATAAACTAACACTACAACAATATTTAAATTAGAAAAACTACTTGACATCCATATAAATAAACTACAAAGATGTACAGGGCATGTTCATTCATATGTATACAGGTGCAAATCTTCATCGTGTTTAATACATAATGTTCATGGCATGGGGTAGTAGGGTTGGAAACCCTAACATCAAATTTCCACACTTTTGATGTTGTGGAAATCAACCCTAACTGATGCATTAATGGAGTTTTTTGTAATGAATTTCCTTTCTTTTTCAGAAAGTGAAAATTTAGTCATATGGAATGCATAGGTGGGAGCATGGGCCTTCTGGGCCCTCTGCTCCCACCCATCCATAACTGTCTCCTCAAGCTTGCAAAATGGAATCCATAGGTGGTATCCCGAGCCCTCCAGGTCCTGCATGCCCACCCTCCCATGACTATGTCCTCAGGTTTGTAAAATTATATCCATAGATGGGAGTGCAGACCCTCAGGGCCGAGTGCTCCCACACACCCATGAGTGTAGTTCCCCCAGTTTAGCACACATAGTATGCATAGTTGGGAGGCTCCCACCTACACATAAGTGCAGAAACACAGCACAGGCCTAGAGGTATTCCAAGCAATTCTCATAACGCTTAATTAACAATATCACAGTGACCGTAGCAAGTGCAGAAAAAAATTCTTTCATGGTAGTATTCATGGCCTAACCACCTCCAGAAATGCTTAGTATACCTAAAGGTGTACTAACCAGGCATGTACTAAGCTACATTTAGCAAAACAGCCATATCTCAAACCATTTTCGAGATATAGGCGCTGAAAGGAGCCACGACTGCCACGATGTAATCCTATGGAAATTTGCAACTTCAGAGTGATGTAACTTTGGAACCAGTGTCATTTTTTTTCACCAAACCAGCACAGAGAACATGTGTTGTACAAGGGCTTGCCGCCATGCAAACTTCAGCTTGAAAGTCCAAACCATGTGGTGGCAGTGAGGTGACAAAGAGAACATGATTTTGGGGAGAGTACTGTCGCAAATTGCGAAACTTTTGCAATTTGTGAAAGTACCATGTGACACATTTGCAAATTTGTGAAAGTGTCATTCTTCCATTTGTGACAGTACAAATGGTCACATCAAAATATGTATATTTCTGTGTCTTTTTGGAAAAAAAATGAAGCATGGGTGCTGTTCCTAGGACCCTGTTTAGGTAAACACAACAGCTGGTGTTTACCTAGGGGCCCTTTTTTTAACTATAACATTTTTTTCCACCACTAACTGAAAACAAGAGGGAGGTGGCACAACACTACTGAGGGCATCTGTGACAGAAAAAGGTACTTTTGCAACACTACAAATTGCTTTCGTGCAGAACATATATATTTTTCCCATAGGATATAAAGTGAAATTTTAAACTTTAAAACCTTTTATCAGATTAATATTTTGTCACCAAACCTTCCAAAGGCATGTCCTTGACCCAATCCCCATATACCCTTAAAATTTCTGACCAGACAGGCAAACTGTTCAGGCTGTAGAGATGAGCAAATAATTCGCAAATGTTGAGGATTTTTCACACTTTTTGATGCTCTGAAGCTCTGCAACTCTGCAACCACAAATCCAACTAGAACAAAAATCACCAGATTCAGAGAGCTATGGTACACCAATGAGCATGCCAAATTTAAGGTGAATCAGACAAATGGTTGCAAGGTTATTAGTGTGCAAAATTTGGGGTTTAACGTAGACATGGCTGTGCAACCCCTAACAATAGCTGCACTACTGGGCAGGTATAATATGTATTATAGTGGTGCGGTCACGCCACAGTAGTTAGGGTTCAGTGGTCATTTACATACTAAAGTCAAAAGTTTGGGTGTTAATAACTTTGGACCCGTTCAATGGATTTGCCTGAAATTTGGTACTCGTATTGGGGCATGGTAGGTCTCTTGATCTGCCAAATTGCATTTTCATCGGAGTGCCGGTCTTTGTGTATGAAAGCCCTTAAAAATGCTAAATTATCCATTTTTGGAGGCACCTTTTGGCATTCTGAATGTGGTCCTGCATGGCCGTTATGTGGTGTGCCACTCTACAAGATGGCTCATTTGAAAGAGCTTTGGTGGTCGAACATGCTGCTTTTTGTTTGGTGAAAACATATTAAGGCATTCAAAAGTTATAGCAGTTTTAAGTTCCCATTATAAGTCAATGGGAAAATTTATATGTATGTTTTGCGAACAAAGAATGGGGTTCTGGCCATCTCGTCCCGCTTGGCGGTTAAAGAATTTGCAGCCTCACATTTCAAGAATCTTTGTTCCCGAGGAATTTTTCAAATTCTTTGATCGCGAGGTCCGCCATCTTGTTTTCAGTTTTCCGATCACACAAACACAAATATCTCAGCTCAGGGGTCACGTCTGAAGTAAAACGATGGGTTTTAATCAGGGGACCCCGATCTATCGGGTCATGGCTTTGGTTCCATGCAAATCAGTCTAAAAATAGAGTTCTGAGCTCCTAAAATCTTTGTTCGCAGCTCGCTAATGATCTTTGATCGCTAGCCTGCAAATTCTTTGATCGCAAGAATCTTTGTTAGCGATCGTGCATCACGAGTGAGGGACGAGATGGCCAGACTTAAAATTGAATTTTTGCAGCCCAGGAGTGTTCTATAATGTTATTTAACTGTGGGTTTTGCTCAAGGGGCTAAGCTCTCCCCCATCTGAATACACAAATAGTTATTTTCATAATCCATGGTAGTCTAGCGGCCCCCTCCCCATCATGGTAATCTACATAACCATGGTTCTATCCCTGGTAGTCTAGTGCCCCCCCCCAAAGAGTACCTTATGAATATGTTTCTTTTCTATCCCTGGTAGTTTAGTGGTCCTCCCCATGTGTGTTTATTTATGTACTTTACAAATATCCCTGGTAGTCTAGTGGCCCCCCTCCTGATCTGTACTTTATTAATGTTATTATTATTAACATCCCCCATCCCTATTTGGTGCATTTGGCACTTTATGGGATGAAATATGCCTGTAAAATGTGTTTATTTAATCATTTAAATCCTACTTTGTATCTGCGTAATACTTCTTAGGACCCTAGTTTGTATGCATGAGATATGACCTAGGATCCTAGGTCATGAGCTGAAAATAGGATACTATGATTGAAAAAACACTTTTGCTGACATGGGGTGCCAGTCCCCATGTCAGCGCTACAGCTCCCTCACCACCACCACCACCAGTATGAGTCACTGGGGCCTGGGAGCCAAATATATTTAATTTTAATGCTCTGACACTGGGATGCCCACTCCCAGTGTCAGATGATGTTCTCCCTGCCAAAGCCTGTATTTTTCAATTGCTGAAATGGGGTGCCCAATCCCCATGCTGGCATGTATGCACCCCCCCACACACACACTAATATGGCACACTGGGAGCCCACCCCAGTGTGCCCAAATATGTATTATTTACAAAAATTCCTGTAAATAAAGAAAATCTCCCCCGATGTCTTTAATTTTTCTTTAAACCTGCAAAAAAGAAAATGGTCCCTCGTTGTCTCCCCAATCTCAACTACCCCATCCCACCCTCCCACTGAGCACCCACCTCCCCGCTCCCCCCCTTACCCATACCTACCTCCAGAGGTCAGGAGCAGCGATCTTCTCTGGACCGGGACACATCTGTATTCTTCAAAGCTGAACCGCAAACTGAAGAAGCAAAGGTAAGCCATATAATGCCACTCAATGGGGATGGGTTCAACTTATGTTGATATCTCAGCCACTTTTTGAGATTTTAGCACCAGATATTCAACGTGGTGTTTTTGGGACCCCATCTCATGAACAACGTCACTGTCATCTCGTTACTCACTCCTGAAAGGTGATTTTGAGTTCACTGAGTGAAATCACCTTTTGGGACAAATTAACAAAATGACAGTCCCAGTGTTCATGAGGGGAGGTTCCAAAAAGCCCATGTTGAAAATTTGGTGCACAAAATGCAAAAAATTGCCGTGTTACAAGCATGCATTATGCCGTTTCAACGCATGCGTATAACTTCACCAATTTTTAATATTTTCACGCCAGATTTTTTATACCTCCTCATGAATAGTACAGCTTGCAATTGTTGCATTCTCCCCAAAATGTGTTTTTGCACCCATGGTGCAGAATGGCGTGGTCGCTGTGCAAAATCAACTTTTGGGGTGGATTAACCAAATCACAGTGCCAGTGTTCATGAGGGGATTTAGCCAAAAGCCTATGTTGAAAATTTGGTTAAAAAATTTCCATAAATGCCCATGTTATGAGCATGCATTGTGCAGTTTCTACATGTGCTAGTAACTTCATCAATTTTTCATATTTTCACTCCTGATTTTCAACATTACAATTTTCCACACCTCCTCATGAACAGTATATAGCTGTCATTTTTCACATCCTGCCCAAAAGACAATTTTGCACCTGTGGTGCAGAATAATAATAAATAATAATATAATAATAATAATAATAATAATAATAAAATGTATTTATTATAGTGCCTTTCACATATCAAAGCGCTGTACATTCAAGATAAAAACAGAATACAATAAATATAATAAAATCAAGAAAATACAGAATAGGCTTTTCCCCACAAAAAAGTCTTGCGAGCCTGTTTGAAGCATTCCACTGTCCTGCACTCCCGAAGCTGACATGGTAGAGAATTTCAGAGGGTAGGTGCCACAAACCCAAAAGCACGTGCACCAGATGACTTTAAACTTACCCTCGGAATCTCCAGCAACCTCTCATGAGCTAAGTGGAGCTGTTGCAGAGGGGTGTAGGGAACCAGGAGCTCTTTCAAGTAATCAGGACCCTGTCCGTGTAGGGCTTTGTAAGTCAGTAGACCTACCTTAAAGGTGATCTGCCACTGAATAGGCAGCCAGTGCAGACCGTGCAGCACAGGGGTAATTTGAATTCTTCTAGATGCCGCAGTCAACAAACATGCTGCCGCATTCTGCACTAGCTGCAAGCGGCAGATATCAACCTCAAGAAGCCCTAAGTAAAGGAAGTTGCAGTAATCAAGGTGCAATGTCACAAAGGCGTGGACCAAAACAGGTAGGTTGCTAGATGGAACAAGGTGCCTAATCCTAGCAATGTTCTTAAGATGGTAAAAGGCCAGCTTGATGACTGCCAACACCTGATGATGAAGGGTCAGACCATCATCAAGCACCACTCCTAGGTTACGCACCCGTTCAGAGGTGAGAATCTGGGGCCCCCCCAAGACTAAACTGGAGGGGAGCTCAGTCCTCAACCCCTCTGCCCTACGACCTGCGTCGACTACCAAAACCTCAGTCTTTCCTGGGTTCAACTTTAAGCCACTGGTGCTCATCCAATCTTGGATTTCTATGAGGCAGCTGTTCAATACTGAGATAACACTAACCTGGTCGGGGAAAAAGACAAGTAGAGCTGGGTATCATCAGCATAGCAGTGAAACCTCAGCCCATACCATCTTACAATGTCTCCGAGGGGCAGCATATATACTGTGAATAACATGGGGGACAGCACCAAACCCTGGGGTACCCCACAAGGCAGAGAGAAAGCCCCAGAAGAAAATATACCCGAGACAACTCCCTGTGTTTTACCAGCAAGGAAGGATGTAAACCATCTGAGAACTGTACCAGACAGCCCACAGATGGACCTCAGACATTCGAGCAGAACCCCATGATCCACAGTATCAAAATCTGATGATAAATCAAGGAGAACCAAGATGAAATGGTGTCTCTGATGTCTCACCATCAGGAGATCATTGAGCACCCAAACCAGAGCAGTCTCAGTACTATGCCTCTTAAGAAAACCCGATTGGAGAGGTTTGTATAAATTATGGATGGTTAAATGGTTATCCAGTTGAGCTGCCACAACTTTCTAAATAACCTTCCCCACAAAAGGGAGGTTAGAGATAGGCCTGTAGTTTGCTAGGTTATCCGGGTCTAAAGAAGCTTTCTTCAGGAGGATTATCACCACCCCCACCTTCAGGGAGCTAGGAAACTCACCCGAGTCCAGAGAGCACTGGACAATCCGAGCTAAGACCTGGTCAATGATGTCATTACAACCCAAAATCAGGGAGGTAGGGCCCGGGTCTAAACTACAGCAGATGGGATGCATCGCCTGGACAATCCTCAAAATATCCATGAACTCTGGCAGATCAAAGGTACTGCAGGAAACTCCAGACTCTGTGACATGGCACCGATCAACAACATCGCCATTGAGAGTGAAGTTGGAGGCATTCCTGCCTGATGTCTGCCACCTTATTCGCAAAGAAGTGAGCGACCTCATCACAATCATTTTGTGAAAAACTCGATGGAACTGCTGACAGGCTGGGTTGCACAGTCTGTCAACCGTTCTGAAGAGTTGAGCCAGTCGGTTCCTTGTGACAGCTATTTCCCTGGACAGGAATTCTGCCTTCTTATGGGAAATTTCTGTTTGATAGTTTATAATGCTCTAACAAAATAAGGTGGTCGGCATCTAAGGCTGTCCTCTGCAAACAACGCTCCAACCTACGCCCCTGTTTCCGCAACTCCCTTAGAGTCCCATCAAACCAAGGGGCCCCAGGGCGACACGGAAGGTGGTGAACATGAACAGGAGCAATCAGATCAACAGCTGAAGAAACAGCTCTATTATAGGTCGCAACTAACCGCTCAGGATCTGTGCTAGTCTCGTCCAATAACGAGAGGTCAATTACCGCCATCTGGTCTTCAGGGATCACATTCCGCAAAGGGCGATAACTGACCATCTTCACAGGGGCTGACCTACCAGGAGAGGTCTAAAAGTTGAACCCATCAGAGCAGTGGTAGGACCAACTGACTGGTTCCACCACCAAGTCGGAGGCCTCGATCCCCAGGAGGAAGACCAAATCAAGAGAGTGACCACCCTTGTGAGTAGCTGAGAAAACAACCTGTGTGAAGCCCAGAGATGTCATCAACTGGAGGAAGTGTTGAGCAAAAAGCGAGGATTCATCTTAGACCCAGGCATTGAAGTCGCCCAGAACCATCAATCTGGGCGACTCCAATGCCATGTCAGCGGCGAAGTTTGCTACTTCCTGCAGGAACAGCTATTCATCACCTGGTGGATGGTAGATGAGAGCTATCCTGCACCCCACACCAGCTACCACGATACACTCAAATGACCCGGCCTCCTCAACTGGTACACTAGTTGGGCCCAATTCAGTCTTGAAACAGACCGCAACCCCCCCACAGTCCAGTCTCGGGTGATGTAAAACCGAGTACCCAGTGGGAACAGCTGCCTCTAAAATGGGGGCAGCATTCCCATCTAACCAGGTCTCAGTAATGCAAACCAGATCTGCCCTTCCACAAAGTCTGCAATAAGGCCAGTCTTGTTGCAGACAGATCTGTCATTTCATAACAGCGCCTGAGTTGGACGAGGCTGACAAGCTGTCCCAACTACTTGCCCTCCCAAAATGGAGATGTCCTTGGGTATGGGAGCCAGAACTGAATCACCACATTTCAGGTACCATTTTGCCCCAGGGCATCTTCTGGTCCTATCTACGTTCACTGTGCGAAATCAGCTTTTAGGACAGATGAATGAAATGACAGTGACATTGTTCATGAGGTGAGGTCCCCAAAATGCCATGTTGAAAACTGGGTGAAAAAAATCCTGAAAATGCCTGAGTTACATGCGTTGTTGTATTGTGGCACCCGCAGTGCCTTTCAGCGCCCATATCTCAAAAACTATTCGAGATACAGATTTTTCACTCTTCACAGTTTAGTCCACTTTTAGGTGGACTAATCACCCATGGAGGTTTTGAAGTCATGATTGCAACTGCAGTGAACTTTTTTGCATAGTTGCTATGGTTACTGAGATATTGCCATATTAGTGTTACAAGAGTTACTTTTTATGACTATAGGGCTGCTGTATGTCCTTACTCATGTCTAAGTGGGAGCGCAGGGCCCAGAGGGCCCGCACTGCCACTTATGCATATCATTATGCAATATTATGCAACAATGGGTAGCGTGAGGGGAGCGTAGGGCCTGGAGGGCCTGTGCTTCAACAACCACAACCACATATCAGTTATATTACACTTTCTCAAAAATAAAGGAAATTCATTGCAAAAAAATACGTTAATGCATCAGTTATGTAATCAGTTAATGCAAGGTTATGTAAATCTGTTTATTATACAAAACAAAAAGATCTAAATTTGTCAAATCCAAAAAAATTCTGGTCTTCAATCAAATCTTTGGTGTCTCCTCCCATAGAAGTGCAATCAGGTGAGTTCCTTGTTGAAGGAGTTACAATAAAAGATCCACAAGAAATAAGTACAGCCTTTTTACAACAATTTTTGGATATGGGTAAATATAGTGTAGATAAGGATGATCAGGACTTAAAGAATACAGTTATAGCATCTCAAAATGATTTAATATTTCATTTTAAAGAAATAGAGCCCGATCAGGTACTAAACATTTTGAAGAAAATTCCTTTAAAAAATGTTGGAATTAATGATACTCAGCCAAGGTTTTTGAAGTTAATATCTTCATACATTTATAAGCCTTTGACAAAAATATTTAGTTTGTCCTTAGAAATAGGGATCTTTCCACAACAATGGAAAAAACCTGTAATAAGACCAATTTGTTAAGGGGGGAATAGTAAAGATTTGGGGAATTACCACCCCATTTCTCTTCTCCATCCTTTAGATAAAATTTTAGAAAAGATAACAGAGGTGCAAATTAGTGATTACTTACAATGGACTGGGCTTCAGGCTCCTGAGCAGCATGGCTTTAGGAAATTTCATAGTACAAGAACTGCCTTGGCCAGGTTCACAAACCACATCAGTGAGGCTATATGGAAGGGTGAGCTCACTAGTGCTGTTTTGTGGACCTGTCCAAGGCATTTGACCTGTTGACCATCGCCTGCTGCTCAGTAGCCTAGCTGCAAAGGGATTATCCAGATTGTCATTAGAATGGGTGGAGAGTTATTTATCAGGTAGGGAACTACAAGTTCTTTATGAGGGTTCAGTGTCAAAGAGTAGAATATTAGAAAAGAGTGTATCTCAAGGGTCAATCTTGGGACCCCTATTGTTTTCCATATTTGTGGATATTATACCAAGTAAAATTCTTAAGGCTAAGACAATCTTATATGCTGATGATATAATAGTATATAATAGCTCTAATTCATTAGATAAAATTACCCAAAATTTGACTGTAGATTTTCAGAGTCTAGAAAATTGTTTGCTGAACTTAAAATTATCATTGAATATTTCAAAAACCAAAAGTATGATATTTGCATCTAAACAAAAGTTGGTTAAATTAGGGAAACTGAATATTTTTTTGGTAAACATGGAACTAATTTGCAGCAGGTGCAATGTTTTAGATATTTGGGAATGAATTTGGACTCAAATTTCACATTTTCAAATCATATATTGACTTTAACAAAATCAGTAAATCAAAAATTAGGGGTTTTATTTAGACTACAGAATGTGTTAACTTTACAAGCCAGGAAACATATAGCCCAAAGTATACTACTTTCTCAACTGAATTATAATTCATTTTTGTTTACTAGTTTGTCTAAACATGTGGTAAACAACTTAATGACTTTTCATAGTATTTGTAGATTTGTTTATAGATTGCCTTATAGTACACATCATTGTACTTTGTATCAAGTTTCAGGGTTTCTACTGCCTAACTTGAGTTCCATTTACTCTCTTTGTTGTAAAATGGATAATGTATTGAGACAAAAAAGTCTCTCTCCCTTGTATCCTCAGATATCTGTAAGGGAAGCTCTGAGAAACTTGAGATCAAATTTTCTTTCTTGTTTAAACTTGAAAGTCACTAAAAGTAAAATGGGTGTTCAAGCTTTTTCTATCCAAGAACCAAAATACTGGAATGATCTTCCAATTGAATTGAGAACTATGAGTAATCATAATTTATTCAAAAAGAAATTGAAGTATCATTTATTGAGTAGCTTGCAATGTCACTGCTATTTTAAATAATTTGTATTACATTGTTTGTCTTATATGTCATGTATTTGTATTCCTGTATTAAGTGAATATAAAAGTTATCTTTTAGTATAACATCTTGTGACTATTCTATAGTCTCGGGTCGCATATGAAAAAGGGCCTTGGCTCATATGTTTACCCAGTTAACAAAAGAAATAAATAAAAAAATAAAAAAGTTAGGGTTTTTATTAAAGTATATAAAGCTGGGGGATTCAATGTTAGGGGTTACAACCTACCACTCCACCACCCTACCCTCCACAAACCAACAGGCATTGGGGGGGTACCTTGGAGTGTTTGATGTGTGGAGGGTTGGGGTGAAGTGGTAGGGTTGGTAATCCTAACATCACATTTTTTACACTTTAATAAAAACTCTAACTGATGCAGTAACAAGTTTTTTTGCAATACATATCATGAGTTGTGCTTTTTCCCATTGGAAAAGCTGTGTATTAAATGCCGTAATACACGTATGTGTTTTATGGCATTTTTTTAATACATGGCTCTTTGTGTCAGACTTTTGGCGGTACGTGAGAAGAGCGAATGGTCCAGATCCTTGCTGTGTGCTAAGGTTCCCCATTTTTTTTATTTTAAAAATAGCTTCAGTCCCTCATCACCAGCACCCACAAAGGAAGCCACATGCTCAATCTTACACTCTCTGTTGGGCTGGATAAGATAGGAGCGTCGAGAGCAACAAGACCCCCAAGTTGTCCCCCCCTACTGCCTGTCTCCAATGCCCCTCACCAGCCAGCATCTCTTGCCTCCTCCTTCTCTAACTTCACCCCAGGCTGGGGTGGTGAGTAGGCAGTAGCACCACTGGCCAGGTGCTGACTGTCTGGATCAAAATAAATAAATAAAGAACTTTTTATTTCAGCATACGCAGGGGCAGACAGGAGTCGATGAAATAACACAACCCCTTAAATTATATAAAGCAAAATATGGAGTGCAGTGTATACACTTGAATTTAACACACACCCTCATTGTTGGATGGCTACCATAAACCCCTCGGGCTTCGCCCTCGGGGTTTATGTGCCATCCAACAACTTGAGTGTATATTAAATTCTCATAACACACTGCACCCCATACTTTATCATATATATCTATATATGTGTATATATATATATATATATATATATATATATATATGTACATTTATAACTTGGGCTCTGTAAATGAAGATGTTGATTGGCTGAAGCAGAGCAGGTGACCGTTCATTAATGGATGTTAATGCACAGTTTGTGTTGTCAGGCCTGGTTGCATGATCCCTCTTCAGAAGCTGAACTTGTCACCTGTCCAGGCAAACTCAAAGTGTGTGGCAGCTATTAAAATCCCTGCTATCCCTGAGTACAGTAGCTGCTTAGTGCACAGTTCCCACTATCTGCCCCTCATTACTGTCTGCAGCAATGAAACAGCACATTGTTATCATTTCCCCATCTCCCCTGTGTTGTTACCCACTGACCCACTCTGCAGACCTCCAGGAACTGAGTAAAAATTCCTCACAATGAGACACAAAGTCTCTCACCCCCTACACCCCAGACACCGATGTCCATTCCCTGGCCTGCATCACCAAGAGTGGGAGTCTTGTGTCCCTGTCTAGAGAGCATGGTGTGTCCCACGCTGCTCATTGTGGGCACTGTGCAGTATTCAGTGGAGGAGGGGGAACAGGCTTCCTGTACTGTCCATGTTAATATCTGTTGCAGCATGTTGTGCTTCTTCTGGCCCTCTCAGTTCCACATGCGGTGTTGAACTTCAAGGGAGAAAAAAAAGAACACAATGTCATCCTGCCCATACTTCAGGAAAGACAAAGCCCCCCCCAGCCACAAGGCTTGGTTAACCACATTAACTGTGGTTTTCTGTGGACCACAGAAGACAGCCAGAGAGAGACATAGTGACACACTGAGTGAGATTATGTTAAATGACACATTTCTTTAGTGTGTCTCTGTTGTGTCACTGTTCCTGTTTTGTGTTAGTACTTGGGTACAAATACAAAGCTGTCCTGTGTCCTCTCCCTCTCTCTTTGATGGTGTTCTAGTGACAAATAAGTGCTCGGTCGACAGGCATGGGGAGCGGAAGGTCATGGGGGGGGCAACAGAATGGGACACAGTCCTCCGAGATGATCATGACAGTTGGTTCCCCTCCATCGCTGTGGGTCCCCAGTGCTGCAGTCTATGTTTGCACGCAGCCCCTGCCACCACCACCATGCCATGCTTTTTGCCACTGAGTATGTTTGAAAGAATGAACGCCCTCGATTGAGAGACAGAGAGACAGAATGGCATCAGAGAGCAAAGTTCTGCAACAATGAGTGGCAGTGAGAGTTCACTTTTATGGGATTTTCCATGTGTATGATCCCATGGATTCCTACACTATCCTCGGTATTACTTGTTCTGTAGAGTTGGTTTTGTGATTTGCAGGCATGATCTAGTGAGTAGTCAACTCATCTCTATCTCTTTCTCTCTTAGTGTATTTGGCTGACTGTTCAGTTGTTCGGGGGGATTGGCCTGTGTGCGATACCTCTGAATCCTGAACTGTCATGTGTATTAATTGCTCCGTAGAGTCAGTTTTGTGGTTTGGAGGCACGATCTACTGAGTAGTCATGTCCTGTGTGTCTTAGTGTCTGTGGCTGACTGTTCATTTTTAGTTTTTTTTTCCCTGTGTGCGATCCTTCGGATTCCTGTACTGTCCTCTGTATTCGTTTGTCCATAGAGTCAGTTTTTTGTGGTTCTCTGTACTGCTACATTGGATTTTGTTTCCTCTGCACCACGTGGGCTCTCCCTTCCTTACTATAGTGAAACAGTGAAGCTACCTACTTTGCTGACAGGCAGCCTGATATCCTTAGCTAGTGTTCCTGCAAGAACTACTTTGTGTGGGGGACGGATACTTCCCAAAATCCACATGTTTCCTTCAGTTTATGATCATGGGGTAACCCCATTTTATAAGTGCAATATCTCACTTCAGGGTGTGCCATCATTGGAGATTAACACACACCCAGGTGCTGTGAGGACACTCGACCTGCAGCCTCATGCTTCACAACACACCCGGGTGTGCATTAATCCCCAATAACCACACAACCTGTTGTGGGTTATTGATTATGTGTGTGTGTGTGTGTGTGTGCATATATATTCATTGCAAAAAAACTCCATTAATGCATCTGTTAGGGTTGACAGTACAGTGACAAAAGTGTAAAAATTCGATGTTAGGGTTCCACCCCACCCTCCACACACCAAAAAGTATCGACATGTGCCATGGGGTCATCAGGCCCAACTCTCGCCCCATACCATGTGTAAACAAGCTGACATGGTACAGTATCAGAGAATGGGGTAAGAGTTAGGCCTCTTCCCTTCTATTTTAAAGTGTAATATAAGTGGTACAGGCCCTGCACTACCATATATTCGTAAGTGTAGAGACATTGTGCTGTACATCATCTCCATGGGCCCTGCGCTCCCAGCATTGCATAATGGCATGCCCTCACCCACATTGTTGCATAGTGGTATGCATATATGGGAGTGCAGACCCTCTAGGCCCTGCACTCCCACTAACTCATAAGTACAGAGACATACCACAGCAATAGAGTCATGAAAAGGAACCCTTGTAACACTAATTTGGCAATATCTCAAGAACAGTAGCAACTATGAAAAAAATTCCACTGTAGATGTAATTGTCACTTGGAAACCTCCATGCATGCTTAGTCCACAGAAAGGTAGACTAAGCTGCCCAGAGCAAAAAATCCATATCTCGAACCATTTTTGAGATATGGGCGCTGAAAGGTGCCATTGGCACCACAAAGTTATCCTATGGGAAATTTTGCAACTTTGGAATACTGGAACTATGAAACTGCTGTAAATATGTTTACTGAATCACCAAAAGGCACATCTATTGGGCAAGGCCTTGCCATCCTGCAAATTTCAGCCCAAAAGCCCTATCTGTTCTTTTTGCTATGAAGTGGCAAAGAAACTGTCTTTTTGGGGCTGTTACCCGCATACTTCCGCAAAAGTACTTACAGCTTTTGTGAAAGTCCCACTGGTTAACAAAGAAGTGCTTTCGCAAAAGTTCTGCACTACTTTTGTGAAAGTCCCCCATGTTAACCAATGGAACATTTGCGAAAGTTGCGGTACTTTCATGAAACTTTCGCAAAACTTTCATGTTGTACATATATTTTCTCCCATAGGCTATAATGAGAAAGTTCAAAGTTTAATAACTTCTGAATGGATTTTATTTCACCAAATCTTCAAAAAGCACATCAGTGACGTAGAGCCCATATACCCTGACAATTTCAGACCACACCCCCAAACCATTTGGGCTGTAGCCCATGGCAAAGAAATTGCCAGAAAAAGTGGTGTTTTACACTTTTTTTGGCACTCTGCTGTTCCACAACTGCACATCTGAACAGAACAGAACTTATCAGATTCAGAGATCTATGATGTCACACCACGCAGGCAAAATTTCAGGCAAATCCATCTTATGATTGCATATGAATATACAAACATACAAAATGCCAGCAGAAACAGGCCTCATGGTCTATTGAGTCTGCTCGTTTGTGCAGCTAGTCCCTCAACTTGCAGCTGCCCCAACCCCTCCCCTCCTCACAACAACTCCCCCCTCACTCTGTCCCAGCCCTTCTTAAATCCTCCCACCATTTAACAGGATACAACTTCCTCGGGCAGAGTATTCCACTTGTCCACCACCCGTTCCATGAAAAAGTGCCTCCTGATTACCCATCTGAACCCCCCCCCAATCTCAGCTAATGCCCTCTCGTATCCCTCCCCCTTTTGAACTGGAAAATCTCTTCTGCATTAGTCTTATTTATTCCCTTTAAGTATTTAAAGGTTTCGATAATATCTCCCCTATCCCTTCTCTCCTCCAGGGTGCATATGTTCAGCTCTCCCATCCTCTCCTCATAGGACTTTCCCTCCATTCCCTCCATTCCCTGGCAAACCTTGTATTCTTATTATTTATTATTGCAGTGCAAAATTTTGGATTTAACATAGAAGTGCTGCTCACTCTAACTATAGATGTATATATATATATATATATATATATATATATATATATATATATATATATATGTAGATATAGATATATAGATAGATACAGATATATATGTATATGTTCATTGCAAAAAAAACTCAATCTTTAGTTAGGGTTGTTTCCACAGTGACAAAAGTTTGGAAATTCAGTGTTAGGGTTAATACCCCACCTCCTCACCCCCACCAGCCCATCCTCAAACCCCCTAACTACACATGCAAGCAGTACAAGAGACATCCGTCATCATGGTGCAGCAACTGTATGATTTCTGCTGCCATCAGAGTGCAGTAACATTCAAAGCTAACCATAACATGCTGCTAATGAGTATTTCCAGGTAACGCAGCATGATTACAACATGTGATGGTGCTAGATTCATACCTGAGCAGTATGTGAAAAGTACTATGTATGTGTCAGGTGTGTCTGTACTGCTACCACATGCCTATGTGGTGGCAGCGATACTGTCAGTAAGCCAATCGTTGAATTATGACAAATAAAAAGCAGTATTTAGAACATTTGTGCAGACTAAATTTCACTGTATGAAAAAGATATGCCTGCAATAATGTCTCATCATACTGTACTGGCAGTACAGAGTCGATCATACTGTATGTTTTTTTCATTACATAGTGGTATGTGAAAGGAGTATAGTGTCCTGATTATTGTGCTTACAGATGTGACTGACTGGCATAGTGTCTTACAATCTTGCATGTGTCTTGCATATGTGTGTGTGTGGAGGTGGGGAGTGCGGGTTGGGGGATTGCGTATTTAAGGGTTTGAGGATGGGGTGGTGGTGGTGGAGTGGTGGGGAGCTAACCCTAACACTGAATTTCCAGACTTTTGTCACTGTGGAAACAACCCTAACTGATGCATTAACAAAGTTTTTTGCAATGAATTTCCCTTCTTTTTGAGAAAGTGTAATATGAATAGTAAATGGTATGTGTTGGTGGGACCGCGGGGCCCAGCTGCCCATTTGTACATAATAATATATGTGTTTGTAGGGCCATGAGCCCTCCGGGCCCTGTGCTCCCACTTACACAGAACCATGGAGCCATACAGCAGCCCTATGGGGTAAGGAACCCATGTAGCACTAATTTGCCAATATCTTGGGAACCGTAGCAGGTAGAAAAAAAAATTCAAGTGTCATTGTAATCATGAGAGTGAGTATGTCTCTCAACATAAAGTCGATCAAATCCATACCTCATAATTGTTTGTGAGATATGGGCATCGAAAGGCACTGAGTGTGCTAACTCTGAGGGCATAATGCTGACCTACAGACATAAAAATGAGCAGTTGAAACACTAATTTGTAAATATCTCAGGAACCGTACAAGACAGAAAACAAATCAAATTTCATGGGTTTCATGGCTTTCCAACCTACTTTTGAACCTAGTCACCCCATTTTGCAATGAAAAGTCCGTATCTCGAGCCGTTTTCTAGATACGGGCCCCAAAAGGCGTAACGGACGCCACAATGTCATCCTATGGGAAGATTTCTGAACTTCGGAATAATGTAACTTTGGGCCCCTGTGCTCTTTTGGCACCAAATCACCAAAATGCACATCTGTGGAACCGGAGCTTACTACCCTGCAATTTTCAGCCCAAAAGACCCAACTGTTTTGTTGCAGGAGGGTGTCAAAGATTTGCAGTTATCTGGGGAGTACTTTCGCAAATTACTTTTGCAAATCACGAAAGTTTCGTGAGAAAACCTCATGAAACTTTCACATTTGTGAAAGTATTTTGCAAAAGTATTCATCAAAAAATTTTAAAAATGCATTTAGGGGGGGTTTAAACCTCCAAAAAAGATATGGCTAGCATCCTCAGGACCCGAATAGGTAAACACAAAAATCAGTGTTCACCTAGAGGGTCCCAATTTTAAATGCCAGGCATTTTTCTGTGTCACAAACTGAAGCAAGATGGCCACCTCATGAAAGTAAAAGGGCCATCTGTGACAGTACAAATGGCCTCTCATGAAAGTTTTGTGATTTTTGCTAACTTTTCCCATTGACTATAATGGAAAATTTATTTTTTGAATAACTTTTGAACGGTTTAATATTTTTTCACCAAATCTTTGAAAGACACATCAGTGACCAAGACTGTATCTTCCCTGAATAGTTTGGACTGAACCAACAAAATGTGCAGGCTGTGGGTGTGAGCAAAGAAACACACAAAAAGTCTGAGGTTGTTTTTGCATTTTTTTGGCATTCTATAGTGCTGCAACCGTACATCTGACCACAACACAACTTGCCACATCCACAGATCTATGGTACCAGACCATGCATGCAAAATTTCAGGCAAATCTGTCATATGGTGGCAAAGTTATTAAGGTGCACAATTTGAGGTTTTGCATTTAAGTGGCTACTCAACCCTAACTATAGTGGCACTACCGTGCCACTATAATGTGTGTTGTATATATATATATATATATATATAGCTATACAAAAAAAAATATATATATATATATATTATTTGTAAAAAAACTACATTAAATGCATGAATATGGTTTTATTAAAAGCATCAAAAGCTGGGAAATTCAATGTTAGAGTTACCAACCCTACCACCCCAACCCACCTACCCCCCATGCACCAACAGGCATTGGAGTCTGCCACAGGGTGGTCAGGCCCAACTCTCACCACATTCCATGTATAAACATGCTGATATGGTACAGTATAGGAGAATGGGGTAAGAGTTAGGCCTGATCACTCCATGGCACACCCCGACGCCTGTTGGTGCATGGAAGGTAGGGGAGCTAGGGCGGTAGGGTTGGTAACCCTAACGTCAAATTTCCCAGCTTTTGATGCTTTAAAAAAACCCTAACTGATGCATTAACATAGTTTTTTGCAATGAATTTCTCTTCTTTTTGAGAAAGTCTAATGTAACTGATATGTGGTTGTGGGAGGGCCGGCCCTCCAGGCCCTGTGCTCCCCTCACTCTGCCCATTTTTGCATAATGATATGCATATGTGGGAGTGCGGGCCCTCTGGGCCCTGCGCTCCCACTTACACATAAGTACGGACACATACCGCAACCCTATAGCCATGAAAAGGAACCCTTGTAACACTAATTTGGTAATATCTCAGTAACCATTGCAACCTTGAAAAAATGCAGTTGTAATCATGACTTCGAAACCTCCACAGAAGCTAAGCTGCATAGAGCGAAAAATCCGTATAATTTTCGAGATACGGGCACTGAAAGGCGCTGCGGGTTGCCACAATTCAACAGATGCACATAAGTTGGTTATTTTCAGGATTTTGTCACCCAGTTTTCAACATGGCCTTTTGGGGACCCCACCTCATGAACAAGGTCACTGTCATTTCATTAATCCATCCTGAAAATTGATTTCACACAGTGACTGCGCCATTCTGTGATGCAGGTGTGAAAACACATTTTGGGCAGGAAGTGAAAACTGACAGCTGTACTGTTCATGAGGTAGTATGATAAAATGGCAATATTGAAAATCTGGAGTGAAAATATTAAAAATTGGTGGTATTACAAGCGTGCTTAGAAACTGCACAATGCACACTTGTAACATAGACTTTTTTTGAAATTTTCACCAAATTTGCAACATGGATTTTTTGGGAACCCACCTCATGAACAGTGGCACTGTCATTTCATTAATTGGTCCCAAAAGGTGATTCTGTGCATTGACCACAAAGTCACCTTTTGGGACCGAGAAACAAAATGACAGTGCCAGTGTTCATGAAGTGGCATCCCAAGACCTCCATGTTGAAAATTTGGGGTTAAAATTACAAAAAATGGCTGAGATATCAACATAAGTTGAAAAATTGACTGCCATTATATGACTTACCTTTGATTTCTTCAGTTCCTGGTTTGGCTTTGAAGAGTGCAGACATGTAGCGGTCCACTGAAGATTGCAGCCACTGACCACTGGAGGTAATTTGGGGTGAGGGGTGCAGGGAGGTGGGGTGCACAGAGGGAGGGTGGGGATGGGTGCAGCGGAGATGATGAGGGACCGTTATCTTCTTTTTAGGGAAAAAAAAAGACCTGGGGGGATGGTTTTCCTTATTTCTGGGATTTTTAATGTTTGAGTACTCTGAGAGTGGGCTCCCCAGAGTCCAGAAATAGCTGTGGGCTAAAGGACAACTGGGGAAACTGGGAGTGGGCTACCCAGTGTCCCACACTGTCAGGTGGAGAGTGGGCTGCTGCTGACACAGGGATCAGGCACCCTGCTGACGGCAAACAACAAAGAAGGGTAACACTGCTGGGGGGATATACTGGGTACACTAGTAGTGGGCTACCCAGTGTCTCACATTGAGTAGGACATGGAGGAGCTACTGCCGACATGATGAATGGGTACCCCATGTCAGAAAATATATCTATGTATCTTCCTGCATTGAACTGCCATGCTGTTTGGCAAAGCATGGCAGTTCAATGCAGGATGGAACATCACTCCTCTGCCACGTCGGGAGACTTATAATAGAAAATAAAAGTCGGAAGAGTGTTCCGCAGGCTCCCATTAGGTAAACACAACTGTTAGTGTTTACCTAGGGGCATTTTTTAAAAAATATTTCAGTTTTCCAGCCTCGCTAACTGAAAACAAGATGGTGGAACTCGGTACTGAAAACTGTGACCACGAACAGTAATGTGCGAATGGAAAATGCCTTTTACCATTCGAACATTTACTGTTTGAATGGTAAATGGCATTTACCTTTCAAACATCTACAATTCAAACAGTAAATTGACAATGGTAAATGTAGTTTATTTTACATCCTTTCCTGATGTCCTGCTCAAGTCAAGTTTAACGCTGTGGGTGACTGAAACTGAACTGTTTACAATCTACCAGAGTTTCAGCCAGGTTAGGTTACACAGTTACTGCGGTCAGACTCATCAAACATGAAAGCTGTGCTGACGATGGTTACCTCTGTGAAAAGTAAACAAAGCAGACAGAAATAAAATGTTGAAATAACAGAAAATCACCTCAGTCCTGTCCTGCAGCATACATATATCGGCATTTTCTTTTGTTAGTTCAGCTGATGCCTGGGGTTGTGTCAAGACTGCAATGCTGCTTTTTTGAAAGAAGAACAAAAAGTTTGAAGCAGACCAAGCATGTCCCTCAGAAGTGTGTTGTCATGAGAAGCTTTGTAATGATTATTATTTCCAGTGGGAAGAGTAAGGATGCAATTTACTTCTGTAGCCTCTGTGATGGTCCTTAAAGGTTAATCCCAAAGAAACCCCCTTGCCCCCCACCCACATTTATTTTTTTGTTGTGCTCCTGGTTAGTGCAGTAGGCAAGCAGATGCTTCTTTTCAGGGAGAACCTGAGGAACAGCAGCTGATGGAAAAAAAACATGTCTGAATACATTTTTACTCTGGTTTCTACTGCTGAGGAGATCACGTATTTTTTCCAGAAATTATTTTTGGTTTTCAGTGTAGTAGAGCCCTCAATGGCTGTGTGTGTTTGTGTGCACGCGTGCGTGTGCACGCATGGGGATTAAAATGGTGTCCAGGAACTACTCCTCCGTGCTGTCATGAATTCTGAAAGTAGTGCCTAAAATCTGCCCAGCTCATTTCTGTAAGCCAAAATGACTACCAAGATGCCAGAACAGACTGGCAATATAGCCCAGAGGATAGAGTAACATGCTGTGAATAAGCTTGGTACAGTACATCCAGCAGACCTGAGTGTGATTCACACAAACCTTCACTTGCATACTGTGTGTCTCTGGTTACTTGCAGCTGAAGGAGCTGCCGTTCACTTTCCTATAAGGACCCTCTGGTTAAAACAGGTCTGCATGGGGAAAAAGTGAAGCAAACAAATCTATTAACAAAAAAAACATACATATCAGTATTGGTAATGATCATTTTATTGAAACAGCACTGAGAGTGAAAAATCTGCTCAGTGTTTATTGTATTTCTGTATATCAAAAACTGGTTTGGAAAAGTGCCCTTTATACCATAACAAGTGTCCCTCTGATCTTCAGCACACCCACCTTTTATAATCTTTCAGCACCCCTGATCATGCAGTAAGTACAAGGGCTCAGGACAACACTTAAAACTAAATCAAAAACAATACAATAACAAAAAACTTCTTGGTTTGCCTATGCTAAGAAAATAAATTAGACTTTAATTCACTGATTGTAATGCATGTGGGTGGACTTGGTCAACTAGTCTGAAGTGCACTTCTAAGTTTTGCAGTTGCTGCACTTTAACATCTCCCAACTTAAACAAACATGTTTGCACTCACATTCAGTGTTCCTGCTTGATGAGGAGTAATAAAGAAATACATTGTATAGTAGTTATTATGTTATACCAGCTTGACCAGCTGCAGTGGGAGTCTGGGAGCATTAAAGAGGACAGGAAATGATTTCTAATTAGCAGCTGTTTATAATGTTCCTATTTTCAGAAATTATATTTATACCTCTAAATGATTCATGTGTAACTGTACCTAAATAAAAAGTTACGTGAAAAAACTGTATTTTGCAGTGTTTTGTTTTTTATGGGCAGCATTCTGTCACAGTTCTCTTCATAGAACCAGTGATCTGGAATTTTAACAACGTCACGGTTTGAGCTCTGAACTCTGAGCATGGTTCTGACAAGACAATAGCTCATATTTAGCATTCTGTATACAAAGCATGACGTAGTAAAAACTCCAAATTACTAGTTCCAGGAAGAGAACTGTAACAGAATGCTATATATAAAAAGGAAACAATTGGGGGCTTGGTTTCATGCTGCTTCAAGATGGATGCTTAATTGCTCAGCTCCATCCCACTGCGGCCGACAAACTACTAGTCGGGAGGTGATCGGTGCACTGGATAAACTAAACCCAGCCAAAAGAGACAGTAATATGCTGGGCGACTAAACAGGGAAAAATCCTAGGTCGGAAGCAAACACAAATGGTCTAAATAAGTAGAGAGGGCAGTGGACGAGCCACGAGGCAGGAGAACCCCTCTCCCATGCAATGGATTTACCAGTGTATTGATTAATTGTGGAGTAGTGGCCCTGGTCCCTAAATAAAAAGAAAAGAGCCAGAAGTCGAAAGAAGGCATTTTACACCTACCTATGGGCTAAGCTGCAAACCAGAGAAAACTTCCAAAAGGCTGTATCACTTTCTGGTGGGGCAATGCCGTCAGGAGAGCTGAAATAGTGCATAGATCATTGTAAGGCTGAAGCAAATGTGGTGGGACACACACAAAAAGGGAGAGCAGAATGGTGACTGCCAGCCCTAAGTCCCTGGACACCCAAGTAGCAGAATCACTTAGTTATATCACCAAAATGTTGGAGAATTTACTATCGGACATGACTGACATCAAAGGGATTCTAGCGGGGAATGTGGAAGAGGTCCGTAAGTTACAGGACTGAGCGAATGTCATTGACCAGAGAGTGGATGAACTTGAAAGACAGCAACATAACATACTCCACAAACTGGAAAACCATGAGGCCCACTTGCAAAAGCTTTAGGACAGGGTGGAGGACCAAGAGAACCGGAGACGTCGAAACAATGTCAGGCTACTTGGCATCCCCGAGGTCTAGAAGGCCAGAACATGGAAGTCTTTCTAAATGACTTTATTCCATGGCTGCTGGCATCAAGGTGGAGGGGGGCAGTTGTGATAGAAAGGGTGCACAGGACAAGGGGTAAGCCACAAGCATCAAACAATCAGCCAAGACCTATAATAGCCTATGTGTTAAAATATTCGGTCAAGGAAAGACTGCTCAGGGTAGCACGGGAGATGGGTGATTTAACCTGGAAAGGGACAAAAATATCATTCTATAGGGACTTCTCCCATGAAGTCACCATGTGTCACAAAGCAATCACATCACTAAAAGCACAGCTCAGGGAGAATGGGATCAAATATGGATTTTGGGGGTTGGCCAACCTCTGGGTCACCAAGGATGGGCAAGACTATATCATAGGTTCATCTCAAGACATCCAATCCTGGCTCACTAAAAACTAGCTGCACTTTTGACTCTGAATTTCAAATCACAGAAAGCTTTGGGTACCACAGGCCAAACCGGTGCAGAAGCGGAACAATGTCCCTGGCCAAGAAAAGCCAGGGGACCCAAAACAAAGGGGCACAGGCAACAGGCAAAATGGAGGCCTGCATACCCCAAATGGCAGCAACCACAGTGACAAATGGCAAGGCTTCCAGAATGAGCAATGAGCTGCTTGATGTGGAGGGACAATGCACCAGAGACCCGGAGGTTGGTCTGAAAATGCAAAGAGCCAGGCATAGATCTAGGAGTCAGCATGGAAGGGACAGCAATGGCGAGTACAGAGAAACAGCACATCAAGCCAAGGTGTCCAGGGAGGATTCCTCATCAGAGAGAGAAGAGAAGAGCAGCAGGACAGAGAGAGCAAACAGCAGATACAGCCTGTGGCAGCTTCAGGAAACATAGACTGGGCAGACATATTGGAGGATGAAGAAGCCATGGACAGCACAGAGGACCCCAAGGCATCAGTACGGCCAGGCCAGCGATCCTTTTCCAAAGTGGCAGCTGCAGACACTGGATGACACCACCAGAAGTGCTGTGTAAGTAATCTTACTGCCCAATGTTGCCTTGACTATGTGGTGAGCAATCTGGTTTGCCCAGAAGCAAGGACTTAATGTGATTGACTGTAATGAACTGAGTGTGGTGGGATAAGGGGGAATATCCTGGCTGTGTAGGGGGAGGTGGTGTCACTGCAGGTTTATGATTATGGGGCTATGAACGGGTATTGGGGATATATGTAGCATTAGCTGGGGGGGGGGGAAGAAACAGGACGAGGAAGATATTTCATAGCTTGAAGATATACGTGGCTGGGGCCTAGATCTAACATTAGGGGATTTCAAATGGTACAGCTGATGAAGAAAAGTGGAGAGTTTTTCTTTTTCTCTCTCTCTCTCTCTCTCTCTCGACCCACACACTTTCAGGCACCAGCTACACCGGAGGAATGGGAAGGCACCAAACAGGGAACGGGTAGACTGGGGAAATAAATATTCTATAGAGAGTAGATAGCTAGAGAGAAATCCTGGCGAGATTAAATTTGACAATTCCCCTCTTTCATCCTCCACAGGACATCTGGTATTTGGGAAACAGGGGAGCTGCAGGGCATACAGATGCACATCATACCCACTCACCTTTTAAAGCAGCTACAAACAGGGGCAATGGAATGTATTCAGGGCCTGCAGCTCTTCTCCCCCCCCCCCGGGGAAAATCCACAGGATTACATAATGTGCCAGGGCTTCATCAGGATGCAACTTCCAGGCAACTCATGAAGGAGCAAAGAGCACAGCAACAGACATGGGGAAGCGAGGAGACAGCTCAGAATACAGAAGCAGAGATCTCAAATGGGGCCAAGGGTATGACATCTGGGGGGAAGGGATTTGGGGGGATATGGAAGAAGTGACCACATTGATGGTTCACATCTCATGACGCCACCTCAAGGGAGTTGACTTAGATCCCAGCAAGGCATGGGCAGAGGGGGAATTTGGTGAATCACAGGAGGAGAGGTTCAAACAAAAAGAAAAGGGGTTAGTCCGCTGCACTGAACTGAACTGATGTGTATATTTATTGTAGAGGAAGACCATTGATGGGCTCATAGTAGCTATAGGGAAGCACCGTAAAGCCACCTTTGTGATCCAGCCCTATAAGAAGGGCTTACATGGGATAGGTGGTACATAAAATGTATCCACTTTTTCCCACGCGACACCAAGGAGTGCTAGCAGTGAAGCTAGTTAATACCCTCACTCACCACTATCTCCTTCAGTATCTTTGTGAATTCACATCTCTTGAAATAGGTACAAGAGACTTAGACCACATTTGGGTACATTAGACAGGCAATAGGGAGGAACAAAGCTTAAGGTAGTACAAGGGAAGGGAGGGTAGCAACTCATTTGTGGGTGTCACTAGGGAGGCTTATTGGGGCTCATCAGCCCACTTCTCACCTCCAAGAACTGAACAAAGAGTAAGAACTGTTCTCATAGTATAATAAACTTACTGATTAATTTTGTTGCTTTCACCAGATCTGTTGTATGTATTTTCTTCTAGGGGAGAAGCATTTTGGCTCGACAAAAGCAAGCAACAAAGACAACCCTCACCAAGGCCTTCTCTCCCTCCCCCAGAGGTCTCTAGCTTACACATTAAAGATCCATCGACCACACAAGGACTAAGGAGATAAATTGGGCAAAGGGTGTTGCATGTTAGACAAATGACCAAATGATGCATCTCCTAGAATGTAAAAGGGCTCAGCCACCTGGTTAAGCGAGCAAAGATATTGCAGCATTTGAAAAACCTTAAGGCAGATGTGGCCCTGCTCCAGGAGATGCACCTCACAGCCAGGTCTGTTATATGGTTGAAGAAGAGTTGGGTAAGGGCTGGTGGTACACAGTTCAGCCACATCCAAATTGAGTGGGGTAGTTATATTGACACATAAATCATGTGGTTGAGTGGCAGACTGGAAGAAGACAGATAAGCCGGGACGGTGGGTGGTGTTACGATTCACATACCCTAGAGGAAAGGTCATCATAGTAAACATCTATGCCCCAAATCAAGATGACCAGGACTTTTTTTCTCACATTAGCCAGGCCATAGCAAAGGTAAAGGGGGATGAGGATAACTGGCCAGTCGTTACTGGGGGAAGGGTGACTTCAATTTGGTATTGAATGTCTTCATGGACAAATTGAAGCCCACCCCGGATATACACCCTAGGGCCACTGAAGTCCTGAAGGGGCTGATGGCTGAATGGGGGATGTCTGATCTATGGCACGGGGCTACCCCCATGGGGAGAGACTATACCTTCTACTCTGCAGTTCACAGCACCAACAGTTGCATAGATTTCAGGCTAGCAGATAACATAGCAAGGCAGGGCATAGGGGACACGTGTACTGAACCTATGATTTTATGGGAGCGTGCACTAATTAGCCTCCCCTTTCTCCCCATCGAGGTTCAATCCACATCACCAAGGTGGAGATTCAAGCTGCTGTTACTGAAAGACGAAGCATACAGGGGGTGGGTCAAGTACAAATTGAGAATCTGTTTTGAAAAAAAACAGAACGTGGTGGTCAGGGTGGGTACTGTGTGGGAGACCTATAAGGCATTTTTAAGCGGGTGTATGATAGCAGACATGGCCAGAAGGAACAGAGAGAGAAAGAGGGAGATGGGGGAACTGCAGCAGCAACTTGCTGCACTAGAAGTGAGATTCAAAAATAGCCACCAGCCGTCAACAGAACTCCATGCTGAAATCATGGGCCTGAAATATAGGATTACTATCCTATTACAACAGAAGGTAGAGTGGCTACTGCTCTAGGCAAAACACCGCTTTGGGAGTCAGAGGACAAAGGGGGGAAAATGCTGACATACAATCTCTGGAAACAGAAAGTCAACTCCCAAATACATGCCCTCAGGTCTGTGGCTGGGAACAGTCACTAAACCCACTGAAATAAATGCAGTTATGAGGCAGTTCTATGAAGCACTGTACTCAGCACATGCCCAGACTGAAAGCTCTGGCTTCGACCCAAACATCCAAAAGTTCTTGATCTCAGTCACACTCCTGGGCCTGAGCTCAGTGAAGAGGCAAGAGCAGACAGGGCCATAACACTGCCAGATCTTAAAAAGACGCTCCACCAACTCTCAAAGGGCAAATCCCCAGGAGTTGATGGAATCTTGGCAGAGCTCTATCAGCTCCTGAATGAGGAGATCATGCCACACCTCCTTGCTGCATTGGAGAAGGCAAAGACATCTGAGGTCCTCCCTCCAACCATGAAGAAGGCAATAATTACATTGCTCTCCCAAAAATCATTGGACCCACTAGACTGCTTCAACTTCAAGCTGATCACACTGATCTCAGTGGATAACAAAATCCTGGCAAAAGTGCTAGCCAATAGACTAGAGGGAATGCTACTGGCCTTGATGCACCCATTGCAAGCAGGGTTCAGCAGAGGGAAGACAGGGGATGACAACATCAGAACAGTCTTGAATTTGAAAAAGGGGTGGCTAGTCACTCTAAGACCACCATGGCAGCCTTAGCGATGGATTTCCATAAGGCTTTTGATTCAGTAGAGTGGGGGTACCTGCATGAGATGCTTAAGACATATGGGTTTGGATGCCACTTTTGGGGCTAGATCTCCACCCAATACACAAAACCCACTGCAGTAGTCCTGACCAACCGTATTGTATCACCCCCCCTTTCAATTGCAGAGAGACAAGACAGGGTTGCCCCCTGTATCCCCCTACTCTTGCTGATAGCACTGGACCCACTAGCCAGGAATTTTTTGGGAAGCCAAGGGTATTCATGGCATCGAGATCAATGGTAAGGAATACCTCGTCAACTCGTATGCGGATAACCAGTTGCTCACGCTATCACACCCAGCTGAGTCTCTACCCTGGGTAATGGACATCCTTCAGTGGTTCACCAAAGTATCTGGACTATGTGTGAACACAAAGAAAACCACACTCTTCCCATTAAATCTGGCCTGTACCAAAGACAGCCTGCAGGGCATGACAGTAGTATGGGCTCCCCAAAGGTTCACATACCTGGGAGTGACTCTAACTACACAATGGAAGGACATAGCAGAGGCAAATTACATTCCCATAATAGCAGTCATCAGAGCTGAGATGCATAGATGGTTAAAGCTGCATCTGTCCTTGAAGGGGAAGGTAGAGGCAGCATGCATGTTCATCCTCCCCAAGCTCTCTTACCCATTTAGTAACCTACTGATTACTGTCCCACCCAAGTTTTTGCAAACAATGGACAGGGTAATCGCAAAATTTCTCTGGGAAGGGAAGCTGGCAAGGTTTTGGAAAACGAGGCTGATGGCCCACTGGTCAAAGGGGGGCTAGGCCTACCTTGGCTGCAGGGATACTACCTGTCTTACAGGATGGTGCAAGCCTTAAGATGGTTTCTCCCCATAACTCTGACTACACCAATATGGGTTGCACTTGAGACAGACATCGTAACAATCACATGGCTGGGGAACATACTGGGGAAGAAGAGCTCCCAGAGAGGGAATATCCCACCAATGATCCAGGAGACTAAGGATGCCTGGCAGAAGTGCAGAAGAATCACAAGATGTCCAGAGTCCTTATGGTCACCACCAGCCAGACATAGTCCACTATAGGTCAAACCCACTATTCAGGTAGGGAAGCAAACCATCAGCTAGAGAACATGGCAAGAGGTGGGTATCCACACAGCAGCTGGCCTGTTGGTCCTGGAAGGGGAAGTCATGATGTCTTTCCAACAACTGCAGGTTCAATACCTCTTGCCAAAGATAGACTTCTGGAAATCTCTTCAGATCAGAGAGGCCACCTGCCTCCTCAGACTGAAGGGGCAACCAGGAGGGGACTGAGAATGGCTTGATACCCTATTCAAAAATGGGAAAGTTAAGGATATGGCAGGTAGGGTGTACCGCCAGCTTACAGAGTCCCAATCAGACACAACAAACACATGTAGGGAAGAGTGGGAACTGGACTTCAAGATAAAAATATCCCCCACTGAATGGAAAACCTTCTGAAGTGGGCACACAGGGGAAATAGGGACTCAAGGAGCCAGCTCATTCAACTTATGATCCTGCTCAGATGGTACTGCACATCGGACACAATCCAAAGGATAGGCCTCATCCCCCAGACACAGTGCTGGAGATGCCAAGCTCCACAGGCTACCCTGCTGCATGTACTATGGCAGTGCCCGATGATAGTCTCCTTCTGGGCAGGAGTACTTGGGGACTGTGACAGGATCATGCATGCCTTCATCCCAGATGACCCAACCATCATCCTCTTGGGGGACACCTCACATGTGCAGAACTGCTCATCACACATGTGGAGGTGGCTGCTTGTGGCCCTACTGGAAGCAAAGCGCCTTATACTGATGAGGTGGCGCCAACCCACGCCTCCCTCACTACTGACATGGCACACAGCTATAGCTAGGCTGGCAATATTTGAGCGACTTTCATATGTTAGCTGCAATCAGACTCAGACATACCATAAGAAATGGGGACAGTGCTTGGGGTCTCTCCTATGCTCTACTCCCACACCACCCCCTGACAACCCTCCATTATGAACCAGATGACACTCTAACTCCACACAAACCCTCCAATCCTCAGTTGGAGGACCCATAGCCCCTCATGGCTGGGGGTCCCAAAAAAAGGATAGAGTCATCTGTACCTGCTATAGTGTCTCTTTCAATACATAGTGTATGGTATGTGCTAGAACAGAGCTCACCCACACCCTCCATGTCAGGAGGGGACTGTTACTTTTAAGTGTACAGTCAGAGGAGATGATAGTAAGCAGATATCTCTCAGAGTTATGGGATGAACCTGCCTATAGACAAGATGGAAAGTTGGCTAGCAATATTACCCTCACAGGGTTAAGGTGTACCAGCTCTTTGTCCCCCTCTCTTTCTTTTACTTTTGTTTCCGGTTTTTAGGAGATGACTACTACCTGTATTATACTAGTTTGCAAAAAGCCTATTGCTTCATTATGCAATGTACCAGCTTGCAAGGTTATGCACCGTTGTAATGATCCTTTTACATGATTGTTCAATGTGAGTTACTGTTTGTGTTTATAAAAACCTAATAAACTACTACATGATAAAAAAAAAAACAATTGAAAACATAATTTTTCACATCAATGCTTATTCAGTTGCAGTTAAATATGGATCATTTGGAAGTGTGAATTTCATTTCTGTAAATAGGAGCATTACTAACTGCTACTAATTAGCACACATTTCCTGTTCCCTTTAAATTACGTGCAAACTACCCCACAAACTATGAGCTTGGTCTACAATTCTTCTGTGTGTTGGGGAGGGGGCTCTTCATATTAAAAACCCATTTGTTAAACTTTCAAGAAAAGGATAGTGGTCTATTGAGGGAGGGGCGCGCGCTGGGAAATGTAAAAGCTAAACTTGGCATAATGTCTCTTGTGGCAGATCAGAGAGTTGGAGAAAAATCTAAATCCCACCACTCTAGAGCAAACATGGCTACAGCTTAATTCAGCTCAGCCTAAATATGTAGACGTACTTCATGGAAAAGCTGAGCTCACAAGGTATGGGTGCATTACACTGAGCACCGAGTGAGGTTGGGAAAGATGTTGGCAGTCAGGCTGTAGCAGATATCCCCAGTACTGAAACTCAGGATGGGGGAGCACTTCACCTGCATACGCAATAATGACACAAGTAATTTGCTAGTTAAACATATTGCAGAGTGCAAACCCAGAGGTTCACATATTCTCCTACTGTGGCATTAAAAGCAACAGTGTTGGCAAACTAGATGCAGATTTAGAAAGTTTGATTTTGGGAAGGTAGGCGTTCTGGATTTTTTTCAGTTGAGAGCACATAAATTACCAGGCTTAAATGATTCATTCAATATTTCTCCATTTTTGAATAAGACACACTACCTGAATAATTTTATTATATGTGCACACAAGCACTTCAATGAACCTCCATGACCTTCCATCAAATTATAATTTTTTTGCATTGCATTAGACTCAAATAATATCATCAAGCTTCTTTAAGTACTTCTTACATTTTTCATTTAATATTGTCACACTATGCCACACTATGCACGGTATTGAAACTAACTGCAACTACAGGGGTGTAGTGAGACCATGTTTTGTAATTTGGTTTGATTTTTTTTTACAATGTGCATATCAGACTCCAGATGACCTCTGTGACCTCTCATTACAAATTGCTCCGAAACTGCAATATGGTGGATACTTGTTACAAGATCATTTGCTTACCTTTATAAACTGAATGTTTTAAAGCCATGAATTATTACTTTTTCAAAAATCTATGAATGATGTGATATCATCATGTATTGCCTCCTTAAACAGTGTGTTTTCTTTGTATTTCTGTCCCTGATGAAGCCTTTGGTGGCAAATTGCTGTGGCAGCACTCCCTCTAGGTGACTGGCTCCAACTTGGGGCATCTGTATTGATTCAGTACTTGGCAATAAAAGCTTATTTGCAACATTATTCTGACTTTGAGTTTTGGCTTGGTGTGAGTGGCTACTAGAGATGCAGCAAAGTAAAATTCTGCCCACGAAGTGGTGGCAAAGTGGCCACTTTGAGTTAGTATTCTGCTATGCGGAGTGCCCATTTTAAACCCTCACTTCGCCACTTCATGTTTTAATTATTACTTCACGTTGTGCACTCTGCCTTATTCAACTTTAAGGCAAAGTGAGAATTCACAGGCAGCCCACACACATCACATGGCTTACACAGTGTAGGTCACATGCTTCAGGCAGGCAGGAGGTTACGGGCAAAAAACACTCTCCAATGTGGGCTGACTTACACATTTTGCATGGGGTGTGACAAATGGCTCAGCTCTGCGAATGGCCGGGGGTGGGGTGTGGACGTGTGATGAAGAGGGGTGCACAGCTGACAAGTCCACAAATGAAGTTATTTTCCCCATTTTACATACAGGGGTTGATGTACCACTTGCACTAGACATACTGCATTGACCACCACCACCACCACTGCTACTCTGACCACTACTTGATAAGATTTCTAAATCATAATCCTCCCCCTCGTCATGCCTGTAGTAATCCTCTGGTGTTATTTTATCACAACTGCAGACATTCCTACTTGGTCTTACACTCATGGAATGGGATAACATGCTCAGTATGGTTGATGGCAAGGGTGAACACCCCACTGTGGAATTAGCTGCCACCTGGTACCGAGTCCACAGTGCTGTGTGCCTGTTCTTAAGATGTGTATGCTGGACCCCCATGCCCAGATGACTGCCCTTTTTACCTCAACTCACACAAGCATAGCAAAGCTGTCAGTTTGCAACTGACTCATCATTTACATCTTGGACAAAAAAAATCCCAAACAAGGGATTGTGATCTCCTACTTTAACATTTCCTTGATGCTGCTTATTGGTCTCCATTTTTTAACCCCTGATATGGGGGGCTTGCTACATGATTTTTCAAGCTGGACACACTTGGACTCCAACTGACCACCACGGCTACCTATGAATATTACTGGGTCATCATCAATATCATCAACAGTTACCGCTATATCCCAACTTTTTTGAGGAAGGGGGATTTAGTGCCAACAGACCTGGACACAGCCACCTTGACTTTCTTTTTCTCTGGTTCCCAGCAGGGGTCACTGACATCATTGTCATATTCATCAACATCATCCGCATCCACATTTTCAGCTTGGATGATATCATGTAGAGAACATGTTCCAACCACAGCATCGTCATCATCATCATCACCTGATATTTTTGCGAAACACTTTGAATCATTGGATGGCAAAGGCATGACCTCAACAGCACTGGAAGAAATGTGACATTGTGACTTATCATTACCAGAATCAGAATTATGTTCATCTTCCATGGGGAAGTTAATGGGGAGTATGACATAGTTTACACTGTCAGTCACAGCTTTAGACTCAACTATATTTTTTGAAATGGTTAACTGGTCAGAAGTGGAACTTGAGGCAGCAATACTCATGCCAGCAGAAACTGCACTAACACCACTAGCTGGAACAACATCATCTCCTCCAACTATGAGAGAAGCTACAGATTGTCCTGTAAAAACATTGATGGAGAAATCCCTTTACTGACATCAGCTATGCACTTCTGCATACTACCACGCTCACAGACAATCTTGCCACTTGCAGCAGTGCCATGGCCAGAAACAGCTTTGCTTGCTCGTCTCTTTGTAGGCATATTTGGGGATCACCAAGAAAATTGTAAACAAATTTAGATTTCTGAACTTTCAGTCTGGGCCAGTGGATGTGAAGCCAAAAAAAACAACTGTGGCTTGCAGATGGAGATTGGGCACTAAACAGATGCAAAAGCACAGACAGATTAAGATTGCACTGCGCAATCAAGAAGAGATGCAGATGCAAAGTCACAGCAACACCTTAACCAGTGCTCACAAGTCACAATCCAATCTGGAAAAGAATACCTTTTGCCGATTTGGGGGGGGGTGCAGTGCACTGCAGTAACAGTCCAAAACCAAGAAGCCACAAAGCAGTACAAAATCACGCAGGTGCAGTGAATAGCAAGTTCACACTGCTGCAATTATTCTGTGGCACAATAAAATGTGTCTGATTTGATGGCACGCGTTGCACACACACACACACACACACACACACACACACACACACACACACACTCTACAAATAATGCATAGCAAATTGAAAACTTCAGTGATATAACCAAATCTTTTAAACAAACTGAAATTATGCACTGCTGCACAACAATCAGCAAAAAAAAGTCAAGAATTACTTAAACTATTACTGTGTGTACATTAACACAGTTATACAAGAAAAATATAACCAAAGTAGAAAGACTGCCTTTTTCTTCCAGTTTTAACCTACCTCCACAACACACACACACACACCCTCTCCCAAAGCACACTTCAAGTGTCTGTCAGTACACAGGCTGAATTTTTTTAATTAACATTCAAAATCCCCACACAAACAATAAACACTCAATGATATGAGCACAGGATGGTTTCCTACAATTGATGTACTAAATTTTGACCAAAACAAAAGGGCTCAAAAAGGCTTTTTTAACAGCTTTTTGATGAATTGCAGATCTCTGAGAGGAAACTGTCTCCATCTACCACTACACACACACTATACAGAACTGAGGCTGTGCAGAACAATCTAGAGCCCATGGGACCTGCAATATCATGAATCACTGCAAAATTCACCTTGGAGCTCAATAACAAGGCAAAGTGATGCGAAGTATATTGATTTCTATGTACTTCACATTAAAATTGGTGCAGAAGTGGTTGGGGAAGGTGGAGTAACACAAAGTCATTGTTATCAATGGACTTTACATTCCTCATTATGACATGAAGTACTCCGTTTTGCATTGCGGATTAATTCACGGATTCCGCATTACTCCGCGAATTGCTTCGCTGAGCGAATCTTGGCCACTTCGCCCACCTCTAGTGGCTATCTCCTTGTCTCAGTGGCACACACGTCAGACTGCAGCCAACAGCAGGAGCTCAGCTGTTGTTGCAGAAGTCAAGAAAATCTGATGTTCTCATACAGAGAACGCGGGGGCAGCACTCCTCTCACTAAGCTGGGCACCCAGGATCTTGGGTGCCCAGAAAAGGTATTTTGGGGCAAAATTAAAAAACAAACACCAGAATCTAGCAAAATGGGTCCCGTTTAGATAGGTTTTGTTGTTTGTTCTTTGAAATGCAAGCATTTTCATGTAGTTTCCATATTTGTTACTTTGTGGAAAAAATCTACAAGATGGTGGCTCACGAAAAAAGGAATCTTTTCTGGGGAACAAGGATTCTTAGGATCCTTTTTCATGAGGTGTCAAAGTCCTATTTCATCAAACCAAAATCGTTTTTTGTTCCATGCAGCTATCCAAAGACTGAAATGAGCATGCTCAGAACCTGGAATTTCAAAATGTAGTAACGTTGGAAAGGATTAATATGTTTTCACCAAACCAATAGTGACTTGTTCCCTGGGGAATACTCTTTCTATCCTGAAAATGTCAGACCAAAATACCAAACTGTTTGGCCACAGAGCGATGAGGAAAAAACAGACCTAAAGGTGAATTTTAATGGTTTTCACTATGCATAGCATGAAATCCACCAATCCGATCAAAACTAAACTTGGTACATCAAGTGATCTATCTCATGAGACAGCGCATACAAAATGTCATGCAAATCTGTTGAACAGTTGGATAGTTATTAAAGGGACACTGTCAACCACCTTAGGTCTCAAAGTGTCCCTAGTTGAAAAAACACATTTTGTGATTACCAAAGTTCTGTAAAGATGGTTGATGTAGCTGGTAGTCTGATTCTGACTCTTATTTTCTTTAAAAAGGTGAAAAACAGACTGCCCAAAATACTGGCGTTATCACACCAAAACATGTTTGTTTACATTCCTTGATCAACTCCAAATGCATCTTTCCTGGACTTGGGAACACCCACAAAACAGTCTAGCCCCCCATAATGCAGTGGGTGTTTAAGTGCCTACTGCCTTATGAGTGACTACACTGTTTGAGTGTGTTTCTAATGCTCAGGAAGTATGCAGTCGGAACAGAACTAGGATTGTAAACAAAAACAAGGTTGTTTATAAATATACATTACCATGCATTTCAGTTCTACTAAGCAAGGAGACAGACAAAACAAACAGCAACATTAGTGAATTTTAGAGAGGGTAAGCAATCATAAAATGTGGGTTTTCAACTAGAAATAATATGATGAAAAACAGGTTGATGGTGTCCCTTTAAAGTGCAAAGTTTCAGGTTTAACGTTAAGAGTGCCTACTCAACTCTAACTGTAGGTGTGCGACTGCGGCTATATACAAATATTTATATATATATATATATATAAAATAAATGATCTTTTTCAGTGATAGTCCAGTAGCCATCCTCAGCCCTGATCCCTGACACAGTGTGTAATATACAATGTTCATTTTCCCTGGTAGTCTAGTGACCCCACTTCCTGAACCTCAATGCCCCTGTTTGTAACATTGTAGAAATATCCCCATTCATTAGTGGGTCAGTGTCCACCCTTATCTCAATATCCCCATTTGTAAAACTGTAACATTATCCCTTTTCATTAGTGGTTCAGTGGTCTCCCTTCCCCGCACCCTGATGTCCCCATTCATAAAACTGTAACATTATCCCCATTCATTAGTGGCTCAGTGGTCCCCCCACCCTGAACCCTGAATTCCCCATTGCAAAAAAAGAAGAGCACACCCCTGTCATTGGTGGCCAAGTGGTCCCCCACCCTAGCAGGGCATTCCCACTCCCCCACTCCCCCATGCCAAAACAGAACTACCACAGGCACAGTCCTCCTCACACCTCCATGGCTGGCAATGGCTGAACTGTCACAGAGTGCTGTACAGAACTCAGTGACTGTTCAGTCAGTGCCAGTCATGGAGGTGTGAGGTGTGCTATGCTGGTGCCAGCTCAGTTTCAGCATGGGGGGAGCTACGTGGTGGAAACGACTTGCTGGGGTTGGGGGCCACTTGGCCACCAATGACAGGGGTGTGCTCTTCTGTTTTGACAATCAGAGAATTCGTAGTTCAGGGTGGGGGGACCACTGAACCACTGATGAATGGGGATAATGTTACAGTTTTATGAATGGAGACATCTGGGTGTGGAGAGGGGGGAACACTGAACCACTAATGAATGAAGATACTGTCATTGTTTTCCATTCGGGGAATTTGGGGATCAGGGAAGGAGGCCACTAGACCACCGGTTGTGTTACCTCCATGCAGCATGCTGCTAGCGGTGCTGCTGTGTCCATGCCCCCCCATCCTTAGTTTGCCTAGAGTTACGGCATGCTTTTCAGTGGTGGCATTTAGAATCATGTGAAAGGTCACACTAACCACAGTAACATGGTGTTATTCTTTTGAATATCCCAGTGCACCACTATTCATGGTCCTGCCCCTCACTCAGTCCCTGCATACATTATTTTTTAGGTTGGCACTATCACGTTGCACCAATACTATTTGTACATTTGAATATTGCAGCCAGGCACAAATGCGGTGCAAATTTGGCACAAATTGTTTGCGCCTGGTGCGAGGCTTTGAATATTTGGCCCCTGGTGTTATGGTCACTGGACCCCAGTGGTTTCCAAACTCACACTCCACCCACTATTTCTGAGCTGGTGAGCACCATATTGAGAATGACAGCCTGCCTTGTTTGTTCCCTGATCAGCTGCACCAGTAAACATTTCTACAACATATCTAACTTCCATGCTTGATAATGGTTTTCATGGTTTGTTTTCTAATTATGATATCAATCAAATGTAGTCTCTTTGTGTACTGTTTAAATCATGAATGTTATCTTGGTTAAAAGATAAACATTGTTTTTATCAGTTTAGTAGTTGTATCATTTACACAATTTATGATACATATTCAACAATAAAATTGTGTAAAATATTTCTGGTTTTCAGTTTAGCTTCATTTTGCTATGGGTCCAATTAAGCCCTTTACAGGGGTCTTGATACTTTCAGGTAGCGTTAGAGATATTAGTCCCAAGTGTGAAAATTAGATTGAAATATGCAATTTTGTTGATGTATTTTAGTTCTAGTTAGTTAGTTGTTAAGTTTATACCATCTCTTATTTCAGCTTATCCTAATCCATTCAAAGCTTATTACCATGATTAGTTCAATGCACAGTCTAAATTAGGCCATCTCTTTTTATATAGTACCCATAAATGATGACTACCTAGCATTTCAAAGTAAAAACAGTTTCTCAAAATGTATTAAAGTTGTATTTCAATAAACCACAGTTATTATCAGTAGACCATGTTTATTAATACATTGTTTTGGTTTCCACTGGCCAATGTTCTTGGTCAAAGTTGTTATAAAATTATTCTAGCATTATCAGTATGTATTATGGCATTACACCAATATGTTTTCTGAATGTTCTGAATACACCATGGTCAACCATTGATGAGCCATGGTTCATTCATGTTTGTTATTTTTCTATTGCCACACAAGCATGGAATTGCAACCAAATTTTCATAATTTATTTACATATCAGAATTCAACATTTAGCACTTTAATATAAATAATCACAATAATAAAATGTTTGCAATTTATAAAGACAAAATAAGGTTTACACAGAGAAATTAATTACTTGAGTATAACAATTTAAATTTGAGAACTCACCATATCTTTTTTAATTTTCTTTTTATCTCCTAGTCACTCAGTCAGCCACTTATCTGCCTTCTCTCCCCCTGCCCCGTCACCCTGCTGTCCCTAGAATTTACCTTACTGACTCTTGCAGTGCCCCACAGTTTACCCCCTGTGGTGGAGCTTCCTGGGTTCTCCAAGCCCGGGATGAGTTTAGCTCAGTTGCGGGTCAGGAGCCCTGTGACCAGTTGTGGGGTCTATGAGGAGAAGCGACTTCAACCTGCAGGATGGGAGGTTCCTTGTTTCTCCTTCTCCAGCCTATGGCCAGTCCATGGAGGTGGTGAACTGACATGTGCACATCATTGGATGTGTTGATATCTTCCATTGGCAGTGTCCCACATCTGGAACTGGTGCTCTGAACCTGCACTGCCACCTCTGGTCATTTAGGTGGTGGTGTCACAGTGGAGCAGGCTGCTCTCCCTCTCGTGAGTGTCCGCTGGAATGCTTAATCCTTCTCCCCCTCACCCTTGGCTGTCCCCTGAGTGATCCAGGTTCATTCCCATATCTGGGTTGCCAGTGTGGCAGCAGGTGAGGCATAGGTGCCTCAACCCTCCATGTCACCGGGCCAGCTCATTACATCTTATAAGAGTTTAATTTGCTAGTGGTACAAATAGCAATTATACAACGGCAAGAAAGAATCCTGGCTCCTGATTGGACAGTTGGCCATCACAGCAGGGATGTTATCCTGGCATAACATCCCTGCTGATGATCTAGCTGATCAGCATATTGATTGTTTGCATCTTTTCTTAAAAAAATATTTTTAAACACTAAATAAAATTCTTTAAAATTCTTTTTTTTTCTGTATGAAACAACAAGCCATTGTATAATAGGAATAATGCCCTCCAGGGTGGGTGTTATGCTGGGATAACATCCCTTCTCAGGTGTTGGACGCCCTTGGCCAGTGGCCTTGGGCCCAACCACCTGAGGTGGGATGTTATACCAGCGTAACACCCACCCTGTCAGGCATTATTCCTTTATTAGACCATTTTGCCAGTGATAAATGACAAGAATCCCCATTAAAACGATGAAAAGCAGTAGCAATGGGCACATAAATGAAAGCTAATTCAAACGACACATTTCAGATTATGGGGTCCAATCAGACCCAAAATACTGTACATAGTGGCCATAACCCAAATGCCAGGTCCCATAATGTCTCTGAGGCCTGCAGCAATCTTGACATGGTGAATCAACTAACAAAACCATTGCAAGACCCAGCCCTTAAGAAAATTATTATTTACACACAGCACCTGGCATCCCTCAGCTGATTATAAATGGCAATGGGTCACCAGAGTTTGCCAGTTTAACTTTTGCTATGTTAATCAAATCGTAATATTTTCAGTATCACACAAGTAGCCTCCATTGCCCACAAAGTAATGGGGACATGAAAAGAGCTGCACAATCAAATATCACTGAAACTTATGCAGCCCTACTGGTTTACATGCCTCCACCCACTAAAAATGGTTATAGCCCAGTGAAGCTTTATACAGGTATGGGGAAAGCATCTGTACCATAGTGCAGGTGAAGATTCAGCCATTAGTTTCCCAAATATCAGATGCTAAAACATTTCACTATTGTGGAGAGGAAAAACAGACAGTGTCTGGAAGAGGTCTACAAAATGAGATACAGAGCAAAGGCACTGGAAACACTTCATACAGAGGATGGAGTATTTTATGCATGACTAACACTCAGAAGTCTGGGAAGCTGATTGTAGAATAAACCCACGGTCATATCTTGTCAGCAACTCTCAGGGTACTCTGAGCCAAAGCCGATAACATGTAAAATGCAGAGGAGTGTCTGCTGAGCAGGAAAACAACTCTTTTAAAATTCTTATTGTAGAGTTTGCAGATTGTCCTGTGACTGTGGATGATGTCATCCAGCCAGAAGTTCCACTGCTGACAGCAGAAGAGGGACCGCCAATGAAAATAAGACTCAGGGTAGGCCAGGCAGGAATTTGATTCTACCTGTCAGACTGAACATGTAAATATAAATTAAAGGTTTTATTATTAAGCAGCAGGTGAGAAAGTTAACACAGAGAAATGTGTTTAAAGACCTTAGGAGAAAAATGGTGTGTATGTTCAACAAAGTTAAAAATTGTATATGTATGTTTTGTTTGAACAATAAAAGGAAAGATAAATAGCTCAAGATAGCAATTTATTTTGTGTCCATAGGTTAATCATGCTAATGTTTAGCAGTGAGTACACGGTCCTGGAGAAAATGTTTTGTTTAATTATTGGGTTTTCTCTTCTCCACAAGGAAGGATGGAAGTTTTGTAAGTGCACTATCCAATTTAAAAGTGACTGTGCTCTACTGAGAGGTCAAGAAGCAAAGGCACTTCCAGGTCAGGATGAGAAATAAACCTGCAGACCCTAAACAGTAAGTAAAGGGGGGGGTAAACATAAAGCTAAGTAACTTCTGTTGTAAAAATACTAAATTAGGGATTGGATGATCACAACCACTTAAGAGTCCTGCTAAACAGACAGACATAAATCATCTGTTTGCCCTTTAAACATGTCAATGTTAGGAAAACTCGGCTGCCCATACACTACACTCCTCAAAACCAAATGCTTGGAGATATATATATATATATATATATTAGGGATTTTATTTGTAGGTAAAATAAATCAACTCACTCCAGTGGTGTCAGGCAGTGTTTCATGCACTACCCACATTTGTTTCTCAAGGTGTTGAGAAAGCACACTTGTGGGGGGGGTGCATGAAACTTTGGCAGATGCCGATGGGGTGAGCTGCTATTTTTTAACTACAAATAAAATCATGATTATATAAACCTAGAAAACAAAAACTAATATTAGAATACTGATCCCTTCACAACACAGTTTATCCATTTGAAAGGCTATTGCCTGTAGGTCAATGGGGTGAAGCAACCAGCAGTCCCTCCTAGCCTCCCTTCTGAAGAACTCTTTCTTTGCAGCTGGAGACCCTATCTGTCTCTGCCTTCTCCCCTGGGGCCTGCTGGCCCCCCCCTTCCAGCATTTGCCTCCCTCCTTCCCTTGTGCTTTGGGCTCCACTTGATCTGTGTAGGACTTGGTGTTCATTGTGTTTCTCCTGCCTTTTGGTTAGTACTTGCTTTGCCTCCATCTGCTGTGTGTTTCTTTGTGTTGCTTGTTTCCTGTCCTTCTGTGTTTGTGTTTCTCATTTAGCATTTTCTTTCTTTGGGGGACTTTTCAGTTTTTCTAGCTTCCTGTTTCCCTTTGCTTGTATCGTGCTATTCCTGCATTTGTGCTATTCAGGCACCACATTTTAGCAAATCCTCAGTTCAACTGCAATTGTTATCTGTATGCTTCAGCTCAAGCTGCTGCTTCCGTGCCTCTGCTGTCTCCTGTGCTTATCCACCTTACTTGTTTGCACCTGGTCCAGGCTTCATTCTGCTCTAGCTAGCTGCCACTGCTTGCTGTACTATGTTTGTTTCTCAACAGCTGTGCTCAGCTCATTTAGTGTTAGCTCAGTTAGGCAGCTACTGCTCCAAGCTTTCAATCTTTGCACTGCTCTAGTGTATTCATGTTGATGAATTACTATACTGACACAGCTTATAGCTGCATGCATTTTAGCAGTACATTTCTGATTTTAACTATTCTGAAAATTTCAGTCATTAATTTGCTTCAACTTCTTCACATTACTCTGGTGGCTTGCTATCATATGGCTCTGTCCTTAACTAGGACCTTGCCAGTAAAAGCATCTCTATTTTTGGGTGTTCCTACCCTACCAACATTACAGTTGCTGTTTGGTCTCATGGTGCTCAGCTCACGACTCCCCTGCAATTCCCATGGTGAGGGATGGCGATGTCACAGTGGGGCATTGTAGCTCCAAGTCAGCAGGACCATGCTTTTATTTAAGCTATATGAGTCTGCCCTGCTCCTTTGCCTACATGGATTTTTAGTTATCCATGCATAAATATATGAACCTCACAGTCTACATGGCTTTCAAGATATTTACTGCATTTCATTACTGCCTTGCAAATGCTCCTTACTGGAATAACCTAATTCTGCCTTAATGGCATTTAAGCTATTCATGCTAATCATATCAAATCACTATTCATGCTGAAACCATAGCAATCATCTGCTAAACCTCTTCAATTCAATTATGCAAAACCTCATTGATTCAATTACTGGCATCACAGCCTCTCACTACCTAAACATCTACCTTCTATGTCACCATTAATTTGGCTTCCTTAATGGAACTGGTTAGCTTGCTTTTGCTGGATGCTACTACTATCAGATCTCTGACTGCTGGCTCACACTGCAGCCTCCTACCTCACCCAGGCCTCTGGCTTTGCCTGGCCTAATCATCACCAACCTGCTATCTAATCTACAGCTGCTGGCCTCACCTGGCCTCCTCATCAATAACCTGCTACCTAATCTACAACTGCTGGCATCACCCAGCCTCCTCACATATAACACTTTGAAGCTGATTCATGCTTTCATTCACAAATTGGAGGCAAGCCAACTATGGCAAGCTGATGGTCTCACTCTGCACTCACAAAGTCTACATCTTGAGCATGTGAACCTCAGGGCAGGGTCCTTCTTGTCTCGCCTATAGTGGGAATGTCCTCACTCTGGGCAGAGCTTTAGCATGCAAACATATGGCACACCTCTTGATGCAGAATTTAAGACTTCAGCTGTGAAGGGGTTGGGCACTTAAGCCAAAGATCACTCCTTTGGCTAGGGCTACACCATGGCACCTTTGAAAGCTATTCTCCCTATGACCACTTACAGTTCACCTGGTCTCCTCGACCTCCCCTTTCCTGCCCAGCTCAGCTCTCAGACAGTTCTCAGGGAAGCCCCTTGGACTTCTACCTGTACCTTAGGTCTCCCGTGTGGAGGCTGTGTAAGTGCCTTCCAGTGGTTGTTGCTCTCCTCCTCTTGCCTTGGGGAGAGGGCCTCCTGTACTGGAGTCTCCCTTTGTTGCAGAGCTATCTTTGCAGCAACACCATGGCATTTTCTGTAGAGGGATTGAGTGAGAGCCTTCCTCCAAATTGAAAAATCCCCTGAAATTGGATTTCCAAATTGCAGAAGCCAAGCTGTCACTAAATAAAATTTTCCAAGTCTAGAGGGAAAGCAACCTAGGCCTTAGATCTGTAGAGGTTTCCTCCTTTAAAAGGGTATTTTTCCTCTCCTCTGTGCCAAAGGTCATAATATGTAGTTAGTTGTTAAAATAGTATATTCCCTAGTTTCCTTAGGTAGGTTTCCACTGTCGGATGGAGATGAATAGTGGCCCTACTTGCTGTGCCCTCTCTCCTTAGGAAGCCTCCTTATATCATCACTGTAATCCATTTTATCAGTGCAATCCTGACAACCTGTGCATCTCAGTGTATTTCTTCAAACTGCCTCATTGCAGTTAATCTGCTCTCAACCTCATAGTCAATGTTTACTACTAAGTACTCTTTTTGGGGCTCCTTCCTAAGGTGTCTTTAGCCAAGGGAATCTTTCCCACAGCATGTCTAGGGGTGGAACCCTCTTTGAGGGCTCCTTGCCTTGGGTACCCCTACAGGGTTGTAATTCACCATGGAATTTAGAGTATGAATGGCCAAACAGTTATCACAAATGCACAAGTATAACACTACTCTGGTTGTGTAGGTCCATTGAAATATTATTTATAGTAACACAAATAAAAAAATCAGTAATACTTCCAAAATTTCAGAGAGTATTCTCCTTCCCCAGGGAAACTAGTAATTATTTGTATTACAACCAAAGCATTCATCCCTTAGCCTGAAATAATTTTTCTACCTCACCTTTTAGCTTTTCCAGTATTTTAAGTTCATTGCTGCCCCTGCAGTTTGTGCTGCAGCGTGGCACCCTCATTTTGTAAAACTATGTTATGAGGGGGCCGTTACTCTAATCCTAGTATGTGTTTGCATGGCTTTGATTGGAACTGGCCTCTCCCCTTAATTAGTTCTGTTTATGTATTTTTTGAGGTTGGCTGAGCTAGAGGTTCTGTTCTTTTTATATAAGCCTAGAACCAATCATTTTATTTTGTGGAGTTCAGTATACAGGCAGCCAAGTTTTCCAAACATTGACAGTACGAGTACAAAAGCTTTTATTTGTTCAGCAAAATGCTATTACCAGTATGTGCATACAGTTTAAAAATCAGCACAATTAAAAAGGCAGACAATGATTATAGCAGAAATATACATTGTCATCAGACGTTCTACATGTCTTAAGGACTGTGTACATAAGTTAAATACATTCTTAACAAATATACAATATATCATCATTATAAAAGGAAAATAGACATTCTTACTTCATAGATGTGTGGAAGCCAAAAATGTGGCTAATTTATGTAATAATTAATAATCATGTAACATTGACAGCCTTTCTGTTACTACAGCTCTGTATATGGATCCCTTAGCCACCTTCGTACTGTCATTGTTGCATTACACATGTATATTTTATTTGCAAGTGCGTGATTTTGGTAGACTCATTGGCATTAGCAGTACTAGTACTAGACTATGTTAACTGTGAAGACTTTACAGGAAATTACTAAGGAACAATTGCTCTTTTACAATTGAACCCTGAGCATTTATAGGCATAAATCAATATGATCCAATCTACATTACTTTAAATGGGGGGAAAGTAGTGCAGATGGCAAAAATGCAATCTACCATGTAACTCTTTTAAAATCTGTTTTCTTGCATGTGTTGTAACTTTGGTAAAAATGCTGCAGACACACCTTAAACTGGCCCTTTCAAATTTAGCCCTTGGTATAACAGTATGAAATTACTTGTGAGAACTGGACCTTAAAGGTCTTTGTTGACTTGACAGAAAAAGGTTAGCAGCAGAACTTAAATTAACGTAATTCAGTAATCTTTGATGCATTAAATACATTAGTCTTCTACTTAGTGAGGTGGTTTGGCCTGGTGGTTATTAATAAGGATGGACCAATGCCAAATGTGCATTCAGTGAACCTGCTGAAATCCAGCATTTTGAACATCAGCAAAGCAGGTCTGAAAATTCTCACTTACCTTTGGAATTTTGGCATGTCAATGTCATGACACAGCATTTTTTTACAGGGAGTGCTTACTGGGTGTGTCCAAGTTGCTGGCAAGCCACAGGACCTGCAACAGCCTGTTAGCAATTCTGGAGATCAAGGACATTTGCACAAAATATATCTCAGTGCCATTTCTGGCTTTCTTTCAAAATGGAGGGACCTAGCTGCTGAAAGATATCCTTTTATGGGAAAAAGAGTGGCTTTTAATCAGAAAACTTTCAAAATCTACAGTGAATCATGCATGATCATTCCAGTTAGGTAATTGTCAATACATTTAACTGTAGTTTCAGATAGGCGGGCAGCTAGTAAAGTCATGCTGCGGGGGAGGGGAGAGAGTGTACAGTGTGAGGCTACATTGACATCTGTAGGCCCTACAGCATGAATAGGGCAGAGTAAATTTAGCAGATCTGGAATGGTGTAGGGGAGATATTTAAAATATTTATTTGACTTTTTTGTTTGTTTTACTGAGTGCTGGTGGTGTAGAGGGCACAGAAATCCATATTTGTTTGTTCATTCTATTTTTCCCCTGTGGCAGGAGCAGGGCAGAGTATGTTTAGTAGACTGGGAAAGGTGCAAGGGGTGTTTAAAATATTTACTTGACAAATACCTTGACTGCTGATGATGTGGACCAGGGCAATGAGATCCATCTTTATTTTTTTTTATACATTTTGAGTGAAAACTAAGTAAACCTGGTTGCTACAGTTAGATGTTAGGTATCTCAGTGAGGGTGAGAAGGACTCAGAGGGTATGTGTAAGAGAAGGTGATGGGCATGTGTGTGGGGGCATTTGCTGTTGTATCTTCATTTAGAAACCATGAGGATAAGAACTGAAGGAGAAAAGATGTAGGAGGGGAAGAGAGGAGGGACAGGTTCCACATGCAAGTTCCACAAAGTTCCAGTTCTAAAGTTGTTGGTGGTGGAGAAGAAGTCACAATGAGGACTGTAAATCATACTGGTGGACAGGGGTTATGCCTGAGAAGAGAATAAGGTCTGGTTGTGTGTTAGCAAAGCTAAAAAAATATGGTTCATTGGTCTCCTGAAGTCCACTGGGTCCACTCCCACTGCAAGTAGCTTTCCTGAGTTATCCAGTGCAGTTGGTGATGAAACCAACCTGAGAAATCCAGAAGCACTCTGGTCATACACTCTAAATCTTTTAAGTGCTTCTTGTTTCAGAGGCATCTTTATTCTACACTGGACTGTACTTCCACTTTATGTAAAATGAGGAGAGAAAGGAAAAGACAAGACTAGTCATATTTTCTCAAATCACATTTTCTTGAATCTAATATATATCCACCTCAGGAAAATAAGGTAAGAAGAACAAAGTCAAGACCAGTCACATTTTCTCAAATCATGTTTTCTTGACATCTTCCACCCACCATCTATGAGGCAGTGTGGCGGCGGTAGTGCCACTTCTGAAGAAGGTCAAGGGCATGTGTATTTTACTATATCTGCAGCAGTAGTGCATACCAAAGCTTTCTAAGTGTCATTGCCTGTTAGGTAGTGACCAAATCAAGCTCAATCACCATTCTCTTCCTACCTCCGCAACCACTAGCCCTTCAAGAGTAATACTGAATTAGACAACCTCAGAGAGGCACAACAATAGAGGAAGTGCCTTACTTAATGTGTCAGTCATGAAGGGGAACACAGTAGGGAAAACAGTAGGGAAAACAGTCTGCAGTTCTTCCACTCACTGACTGACATCTGCATAGCTGCATATACCCTCATGATCTGACGGCAGGAATCTTCATGATGGATGGTGGCAGTAACATGATGAAGTTGACAAATGATGGAGATTTTCCCTATGAATCTTTTTTTGCACACTCACCAAATCTGATGATGAGTTAAGTGCTTGATAAATATGTGCAGCTAAATGAAACACTTGAAACTGTACAGGGCACAACTAGATATTTCCATTGCTCCACCAAACATGCTGTGCTTCACCGCTGTTACCAGCAGAAGCACAATGTTCCTCAGCATTGCTTGATTAAAGATGTCTTCACAAGGTGGAGTTCTGCCTTTTATATGGTGGAGAGGACTGTGGAATAGAAAGCTGTGTTTCAGGCTATGAAATTAAATGAATGTGCCCATGTTTGAGTCCTGAGTCAGCAACTCTTAGCATGCGCATTCCATTTGTGAGGCTACTCGAATGACCCAAACTCTTTTATTTATAGTCTTCCACAGCAACCAAAGTAAGCAAGGCTGGTTGTGGCAATACTGGGGACAGCAACAAGAATGACAATGATGCTGGCGGTGAAGGAGCAGTTAATGATACCACCAGTTCAAGACATCACAGCAGCAGTAGCAGTAGCAGATTGCAATACTTATTAAAGAAGATGCAGAGATTTTTCTGACACAACTTGCAGACAGGTTTGACAGCATTAGATCGTATATACTAGAGAATGTGTCATGGCAACCGTACAGGATCCCAGATATACTGTAAAGATGTATTCATTCTTCTTGGATGCATAAAGTATAGCACAGTCTGTCAGGATGCAGCATAGCACCTTGCAATATTTCTTCTGAGTACTGTAATACACTGAAAGGAACAGTGCAATTCAATAGCAATTAAGCCTATCTGTAATCCTGGAATTAGTGAGATGTCTTGTACTCTGTTTCATCAAGGCTCATGCCACTGTATATCAAACAGAAAGTGTTCTGAACACTTATGATGGAGCAGCAATGACAGGGTAAAGAAACTGGCAAGAATGTGCATACACAGCTTCCTGGTCATATTGCTCATTCTCTTCTGCTGACTTTGCTTGTTTCCAGGCATCAGTGTGGCAGGAAAGAAAAACAACTGAATAGTGGTAATCTAGAGACAACAAAGGACATTTTGTTGAGGCCACGTGATGGCAGCCTGAAGAACAGCAGCACTTACCCGCGGCTCCGCTCCCCCGCTATTAACTTTCAGTATTTAATCCATTTTGCGAGTGGATAGATAACTACAAGTGGCTTTTGCAAGTGTTGGAAATACAGCTTATGCTAGCGACTGAAGAAATAAATTGGCAATAATGGATGTTTTCATGAAAAAAGCACCTCCACGGCACTCCCCTCCGCTGCCGCCAGAGAAGGACAAGGCCACAAAGCACCCAAAACAACAAGCGGCAGGAACATCCAAACCTTTGATCTTGGCTACAGAGAGGTTCTTAGAAATAATGCAGCCTCTGCAAGAAAAAATATCGGACATGTCGGAAGATCTTCACCAAATCAAAACATTGGTGCAATCACTATCCATATGTGTTGGGGACTCTGAGGCTAAGATCATCTCCCTGGAGAAAAAACAGGGTAAACTGGAACATGAGGCCACTCAAATGGGTCATAGGGTGAAGAAACTCAAAGATAAACTTGAAGACCTAGAGGGCGGAAGGAGTAGGAGGAATAGCATCCTGATAATCAGAGTGCCAGAGAAAGAAGAAGGCAATAACCCAATTCTTTTTATACAGAAACTGTGTGAGAAGATAGCTGGACCATCCCCAAATGGCACAACATATGTTATTGAGTGAGCACATCGGGCTCTCTGTCCTCCTCCACCTCCCAACACCCCCCTCGACCCATCATTTTCAAGTTGCTAAATTTCCTCGACAAGCAGTTCATACTCAACAAAATCAAAAATCTGCAGGAAGTTCTCTGGGAGGGCCATAAAATCCACATCACACAGGATCTCCCATAGTCTTTCCAACGGAAACGGCAGGAATTGCACCCGACCGTATCAAAGCTTATGGCCGCAGGGAAGCCCTTTCACATGAGATACCCTGCAACACTTCAGGTTAAATCTGGAGAGCAATGGCTCTCATTTGAATCACACGAGCAAGGTGTGAAAGAGCTCAAGACCCTGTTCCCGGACTTGTTTAAATGAAGAGATCTCCGTGGTGAGTGTGCAGTCTTTATTTTTGAGTGAGCGAATGAGTGAATTTGATCTTTCGACTTGGGTGCTGCGAGATCATAAGCACCGATGAATGGGCTTCAGATAGGATGAGAGGTGGATCTCATCTGCAGTACTGAGAAGAGATGAGCACTTATGCTTAAACAAACTGATGCGATGTTTCTCACTGTGAGACTAGAAAGTGAACTTAGTACTCACACATTTGAACATGCGAACTGTGCTTTCTTTTCCTTCTACGACCCTGAGAAGGACCATACCGAATGATTGCTCTGAGGAAGGAGGGTTCTGGGATATTGGACATATCTGATAAATTCTGGTTAGATCCCAGGACTGAACTACCGACCTATTTCATGTATGTTGTCTATCGTGGGGATATGTGCTTTAAAATGGCAAAGATGGAACTCGCTTTTCTTAGGAGTTCCCCTCTGACATTTTAAGAGGACAGCACCAGTGTTAAGACAGGTGGGGGCAGTTGTATTTTCTCCTTCTTTTATTTAGGGTGCACTGCAAGTATTCTCCAGTGGACACTGGTATATAATTTCTCCTACCACATTTCCTAAATTCTGCGATATAATGCAACATCTGAGACTTTCTATGGAAGGGGGTGAATAATCCAAAAGAGCACCCTCTATACATTAAAATGTGTTTCAGTATTTTGCAGCGGCATTGATACATATATCCTGTTGAGGTTCTCTCTTTTTCTTTTTTCTTTAATGGGTGGGCGGGAGCTGAATGGGTGCTATGAGGGATGCAGGCTTGCATTAACATCATGCACCAAGAGATGTAAAGTAGTGCGGTTGATTAGAACTGGGGTTTAGCATAATAGTGTATTTAGGGTTATCATTATTCAGTTGGAGGTTTTAGGGATTGTCTATTTTTTTTTGAAGTAATGTGTTCTTTGTATTGGGTATTAAGGTTAGGGGGATGGGAGGGGTCAAGTGTTTTCAACCAAATGTACCTAAAGAAGGCAGCAGGGTTAGTGCTACAGTCGAAACCCTATTATGAGTGGCCCGTATAACTTTACAAGTTGGAATGTGAAGGGCGCCCAAGATCATTGTAAGAGACACATTATACTTAGACATTTGCAACATTTGAATACAGGGATTGCCTATCTTCAAGAAACACATCTCTGACAGGAGAATATTGTTTTGTTTCACAGAGCGTGGGTTGGACAGCTATATGGGGCAGGTAAATCCACTAATAGTGGAGGAGAGGTTATTTTAATAGACAAAAATATTCCCTTTACTCTGGAAAAAGAACTATGGGACCCTGATGGTTGATATGTCATAGTTTATGGCCTGTTGGAATCACAAGTTATATTGGGAGCTGTATATGTCCCAAGCATCGATTCCCCCCACTTCTTTACATGATGATAGAGTTGGTTGTCACCAATCCCCCCCAAATTGACCATTTCAGGGGGCAATTGGAATATCACCCCTCACTCACACATAGATAGATCTGACTCCTGGATATGGGGATTGTCCCCTGCTCAAAGGGCCTTACATGAGGTCATGGAGGGGGCCGATCTCATTGATGTTTGGCATGTTTTGAACTCTGAGGATCGTCAATATACCGGCAGTCTAAACAACAATTGAACTCCCTGCTTTCCTCAATCCATCAATTGAAAAACACAATTTCTCAGCATTCCCCGGATGGGGATTGGGTCAAACTGCATGGCTTGCAGGCCCAATACTTTAATCTCATATCTCAGAAAGCCGAGATTTCACTGAAATGTACAAAGTTTCTTTATCTAGACTCAGGGGAAAGAGTTAGTAAATTATTGGCCATGAGGCTCAGGCAAGATGAGGCATCTCAATTTATCCCAGGTATTAAACCAGATAAAGATAAATCTGTTGTTACTGATCCCCGAGTGATAGCAGAGATTTTAAGACAATACTACCAGAATCTGTACTCCGAAGATCTGGTTAAATGCTCTTCTACAGCAGATATCATGAACTACCTTAGTTTGATGGGTCTTCCTAGCTTATCTCTTTCCCAAACTTCTTCTTTGGAGGGGTCCATTAAGGTTGAGGAAATGGTGAGTGCTGTGGAGCAACTCCCAATGGACAAATCCCCAGGACCTGATGGCATTCCCAATAATCTCTATAAGGCCTGTATATCAGAATTAGCCCTGTTACTGACAGAAGTTTACAACTTCTAGTTTGACAAGGGTCTCTCTGAGTCCACTTTCCTGGGGTCTATAATTACTCTAATTCCTCAAAAGGGTAAAGACCCACAATACCCAGAGAGCTACCAGCCCATCTCGTTGATCAACACTGATGTGAAACTCCTGGGCAAAATTTTGGCTGACAGGTTAGGACCTATTATGCCTACCATAATTGGCAAGGAGCAAATTGGTTTCATGACAGGAAGATCCTCAGGAGACCACATGCGTAAAGTACTGCATCTCCTCTCGGTGTCCAGGGACTCGAAACTCCTGATGGCTCTGGTGTCCCTGGATGCTGAGAAGGCTTTTAACAGGATGTCATGGGATTTTCTTTTCACTACCATGTCACATTTTTGTCTCCCTCAGGGCTTCCTAAAGGGGGGTTAAGTTATTATACTCCTCTCCCTCAGCCCAGATCCAATGTAATGGTATTTTCTCTGAATCCTTTCTGCTCTACCGGGGTACTAGACAAGGTTGTCCCCTCTCGCCCCTTTTATTTAATATCTATCTGGAGCCCCTTATTAGGAATCTAGTAGCCTTCCCAAATCTCCAGGGGATCCAGGTGGGGGATAAACGATACACCCTTTCAGCATATGTGGACGATTTATTATTGCATTTAAAGGACCAACGGGAATGCATTCCAGTCCTTTTAGAGCAAATTGAGGCCCTCTCGATGATCTCCCACTATAAGCTCAATCTCTCCAAAACCAAGGTGTTTCCCCTGAATAACAGAGTTTCCCAGGGAGAGGTGGCTGAGCTTGCACTCTCATGGGAACCGAAATCTCTCTTATATTTGGGAATCCAAGTGACAAGAGATATCACTTCCATGATAAAAGCCAACCTCTCAGATCTAATGACTACAATTAAAACTGATCTTGACAGATGGGGAGCACTCCCTCTGTTGCTTTGGGGGAGGATTAACATGGTGAAGATGAATGTGTTGCCCCGTATCCTATACCCAGTGGGTATGCTGGGCTGCTTCCTACCCAAAAAATGGTTTATCAAGTTGCAGTCCATGTTGAACACTTTCATGTGGCAAGGTAAAGGAGTCAGAAGGTCCTACTTTTAACTAACTGCTCCAGAAGGGCAGAGTGGTCTAGCTGTTCCTTCCTTTTTTTCATACTACTGTGCCCATAACCTCAGTAGGCTAGCCCATTGGGTGCAGGAGATGCATGTCATCAGCTTGCAAGAATATAAACCAGGGTGGTTGGAAATAGAGAAATATTTGGCAGCCAAATGCAAATGTACTCTCTCCTCTTTGCTATATACCACCCCACGTGCAAGTCCCAAACCCTTAAGGTGTACCCCGCTAGGATGGTCTATTAAAGCATTACATCAATTGCAAGTAAGTATTTCCCTTAACTGGCATACCTCTTTAGATCAACCAGTGCTGGGTAACCCTCACTTTAAAATTGGGCTCAAGCCTATTCCAGTGTCCTACTGGCCCATCCTTGTTGGGAAGAAAGCTGCAGATCTGTATGTTGGTGGGGAAATAATTTCCTTCCCCACATTTCGAAGCAGATTCAATGTGCATGACAGAAACATTTTCCAATATAGACAGCTCAAGGAGGCCATTGTCTTCCACATTGGAAAAATCCAGATTCCTGTACCGGATACTGTTGAATTATCTACTATTTTGAAACTGGCCAGGCAGCCTCATGCAATTTCCTTAGTTTACAAAAAGTTACAATCCCTACAACTTAACTTGCCTCAGGGCATTTGCTATTATTGGGCTCAGGAAATACCCTTGGGCACAGATGCAGACTTCTGGAAGACATTATGGCTCAATTCCTATAAATTTATTAAACAAGATAGAATGCATCTCATTCAATTTAACATCATGCATAACCTATATTTTACTCCAATGAAATTTCACAAATTGGAGGCGACTGTCCTCTCCGGCTTGCACAAAAGTTGAGGCAGGCTGGGTACTTTGTTCCATATGTTGTGGACATGCCCGAAAGTGCAAATCTTTTGGCAAGCAATCAGGCACTCTTTGGACCCAGTCTTGGGACTTGACCTTCTATTTACCCCAGAAGTTTATTTATTGAACTCTTTTCCCCAGGCTACACCCAAGGTCAGGAAAGCTCATATGGCCTTGATTGCTGCCACAGCAAAACTGATCATAATGAGACACTGGAAGGATAACACATCCCCACCTGTCCTGGAATGGCATAAGGAGGCCTTGTTGGCACTCCATTTAGAGAAACATATTTGCCTAATGCGCAATAGATATGTATCATTTAGATGTCCTGCTCACCATATGGAAGCCCTAAATAAGTAATCTTCATGCCAATTTCTTCGAATGTACTACCTGAATGATGCATGAACAACACTTGGCTCTGGGGGGGGGGGTGTTAAGAAAGGAAATCAAAGTAAAGGGGGACTGGGAAGGGGGTATGTGGGATGGGGGGTGTTCTTTTTTTTTCTTCTCATTGTATTGCTATCAATGTAGTACTAATAACTAGAGTAACTCCACTGTATTAGACTGATATTTGTTGCTATGTTGAGCAGCCACCTTGGTTGCCTATTTGTTACCCTTACTTTGGGGAGATTGTATGTCGTTGTTAAAACAGAAATTAATAAAGCTTATTGAATTAAAAAAAGGACATTTTGTAGCTTTTTAATACTGAATACTGGTGCCACTGTGACATTTCTGAAGGAAGGCTGAGACCTCTTACCAAAGATCATGATGCAGGTGTATCTACCATTAACAGAGCCACTGCTTACTAGAAACAGTGGTCCAATTAATGTCTGGCAAGACAGGCAAGACATTGGACTTGCACTTTCTAAAGTGGCATTGTATTCTCTTGATTCCCTTCAATATCAGTTGTTTCAGAATGATGTTTCAGTATAACTGGGAAGATTCCCTCACCATATCACTCAACATTAGAGTCAGACTCCTAAATTGCTAGCCTTTTTTCAAAATCAACTTTCCAAGGATCAACTTTAACAATTCATTCTAGAGACCTCTACTACTATTCCAATCCCTACACCTCCTGGTGACATTAACAAGTCTCCCAGGACTCCTCCCTCTAGCACTACAGTCCAGCTCACCACTCCCTGCTGTAGTGGCACAACTCTTCTTCCTTACAACACTACAACAACTTACCCCTTGTCATCAACAAGAAGCTCAATATGACCAAATGTGCCACTGACCACACAGAGTCCATATCAGTAAAACAAGATCCATCACTAGACCCCACCCACGGTGACTGGATGATTGCAGAATGAGTGACCTGACCAGCCCTTCACAGGTTTGCAAAGTAATATTTTCCAGTCTATACTCTAGTCAGTAGTTATGTACTACAGCTTTTGATGCCAGCAGACAGTGTGTTAGTTCAAACTAAGCTTAAGTAATATAAAAAAAGATTAAAATGAAAAAAGAAAAATCAAACAAAAAAAAATCCATCCATGAAAATATTGTGATGGACAATGTAATGCCCTCCATTTTATGTATTTTCATTTATTTGTTGTTTTGTTTTGTGATGCATAACTTGATTTTCTATGGGAGTATTACTATAGAATTTAGAAATCAATGGAGTAATCGGCATGGAGGAAATGCTAATACTACAGAGGTGTGTACTGTATGCTTTTAGGTTAGCACTGAATAGTACATATTACTGTGGCTCACACAGGTCCAAGATGGTCCTTGTGGATTTTGCAGACTCAGTCACAACAGCACATACTGTAATCAACAGCAGATGTCTGCCAATAACCCCTAACACAATTAAGCTACAACAATTTGTTTCTATTGCTGACCTCAAGGCTTTTGTACTCCCATATTTATAGTCTGCTTTTACCCACACCAATTAGTGTGTTATGAGCCAAAGTGGATTACTTAAATTCTTAAAACTTAACTGAATTTATGGGCATCAACTCTCAGCCGACCTAAAGTTGAAAATTGTCCACCTCAGTCATCCTTATTTAAGAGTGCAGAGCTTATCCTGCAGTTGCCACTTAATCACTGTGTAACTCTGAGAAAGTCACTCAACTACCTTATGCATATCCTTTCTCTAATTATCTCTAATCTGTCAGTGTGGTTTGAATCTCCCTGTGGGATCGAAATGGCAGAAACATTCTGCCTTCACCTGGATTGCCAAGTACTTAGGGATACAGTTTGTATGAAGGATGCTACAGCATATAAAATCAAATGAACTTTGTTTCCTTTCTTTTAGGATCTGGGGCGCTATACACAACAGTTGTACTTAGAAATGGGGTGTGGGGTGTGGGACTGCTACCTGTGACTACCTCATCAAGTAAATCAGTTGGCCAGATGTCAGTTAGTAGAAACTGTGTTTGCAACCACTAACACGTTAGACTATGACATCCCTGTGGGTCTGGGAATGATAGTGCCAGGTGTATGGTGCTATGCTATGTCTAGAGCTCCAGAGAACTGGTGCTATAACCATATTGTTACCCTACCCGCCCACCTAGCTACCCACCTGACACTCACCTTTAGGCCTGCCATTGGGTTGGCAATGGCATATTAGTCACATCCAGAGGTTCTCACCTGGTGGTTCAGTGGCCTTCCCACCTGCACGCTGAAGCCCAAATAGCCATGGGTTCCAACTGAGCTCTTCCCTAGCCCTATTCCCCTTCCCCTAAAAACAAGAGGTGATAGTCTGGTTCCTGGTACTAGAGTAGCAACACCCCCACTATCTGCCCATAATTGGTCTACTGCACAAAAATAAAGATGTGGCAAAACTTTGCAGTCAGGATTGTGGGGATCACCATACATGGTGATCCCAGCCCCTTCCCTGCTTGGTAACTATAATATGGATTTAGTGACCAAGCTGAGAAGGTGATAGACCAGAAATTGGCACTAAGGGTCTGTTGCGACCACTTCCAGACAGTCCCTCTTGAATGAGTGGGTGACCCTTAATTTTGGTCCTTACTCTTTTGATTTTCATTTTAAAGAGAAACATTATTGTTTTTCATCATTATACATAATGTTGCAGTTCTTTAAAACATACTTATAAAATAGATAAAGCATTTACAGCAATTTGTCTGTTTTTTAGCCGTGCATTAGAAGTGTCTAACGCACAGCAATATGGCCATAGTACTAGCACAGCTCTCTCCCAAGCTTGGTACCCTGTACCACAGAGCCCTTAGGTTCATTTTGGATGCCCCTTATGACACGCACCACTGCATCCTCTATTCTTCTGTAGGCTGGAGCTCCCCTTAGCTTCAGGAGGCAAAAGAATGCTATTCTATGGCCATATAAGGCAATTACTCATAAATTACCTCAGTACCTCACAAGCTGCCTAACTCCCTGCATCCCTAGTGCCTATTCTCTCAGAAGTCTTACCATCTTATCTCTGGCTATCCCTAAAGTTAAAACACACTTTGGTAGAGCCTCAATAAGCTTCACTCTTCCTACACTCTGGAACAAGATTCAGAAAACCTGAAAGGCTTGCTTCCTCTTTCACATTCTACCTCTTCAAATCCTTGCTCCTGAGAACCTTCTCCAAGGCCTGTCATTGCTTCCAGTCAAGGTCTTAACATCACGATTTGTTACTGCTTTAAATTCTGGACTTAAACCTCAACCATTACCTGAGGCATCATTTGAGTCCTCCCTTCTGTCATTGTCTAAATCAAGGTCCCAACATCATGATCTGTCTTTGCTTCAAATATTGGACTTAAACCCCAACCACTGCCTGTGGCATCTGTCATGTTCTCCCTTTGAACAGTCCTTTCTCCCTAGGCCATCATGTCCAACCCTCTCCTATCTTGTCTTCCCTTCCCTCCCCTTCCCACTCCCTATACACCCCTCCCCTTCCCACCCCACTTGCCAGGACCTGCCTACAGTACTTATCAAAAGACTCTTACATCTCAATCTTCTTCACACTTTGACACTGGAGAAACTGCCACTCCTGCTCACTATGACTCCTCCAATGATGTTTACTGTATAAACTTTAGCTCATTACCATATGTCCATATATCTGTATCCATGCAATTGTATTTAAATGGCTCTACCTCCTGTTGAACCTATTGCTATATTCTGGTGCAAGTATCTTGTCATATGTGATAATTACATGTTATTATGTTGTTATTATTACTATGTAATTGTTATGTACATTCACTCAACCTGTTATGTCTTAACCTTGTCGGCAATTGTTTTGCCCCAGGTCTATCTTGTAAATGAACTTGTCTCAATGATGTTCCACCTGGCAAAATAAAGATTTTTAATGATTGATTGATTGACAGCTAAAACTAGTTCTGCCAGACAAGATGCAGTAAAATCCTTGAGCCATACTTTCAAAAAAATGAAAGCCGACATTTTTTCCCCTCATTACTAAGAAAAATCATAGTATACTGAAGTATTAAGGAAACACTTCACTTTAAAACAGGATAAAAAGTTCTCTTAGCTAACACAACTGACCACTACGTTACAGGAGAACACTTCTTTTTTCAAACCCCGTTGGTTTTTTTTTTTGTTTGTTTTTTATTTTCTGACAGAGTGACTGCTTAGCACCCTCCACCCACTCAGCCACTCACTGCCCCTCCCTGACTCAGTCATGACTGTCTTCCACATGCTCCTGCTCCCCAGCCACTACACACACTTAGGGCATTTCTACAGACACCCTACAGTAGCCACATGCTGGTATAAGCTGTTATTTTTCCCCTTCAACCCACTTACCAGCACTGACTGTAGTGCCAAGATTGCTCACACTTCTGCTTCCCTCAGCTGTGCTGACTTGCTCCTAACCAGCTCCTCCTTGAATGTTACACTATGACTGGGCAAATGTAAAAAAAAAAAAATGTCAATAAAATGAAATGTGCTGTGTACCTCTGGATGACATTGTGTGTGATGGGAGGGGGTGTACCTGCTAACCATAGCAACAAACCATCTTGAACTACGGAGGTCAAAATGGCACAAAAGACTAAGGGGCCAAAAAAAAAACAATGTATTGCAGGTGGAGAAACCATTTTACATCAAAAGACAGTAAAGATTTTAATTTTATTTCTATTTCAACATAAAAATTATGACCATTACATAAATGTACTATACAAAAGTCCATTTTATAAGTGCAATAAGCCACTCCAAGGTGTGTGTTAGAGAGTTTTAACACATGACTAGGGGGCTGGGTGCACTCGGCCTGCAGCCTCATGTCTCACAATGCCCCCTAGTCATGTGTTAGAACTGTCTAATGCACACCTCATCATGGCTTATTGCTTACATAAGTAATCTATATGTCTGGAAACAATCTTAACTATAAAATAAAATAGATCCATAAAAGAAAACAGTCATGACATCTGCAATTTTTTATGTAAGGCATATGAAGGATATGTAACTGAAAAATAAGAAAAATGAATAGTATAATAGAGGAGAAGGGGGCTAAAGTCTTCTAAGTGGGGGAATAGTAGAACAATCTCATTCCAATAGGCACCATTGATATCATTAATGTTTGCCATATTATGCCATAGCTTTTTTATAAGCTTTTGGTCCTTATTCTTTTAGTGTCTTGATATTAGAAATGCCAAGAAGGGGTTCTGACTAGAAATGACTGGATTGCAATTTTCAGATTCAGGTACAATGGAATCTAATCCAAAAGATAAGATTAAGGAGTTTTGGATTTCGTTACCAAAAATCTAATTTCCTAGTCAACTGGATTCTTATCAGATTCAATCAGATTCTGCTAGGATTCAGATTCTGGAATCCAATTTCAAAAAACAAAGTTTGAGGTTCTCAGTCAGTCAGGAAGTGGAAGTCTATACACCAGTTGGAAGTGGAGTAAAACTCACATACTGTGAACATCTGAGAAAGGGCAGATGGGAAGGATTTCAAGATATCCAATCACACCAGCTTCTTACCATGGTTTACACTTCTTGTTCACATTATAGCATTCTGTGTTGGTCATAGCTGGCAGTTAAATTGAAGTGTGTATATGAAGAGGAGCTGGGCAGACCTACTCTGATGTTACCAAGTGAGAGTGACATACTGTTCTGTTAGAATATCTAAACAATATACTGTAGACAGGAAGACATCATCTCAGAGATTGATCAGGCTATGAAAGAATAATATCCCATCTTAATGCATTTGTTTTTATTATGGAATGTCTTTTTCTATAAAATGGAATGCCTTTTAGAAATTGCTGGACTGGTAATGTCTTTATTTTGAACATAACATACTGTACATGGCAAATCTAAATCAATCTTTTTAACAACAAAAAGCTGAAGAAATTAAGAAAAAAAGCATACTGTTCTCTACACGAAAAAATGTCAATAGCTTCATTATGCCATACTTCTATACCTGAAAATGCATAGTGACATTCATCTTAAGAACAGACCTTAAAAGAAATGATTTACAGAATCTACCTCTTCCTGTCTCCTTTCAGCAAATTAATCCTCATTCTCAGACCTGCGTTACCATGGCAGCAATTAAATGGAATATCACTAAAGCAACGGCTGTAATAAATGCATGTCATTCTGAGAAAGATTGTAAATTAGGACAAATGTCTAACAATTAAGATTATCGGTAAATAATAAGAGCATTTCCAGAGGGAGGTAAGGCTTATCTAGCAGAAACTTTGGCTCACTGAAGTAGAAGTGTTTTCCAAAGTGCTAAAGCCCCCAGTGGGTGCACTATACACTGTTAATTAAGAGATTAATCAATAGCAATCACTCCCAGAAGAAACGCAGCAGTAGGTTTTCCTCTGAAGCCCTTGTGGCTAAAAACACTGGAACTTGCAGATATAATCAATATGTCATGTGATTATTTTACACAGTGTAGTGGAATAAACCACAGGCTGCACTTTCAGTTTACACTGTAGATTGCAGGATCTGTTTAGTGTTACAGTGCTCAAGTACATTAGCTGTACCTTTCAGGTGCCACGTTTTGATACAGCACATGTGTCTGGATCTCGGCTCAGACAGGAGTGTAATTAGACTAAATGACAGAAGACTATTTGATTTCTTTCATGGCTTTATCATCAAGGGTTCAAACCAACATCCCTCTCCCCAAACCAGAACAGCTGATGTCCTATGATGAATGTGATAATCGTCTGCAAGGCTGCAGGCTAGAAACAATCTGAATGATGAAAATTAGGGCAATGATAGAATGGTCTGTTTGACATTTTGATTAGATATAGAGCATGCTTTCTATAATATTAAGCAGTGGAATACAATTCTATCATTAAGGCAAGTATCCTCTTTAGCATGAAAGGAGGCAGTGTAGAGAAGGAGAGATTGGACTCACAGAAACTAACATAAAGGACTGCACTGAGAATAAAGAGGGTCCTCCTCGCTCCCTGTATGTATTTCTGGTTCAATTCCAATGCATACATTTCTGAATCAACTCCATCTGAGAAATGGAATGAATGCAATTGTTTCTTGTTAAATGTTAAAAGCCTCCTCTGCAGACATAATGACTCAAAAGAGTACAGCATCCTGTTCAGTCAGGGTCTGATCCCAGGTGATGGCAAGTTGTGGGCAATGAGATACACACATACACTGGAAAAAAAGAAGGAATAAAGGTAGATTGTTTCCTGCAGACCACAGATGCATGCTTAGTGATATTTCATCAAGGGCTGCTTTTCGTGCTGTTTGCATGTGATGCCAAATCTTAATTCTAGTGACAAAGCGATGGGGGATTGGCCTGGGGAGGGTCTGAGGAGTTGGGATAGTGGCCCACATATAGGACCAGAAAGAATTCTCTCTGTCTATCTCAAGATGCTAAATCACATGCCAGATCTGTTTATGTAGTGGGCACCCTGGTTTGCACAGGTGTTGGTCCTGTAAAAAAAGACAATTTAGATTTAATGTCCACAGTGTCGATCATTCCCTCTGAGTTAAATGCCTGTGCCCCTGCCTTTTACCTGTTGCTTGAACATGGACCGGGATCATGGCCCTTTACAGTTTCTCCCAGTCTAGCCTCTCAGTTTCTCTGTGTTTTTCTTGACTGACCTACTCAGTTGGTGATCCATGGGTGCATAGCCTGGCAGGTGCTTCCAACAGTATCCCCAATGCAGGCCCAAGTGAAGGCCTTGACACAGTTCTTCACTCAGGGTTCCCATACCACTTCAATGACTACCTCTGAAAGGCTTCCCAGAAAAAGTTTAAATCCCTGATGATGTTCAAAACTGGTCAATAGTTAACATACCAAAGAAACAATTTGTTGGAAGGATGGGAGCCCGGATGACCTCTTGGTAACAGGTGAGGACTGGGTAGCAGACATGTAGTGGGCCAAGTCTAGTGGAGCACAGTAGAGTAACCGGGGGAACAACCTTTTAATGATGAGTGACACAGGCTCTGGGGAGAGATCCTGAGATTGGCTATATAACAGGTGACCCTGGAGAAGACTGGGTCTGAGACAAGGGTAGGAGCTTGTGGAATAGACTGAAGGAACCATGATACCAGCAGTCAGAAGGGGCAGGGGTGAAACAGCACAAGGGTGCTGGGACAGAAACTGGGATTCTGCCCAGGATGGAGCATTGGAAATGGGCCTGAAGTGAGGGCTTAAAACCCTTAAAACCAAAGGTATGTTACAGCTGTTTCACAATGGGTATCATCCAAATGTACTGCAATGAGAATCTCACCTGAGTGACAGCAGAGATTGTGGGCAGACATTTGGCTGATGCCCAGGATGTGTATCTGGGGCTGCTATCAACAGTAATTCCACAGAAATGCAGCTGAGGTGCTGCCTACCTAAAAATTATGAAACTTGCCTCTTTCCACTCTCAAAATCTAAATCCATATGAAATGTTATGGAAGATATGATCACTTACTTCAACATGTTTTTTTATTGGGATTAGTTTTTGTTGGTGGTGCTTATTTTCTAAGTTACAGTATGTTCTTTTGGATGTCCCCTACTGCTTCACATCCCTAGTCCCAGTCCTGGATCTCTTGAACTCAAGACACTTCAGAATAGGCTTTGCAACTTTTTGCAGGCCTCAAATTCACTCAACTGTGAAATCATTTTATAACCTAAGTGTTCTGATAAAAAGCTAAACATATATCTTCCAGTTGTAAACCTACTGGATTCCTATTTGTTAATAGACAGGAATTAATGACATATATATAATAATTATCCCTTTATTATTTGTGGGTTTAAGTCCCTGCCTTGAGAGTGGGTCCTTGGTTGTGATCCTCAGGGGTGGTCTAAGTGAGGCTGTATCCTGTGGTGTGTGTTTGGGGATGGGAACATGAACTTTTGATTATCTCAGATGAGTGGGACTGAGTTGGACAACACTGCTGCCAGTCTCTTGCGTGTGTGCATATGTGTGTGTGTGTGTCTGCATTTGTGTGTATGCATGTGCATGTGTGTGTGTGCGCAGGTCTGTGTGTGTGTGTGTAGGCTGTAGATAGTAATTACCTGCTGTCTATCTTCATCAGTGAGCCACACCCTGGACCATGTGGTCAGTCAGTTGGAGACTTTATTCACTGTTTATCTGTATTTAAGTATATCCCAATATGTACATCTGTTGAAAATATATAATCTGGACCCATAATCTGACCCCATACTTTACAGTAAAATGGGGTGGGCTGTACCATAATTGTCTTCTTGCATTCTTTATTTAAAGGGATAACTTTTTTTTGGTGAGAACAAGAAAAAAGGGTATTTTTGGAAAGTACCAACAAATACAGTATGGTGCCATTCATCTGAGAGTGCCACCACCTGAGTGTGATCCCATGGAGCTGTTGCAGGACTATCTTTCTAAACCAGGACAGAACAATACTTTTTGTGATAGTCACTATTCATGGCAAAAACATTGTTCACACTGATTAGCAAACTAGATGAGTCTGCTAACCACTCTATGCACCACAATACAAATCTGTACAGTGGATTTTCAAAACTAACCAGTGTAGCAGCAAACCACTGTGTTAATTCAGGTATTTAATCTTCACATGCTCTGTGACTCCTTCTACAGTAAATTTGGCATGGATTTCATGGAACATACTATAGAAATTGAGCTTGGAGTTCATGGACTGTTTGGACATATTTACAGGGCTTCAATGAAATTTACAAGGTTTGTCATTGTTTTCGTAAAAAATATGTGTACCCCTAATTGTTTTTTTCCATGATAGCATGGAAAGACGTACTTTTCCAATGAATGCCATTGTATTTTATGCTATTCTGCACTTTGTATGCTTCTTTATATGGAAAACACTGAGGGAGACAGTGAAAGGCCTCGTGAATTGTAGTATCATTGTTTCCATGAGAAATTGTTTGAATACAGTTCTTTGTGCTTTCCAAGATCCTTTCCAATGGCATATATGACGGAAACCTTGGAACATCTAGAGAAACCATGGAAAATCTAAGGACTTTGCTGCTTTGGGAGTGCTCCCTTTAGCTATGGGAGAAGCCTGACAGCATTCATCAGAGTTTAAGAATGCTTTAGGACATTAAATGAGACTACTTGCTTTAAAAGGACAGTGCCCACACATTATTCTTTATATTTTGAGTATTATTGCTTCAGGATACCTCTGGAAATGACTAGGAATGTGAGGAAGGTGGAAGTGGTGCAGAATGGCAATTCTGCTTCTGAAATGCTTTTCAGAATTCTATTTTAAATTATGTGGAATTCCAAAAGCATTTCTGTATAAACTGCAGAATAATTTTCCTCAGATCACATACACTGCAGGGCATTTTTCAGTGGATGGCAGAAAAAATAATCTTCTGTGGTTGTGCAAACTACGGATTATTAATCTATGAAAACCAGTTTGCATGCCAAATGTTGTACTTCCCCTACCAAGGGAATTCCGAGGAATTTTCCAAAATTCTGCAGATTTCCATTCCACTGGAATTTCAACAGTCCTAGACATGAGCTGTTCTTCGTAGAGCTGGCCTTATTTATTAATGAGCCAGTGACCTGGAGAGACACACTGAGTTGAGATTCATTTTCAGGTGTGACCTAGGGGACAGAGTTTTTATTTTATTTAGTTATTTCTTTATTAATTACTAGGATTACAAATACTTTTGAACCAAGGCTACAGAGGAGAAAGGATGAAAAAGTGATTTTATGATGTACCTAATAAATAAGATCAATAAACTATGCTGCAGTAAAATCAACCAGGTAATCAGCAAATGTAACCAAGTTCAGCAATGGAAATAATTTCTCCCATCCCAAGCACATCTTCTAAAGTAGATTTATTTCTACATTAGGTACTGCAGCAGAGTCCCCTTTATTATTTCACAAAGCATTCTACTGTATATGTTGAATCTTTGGGCCCCATTCTAAGTTGAAATTGCCAGTGCAAAGTGATTACTGAAAACCTCATTATGCCAGCAGCAATTTTACAACTTCATTGTGCTGAGCACAGTGAGGGTTGCACTCCTTCACTTCACTGTCACAAAACACATTGCAACTGAGCAGGGGAAGAGAGTGCTGAAACACTTGGTGACCATCTTTAGTCCTGTTGGACATATTTGCAACACCTTCTGCTTGTATAAAAGCTATTGGTAGGTGGTAACAGTATCACAAAGCTACAACAGAGCCAAATTCTGTCACAAGGTGAAGGGGTTTGGTTCCAGATGTGGACATTGAGTCTCCCTTCTGGGAGACCTGGCTGGGTGGGGGTTCCAATGGACACCAGGTAGTGTACACAGTATGGAAAGTGGGTGGGCCACTAGATGCCACAGTCAGGATATTATGCCAAGACCATTCAAAATTAGCTGGTGTGTAAGAGGGTCCACAGGTAAATGGTGGAGTTGTTGGGGGAGGGAACTTCTGAGTGGCACTACCCATTCACTTGAGCTACAGCAGTTTCAACATGTGGCTAGTGCTATGTCATGTTGCAACTCTGTGTGTCAGTAACCAGCATGTTAGTGGGTGCAAACCACATTTGTGCTCAGAAACAACTGGTCCCCTAATCTGCAAGTTGGCTTTTCCCCCAGCAACAATGAACATCTGTTGTGGATATGCTATACCTGTATTTATGGTGGTACAACAGGTCATCAGTTTGAACCCTATTTTTTGCCACCACCAAATGCAACAGAGAACAGGGCACTCTTAGAAACAAAGAAAATTGCCAGCAGAAAAAGGCCTCGTGGTCGATCTATCTGCCTTAAGAGGCAGACTTTTTATTCTGTTTATAAATACCATACTGGTAACATACTAGTGCTTATACATGAAGAAACAAAAAACAGAAATTTTACAGATCCTGGAGTTTGTTTTTTATGGTTTCAGAAATTCTATCAGCAACTGCAATCATCTTACAATTAGGTGGTGGGTCCCTTTAGCGAAATTGACACAAATCTTATAAAAAAAGACATTTTGACCTACAAATGCGTTCTGTAAGACTAGTTAGTAGACACTTGTCTTATTAAAGGAATAGTATTTATTTAAATGTGTCATCATCACAGCAGCAAATGCCATTCACGGAACTTCATTAGTAACTGCACCAGCATGCTATGACTGATAGCTGAGAAGTACTAATGTGATTATTATACTGTAGCAATCTAAGTGGTTTTGATGTCCCCTCAGAGAAAACAGAAAACCCATGCAGTCTCTTAAATAATACCTCTTGCAGTCAGTAACCAATGATCCTAGTCTTTGGGACTTGCCATTGAAAGCCGAATTTGTATGCTGTATACTTTCAAGAACCAGGCATAAAAATGTGGCAATATAAGAAAGACAACATTTGTGAAATCACAAGGCTGCTCAATGTTGTCTTCATTGACAGTAGCTACTGTATACATGAAACAGGTTCATTTTCTCTCAGATGCAAGAGGAAGTGTATCCACTGCTCACACCAACATTTCTGGTTTCTTACACCAGCCCACCAGCACAGCAGTAGCTTTACCGCTTGCACGCTGATGACACGGGTTCAGACATAAATCCGGGGTGTCAGAGGACCGACTGGGAGGAGGAGGATCGAGCATCTGTAGGACTGCTGTCCTGCTCCAGAGGAGAGGGTGGGCAGAGCCTGATGCTTGCCTGGCCCCTGACAGAAGTTAGGAGAAAGGCAGCTCAGGCTGGAAGGGAGGTGTAGCAGATGTTGGTGAATGCACCATGACGTCAGTGCATGCCATGCCTCCCTTGGGATAAGAAAAACAGAAAAAATCCCAGTGGCAGGATGAAGAGGAGCAACCACAGACCCCACATCTGACCAACTGGGCACACTGGAGCAAAATTAATCTGTTCTCTGGTGGAGCTGGGGGAACCCCGCCAACCCCACTGGGGGGGCATGCCCCAGTGGAAATCAGGGTGATGGGTCTGAGGAGCTTCTCTGAAGGAGGGTCATCCAGGATGATGGGGAAAAAAAACATTCCAGGTTTCTTTGGTTAGTAGAAAAACATTTTTGTCACTGTGTTGCAAAAAATTAAGGATACTGTACATTATCCGAGGTATAGAATATTTCTAAGAACTGGACATTTCTATTATTTATTTATTTTGCTTTTTATGTAGCTATTCCTATTTGGGGTGAGCAAAGTATCACAAATTAATTTGCTAATTCTGTGAAATTCGTGACATTTTACTCAGTGAAGTTGTTTTTTGTTTTGGCAAATTGACCAAACTTTGCTCATAAAGTGGCCAATTTGCTGAAAAAACAACCTCATCCCTGAAAAAACACTACAGTTATGGTAAAGTCAATGTTTCTAAGGTCCACAGAGGTGAATCTTGGCCAACTTGCAGCACCCCTAATCCTAGTGTTACTCTAGTTTCTCTAAGTTGCATTGCACTGCAGAACTGTGCGGAAACATTTTGGATACCTGAATCTTATATCACCCTATCAGCTATAGGCCAGATAATACCACAAGCTTGAGTATAACTCTTGCACTGCAAAATTTCAAAGTGGAGCAGAGAATTAAAAATGGTGCAGACAAACTGGACTGCTAAAAATGAATTAAGTTCAAAGGAATACACTCCATACATCTGAGAGGGCATTTCCATCCCTGTACTAGGGAGAATTCAAAGCAGACAATGAGGGTCCTGTTAAGGGTCATATGAACAAGCAGTGTTACCAACCCTGAATAGAAACCATGGAGACCATTTGAAATGACTCCCTGATGAGCATTACCTAGCCTTGACATGTCACTCATTAAAAACAACTATACAAGCAAAATAGCACAGAACTTCCATGCTTACATCTAAAACAAAATATTATGTTAAGGTTTTACTTACCTGCTCGTATTTCATGCTTTTTATATATTTTTACTTCATGTTTATCTTCTCAAAGTTGTATCTCCCTGCCCCAGGGAGTCTCTTTTTATAGCAGAAATACATCCTTTAAGGTGTCAGCATGGCTCAGTGATAGCACATTTGCCTCTGGACCAGAAGGTTGGGGTTTCTCGTCTCACACTGAGACGTGGACTTACACTAAAATTGCTGGTACCAAAGTGTGGTACTAGAGAGAGGATGGGGTGTGACATCCATTGGATTAGACACGAAAACAAGATCCCCCTTCCTCATTCTGGTGATATCCTGATGGGTGTCAAGGTGGAAGTAGAAAAGCCAAAGTACTTGTCTCAATATTAGAGGCATTAATTATTGTAAATAAAACTCATACAGCACATTATATCATACATACAAGAAGTTCCAGTTCCCCACCCACTGTATACAAAAATATTGAATACACAAACATGATATAGTTACTGGTTAGTGTTGTTTATCATCTGCTGGCAGTGGCTGTCAAACTCCATTATTCGCATGTGTGACTAATGAACCATGAATAATAGAGTTTGCCCAAGCACCTCTTTCAAACGTTCTGCCAACATGCCCACAGGAGCGCTGTTAGGCACCCCTGAAAACAGAGAAGTCTGACTGATGTAGTGGTATGAGGGAGAGGGGACACAGGTCAATAACAGTTTAAACAGTGTACATGTGGTCTGCCTCTCGTCCCTCGGTGCTGACACTGGATTCCATTTGGTGTGGCGGTCTGAAAGTTGTGCAGTGTTTCCTGCTTCCTTGATGCAGTGTGGTATCTCTTCAGTCCCTTTTGTTATTTTACTGCTCTTTCTTTAATTAAAACTTTCGGATCCCCTGGCAGCAGCATGCTGAAGAGCCGTATCTCTGAGACAGCTCAGTCCCATAATCATGTGCCGCAGAATTGAGCGTTCTGAGGCCCCCCTTTTGTTGTCCAGTCCCTTTCCTGCCAGTCCCTCCCTCTGCCAGCACCTCCCACCTCCCAAAGCAGTCTCCTTCATGCCAGGTCAGGGCGGTGAGTCAGCGGCAGTACAAGAAGACTGCTGTCCACTTGGTACTTTTTAAAGAAATAAATACAGTTTTTTTTGATTGGTTAACAACCAGCAAATATAAAAAATTAAATATGAAGAGTGTGTTTAAAATCAGATTTTATGCACACCCTCGGTGTGCATAAAATCCTCATTATACACACTTCCCCATACATTATTCTACAGTATATATAAACTACCTGTGGCAAACAAAAAGAAGCATTTGTCAATGCCGAATGTTGATTGCGTTGGTCCATTGATCTCGCTCACTGCCCCTGTGTCACTCGCTCGTTCTGTTTCTCTCGGTGCCGCAGGCTGCTCTTTTGTACAGGGCTCTTGCCTGTATTGGCACTTTTTTCTGCCCACGAAGAAATCTGCAGCTGTCCCAACAGAGCTCCATTGAGGTGGGTCACTCCCCCTCTCTCACTCCCTCATTCTGTTTCTGCTACCGCTGCAGGCTGCCCTTTTGTACTGGGCTCCTGCCTCTGTTAGTGGCTTTTTCTGCCCACAAAGAAATGTGCAGCAGTCCTGCTATAGGTCCGTTGAGCTAGCTCACTCTCCCTCTTTCACTCACTAGTTCTGTTTCTGCTGGCGCTGCAGGCTGGCCTTTTGTACTGGGCTCCTGTCTGCGTTGCCGCCTTTTTCTGCCCACAAAGAAATCTGCAGTAGTCATGATTGAGCTCCATTGAACTCACTCACTCCCCCTCTCTCACTCGCTCATTGTGTTTCTCCCGGTGCTGCAAGCAGCCCTTTTGTACTGGGCTTCTGCCTGCATTGCCACCTTTTTCTGCCCACAAAGAAATCCTCAGCTGTCCTGACAGAGCTCCATTGAGGTCGCTCACTCCGCCTGTCTCACTCATTCTATTTCTCCTGGTGCTGCAGGCTGCTGTTTTGTACTGGGCTCCTGCCTGCATTGCCACCTTCTTCTGGCCACAAAGAAATCTGCAGCAGTCATGATAGAGCTCCGTTGAGCTCACTCACTCCCCCTCCCTCACTTGCTCATTCTGTGTCTCCTGCTGCTGCAAGCTGCCCTTATGTACTTGGTTTCTGCCTGCGTTGGTACCTTTTCCTGCCCACAAAGAAATCTGCAGCTGTCCTGACAGAGCTCCATTGAGCTCGCTCACTCCCCCTGTCTCACTTGCTCATCCTGTTTCTCCTGGCGCTGCAGGCTACCCTTTTGTACTGGGCTCCTGCCTCTGTTGGCATCTTTTTCTGCCCACAAAGAAATCTGCAGCAGTCCCAACAGAGCTCCGTTGGCCTCACTCACTCCCCCTGTCTCACTCGCTTGTTTCATTTCTGCCGGTGCTGTAGGCTGCCCTTCTGTACTGGGCTCCTGCCTGCATTGCCACCCTTTTCTGCCCACAAAGAAATCTGCAGCAGTCACGATAGAGCTCCGTTGAGCTCACTTACTCCCCCTCTCTCAGGTGCTCGTTCTGTTTCTCCCACTGCTGCAGGCTGCCCTTTTGTACTGGACCCCTGCGTGCATTGCTGCCTTTTTCTGCCCACAAAGAAATCCACAGCAGTCCCAACAGAGCTCCATTGAGCTCACTCACTCCTCTCCCTCACTCGCTCATTCTGTGTCTCCCGGTGCTGCAGGCTGCCCTTTTGTACTGGGCTCCTGCCTGCATTGGCACCTTTTCCTGCCTCAAAGAAATCAGCAGCATTCCAGACAGAGCTCAGTTGAGCTCGGTCCTCCCAGTCACTCGATACTAATCTGTCCCAGACACTGATTTCCAACAGCGACTGCGGTATTCTGTGCTGGAAGCATGGAAACACATTTCAGCCAGGATGTGAAAAATGACAGCTGTACTGTTCATAAGAGGGTGTGAACTAATGCCAGTGTTGAAAATATGGCTTGAAAATGTTGCTAATTTGCAAACTTACAGGGGTGCATGGAAACTGCACAACACACGCTCATAACACAGCCATTTTATGGAGTTTCATTACAAAATTTTCACCATAGGCATTTTAGGACCTCTGCTCATGAACAGTGTCAGTGTGATTTTCTTAATGTGTCCCAAACACTGATTTCCTGCAGCAACCATGCTATTGTGCGCCGGAGGCGTGGAAACACATTTCGGCTAGGATGTGAAAAATGATAGCTGCACTGTTCATAAGGAGGTGTGGAAAAATGGCAATGTTGAAAATCTGGATTGAAAATATTGCAAAGTTGTGAAGGTATGAGCATGTGTGGAAACTGCGCAATGAACATTCATAACATACTCATTTTATGGACTTTCATCACCAAATTATCAATATAGGCATTTTAGGACCCCTGCTAATGAACAGTGTCAATGTAATTTTCATAATGTGTCTCGAACATGGATTTCCCACAGCAACCGCGCTATTCTGAGCTGGAACTGCAAACAAACATTTCAGCCAGGATGTGAAAAATGACAACTGTACTGTTCATAAGGAGGTGCAGAAGGTGGCAATGATGAAAATCTGGAGTGAAAATATTATTATTTCGCGAAGTAACAAGCGTGCGTTCAAACTGCACAACGCATGCTCATAGCACAATTATTTTACGGAGTATCATCACCAAATCTTCAACATAAGCATTTTAGGACCTCTGCTCATGAACAGTGTCATTGTCATTTTCTTAATCTGTCCCAAACACTGTTTTCCCACAGCAAACGCGCTATTCTGCATTGGAAGAGCGAAAACACATTTTGGTCAGGATGTAGAAAATGACAGCTGTACTGTTCACAAGGAGGTCTGAAAAAATGCCAGTGTTGAAAATCTGGCATGGAAATATTGCAAATTCACAAAGTTACGAGCGTGCATAGCAACTGCACAACGCACGCTTGTAAAACATTCATTTTTTAGATTTTTCCCACCAGATTTGCAACATAGGCTTTTTGAGAGCCCACCTCATAAACACTGGCACTGTCATTTCATTAATCAGTCCTGAAAGGGGATTCCACGCAGTGACCACAAAATCACCTTTCGGGGCCAAATAACGCCATGACAGTGCCAGAATTCATGAGGAAGGGTCCCCAAAACCCCATTTTGAACATTTGGTGCCAAAATTCCAAAAAAATGCCTGAGATATGCATCAAAGTTGAAAAAAACCTATTTGTTCCATTATACAGCTTACTGGCATTTCCTCAGTTCGCGGTCAGCTTTGAAGAGTGCAGACATGTTCCCAGTCCACCGAAGATGGTCGCGCTGGAATCTTGAGGTAAATATGGGATGAGGGGGTGTGGGGAGGTAGGGTGCACAGTGGGTGGGTGCGGGTTGTGGGAGGGGGTCAGGGAGACCACCGAGGGACCATTTCCTTTTTCCACAGGGAAAAAAAAAACATTGTGGGACCGTTTTTGTTTTTACAGGGGCATGTGGCACACTGGGGTGGGCTGCCAGCATGCCAACAGAGTCTTTTTTGGGGGGCAGCTGTTGCCAATGGGGGATTGGGCACTCCCATCAGCACAACAAAAAGGGGGGGTTACATTATGCTGACGAGGACTGGGCACCCCATCGGCATACACCAAAAGTGGGGAGGTTACATAATGCTTACAGGGAGTGGGCTTCCCTGTTGGCAACATCAACCTTGGGGCACTGAAGCTGATAGGGATTGGGGCCCCCATCAGCAAACAAACACAGTGGGGGGCACATGCTGCCTTGGGGGACTGGGCATCCCCTCGGTGAGGGGGGGCTTAATATTGTTTGTGAACACGGCGGCAAGCTGCTACCATGTTCACAAACAGTATCACTGTAACAAGGTTCCACCCAGCAATGACGGGTTGCTTCCTCATTGCAGCAAATGGCATATGCTGCAATGATGAGGAGGCCCCTGATTGCAGTGGCTGAAACCTTACAAGGCTGTGGCACGCTGGCTGAACTAGTATCAGCAGCAGCATGCCACAGCATTGGGGAATGCTGGCCAAGCCTTTAAAGGCTGTGGGGGCATTGGCCACAACAGTGCCACACCTCCACAACCTGCTTCTGGAAAACTGCCGCAATATGTTTCTTGCTGTGCACAATCAACATAATAATAAGCAACTGCAATGGTAAAGTGTATTGAACCCCCCCCTCAAAAAAAAAAAGTATAACAAAAAAGAAAATGAATATAACCAGATTCATTACTAGTTAACTTCTTAGTGACCCATACAGCAATAATCAAACACTCTTCCCCATGTACGCAGACACAGTACTGCTATGAAGAACTGCTAGCACCTCATAAACATAGTTCTTACTCCATCAAAATTATAGTAGCAGACTTTATTAAATGTAAGATACCAGCAGCAGCTGCTTTAAGTTCCAAACATCCAGTAGTATAAGGTGTGTAGGTACTCACACAGAGTTGCTCAAGCAGCCCATCTTTTGAAGTGCACACTCACTGTCATTAATTTAATTTCAAACAATTTCAAAAACTTTGAACACTGCAAACTTTGGCTGTGGACCTCTGGAATGCCAAGGATATCAGGCACTCGCGTGACTAACGTTTCAGCATCACACTGCTGCCTTCCCCAGAGTGGTATGATGTGATGCCACTCACTCTTCCATACTAATTCTAATTAAAGTGACAGTACCACATTTACTAATACTTGTACTTGTGAAAATAACCATTGCAAAATACAATATGTAAAACAATCTCAGATAATAAACAGTACTATTAATATGTAATAACGAACAAAGGGCAAAGACATGGGGGGGGCATTTATTCTTGTCACTGTGCTTAGCACTGGTCATCCCCATCCCTCATTTCCATGATCCCTATTTCCCTTCCCCTTCCCCTTTTTGTGCAGTTTGGGTAGTAAATACAATACTGTTTTTTTTCTGGATTATCCATTATTAAAAAAGTACAGTGTTTACACTCAATTACATTTTTGGACATACAGTGCATTCCACTTGTGTGCCATTCAGATGTATGCCATTTTTGGTTGTATGCACAATTTTCAGCAGTCCTGATTATTTTACTATTTACTCAGTGTAAACCAGTTTGGATGTATGGCATGCAGTTTTCAGTTGTATGTATTTTTTTTTGTCTACTACATCATATGAACATACGAACATACGTAATTTGCCAGCAGATAAAGGCCTAGAGGTCTATCAAGTCTGCTCGAATGTGCAGCTAGCACCCCTTATTCTGCAGCTGCCCCTCCCTTCCACCTTTCCCCTTCATTAACCCTCCCCCTTGTCCTGTCCCATCCTCGTTTGAAGCAGTCCACTGTTCTACTGCATACCACTTCAGGAGGTAACGCATTCCACCCAGCCACCACCCTCTCTGTAAAAAAGTGTCTCCTCATCTCCCTCCTGAACCTTCCTTGTTCCAGTCTCATATCATGGCCCCTGGTATACAAAAAGTATGGAGGATAGGGGACATCCTTGCTGGATTCCCTTTCTAGGGGGAAAGGGTCAGACAGGAGAAAGTTTGTTAGTACTCTAGCTTGTGGGGCTATATAGATTGGGATAATGCAAAGCAGAACCTGGGACCAAAACCAAAATGTTGTAGGACAATACGAAGGTAATCCCATTCCAATAAATCGAAATCCTTCTCAAAATCGACAGCTAGTGTGGCTGCTGGCATTGAGAGGTTTCGGGCAGAGTGCATAAGATTTCAGAGAGGGTGGATGTGGTCTGCACTGTACCTTCCCTGCACAAAACCTCTTTAGGATGGATGTATTAGAGTAGGCAGGAGTGGGTTTAACTTGGTAGCTATGGCTTTCACATATATCTTGCTGTGTGCATTGATAAGGGAAATGGAACTGTAGCTTGCAGCTGATATGTGGTCTTTACTCTTTTTGGGTAGTACTGTTATAGTAGCCTCCCTTAATGTGGGTATATGGTTTCCCGCTGTTCTAATTCCGAGTACACCTGACATAATACCGGGGATATCGCTGAGGCAAGGGCTTGTAGGAAGTAAATTGAAAACCCGTCCCACCACGCTGCCTTACCTTTTTTCAGTGACAATAGGGTCACATTGACTTCTTCCACCATGAGACTGGCATCCAAGAGTGCCTTTGTTGTGTTGATAGCTGAGGTAGGGACAGCTGATCAAGAAAGTGTTGTATACCGGTGGGTGTGGCTCACTGAGAAGTTGTGAATGGATTAACATAGTAGGCTTTCATGATAGCATTAATCCCTGTCATGGAAGTTTGTATCTTTTGGGTATGTGGGTCTTTCAAACCTGGGATATATATGTTGGCCTCTTGCTTCCGCAGCTGGTATGCTAGGACCATTCCTCCTTTGTCTCCCTCCTTCCCAGTATGTATGCCTTAGTCTTAGTATGGCTAGCTCAGCTTTTCTGGATAGGAGTTCATATACCTCCATCCACAGTTTGATCTCTCTCCTGCCTAGTTCTGTCTGTGGAAACAGATTATGCAAGGCTTTATATTTTGTTTCAGCTGCTTTTAGCTCCCCTTCTAACTCCTTTAGCTCTTGATCTCTCTGTTTCCTTCCGTGTGCTGAGTACCCTAAAATGTCCCCCCTAATTGTAGCTTTGTATGCTTCCCAGGTGTTACCTGCTGTAGTATCCAAAGTGGGATTTTCTTGGAAAAAGGCCTTGGTTTCCATGGACACCGAGGGCAGAAAGTCGGGGTCATGTAAGAGGAGGATGTCCAGTCTCCAATTAGAGAAGACCTGAGGGAAGGGACCCCAGGACATCAACAATTGTACTAGGGCATGGTCTGAAATTAATGTTGGGAGGATGGTGGAGTCCAGGGAGGCTTGAGTGAGGGTAGGGAAGCTGAGCCAGAGGTCAAGTCAGCTGAATGTCCCATGTACCCCTGATTGGAACATATAATCTCTTTCTGTCGGATGCATCAGGCACCAGATATCTACCAAGCTGAGCTCCTTCATCATGTACATAAGAGCCTGTGCTCTCTAAGGTGACTCTCTTTCCTCACGTTGCTTCAATCCATCACTGGTGTAAGTGTTAAGTTAAAATCTCCCCCCCCCATAGAATGGGGACATCTTTGGCAGTTAAGGAACCTGTATGGTTGGCTATATCATGATAAATGCTGGACTGTCTTCATTGGGAGCATATATGTTGGCTAAAAGTAGTGAGCCAGTCTGTGTTTCCATTAGGGCCAGCACCCATCTGCCTTGGAGGTCTGATTGGGTGGTTATATGGGTCCAGGTGGGGTTCTTGTGTAACAGGATAATTCCCCCTCATTTCTTGGAGGGGAGGGCAGGCATGCATTTCCCTCCCAATCCAGTCTTTTAACAAAAGAGAATGGTCATCTTTAATGAGTTTCATTTCTTATAAGAAGGCTATTTGGGATTTTAATCTCTTCAGGTGGGACAAAACAGTTTTCCTCTTATGAAAGGTTTGCCTCCAAAAAGGGTTTAGCGTTGCTGCTGCACTTCAGTATTTGGACTTTATATACAGTAGAAGTTCGAAACCAGGCTTCTTTAATAGTCCAAACATATATTGTTTTATTATTAAATTTTTAAATAATCATCATTAATTCCAGTGCTGTTTAGTTCCTATAGACATTTACTGTCCAGCTTTAAATATGAAAATGTTCTTTATTATAATACCAACTTTTTCCCAGCATTTGTAATGCCATTTTCTTGACCCATCATCTTTCTTTCCTCCTTGGCTCAATCGCCTAAATCCTCGGGATGGTGGATGTTTTTCCCGCCTTCATAAAGCATTTAAAACCTCTTATGGAATGGATGCTTTTTCCCAAAATATGGCCAAGGTTTATAAAAGAGCTTTGCCCTGTTTAGCTGCATTGAACATATGTGCTCCTGTATTTAGGCAGTCCCGTGAAATTCAAAGCTGCTGCTATCACGACTTTTACCATACTTTTCTTTTATGGCGTCCAGGTTGCGCAGTTCCTCTTGCTCTCCACCATGAATTGCATCTCCACGGACATGCGACATGCTGATGTTTTGGAGCTAATATGCTCCTTCTTCAGAGATGGCTCTCCATTGGGTTATGCTTCCTTATAAGTCTATTGTTGCTAAGCAACCTCCTTATGTTGTTTAAAGCCAACCACAGCATTTTCATACAACTAGAATCTGAAGCTTATGATTTTGTATTTTCTTTTTGGCACTTTTCTTTCCTCATTATAGCTGCATACCCTGTTATCACAATTTCATTTTCATTTCATGTTATTTTAACTTTAGCCTTTATCTCGAACTTTGAACACTTCATTTCATCATTAAAAAAAATACACTTACATCTACAATTTTATAAACTTAGTCCCTGTGTCTTAATAAAGTGCTTATATATATACACACATATTATTTCTATCGGAGTCTTATGAAAGAACAGTACACATATTTACATTTAATATTTCAGTACAATTCTTATGCAAAAACTATACACATATCCTCTACAACTTAGCTTAAAATAAAATATTATGACTACAGTGCTGTTGTAGCAAAATTCTATATTTTATACATCATGTAACACCTCCCTAAGTCCTAATAAACTGCTTATGTATACTTATTTGGTTCTGGACAGTAACATCATGGAGGAAATATCATGGGAAAAACAATGCAGAAGAAACATAGTGGACCACAACATCACGGAGGATAAAAGAAAGCTGAACAGAAATTATGCAAATATGTATGCCCTTCACTGCAACAGTGTAGCCGATGTAGGTGCGTGAGCAAGCAACCGTGTGGTGAAGAGGAGCCTCCAGTGCCCATCACTGGGATACCACCAACAGAGCAGCAGGAGCCCATACAACAGGGCTAAGAGGTATGGGGGGGGGCTGATAAATGGTATAGAGGTGGAGGGGTGTCACACTGTCGCAAGAGGTACACATGGGAGGCCTGACCCCATTGGGTACAGGTCCTGGGGAGTGGGGGTATGTGTGCAGGAGTTATGGCAATGGACCCAGGACTGAAGGACAGCCAGTAAACACTGCATCCCAATACACTGCTGCACATGATAAAAGGCTGTGCAAGGGCAAAGATCCAGCCTGCACCCCATGGAACAGGTCCATAGCAGGACACACAGGAGGTGAGTGCCCCACCAGTCAAGGTACACAAACTGCAAGCTGTGTGTGCCTGGCCCCCCCAACAGTGACACACACAGGGTGGTGTTGTGGCCATGGGTGTCTGGGCATGCAGTGGTAGGTGGTGGTTCTCAGGTTGGGGGTGGGTCCCTCATTGGGGGGGCTTGCTGTGCTCTTGGCCAATGTGGACCTACTGCCCACTGCCCAGGACCTCAAGTGTTGGACCCCCACACCCTACCCTGTGAGGTCCTATGTCACTGCAGCACCATCTGCAATAGGTGTTTGCCAATGCGCCTGGGTGCTGTGTGTGTTGGCCATTGTATCTGTTGCAGGAGTGCATGGCAATGCTCTGTGTCTGGCCACCTGTACCATACTTTCCTGCTCATCCATGCCACTGGCCATTGGCCATGCCTAGTGCATCCATGCACTAATATCATGCTCTGTCCCATGTATTGCTGGGGGCATGCCACAGTATGCTTCCTGTCCCCTTGGAGCCACTGCCATGTGGTCCGGTGTTCCCCGCTGCTTGCTTTAGTTCGCCTGTCCATGTCCACATACCATTGTCCTGTGGCCACCTCTTTGTCTTCCATGTGGGGGGGTTGCTCCCTTTGTGTGCGTCTGTGCCTGTAGGCACCCATGGTTGGGGTCCAGTCACCTGCACACCACAGTGGTGCTCGTTCCCGGTTGTCTTCCCTCCCCATGCTTCCCTTTGCTGTACACAGGCACTGGTGCCAACTGTTCTGCTGTGCCGGTCAGGTTCTGTCTTTGGCTGTTGGTGTTTGCTCCCTGCATTGTCCCTGGCCTGCACTGTTCTGTCCCGTGTCATGATGTGCTGCCAACATTGCTAGTGGCTATGTTTTTTCCACTTTGTTTTCATCTGCAATATTGTGTCCTGCAATGTTCCTGGCCGGATCCACTTATTTTATTTTCCAAACTTCTGTGCAAAATCCTCTCTTACTCCCATTAATATAATCTGTGTATCAGAATATAAACTAGGAAACAAAGTTCTTTTTATAGATAGCTGCTATATCCAGAGTCTTCATTTAATTCTTTGGAGGTCAGGGTCTGAAGTTCATGGAACCAAAAATGCTTCTCTTTGGAGTAACAAGTCTTTAAAATGTCCTCCTCTTACAGGTTTCTGTACTTTTTCAATTCCTATGTGTGTTAAGGAGGCAGCTGACCCATGTTAGCCTCTTGGTAGAGTTTAGCCATGGTGTATTTGTTTTTGTTTACGCTTATGTCTGTTTTCTGCTCCCCTATCTGAAGTTTCAAGGCTCTTTTTGTTTGGCCTATTTATTGGTATCCACATGGGCAGGTGAGCATATATATAGCACCTTCGCTACAGCAGTTGTTAAATCCTTTTATATGATATTTCAGGGTTTTATTTAACTCTAAAAACTGATTAGCGTTTTGCTCATAAAAATGCTAAAACATTGTGAGAATGCATAGCACCTGCCTCACCGTGTTTAACAAACATAACACTTCTAGAAAACCCTATATAAATACTTTCTGAACAGTTAGTATTGTCCCAAGAAAAAAACTGCTAATCAATTATTTAAAATCCTGTATTTTCTACCTGACCTCAGGTGGCTGAAGCATTTTGTGTTCCTTATGCTGCTGCATTGGGTACAGTTCTCGCATTTGAAATTGCCCTCTGGGGCATCTTTCATCCAATCAGGTTTAATTTTTTTCTTTCCTTCTAAAAAATATGTATTCACTACCATGTGTTTAAGGTTTGAATCCCTTTTATAAGCAAACAATGGATCTTTTTCTATGATTCCTTTTAGTGCTGGATCTGTGTCTAGCACATGCCAATGTTTTTGTACTGTGTTTTTGAGGCTTCCATAGGCTCCATTATATTCCATACAGAAATAAATTATTTTTTCTTCTTCACCTTCTGAATGATTAGTTTTTATTTCTAACAATTTTCCTCATTCCCGTTCATTTACTTTTTCCAATGCTTTTACTGGAACATGTGGTTTGTATCCTCTATATGAAAGCCTTTCACACATCTCAGCTGATTCTTTTTTCCTCACTTCTTCCTCACTGCAGTTTCTTTTCATATGTAGCAGCTGCCCGTAGGGAATATTATTCTTTGTATGTTTCGGATGCTGGCTATCATAGCGTAATATTAAATTTCTGTTAGTTTCTGTTTTGTATAACTTTGTTTATAAAATGAAATCTTTCCTAAAAATTGTTAGGTCCAAAAAATTCACCTCCTTACTGCTTTTTAGTGATACAAATTTTAAATTCCTATCCCTAGTATTTATATAGTTCAGGAATTTTTCTAGTTCTTGGTCTGGTCCTTCCCAAATGAATAAGATATCATCCACAAATCATATCCATTGTGTTATGTTCTGATGCCACATATTGTTATCCTTATTCCAAATATATACATTTTCCTACTCCCTAACATTAATGTTGGCTAGGGTTGGCCCCTTCTGTTTGACCCATAGTAATGCTGAAAACTGGAGGGTTATCTCAGAGACAGCCTACAGATACAAAGTCTTGCTGCTGTCTCTGCCAGACTACAGCTGTGCCTACAGAAATTACATGGAAGAAAACAGAATTTCAGAGTGTAGTCTGGTAGAGATGTTCCGGTGCCCTTGTTGACCGAGTGCAGGGGTATGAGGTGAGACAGAGCTATTTATTTGTTTGCCTCACTCACCCTGGGTGGCAGAAGACCAGCTAAATGCATCATACCCCCTCTGAGGTAAGCCCTTCTCAGGCTCAAGTATGGCAGCCGCAGCGGTCTCCCGCTCCTCCGGCCCTACTCACACCCAACCCACCCAGAAAAGAAAAACACAAAAGAGACACTTAACTGACTGCATCACTCAAGTTCAGAGGAGTTGGTTAAGTCTGGTGGCAGCAGTTCTGGTGGTGCTTGCTTCGGTGCACTAGACTCCATGGAAACTGGATTCTCTGACTGAATCGGTGGAGGAGTTTCATGGGCTACCACCCCTGCCCAGGAGTTCTTGGTGAGTTGTACAGCATTAGGTCCTGAGGTGGTGAGTGCGTTGTGGGGGGGGGTCATCCATGTCCTGATGAGCAGTTGCTGAGTGCTCCAAGGGGGCATACCCGTTTTCTGAAAGTACAGGCTGAGAGTTTCCTCTTCTGGTGTCTGCAGTTCATCCCCACTGCCACTCCCCAGCCTGGCTTTGTCATTTGGATGGATCCGCCTATTGTGTCTGCTTTTCTGCTGCCATTTTCGAGTTTTGACTGGGAGGGCACATGTTCCGTGGGTGTCTTTACCAATTGTGCTCTCCTGTGTACTCCAAAGGCATCTGTCTTCTGGTGTCTTCTCTGGATTTTGTGGCCAGGGACATTGATGGGTACTGATTGTGGGCAATTCTGGATTCTCGGGGCTCCTCCAGCCAGGTCTGATGGATATAGTCTATCAGGTCCTTCAGCATGGAAAACAGCAAGGGGTTACCATTCACCACTACCCGCACTGCTACAGGGTATCTCAGTGAAAACTGTATTCCTAGGAAGTGAAGCATCTGTTGAGCCTTGGAGTAAGCCTTCCATCTGTTCCATCAATTTAAAAAACTTTGAACAGTTCAGACTTTGACCATGGACCATTAGTATGTCAAGGATATCAGGCACTCATGTGAATAACATTTTAGTGACTTAGTGACACCTTCCTCAGAGTGACATGATGTGCTGCCACTCACTCATAAATACTAACTCTAATTAAAGTGACAGTATACCATTTACTAAAGTGCTACACATATATACAGTCAGTTCCACTTGTATGCACATGCTTGGGATCCTGGAAATTTGTGCAGACAAGCAGAATGGCATACAACCGGAATCAGTGATTTTCTAATGTGGTATGGACAGAGGTTCACAAACATGCAAGTTTACAAGGCAGGACAGTTTAAGTAATGAGTACAATATTAAAATCTTTACTAAACATTTGCTCTAATGTATCAGAAGATAGGGTCTCTCTCCATAGTCTCTGTTTTATACTGCATACTGTATTCCAAATTCAGACACATTAAAAGAGCGGGACCACTTGTCCCCAGAGAACCATTGAATGAGTGCTTTCTTCAATCTGCAGGTCTTTAACATTGCATTTGCATTTCTTCTGCCCATTACACCACTTCCCCAATCTCAAGATCTTTTTCCCCCATTGTTCCAGGATATTGAACTCACCATTGATATGTATGTATGTACCATTGAGTGGTGTTCCACAGGGCTCGGTGTTGGGACCAGTTTTGTTTGGGATATTCATTGCAGACATATCATGGGACATCAAGAGCAAGATCAGTCTGTTTGCTGATGATACCACGGTAGGCGCGGTGGTGGATGATGTAGGGGGATGGCAGGGGTTGCAGGATGATCTGGCAAAGCTTGAAACCTGGTCAGATACCTGGCAACTGGGCTTTAATGCCAAAAAGTGCAAGGTGCTGCATTTTGGGATGAAGAACCCAAGGAGGAGTTACCAGCTAAGGGGAGTGCAGCTAGCCCAGACAGAGGAGGAGAAGGATCTGGGTGTACTCATTACAGGGTCAATGAACAACTCAGCACAATGTAGGAAGGCAGCTGCAAAAGGCCAACAAAATGCTGGGTTGTATTGCAAGGGGTATATCCTCGAGGAGGGAGGAGGTGATTCTGCCCTTGGCTGTAGCTATACAACAGCACAAAGACGTCTGTGGCCTGCAAATAGGGAAAGACCAGTACACCACATTGATATATGCTGATGATCTCTTAATCCCTCTAGCAGATGTTGAATGTTCACTGGGGCACTGCTTGACCTCCTGAAGGACTTCACAATATACTGAGGACTAAAAGTGAACCAATCGAAAACAGAAATTCTTCCCCTTAATCATTCATGTCAGCAACAGAATATGCCCAGCTCATGGCCTAAAGTGGAATCAGGAAGAAATCATATATATTTACGAATCAGAATTGCAACCAAAATAGAGTCCATCTGGGAGAAAAACTTGGGGCCATTACTAACTGAGTGTAAAGCTGAGCTGGATCATTCGGTGCACCTTCATCTAACCATGGCCGGGAAGGTTGCCACCATCAAAATGATTATGGTCCCCAAAATTTTGTATTTGCAATCCCATATCCCACTAGAAATTCCATCCTTCTGGTATCAGAAAATTGACAGCATGATTGGTGCCTTTCTATGAAATGGACAGAGGCCATGATACAGTCAAAATAAATTAAGGGCGCACTGGAAGGTTGGTGGATGGGGCCTTCCATGGATGGAAGGGTAAAAACTGGCCTTCCAAACAGCCCAAATGCTCTGCTGGTTCCAGCCAAGCTCAGACTCCTCCACTCAGTGGGTCCGGATGGAGCAGGGACAGGCTGAAATACCTATACTTGCCTCCCTGCTATAGGACAGCCAGTCCCAAAAATATCACTCTCACCCTATCATAGGCTCCACACTTAAGTATTGGTGATTACTGTACAGAAAACTCAAAATATCCCCAACCCCCACCTCACATACACCTATCTGGCATAACCAAAAACTCCTAATTGATAAGAGACCCACATTCTGTTGGGATACAAAACCCACATGGATGCCCGCAGCAGACTAATACAGTGTCCCTGCATGACAAAAGGGATTAACTCCCATTGAAATTGCATTGTTCCCTGCAGTAACTATACTGCAGAATTCTGCAGAGTTGTGCTTGATTCAGGCGAGCTTCACTGTACTAACAAGCTGCTGCACTCGTGGAACAGAACTCCTGCTGCCCTTCAGAAAGCCAAACTGATAAACCAGGATAGCAGCTGGAGATGTCATCAACTGGGAGGGGGGGACCTGTAACACGTTATGTGGAAGTGCCCCAAAATATATCCTCTCTTGGTGGCAAATCAGCCAAGTAGCCATCAGGATCCTTCATAAATCAATAGCGGTCTTTGACCCCCTTTTTCTGCAAGGCCTAAAGTCAGAAGAACGCCACCTAGCTCCAGCAGAACTCAGATGGCTGATGATTTTCGGTATGCAAGCCAAATGCTCCCAGCTATGCAAGTGATGTAGTACTAAAAGTCCTACGACTGGCAAAATTATTATTTGACCTTCAAATCTCCATGAATTTGACAGGATCTCACATGCTAGCCAGCTACAAATGTAACACTTTCTTAAATGTTGGGAGCCTTACTTGACTTACATACTGTAGCACAGAGGACTGGCATAGGCTAATAAACATACACTCCCTCAGTAATTCCATTCCGGAAATGAAACCGGGGTGCCTTTGGCTTGTTTTTAGATTGGTTTGCTAACTCTGCTAACTCACACATGACATAATCATATGCGAGTCGACTTAAGCTATCTGCTATGTTACTTTGTGGAAATATTTCTTCATTGCAGATTGGGAGACTTTTTATTGCCCTGCCAGAATGTATGGAGTCCTGATCAAGTGCAACCTTGCCAATTGGTCTGACTACGTTATCTCCTTTGTTCAATGGGCCATTCTCCCAGGTGTAGGTATGTACGTTTTACAATAGAATGTTTCCAGAATACTAGCAATACCTGTTCATACAAAGTATTTACTCCCTCCAATCTGTGTGAGGATACTGTACCCTGCTTTGTTCATGTAAGCTTGTGTTTGTGTTCTGTATTAATTAAAATCTAATAAAACATTTAACTTTAAGAAAAAAATTCAAATCAATATTTCAACTACCAATGTGTCAGTAAATCCAACAAAAAATGCTGCTTGGGATGTAAACTTTGATCTCTTGTCTCCTGATTCTGTAGAAGTTTTCAAAGAAGCTGCAGATTTATTTCAAAATACAACAGACCCAAGAAATACAATAATGTTCTCCTTAGCATTCAACACTGACAGACACTCAATAATTACAATAGCTAGAAAGACTGGTACCTTGAAGTTTAAAGAAGCAGCTTGTCAAATATTCCCTTTATTTGTTCCCGCTACACTACAGACAAAAAGCATTTTTTTGCAATGTAAGAAAGGTCTGGATAATACTGGAGTAAAGTTTAAACTTAATTTTACTGCTATGTGCTGGGTCACATGTAGAGCTGATAAAAGAATGTATGTCATACCCAAGCAAGTTAAAGCTTATGTACTTGGAGAAACATATGCAAAAGAAGAAGACAAGAAAAGACAAGAAGAAGAAAGAGAAGAAGACATCTTTGAACTAGAATAGCATAATGCTGGACAATGAATGATGAATAATTATTTATGATCTTTAAATAATTCCTTAACCAGAGTAAAATGAATGTTTTCTATTTTCCTTTTCATAGAGATGAACTCAAGATTAGGGGATTAAATAATTTGAATATTACTAGAGCAGATGCTTTTATTAAAGGGACACTGTCAACCCTTTTTTGCAAGATATTATTTCTAGCTGACAACCTACATTTTATTGTTGCTCACCTTCACTAAAATTTATTGATGTTGCTGGTTGTTTCCTTTCTTGCTTCCGTTCTTAGTAGAACTGAAATGCATGGTAATGGTGAAATTATATATAACCTTGTTTTGTTTTTAATCCTTGATCAAGTCTTATTGTATTTTTTCTAAATGTTACAAACACCTCCAAACAGTGCAGCCACTCATGATGCAATAGTCTTCCCTCCTCCCACTGCATCATGAGTAGCTGGACTTTGTGGGGTGTTCCCACATCCAGGAAATATGCAGTGGGGGTTATCAAGAAATGTAAACAGACACATTTTTGTGTAGTAACACCAGTATGGTGGGCAATCTATTTTTCACTTTTAGAAAGAAAAAAGGAATCAGAATCAAACAACCAGCTAGATCAGCAATCTTTACATGATGTAATTAATCATAAAGTGTGTTTTTTTAAAACTAGGAATAATTTAAAGCCAAAGGGGGGTTGAGAATATCCCTTTAAACTTTAGGATTGTGTCATCTCCTGAACTTCAAATATTAATTTCTACTTAGCATATAGATACACGGAATATACAACAATGATTAAATTAATGTATATACAGTATAGTACTGTAATTATTTTCATTACTTTATGACTCATATTGCTTCCACCCATAATAATTCTTGAATCAAACATTCTCATTGTGGACTTCATTTAGTAATTTACAGACTTTTGATTTACTTCTATTTGAATAGACAATATTAATGTATTAAGAAAGTACAACATTTTTATGTTATGAATTAATATTTTACTATATATGCTGAATAGTGAAAATCTAATAAACAATTATGAAAGACTTTTTTAAAACTATCTTATAATTTTATTCATCAATACAAAAGATAGTATCGAGACAGAATATCATTCCCAAACAGTAGTATCAGTGCTATGTAATTGATTTTTTTTAGTTGTGTCACAACTGAAAATCATGTATCACTAATATATTGAAAAAGCAGGTTCAGACAGTATCAATACATACAGAATAGCAGGGCTATATACAAACGATATCCTCTGAGCTAAATCTTAACTGCTGGATGCAAAGTTTTCAATTGAATAAAAATGTAATTTCTAGCCTCAACAGTTCCAAAGTTAGACCTTTCAAAACATAATTTCTTTGAAATGTCATAACTTTGAAACTGTTAGGGCTATAGACTTAATTTTTTTTTAATGAGAGCTTGGAGTCACCTAAGTACTGTAGATAGGTTCCACCATGTCTGTTTGATACCTATAAGGTTGACCGACACTACAGTGATATGACGATGCCGATGGCGACTATGCCGCTTTGCAATTGTGCGGCCGGACTGCCATCACGCACAATGCACCAGGGCATATTCTGGCTGTTTGTGTGGGGTGGGGTTGCCCCCGCACCCCCACTGCAGGGGGCTTAGACCCCAGCACTCTCCATAAATAATATAATCACCTCAAGGTCAGAGGTATAGGGGGAAGAATGGAACTCCCCTGGGGCAGCAACGATGGTGGGCACTGAAAAATCATTGGAATGACAGTCAGTTGGGTTGCAGTGCCCCCACTGCTCTTGTTGTAGGGGTTTCACTGTGCCAACTGCACACCCTGTAGATATGCCAATAACATATTACTACAACCATATGATAATATAAAAACACATAAAATGTTTCAATCAATATAAAAAAAGATTTGCTAAATTTTTAAAGTCCTATAATTTTTATTAACATATTATATTGATATATAGACATGAATAGAAATGGGAGGACCATATTGTCAGGCCCGGCTTCAGGTTTTTGTGGGCCCTGGGCAATGGACTTCCAATGGGCCCCCCTCACTACAACCCCCAACCCAAAACATTTTTTGTTTTAATTTTCATAGTTTTTATATGAAACCTCAAACCAACAACAGCAGTGAAAATTATCACCATCCATATCCAGGCACATACTTTTTATGTTATAAAATGTAATTTGATATGCACCCCAACCCCTATGCTGTACACCGCCCACCTACACTGCACACTGGCTGCCTGCGTGCATGTGTAAAACTAAAATGAATTTGGATTCCTGGAAACTTATCTTTTCTCTATTCCTGTCTGGTCACCACCACAATCAGTCCCCCCTTCCCTGAAATAAAAAATACACACTGCAAAATTAATTCAACCAGTCCAGACTGTCCAGTGCCACCTTTTATTATTTTAATTGAGTCCTGAGAGAGATAAAATGTTATTAGAGCAGTCAGGTGACAGATTCAGATTGAATGATGTTGCATGCTTGCTTTCAGCCTTCTCTATCAAACTGTGTTTGTTCATTCAGAAGTTTAACTTCTTCATTCCAGCCTCTGCATAAAAATCAAACACCCAAACAGCACATATATTATCCACATGGTGTGCTTGCCTACTATGTAAATGAATACTTCCCAGTAAATGACATAAAACAATTAATTAATTTGTTGAAATAATAATGATACCATTTTCTTTTATTCTTGTATTTAATACAATACAAAACATAACTTTTTTCAGAGCACTAGAGAGGTCAGTGAGTCACTGACTGCTGTAGTGCTCCTCTATAAAAATTATGTACGAACATATGAAATTTGCCAGCAGATAAAGACCCAGTGGTCTATCAAGTCTTCTTGAATGTGCCACTAGCACCCTTATTCTGCAGCTGCCCTCCCTCCCACCCTCACCCTCCCTCTTACCCTGTCCAGCCCCTTTTGAAGCATCCCACTGTTCTACTGGATACCACTTCCACTGGTAATGCATTCCATCCAGCTGCCACCCTCTCCAAAAAAAGTATCTTCTCATCTCCTTCCTGAACCTTCCTCCCTCCAGTCTCATATCATGGCTGAAGGTGTCCCTCCCCTCCCTTGCTTTGAACAGCCCCTTCATACCTGTCTTGTTTATTCCTTTCATGCACTTGAAGGTTTCAATCATATCCCCCCTGCTTCTCCTCTCCTCTGGTGAGTACATGTTCAACTCCCTCAGCCTACTCTCATATGGTAAGTCACCAGCCCCTGGATCATTTTTTTCACCCTGCACTGCACCCCCCTCCAGTAATTTAATGTCTCTCTTCAGATACAGGTGCCGGTACTGCACGCAGTACTCCAGGTACGGTCTAACTAATGATCTACACAGTGGCAGAATCACCTCCCCCCTCCTTGAGGATATACCCCTTGCAATGCAACCCAGCATTTTGTTGGCCTTTGGAGCTGCCTTCCTACATTCTGCTGAGTTGTTCATTGACCCCGTAATAAGCACCCCCAGATCCTTCTCCTCCTCTGTCTTGGCTAGTTGCATTCCCCTCAGCTTGTAACTCCTCCTACTTGGGTTTTTCCCCCGAAAATGCAGCACCTTGCACTTTTTGGCATTGAATCTCAGTTGCCAGATGTCAGACTGGGTTTCCAGCTTTGCCACATCATCCTGCAACCCCTGCCATCCCCCTAGGTCATCCACCACTGCACCCATCTTGGTCTTGTCAGCAAACAAACTGGTCTTGCTCTTGGTGCCCAATGATATATCTGCAATGAATATCCCAAACAACACTGGTCCCAACACCACATCCTGTGGAGCACCACTCATCACTACCCTTGGGGATGAGAGCTCCCCACCACCACCACCCTCTGTTGCCTTCCCTGAAGCCAGTTCCCTATCCATTTCACCAGCTTTGCACCTGCCCCTGTGCCTTCTAACTTACTTCCCAGCCTCCCATGTGGCACTGAGTCGAATGCCTTACTGGAGTCAAGGTACAGGACATCCACTGCATGGCCCCCATCCAATTGCCTAGTTACCCAGTCATAGAACTCCGCAAGATTATTTTGGCAGGATCTGCCACTTATGAAGCCATGTTGTCTGCTGTCCTGTAGCCCTTTGGCCTCCAGGAGGGCCACCAGCACTCCTTCAGGATAGCCTCCATTAGCTTACCCACGATGGTTGTGAGGCAAACCAGTCTGTAGTTCCTCAGTTCATTCTTAGGGCCACTCTTGAGGAGAGGCACCACATGAGCCATCCTCCAGTCCTGAGGTACACACCCCAAGTGTAGTGAGGCATTGAATAGGTCTGCCAAAGTTCCTGCCAGGACCTCTTCCAGCTCTTTCAGAACCCTGGGGTGGATGCCTTCTGGGCCTGGCACCTTGTCCACCATCAGTGCCCTCAAACCCTCCAAAACCCTACCCTCCATGATTTCCTGGTCCGTCACCACCACCCCTCCATTCCTGCCCTCCCTCCCCCTTGGGTATCACCACCCCTTCTCCTTAGAAAATATCAAGCAGAAGTAATTGTTTAGTGCTTCTGCCTTATCACCCTCTGCTTCCACTCTCCCTTCCTAATCCTTACTATATGGTCCTTACAGCTCCTTTTCTCCCTGATGTACCTGAAGAAGTCCTTCTGCCCCTTCTTAATGCCCTGCACCAGCCTGAGCTCCTCAGATGCCTTGGCTGCCCTTACTGCCCTTGTCTACTAATAAGGTAGTATTGGTATCAAAACACACATTAATAATACATTCTGTGGTATTTTTTTCATTCTTTATCAATGTCAGCAGCCAGGCAGCAGCACTTCCTATATGAGTTAATAAAAATATAATATGTGATCACTGATGTTGATAATACTATACTATATTATGCTACCTTACTTGACTCAGTCAGGTGCTGACCGCCCCACCCGAAAGTGAACACATTAGAAGTTAAATCAGATCATACAGCCATTCAGCTGCCTAATAACAACTTCTACATGCAGGTTGGGATATTGGGTTAGGCTGGCTGTTGTAGGGTGGCTCAGTCTGCCATGCCTGCACTGGTGACAGGCTTGATGACAGCTGAGCTTCAGAGTGGCAGTGTTGTGTCCAATCCAAGCCTAACAAGGCAACAGGCATGGGAGCACACACAGACTGAGCAGTCAGTGGACCAACCAACCAGGCAGTTGTTGGACTCCTGGGAGTTAAATAAACAAACCCAAACCCTACCCAAATACAAACACACGATGGGAGAGGTCAGAGTCAGACTCAGAGACTCCAGAACAGTGGAGCCACAGCAACTATTTTTTTCTTGACTTTCTGCAACATCACTGCTCGGGACGGGATGGGACCAAAACTTTAAGAGTAGAGATTATAGTTTAAAAAAGAAAATTCTATGGAGCTTATGCATCCTGGAGTGAGGCCTTTGGGGGCTGTGGAACAGGCAGGGTTGATTGGTTGTTGTTGGTTCCTGTTCCTTCGTTGTTCCACTAACCTTCCCCATATCATTCATGTTGTGCCCTTCCTGGCATGCACCCTCCGCTCTCTCAGCCTCAAAGTCAGATGCACCACCATCCACACCATACATTTCATCATAAGCTGACTGGACTGCAAAGAGGACTGGACAGACTGTTGTGTAGCTAAGCAGTAGCCTATAGCAGCTGCCTGCTGAAATAATAATAATAAAAAAGTTAAAGTCCCTTGACTTACTCCTGATTCCCTGTGCTGCACCTTAAAAGGCAGTCCCATCTCCATGGTCATGATCAAGTCCAGTCTCAGTCTGCAAGACAGGCTTCAAGTTCAGTCCACTTCTGCAACACACACAGACACACACACACACACCCATACCACTCAGGTGAGGTAGGTTATCTCTGATTCCTTCTCCTTCTGATAGAAACATAGAATTTGATGGCAGATAAGGACAGCTTGGCCCACCTAGTCTGCCCATTTCCCTACCTAATGGATAAGTTGCAGATTGTAGTTCACCAACAGCCTACTTCTGATTATCTCTTAGGGCGATGGGCAGGTTCCCTACCCTCAGGGAGCAGGTGAGATGAGGTCACTATGCACTGTCGCTGTTGGGATTCTTAAATAAAATGTAGGGGGGCCCCTTGGAGGTCATCACTGCATCTGCTTGACAAGCAATGCATATTAGGTCAGTCTGGTAGCAGAACAGGAGCCCAGAAAAAGAGAGGTACACATTGAGCCAAAGTGTCACCATTTCCAAATGATGCAGCATCTGAGGAGGGGGTTTCAGGAAATACTAAAGATGATAGAGCGGGTCCGTCTCCATGGCAGCAGCAGCAGTGAGCAAGCAAGCAACAAAAACACTTTAAGGGATGGCCAGGCCAGTATCATGCTTCCTCGCTCAGTCTGTCTCATGAGTCACACAGACTGGGACAACAGATGCTGGCTGCCCCGGCTTGCTCATCTGCCGCTTTTGGAGTTTCCATTCTTTCTCACTCAGAGAACAAGAAATCCGATCTGCAGTGAGAGCAGAGCCTGCATCATTTCACTTCATAGTACACTTTTTTTGTTTTTTAGAGCCCTTCCCCTCCCAATGGGTCCCCTTCTAGCATCAAGGCCCCGGTCAGTTGCTTGTGTTGCCAGGGCCAGCATCAGCACCTGGGCAACACGGGCGGCTGCCTGAGAACTAGCGCTAGAAGGGGCCAAAGTGCTCAAAAAATGTTGTCTGAAGTGAAGTGATGCAGGCTGTGCTCTCACTGTGACAGATTGCTTGTTCTCTGAGTAGAGATGTTGTGAAATAAAATTTCACTGGTGAAATTGCCGCAAAACTGGTAATTTCACCACGCCAAATATTTCTCCAAATTGTGAAATTTTGCCTGAAAATGGGCAGTTGTAATGTATAAATTAAATTAGTGGAAAAGAGTTGGGCTGATAACCACAGTAAATTAACAACAAAAAAAATATCATCCCTGGTGTCTAGTGATCCCACTCCAATGGCCAGTCACCAGCCCAATTCCCAAATTTAAGAATCCCCCCAACCCACCACACCACCGAGATTGGCTTCAATTTCCCCCCATCACAGTATAATAATAAAAATAAATTCCAGTATCAACTGCCTGGTGTCTAGTGGACCCCCACCCACCCAACATGTCATCAGATAGTATCCCCCAGTACTCTGAGCAGGCCACTGGCACAGCCCTCCACTCACCTCCATGACTGGCAGCCTGTCTGAGCGCTTCAATGAATGAGCGCAAATGTCCCCATCATGATATAATAATAAAACAAATACCCAATCCCAACTCCCTGGTGTCTAGTGGACCCCCACCCTGTCATCAGATAGTGCCATCCCTGCTCCACCCCAGTACCCTTTGCAGGCCACTGGCACAGCCCTCAACTCACCTCCACAGCCAGAAGCCCATCTGAGCGCTTCAATGAATGAGTGCATACTTGTGCAAGCACATGCTCATTCATTGAAGCACCCAGACAGGCTGCTGGCCATGGGGGTGAGTGGAGGGCTGTGCCGGTGGCCTGTTCGAGGTACTGGGGGAGCAGAGGGGCACTATCTTATAACAGGGTGGGGGGTCCAGTAAACACCAAGGAGTCTGGATTGGGAATTCTTTTTAGAATTATACTGTGATGGGGAAATTTGTGCTCATTCATTGAAGTGCTCAGATTGGCTGTCAGCCGTGGAGGTGAGTGGAGGGCTGTGTCAGTGGCCCGCTCAGGGTACTGGGGGTGCGGGGGGGCACTATCTGATGACAGGGTTGGAGAGTCCATTAGACACCTGGGAGTCGGGATTGGGAATTTTGTTTTTATTATTATACTGTGACAGGGGGAAATTGATGTAAATCTCGGCAGGGTGGTGGTGGGGTATTCTTCAATTTGGGAATTGGGCTGGTGATTTGCTGGGGGGGGGAGTGGGACCAATAGACACCAGGGATGATATTTCTTTTTGTTACATTACTGTGGTTATCAGGAGGGGAGAAAAGCCTGAAAAGGCGGTATTTTGTTTTCTAACAAAAAGGGTACCAAAAGTGGTGTCATTTCACCCATGAGTGGCGAATTTTTCCATTTCGAAGGTGAAATTTCACATTCCATGGGGAAATCGCACTTTGTAGCCACAACATATTTCATGAAATGCTCACATTTCATGAAATATTCTGTGTAACAAAATGCATTAATTTTGCACAACACTGTCTATGAGTGAGAAAGAATGAAAACTGCAAAAGTGGCAGGCAAGCAAGTCAGGGCAGCCGGCATGTGTTATCCCTGTCTGTGCAACTCATGAGACAGACTGAGTGAGCGAGCAGAACACTGACCTGACCATCCCTTAAAGTGTTTTTGTTGCTTGCTTGCTCACTGCTGCTGCTGCCATGGAGTTGGACCCACTCTATCCTCCTTAGTACTTTCTGCCCCCCCGGATACCATGTCATCTAGAAATGGTGAGCCACTTTGGCTCAGTGTGCGCCTCTCTTTCTCACTGGGCTCCCACTCTGCTACCAGATTGACCTCATATACATTGCTTGTCAAAAAGATATAGTGTTGACTCCCCAGGAGCCCCCTACATTCTATCTAAGAGTCCCAACAGTGACAGTGCATAGCAACCTCACCCCACCTGCTCCCTGAGGGTAAGGAACCCGCCAAGGCTCCCTAAGAGATAATCAGAAGGAGAAGAAATCAGAGATAACCTACCTCACCTGGGTGGTGTGTGTGTGTGGGGGTGTGGGGGTGTGGCAGAAGTGGGTTGAACTTGAAGCCTGCCTTGGAGACTGAGACTGGACTCGACTGTGACCACTGAGATGGGACGTCTCTTAAGGTGCAGCACAGGGGGATCAGGAGCAAGCAAGGGACTTACATTTTTTTTTATAATTATTTCAGCAGGCAGGTGCTTCAGGCTACTGCTTATCTACACAACAGTCTGTCCAGTTCTCCTCACAGTCCAGTCAGCCCATGATGAAATGTATGGTGTGGATGGTGATGCATCCAACTCGGAGGCTGAGAGAGCAGAGAGTGCATGCCAGGTAGGGCACAACATGAATGATATGGGGAAGGTTAGGGGAATGGCAGGGGAATGGGAACCAACAACAACCAACCAACCCTGCCTGTTCCACAGCCCCCCACCCCAGGGGCCCCACCCCAGGCTGCATAAACCCCAGAGGTTTTTTTTTCAAAACCATAATCTCCATTCTTAAAGTTTCGGTCCCGTCCTGATCGGTGATGTTGTGGAGAGTCAAGAAAAAATAACTGCTCCAGAGTCTCTGAGTCCGACTCTGACATCTCCCATCTTGTGTTTGTATTTGGGTAGGATTTAGGTTTTTTTATTTAACTCCCGGGAGTTCTGCAGATGCCTAGTCAGCTGGTCCACTGACCGCTCAGTCTGTGTGTGCTCCCATGGTTATTGTCTTGTTTGGCTTGGACTGGGCACCACACTGCCACCCTGCAGCTCAGATGTCATCAAGCCTGTCACCTGTCCCAGCACAGCAGACTGGCCCACCCTACAACAGCCAGCCTGACCCAATGTCCCAACCTGCATGTAGAAGTTATTATTTGGCAGCTGAGTGACTGTATGATCTGATTTGACTGCTAATGTGTTCACTTTCATGTTGGTCGGCCAGCTCCTGACTGAGTCAAGTGAAGCAGTGCAGTATAGTATGCTATTATCAACAACATCAGTTATCACATATAATATTTTCATTGTATACCACCCTCAACAGCAACACCAACACAGCGACCTACATCGCTGTCAACAAAATCGACAGTTCGTCAACAGGTCGCTGTGTTGGTGCACCCAGAACAGAGGCACACTGTCTCCCGGTCCTGCACCCCCCTCTCCAAATCAACTCCGGCTCAAAGTTGATAATCTAAAGTATGGAGGGTGAGGGGGCAGAGACCCTGATTGAGGGTCTGGTGGGTAAAGCCCCGATAAAAAGGAACGGAGATAATTGGATTTATGTGGACTGCAACTTGTGGTCGACATAAATCCCGCCACTGTGATGTCGGTTGACAAAAGTGTTGTCGAACCGGCATCGCAGAGCCTATTTTTATTACCCCAAATAGTAAGTGCTGCTGTCTGGCTGCTGACATTGAGAAATAAAGAAAAATATACTACAGAATGTATTATTAATTTGTGTTTTGATACAAGTACCACCTTATAATTTTTAATGAAGAGAATGAGAGGCAATAAGACAGTCATTGTCATTTTTTTAAAGCAGTCTGATTCAGATTGGATGATGTCCACTGTATGTGACCCGGGTCATTCCTGAAAATGCTCCCTGGGATCAGTGCACCTACCCAGTTACCAAAGTCTTAAATAAATAAATAAATGTTGCATGCTTGCTTTGTTTGCTTGCAGCTGTCTCTCAGTCAGACCCTGTTCACTCGGAACTTATGAACATATGAATTTGCCAGCAGAAATAGGCCACTCGGTCTATCAAGTCTGCTTGAGTGTGAAGCTAGCACCTTCACCTTGCAGCTACCCCACCCTCCTTCCCAATTACTCCCCCTTTCACCTTGTCCCATCCCCTTTTGAAACTACCCACTGTCATACAGGCTACCATCTCCTCTGGTAGAGCATTCCATTCTGCCATGAATGACCCTCTCCGTGAAAAAGTGTCTCCTCATTTCTGTCCTAATTCTCCCCCCCCTCAATTTAAGGCTGTGCCCTTTTGTGTCTCTCCCTGTCCTCAGCCTGAGTATCCCCTCAGTGCCTACTTTGTTTATCCCCATTACGTACTTAAAGGTCTCAGTCATATCCCCTCAGTCTCTTCTCTCCTCCAAGGAGTTCGTGTTCAACTCTCTCAGCCTCTCCTCGTATGGTCTGTCCTCCAACCCCAGAATCATCCTTATTGCCCTGCATTGTACCCCTTCCAGTAATTTCACATCCTGCTTCAGATATGGGCACCAGAATTACACACAGTGCTCCAGGTGCGGCCTGACAAGTGCCCTGTAGAGAAGCAGGATCACCTCCCTGGAGGAGATCCTTCTCGTAATATAACCCAGCATTCTGTTGGCTTTTGCTGCCATCCTCCTGCACTGCTCTGTATTGTTCATATTCCCCATTATAACCACCCCTAGATCCTTCTCCTCTTTGGTGGTCTCTAACTGCATCCCTCCCAGCTGGTAACCCCTCCCTGTTTTTTTGCTCCAAAGTGCAGGACTTTGCACTTTTTCGCACTGAACCCCAAGTGCTACGCTTCCGACCACTCAACCAGTTTGGTCAGGTTGTCCTGCAGCCCCTGCCAACATGCTATATCATCCACCACCACCACCCCCAGTTTGATATCGTCAGTGAATAGACTGATCTTATTACTGACACCATATGAATATTCCAAACAACACTGGCCCCACTACCGATTCCTGCAGCACCCCACTCATCACAGCTCTTGGAGATGAGAGTTCTCCCCCCCCCACCACCACCACTACCATTTCCTGTCTCCCCTGCAGTCAATTCTCAGCCCATTTAACCATCTTAGTCACCACCACCACCATGTAACTCTACTTTCCTCCCACGTATCTCACCTTCCCTCCCAACCTCCCATGCGGCACCGAATCGAAGGCCTTACTGAAGTCCAAGTATATGACATCCACTGCATGACTCTTATCCATGATCCAGACGTAATACTCAACTAGGTTAATCTGGCAGGATTTTCTGGAGACAAACCCATGCTGGTGACTGTCCTGGAGCCCACTGTCTTCTTTAAAGGTCACCAGCCTTCCTTAAGTATTGTCTCCATCAGCTTCCCCATGATGGAAGTTAAGCCTACTGACCTGTAATTACCTGGCTCATCCTTTGGTCCACTTTTATGGATGGGTACCACGTTGGCCATCCTCCAGTCATGTGGTATGCACCCTGTGTCCAGGGAGGTATTAAATAGTTCCATCAGTGGTCCAGCCAGGATCTCGTCCATTTCCCTCAACACACTGGGGTGTATGCCATCCGGTCCTGGTGCCTTATCCAACCTCAGAGCCCTTAACCACTCCACTACCCTACCCTCAGTGATCACCCCATCCATTACCCCCACTCCCCCTGCCCACCCTTCTGTGGTAGCTGACCTCCATTCTCCCTCATGAAAAACAGAACAGAAGTACTCATTCAGTGCTTCTGCCTGATCCACCCCTTTCTCTTCCCACCACCCATCCTTCCTGATCCTCACTATATGGTCTTTGCTACTCTTTCTCTACCATATGTATCTGAAGATGTCCTTTTCCCCATCCCTGATGCCCCACGCCAGCCTCAATTCCCCCGGAGGACTTAGCTGCCCTGACTCCCCTAGTAACTTCCTTGAACCTCTTCACATACTCCTCCCTATTCTCCCCCTTCCTGGATTTCTTGTATTTCTTGAATGCTGCTTTTTTTAGCCCTCACCATTTCTAAGACCCCTCTACTTAACCAGCTAGGCTTTTTAGCCCTTCCTTTTTGCTCTGCAGTTTGGTACATGTCTCAGTAGCCTCCAATATCATCAATTTGATTTTTTTCCATTTCTGATTCGCATCCCAGTGTGGCTGTATTCCTTCCAGATGCCCCCTTAAGATTTCGCCCATCCTACCAAAGTCAGCCTGTCTGAAGTCCACCATCCTGGCCCCTATACCCGCTGCTTCTCTGCTCATATTAAGTGTGAACCACACCAAGTGGTGGTCACTTCAAGCCAGTGGGTCCTCCACCCCCACCTTCCTTACAGCCTCCCCAATAGCCAGAACTAGATCCAGTGCATTCCCCAACCTAGTTGGCTTAGTGACCATCTGTGTAGGAAGCAGTTCTGGAAGTCATTCAGGAATATTTGCTCCCTAGCATTCGAGGTGGCTGGGGTGCCCCATCCACTCCTGGTAGATTGAAGTACCCCCAATCACTGTGTTACCTTTCCCACACACCTTCCTAATTTGCTCCACCAGCTCCCTGTCCAGGACTTCCCCTTGAGTCAGGGGCCTGTATATCACCCCCATCCTGAGAATCCTATTCCGTGTGTCCTGGAATTGCATCCACAAGGCCTCTGTCCTACCCTCCTCCCCCTCTTTCCTTGCACACTTTATTCCTTCCCTTATGTACATCACTACCCCTCCCCCTTTCCCTTTGCCCCATCCTTCCTGTAAATCCTATTGTAACCCCCCTACAAATTGGTGTTTACTATGATGCCTTCCTGAGATCCTTAATGCCCACTGTCAGGCCGGTGTCCTGTCTTAAGTAGTGCTATCTATTTGTGTGAGAGTGCCCTAGTGAGCCTCCATGCCTGTCTCTTTAAGAAAAGGGCTAATCTGTGTTTAGAAATTAGTCTGGGCTGGGTTTGAGAATTTAAGGCTTGCAAATGGCCAGATAGTTTGTTATACTGAACCATTCTGCAGTCGCTACTTGTGTGGAGGGAGCCTTTTTAGGAACTGTAATTGTTTATTGCTTATTTGCTGTCATAGTAAAGCTAGAGGAGTTTGCCTTACCTATTTTTTTTGCAGCTCAAACATTTGGATGGGAGCCACCATGTTAGGTTCTTGATTCCCAGTATTTGGACCAATCGAGCCACTGAGGACCTAAAATGGAGAATGTCTGCAGGGGTCTTATGTGAAGATATTCTGTAGTTTTTGAAGTTTTAAGTGTTGGCGCACAAATGTACCTGGAGAAGGAGCCCTTGCTGTGACTGACAGTTCCCTTAGCCAAAAGAACCTTTTGGATTACCAAGGAAATAGTCAGAACTGCCTGAAGCAGTGAATCAGTCAGAGTTGGAGGTTGAAGAGTGCACAACTCAAGCTTTCGAGCAGCTGCTTTCTGAAGGAGTGTAGGGAAATTGGCGGGAAGAGGCTTTGATGGCCTTCCTGCTCTGTTTTCAGTAACCTGAACTGCCTATTGCAGAAGTCAGACCTTTCCGATTGCCGGCTTGCATCTGCAATGGAAGAAAGAAGAAGTTGTTATTGCGACTTGTGATTTGGACCAAAGATTTACTAGAGATGTGATTGGCCCAGCTTGTGAGAAGGTTACCCTCAGATCGGAAGGTTTGCACAATTAGGCTGTTAATTTGCAACCGGACACTATCTGAACTGTTGCTCTGAGACGTTAGTGCAGTAAATGTGCTGAATGTGTTTTGTGGGGTTGTGATCTGGTTCCCCATGATCAGATCCATTACGCCAGCTGGAGGCTTCACCAGCAGAAGATCACAACTTTTTGCAGAACTGTTCATTCAGCCTGGTCCCTGCTACTTCAGCCTAGGCCGCTACTTGTGCTTCAGAGACCTTTTCAGCAAAAGACCAGCCAGAGGATTCATCCCCCTGTCCAACACCATCGAGTAGGTAGTGGCCATCTTAAGGTGAGCCATGTTGTCCCTGCTTCCCCTGGGATTTTCTGATCATCACCATGAGGTCTACATCTTATCTGTCCTGCATCCAAGTTCTGGTAGTGTGAGTACAAAATCATGGTAGCTCCCTGCAACAAAAGTAAAACTCATTGTGGTACCAACTAATTGATTCTTTTACTGGTTTCTTGCAACAGACAAAGCCATTCAGCTTGGATTACAAATTATTGGGTTGTGTGCATGCTTAACTGTTTTTCTTCCTTTAAGGGCCCCAACAACAGCTGCAATGCCAGCCACTCACGGCAATGCTTCTGGCTAGCCTGCATGACATACTGGGCACCCAGGGTTGTTAGACTGTCTAACTGGGACGTAAAGTGCATTTCAGACAATCCTGATTTAAATCAGATCACTAATCAGTCTGCTAGATTCACGCCCCTTCCTTGTGCACTGCCCCTAAATAAAACTGATCATCTTCGTTCACAATTAACCTGGCTAGTGTGCATATTATTAGTTGTGTAATAGTGTTAATGCTACACTGTTGCATTGCTGATCTTATTTTCCAGGGGGTTTCCAGGACCGTTGCAGTGGATCCAGCCATGGTGGTAAGTGAGAAGGGTGTGAGCACATTATTACTACTGCCATTTGGTTGTAAATGTGTCATTGTATTATTTCTTAGGCCACTAGAAAGGTTGGTGGGTGGTATTAGCATCCTAGAGGGCTATACCAGAGCAGCTGAGCTACCCCAATAATATTTCTCCAGGTGGAGGTACCCAATCACAGAACTCAGGCGCCTCAACCTGTGCATTGCCATACAGGCAGGGGTAGTAGTCCTTACAATAGCACCACCTAGGGGTTACAGCTTGGAGGCACTGCTGAGATCTGTGCCCTCTAGTGGTCAAAAACTGAATTTTCAGCCAAGTGAAGAACTGAAACAGTATTTGAAATGAAGGCACTTGCTACACCTAAATGGACCCCCCCCCCACAAGCTGGTTGTGCACCACATGCTGGAGTGGAGTGAGGCCGAAGGGGTTGACTCCCACCATGCCATATTACTACTTGATATCCATGTTGGGACTACTAATGAAACTACTGAAGAAACAATGAGGAAGGTTAAATGTCTGGGAAAGGTTGAAGGACTGGGGCCGGACTCAGATCTATTTGCTCAGACATTGGTGACCTTCCTTTCTTGAAGCCTCCCCATAGACCCAGAGGCAGTACCTCCAGTTATCATGCTGAAGGGATCCCAGAAGGGGTGGAGAGTTATTCATTTGCATAGTGATCTATCTTCCCTGGGGGGGCCCTCAGGGTAGAGGGTTTTAAGGACAAATTATTGAGACTTCTATCTGCTGAGGTGTGGACAGCTAAGGACTTGTTAAAGACTTTGGAGGATTTAGGGGAGACCACTCCAGTACAATCTCCTCCAGTCTCTCCGTCCACCCCAAGGCATCCCCCATTGTAACATCCCCCATTGTGATACCCTCTGTACAGCTGGACTCCTATTGCAGGTTCAGATTGTTCTCTGGTGCAGTTCCTGTGCCAATGGGGGAGGATGACTTGGAAACATGGATGGACTACGCTACCCCCTTGGTTCAGGAGTGGCAATGCTCTAAGGGGGAGAAGAGAAAGAGACTTATGGAAAGTTTAAGAGGCTCTGGACTGGAGGCTTTTCAGTTCCTTCGATCCACAAACCCAGAGGCCACAGCAGCTAAGTACCTATCTGCTCTAGAAGGGGTGTTCAGCAGCACCAAGTCTGGAGAGGATTTAATGTGGAAATTCAAGTCTGCTAAATAGTGGAAAAATTAGAAGTTGTCTGCTTTTGTCACTCAACTTGAATGGGCCCTGCAGAGATCACACAGAAAAGGGGGTGTCTCAGCCAGTGAACTGAATCATGTCAGGATGGAGCACATCCTCAAATCTGCCCGGTATTCCAGTGTGCTTATGTTAAAACTGAAGTTTCAGGACTGGAAAGTTTACCCTCCTGAGTACTGTTGGCTGATGAAGGAGATCCAGGAGGCTGAAAACTATGAGGATGGTTGGGAACCATATGCTGGGGTTGTACGCACTGCCCCGACCATCAACTGGCCTGATGAGAAAGGGGAAGCCCTTGAGACACAGCAGGTCTGACAGCTGCTGAAAGAGCTAAAAGAGATGTGAGCCAGCCAACAAGCCACTGCTGAAGCTGCCAGAAACTCTCATTTTTGGTCTCCTGAGACTGAGACTGGCAGTGAGGCCCCACCCATGGGTGTGGGGGCTCATGCACTTACTGCTGAATCTCAAGCTGAATCCAAACTGGTGGAAGAAATGAGAAAACTGCAAGCTTTGGTGGGGGACCTCATACATGCTATATGATCCTTTGCCTCCTGGCAGAACTGTAGAGACATTGAGCCCAAGAAAAAGTCTCAAGATGGCAGTAGAACTCCCACCCCAGACTGCTATAAACTTCAGGAGGAGCTGAACCACCCTGGGGATCTCAGAGAAAAGGTATTCTGTTACAGGTGTGGAGAAGACAGGCACACCCAATGAGGTTGCAATTCCCCTGAAGATCTGCGGAAAATTACTGTCAAGCTACTTAACCTGGTTTGACAGAGCAAAATGAAACCTCAGCAAGGCTCACCCCAAAAATTTTTTTTTTCTGAAACTGCTGTGAGCCAGTCCACAAAACAGATTCCCCTGGATTGGCCTGAAATGGTGGGTCCATCCATGGAAACTACGGTAACAACCAACAGCGTATCCACCCAAGCTGTGTTAGACAGTGGCTCACAGGTTACTGTTGTATTTAAAGACTGGTACAACCAACACCTCACTGATCTCCTGCTCTTATCCCTAGAAGGACTGCATGACTTGGGGTTGAGTGACAAATCTTATCCTTACCAAGGGTACATACAAATTTGGTTGTCTTTTCCTACTGCCGTTGCTGGAGTAGATGAACCAGTGGAGACTCTGGCTCTGATGTGCCCTCCGATGGGGATGTACAATGGTATCCACTTGTTGATCAGGAACAATGCCCATATGTTTGGTAGGCTAGCCCAGCTCTGTCAAGAGAAACAAGGCCAGCAGACTGGGAAAGTACTATGCATTTTGGCCATCGTGTGCAGAGCCTATGACTTGCAGATGAAAAATAAAGAGGTTGAGAAAGATGAACCAGTGGGAGTAGTATGGAAGAAGGATCCAGAATCCCTTGTGTTGCCCCCCACTGCACGGTGCACCATCAGTGGTGAAGTGCAAATTAAAAAAGACGTCAAAAATTGAATCCTCATGTTGGATGTCCTAGAAGAGGGGAAACTCCCTGAAGGACTGTTGGTCAAGCCTAGCATCCTACCAGCACAAGCTGTCGCATATGCCTGGCAAGTGGTGGAAGAAGTCCAGAATATGTCTGACCGGGATATCAGGGTAAATCAAGGTTGCACCCTGGCCACTGTGTATTGTGCAGACACGGCTCTGTTGCCTAGCAAGAAAGGCATTGCAGAGACCGATGAGGTAACCCCCGACCTATTGACTTTGGAGAGTCCCCCACGCGCAGTGAGGAGAACAAAAAGTCAGTCAGAAGCTGGCTCAGAAAAGCCAAGTATTCTCTTTAAAGGGGTGGGACATTGGATTTTCACTGGGGCCGAACACTACATAAGACTACATGATGAAAGGCCTTTACGTGAGAGATCTCGATGTCTAGCCCCAGCAGATATCGATGATGTTCAACGCCACCTCCAGGAGATGCTCGCAGCTGGCATCATACAAGAGTCTCACAGTCCATACACTTCATCTATTGTGGTAGTCCTGAAGAAAAATGGCTCAGTGAGGATGTGTGTGGACTACTGGACTTTGAATAGAAGAACCATACCTGATCAGTACACTATGCCTCACATTCAGGATGCCCTGGACTGCCTCGATGGAAGTCAATGGTTTTCTGTGTTGGATCTCCAGCGTGGATATTACCAGATCCCAATAGCCCCTGAAGATAGAGAAAAAAACAGCATTTATCTGCCCTTTGGGTTTTTATGAATTCTCGCGCATGCCTTGGGGTATATCGCGAGCACCCGCCATTTTCCAGCAGCTGATGGAACAGGCTGTGGAAGACATGAACTTATTAGAATGCCTTATCTACTTAGATGATGTCATTGTGTTCGGCCCAACCCTTGAGGAACATGAGATCCGTTTGTCAAGGTTCTAGACCAAGTGGAGGATTTTGGGCTAAAATTATCAATAGAGAAGTCTCAGTTTTTTCAGAAGTCCATGAAATATGCTGGTTATATAGTGTCATCTGAAGGGATCCAAACTGACCCGAACGAAGTGAAGACCCTAACCACTTGGTCCCAGCCTAGTAATCTTAAAGAACTGCAAATATTCTTGGGGTTCTGTGGACACAATCATTGGCTCATAAAAGACTACACCAAAGTCATCTGCCCTTGGCTCAACTTAACTCAAGGCTACCAACCTACAAACAAAAAATACAAGAGAAGCGCTGTCAAAGAAGATTAAAAGGTCTACTTTTGGACAAATTAACCTTTTGGAACCAGGTGTACCCACAGTGTGAGGCAGCATTCTAAGATATCATGCACCAACACACTCATGCATCCATGCTTTCTTATGCAGACCCTTGCAAGCCCTGTGTTGCACACTGATGCCAGCTGGAAAGGACTTGGTGCCATTCTATATCAAGAGTACGAGGAAGGTTTGCGCCCAGTGGTGTTTGCTGGTTGAAGCCTAACACCTTCTGAGAAGAATTACCCTGTACACAAACTGGAGTCCCTTGCCTTGAAATGGGCTGTGGTGGACCAATTCCATGAATATCTGTGTGGTGCAAAAATACTACTAAAGACTGATAACTATCCCCTCATCTATGTTCGGACTTCAACAAAGTTGGATGCCGCTGGACATCGCTGGCTATCTGCACTTTCTACTTAAAATTATTCCATCGAATACCAACCAAGCTTAAACCACATTGATGCTGATGCCCTTTCCAAGAGATCTGACTCTAACTTGAAGTGGGTGAGAATGTCCGAGCAATCTATCAAAGCTCTTTGTCAAAAGTTTGATAAAGATGAGCACCCCTCTCCTGAAACTGTTGACTGTCTGGCAGACTGTTTGGGTCCTCCTGATACTTGTGGCCCCACAGCCTACTGCCAACTTGTAGTCTTGGGCCTCAATATGTTGCCTCAGCTTACCCACAACACATACAGTGGGCTCAAACCCAAGACCCTATGATCAAGCCTGTGCTGGATGCTATCCATTAAGAAAGAAGTGCGTCTAAATTGCGTTCTTCTGATCTGCAAATTGCCCTGTTGTATAGAGAGGGAGCCAGGTTAAAGCTGTATAACAAACTGCCTTACAGAAAAACTCTTAACTGACAAGGCTAAGTTATCAAGCAACAACTAGTGTTACCTATAGCATTCAAACGTGTAGTTCTACGGGCCCTTCATGATCAGATGGGACACTTTAGCTGTGACCAAACTATAAATCTGGCTCGCGCTCGATTCTATTGGCCAAAAATGGGGGCTGATGTTAAAACTCACATCAGAACTTGCAGTCCTTGTCTCTTGAGGAAAGCTCAGCCCCACCCAGAGGGCTACACCCTAAGTCAATATTTCTACCAGTGCACCCATGAAGCTTCTGTGTATTGACTTCTTGTGTCTTGAGCCAGATTAAAATAATACTGACAATGTACTAGTAGTGACTGATCATTTTACTCGTTATGCCCAGGCATATCCATCCAAAGACCAGAAAGCATCCACAGTGGCCAAGTTCCTAATTGAAAAGTTCTTTGTTCATTATGATGCTCTCCCCCCCCCCGAGAATCCACTCCGATCAAGAAAGAGATTTTGAAAGCCATTTGATCAAGGAAATGCTCTCACTCTGGGGGGTGCAAAAGTCCAGAACCACCCCCTGTCACCCCCAGAGGGATCCACAACCTGAAAAGTTCAATCAAACACTACTAGACATGCTGGGTACTCTCCATTCCTGGGACAAGTCCAAATGGAGCCAACAGATAAGCACACTGGTCCATGCTTATAATTGCACCAGAAGTGATGCCACTGGGTTCTCCCCCTACCATCTAATGATTGGTCGGGAAACCCAGTTGCCAGTAGACATCTGCTTCAGAGTGTCCTCTAATGGAGTCAAAGCAGAGAATTACCTTCAGTATGTTCAAAAGTTAAAGGCCCAGTTAAACCATGCCTACCAATTGTCCAACACCATGGTGGCAAAGAGGAACTTAGCAAACAAAGAAAGGCATGACAGGCATGTCAAAGCCCAAGAACAGCAACCTGGGAACAGAGTTCTGTTGTGAAATTTGGGACTGCATGGAAAACATAAGATTGCCAATAGGTGGCATCACACTCCCTACATTGTTATTAGCAAGCTGGAGGATCTGCCAGTTTATAAAGTGTCTCCAGAGAATGACCCATGCACTGTAAAGACAATGCACTGAAATCATTTGTTGCCTATTAGATAAATCATTATTGAATCTGCCCCTTAAGATACTGCCCCTCCTGGGCCTGTAACCAGGGCTACAGCTAAGGAGAGATGGTTAACTCCCTCTCCAGTTGTTAAAGATTCAAGGCCTGCCATCAGTCATGTTCTAAATGAAATTGACTGCCAGTCTGAATCCAATGACAGTGAGTGTGGGGTGCCCTATTACCCGTCTTATGAACTGAGTCTGTTGTTTCAGGGTTACTCCATGTACAATTTTGGAGATGAAGCTAGACCCTTGGGACTGTCTAACCCACTAACCTTCTCTGCAGCTCCTGTGCCCCCTGAAAGTGAGGGGCAAAGTGTGACTTCTGATGTAGCTGACTCCCTGTGTCTTGTGGAATTAGCTGAGTCACAGAAAAGAGAGACAGAACCAGAAAGCAGCACTGGTGACATACCAGAAAGTTCAGAACTATTTGCAACTAACGATAATAAAAATGTTGTGGACAATAATGTTAATGAAGCTAATGATTCTGAAAGCATCAGGATTGTGTTGCAAGATTTGAATTCCATGGACTTTCCTGAAGATGACGAACCAGGAATTTCTTCAGATCCAAGCAATGAAAGCAATCTTGTTGAACCAGAACTAACAGAGCCAGAAGCTGAAAGTGCTTCTGGTGTAGTACAGACATCCAGTGCAGAGGTACCCCTGTTTTTAGAAGCAGACTTATTGGCAAGCAATGTTGAAAGAACTGAACCTGTGCCTGTTACCCCCAGAAAGTCTGGAAGAGCCACAAAGCCAGTGATATGCCTCAGTTATGACTCCCCAGAAAGTCTTGTAGATCTTCCATTACATTTAGTTCACAAAGAGGTGTATATTTCTGAAAGCTCTCTCTGAAATAGAGTTATTCTTCCACATCCAAGTTACTAGTAAAGTCCTCAGACCAGTGTACTAATGCCCTTGACATTGCAGCCCTAGTGTAGCTGATAGGGATAGGCCCCAAGCCATGTGGGTTAGTATGCAGGAGGTAATGCAGACCAGAACTGTAAGGGTAATGTGTCTAGATACTTGAACATGTTAAACTGTTTTGTAAAATGTTATGAAAAATGTGTTCTTATGGAACTGTCATTGCTAAAGAAAGTATAGCAGTACTGTTGTTATGGTTTATCTGCCTCACTGATACATCAGCTTTTATTTTTATTGTATGCTAATAAAATATGCATGTATTTTTGTACAGTGTCTTTATACGTAGACTCTTATAGTAAGGGTAGACTTGACGTGGATGACAAGTTTTTCCAGGCAGGGAAGAGTGTAACCCCCCTAAAAATTGTCTCAAGTAGTGCTATCTATTTGTGTGAGCTTGCCCTAGTAAGCCGCTGCACCTGTCTCTTTAAGAAAAGGGCTAATCTGTGTTTACAAATTAGTCAGGGCTGGGTTCAAAAATTTAAGGCTTGCAACTGGTCAGACAGTTTGTTATATTGCCCTATTCTGCAGTTGCTACTTGCGCAGAGGGAGACCTTTTAGGAACTGTAGTTGTTTATTGCTTATTTGCTTTCATAGTAAAGATGGAAAAGTTTGCTTAACCTACTTTTCTTGCAGCTCAAATGTCTGGATGGGAGCCACCATGTTAGGTTCTGGACTTCCAGTATTTTGACCAATCGAACCACTGGGGACCTAAAATGGAGACTGTCCCCAAGGGTCTTGTGGGAAGGAATTCTGTAGTTTTTGTAGTTTTAAGTGTTGGCACCCAAATGTACCTGCAGGGGGAGCTGTTGCTGTGATTGGCAGTTCCCTCAACCAACAGAGCCTTTTGGATTACCAAGGAAATAGTCAGAACTGCCTGAAGCAGTGACTCAGTTAGAGTCAGAGGCTGAAGAGTGAACAACTCAAGCTTTCAAGCAGCTGCTCCCCAAAGGAGTGTAGGGGAATCATCAGGAAGAGGCTTTGCTGGGCTTCCTGCTCCATTCTCAGTAATCCAAACTACCTATTGCAGAAGTTGGACCCTAGCTTGGATCTGCAGCAGTAGAAAGAAGAAATTGTTATTGTGACTTGTGATTTGGACCAAAGACTTGCTCCAGAAGCAATCCACCCAATCCACCCAGCTTGTGACAAAGTTACCCTCAGATCAGAAGGTTTGTGCAGTTAGGTTGTTAATGTGCAACCAGACACTATCCAAACTGTTGCTCAAAGAAGTTAGTGCAGTAAATGTGCTGAATGCGTTTCATGGGTCGTGATTTGGTTCCCTGCTATCAGATCCATTATGCCAGCTGGAGGCTTCACCAACAGAAGATCACAGACCTTTGCAGAACTGTTCATCCTGCCTGGGCCCTGCCACCTCAGCCTAGGCCACTACTCGTGCTTCAGAGACCTCTTCGGCAAAAGACCGGCCTGGGGATTCGACTCCCTGCCCAACAACATCGAGTAGGTAGCGACCACCTGAAGGTGAGCCATGTCGGCCCTGTTTCCCCTTTCATTCCTGATCATCACCATGAGGTCTACATCTCACCTGTCCTACATTCAGGATCTGGTAGCCTGAGTACAAAATCAGGGTAGCTCTCTGCAACAAAAGCAAAAATCATTGTGCTACCAACTAATTGTTTCTTTTACTGGGTTCTTGCAACAGACAGAGGCATCCGGCTTGGATTACAAATTATTGGGTTGTGTGTATGCTTAACTGTTTTTCTTTCTTTCTTTTAGGACTCCAACAACAGCTGCAATGCTAGCCACCCCGGGCAACACTTCTGGCTAGCCTGCGTGACATACTGGGTACTCAGGGTTGTAAGACAGTCTAATTGGGACTTAAAGTGCATATCACACAATCCTGATTTAAATCAAATCGCTAATCATTCTGCTAGATTTATGCCCCTCCCTTGTTCACTGCCCTAAATAACCCTGATTGTCTTTGTTCATGTTTAATCTGGCTAGTGTGAATATTATTAGTTGGGTTATAGTGTTTCCTTGCCTTACACTCCTTACCCAATTTCCCACCCTTCTCAGCCCCGCTCTTTGATCCCTCCCTGCTTCCAACCCAGTTTGTACGTGGGGGTTAGGCTTGTTTGTCTCCCCTTATCCTGAACTTCTCCATTCCAGTCTCTTTATTTCAAACAACAAAACAACACACATATACCCAAAGAGTAATTGTGCTGCCTCTATGTGATTGTTGTGAATGAATAGTTTCTCAGTAACTGACAACAGCAATTAATTAATTAATTAATTTGTTCAAATAATAATGATACTGTTTTCTTTTATCCTTGTACTCAATACAATACAAAACATCATTTTTTTTCAGAGGAGCCCTAGAGCAGTCAGTGACTCACTGCTCTAGTGATCTGAAAAAAATGTTTTGTATTGTATGAATACAAGAATAAAAGAAAACAGTATCATTATTATTCCAATGAATGAATTAATTGCTTTATGTCATTTACTGGGAGCTATTCATTCATATAGTAGGCAAGCACACCATTTGGGTAATATTGTGCTGTTTTGTTGTTTGATTTTTATGCAGAGGTTGGAACGAAGAGGTTAAACTTCCGAACGAACAAACACTGCTTGACAGAGACAGCTGAAAGCAAGCATGTAACATCAATCAATCTGAAGTTGACACCTGACTGCTTTAGTAAAATGTTATCTCTCTCAAGTCTCAATTAAAATAATAAAATGTGGCACTGGCTGAATTAATTCTGCATTACGTATTTTTTATTTCAGGGTGGGGGGGGACTCCTTGTGGTGGTGACCAGACAGGAATAGAGAAAAGCTAAGTTTCCAAGAATCCAAATTCATTTTAGTTTTACACACGCATGTAGATGGGTGGCATGCAGGCGGGTGGTGTTCAGCATAGGGACTGGGGTGCATATCAAATTCAATTTTATAACATAAAGAAGTATGTGCCTGGAGGTCGATGGTGATAATTTTCACTGCTGTTATTTGTTTTAGGTTTCATATAAAAACTATGAAATTTAAAAGAAAAATGTTTTGGGTTGGAGATCGAGGTGAACGAGGCCCACTGGAAGTCCATTGCCCAGGGCCCACAAAAACCTGAAGCCGGGCCTGCATGTTGCCTGGGTGCTGATGCTGGCCCTGTATATTGTTAAGATCTATACCTGTTGATCGGACTCCAAGCTTTCATTTAAAAAAAATTGAATTCTCAAGTCACACTTATCCTGGTTTATGAGTGAAAGTAATTTATGAAAATATACTTCAAAGTACAGATACTTGTTGAACTCGTCCCTATGATGCCTTTTAGCTACTTTGAGAAAAAAGGGATTTTGAATCTTTTAAATTCCGCCCACCAATTTGTAATTGTGTTGTATGTGTTTTGTGTTTGTATAGATTTGTGCACCTGATATAGATGTGACCATTGAGATTTGATTTTTGCATTGCCCAGAATCATGTTATTCAGCCTCCAAAAGGCAGTTTGTTGTCTTAGAGGTGGACTAGGGCTGCATTTTAAAATCAATGACAAGTGATCAGATGCCTTAATTGCTAGAATATTTGCTCCTTGTGCAGTTATAACATCTGATAAAATCAATACCAATCACCAAGGCATCTTTGCTATAAATTTTACCCTACAAGCTATGAATTGTTTTATATGCATCTTGTAGTCCAGTGGCATTCAGAAAATTAATGTTGCTATACACCTTTAAATTTTAATGACCCCTATCTTAACAAGACAGTGGACAATTAAAACCCCCTCCCAAGATGACTAAATGATTTGTGTGGAGGTAAGATTACCTACTTCAATAAAGCCATGTGGGCAGTGATAGACTAGAGGGCATAAATGTTCACAACATAATACAGCTTAGACATATACACTACATCCAGGAGTACACCCACCTCTTTTTGTACATAAAAATCAACCCTTTTAAAAAAGATACCATCCCATCACATAAGTCTCTCCCCTATGACCAGAATGAAACCAATGTGACCCAAAATGTTTTAGCCTATGAGATCTCATACAGTGATGTGATCCTAGTCTCTTGGTGGATGTAAGTCTGTGAATACCAAACTCGGGCTGGCCCATAGAACAAAATATACCCAAATTCCCACTGCCAGGTTTGCAATTGCCCAGGGAATCCTGTACCCACCTTTACATATAGCCTCACCTTTTACTGCCTAACCAGAGCTATCAATCTAGACAAATGGAAAGGCTCCTACAATAATATATGATGGTTTGCCCTTTCCACTTCCAAGTTAACACACCACCGTACACTGTACACCAAACTAGGCTGGCTATCCCCTCCCTCTCATCACCTATTTGCACTTGGTGGTATGATCAATAATGTTATCAGATCCTCCAGAGGGAGCAATCTTAGACCTGGTACTCTCAAATCGGGAAGGAGACAGGAACTCAGATTTAGAAGTGGGTAGCCATCTGGGAACAAGCAACCACCAAACAGTGTGGTTCACAATAAACAGCTGTAGTGGCAAGCCACACAAAAGCAAGGGGGCTGGACTTTAAGAGGTCTGACTTTGGCAAAATGGGAGAGTGCCTCAGAAAAGCACTAGCAAACAGGCAAGAAGGAGGGATGGAGGAACAATGAGGAAAAATCAAAACTGCCATCACAGAGGAAACAAACCTTTGTGTAAAGCAAATTAACAAAACAAAATGAAGAAAAAAGCCACTATGGTTCTCAAAAGAGGTGGCAGGAAAGGTTAAGGAGAAAGGTTAGCATTCAGGAAATATAAGAAAACACAGAAGGAGCAAGACAGAGAACTATATCAGTTAAAGCAGAAGGAGGCAGGGAAGGCAGTCAGAATAGCAAAGGCCCAGACTGAGGAAAAGATAGCCAACTCTGTTAAGAAGGATGATAAAACCTTTTATAGGTACATTAGGGTGCGAAAAAAGACCAAGGGAGGGATAGTGAGGCTTAAAAAAGGGGAGGGAATGTGGGCAGAGGGTGACAGTGAAAATGCAGGGATACTGAATGAACACTTCTGCTCAGTATTCACAAAAGAAGAGGAGGGGGAGGTACCTAAACCAAACAATAGAAACACTCTCAATAGGGGGATCAATACCAGTCCATTCACAGAAGAAAGGGTTCTGAAAGAAATCTTAAAACTGAAGGTGGACAAAACAATGGGGCCTGATGGGATTCACCCAGAATTCTAAAATAACTAAGGGTAAAGCTAGTGACACCACTGACTATTCTATTTAACAAACCATGGGAGGATGGGGTTATACCTGAGGACTGGAGGATGGCAGATGTGATTCCACTTCACAAAAGTGGGAGCAGGGCAGAGGCAGGAAACTACAGACCTGTCAATTTGACCTCAGTGGTAGGGAAAATGATGAAATCACTTCTGAAGGAAAGAATTGTTGAGTACCTAGAGGCCAGCGGGGCACAGGACCCAAGGCAGCATGGATTCACTGAAGGAAGGTCATGTCAGATGAATCTAATAGAGTTCTTTGACCGAGTGACCAACGTAGTAGACCAGGGAGGGGCTGTGGTCATGGCCTACCTGGACTTTAGCAAGGCATTTGACACAGTCCCACACAAAATTGGCGAAATTAGTTTATTTTTACTGAATCCTACATAAATATACCTCTTGGCCTCCTATAAGTGCTTGGGACTTGCTTTTAAGCTAAAATTTGTTTTAAATTTCGCTAGTTTGCTAGCGAGGGACAGCGCGACCCCGGAAGTCATATCCAGGTCACAGGGGCTATATAACTCGCCTCTGCAGTGAGCGCAAAAGTAAAAACAACCAGAAATATACCTTTTGTGTGTGTTCAGGGTGCAAACTTGAGTATTATATAGCCTAATTGTGAAACAATTGTAAATTATACGCTGCATATCTTTTACATTGGAGCCCTACTAGCAGGAATTAGGAAGGGGGCACTGTAGTTTACCATAGCAACTGATCGAATTACAAAAGTGCTGAAATTAGTTTATTTTTACTGAATCCTGTGTAAATGTACCTCTTGGCCTCCTATAAATGCTTGGGGCTTGCTTTTAAGCTAAAATTTGTTTTAAATGTTACTAGTTTGCTAGCGAGGGACAGCACGACCCTGGAAGTCATATCCGGGTCACAGGGGGCTATATAACTCACCTCTGCAGCGAGCGCAAGAGTAGAAACAACCAGAAATATACCTTTTGTGTGTGTTCAGGGTGTAAACTTGAGTATTAAATAGCCTAATTGTGAAACAATTGTAAATTACACGCTGCATATCTTTTACATGGGAGCCCTACTAGCAGGAAGTAGGAAGGGGGCACTGTAGTTTACAATAGCAACTGATCGAACTACAAAAGTGCCAAAGTTAGTTTATTTTTACTGAATCCTGTGTAAACATACCTCTTGGCCTCCTATAAGTGCTTGGGGCTTGCTTTTAAGCTAAAATTTGTTTTAAATTTCGCTAGTTTGCTAGCGAGGGACAGTGCGACCCTGGAAGTCATATCAGGGTCACAGGGGCTATATAACTCACCTCTGCAGTGAGCAAGGTGAGTGTGAGCAGGGCGCGCATCGCTGCGCTCGGAGACGTGCACAGAGACACGCACGTCGGCTGTGTCTGCTGGACGACTGGACATTAAGCATCACATATTGCAACAAGTAAGATTAATAGTTAAAATGGTTTGCATTAAGTGCCAAATGTTCAAATCAGGGGAAGATTTAGATGATTATGTATGTGAGAAGTGTTTGTTGATAGAGGAACTCTGGCTAGAAATTGATATACTGAAACAGAGGATTAAAATACAGGTGGAAATCACAACATTGAAACAATTTATTGATTCATTGGCAGATTGAACTGTAAAAGCAGGTTTACATGATACAGATGTATTAGCAGCATGTCCAGGTATACAAGAAGCTGAGGAATGGTGCCTAGTTGATAAATCAAAAACCAGCAAGAAGGGAAGAAGGAATATTGGGGGCTCTTCAAATATACTTACCCCTAATAGGTATCAAGCTCTTGCACCAGTAGAAGCTAGCGAACAAAAGCCCCAGTTTACTGACATAATGATCCCTGAGGTACAGCAAATAATTTGTACTAATATTAGTACAGCTCAGGAAGAGGGCAAAAATATAATTAATCCCAGGATACAAAAAAATGCTTCTCGGGATTTATTGTACATAGGGGGATTCAATGTTGCGTAACACTGACAATATAGTATGTAAAAATTGAAATGAATGTACTGCAGTCAGTGTACTGCCAGGAGCAGGCACTAGGGACATCAAACAGCTGATACTTGGTTTATTGGAAAATACATCTGCACCTGTTGTAATATTGCACATAGGAGTAAATGACGTAGGGAAAACTGGACTACCTGAAATTCAGAGCAACTACGAATATCAATCAATCAATCAATCAATCAAATCTTTATTTATTCAGGCAAACATCATTGAGCACAGCTCATTTGCAAGATGGACCTGATAAGGTCAAGGTTCAATAATTGGTACATGTATAGGAAGATTTAAAACATGTATATACTTATATACAGTAATCAAGGTTCAATAATTGGTATATGTACATGAATAATTAAAACACTTATATACAGAAATCAAGAACAGAAATTGTTTAAACATAACAGGATATGGTAGGAACATATGAGATGCACTCTAGGTAAACCAGTATATACATATCAACATTGGCAGTAAACATGGCATACATTCAACATGATATACCCAAGTTCCAAAGATCCAAGGGAAGTCAATGTGGACAAAGAGAAATAGTGATTGGATGACTGAAAGAGGTGGTCATAGACTGAGACAAGTGACATGGTAGGAAGAGTGCATGACTAGAGCAGGGAATGGTGCTAGAACTGGGAGGTGAAAGGCAGTGATAAGGGCTAAGGTAGGAGCCTGGAGTTAATGGGAGAAGATTATAGCCAGGGGGTGAGGTATCTGTGGAGATGAATTCTAGGGAAGTGAATTGCCATGATATGATGGCAGCCTGAGAGGGGGAAGGAAAGAATTGCAAATAAACTAGAACTTGTGGAAGCAATTGCATTTTTCAGGGAAGAGACTTAGGTATAGATGCTTGAAGGATGCTAAGGATACCCGTTGATCAGCTTCAAGGACTTTTGAATCGTTGTTCCATGATATAGCTAGATTATAGCTGATAGCAGATCTCCCATGCCGGGTGTTGACTTTAGGCACTTTGAGCATAATGAAGTTGTAGCTTCTTAGGGCATAGGTGCCAGCTGTGGCCTGTCTGAAGCAGTCTAATATATAGTTTGGAAGCATCTTAGCTAAAATTCTGTATGTCCACACTGCAGCATTTCTGTTTCTTCTGAGATGTAGATGTCCAACCGACTGCTGCATAGAGAGCAATGGTGAGTGTTAAATGGTAGATCTGTTATGAACCTCAGAGCTCTGTGGTATAGTGTATCCAATTTGCATAGGTAGGAGATAGGGCAGTGACTATAGAGGAAGTCTGCATAGTCAATTACTGAGAGAAATTGGCCTGGACCAACCTCATTTGGAATCTCTGTTTAGAAAGTGCCTTATTCTAAAAATAGACCAAGTCTCTGCATGAAGCTTTTTAAAAGTTCTTCAATATGAATCTGTAGTCAAGTTTGCTATCTATCCACACCCCAAATACTTGAATTTTTCCACATAATCAAGGCTTTCACCAAGGATAGTGGATAGCTGGGGAGGTTGTTTAGTAATGAGGATTTGTATGGCTTTGGGTGGAGAAAACATTGCTTTTGTTTTCTTTGCATTTAAAAGTTTTTTTCCAATAATTGTTGTTGTAGTATAGAGAATTCTGTTTGTAGAACTTCACAAGCTGTAGCAGGCGATGGGTTGCTGACATATAAAACAGTGTCATCTGCGAACAAGTGCACAGTGGCTTTGGTAAGATTCAAATCAATACTGTTAATATAAATGGCGAAAAGGATAGGGCCCAGGACAGATCCTTGTGGAACTCCTCTTAGAAGTGGTTTTAGTGGAGATAGGTCTCCTTCAGCTTTCACTTGCTGTGTTCTTCCTGTTAGGTAACACCTGAACCATGTAAGGGAGGATGGATCCAAGCCTATGGAGTGCAAGGAAGAGAGTAGCAGCTCATGGTCCACCGTATCAAATACCTTGCTTCAATCAAGGAATACAGCACAAACGCTATTCTTTTTATCCAGTTCGGTTTGCCAATCGTTTGTAACTTTAGCCAGTGCAGAAATAGTACTATGCTTAGACCGAAACCCAGATTGTGCTGGATTTAAAAGATTAGATTCTTCAAGGTAATCTCTTAATTGGATGCTTACCAGTTTTCTCAGCAGCTTAGACAGTACTGGAAGGATAGAGATTGGCCTATAGTTGTTAAGGTCCATGGGGTCCCCTGATTTCAGTAGAGGAAAACTTGGGCTGTTTTCCAAGTTGCAGGAATAGAACCAGATTTTAAGGACAAGTTAAAAAGGTGTGTTAAAGGAACTGCAAGTGCATGCATTGCAATCTTTAGAAAGTAGGGGTCAAGGAAGTCAGCACCTGCACTTTTTTTTATATCCATCTGCGAGATTAGATCCTCCACTTGTTTCAACAGAATCGGTTTGAAGGAGAAGGAGGATTCAGCTAACTGAGATCCTGTATACTGGGAGCTTAACTGAGCACGTAGCAGATTGGCTGAGAGGTATCAAATGCAAGGCCAGCGGTTGTAAATGATTATTGAATGCATCCAGTATTTCCATTCTGTCCAAGATTGTCACCTTGTCGTGGTGCATTTGAGCTGGTAGTGAAGTGCTAGGATCTTGTCCCGTAATGCCCTTAATAGTGCTCCAGAACCTGGCAGGATTGTGGTATGAGGAGTCGAGTTCAGCCATGTAGTAGGCAGCCTTAGCATCCCGCACTTTCTTGGTACAGCTATTCCTGGCTTTCTTAAATATCAACCAGTCATTTGGGTTCTTAGTCTTCCTTCCTTTTTCCAAAGCTTATCTCTCTCAAGCAGGGCTGATTTAAGGTCAGGTGAAACCAACGACAAGATTTGTTTTTAATTGAACTCTAGTAATTGGTGCATGAGTGTTAAGGGCATCTAGTATTATGCTACTTAACACCTGATGAGCTTTTTCCACTGAGTCTGCGTAGAACTCTTGCCATCTTGTAGAGTGATTTAGATCATGAAGATATGCCTCAGAGTTGAAAGTTTTCTTGGATCTCCTCAGTAGGAATTTAGCTGGGGGTGTTAGTTTACGGATGACCTTATTCCAGCAATAAGGCAGTGGTCACTTATGTCACTGAACAGCACTCCAGCGCATGTGAAGAGGCGGGTTTGTTCACCAGCATGATGTCAAGTAATGTGCTGTTGCTCAGATTTTTTTTGTTGATTCTTGTTGGTTCATATATAAGTTGTGAAAAACCATATGTATCACAAAATGATACTAAAGGAGCCGCGGCCTTGGATAGCCAATTAAGGTTTAGATCACCTAGGATTATGGTCTCTTCAGTATCCATCTTGATTTGATTCCCCAGGTGGGCTAGAAGCTTATGATCCGCTGAAGGGGGCCTGTAGCAGCCAACTAGCCGAAATGCTGCAGTGTTGGAGACAGCCACTTTGAGGGATAGACATTCGAATTCTTTGGGCATAGATGTTGCATCTAAGCAAGTTACAGATATATTGGATTTGACATATAGCAACTCCCCACCCTTGTCTGGCGATCCGCTCTGAATATTTGATAATTGGGTAAGTTTATGTCTCTGTCTGCTGTGGCGGGTCTGAGCCATGTCTCTGATACCACAAGAAAGTCTGGCAAAGTATGGGCAACCCAGGATTGTATCAACGTGAGCTTTTTTAGCAGACTGCAGGCATTGATATGTAGAAAGCTTAGACCTTTGGTCGAGGCTAAGTCTGCTGGTGAGGTAATGCACTGTGGAGGTCCGGGGTTAATTTCCACATTTCCAACACAGATCAGGAAAAAAATTAAAAGTTTCATAAGGGCTTCAAGAGAGAAAATGAGGAGACTATCTTTGGTCCTCCTTTTTCTATTCAGGGGCTTCTGTTTTAAGATAAGCCAGTCAGGGTTATGGGTTCATGCCAATACACTCAATAGCAATCTGGTGGTCAGGCATAATGGGGAACTGTATACCCAATAATGGGGTACCGAGCGATATGTTGATAGAGCAATTTGAGTCCCTACATGGAGGTTACCCCACTGGTTAAATAGTGGCATAGGTAGTGCATAGATAAGGATCCAGTCCTTCTTTAATAATGGTGAAATAGCGAGACTAGGAAGGTGGGATGCACTTTCAGTGTGACAGTGGCAGGAGGATGTCTTTTCCTGAAACAACATGAAGAACATAGCCAGGAGTATCCAAAGGATCCCCCCATTATGAAAGCAAGGTTGATGATTAAATGGAACTAGGAAACAACAGTGTAGTAGCAGGGAGAACAATAAGGAAGGGTTGCTGATTTGGCAGTACAGCAGTGGCAATGAGACAGATTACTGGATAGCGTGGCGTTGGGGGCAGGAATTGTAATTTGGCAGGAAAATACCTATAAAAATAACATCCGAGGAGGGTCAGGGCAGGTGGGCATAAATTTTGCAGCTTTTCTGTACCTTCCCTGGCTGTCCCTTCTGGTTTTCTGGTCCCTGGAGGTGGCTAGGCAGTTGCTGCCCGCCCGCTGGCAGAGCGTAGCCCTGGCTCACAATGAGGGCTTCCAACAGGGAGCTTCAACTTCCAAGGAGCTGCAGGTGGGTGTCCTGATCTTGGTCGGTAGCTGGCTGAGTGCCGGCTGACCGTGGGTGAGCTGAGCAGCTCTGTTCAGGGGCAGGCAGCTTCCAAGGAGCTGCAGGTGGGTGTCCTGATCTTGGTCGGTGGCTGGCTGAGTGCCAGCTGACCATGGGAGAGCTGAGCAGCCCTGTTCAGGGGCAGGCAGCTTCCAAGGAGCTGCAGGTGGGTGTCCTGATCTTGGTCGGTGGCTGGCTGAGTGCTGGCTGACCATGGGTGAGCTGAGCAGCCCTGTTCAGGGCAGGCAGCTTCCAAAGAGCTGCAGGTGGGTGTCCTGATCTTGGTCAGTGGCTGGCTGAGTGCCGGCTGACTGTGGGTGAGCTGAGCAGCCCTGTTCAGGGCAGGCAGCTTCCAAGGAGCTGCAGGTGGGTGTCCTGATCTTGGTCGGTAGCTGGCTGAGTGCCGGCTGACCATGGGTGAGCTGAGCAGCCCTGTTCAGGGGCAGGCAGCTTCCAAGGAGCTGCAGGTGGGTGTCCTGATCTTGGTCGGTGGCTGGCTGAGTGCCGGCTGACCGTGGGTGAGCTGAGCAGCCCTGTTCAGAATATGTGGGCACCTATTTAAGCAATAGAGGATGTGATTTAATAATGTTGGGACTATTATGTGTCCCCAGGGCCAATGATATGTTAAATAATAATATCCAGAGACTAAACGGGTGGTTAAAGAGGTGGTGTTACAGGGAAGGGCATGCTTACATTGATCAATGGCAAGATTTTTGGGACTTTCACCTGTTCGCACAGGATGGATTGCATTTAAATAAACATGGCAAAAGAGTGCTAGCCCAAAAATTGAGATACATTATGGATGTTGATATAAACTGCTTTCAGAGGGGGGAAGGGTAACACAAAACCCAAGCCCATTATCTCAAACAAAGATACACAAACACACTGGAAATTTTTATTAGTCAGTGCCAGAAGCATAACGAATAAAATGGATGAACTAAAATTAATGTTACAAACTTCCCAAATACACATTTGTGCTATTACTGAGACCTGGTGAAATGATAAAGATACCTGGGGTAGAGAAATTCCTGGATATACACTATACACAAAGGACAGAAAATTTTCCAGAGGGGGTTGGGTAGCACTGTACATTTTGGATAGTATAACATCGGAGAATATAGAAACAGCTAGATGGGGTAATTCAGAAATATTATGGATTAAGATTTCACCACCCAATGATCTCACTATTAATTTGAGGTTAGTGTACAGACCACCATCCATTGTTAATTCTGATGACCTTATATTATTAGATTTTACTAAACAGTTGGTTGCAGCAAAAAATGCTATATTAATGGGTGACTTCAATCTCCCAGGAATTAAATGGGATACATTAGAAACTTTAACACCCATGGGAAACAAATATTTAGAGATTTTCAGTTTGGCTGGATTAGATCAACATGTGGCTGATAACACTAGGGGGGATAACATATTAGACCTGGCATTAAGCAATATGACCAATAGCATTCATAGTTGTATAACACTACCTCCATTGGGATCAAGCAATCATGCCATGGTCAGCTCCGAATATTTGGGAAGCTTGGGAAATCACTCAAGGAGTACAATCATCCACATGTATTATAAAGCAAATTTTAAGTTAATGAAAAATGAGATGACAGCATGGAACTGGCAAAAAGAATTTGCTGACTTAACAGTATCAGAAATGTGGAGTACATTGAGTAATACAGTTGGCACACTGGTCCATAGGCATGTTCCAATAAAAAAGAAATATAATGGATTCAAAAAATCACTTCCATTATGGTTGACTCCCCCAGTTAGGAAACTAATTAAGCAAAAAATATAGCTTACTTAAAGGCAAAAAAGAATAATAACAAGATTTGTTGGGAGCTATATAAAGAACATTTAAAAAATACCAAAGCAGCAATAACCTTAGCAAAAAACACATATGAATACAAACTAGCAACCAAAGTACAAAATAATTATAAATCCTTTTATTCATACATTAACTCTAAAAAAGGAAACAATAGTAGCATTACATCCTTGAAAGATCCAGCTGGCCATCTAACCTCAGATAATCAGGAAATGGCAGATTTGTGTAATGTATATTTTGCATCAGTCTTTAATAAAGGGCAATATATACCAACTAAACAGCAAATTATGTCACAGGGATCTAGCATTACATTAAACATCCCTGATGTAGCTCAAAGGCTTCAGGATATAAATCTTAATAAAGCACAGGGTCCGGATGGAATCCATCCAAGAGTAATTAAGGAACTGGCACAAGAATTGGCAGGTCCAGTAAATTACATCTTTCAAAAATTCCTGGATACATCAGAAGTGCCTGCTGATTGGAGACAGGCATTGGTTATACCAATATATAAAAAAGGATCTCATCAACAAGTTGAAAATTATCGCCAATCAGCCTGACCTCGGTCTTGGGAAAATCTGGAGACTATAATCAGGACCAAATCCTTGACTTTTGAGTAGCAAGGTATCATTGATAGGTCACAACACGGGTTTACTAAGGGCAGATCATGCCAGACAAACCTTTTAGAATTCTATGGCAGGGTCAGCAAAGCCTTGGATACAGGCAACTCGGTGGATGTTATCTTCCTTGATTTTGCAAAAGCATTTGACAAGGTGCTGTATGAAGAACTAATAGGAGCACTCAGGGATATGGGGGTCCATGATAAAGTTTCTTCTTGGGTGGAGGCTTGGCTGGGGGATATGAGGCAGAGAGTATGTGTGAGAGGATTATGCTAGAGTGGGTGGAAGTGTCAAGTGGGATACCTCAGGGTTCGGTGTTGGGACCATGCCTTTTCAATATATATATCTCTAGTATGAGGGTTAATGATGGAGTATGGCTAGCAAAGTTTGCGGATGACACATGGCTGGGATACTTGGTCAATAATATTAATGAGGCTACTATTTTGCAAACAGCACTTACAGGATTGGAAGAATGGGCAAAAACCAAGAGATCATCATTTAATACTGATAAATATGTTGTTATGCATATGGGCAAGAATAACTTGCATTATAAATGCAAACTAGGTAACAGTGAGTTGAGGATAGTACAGGATGAAAAAGACCTAGGAATAAGAGTTGACAATGAACTAAAATTTGGACTACATTGTAGCCAGGTGGTTAGGAAGGAAATGGAATTCAACACTGTATACACAAGCATATCACAAGTCGTGATAAAGCAGCATTGCTGCCATTGTACACCTCACTGGTACGCCTGCAAACAGAGTATTGTGCTCAGTTTTGGGCACCAGGTTACAGGAAGGACGTTGCTGCTTTGGAGATGGTGCAGAGAAGGGCAACCAAGGGCATAAAGGAAGTTCGGGGATTGAATTATGAACAGAGATTAGAAAAACTTGGACTATATTCATTGGAGTATCATAGATTATGTGGGGATATGTGCCAAGTATTTAGAGCACTTAGTGATGATCAATTAAGGGAGCAACTAGATTTAAAAATAAGGAAACAAACATATGATACCAGGACGCATTGCTATCAACTGTATAAAGATAAATACAATACTAAAAGAAGGGGAAACTGGTTTAGTATAAGAACAACAGGAATACACTACCAAGCAAAGTAGTGTTAAGTCCTACTATGAGTACCTTTTAAAACAAGCTAGATTCTTATTTAATTAATAAAGGCATACGTGGGTATTGTTAGCAAACTGGTGAGCTATATGGACTTATGTCTTCTATGCTCTGATATAACCTATGAACCTAAAAGATTAATATACAAGTTAGGCAGCCTTGGAGTGGGTCCCAAGGTGGTAGCCTGGGTAAGAAATTTGCTGGACAACAGGACACAGAAGGCAATAGTAAAAGGAGTCCACTCTGAAGAAAGGGGAGGGTTACTAGCCAGGTACTGCAGAGTTCAGTACTGGGACAGGTCCTCTTTAATGTCTTTATAAGGGACATTGCAGAGGGACTGGAAGGAAAAGTATGTCTCTTTGCAGATGACACAAATATCTGTACAGGGTTGATACACAAGGTGGGGTGGAAAGGATAAGAAGGGACTTGGCAAGGTTGAAGGAATGGTCAAATGTATGGCAGCTTAGATGCAATGCAGAGAAGTGCAAAGTAATGCACCTGGGAAACAAAAACCCAAGGGAAGAGTACACAATGGTGGGTGAGATACTAACAGAAATGGAAAGAGACCTAGGGGGTAGTCATATCAGACAACCTAAAGGTAATCAAGCAATGTGAGAAGGCAGTAAGGAGGGCTGAAGGGATACTGGGATGCATAGGGAGAGGCATCACTAGTAGAAAACAGGAAGTTGTTATCCCTCTGTACAGACAGTTAGTGAGACCCCATCTGGAGTACTGCATGCAGTTCTAGAGACCCCATCTCTACAAGGACATAGACAGGATGGAGGCAGTCCAGAGGAGGGCAACTAAAATGGTGCAGGGTCTGAACCAGAAGACATACAAAGAAATGCTAAAGAAGCTTAATATGTATACCCTCCAGGAAAGGAGGGAGAGTGGGGACATAATAGAAACTTTGAAGTACCTCAAGGGAATCAACAAAGTCCAAGAGGGTAGCATCCTTCAGAAAAAGAGATGTGCAAGAACAAGGGGCAGAATTTGAAGATAGTGGGGGGACGGCTGAGAGGTAATGTGAGGAAGTATTTTTTCATGGAGAGGGTTGTGGATGCATGGAATGGCCTTCCTGAGGAGGTTGTGGAGTTAAAAACAGTGGGGGAATTCAAGAATGCATGGGACAGACATAAGGCAATTCTAGTGCGGGGTAGGAGGAAGCAGACGGTTGGTCAACTAGGATCTGCAGCTTATCCATTAGGTAAGGAAATGAGCAGACTAGGTAGGCCAAGCAGTCCTTATCTGCCATCAAATTCTTTGTTTCTATGTTTCTCCAAGCCTGCTGCTCTCACAGCCATGTTGAGTCCCCAGGACCAGTCCAACTCCTTGCATTCCTGCAGCTAATCACTCCTAGCTATACCCAGATGTCCCTATAAAATGGGTGAACAAGCTTTTGCCATTTTTGCCTCTAGAGCTTGGAATGCCCTACAACCTCACCTCCAAGTTTTGCAGTCCAACCACTGCTTCAGAAAAGCACTCTACAAGTTCTTAAGCAACTCAGACATCTGCTCTTGCACCTGACCCCCAATGTTCTTTATTTTGTTTTGTTCCCATTGTTAATTGTCTATATCTGCTTTGAACTTCTTTGGTATTTTCATTGTAATTTGTTTCCCCTATGGCACTAGGTCAAAATGCCACATGTAACAACAGCACGGTCAAGAACCGTACTGAAAAAACTGTGCCAACTAGAACAGCACCCAACCAAAACACTGCACTGTAATGATTATTCAATGGTAGCAGTCCAAAATCCACAGAGGACTGCAAACTATGGCAAACTAACATAACAAAGTTGTGTTTTGTGGGGCTTTGCTCTCCCTCCCCAAAGTTTATATAATGAACTCCATGGGGGGCAGGTAAGGGGAGAACATTGGTGGGGGGGATTAGTCTTAACAACTGTCTCAGGGGAAAAAAATAATACTTGGGCCGGGAGAACAGAAAACTTAAATAAAATAACACTTGGGGAGGGATAACAGAAAACATAAAAATTAGGAGACCCGTAATAGAACCCAAGTCTCTGTGTGCTGTCTGCTCCTCATGCTAGTGCCTTATCTTCTCCACTACAGGAGCAGCTTGACCAAGTACTGCACTTTTGACTACATGAATCCTTCCTCTCATCTGCCTTGACAGCTACGGGGGGTAGTGGTAATTGACTTTTGCTATTCTACCCCTGTTGCTGTCAAGGAAAATGCAGTTTTTGAAGCATGGTTTTGCATACGCTATTGTTGAAATGCCATTTTGACCTGGTACGACTCAATAATATTACATTTTGTACCCCATCCTTTCTGTAAACTGAATTGTTTTCTCCTGGCTTGTTGAGTTACTGTTCTGTAACCTCCTGGGTTGTGCATGAAAATAGGCAATGAATTGTTTAGTGCATCCACTCGGTTAACAAAAACTAAGTAAAATAAATAAATAAATAAATAAATAAATAAATAAATAAGTAAAATAATATCTTGCAAAAAGGTTATGTTACCAGGTAAGGTTTCAAAGAAAGAAAAGGTGGTTGTTCTCTTTTTATGGATCTTAATAAATTTCATGGTCATGGTCACAGGGTTCAACATGGTATTAAATGCATGTTGTGATAGGGTATTAAAAGAGGGAATGAAATAAAAAAAAGGAATATGGGGACAGTCAGGGTCCTTTAGACTGTCAGTGAGTCCTTTCTCTAACTTTCTTTGCAACTGAGGTCTCAGGTTGAGAATCCTTAAAGAGTGAGAAGCAGTCTTTGAAAGAGGAGGTAATGGAGAAAATGTACAGTTTACCACAAAGATAATAGATCCAGAAGCAAATGATTTGATACCTTTTAATGGACCAACATAGATGTAATAACAAGAACAAAGTACTCTAGCTTTCGGACCAACCAGTCCTTCTTCAGAAGCTCATGGCAGTTGTTTAGAAAATACAATACTTATAACAGCTAGATAATGCAGAGAAAAATAGAAAAAAATCCCCATTGGTTTAAAATACTCATTTAAAAAAGGAAAAAAAACAGAAGATGATGTCAGAAGAAGTTTAACAGTACCATACTGCCTTCAGCCAGAAAGAACCTTGGGTCAGACGTGCTTGTGGAACACACATACAAAGAATCCTACTGCATATAAATTTAATTGACATAAGATAACACTGCTGAAGCAGATAACTCCTAAATCAAGCTATGAGTGTCACAGTTAGTATAAGGATGTGATTACGAAAGCAACCCCACCAGGTTAAAGACAAACTAAGATTGTTATAGGGCTCATGAAGTTTCAATGTTTGCATTATAGACAAGAATTTCCAGTAAAGTTGTCCTAAAAACATCAGTGCACACTGTGTGATGTGTAAAACCTAGCTGGACCTGTCACCCAGCTGTATTCTCAAGCTAGATATAAGGCCCAAGAAATTTCAAAAACCTCAGGACTATATAAATGATAATTTAAATATAAATTGATAATATTAGTGTCAAACAAAAAACTCTAGTTGAGGAACCTCAAGGAATTAAGACCACGTAGCCTGATATGTACTGATGTCAATATATATACTAAGAATGCAACAACTTGATGTACCACAAGTGTCTAAGGAATCTGAAAAAGAGATAAAAATGTAATTTCTCTCCTCCTCTTCATACAAACAATACAACCTAACCCACCCCACATCACCATCATGTGGGTGGGAGAGATACATAGGTTAAAGGAGATGTTCTCTCTCTCTCTCTCTCTCTCCACACACACACACACACACACACACACTCTCTCTCTCCTAGTGAACCTATATTAACTTCAGTCACTGCAATTGTTCCCCAAAGGAATTCAACTTGTCATGAAATCCTGAGTAAAAGGGCTTATGCCACCTAATACCTACAGAGCAAAAATGTAACACTATTTAACCGTACTACTATCTGCATAGTAACATTTCCAAGAATACTAGATAGAACTACCATGAAATAAACCTGCCACCCTCCCCAGGATAAGGTAACTAGAAGTAAATATAAAGTACATGTGTAAGACCAGAGGTCTAACATACCTACATATCCACAAATTACTACAACATTAGCCTAATGTAAAAAGATCTGTGCAGGACCCCCATGCAAATGAGATCACGCACCCCAATATGTACAGAGTTACAAAAATTATATATAACAGTATATGATAACACTCCTGTATATACACTAGCAGGCTAGGTAATCTGAATATGGTGCAATGGAATCAATCCCCCCCCAGGCAAAGATAAAAAGTAAGGAGGAATTAATATTCATTATCTGTGTGAAATAAGAATAGTAACACATTATAACTCCGTATATCTAAATAGAGACTTACCTCAGTGTGACAGCAAGCCCCACATCTGTTATATCACATACCTCACAACACATACCCACACACATACATACACACACGCACCCACATCCCACACATGCTGAAGTCCTATAATATGTCAGTTTGAAGAAGAAAAGGTCTATGGATGTTAGTTTTTGTAGTGTCCCATAAAGCCAAGATCAACGTTCATCCCATCTGCTACCATATTGAGATGTAAAATAAGTTTAATCTCAAAAGCTCGTCTCTGTTGTGTGTTGTTGAGATTTCCTTTTAAGACCATTACTGACATTTCTGAGATTGAGTGGTCAGGCTGGGAGAAGTGGTGCCCCACTGGTTTTTCAGTTTTCCTTGCTGTAATAGTATGTCTGTGTGAGTTCATCCTAGTGCAGAGCTGTTGGCGTGTCTCTCCAACATAACCTGTTTGTGGACATCTCTTGCACTGAATGAAATAAACAACATGTCGTGACATGCATGTATAACTCCCATGCACCTGGAATTGTCTGTTTTGTGATGTAACCACACAGTCCGAGGTAGAAATGAGCCCATAAGTCTTACAGGGGCGTTGATTGCAGGGTCATGTGCCATTGTGTGACATGGTATTCTGTTCCGGTGACAGTTTGCTCCTAATAATTAGGCTGGATAAATTTGGTGGTTGTTTAAAAGATAGTGGGAGTTCCTTAAAAATACAATTAAGGGTTTCATCCTCACTAAATATTGGGTGGAGATCTTTAATAATCTTACGCAGACATTCAATGTCTGGATGATATGGATGATATGTGACTACCAAGGGTATTCTGTCTGTAGCTGTCTTTTCTTTATATTGAAGTAGTTGTTGTCTTGGTACTTGCGTTGCCCATTCTGTTATCCTGTCAATTTCCCTGGAAGAGTGTCCCTGCTCAATAAAGGTGTTTTTCAACATAGCCAAATGTGTATCTCTGTCATCCTCATTTGAACAAATATGGTGACAACGGAGTGCTTGACTGTATATGACAGATTTTTTTGTATGGTTTGGGTGGTTACTTTTCTTGTGCAGGTATCTCTGTCTGTCTGTTGGCTTCCTGTAAATACATGTATGTAAGGTTCCATCCTTAATGCTGACTGTGGTGTCCAGAACGTTAACCTTGGTGGTAGAGTACTCCAGGGTAAGCTTTATGGTAGGGTGGAGATTATTAAGTTTGTGATGAAAATCTTTGAGTGCATCTGTGCCTTCCATCCAGATGATAAACAAATCATCAATGTAGCAGAGATAAGCTAGTGGTTTGTGGGGATACTGCCTTAAAAAATCCTCCTCCAAGTCAGCCATAAAGAGGTTAGCATACTGTGGAGCCATTTTGGTGCCCATTGCTGTTCCCATAGTTTGAACATAATGTTTACCATTGACGTTGAAGTTGTTATGTGTCAAAATGAATTCCATAAGTTCCCCCACCACTCCAGGGTTGATGTTTTGTTCTGGTCCTTTCTCATGTATGCATTTAAGGCATGCTGCAATGCCATCTGTGTGTGGAATATTAGTGTAGAGGGATGTTACATCCATTGTCACTAAAATGGTATCAGGTGGTAAATCCTTATAACCAGAAAGTACACGCAAAATGTGTGTAGTGTCCTGGATATAACTGTCTCTTTCCATAACCAGCGGTTTCAAAATGGTCTCTACAAACCCTGAGATCTCCTCAGCCAAGGTACCATTACCAGAGACTATGGGTCTCCCTGGATTTCCAGGTTTATGTATTTTAGGCAGCATGTAGAATGTCCCTGGCCTGGGTTCATCAGGGATGAGGTGAGTTAGTTTCTCTCAGACATGGTCAGGAAAAGTTTTAATTAAGTCACGTAGTTCATCGTCATATTTTGTAGTGGGGTCACTTTCCAGTTCTCTGTAGTATGTATGATCTGTTAGCTGTCTATTAGCTTCAGTAATATAATCCTCTCTGTTTAAAATCACCACTGCAGAGCCTTTATCAGCTTTTTTGATGACAATGTTGTGGTTTGATTTCAGTGTCCCTATAGCTCTCCGTTCCAGTGGAGAAAGGTTATAATGGGTTTGTTTTTGCCTAGTAAGGATCTGACCACTGACTTGTTGGCGGAAACAATTAATGTAATTGTCTAGTTTTTTGTTACGCCCACTTGAGGGGGTAAAATCAGATTCCTTTTTCTTATCCACTACATTATTGCTGTTTGCACTGTCTTCACTACCTACATCCCGCCCTGCAATGACGGATCACTCTGTCATTGCAGTGGATGGCTGACACTGCAATGATGAGGCAGCCCCTGATTGCAGCAGCTGATTTTTTAGAAGGTTGTGGCACGCTGGCTGAACTAGTGTCAGCAGCAGCGTGCCACGGCATTGGGGGATGGGGCACAAGCCTTTGCAGGCTGTGGGGGCATTGGGCACAACAGTGCCATGCCTCCACAACTCACTTGGGGAGAAAGCTGGCGCAACATGTTTCTTGCGCATGCATGCAATCAACATAAAAATGACATGCTGGTAGGATCTGGAAATATATCTGTCTCTCATGTGCAAAAAACAGTTCATGAACTAAGAGACACAGCTGATGGTCACTTGAAACAGGAGGAAGATCTTGAGACAAAGGTAAACAAACAAGAGAAGCACCTCACAGAAGAAAGAGATATATTCTGCACTCCACTCACAAATGAACGGAGGAGTTAGAGACAGCTGATCATGACCATGAAAATTGTCAGAAGAGAAGTAATATCTGGCTTTGGGTTCTGCCTGAAGGAACAGAGGGGAAAGACTCATTGTAATTCCTGAAGAAATGGTTTTCAGGCTGGACAGCGGTACCATGCTCAAGGTGCTAACAGCACACAGACCTAGACCACAGACTCTTTCCTGTGGACTCTCCCCACCATTTCCTAATGAAATTCCTAAGGTACTCTTCACCACCAACTAGTCCTATAAACCATCCAAAAGAAAGGTCTCATAAAGGTGAAAATCTCAGCTGTGTTTTTTTTCCTGATTATAGCCACTGCTTGCAATCAAACAGACAGGAGTCAGTGGCCATAATGATACTGAAACCTGCAGCTCAAATTAAACACTTATTTTCAATGTTCTGTAAGACTTTGTCATTCATTAGATCATGACAGAAAACTTTTCTATCTGCCCCTTTAAAGGGTCTGTAAATGGTCTCAGTGGGCCTACCCGGTCACCAAAATTAAATAAATAAATAAATACATATTGTGTGGAACCCTTTGTTATACTCCCCATGTTGTGTGGTGTCCTTTGTTGCACTTATCTTCCCAAGAAAACTGTCCTAGATAAGCCCTCTTAACTATAACCACATACTACCCTCTGTGAAACAGGAGTGTAAGCAATGGAAGACTCTTCCCTTCTCGTTCACTGGATGTGTAAATATTGTCAAAATGTGCTTGCTGTCTAGATGCTGCCCATGTTTCAAGTCCTACCAGAATGGGTCCCACTGAAATTCTTCCCAGCAATTCAAGGTCATCTTAGCTTCTTTTTGTGGATGGGAGGAAGGCCGGTGTTAAACAAGAGATCTTGCTAAGGGACCCAAAGAGGAGAGTCTAGGTTTCCCAGGTTTAAGATATTACTTTGTAGAAGTCCTGCTAGTCTTACTAAAGGACATTAAAATTGAGCAGGAAAAAAGGCCAACTTGGGTGGAAATACAAGAGACACCACTTCAGGGGTCCTTCCTGTCCCACGTGTTCCCCAGCTCCCAGTGTGGGGATCATAAAAATGTTAGCGAATCCCTTCCCCAGAGCACTGGAATTGGGAAGGGTCTGGCTAGAAACACAGTTTGTTTAGCCAGGACCATGGGATATCGCCATTGGCTAACATACAGCCATGTGATATCACCATTGGCTGACATACAGGAGGGTTTATTGGGGGCTACGCACCTCCACAGGCACACAGATCCGATACTAGGAACACGGGCTGAGAATGGCATTGGAACAATCTCAGCTCTGTTTTGGGGGGCATTCTTATCTTTTTTCAGCAACTATCTAAACACTATGGACTCAGACCATGAGATTTCTTTGAGTATTTTCAGGTGAGACACAGAATACAACTCATCACAGGGTCCCTGGATGTGCTCCCCAATGTTCTCCAGTGGAGGAGGTGATATTATGTGAGGGGACTGATTCCTCTCCACTTAAAATGTTTTACTCCTTACTGCTTAACAGTTCTAGTGACCCCTTAAAAACTAAATGAGTACAAGATTTAGGATTGACAAGTCTCACACAGGAAGCATGCAGGGGGCCACCAGGGTAGTGGTCATTTGCTCTAAAAAATATACAAATTCAGAACGATGTTTTGCATAGAGTGCACTTCACTCCAGTGTTGGTGAATAAAACTGATCCACAAAAATCTGACAAGTGCCCTAAGTGCAAAGTGGGGGGAGGGAGGGATCTTTCATCCATTTAGCCTGGTCTTGCCCAAGGGTGGCAGATTTTTGGACTAGGGTGGTACAGTTATTATCTCAGATGTTGGGCTTGGCCTACTCCACTGACCTGGCAGAATTTATCCTGGGGTCTGCACACTGGGGTAAGTCAACAGGTATTGCAAGCACCTGCCATGGCTTATGAGCGTGGCAATAGGAAAAAAGGAGGTAGCCCAGACTTGGTCAGCTGAGTACTCCCCCACCACCACCACCACCACCACCATGGCATTATGGTGTAATTTACTATTATGTAGTATGTAATATGAGACTAGAGAAGATCCAGTGTAATGTTTTACACCTATTGGACAAATATCTTAGCTATAGCTTGGACCTTACAAGGCAGAAATGGGAAGCGACTGCTTCCCACTATGGTTACTATGAATTCAGTCTTAGCTGATGGAGCATCTGTAAGATGACCCATGATCACTTGTAGAAGACTGAACAAATAGACTGATTCTGTTGACTCATAGATCTCATAGTCCCAGATATATGATACTTTATCATACAGTAAATGAGAGAGTTTTGCTACGTTACATGACGTTATCAACTGGAATTACTACCTGTGTTCCATTTGGCCTGTGTGCCGCCCACCTGTGGTCCACCCAGAATGTATCAATTCATGTGCCTCATTCATGTGAGCTCCTGGTCCCTTACTGCCCTGGACGATAACTCCGCTCGACTGATATGGGGTTGCTAGAGATTCCAAGCGTGTGTTTAAAATCTTCTGGGGCTCGTGCATTTATGCACGCAGCCCCCACCCTTTGGAATTCTCTACCCTATCAGTTACATGAGTGCATGACTGTGGAGGGTTTTAAACAGGCCTTAAAAACCTTTTTATGAATACAGGCATTTGAGGAATAACTGGAAAACCGTTTTATTTTCCCCATTTTATACTATTTATAATGTATGTAATTTTACGCTGCAGCTGTTTTACTTGTTTTGTGAGGCACCTTGATAATTTGAAAGGTGCCATATAAATAAAATTGATTTGATTCTTTAATATTCTGTAATGAGTGTCACTAATAAAGTGATTTTACTAAAAAATGCTGATTTGTCTTATTCTTCCAATTTCGATACTGACTTTTGATTCAGGTTCAAATATTGCTTAATAAGAATTCTGAAAGTCCTAATAGAATGACAGTGGACCTGATTCTCAAAGAGCCTTTAGATCACCACAATGTGTAGTGATTTAGGGCTATGGTGTTAGGGACCCTGCATCCAATTCTGTAAAAACAGGGGCCCCTGCACCAAAAACTCAAGAGTTGCCATGCCCTCAGGCTAGTGCCAAACAATAGGTGCACCTTTAGGAACTGCAACAGGGATCAGGCTCCCTCCCAATCGGCACAATTCTAGAAAGGCCAAGATGCTGTGGGGCAGGTGAATCAAGTTTTGCCCAGAGGGGTCCAAGGGCAGAAGAGACAGTGGGTGCCATAGGGGGAGAAAGAGAGAGGTGGTAGACATGTGAGTGGGTGATGTGGCACCCGGTGGGGGTGCCATTAATATAACTATTAAGCTAATGGGTTCGTACTGCATGGGGGGGGCAGGGGACAAACAGTACCAGAGGCTGTGGCTGCTGTCAGGGTTGTGCCTACTTGGGGCCATGGCACTGTTTGTCCCTGGAATCCCCCCCACAGTACTATAGCATTAGCTTAATGGTCCTATAAACAGCACCCCCACCTGATGCCACATTACTCCCTGGCATGCCCACCATCATCCCAACACCCCTATGGCACCCCCATGTCCTTTCAGCAACTAGACCCCATGTTCAGAGCTCCTCCTTGTGTGGCACTGGTGCAAGGAACTTAGACCACCTCCTGCCTGGTCTAACCTGATCCTCTTGCGCACCCATGGCAGGGCTTACAGAATACCAATAAAGGGGATTTTGCAGCCCTGCCATGGTGCAAGCCCCCTTGTGACCTGGTGCACCTGGTAGTGTGATGCAACCATGGTGCAAGGGAGCTTTGGTGCAGCTGCTTCAGGAGCTGATGCAGCTGCATTACAAAATCCGACTGACGCAAGTCACCTCTTTGGTCACCATTTTTAGACGCAAGTCCCTTGCATCGATCTATCTCATTTGATTACTGTAACTCCCTATACCTAGGGCTGCCAGGGGTTGATATTTGCCACTTGCAGCTGGTGCAGAATGCTGCAGCCAGGTTGCAGACTGGGTTATCTTGATCTAGCCGTGTTACTACACCTGTGCTGCGTGGATTGCACTGGTTGCCTGTTCAGTGGCGGATCACCTTCAAGGTCAGTTTGCTAACCTATAAAGCCCTACATGGACAGGATCCAAGCTACCTGCAAGGGCTCCTTTATCCCTACTGCCCCCTTCAACTGATGTGCTCCTTCAACGAAGGATTGCTAGAGGTTTCCAGGGTCCATTTGAAGACATCTGGGACTTGTGCTTTCAAGTTCATGGCCCCTACCCTGTGGAACTCTCTACCTCATCAGATACGAGAATGACTGACTGTGGAGGGCTTTAAAACCACTCTAAAAACATATTTGTTTGGACTTGCCTTTCCAGATTGTAACTATTGACTGTGCTTTTATTGTTGCATTATGGCTCAATACTTATTTATTGAATTTTAATGTACAAGAGCTATGATCTCTTGGAATAATGCCTTTTTACAAATATATTGAATTGAATTGAAATTTGAGAATTGGGCCCAATTACTGTAAAGTATATATCCATCCTTCATTCTGGATGAACTCCTTCACGCTATTCTCTCATCATATCAATCACAAACTTGCTTTGGGCCCTCATTCTGCCTTCTTCCTCCTCCCTCTGGAACTGGCTGTACTCTTCCCTTTGCCTCTACCCTTTTCGTCATACCTTTCAATGCTTGCTTAGACAAATTCCAGCTCCCCGTACCTGCTACTCCTCCTGTTGAACCTTCCGTACTTTCTCTCATAACGACTACTGCCCCCCTACCTGCCTATGACTCCCTAAGCTGAGCTAACCATGCTTTGGGCCCTCACTCTGCCTTCTCTTCATTGAGATGCTCAGTTTATGCACTCTAGTATGCTTCAGTCAGTGTATCCATGTATCGCATCCATGCTCTGTTCATTGTTTGCGATGTACAATTTCAAACTCTTGATATTTCATATGGAGCAAATTATTGAATCCCCTCACCTGGACTGTCTGGACCTTGACTGCCTATGTATGTTGCACTGTGCACTTTGTATTTTTGCACATGTATGTTTGTAATGCCTTGTTGTAGTTACCCCCCCCCCTTGGTCACACCTGGAAAGGAACCTTGGCTCAGTTTGCCCTTCTCAGTTACCAACATTTTAAAAAAATAAATAAAAATAAACAACTTAACATGGACAGAAGAGCAGACAAGTGTATTTGGTTTGTTTGTTTTTATTTTTATGACCAGGTGAGATACACTTGTGCCAATGGTACCTTTTACTGCTATGATCAGGTGTACAATAATACAATGTATAGCAGTATAACACCAAACAGATGAATTACAATATGTACAGGTACTACAATCATAGTTGGGGCATGGTTGTGCCACAGAACAGGGTTAAGTTATAGGCACACACAGTGCAATAACCAATTAAAATAAGAATTCACAGCACACAGAGAAAGAGGGCAAGGCAGTAGTAAAATATAAAGGAATTCAGACTGAACACACAAAGTCATTCAGTGCTAAGACATGAAGTTTTAGTTCTTTAGAAAATAAGGTGAAATTAGTCAGTGTTCTGACTGGCACAGGGATAGTGTTCCATATAGAGGGAGCACAACAACTGAATGATTTTTGGCCCATGCTTCTAGACATGAGTGGAACCAATTAGCAAAGATTTGGGGTTGATCTTGAGTTGAAATTTGGTGCAACTGGTTTAAGTAGGCATGCCAGGCTCACAGGCTGTTGTTTGTCTAATAGTTTGAAACTGAAGTTTGCCAGAGTTAGTTTCGATTTCATTTCGAATGTAGGTCATTCAAACCCTACTAGAACTGAGCAGTTATGTACCCTGTTACCATGCTAACCAACAAACTTTGAAATGTTATCGTGCAGAATCTTTTCAGTGTCAAGATTGACTTTAGGTGCTACGTCAACAACCAAGGAGCCATAGTCTAATAAGGAAAGTAAATGGTGTTTTGTGATATTAAGCCTGGCATCATATGTCAGAAATTTGTTTATGCGGTATAGCTGACCAAGTTTTTGATGGACTTTGCACATTAGGTTTTTAATATGGGGCCAAAAGTCAGGTTTGAGTCTATATGAACACCAAGGCATTTAAAAAGATTAACTGTCTCAAGGGGTTTAAGCTTGTAAGTTCATACTGATAGTTTATCTGCATTTGTTCCAGTTTTTGAGACTGACTCCAGAAGCATTGTTTGTGTTTTTGTTACATTAATGATCATCCTTCTTTCCTCGAACCATCTATGTAGAGAGCTTAAATCACTGTTTAAATTTGTATTGATTATCACAACCTCCTTTGCCTGAGTAAATAGTACTGCATTGTCTGCATAAAGTAGCATATTTGGCGCAGACTGAGGGGGCATTGTTTATGAAAAGCTAGAATAGAAGAGGTCCAAGCATGGACCCGTGTGGCACCACACAAGTGATTAATCCTTGTATCTGACAATGCGGATCCCATTTTGACCTGTTGTTTCCTGTTATTTAGGTAGTTAGTAAACCAGCTAGCAACAGGGGGCGTGAGACCCAGTTTTTATGGCTGTGGGTGGACCCTACAGTTATTTTGCTGTCTGTAGCTGGAAAAATGGAATACTGTAGAACACATTTTTGGAGTTTTCAATGTATCCTTCCCTGATGACAAATCATTATGCCACTTGAAATAAAACACTCCTTTCTTTCTGTTTAGAATAATGGAGACAGAACTCCAAGCTGCTTATCAGATGGCCTTTAGGAAACTGAAACAGCATGTTAAATACTGGCTGCCTATTAAACTGGAGATTTGTTTACCCCCTTCGAAATGCAACAATTTGCACATTTAAATACTTAGCATTTAAACATTTTCTTGCTACTAGCTTCAGTCATGTAGGTATTGTCTTTCAAGAAAGATTCATACCTCATCAATGTCACATTTCCCAGCAATTAAAGATTTACACTGTTTTTAACCTCTTAGGACACTGTCTGATAAGTACTGTCTCAGACATATGCCAGATCTTCTGTGAACTATTCAGGCAAAATATATATCAATCAGCAGGCAAGATTTACTATGCTTTTTGAGAAAAATAAATATATTAAGCTGCAGCAAGCACACACACACACACACACACACACACACACGCACACGCACACACCATCCTCATGGCCACAACATTCAAAATAAATGCTGCAATCTAATATGTTATAAAACAGTAAAGAAACTGTTTATGTCAGTGAACACAGTGAAGTTCAGTTTACAGTACATTTCCTTTAAATATTTCTTATCCTATATTTTGTATCCTGGATAGAGCAGTGGAGATGCTACATCTCATTGTCATAGAGATCTTCATTTTATACATTTTTGCACAGTATTTAGTTAGGATGTCCCAGATTAGATGCAATATCTTGTTACAGTGGGGTCATGATTTTAGCATTTTTATAATGTATTTATTCAGGGTAGCCTAGTTCAGATGTAAAATATTGTTTTCAATGTGTTCTGATTTTATACAATGCAGTGTAATATTGTGTACTGTAGATGTAGAACCCCACTGAAAATAAGATGCCATGTCTTCTGTAAACTATCCAGGCTAAATATATAGCAATCTGCAGGGATATTCTAGGAAAACACATTATAAAAATGTGTAAAATGAAGACCACATTGAAACTGCCTTTCAGCAGATCTGTATTGTGCAAATTCATTAGAAATAATGGGTAAAAGCATCCCAAAAGCTCTCCACAGCCATATCGGCTCTGACCAGAACTTGCTTTAGTTTAATAATTAATAAACTATGGTCTACCAGGTCAAATGCTTTTGTGAGGTCCACAAACACTGCTACTGTCATCAGACCTTTATCCATAGCTCTATATACAGTGTCCATGTACCCCACCAAGGCATAGTCTGTTTCATGATTACGATAAAACCCATGCTGCTGTTCGCACATTAGATGGTACTGTTTTAGGTAGTCAGTCATTTGGGTGTGAATGATCCTCTTCTGAATCTTTGACAGCACTGACAGAATGGATATGGATCTATAATTCTCCACTAGTTTTATATTACCCTTTTAGAATACTGGAACTATGTGTGCATACTTTCAGAAGGTCAGGTACTTGCTGGAATTCGAAAGAGAGATTGAAAACCTTGTTACTGGATAGGCTATGGCTGGGGCAGCTAGTCATAAGAACTTAGGGTGTAGACTGTCAGCCTCAGCAGATTTGTCTATTTTAATACCACTTAATAATTTGTATAACACGTGCAATCTTCCCTTTCCCCCATCCCCCATTCTCTGGATGGTTCTTATATCATTGGTGGACACTTTTTCAGTTTCTTTGCTTTTACATCAGTAATAATATCCCCTTTTTTAAAAAAAGAAAAAAAGGAAAATGGGTGACAAAAGGTTTTAAAATTCAGGCTTTCTTTTCCCCTTTCTTCAGGTTGCCCTTTGTACCATTCAAATTAAACTAGAATGTAAGAAAAAATTATTTTCAGGCATAATCTTAAGGTAGGTACTGCATCTATAGCAAATAAAATGCTAAGGATTTCTTTAATGCCCTTTAAATAACAAGAAAGCAGTGTGAAGTTGTGTTTGTGTGCTTACCTGTAAATATTTTTTTTTTAATGTACTGGCACTTTAAATGGTTTTGGTGGCACAGTTGTTCTTGCTATAAAAAGGGTTCTTCCCTAGAGGACATCACATTTGGCAAAGCCTGTGGTCAGGTGAAACGTTAGGAGGTTTTCTACTCTTCCAGACCCACTGGGTCATTTTATCCTGCAATTCAATAAAGTTGGAAAAGCCTTTTCTATGAACTGCAGTGTGGAATTCTGACTTATTCTGTGTGAGAGGGTAGTGTTGTGACTTCTTGTTCTTTCCAGGTAACATGGGGAGTCTAAGCAAAACACAACAGACAAGTACAATAACAGCAGCAATGTTATGAGGTTAGTAAAAAAATCAAATGGGTGCATACTATACTCAAACTACTGATTTAAAAACATGCCATCATTTTTCATGTTTTCAAGTACCAACTTCAAATATCAACACAGTACAAAACAATACATTATTATGCAGCATGTAAAACACATCAGTATCAGTGGAGCAGGAACCATCTGTGCATCAAAAGTCCCCAACCAACTGTGAATATTCTTCCAAGTCAGAAGTTTGACTCTATATCAATTTGATCTTTTTACTAGCAAATATTTAATACAAAAGTCAGTGTCCTTTACCTACTGAGATGGGTTTAGAATAAAACCTACATCATCTGTTTTTGGTGTGTGATAGTCCATAACTGGGCTGTCACTTAACTTTGGCATTGTATTATGTAATGTAACTGAAATCCAGGTGACTTAGTTGTAAAATATATCTCCTGCACCACAGAGTGACACCATATTTGATAGCTTCTTATAATCAGATTTTCTAATGGACTTAAGGTCCATTTCATCCTCCCCAGCAATGACCATACATCAGCTTGAGTACTGTCTTATTTCTATGTTTAACAGCCTCAGTTTTCATCCCAAACCACGCTGTGTAACCTTCAATGCCATTCGCCTTCAAGAATCTGTCTAGTCTTGCTTTGAAAGGTTGAACAGTGCTAGCTCCCTTTACCTCAACGGGCAGGGGATTTCACATGCTGACCACCTTCCGTATGAGGTAATACCGTCTAATATTTTCCTATATCCTTACCCCCACAGGTTAAGTGCATTCCCTCAAGTTCTGCTTGAGGTTATCAGTTAAAATGATGGTATGAGCTTCAAATCATGTATTACTTTTAGAATTTAGAATAACATGATCATGCTCCCTTCAGCCTTCTCTTCTCTAGCTTGAATAATTTGAGTATATCTAACCATATTTGAGGGAGATCCAATTTATTCTATTGGGAGGCAATACAGCCTAGTGGTTAGAGCATAGTGCTGTGAACCTAGGGCCAGATTCACAAAACTTTGCCTGATACAAACCCAGGTTACCTGGGGTAAACTGGGTTTTGCCCGGAGTTGGTATTCACAAAGTACAGTTTGCCCCTGCAAACTGAGTTTCAGCCCAGGCAGAGTAGTGGGGGGAGGACACAGTGAAAATGAAGGGGAGGGGACCTGCATATCCCCACAATCCCATTCACTAAGGTTTTGCTCCATGAAAGGGCCTTTGTAAAGGGCTTGCATGGAGCAAATCACCACCCAAAAAGAAACTGGCTGTAATCTGCGCACCCCTAGTGGTTGGAGGAGGTACTGCAGCCCCCCCTCTGCCCTCCCCGGTCCCTGATCACCCACCCCACAGTAAAATTCTCTTCTGCAGTGTAGTGGTCCCTCCCTGTTCCCCAATCTCCCTCCAGTAATGTACAAAAATATTTTTCCATTGCCTAATCTCCCACCTGATAATATAAAAACAGTTTCCCATAGTGTAGGGTCCCTCTCCATTGCCCAATCTCCCACCCGATAATATAAAAACATTTTTTGATAGTATAGGATCCCTTCCTGTTGCCCGATCTCCCAACCAATAATAAAAAAAATATTGTTCCATAGTGTAGTGGTTCCTTCCCCCTTCCCGGTCACCAATCGCTGTCCCCAAACAAGCAAACCTCATACCTTGGTAGTCTAGGGTCCCTCTCCCACCCCCCATCCTGTCTAGTGTGACTTACCACCCCCATTTCCCAATCTCAATCTTTAGTCGGCAACCTGCACAGCCCTCCTCTCACCACTGTGGCTGGCCGCTGACTGAGCCCTCTTACATAGATACATAGACAGTGTCAGCAGATAAGGGCCTGTGACCCACCCAGTCTGCCCATTTGAGCTTGTAAGTTCAGTTTATTTTTTCCTAGAAGTCTGTTGCCCCTTACCCCTGACCTCCAGAATTCCTTTATGTCTATCCCATGCATTCTTAAATCCTGTGATTGTTTCAGCCCCCACCACTTCCTCTGGCAGGGTGTTCCACTTGTCCACCACCAGTTCTGTGAAGAAATTCTTCCTCACGTTTCCTCTCAATCGTCCTCCCTCCAACTTCATCCCATGCCCTCTAGTCCTGGAAAATTTTTTCGCTTAAACATAGTGTATTCCTGCACCATGTTCCTCCCTGTAAGATACTTGTATGTCTCTATCATATCCCCTCTCTCCCTCCTCTCCTCCAGGGAGTACACATTCAGTTCCTTCAACCTGTCCTCATGTCACAGACTTCTTGGAAAACAAACTAAACTTACAAGCTCAAATGGGCAGACTGGGTGGGCCATAGGCCCTTATCTGCCGACACAGTCTATGTATCTATGTATCTATGTAGGGAATGGGGTTTGCTTGTTTGAGGATGACGACCAGTGACCGAGGAGGGGGAGGGACCACTACACTATAGAAAAATATTATTTTTATTATTGTGTGGGAGATTGGGCAATGGGGAGGGACCCTACACTATGGAGCAATATTGGATCATTATTGGGAGGGAGACAGGGGACTGGGGTGGCACACTACACCATGGAAACTATAAATAAACATGTCGGGTAGGTGATCAGGAAGGGGGAACAGGGGCCATTGACTACTGGGGTACATTTCTGTCTTTTGGGACAGTGATTGGAGAAGGGGAGCACTACACTTGGGGAGTCAGGAATGCGGCTGCGTGGGGCTTGCAAATGCCATGCAAATTAACCCATAATGGGCATGCTAATGGCCACTAGCACCTTGCATGCCCGATGGGCTCATTTCTATGGCTAATTTTGTGAATTGCACTTTAGTGTGTGAGCGTTATTGGGAACAGGGCAATATTCCTGGCTGGCTGTGAGAAGAGCGCTACTGGGGTTCCTGTTGCTTTTCCTGGGTTATCGCTGTCCCTGACAGCCCCTATTTACAGCTGGATACTGCACAGCACTATCCAACTGTGAATAGAAGGTTTGCCCAGCAGCACAACCGTGAAGTGCAGCACAAACATTTGCATGGCATTTTGCATTGTTTAGTGAATCCTGGCCATGGAGTCCAAAGTTTGAATCTGACTACAACTATACACTAGCAGTGTGACCCTGAACAACTCCTTTATCCTTCCCAAACATAACTCTCTCTCTTTCTATCTATCAAAGCCCATCACCTTTCCTTAACCTCTCTGTACTTTCATAAAGGTTGCTGCCAGCTGTTAAGGGCTGTAAAGTGCTTTGGGATCCAACATGTGTTGTAAGCACAATATAAAACCAAATTATGCCAATCCCTTAGACCATAACTAAAGCAAGGCTTTAGAACAAGGCAGGATTTTTTTAATGACCTAGTTTCGCCAATTATATAAAGTGTTTTTTTCACCACAGTGCTTTGTAAATTATCTTTTTCAAGAGGACAGTTTTGTCTTATGTTAAATAAATTTTCATGCCCTTATAAGTAGTTCACATTACATAGGCAGCACTTCTGAAAACATTTTCCAGTTGGCAACCAGCAACTATCAACTTAGCCATGAGAATACTGACATCTGACAAACAGGATCCCTACATGTGGGTGTGTAACGTAGGAAGATATTTTTTTAGGTCCTGCACTGTAAGACACTTACACTGCCATAAACGCAATAGTCTATTGCTACAAAATTAAAGTAGTAATTTCCATCTGCAGTTTAAGACACTCATAGCTTTTTAGCCCACTTTGCCTTTTTTAACAATTCTAAACTGACTTTGTTAGTTTTGAGAAAGCTTTGAAAAATGTAATATTTAGACACAATTCAGTTAATATTTTATATGCAGTATTGTCTGCATTTCTTTTATTCCCCTTGGTTCTTCATTACTAGTTCCATTTGCATTGTAGTGGGAGTCATGTCCCCAAGAGTTCACTGGCTTCTGCTGCTTAACCTTTCATTGCAGATGTAATCCTCCATTAGTGACAACATGTCTGTTGCTGTAGAAATGATTATGCTATGCCTTTAATAGTCCTATTTAATAGCTCTCTGGAAACAGGAGTGGTTCCAGAGGACTGGAAGAGGGCATACAGTATGTAGTCCCACTTCAAACGAGCTCTGGCAGAGCCACTATGACTGTGAATGCATTAACTAGATAAGGGTGTTTTAAGGGCTTAAACATAAACATTTATTTATTTATTTAAAAAAATATCAGATTTACAAACCTTTGAGTCAGAGACTCATTTACAAAGGCACCTCGTTGAAACTAATACAAAGACAGCACAGTTAACAAGTCCAAAAACAATGGCTCGGAGAGTAGACAGTTATAACAATCATTCACTGGAGACACATGGGTAGCAGTAGATAAACAGATTACACAGTTTAGGCAAACAGGTACCACATCATGAAGACCAAATCAGTTCAAACAATATACAATAGCTAAAGCAAATAGACATCAGGAGTCAAAGAGAAGCCCAGAGTGTTCACATGAAGGCTGTTACATACACTAACTGAATCAAAGTATAGTACTTTGAGAAAGGGTATATTTAAGCAATGAGGCATGACAGGGTGTGTGTTATCATGTAATAACGTCACTCCTGGGGTGGGTTGAAGCACGAGGTGTAGCCAAATATTTATTTATTTATTTGCACATATTTATTTGATCCACTGGATCAGCAATATTTGTACAAGCTGTGCCCAGTGCAGATTTTACAGCACTGGTCCTGGTCTGGTGATCTGGGTTTTACACATACAACACTGCATATGGCTTAGTAATATACTGTACAGATGGCTGCAGAGTCTAACCCATTCAAGGTTGAAGTTTCAGAAAACCATTATGCTACAAATATCAAGATGCACTCCCTTCCTCACCCCCATCACAATTAATCCTCTACCAAAGTCATGCTTAAATACTGGTGCCTCTACATCCACGCCACTAAGCTTTTAATGCCAACATGCTTCTGCTACTGTGAGTTAAACTGTTTATTTAAAAACATTTTGTTGAGAAAATTTTGTTTTAGTATATCCATGGTCAGGAAAAATGAATTTGTAAAAGAAACCAACATCCCCATTTATCAGTTTACTGAATCACAATACAGCATGTAATGAATTTGTCAGATTCTATGTGTAACCTACAGTAAGTCAAACAGAAATTAGACACAACTGCCACCTATTTGCAAGTGAAGCAAATTTGGTTATTATCATTCAGTTGTAAACACCTATAGTCACAGCCAGGATTCACATTGCTAGACTCTGGGTAAGTATGACAAGTTTCCTAAATACTGGTACCTTATCCAGCTGTGTTCTGCTTGGGGAGTGTGAGTGTGTATGTATTTACACATGTAACATTCTATAGTATATTGTGCAGCACTGTGAATCCTGGCTGCAGTGTTTTTTCTCTGCTGTGGCTAAGCAAGACACTGTAACAAGACACTGGCCTGCTGTAGGGGCTATTAGACATCAAACCAAAGGGTACACTGTAAAGACTAACTTGGAGAAGATGCAATAAAACAAACTTGAATGACAGCCCCCAGACATCATAAAACATCCAGGAAAAATTAGAAAAACTCCTCTAACAGCCTAGGCAGAAACAAAACACTGGATTGAAGTGAGAACTCAAAACTGGTAGTAATACATATATTCCTGATTTTAACATGCAGTTTTCCTTTAAGAAGATTCAGTAGAATATAACAGTAGGCCAGAACTGCCTGCCTGAGAATGAAGTTGGTATATTATTTGGAAAAAGGGAAGGCTAGGTCTCTTGCTATGCAATGTCCTGTTAAGTAACATTCTGACTGCTTTTTGGATGGTGGTGTCAAATGCTGTGAGGTGCTATGTGGAACTTGTTATGCAGAAAGTTCCAGGAAGTGTTTAACCCATTCTACTTCTAATAGCAAGCCAACTCCACTTCTCAAACTTAAAAAGAAAAATACACTTCATCGATATACTGTACAGATAGCTGCAGAGTCTAACCCATTCAAGGTTGAAGTTTCAGAAAACCATTATGCTACAAATATCAGGACTCACTCCCTCCCTCATCCCCAGTCACAATTAATCCTCTACCAAAGTCATGCTTAAATATGGGTGCCTCTACACCCACGCCGCTAAGCTTTTAAGGCCAACATGCTTCTTCTGCTGTTGTGAGTTAAACTGTTTATTTAAAAACATTCTGTTGAGAAATTTTTGTTTTAGTATAGCCATGGTCAGGAAAAATGAATTTGTAAAAAGAAACCGAAATCCTCATTTATCAGGTCATTGAATCACAATACAGCATGTTATGATTTTTTCAGATTATATGTGTAACCTACAGTAAGTCAAACAGAAATTAGACACAAATGCCTACCTACTTGCAAGTGAAGCAAATGTGGTTATTATCATTCAGTTGTAAACACCTATAGTCACAGCCAGGATTCACATTGCTAGACTCTGGGTAAGTATGACAAGTTTCCTAAATACTGGTATCTTATCCAGCTGTGTTCTGCTTGTGTGTGTGTGTGTGTGTGTGTGTGTGTATGTGTTTAAACATGTAACTTTCTATAGTATACTGTATAGCACTGTGAATCCTGGCTGGAGTGCTTTTTATCTGCTGTGGTTAAGCAAGACACTGTAACAAGACACTGGCCTGCTGTAGGGGCTATTAGACATCAAACCAAAGGGTAAGCTGTGAAGACTAACTTGGAGAAGATGCAATAAAACAAACTTGAATGACACCCCCGAGACATCATAAAACACCCAGGGAAAATTAGAAAAACTCCTCTAATAGCCTAGGCAGAAACAAAACACTGGATTGAAGTGAGAACTCAAAACTGGTAGTAATGCATGTATTCCTGATTTTAACATGCAGTTTTCCTTTAAGAAGATTCAGTAGAATATAACAGTAGGCCAGAACTGTCTGCCTGAGAATGAAGTTGGTATATTATTTGGAAAAAGGGAAGGCTAGGTCTCTTGCTATGCAATGTCCTATAAAGTAACACACTGACTACTCTTTGGATGGTGGTGTCAAATGCTGTGAGGTGCCACTGGGAACTTGTTATGCAGAAAGTTCCAGGAAGTGTTTAACCCATTCTACTTCTAATAGCAAGTCAACTCCACTTCTCAAACTTAAAAAGAAAAATACGCTTCATCACAGAATGTGTTTACCAAATACTGTGCCCATGATTAAAATAATTTGAACCCCATCCCCCAAAAATGTGCCCTCACATGAACATGCATGATTTATCTGTAAAGGCATTTAAAAAAAATATTTCTAAATGCATTAGTAACACCAATGATTTCAAGGTTATCTGTAAAGACAATTAAAAAAATGTATTTCTAAATGCATTAGTTACACCAATGCTTTCAAGATTTTGAAACTACAAAAAAGACAAACTATATATATATATATATATAGATAGATAGATAGATAGATAGATAGATAGATAGATAGAATATGGTAAACACATACTGTTAATCCCAAAAGCTGAACTTGGTTTTAGTATATAAATGTTTAAGAAATACCTGAAAGCTGTCTATTTTACTTAGTTTTTAGACACTTTTTAGTCTTTCCTTTTGAGACACCAGGTGACTCTGATAATCATTTATTCCAAGGGGTTTTAAGTCAGTTTGAAGGCATTTTAAGTATCTTCTGTCAGACTTGTTTGTTCCTTGGTCCACATCCCAAACATGTGAGTCTTTTTTCAGGATGATAGATCCACCTCATGCCCCTCCCACATGAATAACAAAAAAGGTGGGATAGACCTTTTGGAGCTTCTTGAGTGGAGGTGGGGTTGACCTTACTCCCCCCCCCAAAAAAACAATGCTGCCTCCCACTACTCAGGTTCCAGTTCTTGTACCACCCATTTAAGAAAGAAAATACTGCCCTGCAACCATTGACTAACATGAAAGCATATTTATTTGAGGGCGGAAAACATTTCTTGGAGGAGGGTAAGGTGGAGGAGACTATTTACACCTTCAGTCAGTTCCATGGACAGAAAACATGACATCACTCTTTTTGTACATGCAATACTCTTGTAGGCTCCGCCGACAGTCTTAAAAAGTGGTAGCAGGGAGTAGGCTAGCAATTATAGGCCAGTCAGCCTAACACTGGTGGGAAAGTTAATGAAATTACTGAATAAGGAAAGAATAGTGGAATATCTTGAATCCAATGTGTTATAAGACCTGAGACAGCATGGATTTACAAGTGGGAGGTCATCTTAAATGAATCTGCTAGATTTCTTTGATTGGATGACCAAGAAATTAGATCAGGGTGGAGCAGTTGGTGTGGCCTACCCAGACTGCAGTGAGGCATTCAACACCATTACACATGGGAAACTATTGAGCAAGCTAGGTAGCTTAGGAGCAGGTTCAAAGGTGGTAAACTTGGTTAGAAATTGGTTAGGGGTGAGGGACCACGTGACGTCTATGGAGGGGTAGCTGCTGTAAACTGGAGCTCCCGCACCTAACCGGCGATCCTGCTGTTCCCGACCATCAATTTCACCCATATTTACCTCCCTGAGCTGCTAGATCAGTGGTCTGACCGGTATAACTTTTCTCTGGAGCTCCGATCGGCATTGAAATGCAGGCGGGCGATCAGGAGTCAGAAGCGAAGCGGCCCCGCCGCAGCGCTTCACCAAACACCAAGGAAGAGTGCACTTCAGCCGGAAACATTGGCAGCGACTTAGCCATCATCAAGGAGGCCCTTTTTAAGCTTGTGGATGAAATGGCTGATATCAAACCAGCCCTCACGCAGCTTGCACGCAGGGTGACAGACACAAAGGCTCGCATATCATCTGTGGAGTGAGTGCTAGATAAAACAAAACCTACGATCACTGAATGTAAGAAAGCAGTGGCCAAATTAGAAGAAAGAGTGGACGACCTTGAAGGGCGCAGTCGGCGCAATAACCTCGTTTTACTTGGTTTGCCAGAGGGGGAAGAAGGCACTAACATGCTGCTTTTCCTACAAAAATTGCTAAGAAAATCTGCAGACCCCTCACCAAATGGGCCAGAATATATCATTGAGCGGGGGCACCAAGCTCTGAGAGCTAGACCACCACCGACAGAACCACCATGCCCCATTATCTTTAAATTGCTAAATTTCTTGGATAGGGAACACATCGTAAAAGAAACCAGGAAATTGTCTTCATTTCAATGGGAAGGCAACAAGCTTCGCCTAGTCCCCGACCTGACCTGGAAGATGAGGCAGGCTAGAGCTTCCTCTTCACTGGAAGCTGTGGGCGGCGGGGATTCGCCACCACATGTTATATCCAGCAAAGCTTGAGGTCACTACTAAGGAGGGGGCAAAGCGATATGAATCAGTGGATGAAGCTCTGAATTCACTCCAAATGCTGATGCCAGATTTGTTTCCTAAAGGCTGAGTCACGGGATGTTTAATGCTGATCTAGTGGGCTTAGGTGCTCCAAGAGACAGTATGATTAGACTGTCACGCTAATGTATGGAACAGTGGACTATATTATGATTAACCTCGGTGTTGCATAGAGGCTCCAAGGGCTTTACTACTTTTTTTTGTTTATATATCTTACTCTACCAGGACGGATATATTATTTCGAGTTGAACTGTTAGATGAGATACCTGTTATGTCAGTTTTCCAGAAATAGATAATTTTTGGTATTGCCCAGTTGAAGGAGGTTAATTTGGTGTTACACTGTCAGAGTACTGACATTACAACAATTGTGGGGTTGTTGATACCAGGCTTATTCACAGTTTTATTGCCTTGACCATGTGATAGGAGGTCCGAATGGCCCAAGTTAGCATACCCTATATATATGGCAGGGCTGGGTAATTCCATTCTAGGAAGGACCAGCGAGCTGTTTAGTTCTGTCGAGTAAAGGGTATCCCCCTCCCCCGCCTCTCCACTGAGTAACTAGTCCCTTCTGCTGTGGCAATGTTTAATAGGTCACCGTTGTTCCCTGTTGGACTATTAACTAGCCATTGTCTGGTATGGTGGCATTTGGAGTGGGTGGGGACACCTTAGCAGGCAGGATTTCCTTATAATAGGGCCAGTTTAATCCTATCTGGTTCCTTTCCCCCTTTTCTGAGGGGGGATTGGGGAGGGACTTTGCCTTTGAGTGTTCAATTTGTAATCTTCTATAAGATTCTATACAAGGATCTCCTATTGTAATGATAATCCCAATTTATTAGTTTAATTTTGACTCAATAATTGTTTGGGGGTAAGGTATGTTGACCAATTCTTATAGGGGTCGATCGCAGGTTTGCATGTCTTTAATGTTGCTGACTCAAGTTTATGAGTGGGTATTGGGGAGCCCGATCTCTATAGCGCACTTTGGATCAGTGCAAGAGGAGTTGGCTTCGGGCCTGGGGGGTGGATGTTTACTGGTTTAGCTGGGGGTTGATTTTTTATTGGGGATGTAAGGGGTTGGGGTTGGTAAGGTTTGTTTTTTGGGGTTCTTGGGGTGGGGGGGCAGCTATCCGTACATTGCTCCAAGGGCAAGTAACGACCAATGACATTTAACCTAAATCTCCTGTCATGGAACATCAAAGGGGGGAAGGACAATTGTAAAAAATATGTAGTCCTAAACCATTTAGACCGTTATCAACCAGCAATCGTTTTTTTGCAGGAAACTCATGTCCTTTCAGGTCACCTGTCATATTTTAGGAAAAAATGGGTAGGCCAAGTGTTTGGGGCGGGGTATTCTTCCTCAAGCCGGGGTGTGGCTATTTTGATAGCCTGGGGGGTTCCTTTTGTACATTCGGACACAATCGCTGATCCGAATGGCAGATATATTATTGTTTTTGGCAAGCTTGGAGGAAAGCCCCTAGTACTGGGATCAATTTATGGTCCCAATACAGAGACTCCCTCCTTTTTCTCCCATCTGGCTGTGCTTTTGTCTCCCTTTAAGGAGTTGCCACTTATATTGGGGGTGATTGGAACCTTGTTCAGTCGGATATACTAGACAGATCGACCTGTGAAATCATTTCCTGCTTTGGCTCAACAGGCATTGGCTGAATGTAAGTCTTTTTTAGGCCTGATAGATCCGTGGAGGCTACTCAATCCAAAAGTCCGTGATTATACCTTTTTTTCACCAGTGCACAAGTCCTTTTCTAGGTTGGATTATTTTTTGATAAACTGCCAGGTTGTCCCTGAGATAAAGAACGCCGAGCATCTCCCAAGGGTGATATCTAATCACTCTCCAATTAAAATTGTTTGGGCTTCGTCCTCCATCCCGAAGAGATCTTACACATGGGCCTTAAATAATATACTTAAAGATGCTCAGACACTAGAACGTTTCCGTATCTTTTTGATAGAGTCAATTAAATTTAATTGGGGTACGATTTCGAACACTGACCAGTCGTGGGCTGCTCTTAAATCTGTATGGAGGGGAGAGCTAATTAGAATAGCATCGGTGAGGAAAGCCAAATATAACCTGAAGTTGTCCAATTATCTTATAAGGATCAAACAATTAGAGGCTATACCGGAGCTTACGAGGACAGGTGACCGAGATCAGGAGCTGGCCGCATTGAGAGCATGCTATGCGGGGGCTCTGAGAGATAAGGTTGTTAGCATGTCAACTAAATCCAAGGCGTTATACTTGGGGCAGGGCAGTAAAGCCGGGAAATTACTGGCCTGGCAGCTAAAACGCAAGTCTGACTCCAGATGGGTTCCGGCCCTAAAAACTTCGGACTCTGATAACTTGATTACTGACTCTAAGGAAATTCTACAATCGTTTGTCTCTTTTTATAGAGACTTATATTTGACCCGGCCCCCTACCGCACTTATGTTATCACAAATGCGGAGGTTCTTGGACGGAATATCACTCCCTAACCTGCCACAAGACTCTAAAGTGAAATTAATATCCTCTATATCAAATGAAGAGATTATATCTGCTATTGATTCACTTAAAGCTGATAAGGCAGCAGGCCCTGATGGGTTCTCGCCTCTCTTTTATAAATTATTTAAAGCAGAAGTGGCTCCATTGTTGGGTGAGTTATTTACTTTTGGTTTGATCATGGAGTGAGGATGCGTCTCTTAGCCAGAATAATTCTGTTACCCTAAGCCAGGAAGTCTACCGACTCTGTTAGTAATTACAGACCAATATCTTTGTTGAACTTAGATGTTAAAATTTTTGCTAAAATATTGGCTACTAGACTTAAGAGTATCTGGCGAGATTTGATTAGCATGGAACAAGCGGCTCGTGGAGGGGCGCTCTCGGCAGACCATTTCAGAAAATTGTTTTATTTAATGTCCACCTCTGAAGTTTCTAATGAGGATGCATCTTTAATTTCTTTAGCGGAAAAAGCATTGACCGCGTGGAATGGGTGTATATGTTCGAGGTTTTAGTTAAATTTGGCTTTCCCAACAATTTATACAATTAATTAGGATTCTCTATTCGTGTTCAACTGCTAGAATACAATGCAATAACTTGATATCTGATATTTTTCCGTTGCTGAGGGGAACTTGTCAGGGCTGTCCGTTGTCGCCTTATCTGTTTAATTTGTATTTAGAGCCCCTCATCAGAGCAATCAAGACGGACAAACGGATTTTTGGCATTAAAATTGGAGACCAGGAACACAAATTGTCAGCATTCGCAGATGACGTTTTATTACATATTAGAGATACAACTTCATCCCTACCTAGAGTCCTCACCTTAATTGAAAATTTTAGTGGTTTTCGGTTTTAAACTAAACCTGCAAAACAACCTTTTCCCCTCTCGGCCACTCTTGTGAAAAGCTGGTGCGTGTCTTTAGGCCTACAGTGGCAATCTAAATCCTTTGAATATTTAGGCATCCAGATCTCCAAGAACTTAGATGAACTGGCCAAACTGAACTTACTACCTGTCATTAAATCTGTCAGAGAAGATTTGGATAGATGGTCGAAACTGCCATTGTCCTTTTCTGTGAGAACCAATGTCGTAAAAATGGTGGTTCTGCCGAGAATTCTTTACCCCCTCCTCAACCTGAATATATATCTTCCCAAGTCCTTTTTTAAAAATCTATGTAGGTACTGCTCAGATTTTATATGGAAATATAAACCTCCCATGAGCTTATCTTAAACTTTAGCCGATTCGTAAGTTGGGTAGCCTACAATTACCGGACTTCTTTAAATATTATCTAGCTATTCATGTAGCTAGAGCGGTTTTATGGACCGGGAAAATTAGTACCCCTGCCATAGGCCTTGAGCTAGACAGGGCTATAGTTAAAGGGCTAAAGTTAGATTTAGAATCCCTCCTCTATACCCCTTGGATTAAAGTACCGAATAAAATTAGAAATACCCCTATAGGGTGGGATATTAGGGCTATTCATCAACTATATGCCTGTTTAAAGATTAACCCCTGGTTCGATGTGTGCAACCTCTTTTAAAGAACCCCAATCTCTTAATTGGCAATCAACCTATACACCAATTTCCTTCAATATTTCCATCTAAAATTCGAATTACCGACTTTTATGTGGGCAATGCTATGCTCCGCTTTCATCACTAGTATTAAAGTTTGGGGTTAGACCCCAAGCTACGTTAAATCTGGCTCAAATTAGAAGCTGTATTCAGTCCTTTCTGAAGCATGGCAATGGATCTAACCTAGTGGGGGACCTCTGGATATATCTGTCCGATGCCTGTCTGTCAGGTAAATTGGTTTCTAAACTATACCAGGGTATCTTTAAAAAGACTTACCTTCATTCTTCTCCCAACCCCTTTCATTGGGCTGCTAGCATGTCTTTGAATTGGTCGGAGTCAGTATGGGAGAAAATCTGGATAGATACTTATGCTTTTATTAAACAGGATAGATTAAGAGAGAAATCCAGTTTAAATTACTGCATAACATTTATTGGTCCCCGGCTAGGTTGTCTCGTTGGAATAACAATTGCTCTCCAGCTTGTGAGAACTGTAATGGCTCCTTAGCTACTACTTTTCACAAGGTGTGGTCATGCCCTAAAAGTAGTGAGTTATGGGAACTGGTTAAGCGGGGATTGAGGCTTTTTCAAGATCTCTCTACTTTTTTTTTGCCAGAGATTTGTGTGTTTGGGAGGTACGACCTTATCCCAGGTACTGCCTCTAGAGCCCGGATGGCATTGGTGGCAATGGTCACTAAGCTGGTGATATTACATCACTGGCAGGAGATATGGACTCCTTCTTTCAAGGAATGGTGGGAGGTATTCATGAACGCACTACTTGCTGAAAGGTCTGTTTATGTGGCCTCTGACACACAGCACAAATTTGACAAATATTGGAAGGGCTTTAACCAATGTCTGCGGGACAAGTTCCCCTCTTTTTATGGTAGTGGCACTGAGACACCCTTGGTCTCATTGGTCTCAATTAGATCATGTTTCTTCCCACCAATATAACTTTCCTTCCTCCAACGTTATCATTTCATACTGTCTTTTTTTTTTTCCCCTTAATTGTTCATATTCTAGCTGAACTAAGGATTTTAATATGATATCATTTATCCATGTTTTTATCAATGTTACGGATAGCTGCGTGGGGGTGGGTGGGACTGTTTATATATCCCTTTTATTATTTGGTTCTTTTCTCCTTTTATTGTTTATTTTCCTTGATTAATTGTAAGATTATATTAGGTTTTGTATACTCCGTTTTACACCAACCTGTGTACCTCCATCATTTCTATATACATTGTTCTATGGTGTTGTTGTTCTGTTTTAAAATTAAAATAAAGTTATTGGCAAAAAAAAAAAAAAAAAAGAAATTGGTTAGGGGTGAGGTGAAAGAGGGTGGTGGTAAACCAAGGAGGGGAGCATGATCAGCATGGTGCCTCAGGGATCAGTGCTAGGACTGGTCCTCTTGAATGTCTTTATAGGTAACATTGCAGAGGAGCTGGAAGGGCAAGTCTGCCTCTTTGTAGATGACACCAAAATCTACGATAGGATGGACACTTGGGGGGGGGTGAAAAGGATAAGCAGAGACTTCAGAAAACTCAGGAAGTGGTTAAAGATATGGCATCTGGGTTTCAATGTGAAAAAGTGTAAAATAATGCACCTGGGGCACAGAAGCCCAGGGTTAGAGTACAAAATGAGGTGAATGTTACTGACAACCACTAAGCAGGAACGAGAGGCCTGGGGGTTAGGTATCTCTGAAGACCTAAAGGTGGTTATGCAATATGACAAGGCAGGTGGGAGGGCTGGTGGGATGTGGGGTGCATAGGGACAGGTATGAGCATCAAATAGAGGGTGGTAGTCCTGACTCTGTATAGCTCACTGGTAAGACCTTACTTAGAATACTGTGTATAGTTCTGGAAGTCACATCTCCAGAAGGAGATAAACAGGAGTGGAGGCAGTCCAGAGGATTGCAACTAAAATGATGTAGGGCCTGCATCAAAAGCCCTAAAAGTAGAGACTAAAAGAACTCAAAATATATACCCTGGAAGAAGGGAGGCATGATAGAGACATTTAAATACCTCACTGGGTAAATAAGGTACAGGAGAAAAGTATTTTCAGAAAAAAAGGCACTCAGGGTCAAGAGGACATTTTGTGAAGCTGGAGGGGGTTAGATTCAGGAGAGATGTGAGGAAGTACTTTTTCACAGAAAGAGAGTTGGATTCCTGGAACAGCCTGCCAGTGAAGGTGATGGAGGCGAAAACAGCGGTAGGGTTCAAGAATGCATTGGATAGACATAAGGGAATCTTAGTGGAAAGGAATGGGGGCAGGGAGAAAGAGCCAGAGATCAAGTCTGATCTGTTGTAATATTGTAGGTAGGGAAAATGGGCAGACTGGGTGGGCAAAGTGGTCTCTAACTGCCAACAGATACTATATTTCTGTCACAAACAGTGGATTGTGACTTCAGCAGTGGATTTAACAACAACAGCATAACAACTGTACGGTGCAAGGAATCTATTTGTGTGTAAATTATTAGAGTAATGATGAATACATTGAATAGAAATACAGAAAATCAATAAACAAGCAGTCAAATTGTGTCTAAATATTATATTTTTCAAAGTTTTCTCAAAAGTGACAAGCTAAGTGATGAGAACTAGGGATGAGCTGAATAGCAAAATGCATGAATAGATAGGACCTCGGCAGTCAAGCGGTGGCCTTCATTATTCTCCAACTGGCCATCATTATATATTAAATAGTAATCAAATTCAACTCCCATTGACCTCAAAGGGGTGCATCACAATGCACTCCCTTGCTCCATGTCATTGCGTGCCTATGAGCAGGGGCATGCAGGTGAATTGGGAAATGGAAAGGATCAGCTGGCTACATTGTTGAGACCAAACTTTGATCCCTTCCAGGTAAATACAGGCTGCACATAAAATTGTAAAAATGGCAGGACTGGATTAACGCTGGCATAGGCTACAGTATGATGTGAGTACTACTTGAATCTCAGAAAATCACTTTAATGTGGCTCAGGGCTCTTGACATTGGACTTTTCATAATGTGGGAACTTGGTTTTGAAAACAATACTACTGTAATAAAGCTTCAGAAGTATTTAATTAAAGATGAAGGTGAGGGTAGTGGAGTGTTAGCAACAAATAACATCTCTCCATTTCTCAGACCCCTTATCAATCAATCAATCAATCAAATTTTATTTATAATGTGCTTTTCAGCATATCAAAGCACAGGTACAAAACAACATCTTACATAATAAATAATGACATAAAAACAATAAAAAGCAGCAATAAACCTATCCAAAAACCAATTCAAATAAGTAACTCTTCAGGGACACCTTAAATGATTCCGTGGACAGGCACTCTGTAATCTGACGAGGTAGAGAATTTCACAGGGTTGGGGCCATAAAAGAAAAAGCTCTGGCCCCAGATGACTGAAGGCGAACCCTGGGAATCTCTAGCAATCCCTCGTCAGCTGATCGGAGTGGGCGGACAGGGTGGTAAGGTCGAAGGAGATCTTCCAAGTAGCCCGGTCCCTGACCGTGTTGAGTCTTATTGGTCAGCAACGTGACCTTGAAGGTGATTCTCCACCACACCGGCAGCCAGTGCAGTTTGCACAGCACAGGAGTGATATGGCAAGTTCTTGGTAGACCAGTCAACAACCTGGCTGCAGCGTTCTGCACCAGCTGCAGGCGACGGAGATCCACCCCCGGTAACTCTAGATATAGAGCATTACAGTAATCAAGATGTGAGGAAACAAAGGCGTGGATCAACACAGGAAGGTCATCATGTGGAACAAGGTGTTTTATTCGGGCGATATTCCTCAGATGGTAAAATGTGTGGGGGGGTGTGGTGTGGTGTATGTACACACATATGTGTGGGTGGAGCGAGGCATGGGGCAGTTGTTATGTGGCTAGAACACTTAATTTTCACATAGTGTGCATTTATTTCCTTCTATTAGTTGTCAGTGGGTGAATTTCACACTGTCACATCTTTAACTGCTCATATTAAGATGCATATCTCATTTACTTGGGGTTCATTAAAGATGTAATTCCTTTGGGTTTTCATTTAGATTGCTTAGACTGATTCTGTGCATTTTTGTTATACATGACTCTGTGTTGAAATCTGCATTTATCAGGCTTAAGGTCTCTGCTTTGGGGGTCATTGACAAGTTTTTTTGGGTTTTTTTTGCACTTACACTTACAAGTGATACTTTCATGCATCATGTTTATATGTGTAGGTTAATTTGAGGCCTGATTTCAATTTGCAGTTATACCTAATTTCAGGATTTTGTCTCTCATTATCTGTCCTTTAATATACCAGGACAATTGGAATGTAAGTTGTTAGCTCATCTTACATGTATTAGAGAGAATGCCACTCCAAGGTTTTTTTTATCACTAGAATGCTTTCTTGGCATACTGAGACATTTTAAAATTTATGTGACAAGAACTCTTTGGCTGTAGAGAATTCTTGATAACCTTTGCCCTTCTGAGGCTCCTCGGATAAGGCATACTGGTGTTAATTAGCTTCTCTGACGTAATCTTCTATTATGTTTTAAATGTATATGTTAAACCAATGAGAATTATTTCTGCTTTTCTATATAACCTGGTGTTAATAGTATGGGATATTTGAAAAAACTGCCACAAAGCTTCTGAAGAAGGACCTGGTTGGTTCGAAAGCTAAAGCACTTTGTTCTTTTCTGTAACATCCATGTTGGTCCAATAAAAGGTATCAAATCATTTGTTTCTGGCTCTGTTTTTAAAAGGACCAATACAGCACCTACAACATTTTTTTGTCAGATGGTAAAAGGAAGACTTGACAGCAGTAGATACCTGTGCCTTCAACGTTAACTCACTGTCGAGAATTACACCCAGATTCTGCACCTGTTTGGAAGGTCTCAACTGGTTACCTCCTAACACAAGGCCAGAGGGGAACCCAGGAGTCAACTTCTCTACACGATGGCCCCGGTCCACAACCAACACCTCAGTCTTATCCAGATTTAATTTCAACCAGTTTGCACTCATCCAGTCCTGAATCTCAGTGAGGCAGTTATTAAAGACTGATAAAGCATCATTCTGTTCAGGTACAAAGGACATATAGAGCTGAGTGTCATCTGCATAGCAGTGAAAACTCAGCCCATAATGCCTTATAATGTCTCCCAATGGCAGCATATACACCGTGAACAACATGGGGGAAAGCAGAGAACCCTGTGGCACCCCACAGGACAGAGCAAAGGGAGCAGAGGAAAAAAATTCCTGAGACTATCCTCTGACTTCTGCCTGTGAGAAAAGAGTAAAACCATCTAAGGACTGTCTCCAAAAGCCCTCAGCACAGCCGCAGGTGATCCAGCAACATCCCATGATCCACAGTGTCAAATGCTGCAGAGAGACCAAGGAGAACCAAGATCGAACTGCTCCTCTGATCTCTCGCTATTGGGAGATCATTAAGTACCCGAACCAGAGGCGTCTAGGTACTATGCCTCTTCCTGAAACCGGACTGGAGAGGATCATAGACCTCATGGGTGGTAAGAAAATCATCAAGCTGCAACGCGACTACTTTCTCAATAACCATGCCCAAAAAGGGCAGGTTAGAGATTGGTCTGTAGTTAGTGAGACAGTCTGGGTCAAGGGAAGGCTTCTTTAACAGGGGTGTCATGATAGCCTCTTTCAAAGACTCCGGAAACACTCCTTGATCCAAAGAGCACTAGACTATCTCAGCAAGGACTGGTCCGATCACATCCATGCACCCCACAAGGAGGCATGTATGGTCTACTTTTTGCAAATGCTATGCCTGTGGTTCAATAGGCGGAGTAACAATGTCACTCTACCATCAGGCCTTAAAAGGCCACTCTTCCTTGACTGCTCCAGGATTCATTTCTTCATTGCGGCCAGAGGTGCCACTCTTCCTTGCTCCCTGTTTCTGCCTCTAGTCTATCTGTTCTTGCGGTCACCTGCCGCCGCCATCTTCCTCTGTGTTCATTCGTTTCTGCTTCATTTTTTGCTGTTTGTCTCTGGTGTTTCCATCTCGACTCTACCTCTCCCCATATGCTGTACTTCATTCGGGTACCCTGCCCTCTTTGGCTCTTTCCCACTTGCTATCTCCTTCAGGCGCCATCTCTGCCCGGCTGTTCATTGCTTTCTGGGGTGCGCATTGCCCACCACACTTGCCTCCTTCGGCGGCTGTCTTCATCCTGGCTGCCCTCCTTTCCTGCCCCCCCCAGCTTGCTTCTTTTGGTCCCTCTACTGCCCTTGGGCAGATACCTGCCCTCATTTCTCTCGGTAGGGCCTTTGATGTCACCTCGCAATAGCAGTACTTCGGGTCCAGAGTGCATCACATCCTATCTTTGGCTGTTCTGCTTTTGCACTTTCTGAGTGCATCGCAGTCAGCGACTGCTTGTCATCCCTCATGTTTTTGATCCATGCCCCGTCAGTTCCTCCACTCCAGCCATGGCCTGCCCAGTTCCCAGGACCTTGTTTCAGGGTTCTTCCCTCTAGCTTCGGAATTGTTTTTCCTCATTTCATGTCTCCTCCTGGTCACTGCTGGTCTTCAGTCTCAGCTCCGGTTGCAGGTATGTCCTCCTTTCTGTACCAGGTTTCCCTAGTGCTGTTTACCTATCCACTCCTCAGCTGGGCTGCCTCTTCTTTTTGGGGTTCTACTACCCTGCTGCCTCCTTTCCTATTTTGCTTACTATTGCCCGCATAGTACTATGTTCAGGACCCCTCAACACCACGTCTAGCTACAATGCTAGGATTAACCCCTTTCCTCTCTGGTTTTGGTGGCACGCCTTCAGTACCCTTGCATTGTTTACCCCATGTTTCAAATTTTACTCAGTTCTGTCTTCAGCTCACTCATCCTCAGCTCAGTCATTCCACAGCATGCCCTTGTTTGAGCATCCTGCACTTTTATTAATTTTTTAATTTTTCCTTTCTCTCTCTCTCTCTCTGATGATCGCTCCCCCTCCCCCATGTCTTTTGTGTGTATTTTGTTTCTGCTGCTGGCTTGTGGCTGGCTGTGTGCTGCCCATAGCCATCCTTACCATTTTTACCATCAACCCTATCTATGCCTTGTCCCTCTGCCCCCTGCCCGTCGTTTTTTTCCATGGTTTGCCCATCTATCTTTTTGTATGTTGGCCCCCTCTTTCTTCTCCTGTTCTTTGTACTCTGACCATTAGCTGTGGGCTTTGCCCTGCCGTTCTCCTCTCTGACTAGTGCCCTTCACCTCTTCTCCTTCCTCATTCCCATGCTTTCTTTTTGGGAGTGGTTCCCTACCCTGCTATCACCATACCTATTCATATCCTCCTCTTACCATAGTCCTATGTTCTGGACCACTCGACTCGTATATCCTCCACTCTGTGTCAAACCTTCATCGTTATCGAACCTCATCCTTCCTATACTCTACTTTGCCATCTTACCTGCCTTTTCTTCTTTTTTTTTTTTACTCTTTGTTTATCTACCTATCCCTTCCCCAAGACCCTCCTATCTCTCAGATCCCCAAGTCTCCGCCCCAGGTGTTGAGGAATCTGCCCCTAGAGTGCACATCCGTGCTCCTAATTTTTCTTGGTCTTCCTGGTTAACCCCCCAGACAGAGCAAGGAAGGCCCCAGACTTACCATCCTTGTACCTCAGTGGATCACCTGCACACAACAGAGTCTGCCCTCACACCATGGGGCATAGTGGGAGATCATCACTAGGACTGTCTGGGGGGTATTTTCTGCTGTTCCAGACCCCTTGACATTGGTGTGCAGTGAGGACCATTGAGCCAACGCACATTGAGATGTGTGTCCACTCCTGTCCTCTGCCAGTGTCAGCCCTTGTGTTGTCCCGACCATGCAGCACCTCCGAGTTCCCCAGAAGGTGGCGGTAGAGTGGCAGGGCTAACTCCACAGCCCTCCCCAGAGAAGGAAAGCAAGCCATTGGGAGCTCGATCCTTCTCCCCCCACTGACCAACCCCCGATGGCCCAAGTCTGCTCCTGAACCTGGGTCGCCGGTGTGGAGCGAGGTGTGGAGACCAGCGCCTCAGCACTCTGTGCCACCAGGCCGGCCTTACCCTTCCTTCTTACCTTACCCGTACCAGCCTTCAAGGCTTTCCCTCCATTATCATACTTCATTCTTTCATACCTCACTTTCACTGTATCAGCCCCCAAGACTTTGCTCCATCATCGTACATCGTCCATTTCATATCTCACCTTAACCGTTTCGTCCTTCAAGGCTTCCCTCCATCATCGTACCTCGTCCATTTCATATTTTACCTTAACCGTAGCAGCCATCAAGGCTTCATTCCATCACCATACATCATCCATTTCATATCTCACCTTCACTGTGCCAGCCTTCCAGACTTCATTTCATCATCATACATCCTCCTTTCCATTCCTTACATTAAACTGTTTAAGCCTTCATGATTTTCAATCCACCATCATTTATCATTCCTTCAATCTCAACTATTCTGTCCTCCAGCATTGACTTCTCTGCTCTTCATAGGTTGCAGGCTTTGCCAGACCATCCTCATCTTTCCCCTTCCATCCTTCATTCCATTTGGCAGTCCATGCTGACCTTCTAAGCTTCCCTCCATCAGCGAACCTTGTCTATTTCTCTTGATCCTCCACTCATCCATTTCAACTTCATAGCTCCTTTCTCACTACTCCTGGAACTTTGTACCTCCCCCGTCTGCTGCGGGCTTCACTCGGTAGCTCTTGTTCCTACCTTCATCAAGTTCGCGCCACTTCTGATTTGGCTTCTCATTGGACCTGGTTGGCATGCACTCCCCTGGTTGCTACTGTGACCTGCCTCCTCTGCACCCTTGTTGAGGTTTCCTTTGCTCAATCTGACCTCTCAGTACGTCTACTCGTTCACATTGCCTACTCGAGCATACCCCTCATATGGGTCCTATGCTACCTCGACTCGACTTGTTCTCTACTCAGAGACACGCCTTACATGTCCATTGCCCTATCACTCAGGGCTAGCCTGTAGCCAACAGTCTCACTCTGCACCTCTGAAGTCTGCATCTACAGCATGTGAAGCTCTGAGCGGAGTCCTTCTCTCTTGCCGATAGTGAGAATGTCTTCGCTCCGGGTGGACCTTCAGTCATCCCTCATTTCGGTAACACCTCTGGTTGTAGAATTTACAACTTCAAGCTACAAAGGGTGGGTCTGTCATCATCAGAGCCCCTTTAGCTGCCTGAGTGGGTTCAGAGGCACCCTCTAATCTATTCTCCATCAAGACTGTCTCTGGTTCACCTGGTCTGTTTCGTAGGTTCATATAGGCTGGCTGAGTGCCTCAGCTGTCTTTCTCACCTCCTTTGCTTTTGGGTTTCTAGTTGCAGAGACATCACTCGCAACCCTCAACAGCATTCCTGTTAGAAGGACAGAGTGAGCGCTTCATCTAAATTGGAATCTTTTCCTCTTCCCTCAGTATTGACTCTAAATTGCAGTAGCTGAGCTGTCACTAATCAAAACATCCTTCATCCTGGAGGGAAGGTGACCTAGGCCTTGGATCCCCAGAGGTTTCCACCTCATAGGGTTTTTTTCCTCTCCTCCATGCCGATGGTCATAATATTAGACAGGATTAGTGCTTTCATAGGTTCTGTAGTTAGGTTCTGCTGTTGGATGGAGTTGGATGATTGCCCCAGCTGTTCCCTCTCTCCTTAGGAAGTCACTCTTCTGCATCTTGTCAGCTTGCCTTTCATTTATCATCCCCGTCATCTCTCATTCTTTTTCTGTCCATCCCATCTACATCTATCACCTTAACTTCTGGTCTCAATATAGTCTGATTTCCTCACCTCTTCAATGCTCATCACCCCTTTGGGTATTCTTTCTGGGCTTCTTCCTAAGCTACCTTTAGCCAAGGGAATCATTCCTGTGGTACCTAAAGGGATAGAACCCTCCTCTAGGGTTCCTCACCGTCGTACCCCTATAGGGTTGTATATCCCATGGACAGAAAAGCAAACAGCCACAATGTATCTAAGTCACACAAGCATACATCATAGCAAGTTGTGTAAGCACATTGAATTGCAAAGGCTATACCTGTGGTTCAATGGGCAGAGCAACAATGTCACTACCCCACCAGGCCTTAAAAGGCCACTCCTCCTGGACTGTTCCAGGATTTGTTTCTTCATTACCCCACCATCCTCCCCTCCTCCTCTATCGGCATGTCTCTTTTTTCTGTGGGATTCTGCCCAAGCTACCTTTAGGCAAGGGAATCATTCCCATGGCACCTATAGAGTGGAACTCTCCTCCATGGTTCCTTGCCATCGTACCCCTATAGGGTGCTATATCCCATGGACAGAGAGGTGAACAGCCACAATGTATCTAAGTCACATAAGCATACATCATACCAAGCTGCATAAGCACATTGAACTACTTGCTGCACTTTTCACAACTGAAATGTTTACACAAGTAATTCAAACCCATTTCTTGCTTTGCCTTGTACTGTAAAAAAAAAAAATAAGGTATTCCAATATCTTTCCATCAAAAAATGCCTGTGGATTACACTTCTACAGTATTTCCATGTTTATGGACTAGAATTGTCTCATCCTATACCGTTCCTAAGTAAAACCGTATTTACCGTCTTCATAGACCAACTCCAAGAAAATAGTCAACACAATGTCCTGTAACTTTCAACATGCTACATTGCTTAATCTTCCTCCTGTGTTTCCAGAGTTCTTTCGACCATTGTTGGATCTTCAGTTTCTATAAGGTATGTTTTGGCATTTCTGCAAATAATTAAGACCAGTAGAATTTTCTGCCAAATCATCAAAATTTGACTGGGGTAAACTGATGCCAAATTTGCATAAAAAACAAACAAGCCAGCTCATGGCACTGTGCCAGAACAGGAGACCACATTTTACTTGCATTTGTTTAGTCTGTATGAACAGAAGAGAGGATGGAGGGTGGGAAGTGACTGGGAAGTGGAAGGGGTGGTAGAAGAGTGTTACATACCCCTATTGTAGCCTGCTAGGCCCACATTCCAAGGACCCAAAGGGCTAGATTTTCAAAGCCCCGAGAATGCCGCAAACACCTGGTGCACTGATCATTTGGGGCACAGGGCTTGCAACATTCTCCCAGCTGGCGGTTGGGATTTTCAGTCCCGAGTGCCAGAGGCTACAGGTTAGATCAGCTTTTTCTTGGTCTAACTTGCACCATTTGGGGGACCCTTTTTACAGGGCTTGCACTAAATCTTGGGCGCAAACTGCCATAAAATGGGGAAATTGTTCCAACTGTGCCCGATGCACTAAAATCAGGTGCAGTTGCATCAAAGGTGTTTGGCGCACCTGCGCCAAACAATGGGTGTGATGCAGGTCTTGATGCAAGCCCCAGTCTCCTTTGAAAATTGAGGCCAACGTGTTTTGACTAAAGTGCTGACACTGAACTGAAATTGTGAGGAGGGGCAAATTGGAATTGAAACAAGTGGCTTATGACTACTTTCACTCACCATTGCATTTGACACTATCTACAGTATATCACTGCTTGGCAAACCTTCAGCAAGATTCTGTGGGCAGATGTATTTATTAAAACCTAATTAAACACTGATTGCTTATGGACTGGAATTCCACTCAATATGTTTATATTGATATTAATGTCTGCCTCCTAACTGTGCTCAAGTCATATCTGTCTTCCTAATCATCATCCTCAAATCCTCAGTATTTATTTTAATCCAACAAAGAAAACATAATGACTACACCCTGGTTCAAGGAACATATTCATTATTTAATTTGCTAACCAGATTAAACCTTGATTCTTTTCATTTTTTAAATAATTCTTTCAAAATAGGAAAAGCTGAAACAGCATCTCAAAACAAATTTTAGAGCACATCTTTTTTTTTACCTAACTTGGAGCCGTGTTTTTTCTTTGTAAAGCATTTTTTTTTTTTTTGGCTATCGGACTGCAAACTGCTTTGAATTGTACATTCAGAACCTTATTTCAGAACTTCAAATGGCTCAAAAATGTTCTACAGTACTCACTAGATGGAGGGACAGTAACCTAATGCCTCAGTGTCACCAGGGGTTTCCTCAACCAGGGACAGGTTTCCCTCTCTGCTGTGCCACAGGACCAGCAGTTTCTAGACGTAGGTTTGTGTGCCAATTGGAAATAGATCTTTCCCATCTTTGAGAAGTGACATCCCTTCATATTCCCACATATTTCCTGCAGTTCGTTAGGCCAGTTTCCTCTAATACCTTACTGTAAGGTTAGAAAGGTCTCAGCTGCAAGGAAAGGCTCTGCCCAAGGTGGCAAATGTTAGCACAAACACTACAACAGTCTCCTATTTCCTGTGGAATCAGTCAGCCTGCTAGAACAGCTGAGCTACATCACCAGGAGTAATTCTGATACTATAAATCATATCTAAAAAGTTTTCCAAGACAAACTACAGAAAATAATCATATTTTAAAGTGACTCAATTGTCTAAGACAATGTGCAAGTGAAGCAGTGTATCCTAGTGGTTGCAGCTCAGATAGTAAACTTGGAGACATATGTTCTAGAGTCACTACTACTACTTACTCATTGTGTGACCCTAAGAAAAAGTGAACTTTCTCTCTATCCCCTCTCTCTCTCTCCCCCCTTAACGACCCTATATTTTCATTAAGCTTCATCTGTTTCTCTTCCTCCACGTACATACTTAAGGGCTGCAGAACTGTTCATACCTTGTAGATTGCTTTGGGATACAGTGGGTGTGCAAGTCTCTTTATAAAACCCAGTTTCTTCCTTTAATGTAAAAGGAATGGCATTGGCTGGGATTCATTGTACTAAAGGAAACTGTTTTTTTCCCTGTACATGTTGGGTCTTGTAACAAACCCTATTGGAATGAAAACATACATTTTATTAGGTATCATTTCAGCACAATAGAGCCACCAAATCAACAAGCATTGGTCAAAATCACATTCTGACTTAAATGTTTGTTTTCATTTTTAGCAGATGCTACTGCAGAATTACCCTATTTCAGAATATCATCACTTACTGTAAACAGTTAAGCAACAGCTGTGTTGTTCTGAGAATATCATCTGATAATGCAAGCCCATTTAGGTAGGTTTGGGACACGTGAAGGCAGCACTGTGCTACTTGAACCCCTGACAGTGAAAAGTTGATGCGTAACTATATTAACAATGAGTGCAGGAATGCACATTTTTGCTATACCCTTGGAATCCATTTATGAAAAATCATCAACTTAGCTATGACACCTTTTCATTTGTGGAACAGTTACTTATATACCAGTTTTTGTTTTTTTTTGGCTTTGAAGGTGAAACACAGCTGATATACTACATACAAACATATGAATGTGCCAGCAGAAACAGACCATCCGGTCTATATAAGTCTGCTTGAGTGTGCAGCTAGCACCCCCAGTTTGCAGCTGCCCCACCCACCTCCCCTTTGTCATCCCATTGCCACCCCTACCTTCCCCTCATGCTCCCCTGTTCCCTGTCCCATGCCCTTTTGAAGCTGTTCACAGATTTACATGAAACCACCCATTCTGATAGTGCCTTCCATTTTGCTACCACCCTCTCTGTGAAATAGTGTCTCCTCATTTCCCTCCTAAATCTTCCCCCCACTCTATTCTTAGCCCATGCCCCTGGTGTCCCTCCCCCTCCTTAGCTTAAAGACCAAATCTGCTCCATCCTTACTGAATTGGAAGCTGCTACAATTTTCATGCTTGAGCAAGCACATTTTCTCAAAAGTAACCATATTCAGGGGCTGACAGTCTGCTAAATTATTTATACTATGAGCAGGGTATTTGGTTTTCTGTGGTATGGCAGGGTATTTTAGTTCATCTCTAAGTTCTGTCACAGGGGCTCCTTAGCCTCTGTACTGTGATTGTTTTTACATCTGTTGTAGGCTTCTGTCTACCTAATAGTTAAGATGCCATGCAATATAATCTGTGATTATAGGTTTTGAGCAAGGAAGGAGTTTCAAAACAAACACGGAAGAAAAGAGAGGCAGAAATGACAGAAAACCTGGACTTGGTAAATAAACCTCATCACAAATGTATTCTGTGAAAAGACAAAAAATTCTGCAGGTTGCTGCAAGTTTTACAGCTGACAAACTCTTGTTTTCCAGGGAACCTGACAGACATCCACCTCAAGCCTAAAATATCCCATTTCCCTTTTTAATTGAATAGTCAACATTCATAAGCAATTTTCTACGGCATTAACAATTTTATTTTGCCAAGCTGCTCTATACGGAAAGTATTTTCTCAATTTTACCGCTGTGTTTTTGTACTCTTATTATGGTTTTACAATGCTCCTGATTCAGCACTCCATTTAGGAGTGGACCAGGACAACAAGAGAAAATAATGTTAAATAAAGAGAAAAAAACATGAAGTATTTCCTGAACAGCAGGATAAAAATAAAGCTAACATAATAAATGTTTCCTGAATAGCAAAGGGCCACAAATCTAAGCCAGTATGTTTCCCAGTCCAATATGTATTTTGTTAAATGCAGTTTCAGGTGTTTTTTGTACTAACATCTTACATTTCTTTGACCATCATGATAGCAATAGACTATATAATTATTGTGCACATTAAAGATGATTTATATTTTGACCTGGAATTCTAACTATCATTTAGGAAGTACAATCCCAAGAAGTAAACATTTACAAGGAAACTACTATGGGTTTACAATAATTGAAAGCAAAGCAGATTAAAAGTGCTACAGAAAAAGTACCAACTGATTTTTATGTTGGCTCACACATGCGCAGCCAACATATTGTGGTAGTAGCAGATTTGGAGGTTCGCTCACTGTTGGGCGAATGCAGGGCACGCATCAGTAGGTGCGTCCCTCATTCTCCAATCAGGCAGCATGCAGGTGCCACATCAGCAATTTGGAATGTGGCCACCAGATCTAAGAAAAGGTCTGCTGAAATGAGAGCGACGCTCTCATGCAGCGTGACCACAACACGCCTCTCGACGTGCACACAACATTACCGTCGCCTCCTGTCAGAATGCCAACAGGGGAGCCCACTCCCCGTCGGCATAATAACCCCCCTCCCATTTACAATGTATGCCAAGGGGATGCCCAATCCCCCTCAGCATCATGCATGCCCTCAACAGTTTTTCTTTACCGATGGGGGCCCCAATCCCAGTCGGCTTCAGTACCCGAGTGATGTTACCAACAGGGATGCCCTATCCCTGTCAGCATAATGTCACCCCCCAACTTTTGTTGTGTGCTGACGGGGGTGCCTAATCCCTGTCGGCATAATGTAACCCCTCCCCTTTTGTTGTGTGCCAATAGGGGTGCCCAATCCCCCGTCGGCTACAGCTGCCCCCCAAAAAAAGAGTCAGTTGGCATGCTGGGAGCCCACCCCAGTGTGCCGCATGTCCCTGTTAAAAAAAAAAATGGTCCCACGATGCTTTGTGTTTTTTACCTTGTCAAAGAAGAAAATGGTCCCTCGCAGTCTCCTGCCCCCACAACCCATGCCCACCACTACTTTCCTCCACCACACCCCCTCCTTGCACATATTTACCTCCTGGAGTCTGGTGTGATGATCTTTGAGACTGGGAACATGTCAGCACTCTTCAAAGCTGACCGCAAACTGAGGAAATGTCGTTAAGCTGTATAATGGAATAAATAGGGTTTTTTCAACTTTGATGCATATCTCAGGCATTTTTTGAAATTTGGCATCAAATTTTCAACATGGGGTTTTTGGGACCACTCCTCATGAATTCTGGTACTGTCATAGTGTTAATCAGCCCTGAAAGGTGATTTCACAGTCACTGCGTGGAATCACCTTTCGGGACTGACTAAAAATAATTGAGTTACTGATGTGTGTTGCACAGTTTCTATGCATGCTCTTACCTTCACCATTTTTTCATATTTTCACTCCAGATTTTCAACATTGCCATTTTTTTACATCTCCTCATGAACAATACAGTTGTCATTTTCCACATCCTACCCAAAATGTTTTTTCAACCCTGTGTCACCAAATGGCATAGCCGCTGTGCAAAGTCACCTTTTAGCTAACAAACCGATAGTGCCGCCTTTCATGTGATGGGCTCACAAAAAGCCCATGCTGAAAATCTGGAGTGAAAATACCAACACATGCCTATGGTGTTAGGGTTTCTAACGGTAGCACCCCACCCTGTAGAGACTGACAGGCATCAGGGGTGTGACTTGGGATCATCGGCTGTAATACTCATGCAATTCCACCCCCACCTCTGCCCTGTAGCCAGTGACAGGCATTGTGGTGTGCCTTGCCCTGTTCGGCCACAATGTTCACCTCATTGTCCTGTACTGTACCCACCTCAGCATATTTCCTTATGGAATGGGGTAAGTATAATGCCCAAAGACCCCAAAGCACACCACGACACTTGTCAGTGCCCACAGGGTAGGGTGAAATGGCACGAGTATTATAGCTGATGACCCAAAGGCACACCCCAATGCCTGTCTGTCTCTACAGGGTGGGGGTGGGGTTGACGTCATTTTAATACTTCAATGCCATTCCTATTTTGCATCTCTAACTCTGGCACTACCAATGCCAATGCCAGCAAGACGACATTCGGCATTAGCAAATGCTTGTTAAACTTGCAGTACTCTGGTGACAAAAAAATCATCAAGGTATTATTGAAAAGGTCTGTTTCTGAATTTATGGAGTAGAGTGCTGATTGTGTACTTTTGAAGTACTGTCTTGTCCTTGGTAGCGTGGGTTTGAATTGTGCCCACGTCTTATATCAAGTGTGTTGACAAGCCTAGAATCATCTGTATTAAATTAAATCTGCATGAAAACTCTCTTTTAAGTACAAACATGGAACTTTTAAAAGAGAATGTTCTTAATTGTACTGGTCCTCCTAGGAAAAGTAGGAGAGGAAAGGATTTTGTTCGTATAGTATGTAGTGTCTTTCCAAACTGTATCCCAAGTCACTTTACAATCAAAGAGAAGGAAGTAACAGTTTGCTATGTAGAAACATAGAAAGTGATGGCAGAAGAGGACCACAAGGTCCATCTAGTCTGCTCAAGAACCTACCTGGTGCTATTCCCCCTTCCCTCATTTGCCTTTCCATATGCTTCCCTTATGTCCATCCCATGCATTCTTGAACTTGCTTACCATTTTGGCCCCCAATAATTCCTTGGGTAAGCTATTCCATGGGTCCACCACCCTCTCTGTAAAGAAGAACTTCCTTGTATTACTCCTGAATCTCCCTCCCTTCAGCCTCATGTCATGCCCTCTTGTTCTCCCACTCTCTTTCAATTGGAAAAGCTCCTGAACATTAGCCTTATTTATACTCCTCATATATTTAAAAGTTTCAATCATGTCGTCCCTCTTCCTCCTCTTTTCCAAGGAGTACATCTTGAGTTCCCTCAGCCTGTCCTGGTATGCCATATGATGCAGTCCCTGAATAATTTTTGAGGCCCTCTTCTGCACCATCTCAATTCTGTCTATGTCCTTTTTGAGGTGTGGTCTCTGGTACTGTATCTAGTACTCCAAGTGGGGGCGCACCAGCACCCTGTAAAATGGTAACACCACCTCCCTCGTGTGACTCGTGATTCCCCTCCCAATGTAGCACAGCTTCCACTTGCCTTTAGTGCTGTCTTTTGACACTGTTTACCCACTTTCAAGTCTTCTGATATAATGATCCCTGGGTCCCTATCCTGGCTGGCGGAGACTAGCTTCTCTCCTCCCAGGTAGTAATCCTCTTTGGGATTGTTTCTGCCTAACTGCATGACTTTGTACTTTTTGGCATTGAATTTCAGCTGCATTGTTTCTGACAGCTCCTCCAGTTTCTTTAAGTCTGAAGTCATACTCCTCACACCCTCAGGGAGTCCACTCTGTTGCAAATCTTGGTGTCATCTGCAAATAGACACACTTTACCTTCCAGCCCATTTGCAATGTATGCTGTTGCTGCTGTTTTAGCACACACTGAGATTCCAAGCATACAGATAGATTAGGGAGTAAACTAGTCATTTAGTACACTTGGAGGTACTCAAGGCCTTTATTGTCTAGAAAAATCTGCTAGGTCTATAAGGATCATTAGTAATGGGAAGATAGGGCCGGCCCATTGGTGTGGAGGTCTGAGGCATCCACGCATTACCTCCTGCCACACCGGTGACCTGTGTTTGCGGTGTGAGTGGGCCACTGGGGACCAGTCATGGAGGGAGAGGATCAAGCCTCTGGAGGACATCTCTTCTCTCCTGGTGGGGGGACTCAAGGGTTGGTGTTTCCCTGACACCTAGCAGAGGCTGGGTGTCAGTACACTGGGATCCCTTACACAAGAAGGGAGAGATGGAACCACTGGCTAGCATGCTGTGGGTGGAAGCACGCACAGCTTGGCCATGTCAACATTGCACGCTCCACCTGGGGATCAATCAAAATAAAAGAGGAAATTCAGGTACTGGGTATATCAGATGAAGACCGACCTCCTTGGGCTCCCCCTTATGGTAGATCATTGCCACCCCCTGCCACAAAGGGTAAACCATGGGAGAAGAAAGGGAGAAGCCTAGCAGTGGTGGAGGTCAGGGCTGGGGCTAATAGGAATGTGAGCCACCCTGGGCTCTAGGGGAGAAAAGAAAATAAATTAAAAAACAAGAATTTGTCAATGCCGAATGTTGCTTGCTTGTATGTGCTGTTTAGGTATTTGGAAGTGATAGTTCTGTGCCTTCCTCCCAACACATCCACTGTGTCTTTCCATTCAGTATTCACAGAAGAGTGGGAGGGGCAAGGGGCACAGCAGTACAGCAGTTACCAAGGGGGTGAAGAGGTGGACAATAGTCCATTCAAAGGCAAAAGAGTCCTGCATGAGGTCACTAAATTGAAGGTGGACAAAGCAATGGAACCAGATGGCATACGCCCAAGGATATTAAGAGAACTGCGAAGGGAGATAGAAGTACCTCTGGCAGCCATGTTCACTGAGTCATTCAACATGAGTGAATTGGAGGAGGGCACATGTGGTCCCTCTACACAAGTCCGGCAGCAGGGAGGAGGCAGGGAACAATAGGCCATTCAGCCTCACCTCAGTAGTGGGGAAGATCATGGAGACATTGCTTAAAGAAAGGACAGTGGGGCATCTAGAAGCCATCGGAGCCCAGGACCATAGACAACATGGATTCACAGTGGGGACATCATGTCAGAAAAATCTGGCTGATTTCTTTGACTGGGTGACAAAGGAAGTGAATCAGGGTGGGGCAGTGGACAATGCTTACCTTGATTTCAGCAAAGCCTTTGACACCATCCCATATAGGAGGCTGATAAACTAGCTGGGTAGGCTGGGCATGGGGGAAAGGGTGGTAGACTGGGTTAGAAACTGGCTAACAGACAGGAGGCAGAGAGTGGTGGTAAATGGTGTGCAGTCTAGGAGAGGGTCACCAGTGGGATGCTGCAGGGATCGGTCCTGGGGCCAGTCCTGTTCAATGTCTTCATTAGTAACATTGCAGAATGTCTGAAGGGAATTTTTTCACCAAATTTTCAACATAGCTATTTTAAGACCTCTGCTCATGAACAGTGTCACTGTGATTTTCTTGATCTGTCCCAAACATTGACTGCGCACACCGAATGTGCCATTGTGCGCTACATGCACGGAAACACATTTTGGGTGACGCGTGAAAAATGACAGCTGTGCTGCTCATAAGGAGGTGTGGTAAAATGGCAATGTTGAAAATCTAGAGTGCAAATATTAAAAATTTGTGAACTTACGAGCGTGCGAAGGAACTGCGCAATGCACACTCGTAAAACAGTCATTTTTAGGAATTTTTTCACCAAATTTTCAAACTAGCCATTTTAAGACCTCTGCTCATGAACAGTGTCACTGTAATTTTCTTAATGTGTCCCATACAAAGATTTTGCACGCCGACTGCGCCATTGTGCGCTACATGGGTGGAAACATGTTTTGGGCAAGATGTGAAAAATGACAGCTGTACTGCTTATAAGGATGTATAGTAAAATGGCAATGTTGAAATCTGGAGTGAAAATATTGAAAATTCATGAACGTACAAGTGTGCATAGGATCATCGCAACAAATGCTCATAAAACAGTCATTTTGGGGAATTTTTTCACCCAGTTTTCAACATAGCCATTTTAAGACCTCTGCTCATGAACAGTGTCACTGTGATTTTTTTACTCTGTCCCAAACATTGATTGCGCACACCGACTTCGCCATTGTGCGCTACATGCATGCAAACACATTTTGGGTGACATGTGAAAAATGACAGCTGTACTGCTCATAATGAGGTGTAGTAAAATGGCAATGCTGAAAATTTGGAGTGAAAATATAAAGATTTAGTGAACTTACGAGCATGCATAGGAACTGTGCAACGCATGCTCGTAAAACAGTCATTTTTAGGAATTTTTTCACCAAATTTTCAACATAGCCATTTTAAGACCTCTGCTCATGAACAGTGTCACTGTGATTTTCTTACTGTGTCCCATACGTTGATTTCGCACACGGACTGTGCCATTGTGTGCTACATGCGCGGAAACACATTTTGGGCATGATGTGAAAAATGACAGCTATACTGCTCATAAGGAGGTGTGGTAAAATGGCAATGTTGAAAATCTGGAGTGCAAATATTAAAAATTCGTGAACTTATGAGAGTGCGTAGGAACTGCGCAATGCATGCTCATAAAACAGTCATTTTTAGGAATTTTTTCACCAAATTTGCAACATGGGCTTTTTGAGAGCCCACCTTATGAACACTGGCACTGTCATTTCATTAATCAGTCCTGAAAGGTGATTACATGCAGTGACCACAAAATCACCCTTCAGGTCTGATTAACACCATGACAGTGACACAATTCATGAGGAAGGGTCCCAAAAACCCCATGTTGAAAATTTGGTGCCAAAATTCCAAACAATGCCTGAGATATGCAGCAAAGTTGAAAAAACCCTATCTATCCCATTATACAGCTTATCAGCATTTCCTCAGTTCGAGGTCAGCTTTGAAGAGTGCAGACGTGTTCCCGGTCCACCAAAGATCGTCAACCGAGGTCCAGAGTTAAGTATGGGGTGGGGGTGGGAGGCAGGGTGCGTAGTGGGTGGGTGCAGGTTGTGGGAGGAGGGCAGCAAGAAGCGCAGAGGGACAGTTTTTGTATTTACAGGTTTTTTTTTTTAATAAGATGACGAGGGACGTTTACCACGCTGGAGTGGGCTCCCAGTGTGGCAGCTGGAAGGCTGTTTGGGGGGCTGGAGCTGACGGGGTAATGGGCACCTCCATCAGCCATAACAAATTTTGCCACCTGGGTGGGCTCCCCATGGCACCTGGAAGCTTTGGGGGCATAGAGGCTGACGGGGGTTTGGCACCCCGTAGACCATTACAGTGTGTGCATGAGGGAGGCATGAACACTGCAGTATGTGTGCGTGTGTGTGTGTGTATGTGTATGTATGTGGAGGGGGGAGCTCTGCTCACTGAAGCAGAGCTCTCCCTTTCAACTGTACGACCACTGCATTTTCAACTGCTGTCAAAGACAGCTACAGCAGTGATTGTGGAACTGGGGCTGCACCTGCAAACACACTGACTGAATTGGAAGATGGGTGCCACACCTCTGAAAACTTGGATGATGGCACTATGTTTCTTGCACATGCATGCAAGCAACATAAAAATAATGGGAAGATGGTGACTAGATATCATCACTCTGAGTTCCTTCCTCCGTGGAAGATACCTGGACCCCTCCCAGGTAGTACTCTGTCCTGGGGTTTTTGGCTTCAGAGTGCATAAGTTTATACTTCTTGGCATTGATGCCAAGTTGCAGATCCCAGACCAACCATCAAGTCTTCTAAGGTCCTCTTTAAGGTCCTGTATCCCCTCTGCTGAGTTCTCCCTCCAACAGAGCTTGGTGTCATCCACAAACAGACACATTTTGCCCTTAATGCCATCCCCAATATCATTAAAGAAAACGCTGAACAGCACCACCCTTAGCACCGAGCCCTGCGGGACACCACTTTTAACCACCCTTGTACTAGGCAACTCTCCTCCCACCATCACCTTTTTGGTCCTGCTCCCTAGCCCATTTTCCACCCATATAACCATCTTCTCTCTGACTTCAAGGTCTGCTAACTTCCTGATCAGCCTGCTGTGGGGGCACAGAGACAAAGGCCTTGCTGAAATCCAGGTAGAGGATGTCCACTGCTTGGCCCCTGTTCACTTTTTTGGTTACCCAGCCAAAGAAGTAGATCAGATTAGTCTGACAAGACCACCTTCCCATAAATCCACACTGCCTTGTTCCTCTAGATGCTCTATCAGTCTTTCCTTCAGTATGGTCTCCTCAAGCTTGCACACTGTCAAAGTGAGATTAGCCAGTCTGTAGTTCCCTGGGTCATCCCTGGGACTGCTCTTGTGGAAGGGCACCACATGTGCCATCCTCCAGTCCTGTGGTACCATTCCAGACTCCAGTAAACAACTGAACAGGTCTGCCAGTGGGTCCATAAGCTCCCCTGCCAGTTCCTTCAGCATTCTAGGGTATACCACATCTGGGCCTGGTGATTTGTCAATCCTCAAAGCCAGCAACCCTTTTATCAGTCTTTCCCCTTCTATTACCCCAATCTGTCCCTCTTATCCCTTCTGGTCCTTTTCCCCTTTCTTCACACTTGTCTGTCTTTTTCGTTTTGAAGACAGAGCAGGAGTATTCATTCATTAACTCTGCCTTCTCCCTATTTTCCTCCACCCAGCTGTCTCCTTGTCTTAGTCTATCCCATCTTCCTTGTCTCTCTTCTCGCTTATGTAGCAGAAGAAAACCTTCTCCCCCCTCCAAATACCATCTGCTAGTTGCAATTCTTTCTGTGACTTTGCTCTCTGAGCTACCCTTCCTGTCTCCCTCACCAGCCCCAGGTATTGTTTCTCTGTCATCCTTGCTTTTGATCTTCCTGAATTTCCAACAGGCAAGCCTCTTGTTTCCCACAGCCTGGGCAACCTCAGAACTGAAACACTTGGGTAATTTGATCTTTGAGTTCTTCATCTCATATCTAGCACACTCTTCCATTGTAGCCCCTAATCCTTCCTTAATAATAGACCATTTTTGTTTTACCTCCATAGATGTTTTAATTTTTGCTAGGTACCTTTTTAGTACCTTGCCCATTCTCTTAAAGTCTGCCCTCCTAAAGCCCAGGATTTTGGTCTTAGTGGGGACACTTTCCCTACCCATGTCCAGACGAAATTACATTGAACAATGGTGACTTCCACCCAGTGGTTCCCTTACTGTTATATTTATTTAGTTCATTTTTTTTTTTTTTACCAGAAAAGGAGGACTAGGCAATTCTGCCAATTTTCAGCCTTATCCCAGGGGAGCAGGGGAAGATGCAGATGCAAATTGCCATACAAAACCAGATTAATCTGTTGGTGGTATTTTTTATTCCATTATATCCTTTAGGTGCTCCCCGTTCATGAGCACCAGGTCAAGGATTGCCTTATCCCAGGTGGGTTCAGCCACACCTTGAGTCAGGAACCCATTATGAATTGCTTCCAGAATTCTCTGACTCCTGGCACATGTCATGGTTGGTACACTACAGTCCACCCTGAGCAGGTTGAAATCCTCCACTATTACCATTTCCCCTTCTCTGTGGCCTTCAGAATTTGTGAACTCAGATCCATGTCAATTTCTTAAACCTGGTTGGTGTGTCTCACCTTCCTTGTTTTACAGGTCTGCAGTTGAACCCACATTGCTTCTGCCCAATGTTCTTCAGACTCCTCCCTTGTGCTTGTTATACCCTCCCTAATGAATAATACCTCCTCTCTCCCTTTGCCTACAGCTCTGTCCCTCCTGTAAAGTTCCTATCCGAGAACTGAGAGGACCCAGTCATGGTTAGGTTTGGCCCAAGTCTCAGTTATTGCTGTAATGCCCAATATCCTTTCTGCAAGTAATGTTTTCAGATCATCCATCTTGTTTCCAAGACTAAATGTAGTCAGGGACACCACCTTCCACTCTGAGTCTGAGCCTCCATCTTTTCCTCCATGTTCTGCTTCTTTCTTGTCTGTATGTGCTTTCCCCACTCCCTCATTTTCAAATTGCCTTACTCCTCCATTCCCCTCCCATCCCCCTCTACTGTTATGGGGGAAGGTTCATTCATGTCCACCTCCCAGGGTCTTTGTGCCCTTAGGTCCATCTGCCCCCCTTCAGTAGTTAAAATTGCTCTTATGAATAATGTACCCACTCCCAGTTTGTCCCTGAGAACCCTCTAGCCCTTTCTGTTGAGGTGTAGTCTGTCAGATGCATAGAGAGATTTATTTGACCAGGTCTTCCTCCAATTTCCTATGCAGTCAAACCCTCCTCCTTGAGCCAACCCCTCAGCCACATGTTGAATACCTCTATTCTAATTTTCCTTACTGTGCTAGCTATTGGCAAAGGGATCACCTCTGAGAATGCCAGTGATTGTGCCACTTCCCTGCAGGTACTCCCCAACTCCCTGAATCTACTTTTTACCACCTCTACCTCCTGCCCCACTAGGTCAATGGTGCCTATGTGTACAATTATGCTTGGTGCCCCAACACTCCCTTTCATTACATAAAGTTTGTTTGATTGATTGATTGATTGATTGATTACCACCCCTATTTTTAGACCCACTCCCTCTGCTGTCATCCCTGGCATACACACCACTTTCATTCTGGTATTCATGTCCCCCTTCTTTCCCCAGTGAATACCTTTAATTATGGAGTCCCCAGTGACTATCACCCCTCCATCCCTATACCCATGTTCCCCTACCTTGCCTCCCCTACCACTGTAGAATTTGCCTTTTTGCATTCCATCTCCATGTTTACAGCTAGTGTCCCCCTGCCTCCTCCATTAATCCCCTAAATGGGCTTCCTTTCACCTCTACGCCCCTCCCATTCCACTAACCCCTTACTCCCTCTAAACCAAGCCTTTTTCTCCTTGTCTCCTTCCTCTCCTCTAGGGTCACTTCTTCTCCCATGTCTTCCAGGACTTCCCTGCATGGTCTTAATCCCCTTGTCATGTTCCCTACCATTCTAGTCCTTACCAGACTTACCATCTCACCTCCTGCTTCCGCTTTCCCCTTTTCTGATAGGAGGCCATGGATGGACTATTACACCTGAGGAAGTCCTTTTTTTCTTCATAATTCAGAATTTGCCTGTTCATTATTAAGTCAGTTTTCCAATAGTTCAAAAATCAGGCACAAAACATCAAGATACTATAAAGTCACTGATGGACAAAGAAACTAAGGGCTATGCAGTTCTCTTGAGTTAAGCTAAGGGGAAATGAACATGGAGTAAGGATACTGATTTGAGACCCTGTGAGACCCACAATCAGATTCTTTATTTTTATTTTTTGCCAGATCTGATATCCTGCCAAAGCCAGCACACTTCAAGCACTGGAGGTACTAGAGCATACTGGAGAGGCAGTTGAATATGAGCAGTGTATAGAATCTGAACTGGACTGAAGGAGAGAACAAATATCCAAATGGTTTGATTTCTTACACATAGAAACACAGACAACAATGGCAGAAAAAGGTCCATGTCCATCCACTCTGCTCAAGTTCCCAATTTAGCACTGAGACCTACTGTACCTTCAGGGTCCTAGCCCTCCCCAACCTCCTAGTTTCTATTGACGGAACCAAGCAGTATACCCTTCATTCTGTCACAGCCATGCATGATAGAAACATAGACAATTAGAGAAGAAAAGACCTACAGTCCATCCAGTCTGCCCGAGTTCCCTAGACAATGAAGGCAGGAAAAAGACTCATTGTCCATCCCGTCTGCCCAAGTTCCCTTATAAGAGATATCCATTAGGCTAAGCATGTGTTTGATGTTTTAAGAGTGCAGGGGTTGGATTTTCATATGTGCACTGGGGTCTTGTGGCATAATCATGCCCTATTCCCAACAACGAGGTCTATACCTTAGACCACCTAAATGGTGGTCTGAGTACTGAGTGCATCTGTCATGCTTTGTGGTGAAATGGAAGCCCTCTAGTGATGCATGTCTCAATATCTGATGCATGCATGATTATTTTACTGAAAACTGCTCAGAATATTCATAAATGTGGCATAATGCTTGAAAATAGCACTCAAACATTATGCCACATTTATAATGTCACAAACAAAGCCTAAATTCAGGACTAGTACCTGCAGCATCATGCCTAAAAATCCAGTCCCATGTGTTTAGTTTGAAGAGACACAAAGAAAGGAAACAATACCGATTAGACAGAAATTAGAGACGGGTTAAGCATAGGAGGGGAATTTTCAAAGCCTATGTCCAGATGCAGTTTTTCAATTGTACAACTGTAGACATAAGCCACATTGCCCCATAACCAATTTTCAAAACTAGGACATAACTTCGCCTAATTTTCCGAATATGAAAATGAATTCAGGCTGGGGGCCATCCATCTGTTAAAAAAAAACATTCCTGACACAGGATCTCTTTATTATTCTTTTTAATTTCCCACATGTTTTGCTATATTATTGCGCTTGTTCACGGGGTATTCATGTTTTTAACACAAATTAATAATTAGTAACTGTTCTCTTGTTTAATACAGTATTTTTTTTTATAATTAGTAAACATTTTTAGTAACACTTCTTTACTGCATTGCTGTTAAACTCTTGTTTACATTTAATACTTTGTATTTCTGTATAATGGTATTGTTTTTCCCATTAAGCAGCCTAAAATGTGAACAAAAATATTTTTTGAACACACGTTTTGTTTTCATAGGCTTGTTGTTAAGACACTCTGTTAAAGCTTACAACTTAAAGTGCCACCATGAACCAGTTCAGTGTTGCACGCTGTATCTACTACTAAAGCCGGTCACCCGGTATCCCAAGAAAGCAGTTACCTGTTTGCTCCATATTTTTAGTTACAATCACTAACTTGCATTTGCTTAGCTTTATGACCCAACACGTCTGAAAGACATAAAGTAAAATTTCTTTTTGAGTCTTCTTTGTTTTAAAACAGTATTCCCCTTCTTTTCAAATATTTACTTTTTGTTTTTTGATAGCATAACTTGAGGTTGTTAGCTTAGAGTTGAGATGCAAACTGCCGTACTGTTCAATGGGCTAATGGCATCTGCGATAAAGTTCCTGCAGAGTGACATGGGTCATGTCTGTGCTCTCGCGTGTGGTGTAATCACAGATGCATAGGAACTGTACACCTCCATGACCTAGGATGATCGTGGACGGGAACCGATCAAACAGGCTCAATGCACATACTTCACTATTACAGACCCACATGTATATGTAGCAGTAGTTTTTAGTGAAATTCAATGTTTACACAGTTTTAGAAATTAATTCAAATCACGGAAGTGATGTCGGGACCTCGTCTGGTGGTGGGGAGTGGGGTTGGGATGAAGGGAAAAGAAAACAAGGTTTTCAGCAATCAATACATTAAGTTCATAAGCTGTTACTATAGCAAATAACTGACATGCCATCCATAATGTTCTTCCTATTCCATGTGTCTGAAGGGACTCTAATTTTCAGAACTCTGACTTAGTTATGTCCAGTTTGCAAAGTTCAAATATAAATCTGCATGGGCACAATATTAGGACTGAATGTAACCTGCTCTATCATTTGAATCTATTTCGAGCCTTTTATTATGCAAATCTGTATGCAAAGTGCCATAAAACAGTTAGCAATGCTGCAAATAAGTCCATATTTAAAAATAGCTCCAAAATGGAACGTAGCATTGACATAACAGGACAGTTGCTGTCATTGACATAGACCATACCTAGGAGTTGCATCCATATTACAACATATCCCCAACCTAACTAGGACTTGTATACATTTTATGACTTTGAAAATCCTACCCAATGTAACTAAGAGTTGTGTTCATTTTATGATTTTTGAAAATATCACTCAACATAAATAGGAATTTTGCCCATTTTATGATTTTTGAAAATGTCACCCATTGAGTAAGCGGCAGTTGAAGGATTCAAACACTTTTCTCCAGGTTTACAGATCTGCATCCAGATTTTCAAAACTGGAGAAACTGCACATATGTGGAAAAAAAAAGTTATGCAAGGAGGGGTTTCCTTGCACAAGAAGTTTCTTGTGCACTTTTTCAGTTTTCAAAAAGGTTGCCTTGTTCCAATGTTTTTCACAGTTTACAGCACCTTGCACATTTTTTTGTGCAGCCTCGAAAAATTATATGCCTCGTATTATTAAGCGTAACATTTTTGTGCAGTGTTGGAAAAAGGAAAATGACACTCATGTGACTAAAATACTGAAAATAGTATTTTTGCAGGTGCAGGAATTTTTCCCTGCACCAGGGAGGTGTGCACAAGGACTTAGGAGTAGATGTTCAAAGCCCTTGGAAATCCCATAGCTACTGGAGAAACTTGGTGCAAGTGGATTGCTACTTGCAGAGCTGCAGTTTCCCCTGCAGCTATGGTATTTCAAAAAGTGGAGCCAGTTTATGACTAGCTCCATGATTTACAGCAGTGTGCAGCTGTTTTTTACCTGCGGCTGCAGAAAAATGTTGTGACCAGTGGGACTAAGCGTAACCTCTCCTGCAGCCACTAGGGACTGAAAACACCAACCTCCACAGCTATGGAGATTCCAGTCTGCAACTGGAGTTGCAGAGTAGAACTTAGTCCCAGGTTGTTTTGAAAATCCAACCCCTAGTCTCTGGGCCATGTCAGGCCTTTTGAAAACCTGGCTCCTGCATTCTTACTACTCATTCACACTAAACTCAAACAGTGTGATACCCTCTATTAGACCAGCAGAGATTCTGTAAGAAATAATGAAATACAGATTTTTTTCAGATTACACATGCAAATAATGCAGAGACCTGTGTGGTTCTGAAAGCTTTTGTACTTCTGCATGTATAAACAATATATATTTTGGGCCAATAAATGGCATTGCAGTATGCAACCCTATATTCTATGAAAAGTGTTTAATTACAGTATTTGTCAGGCAAAAATAAAAGCATATCTTCCCTGATATTCAAAGGTTAGCAGCAGTGCAAATGTTAGTGCCAGCAGTAACATGGGTTTGCATAGGCACTCCAGGTGGGGCAATATTCAGAGGCCCCTGGAGTGCCCCCAAACCTGGCAGCACCATGGGGCTAAAATACCACTGTGCTTATGCAAATGAGTGGTTCCTCTCATGCATACCAGAGCAATTTGTGGAAGTGGTAAGCAGCTGCCCAAGTGGTGCTGTTTATCATTGCCAAAAAAAACTATATTAACTGGGTGATGAGCCTGTGTCCCCCCCAAAGGCATTGTGACTGTACTGCAGTGGCCCACCCTGTGCCACAAACATGATCGTGCTCCATGACTGTCAGATTGTGGCCAGCCAAGGATATGAGAGAAGGGCTGTGCAAGCCACCATTGTCAGGCAGACTGGCGATCAAGTTGAGGGAGGGTGAGGGGTGGCAGCCCTCAGTGGATAGATGGATGGGGTCACTGGCATACAGTTGGGGGGTGGGAAACCACTAGATCAAGTGTGTCTATTTAACTGGCATATGCAGGGTGATGAGAAGTGGAGGGAACCACTGGACCACCAGGATCTATTTAACTGGCATCTGCAGGGTGATCGGGGGTGGAAGGAATGACTGGACCACCAAGGTTTTCACTGTTCCATAGAAATGGGTGCTAAGGGGCTGCACTGCCACATACAAATGAGCCCACAATGGGAATGTAGATGGCCCTTAGTATCTTGCATGCTTAATGGGCTCATTTGCATGCTTGAGCTGAATATAGCCCACAAGAGACATGATGATATCTCATTTTGAGCAGCACTATTCCTGTGGGCTATATGCAGCCCTCTGGTCCATGTTGGGGCAGCACAGATCAACTTAGCAGTACACCAACATGGAGTGATAGTCAGTCGAATAGGACTGCTCTGTCAGTGAGTTCTATCAATCTGAATATCGCCGGAGCCATGATGAATGCAAACACAGCAAAAATGATTGTGTTGCACTTGACACAATATTTCAATATTGGGGCCATCATGTTTTGTCAAGTAACCAGTAAAATTGCATTGATCTCATGCAGTGATAGTTATATTTCTCTTTATCTGTCAACAAACTAGGTAATGTTCCATAGACAGCATCAGACTTAGGGATGGGCAGATCGGCTGAGACCTGGTTCTGATTCTGACTGATTTATTTCCAAAAGGTTCTGATTTACTTTAATGAATTGTAGACCTATTTTTAGTCTGTTTCAGTATGAGAAATGCATCAGTATTATTCTTTTAGATACGACTTTAAAGAAAAATGTTACTTAAAAAAATTGTGTCTGCAATTTTGTTTCATTTCATGGTCAGCAATCAGCCAACAGCAATAAGAAATACATTGATTGTTTTCTTGCTAATCCTGTGCATCAGCCACCACATGACATTCATAGGAAACATTGGATTGGATTCACAAACTCTTGAAAATTCAGCAGCTGTGAGAAAAATTCGGTGCAAGTGGGTTGCCACTTGTGGACCTGCAGTTTATCCCACAGCTACAGTATTCTCAAAAGTGAAACTGGTTTAAGACAGGCTCCACAGTTTACAACAGCTTGCAGGTGGTGTTGTTGTGGAAGTCCCTGCAGCTGCAGAAAAATTTTACAGTTGCTAGTACCAGCCATAGCATCTTCCACAGCTGCTGCGGATGTGAATAGCAATCTCCCCCAGCTGCAGATATTTTGGTCCACAACAGGAGTTGCAGTGTGGGACTTAGACTCAAAAAAACATTTGTGAATCCAACTACAGTATAAAAATACTTTCTTTCTTTTTTTTTATAGAGAAGTTTGGCCCTGACTGCTACCTTCTTCTGCCATGAAGCCCACATGACAGTCCCCAGCCCTGTCGCTGCCCTCTGTCATCAAGCCAGCTGGGAACCACCCAATGCAGGACCTGAGGACTGTGGGGGCTGGCACTCATGTTGGCCATGCATGTACATATGTTTTTTTCCTTTGTGTTGCCTCCTTGGTCCTGCCTTTCACCCCAGACATCCAGCAAGTCACTGCATGGAAAAAACAAATTACACTCCACCTGAGTTCCTAAACTGAATGTGAAAAACACATACAGCAATACATATGATGTAATATACACTGTGACCTCACAAGAAGGAATTTTTTTTTTAACTTGATCTTTCTGTAATGGTTGCTGACCTTTGTCCTCTGAATTCAAAGAAATAAATAATTAAATTAGATAACATCATCACCATCATCTTCAAACACCACCAAGGGAGCACCCTGATTAGGAGACATCTGTTGCAGCTGTTCGTCATCATCACGTTTATGTTCCTGCCACTCTTCACTGAACTGGTAAGAGAATTTGTTGAGATTGACTTTTAGGAAGGTAAGGCACTGTACATTTTCAGGAGTAAACCTTGTGCGGCCATCAGAGACAACATTTCCAGCTGTGTTAAATATACTTTTACAGTAAACACTAGTAGGAGGGAAACTAAAAAGCTCAATAGCAAAGGTAGAGAGTATAGACCAGGTGTTTTCTTTTCCAGACAGTACTCAAAAGGGTCATCAGTAATACTAATGAGTGGTCCTTGTAAATAGGCATCCATAATATCAAAGAAGGCTTCTCCACAACAGACACATCTAAATTATCGGTTTCCATGAGTTTTGACCAAAAAATGTGAGTCATCTGTGTGCTTTTCAGAATGACATGCTTTTTTCTGTATGCCGATGGGACAGCAACACCCCCATAGTGAAACACACACAGCGAAACCCCGATGGCAACGGACATTGTGGCAAAGGGGATTCCATAGCAATGGACTGTGCAGCGATGGAGGTAGGCACCTAACTCCACTGTCTGTGCAGTGTGGCATTAGTAATCTAAAGTAGAGGGGGTGTGGGGGGTACAGCCCCCCTACATTGCTGTCGCTGTGTTGCTTGTTGGTTTCGGGATGCATCAGTGTTGAGGATGTTGGCATGCTCGTGGCGCTGTGGGAGATGTTGCCACAGCATAGTAAAACCACCTTTTTCAAGGGCTGTGAAAGAGGACTTTGTACAGGACTACCCAATGATGATGAAGGAGTACATGGTGGCACTAAATGGAAATTATTGCTGTCACCACCAATAGATGTTGCATCATCAGATGCAGCATCCACATCGTGGGATTCCCTTGTATTGTCAAATACAGTTCCTTCCTTTTCCTGTGCAATTGCTGAAATCAGCATGTTTTTACATTTGAGATAAGAGTCACCAAGATCTAAAGGAGGCAGTTGTTGCAACATAAGCCAAGGGTCAAGAAGAGTCAAAAGAAAAACATTTTGTCTGTCATGATATTGTGAAGTCAGTCCATAAGCGATACACCAGATTTGTCTCCTTTTTGGTCAGACTCTCTATGCAGCCTCCTGAGTTCCTTGTTCAATAAATTTTTGATAGGAATAACCTGGTTTAGAATAGCATTCTCTTTGCTAATCTGTCGAGTTGCTTCCTCAAAGGGAATCAAGAGCAATGTAAGGTGCTCCATAAGGCCCCACTAAATGAATTAAGCACAACACTATCTGCTACATTGTGCTTCATGGTAGATTCATGGCCTGTCTTCTTTTGTGTGAGAAGTCTCTCACACATGTAAATCATTGAGTTTCATCTTGTTGGAACATCTTGTTTTAATTGCTGTATTGGCAAGCTGTTTTTTTTTTCTGGAGGTCAGCCAAGATACCATGTGATTTTACAGAGTGACTAAAATGTCCTCAGATTTTCTTTGCAGCTCCCAAAAATGTTACTATACTGTTGTCACGGGAAAGAAAGCTCATGCTAACAGATTTAATGACTGCAAAGCATAGAATATGAGTAAAACCACCATATTTCAATGCACTAACAATATTGGCACCATTGTCTGAAACCACAAATCCAGTATTGAGTCCCATGGGCTCTAACCACTCAAAAAGTTTGTCACAGAACGCTTTTAAAATATTGTCAGTGGTGCAATGCTTACCAAACATGCTAACACAAAGAGCTGCCATTCTTTGTCTAAATTTCTGTAGACTGCTGCTTGTGGTGGTATTTGAAGAAGACTGTGACACCCAACATGTTGTGATGCACATATAATTACTGGTTTGAGAACTCATCCACATGTCTGTGGTCAGGTGCACAGAACCACATTTACTCTCCTGAAGGACCAGTTTTATTTGTATTTATTTATTAGAAAAGTTTGATTTACAACCTTTGAGTCATGGACTAGTTTACAAAGACACCTCGTCGCGGGGTGGGGTAGACAGAGTTATATAGTGTGGTTACAACAGTGAGAACAGTACAGGTGCAGAACATTAAACATACAGTACACATACTGTAGGTTACATAATAATGTTACTTATAATTGGTTACAGTCAGATACAAGGTACCCAAGGGTTACATTGGGGGTACAGCCCTGGACATACCTAGATAATACCTGGAAAGAGTGGAGGTAGGGATGAGGAGTGGAGTGGGAGGGAAGGGGAGAGGTTAGGCAGTCCGGAGGATGTTGTCAAGTCAGGGAGGCCTGACAGGAGGATCCCACAGTGGGATTAGTTAGGTGCATCTACAGCACTGAGCGTCAAAGAGATGGTTCTGGAGAACGATTTTGAAGGGACCAATTTTGACAATGTCTGTGATGTGGGGTGACAGGAAGTTGAACCAAGCAGGGGATCAGTAATGGAAGGACTTCTTCACATACATTTGGACATTTTGGGAATAGCCACAGTTGCAAAATATTTACGGCGTGGTATGTTGTATTTGTAACGTGGAGCAAAATATTTTAAAAGGGCTCTGAAACAGTAATTCTCCACCACAGAAAATGGTTGCAGGTCCTTAGCAATAAATTCAGCTATTAAACAATTAATTTTTAATGTGACTTGATGTGATCTACTGGAGGTAGATTTTTGTTCAAGCATCGCAGAAATGATCTGCTGTTTAGTTCCTGCGGGGCAAAACCAAAGGATTGCAGTGGCAAGGCTGTAGCTTGTCCAAATACTTTGTCAATGAAGTTGAACATGTTTTTTATGCTCTGTCTCTCAAGTCTCTTCACCATCCCTATTGTTTGTAGGATGGTTTTCATCATGGATATTTCTTCCTTTCTCAGGACTGCTGCCCAGCTGAATAGTTGGATGTGCTCTTTGCAAATGCCTTTTTAGAGTTGTCCTGAACTGGCCCCCTTACTTTTCCCCTGCTAACTTCCTAATGAAAGGTTACCAAAATTAAATAAATAAAAAGATGCAGACAGCAAAACATTCATTTTCAGGACTTGTATGAAAATAGCTCCACACAACTGAGGTGGAACATTTTGTCATCATGCCAAGAACTGCAACAATTTTGGTGACAGTTGTTTCTGACCCTGATTCATGCACACTGTGGCTGTCTCCAGAAGAGCTACTATGATTGTTTATTTTTTTCCCCCACTATTGGCTGTGGCTTGTGGTGGTGTTTGCTATATGTGTTTTTCTTCTTTTGGGTGGGGAGCCCAGATGACATCCTGTACCTCATCGGGATCACATTCTGATTCATCACCTTTGAAAGAGCATAACTGTGATACACTGTGATCATGATCTTGTTCTTGTACATTGACAACCTCTTCTTTATCAAAGGCACTGCTTTCTGATGAAGTAGCCCCAATATGCATGAGTGGCATGTCGTGGAGTGCCTTGTCTAGTGGTATTAGCTACAGCCTTTTCCTTAATCATTGACTTTCTAGGTCTAACTATTTGGCTACCTGTTTTGTGTTTTCCTTTTGTCTGACATTTCTGTCAGTATTGACAGTGCTCCACTGTTCTGATCAGAGGATTCCCCAACATTCTTTCCTTTTTCTGGTTGTTTTGCTTCAACTTTTTTCTGATTCTGTTGCTTCATTGTTATCAGTTGTATTAATTATATCTTCAGTTGTGAATTTCCCTTTTTTTCTGAATTTGTTTTTTGGAAATATTTTTATTGTTACATGTACCAATTTCAGCCATACTGCTGGTGTTGGACACATGTTACATTTCCATAACAGACTCTGATTCTGAATCCATTTTTTGGGGTTCAACTTAATTACTTAATTAGTAGCATTAGTTTGGATGCAAAGATGGGCAACACAGAGTCTGAGAGGTGGCAACCCCCTCTCAAAATACATGAGGCACTATATGACCCAGTAGCAGTTCAGTCACAGAGATGGGCAACACATAGTCTGAGATGTGACATCCTCCTCTCAATATATGTGAGGCACTATATGACCTAGTAGTAGTTCAGTCATAGAGATGGGCAACACAGTGTCTGAGACATGACCCCCCTCAATATGTGTGAGGCACTAGGACCTAGTAGTAGTTCAGTCACAGAGATGAACAACACAGAGTCTGCAACGTGACACCCCCTCTAAAAAAATATGAGGCACTATATGGCCAAGCAGTAGTTCAGTCACAGAGATGAGCAACACAGAGTCTGAAAAGTGACACCCCCTGTCAACTTATGTGAGGCATTAAGACCTAGCAGTAGTTCAGTCACAGAGATGGGCAACACAGAGTCTGAGATGTGACATGCCCTCCCCTCAAAATCTGTATGGCACTATGACCAAGTAGTAGTGCTGGCACAGAGATGGGCAACACAGAGTCTATGACAGTATGACCAAGTAGTAGTTCAGGCACAGAGATGGGCTATACAGAGTCTACAGCACTATGACATAGTAGTAGTTCAGGCACAGAGATGGGCAACACAGAGTATACAGCACTGTGACCTAACTTTGGAAGCAAAGATAGGCAACACAGAGTCTGAGAAGTGGGTGAACATATCCCTTCAAAATCTGTATAGCACTGTAAGTCCCCCTTCAAAATCAGTGAGACACTAGGACCTTCAGGCAGAGTCCTCCTGTTTCATCTGCTCCCCTTAGTAGTATATTTTTCAAAAAGAACAGATGTGCACTCTACTGGTGTCTGTGCTCTGCTGTTGTCTTCTGTTGAATTTGCCATTCTCTCTCTCTCACTACTCTCTCTTTCTAAGGAAAAGTGTTGTTTACTTTTTATGTTTGCTTGCACACATGTGCAAGAAACATAGTGCCACCATATGATTTTTCGTAGGTGTGGCACCCCCACTTCCAATGATCTGATGGTTTTTGCAGATGTGGCAGCAGGGCACCAATGAATGTCCAAGCTGTCTATGACAGCAGTACTGATGTAGTGATGTACAGTTGAAAAAGAAATACCCCTACAATCAGTGGTGGTAGCCTGTAGACAATTTGCATACTGCTGTGCCGTCAGCAGTATGCAAATTGCCTAGATGTCACCACCTTAGCAGTTGTTCTCTTTCAGCTGTAAGCCACTGGATCTCCCGGCATGATATGCCCCCCCATTTGTTGTGTGCTGTGGCGGTGCCCAATTCCCCTTGGCACATGCACATTCCCCCTTCCCCAGCACACTTTATGTCCGACGAGGTGTCCAATCACTGTCAGCTCCAGTGCCCTCCCAAAAAGCAAACTTCAAGGTGCCACACTGGGAGCCCACCCAGTGTGGCAAAAGTCCTGCTTCGTCATGTGCTCCCCCACACACTGTATGGCCAACAGAGGTGCCCAATCCCCTGTTGGCTCCACTGCCCCCCCAAACAAACTTCCAGGTGCATGTTGGGAGCCCACCCCATTATGGCAAAAGTCCTGTGTCATCTTTTTTTTAAAAACCCTGGCACAAAAGAAAACGATCACTCATTGACTCTCTTGCCTCCCAACCTGCACCCACCCTCTACACACCACACCTCCCTACACCCCCTCACCCCATACTTACTCTGGAGCCTGGTGTGATGATCTTCAGTGGATCGCGAACAAGTCTGCACTCTTCAAAGCTAACCGCAAACTGAAGAAATGCTGGTAAGTTATATAATGGCATAAATAGTGTTTTTTCAACTTTGGTTCATATCTTGGTCATTTAGTGTATTTGAATTTTTGCACCAAATTTTCAACATGGGGTTCTTGGGACCCCATCTCATGAATTCAGTCACTGTCATCTGGTTATTCAGTCCCGAAAAGTGACTTCACGGTCACTGCATGGAACAACCTTTCAGGACCGATTAAAGAAAAGACAGTTCATGAGGTAGGCCCCCAAAAACCCCATGTTGAAAATCTGGTGAAAAAATTCCCAAAAATGACTTTTACAAGTGTGCATTGTGCAGTTGCTATGCACACTCATAACTTTGAGAATTTTTAATATTTTCACTCCAGATTTTCAACATTACCATTTTACCACATCTCCATATGAACAGTACAGTTGTCATTGTTTGTATCTCACCCAAAATATGTTTTTGCACATGTAGCGCACAATGGTGCAGTCAGTGTGCAAAATCAATGTTCTGGACAGATTAATAAAATCACAGTGGCACTGTTCATAAGCAGAGGTCTTAAAATGGCTGTCACACTTGGACAGCTGATTCTGATCCATGTATCATTTTTTTTGTAAATATAAAATAAATGTGATATGAACTGTCTGTTAGGAGGAAATGCTGGCTTGCTGAAATTGACACATCCAAACCCCCAGGGATAAGTTTAAAGGACAGGGGTAGTTTAAACTGCAGATTTTTAAAATGCAATTACCTTGTCAATTTGCTTTGATCCCAGGAAATAAAATTAGCCATTCATGACGTCCTCAGGGAAATCCTTTGATCTGCACTAAGGTGTCATAAAGGAAAGAGCATGCCTGTGTTTTGGGTGTCTCCCAAAGATAGCCAGTACTTACATCAAAGGGTCTTTGATGTCTGGGCCAAGCAGGACCCAGACTAATTTGGAAGGTCCAATAACCATTCCAAGGAAGCTCTTGAATTACATCAAAGAGACTTTTGATGTATGTGTGAAGCAAGAGCACAGACCGGTTTTGACCAGTCAACTTGAGAAGAGGAGATTTATTTTGTCATCTATTATTTTTTTAAATATCTTATTAGGACAGCCTATGTTATAAAATATTCATTTTTATACACCAAGGTGGAGTTAGGTGACCTCAGAGAGAAGGCCGGCTCAAGACTGCTTTTAAGTCTACTGAGCAGACCTTAGAAACAGAGAGAGAGAGAGAGAGAGAGAGACAAGTTTTCTGACTGAGAAGGAAAGACATCACAGCACTGTAAGATTAAGAAGTAAGAATACCTTAGCCAAGACCAGTTTGAGTGTATGTATTGTAGGAATTTGCACTTTTAACCTGTTTTGTTTTTAAGATTGTATGTGTTGGGATATTTTGTTCTGTAATTTTACTGTTTTCATATTTTATCTATTTTAAAGTAAAGATATATATTTTAAAAATGGAAACTGCCTGGTGTGCCTTGAAATTTCTTTTAATGTAAGTGGAGCTTTGAAGGTTATAGCTGACACTGTGTATGAGCTTATTGTGATACCAAACTGGGAAACGGATAGAGTTCTCTAAGGTCTTGCATAGAGTTCTAAGGGTTCATTTTGCAATACCTGGTTAGGTGCCATTAGGCAAAGATATCTGGCCCCCCGAAGACAGAATTATCTGAGCCTGATAATTGGGTACACTAACATGAGGTTATTAGTTTGAATCCCTCCAGAACTTGAGACTAAGGTGACTCGAACCCACAAAACAGACAAGAGGGTTATCTTGTACTGTTAACTGTCCACAGATCCTACGCTTAGAGGTTGGCACTTTGGGAGTAGAGGGCTGACCTGCTGAGTGAATCTGTGACAATGGCTATGTTGAAAATTTGGTGACAAAAGTGCATAAAATGACTGTGTTACAAGAGTACATTGTGCAGTTTCCACGCACCCTTGTAAGTTCACAAATTTGTAATATTTTCAGTCCAGAATTTCAACATTGGCATTTTTCCACACCTCCTTATGAACAGTACAGCTGTCATTTTTCACAACCTAGCCAGAATGTGTTTTCACACTTTTGGCGCAGAATAGCATGGTCACTGTGGGAAATCAGCGTTCGGGACACATTAAGAAAATCATAGTGACACCTGTTCATAAGCGGAGGTCCCAAAATACCTGTGTTGAAAATCTGCTGTAAAAAATCCCCAAACTAATTACATTACGGGTGTGCGTTGTGCAGTTTCTATGCACGTTCATGCCTTCACCAGTTTTTTTGTATTTTCACTCCAGATTTTCAACATTGCCATTTTTTACACCTCCTCATGAACAGTACAGCTGTCATTTTCACATCCTGTTTGAAATGTGTTTTTACACCTGTGGTGCCAAATGGCACATTCACTGTGCAAAATCACCTTTCGGCTAACGAACTGATAGTGTCACTGTTCATGCAGGGGAGTCACAAAAAGCCCATGTAGAAAACTTGGAGTAAAAATACCAAGAACACCCACGGGGTTAGGGTTTTTGACCATAATGCCGTACCCTGTAGGGACTGACAGGCATCAGTGGTATGACTTGGGATTGTCTACAGTAATGCTCATGCCATTTCACCCCCACCCCCACCCTGCAGCCTGTGACAGGCATCAAGGTGTGCCTTGGACCCTTTGGCCCCAGAGTTCACCCCATTCTCCTATACTGCACTCATTTCAGCATGTTTCCTTATGGAATGAGGTGAATGTAAAACCCAAACACCCCAAGGCACATCTCAACACTTGTCTGAGTCTGCAGGGTGGGGTGAGCTGAAATGTCATGACCATCATGGGCAATGACCCAAAGCCACACCCCAATGCCTGTCCACCTCTGCAGGGTGTGGGGGGTGGCATCAGTTCAGTACTCCACTGCCATTCCTATACTGCATCTGTCTAACTCCTGCACTTCCACTGCTAGTGCCAGCAAACAAACATTAGGCATTGACAAATGCTTGTTTTTTGTACTGTGGAGTCAAGTACTGTGCAAAATCTGCACTCTGCTGCATTTTTTTTTTATTAGACCTGTTTCTCTGCCTCACAGACCCGAAAGGGGCTATGACCCCTCCCTCGAAGAGGTACATCCACTGGCCCATCTGACCACTTCTGCTCTGCCACCCCCAAATTCCCTCATGGTGGGGCCAGGGCAAGAAGTGTGGGCCCTTCCCCAGGAACAGCAATCCAGAACTGGGGGCTGCTGCACAGGACCGACTGGGGCCATCATGGGTCCTGCCAGGTCTTGGTGTTTTCTCCACTTTTCCTCCCATGCCCTACACCCAAGCAATGGGTTGGGTGTCTGTCTTCACCTCCACAGATGCAGCCAGTTGCCAAGGACATGGGCCAACTCCTTGTGCTTGTGTCTGCACCAACACTCAGTTGCTGCTAGGTGTCAGTCAACAGCACACAGCACTAACCCCCTTCCCCGAGGAAGGAGAGTAGTACTCCAGACACTCAATCCTTGCCTCCTCTAGGCAACCCCCGAATGACCCGAGTCTGTTCCCGAACCTGGGCCATCAGCATGGCGTGAGGTGTGGCATCCAGCGTCTCAACCCTCAGCACCATCAAGCTGGCAATCTGCTGCTTTCTGCTGTTGAATTCATTATTTTCTCTCTCTCTCTCTCTCTAACCCCCCCACAAAGAAAAATGTTATTTTGTTTTTTGTTTATTGTGGAGTTAAGTACTCTGCAGCATCTTCTGCAGCACTCTACTGTTTGTTGTTGCATTCGTTAGTCTCTCTCTACTCTCCCACTCTCTCTCTGTCTCCCTTCCCTTTTCTTCTGACTTAGAAAGAAAAATGTTTTTTGTTTGTTTTTTATGGGAAGGTTTTAAGCCTTAGGTTCAATGGGTGGTGCAACAAACGGCACTCCCCCATCAGGCCTTAAAATGCCACTGCTCCTGGACTGTTCCAGGATTCATTCTTCGATGCAGCCAGAGGCACCGCTCCTCCTCGCTCTACTGTTGACTTGTTTTTGGGGCACCTCCGGCTGATGGCTCTGCCTCCACCTCCTCTCGCAGCAATTGCACCTGGTATTTTATTCCATCACCTACGTATTTCCTTTGGACTACTAACAGTGTGCTGTGCTGTGGGCAGCTGTAGGCTGCCTATTTTGTGTGAGGGTTAATTATTTTATCACTTGTTCGTACTCATTTCCCCTGCTCAGATGCTCTGTTTTCCCGCTATGTCTCTTTTACTTGTTATCCTTCCCTTTTCCCAGGACCTGCTGCTCTCACTCTGCACAACACTGTGGGGATCACCATGAAGCAGCAGTCAGGCAGATTTGCTTCCCATCGGCAAACACTTCATTTTGGCAGTCGGCAAATGCTCCATTATGTTCGATGACACCACGGCTTACTAAGGAGCATGCAACTACGGGGCTGATCGTAGTTGCAGCCTGTGTGCATAACTTGCCCCCATTGTGCCCTTTTCCACTCCTCCTCCTCTCATTGTGGCTCCCCCATCTCCCTCTGCTCCCCACCCTCCTCGGTAGGTCAGCTGTCCCCATTCGCTACCTTCTCCCTTAATTTCTGCAAACCCACTTCGTGTCTGCCAGCTACCCCATTGGCTTTAACTCAGATTGTTTTATCTTTCATTTGCTTTTGCCATTTGGTGTCCTGGTTTCCTTTCACCTGCTAACTCTAGTCCCCAGTGGCCACTTGGCATTCTAGTACCTTTTTGACTGGGTCCTTGCTGGACTCTGCAGCCCTCTTTCCTCCCTCGCTTGGCCTACCAGCTTACAGCTGGTACATCACTTTCGCATAACTTCATCTGCTCCCTGGGATAATTTTATTGTGGCCGCTGGGTCTCTGGTTTTGGTTCAGCCCCTCTCACCTTCAGCTACTTTCCTTCATTGTGACCATGGGCCTGACAGTCCTCACTTGCCTACACCATCTTCCTAGCCCTCAGTGTCTCCTCTGCTCTCCTTTCCTCTCCTTCCCTGACCTCCACTTTCTTTTGGGGGCTTTCCTATCTTGCCATCCCACTATACCACCATACCCTACTCATTCACATCACCTATTATTCCCTCCTGCATAGCACTCTGCTTGCACATCTCCTCCTCCAACCCTATTCCCTAATTCTAGTTAAACTTATTCAGATGTTCTCCTGGCACTGCCTACCTCATCATTGGCTGCCAGCTTCACCCGGCCACTCTCACTCCAACTTTCATGTAATTTTATCCATTCCTAATTTGGCTCCCAATGGACCCGGTTGGCATGCACTCCCATAGTTACCATTAATGGTAACTTCCTCCTGACATGAGTCTGGTTCTCCTTTGCTCAGTCTGACCTCAGGATCTCCTTAGTCACATCGATTAATTGATCATACCCCTTGTTGGGTCTTAAGCTACCTCATTGATCTGCTCTCTACTCAGAGACATGCCTTCTATGTCCATTGTTCCTTTGCTCAGGGCTATCCTGTAGCCGATGGTCTTGTTCTGCACCCATAAGGTTTGTATCTAGAGTGTGGGAAGCTCGGAGCGGGATCCTTCTCCATAGCCCATAGCAGTAATGTCTTTGCTCTGGGTGGACCTTCAGTCATCCCTCATCTCAACGACACCTCTGGATGTAGAATTTACAACTTCCAGCTGTGACGGGTGGGGCTCTCATAGAGCCCCTTTAGCTGCCTGAGTAGGTTCGGCGGCACCTTCTATGCTATTTTCCACCAAGACCACCTCTGGTTCACCTAGTCTTTTTCATAGTCTCACATAGGTCAGCTGAGTGTCTCAGCAGTCATCTTGCTCCTCTCTTGCTTTTGAGTGTCTAGTTGCAGAGACATCGCTTGCAACCCTTAACAGCTGTTCAGTTAGAAGGACAGAATGAGAACTTTCTCTAAACTAGAAAATGTTCCTCCTCCCTTGATATCAACTCTAAATATCAGTAGCTGAGCCATCTCTAATGAAAACTTCCTTCAGCCTGGAGGGAAGGCGAAACAGGCCTTGAACCCCCAGAGGTTTGCTCCTCAAAGTTGGTTTTTCCTCTCCTCTGTGCCAATGGTCATAATATTACACAGGGTTAGTGCTTTCATAGGTTGCTTAGGTTCTGCTGTTGGATGGAGTTGGATGGTGCCTTCAGCAGTTCCCTCTCTACTTAGGTGTTCACCCTTCTGCAACTTGCCAGCTTTCATTTCATTCCTTGTTCTCGTCCTTTCTCATTCTTCTCCTGTCCTTCCCATCTCTGTCTATCTCCTTACTTTACGGGCTTAACATATTCTAATTTCTCTCCTCTTTGATGCTTGACACCCTTTTGGGTATTCTTTGGGCTTCTTCCTAAGCTACCTTCAGTCATGGGAATCATTCCCATGGCACCTCTAGGGAAGGAACCCTCCTCTAGGATTCCTTGTGTAGTACCACTACAGGGTGGCACATCCCACAGATAGAGAGACGAACAGCCACACTGTATTAAAGTCACACAAGCATACATCTCATCAAGTTGCATAAGCACGACTGAATGGGAAGGCATTAAGCCTGAAGTTCAATGGGCGGAGCAGCAAACACCACTCCACCATCAAGTCTTAAAAGACCACTCCTCCTGGACTGTTCCAGAATTTATTCTTTGATGCCCTACCATCCACCCCTCCTCCTCCTCCAGTGGCTCATCTCTCTTTCCCATGGGTTTCTTCCTAAGCTACCTTTAGCCATGGGAATCATTCCCATGGCACCTATGGGGGGAACTCACCTCTAGGGTTCCTTGCATCGTACCCTACAGGGTGGTATATCCCATGGATAGAGAGGTGAACAGCCACAATGTATCAAAGTCACACACGCATACATCTCATCCAGTTGCATAAGCACAAATGAACTGTGGATTTAAGTACTCTGCAATGTATTCACTAAATTAGTTGGTCTCTATCTCCCCCCCCCAGCTCTTCCTCTCTCTCTCTTTTTCTGATTAAGAAAAAAAAAATGTTGTTAACTTGTTTTGTTTTTGTTTCTCTGGAGCCTCCACAACACAACCGTCTCCTTTGAATGAAAAGCCCCAAATGAGCTGGATACGCTGTTTCCTTTTGGATATCCTGTGGTGGTTGGCACACAGGACAGACTAGAACATGAGTCAGTTACAAACAAAGGACCCTGATTGGTTGGCTCCCTTCAGTGTCCCAGCATCATAAGAGTTTGCCTTTCTTGGTCATGTGACAGTCCAGGGACTCAGGAGTATTACATAGAGATTGGGGACAAAAATTTTTTTTTTTTTTTTTTTTTTTTTTTTTATTTCTGTACCATGCCCTGCAGCCTGCTGCATGAAATCCAGCCGGACCGAACCAGACCACACTTCCAATCTGGGCCAATTTGACAATTCGGGTTAAGTCACAAAAGGGTCATTGTCCATCTGGGGACAAATGATCTAGCAAAGGATAAAGCTAGTTTGGAGAAAGTGCAGGAAGATTTCAAGGATTTTGGTAGGCGCATCAGGGAGGTAGCAAACTCTGTCAATTTTTGAGAAGTAATACTGGTCAGGGGAAGGGAAAAGGCAAGAAACCAGTTCATCAGTAGCTTCAACCAGTGATTGGAAGGCTGGTGCAGGGAAAGCGGCTGTGGCTACATTGCGGACTGTGGAACCACCTCGGAGGATGCATAACTATACTAGTAGGATGGCCTGCATCCCTCCATGAAGGGAGTGTCAGTCCTCAGTGAGCAGTTTACATGCTTCCTAAGCAAGCAGTTAAACTAGTCACTGGGGGGGTGCTGTCAGGCACAGAGAGACTCAGACGGCCCACCCCCCACAGCTTAGAGCAGAATACATACAGGACAGAAATGTCAGGCAGTTGGCAGGCACACTTGAGTCAAGGGTCGGAATGGACTGCTTAATAACCACACCCTGGCCACAGATAAAGGGAGAGTTAGTAAGTGATAAGCAGCACACTAAACAAACCATAAATTGTGAGAAGGAAAAGGGGGAAAAACACAGGGAAGGGAGTAAAAAAGACAGTACTACATGGAGGGTTATGTACACAATTGCCTGCAGTCTGAGGAGCAAAGTCACAGATCTGGTAGCTGCATTAATGGAGGCAGATCTGGACATAGTGACCATAACCAAAACATGGTACACCACCAACCACAGCTGGGATATAAATGTACCGGGTTATGCCCTGTTCAGAAAAGATAGGGAAGGCAAAAAAGGGGAGGGGTGGAGTCACCCTTTACATCAAAGATAACATCAAGGCAACTGCAATTCAGATCAGGCAGAGGCAGATGGAAGAAGTGTGGGACACACTTGAGCCAGGCCATTGAATGGCTAGTCACACAGGAGTCATTTACAGACCCCCTGCTGAGGAAGAGGAAGAGGAAAAGGATATGGCACTGCTGGAAAACCTAATTGAGATGGCAGCGAAAGCGGAAGTCCTATGGTGTACCCCCCCGACAGCAACACCAATACAGCAACCTTTGTCACTGCTGACAATATCGACAGTTCATCTACAGGTTGCTGTATTGGTGCATCAGAGACAGGGGCACACTGTCTCCCAGTCCTGCACCCCCTCCAAGAATCAACTCTGAGTCAGAGTTGATTATAATTAGAATGGGGGCAGAGCCCCCTCCATGGGGGATTCTCCCATTAGAAAAATGGAGCAGGAGTCCAACAGGATTTATGTCGACTGCAACTTGCGTTCGACATAAATTCCACTGCTGTGATGCCAGTCGACGAAATTGTTGTCAAACTGGCATCATAGAGCCAAGTCCTACTGATGGGAGATGATAACATGCCAGTCTGGCAGTTTGTCCACTTTGCTACCCCCCCCCCTTTGTAAAATGAATGTGCACCACAGGACCTTCTATTCTAACCCCTTTTCTTCTAGCCTACTGCAGTAGCAATCTTCACTATATGGTCTTCCTTGACCCTTTTCCCTTTTCAGCTACAAGGGAGTGGCCTCCCTTTGTAGTCCTCTACACTGTTCTACTCTGCTATATTTCTTATCTCTGACTGGTGGTGTACAGTAAAGGACCTGATGTTTAATTGTCCACAGAAACTGTAAAATGAGTGGGGACTGTAGTTGTTTCTGTCCCACTTTGAATAAAAAGGTTTGATAGTCATAATACATATCGTTGGTATGAGAGGGGTAGTATTAATACAGGGACGCCTGTATGAAAAGACATAATGACCTCTGTAGTTGTTAGGAAAATGAGGTGCCAGGTACAGTAATGTGCAATGTGCCCCACAGGAGAATTCAGAAAGTGGCTGTGTCCCAAATAGTTCTCCAAGGGAGAAAAGTGTGCCACCAGAGAAAGGAGCGAATGCTGCCGCTTGATGCGGTCACATGGAATTGTTTCCGGTTGTGCAGCATATGCCTGCCCCTCCGCATTGTAAATAAAAATAAATAGTTTAAATACAGGGTGGAAGAGTGCATCAAAGCACCCCCTCGGGTGTGCAAACAAATTGTGTATTGAAGCAGTCGTACGGAGAGCCCAGGAAGTTGTAATGGGGCAAAGAATATAGGCTCCCAGGCACAGACTGCTTTGGGCACTCATTTTGGGGATTTCTGTTTTTTTATTTAAACTCTCCAACTAGCTGTTTAGTACTTAGCTCTTGCAAGGTGTGTGGCTCTTTTAAAACTCAGTAGGGCTCTGAAGTGGAAATAAGTGATGAAGGAGGGGCTAGAAAGGGAAAAAGGTCTGATGCAAAGTTTCTCCATCGGTTGACAGTTTCAGCCGAGAAAGTAAACAGAGCCAGTACTTCCCTTTGCTTCTCAGAAATAAAGAGCACGAGTGCTCTTTGAGTCATCATACATACTAGCACACAAAGAGAGTGTTTTACTGGAGAGAAGCAGGATGTTACCGTCTCGTTGCAAAATGTTACATGAAATGATCTTTGGCTATATATAAACTGTATATAGTGTCCCCCCAGTTCAAGAGGTTGTTAAAACAAGGTGAATATAAGTGACCCATATAAACAATCATGAATTAAAGGCAAGGTCTGAAACAAGGGCAGAAGCCTTATATATTACCTGCTCCCAGTAGGCTCCGTTCAGTAAGTGGTGGGCTCTTTAGAGCCAGCAGGCCCAAACTTAGCCCTATTTGTAGTGAGGAAAATGTGTGATGTTCAAGAGGTTGTTAAAACAAGGTGAATATAAGTGACCCATATAAACAATCATGAATTAAAGGCAAGGTCTGAAATAAGGGCAGAAGCCCTACATATTACATGCTCCCAGTAGGCTCCATTCAGTAAGTGGTGGTCTCTTTAGAGCCAGCAGGCCCAAACTAAGCCTTATTTGTAGTAAGAAACATATGTGCTGTCACCAGGAGAGGGAGGGGCTTAAGCCCTTAAGTGGCCCTTAAACTGTATAACACTACTATTAAAGTTTTAAAGCCCCTAGATTGTGGCAGGAGGATGAAACCTTACATGAGTAAAGATATGAATGTTTGTGGTTAAGCTGAACCCCCAAATGTGTGTGCTAGATTAGTTATCAGTTGTACTAGAATTAGGGCGGGTCAGATGACCTCATGACATCATCAGGTCTCACATATAAACCTCTCTTGAACACAGATAAGTTAGTAGAGCTGGGAGAGCTTTACTGAGAGGATGTATAGCTAGCGTAAAAAGGGCACAGAAGATTTTGAAATTTACTTTTTAGTATTTATTTTCACTGTGTGGCAGCTTTGTTGGGAAGAACATTGCTGGAGCTCGGGAGAGCTAGTTTTTACTTTAGTTAGTGTTTAATAGTTATTTTTATTGTTTTTGATTTATTTTCAGATTATTTATTCTAAAGTTAAAAATATATCCTTTAAGGAAAATAAATATCACACAAAAGACTTGTGTGTTTTACACTTAAACCACTGTGTTGTGTTGTCTATTCCCACACCCTCCTACAAATTGGTGTTAGAAGTGGGATTCTGGTTGTCCGTTGGATAGTGGGGGAAACCAGTACTTGGTATCAGCACTGATACCTAGACATACACTTGCATTGACTGAAGGAGGTGATGACAGGAAGCTTGGGACAGTGACCAAATCGGAGACCAGAAGGACAGGAGAATCTTTAATCCCAGAGCTGGCTCTTGATGGTCATTCAAGGATGCAGAAGGAGAAACATGAGGATGAAGAATAAGAAGAAGAGGATCCAGAGCCAGAGCCTAGGGGGAGACAACAGGAGACAAGATAAGAACCACTGGAGGATTTAGGAGACCTACTCAGATGGCTGGCAGTTTGCCAGGTGGAAATCGAAAGGCAGAGAGACCTTGATGCCCAGGAGAGGGATTCAAGACCGGAGGTGACAGGATCTCAGGTGGGCCGACACCATGCAGGCATTTAGAGATTAAAGGGCAGGGCAAGGAACTAATAGGAGTGAAACCAGTACTAATCCCAAAGACATTAAGATATCTACATGTTAGCTACCGATGATATGATGCATACCTTACCACCTTCAAAAGAGTGACAAAGGCATGTGGGTAGCCACAGTTGCAGTGGGGAGTGGGACTGGCACCCCATCTATCAGGAAAAGCGCAATTGGTTTATGGCAATATGGACTCGAGACTGGTTGATGACTATGATCTAGTCAAACAGGAAATCCTTAAAAGATATGATATTAATGCCAAGACATGTAGGCAGAGGTTCCATGCCTTTAAGCACTATGCCCATGACCCACCCAGAGAGACTTATGTACGGCTAAGGGAACTGTGTGTAAAGTGGATCCAGCCTGAAGGAAAGTCTAGGAATGACATTGTTGAACTCTTTGTAATGGATCAGTTTTTGCAAATATTACTAATGGAAGTGCAAATATGGGTGAAGGAGCATAACCCTGAGACTGTGAAGATTGCAGTGACATTGGTAGAGGATTTTCTTTCAGCCCACCAGCCATACAAAAAGGGAGGACAGCAGATACCTGACCCCCAAGTAACAAAACCATCCAGTCAACCGGTAAGACCTCCACAGACTGTGTATAATAGAGGACATGACAACAGAAGTGGGTCAGGTAGGATAACTTTTCCTCCAGACACAATATGTTGAAACTGCAAAGGCTTGGGATGTATTGCCCATTTCTGCCCTACTAGGAAGGCAGAAATGATCCACTTAGCATTGTTAAACCCAGGAAACTTTACCATGCCTGTATGCTTAGGAAAACAGACAGCATTGGGGCTAATAGACACAGGTAGCAAAAATACCATGGTAAGGACTGATTTTATCACTAGGACTAATCAAGAACCTGTGATGAAAGTGGTTTGTGTTCATGGGGATACCCATCAATACCCAACCACCAGTATTAACACTGGAGTAGAGGGCAAGAAAATAATGGTAACTGCTGGAATTGTAGCAAAGTTACCTGTACATATTGTTATAGGGAATGATTTTCCAGAGTTTTAATCACTAATTAAGAATCAGATTGCCCTGTCTGCTGTAACCACCTGCTCCCAAAGTAATAAGGAAATAATGCTGAGGGAGATTTTTCCTTTTGGGTGGTGGTAGACTCACCCGGTAAGACCCCCAAAACCCTAAATGCTAAAAAGAAAGACCAAAGACAGTGACAGAAAAGACAACAAAAGATACTGTATACCGATAATACCACGTTTGTAAAAACTGACATACATGAAAAACAGATGTCCAATGAAAGCTTGAAACCTCTTATTCAACAGGTTGGAAAGATACACAAACCTTGTGCCCCAGAGATTGTGATTGTACAAAAATTGTTATATCGAGTATGTACTCACCCAGAGACAGGGGAAAAGGCAGAACAATTACTGGTCCCCAAGATTACGGACATGATATCCTGTCTTTAGGGCATGACATACCATTTGCTGGACATGCTGGGCAACATAACATCTTAAGCAGAATTTTGCAACACTTCTTTTGGCCAGGTATCCATGAAGAAGTGGCAAAGTATTGTCAGGCCTGCCCCGAGAATCAGTTAACAGCCCAGATAGGAAAGAAAGATGTAGTTCCATTGGTGCCCCACCATTAGTCACTACTCCATTCGAACGCATAGGAATGGACATTGTAGGACCCCTTGACAAAAGCTCCAAGGGCAATAGGTACATACATTCTGGTGGTGTGTGACTATGCCACCAGATACCTGGAGGCCATTCCTATGAGGACTACTACCACCCCTAGAATTGCCAAAGAATTGGTGACACTATTTAGTAGGGTGGGGTTTCTGAGAAAAATCCTAACGGATACAGGAAGTAATTTTAATTCAACCCTGTTGAAAGAGCTGTACAAACTGTTAGGAACTGTAGCTGTACGAACATCCCCCTATCACCCCCAGATGGACGGATTGGTTGACAGGTTCAACCAAACATTAAAGAGGACGATAAAGAAATTCGTAAGTGAGGAAGGGAAGGACTGGGAGAAATATTTGCCTTTCTTGTTGTTTGCATACAGGGAGGATCCCCAGGCCTCGACTGGTTATTCCCCTTTTTCTTTGTTGTTTGGTCAAACACCCAGAGGACCTCTAGATGTGGTCAAGGAATATTGGGAGAAGGGTCGAGAGATGAAATCCCTGGGCCTAGCCAACTATTTGACAAAGTTGCCATAGAGACTAGTGTTATATATAGAGAAGGCTCATGAGGCAGGGATACAAGTGCAACAAAGTCAGAAGGAGGGTAATGATAAAGGTACTGCTAGTCAAAACAAGTTTGTTGATGGAGATCAGGTTCTGTTACTCTTACCAACTTCTACTCACAAGTTACACATGAAATGGCAAGGCCCTTATAAAGTGATAAGGCAGACTGGACCAGTCACTTATGAAATTGAGACTCCAGATTAAAGGCAGAGTAGAAAGATTTACCACATGAACCTATTAAAGAAATGGTATAGTAGAGAACCGACAGGTCTGGGTTTGATACCATTTCCTGAAGTAAGAGATACAGAGATAGAGAATGCTTATGGGAGGTTGGAAAAATATACAGGAGTGGAGGATGTACAGACCAATTCCCACTTAGAACCAAACCAATATCAGGGAATTGAAAGCACTACTTAATGAATTTAAGGATATCTTCACCAGCCAACCAGGTCAGGCTAAGGGAGTAGAGCACCAAATTCAGACTGAGTCGGCTCCCATTAGGAAGAAGCATTATTGACTCCCTGAGCAGGTACATACAGAGGCTGAGTGAGAGCTGAAGAAACTGAAAGCCTTGCAGATAATAGAGCCATCCAAAAGTGCTTGGGGATCCCCCATAGTCATTGTCCCACAGAAAGAGGGAGGCATCAGATTATGTTTAGACTTTCAGGGGCTAAACCAAGTATCCCAATTTGTCACCTATCCATTGCTCCGGGTAGATGATATTTTGGATAAAATAGGACATGTAAAGTATATTTTAACATTGGATTTGACAAAGGTCTATTGGCAGATCCCCCTAGAGAAATCAACATGTGAGAAGACTGCCTTTAGTACCCCAGCAGGGTTGTATCAATTTTGTACAATGCCTTTTGGATTGCATGGGGCCCCTGCAACATTCCACGCCATATGGATAAAATACTAGCCCCTCATACTCAGTTTTGTGCAGCATATCTTGATGATGTTGTTGTGTATAGTATGTATTGGGCAGGGCATCTAGTACATTTAAAATTGTTTTTATCTTCCATCAGGCAGGCAGGAATGATGATCAGTTCTACCAAATGCACACTGGCAATGCAGGAGACACGGTATTTGGGGTTCATTTTGGCAAATGGGACCATAAAGCTGGAAATTAGTAAGGTTGAGGCTGTAGCTCAATGCCCAGTACCCTTTACTAAAAAACATGTAAGATCTTTCTTGGGCCTGGTGGGATACTACAGGAGGTTCATCTCAAACTTTGCAGCCATAGCAACCCCCATGACAGATTTAACCAGAAAAAAATATGGTAATGGTTCCCAGCATGTGATGAGGTCTTTAGACAAATTAAGGGTGCCTTATGTTCCTCCTTGGTTCTCAAAAGCCTAGATTTCAAATACCCCTTTGAGGTACATACTGATGCCTCAGGGACAGGCATAGGGGAAGTACTGAGCCAGACCATAGGGGTGAAGAACATCCTGCGATTTATATAACCCAGAAGTTACATGACAGAGAACAACGGTATTCTACCATTGAACAAGAGTGTTTGGCAGCTAACTGGGCCATAGAAGCTTTAAGGTTTTACTTATGGGGAGCGCCATTGGGACTGACCACAATCCACTGTGTTTCATCTCCCAGATGAAGGACAAGAACAACCACATTATGCAGTGGTACCTGGCTCTACAGCCCTATAAATTTGATGTAAAGCATAGGGCAGGAACTTTACATGTTAATGCATATTTTTTGTCATGACATGGAGCTAACCAGCAGATGCACACAGACACCCCAGGGTTAGAAGTTAAGTTATGATGTATGAAGTATGTTAAAGTACAACAGGATGTTGTAATGTTGTACGTCAGTATTTAATGGACCCTGGGGTGGAGCTTCCAAGCGAGGGTGGGCGGAAGCTCCATTCTACCCATTAAGTATTAGGGTAGGTTGTCTCAAAAACCTGTTTCTGGATTTTCAACTGGTTTTCATTTAATGTTGGGGATGTGTGGCAGTTTTTCCACTTTGCTACCCCCCCCTTTGTAAAATTAATGTGCACCACAGGACCATCCATTCTAACCCCTTTTCTTCTAGCCTACTGCAGTAGCAAGCTCCACTTTGGGGTCTTTCTTGACCCTTTTCCCGTTTCAGCTACAAGGGGGGTGGCCTCCATTTGTAGTCCTCTACACTATTCTACCCCACTATATTTCTTATCTCTGCCTGGTGGTGTACAGTAAAGGACCTGATGTTTAATGGTCCACAGAACCTGTAAAACGTATGGGGACTGTAGTTGTTTCTGCCCCACTATGAAGAAAAAGGCTTGATAGTCATAATACATATCATTGGTATGAGAGGGGTAGTATTAATACAGGGACGCCTGTATGAAAAGACATAATTACCCCAGTAGTTCTTAGGAAAATGAGGTGCCAGGTACAGTAATGTGCAATGTGCCCCGTAGGAGAATTCAGAAAGCGATTGTGTCCCAAATAGTTCTCCAAGGGAGAAAAGTGTGCCGCCAGAGAAAGGAGCAAATGCTGCCGTTTGATGCAGTCACATGGAATTGTTTCCAGTTGTGCAGCATATGCCCACCCCTCTGAATTGTAAATAAAAATAAATAGTTTAAACAGAGGGTGGCTGAATGCAACAAAGCACCCCCTCGGGTGCGGAAACAAATTGTATATTGAAGCACTCATACGGCAAGCCCAGGAAGTTGTAACGGGGCAAAGAATATAGGCTCCCAGGCACAGACTGCTTCGGGTACTCATTTTGGGGTTTAGTTTTTGTTAAGCACTCCAAACCACTGTGTAGCACTTAGCTCTTGCAAACCGCGGGGCTCTTTTAAAACTAAGTAGGGCTCTGAAGTGGAAATAAGTGATGAAGGAGGGGCTAGAAAGGGAAAGTGGTCTGATGCAAAGTTTCCCGTCTGCTGACAGTTTCAGCCGAGAAAGTAAACAGAGCCAGTACTTCCCTTTGCTTCTCAGAAATAAAAAGCATGAGGACTCTTTAAGTCACCACACATACCAGCACACAAAGAGAGTGTTTACTTGAGAGAAGCAGGATGTTACCTTTTCATTACAAAATGTTACATGAAAATGATTTTTGGCTATATATAAACTGTATATAGTGTCCCCCCAGTTCAAGAGGTTGTTAAAACAAGGTGAATATAAGTGACCCATATAAACAATCATGAATTAAAGGCAAAGTCTGAAACAAGGACAGAAGCCCTACATATTACCTGCTCCAAGTAGGCTCCGTTCAGTAAGTGGTGGGCTCTTTTGAGCCAGCAGGCCCAAACTAAGCCCTATTTGTAGTAAGGAACATGCGTGATGTCACCAGTAGAGGGAGGGGCTTAAGCCCTTAAGTGGCCCTTAAACTCTATAACACTACTATTAAAGTTTTAAAGCCCCTAGATTGTGGCAGGAGGATGAAGCCTTACATGAGTAAAGATATGAATGTTTGTGGTTAAGCTGTACCCCCAAATGTGTGTACTAGATTAGTTATCAGTTGTACTAGAATTAGGGTGGGTCAGATGACCTCATGATGTCATTAGGTCTCACTATATAAACCTCTCTTGAACACAAATAAGTTAGAAGAGCTGGGAGAGCTTTACTGACAGGACGTATAGCTAGTGAATAGAGGGCACAGAAGATTGTGAAATTTACTTTTTAGTATTTATTTTCACTCTGTGGCAGCTTTGTTGGGAAGAACATTGCTGGAGCTCAGGAGAGCAAGTATTTACTTTAGTTACAGTTTAATAGTTATTTTTCTTGTTTTTGATTTATTTTCAGATTATTTATTCTGAAGTTAAGAATATATCCTTTAAAGAAAATAAATATCACACAAAAGGCTTGTGTGTTTTACACTCAAACCACTGTGTTGTGTTGTCTATTCCCACACCCTCCTACAGCTAGACATAGACTGGACCATCCCAGCAGGTGCTTATCTAGGGCACGGGACATTGTGTAATCCCTACAGGGGGAAGGTCTCAGGAAGCTGGTGTAAGACCCCACCAGAGACAGAGCGACCTTGGATCTGGTGCCAACGAATGGTGACAGAGTCACAGATCACCAGGTGGAAGGTCAACTGGCGTCCAGAGACCACCGTATGGTATGGTTCACAGTACACACAGGGACACAGCAAACTCACACAAGAGCAAAGGTATTAGATTTCAGAAAGGCAGATTTCACTATAATGAAAATACAAGTCATAGAAACCCTGGCAAAGAGAGGGAAGGGGGGGGGTCAAGGAGCAGTTGGCACACATCAAGGAGGCCATAGTGGAAGTAACAAACCAATGTCTTAAGTTATTTAATAAAGGAAAGAGAAGAGGCAAACCACTTTGGTTCTCTGGGGTGGTAGCAAAAAAAGTAAGGGCTAAGAGATTGGCCTTCAGGAAGTATAAAATGACTCAAAGAGATGAGGACAAGGAAGAATACCAGGAGTGTCTGAGGGAGGCAGGAAGGGCTGTAAGAAGTGCAAAAGCTTAAACAGAGGAAAGGATAGCACAGTCTGTTAAAAAGGGTGACAAGACATTCTACTGTTATGTCAATGAGAGGAGAAAGACCAGGGGAGGAACTGCTACGCTTAGTGGAGACAGGGGGGAGTGTGTTGAGGGAGACATGGAAAAGGCATCAGTCCTAAACAAATGCTTCTGTTCAGTGTTTACTGTGGAAGGTGAGGGACAGGGTCCACAGTTAGCCTTCAAAGGATCAGAGGGGATAGAGATTTACACCAGTCCCTTTACAGAGAAGAGGGATCTGGAAGAGCTCACAAAGCTAAAGGTGGACAAAGCCATGGGCCCAGATAGCATACACTGCAGGTTCCTAAAGGAACTGAGTGAGGAGCTAGCAGCCCCTCCAGTGGACCTGTTCAATGAATCCCTTGACACTGGGATGGTCCCAGAAGACTGTAGAAGGGCACATATCAGTAAACACTGAACAGAAGCATTTGTTTAGGACTGATATTTGCATGTTCTAGCTCACTCTCCACACTGGCAAGAGTTTTATCTTGCCCATTCTGTTGAAAAAGCTCAGCAGGTGCTAAATAGCATTATAATAAATGCCCTTAACACCCATGCCCCAATCTCTAGTATCCAAATAAAAAACAAATCCTGTCGTTGGTTTTCAGCTGACCTCAAAGCTGCACTTCTGGAGAGAGACAAACTCTGGAAAATGGCAAGAAGAACCAAGAATGCAAATGACTGGATGATCTCTAGGAAAGCCAGGAATAGATGCACCAAGAAAGTTAGGGATGTAAAGGCTGCCTTCTACTTGGCTGAGCTCGACTCCTCCTATCATAATCCTGCTAAGTTTTCGGGTACCATCAAGGGTATGGTGGGGCAGGACGCTAGCACCTCCCTTCCAACTCAATTACACAACAATTATGGCCCTATCACTGGCAAAATGGAAATTCTGGATGCCTTCAATAACCACTTCACAACGGCTGGCCGTGCCTTTGATACCTCTCCAGCTAACCTGCTGAGGGAACAATTAAGCTCCCATTACACTGGTGTTCAGAGAGCTGACTCTTTCTTCAGCTTCAAATCTATATTGTTGAAGCAAGTAGAGGACCTACTATGGCAGCTGGATATCAAAAAAAGCGCAGGGGCAGACTCTCTGGACCCCCACTTTCTAAAGATTGTGTCCCATGTACTTGCAGTCCCCTAACACATCTCTTTAACCTATCTCTAAACTCTGGTTCTATTCCCACACTATGGAAGACAGCCCAAGTGGTTCCCTTCTAAAATCAGGGGACCCTATGGAACTTAATAGTTACAGGCCCATTTCCATTCTACCAGTGCTATCCAAGATGCTGGAGAAATTAGTGAGTAACCAGTTAAGGGAGTATCTTGACGATGCTAACCTCTTGAATCCAGCTCAGTCTGGATTCAGGGCCAAGCATAGCACTATCACTGCACTAGCCAAGGTCACAAATGACTGGCAAACTGAATTAGATAAACAGAATAATGTCTGTGCAGTATTTCTGGATCTGAGCAAAGCATTCGATACTGTGGACCACAAGCTTCTACTATCATCCCTGCACTCCCTTGGCCTAGATCCACCCTCCCTTAAATGGTTCAGATGTTATCTCACCGGTAGGTCATAGCAGGTAAAAGCTGAAGGTGACCTATCCCCATTAAAACCACTGTTAAGAGGAGTCCCCCAAGGTTCTATTCTGGGTCCTATCCTTTTTGCCATTTATATTAATAATATTGATTCAACCCTCACCAATTCCTCTGTACACCTCTTTGCTGATGACACTGTTTTGTATGTCAGCAACCCTTCGCCTGCAGCTGCTCATGGAATCCTACAAACAGAATTCTCCTTGTTACAATATCAGCTACTTGAGAAAAAGCTTCTGTTAAATGCAAAGAAAACTAAAGCAATGATGTTCACAAATCAAAGCTCCACTAGCACCTCCTCTTCAATCATCCTCTCCCAGCTATGCACTACACTTGGAGAAAATCTGGAATATGTAGAAAACTTCAAATACCTAGGTGTGTGGATTGACAACAGACTCGAGCTCACTCATCATTTAGAAGAACTGCTAAAAAAGCTTCGCCAAAGGCTTGGCCTTCTCTATAGATTAAAACCCTTCCTAAACAGAGATTCAAAGATGAGGTTAGTCCAGGCCATTTTTCTATCAGTTGTTGATTATGCAGACTTCCTTTATAGTCACTGCCCCATCTCCTACCTACACAAGTTGGATACCTTATACCATAGAGCAATAAGATTCATTACAGATCTGCCATCTAATACCCATCATTGCTCTCTTTATGCTGTAGTTGGATGGGTTTCCCTTCACCTCAGAAGGAACAGAAACACAGCCCTATGGATTTACAGAGCGTTATCAAAAAAACTTCCAAACTATATTCTGGACTGCTTCATCCAGACCATTCCTAGCTCCTATGCCCTAAGAAGCAACAACATCATCCTGCTCAAATTGCCCAAATTCAATACCAGGCTAGGGAGGGCAGCAATCAGCTATTCTCTAGCTATAGCATGGAACACCCTACAAAAATCCCTAAAACTGTCCAATATTATTCCATTTGCATCCTTTAAACAGCATTGTACAGTCTTCTTCACAGAGAAATGCAGTTGCTACCGCTAGAGCTAGCTTTGTCATCTTACACTCTCCCTCCCAAAAATTAACCATATATGGCATAAATCCTTCCAGGCAGACACCCCATCTTATGGCACCCAGTAATACCTTCACCATCCTAGTATTACATTATGCTGTGTGTGTGCCATGGCCCCTCCACTGGGATATGTATATACTGTATATACTGTAAATATTAGCTTAACTTTCATGTAACCGATTTTTATCATGTGAATGTTACTGTACATCACTGTGTTTATAAACGTTTTTCCCCTGTATGTATAACTGTTTTATATAAGTGTATGATGTATCTGTTGTGTATCAACTGTTGAACCTTGACCTTAACAGGTCCATCTTGTAAATGAGCCTTGCTCAATGATGTTCGCCTGAATAAAGATTTGATGATGATGATGATATTGTCCATCTTGACAAGAGTGGCAGCAAGGAGGATGCAGGGAACTACAGGACAGTAGGTTTAACATCTATAGATATGAATACAGTGCAGGGCTTCAAACAGGCATGGGATAGGCATAAGGGAGCAATACAGATGAGTATGAATAGATAGATCATCGACAGAGCAAAGGCTGATGGCACATTCATAAGATAGAAAAAGAAATGGTCAGACTGGATGGGCCTGCGGTCCTTATCTGCAGTCAACTTCTATGTTTCTGTGTTTCTATGTTTCTATAGTTGGAAAGATCATGGAGACATGTCTTAAGGAGTGAATAATGCAGCACCTGCAAGCTATAGGTGCACTGGACAACAGGCAACATGGCTACTCTGCAGGAAGGTCCTGTCAAACAAATCTAATTGATTTCTTTGACTGAGTGACCAAAGCAGTAGACCTGGGCGGGGAGAGCAGTAGATGTTCCCTACCTTAATTTCAGCAAAGCCTATGATACTGTTCCACACAGAAGACTGGTCAACAAACTCAGTAGTCTGGGGTGGGCCACAAGGTATTAAACTGGGTTAGTAACTGGTTAACAGATAGAAAACAGAGGGTGGTGGTAAATGGAACCATGTCTAAGGAAATGCAGGTGAGCAGTGGGGTACCTCAGGGCTCAGTACTAGGGCCAGCCCTCTTCACTGTCCTCATCAATGACATAGAAGATGGGCTAGAGGGCAGGTTTGCCTGTTTGCAGATGACACCAATATCTGCAACAGGGTAGACACTCTAGAGGGAGTGGAAAAGATGAGAAAGGATCTAGAATGGTTGGAGAGTTAGTCTGAGGCATGGCAACTGAAGTTTAATGCAAATAAGTCTTGCACGTGGGATGCAGAAACCCAGGAGTTAGTTACAGGATGAGGGGGAGCTGCTGACAGTTACAAGCAAGGAAAGAGATTTGGGAGTTATTATCACAGATGACTTGAGGGCTACCATGCAAATGGCCAAGGAAGTAGGGAAGGCCAGCACGATGTTGGGGTGTATTGGGAGGGGTATCACAAGCCAGAGGAGGGAGGTATTAGTTCCACTGTGCAAAACTCTGGTGAGGCGTCATCTGGAATACTGTGTACAATTCTGGAGGCCACACCTTCGAAAGAACATCGATAAGACAGAAATTATACAGAGGAGGGCAACAAAGATGGTGAAGAGTTTGCAGTAGAAGCCATAAGAGGGAAGAGTCAGGGACCTCAATATGTATATGCTGCAGCAGAGGAGGGAGTGGGGGGACATGACTGAAACATTCAAGTACCTCAAGGGCATAAACAAGGTAAAGGGGGAAAGTATATGTAACCCCCAGGCAGTGCTACTCCTTGGGTTACACCCTGCCTTGTCTGGCCTAAATAAGGTTGAGGAGCCTGGGTTCTTAAACTTACTTTAAATGATTCTGTTTCCATGTTGATACATCATGCGCAGTGCCTCCACTCACGGTTTAACTTTAAAGTGGGCTAGACGTTACCTGATACAACCCCCTGTGATGTCATACCACCCACTATTACTATTTGCCACCCCAACACATGACCCATAAGCATTTCCCCATATTTCAGACATTTTGTAATTAAAGACCCTCTCTAATAATATGCTCACAACACTGTGATTTGCAAAAAGCAGTAGCAGTAACATTTATTTGGGAGACTTAGGAGTCAGGAGAAGGGGAAATGGAAAAGAGGTTATGCATTCACAGTATTTACACTTGATTAAGATTTGCAAGTGCTGGTGAATCCCTCCAGCTGGGTGAATCAGTACAAGTTAAATCACATTTCGGTATTGTATCTTCCCCACCAACCTTAGTGATGAACCATAAACCTGGCTATCTAACTTGCTGCATAAGATAGATCATTTTTTAACAGTACCCACACTGGTACCAGTATCCCAGACTATGTAAGACCCTGCAATCCCACACAACCTATTTACCCAGTAACTGTAAAGTTCTCAGAATATGGTGCAGGTCTGATGGATGGTGCAGATGAACATAGGCCGGTATGGTCGGGGCCCTTAAGGGGATCAAACAAATTAACTGCAGATGGCAAGAATCACATCATGAACTATGTACAAGTCAAAATAGCTGGTGCAGGGGTGGCCCTGCATTGTTTGCAGTGAATGTCCTCTTTGGTTTAGACAAGTCCAAAACTAGTGCTCTCAGCAGTCCGGAACTCTGGCTCCAAAGGTCAAGACACAGGACAAAGCTAATAGCCAGTAACCGCAAACTGACTGCAAGGGTCTTGCAGCTTTTGAGATAAAAACTTGCATTTTAAACATTTAAAGTCAGTGTCTCTTTAAGACTGGAACACTTTGCTAATGAACAGATAGGAGCAGGGCCAGCATGCTTCAACCTCACATCTAGGCTGTACCCCTCGAGGGAAGCGCATATGGCAGTGCTTTGGCTTGTGGCATGCTACTAGACTGTCTCCCACAATCGTTCAGCACATTTACTTATTAGCACATTTGTATGACCTCATATGGAGCTTTGCTTAGACTACTTGCACAATGTCAGATCTCTTCTGAGGTTTAACTGGTCCACCTCTGAATGCATACTGTCCTGGATTTATACTTGCTTTTCTGACACTGTCCACAGCTGTTGCTCAGGTTGAGTCTGTGTTACGGAATTATTGTTGCCTTGAACACTTTTGCTTGTTAGCCGAGGCTTATCACACAACTCTTGTTACCACCACTTGACCGAGCTTGAGGCTAGGCTCGCTACCATTTGAATTGCTTGAACTTGAACTAGACTGGGCTTGAAGGCAGGGCCCACTACCATTTTGTAGACTTCGCTGGCTAGCAACAGACGTAATAGACTCTTTCAGTGCAAACTCTGATACTTGGCTGTATCTTTATTTACTTTAGCTCCCTGGGTTCAGCAATACTTTTGTATCTTGCTTTAACTCACACATTACTGTAGCACTTGGCAGTACTGATCTCTGTAGCTGTCTAAGCTCAAAACACAACAGGCAGCCCCTTGTGGCTCTTTGCTGGCACTTGCAGCTCCCACATTATACATAATGTATTGCTGGCCCACCAGGCACTGTCTGGAACATTCCATGTGATTAGGGAACTCCTATTTAGTCCTGTGGTATTGCTCAAGTCAGATATATTTATACATTTTGACTTTAAACTCTTTTCCAATTATTAGCACATGTCCAGCCATTCCAGGCGTTGATCAGATGCAGGGTGCAGACATACATACACAAACACACACACACACACACACACACACACACAGAGTCACAATCCAGTTTCTTTGGATATTCGCTGCCCCTTGCGGATACTTTCAAGTCACAGTTACAATTTAGCACACTTTGGGCTTTGCTGCCCCTTACAGATACGTTTCAGTTGCACAGTCACAATCATTAGCTCCAGCTGGGTGGCCCTTTAAAGCTTAGTTAAAGCTGCACTTTCAGACACTGTTTTACTCACTCAGGTTACTTAGTTGAGATGGTTTTCTCTCTTGTGATCTCAGAATTCATCAGCACTCTCACTGCTGAGGCAGATTCAGCTCTCTCATAGCTGGCTTATGATCAGGCCACTGGCCACATCTTTCCCAGATGTGGAAGGGAAGGCTAGCCCTGGAGGACATTCTCTGCCAACCCAAAGGCTACAGGCTTCTGCTACAAGCTGCCACTGTTCTTCCTCCTGGAGGGAGAAGAGCTCCTCTCCCACATGGAGAGGCTCCAACTGTCTGCTAGGCCCATTTTGCTCTGCAGGGGGCCTGAGCCCCCACCTCTGGGGGGTCTCTTGCTGGATCTACTCACACAGCCAGAAAACACTGTCTCTTACAGGGCTCCTCTGAGACCCCTGATTGGCTGCTGCAGCCTGATACTTTCTCTCTAATTGGCTGAAGCACTTACCAGTCACAAATATGAATAATGCATGACTTCACTCGATGCATTACAGGCTCCCAGTTTTGGCGCTTAAACACTAGTCCCTGCAGTTCCCCATGAACACCTGGTACTTTCCCATGAGCTTTAGGTAAAAGTCCCTCAAGTCCTGACTTTATCCTTGGCCTATTCCTATTGGCTGCTGCTGCGTGAAATGGCTGCTAACCCACAGTCCAAAAAGCAGAATCACAGGCAGTCCCACATTGAAACTCTGTTGCAGCCAGACAATATATTTATTTTGTTCCATTGCCCCCCTGAATCAATAACCCATAATGTGTCCATGTAAATGCTGCACAGATAAAGGTTCTCTCTCAGTCCATAAGCAGGTTGCTGCTGCCATTATTTCAAAAGGGGGACTTGCAACAGGACTGCTTACTGAGTCCATAACACTACACTGGTGCAGCCAGAAAAATACATATTTACATTTCCTTTCTCCTGTACAATGTAGCCCCAACAGTCCTCTGTTGCACACATACGTTTATTTCAACATTGCTCCTGTTTGCTGTCACTGCCACCACAAATCAAGGCCCCTAGCGTGGACAGCAGTGACCTCATTAATATTAATTGGGGGGCTTTTGCATATGTATGAGCCCACCAAAACACCTCCTGCCCAAACTCTTAACTTATTTACAGATGCAGCTCACAAGCTGACTTGTTCAGGCCACAGTGCCCTCTGCATCTGAAGGAGGGCACCGGAAACCACAGCTGATCTCCCGTTTCACCGGGAAATCTCCCAGCCGGAGATCAAAAGGGCCGCTGCACATGCACATGGTCCCCACTAGTGCCAGAGCAGTGCCTTCATGGCGGGGAACCATGGAGTGATGAAGCAGCCTGAACAGGCTGCAGAATTAGTCAGGGGCTGCCCAATGAAGGAGAAAGGGCACATGGTTACAAGGGAGGAGCAACACAGAAAGGGAAGGGAACCAGCAGGCATAATGAAAGGCACTCCAATGATGGGAGCACTACCAGAAGGCAGACCAGGAGAGCAGCAGGACCAAAGGTAAACCCCCGCAATGGGGTTACATATATTCCAGTTCAAAATGTATTACAAGGCCAGGGGATAAATTCATGTGCAATGCCTACTTGATATTTGATAAATATGCTAGAGCTTGGTACTTTTACTGTCATTTCGACCCTGTTGAACTTTTGGGTCACTTCAAAAACATTTCAACCTTCAGACAGTTAATTAAAAAAACATGTTAATGCTTCCAAAGTTGTTAGGGCTATTTCCATGAGCTCCTCTGCACCCAAACCCCAGTTAGACAGGGCTATCCTAGATCTAGTACTGACTAACAGGGAAATAATCACAGATCTCCAGATAGAAGGTCTCCTGGGGGCCAGTGACCATCACATAGTATGGTTCAATTTGGCCACTAGAACAAATTCATCCCATTCCAAGGCAAAAATATGGGACTTCAGAGGAGCTGACTTTGATAAGATGGCTAACAGAGTTAAGCTAGCCCTGGCAAAAAGAAATACAGGTGAGGGGGTACAGGCAAAGTGGGCAAGCATTAAAGATGCAATACTTGAAGCAACATCCCATTGTGTTAGTGAGAAAAGGAAGTGCAAAAGGAAAAGGAAACCACTTTGGTTCTCAAACACAGTAGCAGAAAAGGTCAGAGCCAAAAGGCTGGCCTTCAGGAAATATAAAGGAACGCAGCAGGATGAAGATAGGGAGGCATAACAAACTTCCCTAAGGGAAGCAGGGAGGGCAGCAAGGCAGGCAAAGGCCCAAACTGAGGAAACACAAGCACAAACAATAAAAGAAGGTGACAAAACTTTCTATAGATACATTAGTGAAAGGAGAAAGTCCAGAGAGAGTATTGCTAAGATCAAAGGGGATAAGGGGGCGTGTGAGGACCATATAAAAGCATCTATGCTAAATAGATACTTCTGCTCAGTATTTACTGAAGAGAAGGTAGGGCAGGGCCCACAGCTCTGTACCATGGACACAGGGGGGGAGAGAGGTGTGCACTAATCCCTTCACAAAAGAAAGGGTCCTACAAGAGCTCAATAAGCTCAGTGTGGACAAGGCAGTGGGACCTGATGGCATACATCCCAGGGTACTAAAGGAGCTAAGGGGTGGAACTAGCAGAGCCATTATCAGGACTGTTTAGTGAGTCTCTGAGTGCAAGAGAGGTTCCAGAAGACTGGAGAATGGCTCATGTGACCCCACTCCACAAGAGTGGTAGCAGGGAGGAGGCAGGGAACTACAGACCAGTCAGTCTTACCTCAGCAGTGGGCAAGATTATGGAGACACTACTTAAGGAAAGGATAGTGCAACACCTGGAATCCATAGGAGCACAGGATCCAAGACAGTATGGGTTTACAAAAGGAAGGTCCTGTCAAGCTAATCTCATAGATTTCTTTGACTTGGTAACCACAGTGGTGGACCAAAGGGGAGCAGTTGATGTTGCCTACCTTGATTTCAGCAAAGCTTTCGATACTGTTCCACGTAGAAGATTGATTAATAAGCTGGGTAGGCTCAGGGTGGGTCAGATGTTGGCCAACTGGGTGGCAAACTGGTTGACGAGCAGAAAACAGAGAGTGGTGGTAAATGGTATACAGTCAAAATAGATGCAAGTCACAAGTGGGGCACCTCAGGGATCAGTCCTGGGTCCAGTCCTCTTCAATATCTTCATCAGTGACATTGCAGATGGACTGGAGGGTAAGGTTTATCTGTTTGCAGATGACACCAAGATCTGCAACAGAGTAGATGATCCAGATGGTGTGGGAAGAATGAGAAGAGATCTCGATAAACTAGCAAAATGATTGGAAGAGTGGCAACTGGGGTTAATGCAAAGAAGGGCACGATCATGCATATAGGGAAGAGAAACCCTGAAGCCACCTATAGGCTGGGAGGGGATATGTTGGCAGTCACAAGGGCCAAAAGAGACTTGGGCGTCATCATCATCACCGATGACCTGAAATCATCCAAGCAGACCTCTAAAGCAGTAGGTAAGGCTAGAGGGATGTTGGGGTGTATTAGTAGGGGTATCACAAGTCAGAAGAGGGAGGTTATAATCTCTCTTTACAAGACACTGGTCAGGCCCCATCTGGAGTACTGTGTGTAGTACTGGAGGCCACACCTTCACAAGGACATTAGCCAAATTGAGGCAGTCCAGAGAAGGGCAACCAAAATGGTGCAGGGACTGCATCAGAAAACATATGAGGACAGATTAACTGAACTCAATATGTATACCATAGATCAAAGGAGGGAGAGAGGTGATATGATTGAAACATTCAAACACCTTAAGGGCATTAACAAGGTGAAAGAGTCTACATGTTTCAATATAAGAAAAATAGCAGGACAAGAGGACACAGCATGAGATTAGAGGGAGGCCAATTAAGGGGTAATGTGAGGAAGTTATTTTTCACGGAAAGGGTGGTGGATGCATGGAACGGCCTACCTAAGGAAGTGGTGGATATGAATACAGTGCAGGGCTTCAAACAGGCATGGGATAGGCATAAGGGAGCAATACAGATGAGTATGAATAGAGAGGTCATTGACAGAGCAAAGGCCTATGGCACATTCATAAGGTAGAAAAAGAAATGAGCAGACTGGATGGGCCTTGCAGTCCTTATCTGCCATCAACTTCTATGTTTCTATGTTTTTACCCTCCTCTTCCATCCCTAGACATAGATTTTTGTTTGTTTATTTTTCAAAAGCATTTCTGGCACCTGGCACTGTGCCAGGTGTTGACTGAGTTTTTTTTTTTAAATCTAATTGAAGAATTGGGAGGATAGAAGAGGCATGGCTCTACTGGCATGGGTGAAAGGTGGTGGGTGCCAGTTACCGCTGCATTACTTTCCTCTTTTATGCACATTCCACGCATTCACCTTCCAATCCTATGCACAAAAATAACATCTCCAAATCCAATGTACAGTACTTAATGAAAAAAACATTTGCTTGGATGCACACTCAATTTCAGTTGTAAGCACACATTGTCCTCTAGACAGGGGCTCCCAAAACATTAACATTGTCAATTACACGTCTTAAACAGATGCTAATCATGCTGCCAGTGGTTAAATACATTCAAGTTTTAATCAGCTTCAGCCTGTTTGTCTCAGTGAATAACTATGGAGAAATACATGGCTTAAACAGATTGGAGTTTGTACCATTTGATGAATTGGTATGTTTTAATAAAGTCCAATGAGTCAATAAATGTAAAACTTAAATGTAAGTAAGTGAATTTTTCTGAGTGGTTTTATTGATTGCAATACAAGTTTGGTTGTATGCAATTTTGAATTTATGCACAAACATGTGCAAACATCTAGAATTGACTGTATTTGTGTCCTGCTAAACTACAATACCAAGAAAAAAAAGGTTTTTTATCCAGTGTTTAAGTCGAACCAAAGACAGAGGGTTCAAATCAAAGCCAAACCGAAGCTGCAAAATGCCACATTTGCTTACCCTTCAACTGAACCAAGGAAATTGATGCTTACTTAGCCACCAAGAGGCTTTAAATAAAGGATTAGAGGAACACAGCAGCAGTAAGTAGTGCTGGTTATCTACATGAATTTGTATTTGTTAATTCAGTCCTTCAGGATCATGGTCATGAATATTGTTTTGGAAACATTGGTTTGGTTGCAAACATCTGTAACTTCAATTATTCAAATGCCGCAGCCGCAGTGTCAATGTCAATGGCTCAATAGGTTGCACACTCGTCTCTGAGGCTGGAAGATTAGAAGGCTGTGGGTTCTATCCCCACACCAGGCACTTGGGTTAAATCCCAATACTGACACTGTAGTGCAGCATGAGGGGGTGCTGCACTCCTGAGGTGCCCTCTTTCAGATGGGACATTAAACCGAGGTTCTGTCTGCCTGTTCTGGTGGCTGTTCAGGTGGATGTTAAGGATCCCATGGCACTTCTCAAAAAGAGTAAGGGAATTTCCCCAGTGTCCTGGCCAAATTTCCGCCATTCACTGAAAAGAAATACCATCAACAACTTAATCTGGTTCAGTCTCAGTTGGTTACCATCTGTATCCTTCCCCCCAGTCGCCCTTGAAAAAGGGACTTCTAGTCTCAGTGAGCCTACCGAGTCAGCAAACTTCAATAAATAAAATAAATAAATATATTTATTAGTGCTATGTGGTGGATTTTAACATAATTTTGATTGACAACAAGACCACAAGCAAGTTAGGAAATTTGAATGAATGCTTGACATGTTTATAAATACAAAAGAAGGGAGCTGAAAGTGGAAGCATCTTTATAGCAGTAATGAACCACTGGAAATCTGGAATCCCGGGATCAGGGAGGAGGTACATTACCACTGTGGATGAATGAGGGAAAAGTAGGCACAAAACTAGGCAGGCTGTTGCCTTGCTGATGTGAATAAATCTGGACAGTCTGGACTCACCATTTACCAACAAGAAAGAGTGTGTCCATGCAGTTCATCACAGTCTAGGTAGAGGTTGTGGAGCCAGGAGAGAAGTCAGAGCTTTAGCAGAACAATAGTGGCTTATACTGTAGTTTAATAGAGCAAGAAATGGTGTGGTTGACAGTGGTATCACCTGGGGATATTGACTACTACAAGGGACACAGCTCAGAGATCAGCTGTTTTATCAGACTGACTGAGCTACATCTTATAAACAGAATCAAGGAAACTGATGATATCTGGCTACACAGAGGCTTCAAAAAAATGGATTAGAGGAACAGTGCAGTCACACTGAATAGTGCTGCTGGTTAAATAAGTTAATTTTTATTTTTAATTCAGTTCATTAGGATTTGTGTAATGAATATCGTGTTGGAAAGAGTGGCTAGGTCGCAGGCTTCTGTGACTCCTAGTTTTCAAACAGATCTCATGATTCTATGTGATGGATTAAAAAAGACAAACTGAATGATGACAAACCTAATAAGCAAGTCAGGAAATTTGCATGTCTGCTTGACAACTTAGTGGAGACAGAGCAAGGAGCTGGAAGTGGCAACAGCTTTGCATTAATGCACTAATGGGCCTTTAGAGAGTACATTTGGGTTGGTGGGGTTTTGACTGGGGCTATGTGTTATTGATAGGAAGGGGCATCAGGATGAATCAGATGTTCTGAAATGGGGCAATGACTGGGAGGAGATCAGCAAATTGAGGTATCTATATATTAGGTCAAGGAGGGTATTGGCAAAGTGAACAGTATATTGTGTACTGTATATTGGGATACAGCAGCAGATTTGAGAAGAGGTCAGGGTTAATCTGATTAATTTGGTGGGATTTGTGCAAAATGTGAGAGACCAGTAGGCTATCATCAAATAGAAAGGTGACTGGGTGTTTATATACTAGGGTGAGTATTAGCAGATGCAAGAAATACTAGGGCCCACAATAAGTGAGTCAAGACCTGCACAGCCAGTACAGTAGTAACTCCCATAAGAGCTGGGTGGCAACTAAAAAGAAACACTGTACCCCCATCCAATATTAGGTGCTAGACTGTGGGACTTTTTGCAGTTGGGTAGGAGAACATCTAGGATCAGTGACCAATTATGGGGAGAAATAGCACATTTACAGGGGAGGGGGGCTGCAGTAACATGTTTGCTGTTGAGAAGCTCAAGAAAGTTTATTTTTTTCCTCTGTGGGCAACATAAGGACTATGTTGTTCCTCAAGCCTAATGAGTTGCTCTGAATAGTTAACTAATATTGTTGTACTTCTTGTAATATATGTTTTATTATTGTTCATATTTTTTAAATTATGTGTATGCCAACTGCTTCATGACTTTCTGTAATTAATCCAGGGTCTCCCCTGAAAAAGGGACCATCTGGTCTCAGTGGGCCTACCAGGTAACCAAAATTAAATAAATAAATATGCTGTGCCCTGCTGCTAGTACTCACACAATCTCAAATGAGTCACATGCTCTACCAAGCCACAATGGGTTGGATAATATCTGTTTTCCCTCCTACTGTATCACAGGTTTATTGTTTGGACCACACCATCAAAACCAAATAGTGATACCCAATTAAAATTAATGTATGGGCGCCAAAGTCATGCTGTTTACTTAGCATGCCCAATTGCTTTTGAACATCTCAGTATTCTAAGCTACAAGGTTTGAAATGAGGAATACAAACTTAATCAGATTTAATCATTGTTTAAGACTAGAGAATGATGCACTCTCAATCATGTGCCTCCGGAGTAACATGTTATCTCCCTCAGATCAGTGAAGAGCCTTCTCTTTAAACCCTAGTGGAGAAAAGGCCATCATATCTTTGTCTTCATTTGCATAAGTGAACTTCTGGGTGTTGAAATTTCCACCACAAATGTGAAAGTAAAGTGCTAAACTAAACAAATGACCACATATCACTGTCATTTTAATCACTATAATTACACAGATGAACTTGCACATTATTAGTGGCTATTCTATCATTCCTCTAATGGAGCTCTCTCACCATTTTTGACATCCATTAGGTCCTTTGCAGGCAGTGCTTTCAAAAATTTAAAGTGGTCTCATGGGCTTTCAGATAAAGTCATGATTATTCATCAGACCTGTACATTTATTTCATGCATTGAACTACAGTTTCAAATACAGTAATTTCTTTTTCAGCTAAGGAGGATGAATAGCCATCTCATTTAGTTCTGATTAAAGGAAATCTCGCAGAACAGTGCTTAAGCAATAATAAAGCTGAAAGAGTGTAGTATCATGCCTGTGAAGGTGGCATAATTAATCTCATGACCAATTAATTAAGGCCATATGCTTGCATCTTCATTCACTCTTACTGTGCAATTCCACTTTTATTAACACATTGCTGTATTAGGCACTGGCCAATCTTTTTTCCATCATATTAAAGATGTACAGAACTGAAACAGGTGTAAACCCATGTTAATTAAAATGTCAGAAAATTATGTACATTTAAAAATGTACTGCCCATCTGTAAAGTGGACTGTGCAAAGAAAAGACAATTGCAAGTAGACTATTGTTGAAAATCTAGTGGAAAACATGCAAAATTGCTTGTTAGGGCTAGCAGTGTTGCTACTGCGAGGCTCCCAGGAGGTCCTTCTGTGAATTCAAATGCATTTTGTCACACCCAGGAGCCCAGGCAGTGATTTCCAAAGAGAATAATAATGCTTTTTCCATTTGATTGGACAGAATAAATACTACACTGCTTCTTGGTAATATAATCACTACTTATTTTAATATTGCATTACAACAAATAGAGAGAGAGGAAAACTGGTTAAAAAAGAATCTTCCCAAAACCTGGTCTGTTCTAAAATTTAGAATTAAAATGCATCTCCTCATATAAAAACAGTTTCAGTGGTTTGAAATCCAAATGAGAAGGTTGCATGCTACTTGCTTTTAATCAATATGTAAATATATGCAAAGAACTGGGTTGAAAAAAGTTAAAAAATAAGAACCTTTTAAAATCTTTCTAGATATATTTATACTTCGCCAACAAAAAATAATTTCCATGATTAATTCAGAGGAAAGACCGAAATAAACAAATTGATAGGGATGGAGGCCAGTACCATGTGCTTTCTCCCTAGGGTGTCCCAGACAATGAGTAGCATCCCTCTGGTCCTTTGATTTACTCTATGACATAGAAGGGGGTGTTTTTGTGAACTAAAATAACCATGCCCAATCTCTTGCTACTGTCCCCTACTACAAATACTTGGCCTACCCACCCATGCCTCCAGAGATTTCCTTGGTCTGATTTGGTATCTGTCTCTTGGATAAATGCTATGTTAATCCCTGAAGCCTTTAAATGTCTTAAGATTTGATGCCTCTTTTCTTTTGTCTGTACCCCTTTATATTCCATGTCATTATCTGGTATTTGTTAGTAACCATAACCAGGGCTGATGCAGAGTGTGTCCCTGAGTTTCATTATAGCACAGTCCTCAACTTTGAGGTATGGAGGGGTTGGTCTACATGCTACATGCACATGGCCAAGTTGTGTCACCATCTGGCACTTGTTCTGGGAAGAGCGCCTGTGTGGAGGACCAATGTCAAGATTAGGATTAGCATCTGTAATGCTAATTGTCTGTATACTACACTAAAGCATTTTAACAAGAACATTTCCATAATGATAAACATCATTAGAATGAACAGTAACAATAAGCCTTGGCAGTCAGTTGCAATAAAAACACTGAGTTGACGGATGCCGCTGGTGACCCAAAGTGGTACAACTCACTCCCTTATTTTGGTGACCATTTATGGTTGGTGTGAATATTGAATCCAGCAGCTAGACAATACATTAGATGCCCATTTTGCCCCCTACCCCTCTGAATGCAGGCCCACCATCCTTGTAGGTCTTTCTGTACAGTGTAAATAAAGAGGCTCCCCCTCAGGACATAAAATGAAAGGTCTTACAAAAGTCTATTGCCAAGGAGTTGTACCGGTTCCCCATTGATGCTGCTGAATGTTAATTAGGATGCACCTTATTTAACTGAGGGGGCAATCAGTAACTGACAAAAAAGGCTCACACTCACTAAACATAAGCAGAAAAAATATACGACACAAGGCAAACTGCAAGTCAAAAATCTCTTATTTTACTTACACATGTATATTAAAAAAGCTGTACATATAGCAAAGTGTCCCACGCAGTCTGCTATAAAAACATCCAACAGCATTTTGTGCCCCTCAATGGAACTTTATCATGGGTGAAATAGTTCTAAAATTGTGCTGCTAAATATATTCCCACACTGTGACATCATCACTAGTGTCCCACCTTATGCATTAATTGACCATCAAAACATATACTTGATTTCTGTCTAAATAATCACATTGCAAAAATACACAAGTACATATACTATAATAACTAATATAGCACACACATATAAAAACAACGGCTATATATTCAAGAAGGTACATATTATTATTAGAAGATTCCAATAATAATTTTAAATATGACAGTGATGAGATCTGAACATAAATATACACTGGCAAGAAAGAATGCTGAACTGTGATTGGTCCGTCTGTGACCTGACCCGGGATTTTATCTCAGCATAACATCCCAACTCTAGTCCCAGCACACAGGAGAACACATGAAATGTAACAAAAAAAACACCACAGAAAGCAGGTACAGTAACAGTAAACATCCCACCATCTACACATCCTCCACCCCCGAGTATTTCAATTCACTGTTACCTACGCTGCCAAGTATCTTCACGGCAGTTCTCTTCTCTCGATAGTCGGATACCAAAAGCAGAGTTTGCAGCATACATAAGTTTGATTTTTATGGCCATTTTCTTCCCCAAACCCAGCAGCTTCAGTGAACCTCAGACACCGTAACTGTCAGTTGCACGCTTCACTGACACTGCTCGGTTCACAGCAAACAAGCTGCAATAAAAATTACGTCTATATTCTCCTGTTTCCAACTGACGGCAACTCAACATTACCGTAAGGAGGTGTGGGGGAACTTTCCAATTTAACTCAAGACTTGCTATCCGTGAATGGTGCCATTACCATCGGTCAGCAGCAATCATCATCAGCAGTCAGTAGCACCCATAATCATCACCTGTTTCTTCCGGTGCAAACAATTATTCTTGGAATAAACAAAAGTGACTTTCTAGGTAAGAAAGTGAGTGTGAGCAGGACCAGACAATTGGGGGGGTTGTGGTGAGAGATGGGGACAACAGACACAAACTGTGCCACTCAGTTAATAGCTCCACCTAGTGGAGAAACAGTAAAGGGACTCTTTTTTTAAAAATAAATCTGCTTCCACTCTAGAAAATTACATAAAAAAACTATTTTTAAAACTGTATTTATTTTTTTCTGATTCTGTTTGTAAAGAAGTCATTGTATAACAGGAATGATGCATTGCAGGGTGGGTGTTATGCTGGGATAACATGCCTTCTTGGGTGTTGGATGCCCTTGGCCTGCAGCCTTGGCCCAACCACTTGAGGCAGGATCTTATCCCAGCATAACACCCATCCTGTTGTGCATTATTCATTTATTTTATCAGTCCATTCTTATCTGATTTTAGAAACTGTTTCAAATATTCTTCCTTTGTTTCCATGGATATTGATGCCTCCTCAAGGTACCATGAGCAGTAATTGGTTTGCGTACAAAATTTTCTCTAAGTTTGCCTAGGGGATTTATAAGCAGCCACCCCATGGGAGTGAACCTTGCTTGTCATTTTCACTGGGTAACAGCCTGAAAACTTACCCTGATGCTGGTACTGGAGGAAAAAAAAAACATGGTTCACACTACTGCTGCTACTGCTGCAATGCTTAACATATATATATATATATATATATATATATATATATATATATATATATCTGAATGTAACATTTTGTATACATCAAAATGTAACATAGATTGAGAATATTTCTGATATAATTCTCTCTGCTGGTCACAAAGGGTTAACATAAAAAGTCCCCAAAGCTGTGTGAGGTTAAGAATGGACACATCCATTCAGGGCAACTACAAAGAGGAGGCAGTATGGTACAGTGGTTTAAGGCTCTGTGCTGCAAGTCTGGAGACCTGGGTTTGAATACCACAACCCCCACTTGCATACTGTGTGACCCTGAGCAAGTCACTTAACTTCCTCGTGCTCCCAGGTTGCACCTGTAAACAAGCTTTCAGCTTAGTGTGTCTCACCTGGTTAAATAATTGGGAAAAAAAAGAACCCCAGTGGGGAGCAGATTTCCCTCAGATAATGGGCTCAGAATTAGCTGTACCTAAAATGTCATCATAATCATCTAAAAAGGACTATCTGCAGAAGATCCCTGGTTCTGAGCAGCCCACTGCAGTTTTGGGAGCCTTATCCAAAGGAAACAGGTAACTAGGTTTGTTGTAGATGTAGTATGTAGCTCCAAATAAACAACCTTTTTTTCTGGAGTTGTGTGTAATAGCCTGGAAACCAATTCAGGCAAAGGAAGGCTGACCCTTGTGACTGACAGGATAATGCAATTGGTGGCCTGACCCCTTGAGAGGGTTAATTTGGGAACACAGCTCCAACATCACATATTCAGTTAGGGAACAGAACATCAGATATCCACTGTAAAAAATGGAACTTCCTATACATTGAGGTTCTTTTTTCTGTAATATTTCTGTTTAACTGTTTATATTTTGCATTTCCTATTGTGTTATCCCTGTTGTCTTTTGTTGTATATTATGTAATTTAAGAGTGTGAATATTAAATGTTTATATGTTTATTATTTTACTTGACAGTGCAGAGTTTTATGAGACTGGTAACAATATATTTATATTAAGCAAACTGGTGTTCTGTTAAGCATGACTACCAGGTATAAAACTAATCTGATCTGATACAGAGTGGGTGAGAGGTTCTTGGGATTAAGTCATGGTTTGGTTCTGCTGCCAAAAGGAAGGCCTTGCAGTGGGTGAGCAGTGGCCAGTGGTTGGATTAGAGCTGGACTGGTATACCCTAATAGTTATCCAGGTGATGGCAGCATTGAAATACAAGGAGCTGTCCAGGCATCTGGTTGGTCTTGTGTGTATGTGTATGATAGAACAGTTACAGTGGGACTGAGGTTTGTCATAACAAAATAGACTAATGTTAATGTTAATATTGTAGAAAACATGGTAAACACCACTGCTACTGCTACCGCTGTGCTGTTTTGCTGATATTGCTGAATGAAATCAAATTTCCCATATTATCCTAGGCAGCACACTCACCAGGTGACAGCCTGCTAGACTAATGCTGATGTACTTAAGAAAGAAATCATGGTTTGCACCACTGCTGCTTCTGCCACTACTACTATTGCAGTGCTGCTTTACCGATACTGTTGGCAATAATTAATTTCCTGTACAACTCAAGGCAGCACACTCAGTGGGTGACAGCCTAATATCCCAATGGTGGTGCTCATACCAGCAAAACAGATTTATGGTTCAAACCACATCTGGTGCTATTTATGTGCAGCTCTCTTATATTGCCAACTGAAATGAATTTACTATATAACCCAAGGTAGCATGCTCATCCAGCGATAGTCAAATAGCCATATGTTGATGCTGGTACTAGAAAAGAAATCATCCTTCTATAGACCCCATTCCTGCTATGCCTCAACATGTTCTTCCTACTGGTCCCGTTGACCCCGCTCTTGCTTAGACTCCTGAGTAGCCTCCAAATATTCCTCTACCATCCTTAAATTCCAAGCATGACTGGCCTCTGGAAATATAACTGCTACTTCTCCTTTTACTCTGTGTTCAGTGTTCTTTACTGTGCCTACAGTAAGCTAACTTGTCTGACTCATTTGGTCCCCTCTTTTTGATGAAAGACAAACACAGGAAAAGATGTCAACATGGTTGTACCTTTATTTTTTTCTCTCACTACAATAAATCAAAGGACAAAGGGAACAAAAGGCATAACAGAATTAAGATTGTTGTCATCCTATTAATATGACATATATGTAACAAATGAGTGGATCAGAAAACTCCAGGGGTAATCTATAGCCCCATACAAAGCTAAAGGAAAATGATGCATTGACTACGTACATCTTGCATTGAGTGCAGATCTCTGATACACAGCAGCAGTAGAGTTTAGAAATGAACATGATGCCCTCTTGAAGTAATGTTTCCTACTCATTTGTATTCAAACCAAGGCAAGCTTCAATGTATCAGCCAGAACTGATGTAGTTGGCTGCAATAAAGTAACTGTTTCATATTCTGAAAGTCTGTTTCAAACCTTATTGAAACCCTCATCACTGACATCAGCAATGACATCTAACAATTTATCTTATACTACATCAGTTGTAGTGAGAAAGAAGAAAATGTTCTTCACTGGGGACCAAACCCCAGGCCTCCTTCCATTACTAGCTTAGAGCTCTACAACTGTTTGTTATATTCTTATGTGGTGAAATAGGAGTTTTTTGACAAGAACCCCCCACAAGGAGAATACACCTCCTGCAGTAAGTGCAGATCCCCCTCCCCCACACACAGCTGCAGTGGAGTTTACTAATAAATAAGTTTAGTGGTGAACATTTTGCTAACATAAAAGACATTTCACACCATCTTACATTCAAACCAAGACAAACTTCAGAGTATCAACTGGGAACCTACTAAGATGACTACAATAAAATAACAGTTTAATATTCTGAAAATTTGCTAACAACTTTACTGCAGCTCATATCAATGACACATGCAATGACTTCTAGCAATTTCTCTCATGCTATACAAACTGTGGTGAGAAAGAAAAAATGTTCTTCACTGGGGATTGAACACAGGCCTACTTCCTCTACTGGCTTAGTGCTCTGCCACTGTGTGCTGTCATCTCACGTGGAAAACAAGATTTTTTTTTATAAGAAACTCATGCAAGTAGAACACACATTCTACAATGAGTGCAGACCTCCCCATACATAGCGGCAGTGGAGTTTAGTAATGAACATTTTGCAGACTTGAAATAATGCTTCCCACTAAGTTAGATTCCAACCTATACAAGCCTCAAAGTACTAACCAAAATCAAATAAACTGACAAGTAGAATAAGAGTTTAATATTCTGAAAGTCTGTTTCAAACCTTACTGAAACTCGTATCACTGACATTAGCAATGTCACCTAACAATTTATGTCATACTACATAAATTGTAGGGAGAAAGAAAAAAATGTTGTTCACCAAGGATCAAACCCAGACCTTCCTTTAACTACTAGCTTAGTGCTCTACCACTGCTTGCTATCATCATACACTGTAACACAGAAGTGTTTTTTAAAACAAACCCTTGTAAGGAGTATGCACATCCAGTACTGAGTGTGGATCCCCACAGCACATAGCTGCAGTAGAGTTTACTAACAACTGAGTTTAGTAATGAACATTTTTGCCAGCTTGAAGTAATGTTTCCCACTGAGTTTCATTCAAACTTAGACAGGCCTCAAAGTATCAGCGAGAATCAATTATGTTGACTGCAATACAGTAACAGTTTATTATTCTGCAAGTCTTCTTAAAACTTTACTGAAACTCTGATCACTGACATCAACAATGGCATCTGACAATTTCTCTCATACTTCATATATTGTTGAGAGAAAGAAAACATGTTCTTCAATGGGGATTGAACACAGACCCCCTTCAAATACTGAGCTACTTGAAAGAGGCTCTGGTGAGGCCCCTTCTTAAGAAACCATCTCTCGACCCACACATCTTGGCAAATTACCAACCTATCTCCAACAGCCCATTTTTGGGAAAGAATGTTGAGAAGATTGTGGCTCAACAGCTTGAGGAGAACCTCAAGACCTTTGATATCTATAAGTCTCTCCAATCTGGTTTCTGAGCCTAGCATAGCACTGAAACAGCATTAGTTCAGATGCACAATGACCTCCTAAGGGACAGGGATAGAGGAGATGGGTCAGTCCTCATTCTCCTCAATCTCTGTTCAGCCTTTGACACTGTGGACCACATTGTGCTGCTCGATCATCTAAGAGAGTACTGAGGGATTGCTGGCACTGTTATCTGCTGGTTTGAGTCCTATCTCACCGACAGGAAGAACCAGCTAGTGATGGGGAATTTCTCCTCCTCTCCAAAGGTCCTGTCATGTGGACTGCCTCAGGGATCGATCTTGTCATCAATCTTGTTTGCAGTGTATATGCTGCCCCTGGGTGAGCTCATTAGGAAATACAATGTGTGTTTTCACTGCTATGCAGATGACACCCAATTACATCTGTCTGTTGCTCCTGGAACATCCAATGCTGTAGAATTGCTAAATATTTGTCTGGCTGAGATTGATGATTGGAATTCCTCTAGCTGGTTGTGACTGAACCCTGACAAGATGGAGATTCTTGTAGTGGAACTGGGCTGAAGGCGTGATGGGAATGTCTATGTTGTGGCAACTGGTCTTTTCCTGGGACCTACATCATTGATGGCTTCCTTTAGAGTGCAAGATCTTGGTGTGTTGCTGGATGATGGATTGACTTTTGAATCTCAGGTGTCATCCGTTGTCCAAAGTGGTTTTTACAACTTGAGGAATATCATCAGGATTAAACCCTGGTTCACCTGAGGACCTTCCTACTCTGGTTCATGCCTGTGTAATGTTCAGGCTTGATTACTGTAACAATCTTTACTTCAGGGTCTCAGGAGTTACCCTCTGCCAACTGCAGCTGGTGTAGAATGCAGCAGCCAGGCTGCTGATGGGACTTTTGAGGTTCTGTTATGTAACTCTAGTGCTACGTGAACTGCACTGGCTGCCAGTCAAGTGGAAGGTAATCTTCAAGGTGAGCTTGCTTACCTTTAGTGCCCTACATGGACTAAGCCCTGGCTATCTGTTGGGAGGCAGCCATTAGGAGGCTGCAGAAGGTCTGACTCTGAGCAAGTAAGGAGACTACTGAGAAATATTGGAACTTCTTGTCTCAGAACAGGAAGATCAGGAGCTAAAAGGGTGCAGAGATAGTAAGTAAGTAGGGAGAGAAAAAAAATAAAGAAATAAACAAACAGAGGAAAGATTAAGTATTCCAAATAACAGTTAGGGGGTCAGGAAAAGGACATGTTGGTAGTGGGGCAGTGCAGTGGCTGTGGAGCAGCAGCCTTCCGGGAGATGTTCTGGAGGATGCAGTGTTGTCCTATCTGCAGGCACCTCTCTGGGCTGAGGGAGGAAGTTGCTCATCTCCAGGCTGAGTTGGCCAGGATTTGTGGAACCTCCTCTCCCACCCAGGGACCACCAGGGTCACTGCCGCTGCCTCAGAGATTGCCAAGAAAGAGGAGTGGTTGGACCACAGTGGGCTCAGGGAGGCCTAGGGTGGTGGAACAGAGGTGAATCCCTCCAGTTGTACCTCTCCACAATTTTTATGCCGTTCTGGAAAAGTGTGGCTCCTCTATGGAGGCACCTGCAGTGGAGATCAAGGAGGATGCTGGGAACCTCCACAAAGGAGACCCACAGGAGGGTGGCATGGGAGCCCACAGGGGAAGGAAACAACTCCTGGTGGGGGACTCCATTGTCATGAAGGTAGAACTGGGACAGGAAGGGAAGAGGGAGTTAATGTGCCTGCCTGGCACCATGGCTTGGAGGGACAGAGAGTGAATCCTCAGGATTGCAGGAGCAGCTGCACAAGGGAGGGCGCTGGATGTCATTGTCCACCTAGGGGCAAATGACCTAGCTAAGAAAGGGATCAGAGCAGTGCAAGAAGCATTTGTGGAGATGGGGAGGGGGCCTTAGACAAATAGCACACATGGTAACTTTCTCAGATGTGCTGCATGTCTATGGCATGGGTGAGGCTAGGGTGATCCACACCATGAGATTCAATTAGTGGTTGAAAAACTGGTGCAGAGCTCAGGGATTTGGCTTCATTGGGGACTGGGGGTCCATCTGGATTGATGCAGACCTACACTGGCATGATGGTCTGCATCAGTCCAGGAGGGGAACCAGGATCCTAGGTGATAGGTTTAAATACTTCATTGACAAGCATTTAAACTAGCCAAAGGGGGAGGCACTGGAAAGGAGCAGGAAAATCCTAGCCCCCCCAAAATATCATGGTACTAAGTGAGGTAGACACCAACACAGAGATGTCGACAGGGAGAAGCGCAAGAGTAAATGGAGAAAGTGACAAATGCAATAAAGACAGGGATTGGGCAAAAAGGGGTAAGGCCATCAAGAAATGGAGAGTAATGAGTACCAATGCCCATAGTCTGGGCAACAAGCTCCCTGAACTGGTGGCCTTGATGGAAGAGGGATGCCTGGATATCGTAGCAGTCACAGAAATATGGTACACAGAGAATCATGACTGGGATGTTAACATACCAGGGTATAAAACCTACAGGAGAGACAGAGAGGGCAGAAGGGGGGTAGCTCTCTATGTAAGGGAAAGGATAAAAGCAACTGAACAAAAGAGAAAACAGGGAGGAGAGGAGGCACTGTGGGTCACCTTAGAAACTGGAAATGGCACCACAATCCACACAGAGGTTGTATATAGACCTCCATGTCAGGGGGAGGGAATTGACAAGGATATGATAGAAGGCATACTTAGGATGGCAGAGAAAGGGGAGATACTGTTGATGGGGGATATTAATATGCCAGATGTTAACTGGAGCACCTTTGCAGCAGCCACATCCAAAAGCAGGACCATTCTTGATGCCCTGCAGGTGGCATGCCTCAGACAGCTAGTTTTGGAACCTACTCATGAGGGAGCAATCTTAGACCTCATATTCTCAAATGGGGACAGTAAGAGGATCTCAGATATAGAAGTGGATAGCCATTTGGGAACAAGTGATCACCAAACAGTGTGGTTCATGATAAACTCAGCTACAGAGTCAAGCCATACAAAAGTGAGGGCTCTGGACTTCAGGAAGGATGACTTTGACAAGATGGGAGAGTGCCTTAGAAAAGCACTAGCAAACAGGCTAGAAGGAGGGGTGGAGCAACAATGGGAAAATATCAAAACTGCCATCACAGAGGCAACAAGCCTTTGTGTGAAGCAAATAAACAAATCAAAATGAAAGAAAAAGCCACTATGATTCTCAAAAGAAGTGGCAGTGAAGGTTAGGGAGAAAAAGATAGCATTTAGGAAGTATAAGGAAACACAGAAGGAGCAGGACAGAGAACTGTACCAGTTAAGGCAGAAGGAAGCAGGGAAGGTAGTCAGACTAGCAAAGACACAAACTGAGGAAAAGATAGCTAACTCGGTTAAGAAGGGGGATAAAACCTTTTATAGGTATATCAGGGAGTGTAGAAAGACAAAGGGAGGGCTAGTGAGGCTGAATAGAATGTGATGGGTGGGCAGAGAGTGACTGTGAAAAAGCAGGAATACTGAATGAATACTTCTGTTCAGTATTCACAAAACAGGAAGTGGGGGAGGTGCCTAATCCAATTAAAAGAAGCACTCTGGAGAGGGGGGGTCAATCCAAGTCCTTTCACTTAAGAAAGGGTTCTGAAAGAACTCCTAAAACTGAAGGTGGACAAAGCAATGGGGCCAGATGGAATTCACCCCAGAATTCTAAAAGAATTAAGGGGAGAACTAGTGACACCACTGGCTACCCTTTTTAACAAATCATGGGAGGATGGTGTGGTACCTGAGGACTGGAAGAAGGTGGATGTGATTCCCCTTCACAAAAGTGGGACCAAGACAGAGGCAGGAAACTACAGACCTGTCAGTTTGACCTCTGTGGTAGGGAAAGTGATGGAATCACTTCTGAAGGAAAGAATTGTTGAGTACCTAGAGGCCAGTGGGGCACAGGACCCAAGGCAGCATGGGTTCACAGTGGAAGGTCATGTCAGATGAATCTAATTGATTTCTTTGACTGGGTGACCAAAGTAGTAGACCAGGGAGGGGCTGTGGACATGGCCTACCTAGACTTTAGCAAGGCATTTGACACAGTCCCACACAAAAGATTATTAGTCAAATTAACCAGCCTGGGAGTGGGTCCCAGGGTGGTAGCCTGGGTAAAACATTGGCTGAACAACAGGACACAGAAGGTAATTGTAAATGGAGTCCACTCTGAAGAAAGAGGGGTTACTAGTTGGGTACCGCAGGGTTCAGTTCTGGGTCCAGTCCTTTTTAATGTCTTTATAAGTGACATTGCAGAGGGACTGGAAGGAAAAGTATGCCTCTTTGCAGATGACACAAAGATCTGCAATAGGGTTGATACACAAGGAGGCATGGAAAGGATGAGAAGGGACTTTGCAAGGTTGGAGGAATGGTCAGAAGTATGGCAGCTTGGATTCAATGCAAAGGAGTGCAAAGTAATGCACCTGAGAAACAAAAACCCAGGGGAAGATTAAGCAACTGGGGGGAGGTAGTAACAACAACAAAAATGGAAAGGGACCTGGGGGTAATCATATACAGAGGCAATGTGAGGAAGTAGTTTTTCACAGAGAGGGTAGTGGACTCGTGGAACAGCCTTCCTGAGGAGGCTGTGGGGTCTAAAACTGTGGGAGAATTCAAGAATGCATGGGACAGACATAAGGCAATTTTTGTGGGGGGTAGGAAGAAATAGGCTGTTGGTTAAATAGGATCTGCAGCTTATCCTCTAGGTAGGAAAATGGGCAGACTAGGTGGGTCAAGTGGTTCTTATCTGCCATAAAAGTCTATGTTTCAATGTTTCTATGTAATATAGTGCAGAGGTTTAGAGCTCTGAGCTACAAACCTGGAGCCCTGGGTTTGAATCCTACTGCCCCCACTTGCATACTGTGTGACCCTAAGCAAGTCACTTAATTTCCTTGTGCTCCCAGGTCACACCTGGAAACAAGCTTCAGCTTAGTGTGCCTTTCCTGGTTAAACAATTTCCCCTTCCCCTTCCCCTTCCCTTCCTATCTGTCTGATCTCCTAATACCTACTGCTCCAGTCTGTTCCCTCCGTTTTTCCTCCATGGGCCTCCTGGCAATTCCCAAGATGAGACTCAAAACTGATGGTGACAGCGCATTCAGCATTGCCAACACCACGCTGTGGAATTCACTTCCTCTAGCCATCAGGGATGCCCCTTCGGTTTATGCATTTAAGAGCTGCCTTAAGACCCATCTTTTCTCTCTGGCCTTCCCAGATATAGATATTTGACCTGATGCAGAAATAGTGAGTGGAATGACCTGATTATTGATTTTTATTATATCACTAGTTTTTGGTATTGTTTTAATATGTATTTATGTATTTTTTTACTCCCTTATGTGTTTTTGAATATTAGGCACCCAGAGCCTCTAGGAATAGGGGCCATAGAAATAAACTTCATCTTGCCTTGTCTACTGCTCTACAGCTGTGTGCTATCATCTCATGATGTGAAACTGGAGTTTTTTTTTATTTTACAAAAAACCCATTCAGGTGAAAACACACTTCTGCACTGAGTGCTGAACCCTTTATACGCCACTGCAGTGGGATGTAGTAATGAACATTTTGATAAATTGATGTAATACCTCCCAATAAGTTGCATTCAAACCTAGACAAAACTCAAACTATCATCTGGAACTAATCTGACTGACTTCAATAAAGTAATAGTTTAATATTCTGAAAGTCTACTTCAAACCCTACTGAAACTTCTATCACTAACAATGATATTCAACAATTTCTCACGTTACATAAACTGTAGCAAAACTGAAAAAAAAATGTTGTTCATTGGGGACTGAACTAGGCTAGTGTAGGTCTGAAACCATAGGCCAAGACCAAAATGCTCTATCACTGACATCATCGATGACAACATGTAGCTGAATCAGTCAGAATGTAACCTTAAACTGAATGCAGAAAAGAACATGCATGGCTGTAATAGGTGCTATCTAGTTTATGCTAATCTGCACCTAAAAACAGAAATTTTCTCCAGTACAGATGTTTTATCAGTGCAATACAGTTGTACTGTTATGCATTACATGCAGAATCAGCTCTTCATAGAGAGAGACAGACCACCATTCATTGAGTTCTCAGAGGAAAAAGGGTTTCCCATTGTCCACACTTCATCACTAAATTTCACTAGATGGAGAAACCAATGAATCACTTCATTAAGAAGGGGATTAGAAAAGTGTGCTCCCATCCTATGAAAAGAGTGGAGAGGAGACTAGTAACTGGCAAGTCACTCATGTCTTTGTAATCTTGTCAATCTGAATCTGTTGGTACTACAGTAAATATATGACTGAGGCCATTTAAACCCAAAATTGTGTGTTATTGTTTTTATGTTTTGAGATATGGAGGAGAGCTGGAGCCTTATGAATTGATGCCTTTTTGGAGAGACATAAAAGGGGAAAGACATTTAGGCTAGAGGCTCCACCCCCCCCCCCCGATGTTTTGTGGTCACCTGGCAAATATGTATAGTCCCCATTAATGGGTCTCTTGTAATGACTCTGACTAATTTGTTCAGGACTGAGGGGCAGGTCAAGGAACTGGATTTGTGGCCAGCCAACCTGGTGAGAGAGACTGGAGGCTTATAACTATAGAGCACAAGACTAGCCACCTCTCATCTCCAGCTGGCACCAGTGTCACCCACTCACTTGCATTTCAAGTTCGATATGTGGTGGTGGTGGTGGACCAAAATGATCTGAGATAGGGTCCTTTTAGCCATCCACAGAGGACCAGTTTCAGGGGTCATAAAGTAATTATGCCATTACTTTCCCCAGGAACTTCACCTCCATCAAGGGGTTAGCACACTCTAGCCAGGCAGGGGTTAACCATGCAATGTCAGCTATTTATTTTAAGTATGGAAGGTTGAAAATATCTGGCATGCGTAAGAATCTTTCAGTGGGGGGTAGGTAAATATTATTTATAGTGCAGGTGGTACTGCTCCTGAAAAGGGGAAAGGTCCACCCAGAGTTTGGAAAGGGAAGGAGAAACCAGAACTCACACTGAATCCAGATGTGTTGAAGTGTCACTCTTTCCATATTTACTCCAATTAGGTAGTGGGTCTTTGTCAGATTAGCACGTAGATTCTCAGCAATGAGACTCCCCCTCTTTGGAGGATCAAGACCGCCATAGATGGGAAAGTGAGGTAAGCTAGAACCCATGTTAATGCAGAATGACCAAAATATGTCCTCACTTTCCCATTGTCCCATCTCAGTAGGTAGGCTTTGCTGGACAGTATCCTTTTGTTAGGGTGCTGTGATTAGGGAGCAGTCATTAGGGCACAAGGGATCTGGGCACAGAGGACTTCTGGGCGGAGTTCACATTGTGGCCTCCACCCCAATATGCCAGTGGTGGAGGTGATTATATTTTTTTATGGGGGGGTGTTGTGTGGTGGGCACAGCTCCTCATGATGGTGGGTGCAGAGGCAAAGCCCTCCACTTAAACCCCATGGAAATCAGTGGCACAGTTTGTGTTTGTGTGCAACTGCCTTGCACCCTTAGTCTGCACAGCATAAAGCTGGTGCCCTAAAGGATATCGCAGTTCTTAACCATGCACCATCATGGATGAGTCTTGCTGGACAAGGGTGGAACACAAGTAATGGAATTTGTTCAATAGGAAGGGAATCAGTGGAAGCATGCCCTTGGCCCAGATCCAGGAAGAAGCAAGGCTATGTCTTCTAACTCTACATCATCCATACCTGTTTAACTTTGTCATTCTGAATCTATTGCTCTATGTTAATAGGGCCATTACTGTTTTTTTTTCTCATAGTATAAGAGACTACGAGTGTAAGGATTGGGTAAGATGACCACAAAGCTATGCTGAGCAGTGCTGGCTGCTCAGACCTCATGAGAGGAGTCTGTTATATCATCAGAGACAATCAGTGAAAGACATATTAACTTATTATAAATCCCAGTAGTTAGCTACAATGATTTATGACTTCTAAGTATTTTAAAATGTTAAAACTTAAATAAAGGTACCCTTCCCCTGGCTGTAAAGGAGATGCTTCCACTCCAAATGCTCATACATGAAAGGCCACTGTGTGCAGGATAAGAGGTAAACTGTCTCTGTGCACATGTTGGCTAAGATCATGTAAGTGATTTATAATAGTAAACATAGACTGAGGCTATTCATTGTAACTACAATAATGAGATTGCAGCTTTTGTCCCCGGTGAAGAGGAAAGTATCTGGTGGCAGGTAAACCAATAGTATTCACTCATTACAAAGGCACTCTTGCTCATATCTTATAATTTTATATATCATAAAGCTTTCTACAGGAATACTGTTGTACAATGCTCCTCAATAACAGACTTTTACTATAACTAAAGATACTGTATTCTTCATGCTATTTCCTTGATGCCCTTAGTCAAAGTGGTAATAATACTAGGAATCCCTATGTGTTAAAAAATAAAAATAGAACCATATACAATGACAGCAGAAAAGGACCAATGGTCCATTCAGTCAGATTTCTCTACTTAGCTCTGGGATGTACTATCACTCCAGGTTCTTAGCCCTCCCCATCCTCCCTCCTCAATCACCTCCCAGTTTCCACTACCTGTAGTTGTTTACCCCACTCGGAGCAACATTTCACCAGCGAGGTCCCCCACAGTGACTACAGTGCCTAGCCATGGTGGGAGACCCGCTGGAACCCGGTGCTGCCTGTTGGGGGTCCTGCACCCCTCCACAATCAGCTCTGACTGGAGTTGAGAATCTTTAAGTGGGGGGGTGCGGCGGGCGCAGCCACCCACGTGGGGGGTTCGGTGGTGAAGCACCCTGAAGAAAACACTAGCGAACCAGCAGCTGACTGCAGAATGCTGTCGACCTGCTGGTGTCGCTGACAGGGCGTTCAACAGAATTTCTGTCGGAATCCTGTCATGGATCCCCTGTAGCAACCACTCTATCCTTCATTCTGTTCCAACTGTGCTTGAAACCACCAACAGTTTTAGCACCCACCACCTTAGCTGGCAGATTGTTCCATGGCTCCATCACCCTTTCTATAAAATAGTACTTTCTTATATCCCTCCTGAACCTCCCTCCTCTCAGTGTCCATTCGTGTCCACATGACTCCAAGCTAGTATTCAAGCTAAAAGGTTCCCTACAGTTCACCCTAATAATCACTTTTAGGAACTTGAAGGTCTCTACCATATCTCCCCTCTCCCTTCTGGTCTCCAGCGAGTACATGTTCGGTGCCTTGAGGTGCTCTTCGTAGGACCTGCCCTGTTGGCTCTGAATCATTTTTGTTACTCTCTGCTTCACCATTTCTAGCCTATCCCTACCTTGGGGGAAGCTAACTGGTGTAGGGGTAGGGGCAAAATGATGAACTGGATTATAAGCTGGCAGAGTGGGAGTCTGCAATGGGTGGTGGTGAGAGGGGATCTCTGAACTCCAAGGCCAGGGACAAGTGGAGGCTGCAATGGGTGGTGGTGAGAGGGGATCTCTGAACTCCAAGGCCAGTGATGAGTGGGGTGCCACATGGCTCTGTGCTGGGGCCAGTATTATTTGGGCTCTTCATATCAGACATTGCACACAGGGTGGTGAGCAAGGTAAGTCTGTTCACTGATGACACCAAAATCAGAGCAGTGGTGGATGGAGAGGAGGGATGGAAGCAGCTGCAGGGGAACCTAAGCAAGCTAGAGGAGTGGTCAGAAAGGTGACAGCTGGGGTTCAATGCAAAGAAGTGTAAGGATATGCACTTTGGGGTGAAGAACCCAAGAAGAGAATACTGTCTGGGGGGGGGGTTAAGCTGGGGAACACTGAGGAGGAGAAGGACCTAGGTGTAATGATAACAGGCATCATAGCAAGGGGGTTTTCATCCAGGCAAAGAGAGGTGATCTTGCCCCTCTACAGGTCACTGGTAAGGCCACACTTAGAGTATTGTGTGCAGTTTTTGGAGGCCATACCTAAAGCATGATATCAGGCTACTGGAAGGGGTGCAGAGGAGGGCAACAAAGATGATATGTGGAATGGAGGGGGCAGAGACTATGAGAGCAGGCTGAGAGACCTGAATATGTGCACTCTGGAGGATAGAAGGGACGGGGGGACATGATAGAGACATTCAAGTATCTGAGGGGAATCAATAAGGATGGGGCAGATGGGGTCTTTAAGCTAAGGAAGGGGAGGGACACCAGGAGGCATGGGCTAAGAATAGAGGGGGGGAAGATTTAGGAGGGAAATGAGGAGACACTGTTTCACAGAGAGGCTGGTAGCAAAATGGAACACATTAGCAGAATGGGTTGTATCATGTGAACAGCTTCAAAAGAGCATGGGACAGGGAACAAGGGAGAGTGAAGGTGGGGAAGGTGGGGTGTGGCAGTGGGATGACAAAGGGGTGGGGGTGGGGCAGTTGCAAACTAGGGATGCCAGCTGCACACTTGAGCAGACTTAGATACACCGGATGGTCTGTTTCTGCTGGCACATTCGTATGTTCGTATGTTATGTAATCAGCACCCAATTGGTCAAGTCTGGGAGTGGAGGTACAGCTTGCTGGGGTAGCAGGCACTGATTCACTGTACTCTGGAGCCTGTAGCAAACACCAGGAAGGGCTATATGATCAGTTATGGCAAGGGAGATAGGGTCATGATTTGTGGAGTGAAGGGAAGGGTGATTAGCTGGAGTGCCCTGCTGATGGTGTGCCAATAGAGCTATGGCAGTGAAAATTATAACCTTTATAGAAAGTGCCAGGGAGCCCAGGATTTTAAGCCCCACTGAAGGCAATGCAGGAGCCAAGGAAACATCTGAATGGTCAGCTCTAGGAATGGAGGTTCAGCTTGCTGGGGTCATGAGTGGTGAATGAGTGTTCTCTCAAGTCTGTAGCTAGCACCAAGAAGGGCTGTATAATCAGAGGAGTGGACTCAAAGAGGAAGCTTGACCCATCATTTGTGGAGCAGGGGAAGTGTAATTAGCTGGTGTGCCTGCTTGACCCTAGTGGCATGGTAGTGCAGCTGTAGCGGTGAAAATTACAACCTTTTTAGAAAGTACCAGTGAAGTCAGGATTTAAAGCCCCACTGAGAAGTAATGCTGGAGCTGAGGAAGAACCTGATTGGTCAGGTCCATGAGTAGAGGTGCATATTGCTGGGGTAGCAGGTGGTGATTGGCTGTCCTCTGAAGACTGTAGCAAGCACCAGGAAGGGATGTATGATCAGAGGAAAGGTCCCAGAGAAGGAGCTTCATTCATCATTTGTGGAGCGGGGGGGAGGGTGATTAGTTGGCATGCCCTGCTTAACCCCAGCAGCATAGCTGGGGAGCTGCAGAGGTGAAAATTTGCCTCTTTTTCATAAGCATGAAGTTGAAAGGATTAGTCACTGTTAACAAAAGTTCCTATGAATTACTGATTGACATGTAATGACATGACAGAACTTGTCACTGTGCTTGACTGTCTGTCCCACCACAAGAAAAGTGGAGAAGCATCCTTCCATTTACCTCCTCAGTGAACACTCAACAGGATTTTACAGCCTGTAACTTGCTATAAAATCTGTTATTTCTGCTAACCTCACTCTCTGCACTTCGCATCAGAATTCTGAACCATTGCTTACCGTGACTGAATTTTATTTGCAGCAGAGATCCTCAGCTCATATCTACAACATCAACAAATGGAAAAAAATCACATTAACTTCTTTCCTGTTTGAAAGTTGTTTTGACTATAATGTCAGAAATGAGCACCCACATTGCCTCACACAAATAATGTTTAGGAAAAGAACTGCATGTGAAATCATAAGTCACCATTCAGCTCATGCATAATTACAATTAAAAGTATTTACCTGTATTTCATAAGTAGGTAGCACACTCGCCTCTGAGGCCGAGATCAGAGGGCTGTGGGTTCAGTTCCCATATCTGGCACTTGGGTTAATATCCCAGTACTGACACTGTAGTGCAGCATGAGAGGGGTGCTGCACTTCTGAGGTGCCGTCTTTCGGATGAGATGTTAAACCGAGGTCCCATCTGCCTGGATTGGTGGTAGTTCAGGTGGATGTTAAAGATCCCATGGCACTTACCGAAAAGAGTAGGGGATTTCCCCGGTGTCCTGGCCAAATTTCCCTCATTCAGTAAAAATACCACCAACAGCTTAATCTGGTTCAAGGTCAGTTGGCATTCATCTGTATCCCCCTTCCCCGGGTCGTGCCTGAAAATAGGCAGGATTTGTCTAGTGCACTTACCCGGTCAACAAAAGCTAAATAAAATAAAATAAATAAATAAAATCTGCATATCAGCAGTCTATGGTTCACCTCCAACTTTCAAATAAAAAACACTGAAGTAGAAAAAGTTGCATCAGCTTAGCATGGCTGGCTCAGTGCACTTAAATCTTTTTTGCATTGATAATTTGCATCCATACCTCTTAGCAGAATCACATTAGATGTAGCATCTGTGTTTTGACCGCTAGTGGCCTAAAAACAGCACTTTACATTCTTTAATTCCTATTAATTCTTCTTTGGGAAAAGAGATGCATTTTGTAAATGGCATATAATGTGATGCTGGGTATAACCCACATAGCATATGTTGCCCCTTTAGTACTGTCTAAAATTGTACTCAACACAGTAAAGAAGAAGAATACCAATGTACAGTACAGTAGCCCTACCTCTCTTGATTACTAAATCCCAGTCTTTGTTTTGCCAACTAAGCACAGTGACCACAGATGATAGAAAACAAGTTTAAATACTTCTACGTACCCTGTTGTTTCTGTTTGTAAAGTTATCCAGTCTTGTTTTTGCTTTGTTTTTTTGTCATACATATATTAGTTCTATTGCTTGTTTATTTCACTAATTCTTCCCAGTTGTCTACCATTTCTTTGCTTACTGCCAGCTGTTGCATTACTTCCTGTGCACTGTATGCTTGTTCTACTATTCCACATTCTGAGCACTGAAAACCTATCAATGGGCAGCAGTAAATACTGAACTCTGTGGATGTAGGGCATTTACGACATCAAACAATTACTGAAAATAGCATAAAAAAAGTCATCCAAGTGATATTGTTACGTTGGGATACATTTATTTCCTGAGTTTTATGTACCTCTGTGGATGTATTAGGGTGGTAATAGCATGCATTTCAGATGGTAAACAGTACAGCAATACTACAAGATGTTTAGTTTGATCATAGTTGGCCTTTAAAAGTTGAAAACCACATATCTCTCATGTTAAGAATAAAACAAAATAAAAATCAGAATGAATACATCAGGTAGCATGTTCCTGCTGAATCCTGACAGTATTATCTAGAACATGTTTGCATTACTACTGGTTCAGATAAATATGCATCGAGCAAAATACTTCCACTGCCATATGCACAAATTTCTTCATTTAATTTCCACCCAATCCCTCTAAAGATGTAAAACTATGTGATGGGTATGAAACTGACATCAATTTGACTTAGATGGCTACTTCATAGAAAATCATGTTTGGGGTGGGAACTAATGTAACTCATACTCATTAATTCCATACCAGTGAGTATGGTTCTTTTGGCATGCAACAAAAAGATAAATGTAATCATCCCACAGGGCACTCTCAAAAGTCAATAGCACACAAAGGAGTCTGTTCTGCAATAGACAGGGTAAAGAAAGCTTGGATGTCAAAAGGTGTAACTCACTAAGAAGTTCAAATAAATTTTAAACTAAATTTACAAGATTATATATGTCTCCTAACTTGACCAACATATGTTTCCCAGTGCCTAATGACATTTTATGGGATTGACTGGTGAACTAGCTATTGTCCAGAAATGTTATATCTGGATCTATAGTTAGAGATTTGCGGAATCCGCAAATTTCGTTACATGAAATATTTTGCAAAATTCACGCACTTCGTGAAATATTTTGCAGGTGTGAAATGTGAAATTCCACTGGCAAAATCACAAATATTGCCCACAAAATCATGAATTTTGCCAGCAAAATGCAGAAATTCACCTATGAGCTGCGGAATTTCGCCACTCTCGGGTGAAATTCTGCCACTCACGGGGGAAATTCTGTATTTTGCAGGTTGAATTTCACATTTCACACCCATGAAATTCAACAGTAAAATCCTTGAATTTCGCTAAATGTTTCACACTGCAAAATTTGCGATTTCAGTGGAATTTCACCAGCAAAATTTTATTTCACTGCATCTCTAACTATAGTATTAATACCATAGTCTTTTTTTAGGAAAAAAACAAAATTAATAAAAATGTTATTATTCTTTGTTCAAAATATTAATCATTGACTTGTCCCCTTCAATCTGGGATACCCCTTTTTGGTATCCCCCCCCCCATCAGTTCCTTCTGCTCTCTGGTACCTGGATAAGAACTTCATCTAGCACTACAAAACACCAGGAACTGGTTAGACTAATACTGTACATAAAGGACATACCCCTGACTGAAAGCAGACAATTACCATAAATGGTTGGTATTTTGAACATGGAACAATAAAACAACTTATGTCAATTTATTTATTTGCTGAACAGTTATGTGAGTCAAGTCATTGTCCAAACTACCTTTTGATATTTTCATTTAAACAGTAAAAATGCTAAAATACTGCAAGAGACACATCCCTTGCAGAATGTTAGACCCATTTTAATGGAAGTTATATCTAATATGATACAGTTTGACTTGATAATTACTAAGATCCGCATTTAACTCATGTGTTACTCTTTATGACTCGCATACACATTCTAATTTCCTAAACCAATAACATCTGGCATTTAATGTTTTGAATTTATAACCTGAAATTGATTTATAGCTTCTGATTTTTTTAAGACTGTGTCTATGCTTAGATGCACCATATGCTTTAAGTACAATATTCCTGTTTAAATATATGCAGATTATACTTTTCTTGTTATCATTTTTTATCCTTAAATCTGCATTTAGAGTGTAGGAGCGATATCATGTTGAAATCCTGAAGTCAATAACATATAGTATTATACAAGTTTTTGTCAATATAGCAAAATGGCCAAGCCCACCATTTGCACCTGAACAATTTGCTGATGCACTCATGGCAGACCAGTTATCACTATCCATAGTTAGGGTTTGATGGGTGTTTTATATTAAAAGGTTGTTTGGGCCCTACATATACTTCAGCAGATTTTAAGGGTATGGACTGAAATGTTTTAGGGTTTATTTACACTCACAGTATAATGCAATTTGACTTATTAAATGGGTAAGGAAATCCTGCATCCTAACTAGCCAATACTCCTCATTAGTTCAGTCTAATGCATGAAAAAAAGTAAGTATTACCAACCAGGATGCTGGATATCAAATAAATCCTTGAGCACCATTGTTTAGAATTAAAACAGCAGTGCAACAAAAAATGTTTTTCCAAAAAATGTAGTTTCAGCTACAATTTAGAAAAATATTAGCTCATCTGTCAAATGTACTTGTCTAGGTACCTCCTATGCTGCAACCCATTAGTCTTTCTGTACATTTTTTTATCCTAGCTGGAGATGGGCGAAGTGGCCTCAATTCGCTCTGCAGAGTGATTCGTGGAGTGAAGAATTGGGTGCAGCTCCTAGCATAAGCAGATACTTGCATTATAATGGGTAACACTAAGTCCATTGAAAACAATGACCTTGCATTACTCCACCTTCCCAAACCAGTACTCCATCAATTTTTATGGTGAAGTATATTGAAAACAATGTACTTCGCCTCACTTTGCCTTGTTTTTAAGCTCCAAAGGCGAATTTATGCAGTGATTCGTGGGATTTCAGGTCACATGGGCTCTAGATTGTTATGCACAGCCTCAGTTCGGGGTAGTGTGTGTAGAAAACTATAGGAGACTGTCTGCCTGAGAGCTCTCTGTGATTCAAACCCTCTAAAAGCTGTCAAAAAAGCCTTTTTGAGTAATTTATTTTGCTGAAACTATAGTTCATCAATTGTAGGAAACTCTCCAGTGCTCATATCATCGAGTGTTTATTGTTTGTGTATGGATTTTGAATGTTAATGAACAACATTCAGTCTGTGTACTGAGAGACAGTGAAAGTGTGCTTTGGGGGAGGGGCGTATCTGTAGTGTAGGTAGATTAACTTGGAGAAAAAGACAGTGCTTTCTGTTTTGGTGATATTTTCTTTGCATGACTGTGTTAATGTACACACAGTAATATTTTCAACAATTCTTGACATTTTCTTGCTGATTGTTGTGGTGTAGCAGTGCATAATTTTAGTTTGTTTAAAATACGTGTTTATATTACTGAAGTTTTCAATTTGCTACGCATTACTTAGTGTGTGTGTGAGTATCTGTGTGATGCGTGTCATCAAATCAGACAATTTTTATTGCGCCACATAGTAATTTCAGCAATGTGAACCTGCTATCTACTGCAGCTGCATGATTTTTGTACTTCTTTGTGGTATCTTTACCGGTACTAGTACTAGTGACTGTCACTGCAGTACACTGCCCCGCCCCCATGTCCCGACCCGACCGGCAAAGGTATTCTTTTCCAGATTGGAATTTCTGATAGTGAGCACTGGTTAGGTGTTTGCGTCTGCATCTCTTCAGTGTGCAGTACAATCTTAATCTGTCTGTGCATTTGCATCTATTTAGGATCCAATCTCCATCTTTAACTTAAGTCACAGTTGTTTCTTTGGCTTCCCTTCAGAGTACTGGACTTGTGTGGTGCATATCTCTGCATGGACATTGTACTCATTAATATGCATTTTCAAGTCAGGGCTATCATCATGAGTCACTCATGATAAAAATCATGTTCTTCATCATCACGGTCACTAATGCAGTCATGATTCATGATCACATCACGAATCAGAAAATTTACTTTTTTTACTACTTACTTGGATATATTGTAATCCTGTTTTGTAGTATCTCTCCAGGCTTCACCATCCCATCACTGTACTCATTAATAAGAATATTTAAATTGGGGAGTTTTGTGCTACAGCTCATCGGGGAAGTACATCTGTAGGCATTCAAGTTCCCATACAGTTTCATATTGGTTATCTCACACCAAATCATGTTCTTCATCATCAAGGTCACAAATGCAGTCATAGATTATGATGCACAAATCACGTCACGAATCACAAAATCAATTTTTTTACTAGTTACTTGGATGTATTGTAATCCTGTTTTGTAGTATCTCTCCAGGCTTCAAAACCCCACCATTGTACTCATTAATAAGAGTTTTTAAATTGGGGAGTTTTGTGCTACAGCTCATTGGGGAAGTACAGCCATAGGCATTCGTGTTCCCATACAGTTTCATATTGGTTATCTCACACCGAATCACATTCTTCATCATCACGGTCACAAACGCAGTTACAAGTCATGATTCACGATCACGTCACGAATCACAAAACTAATTTTTTTACTAGTTATTTGGATGTATTGTAATCCTGTTTTGTAGTATCTCTCCAAGCTTCACCCAATCACCACCACTGTACTCATTAATAAGAGTTTTTACATTGGGGAGTTTTCTGATACAGGCTCAGCTCATCGGGGAGGTACAGCCATAGGAATTTGCGTTCTTTCCTGTACAGCATGTGAGTTACAGTACTGTAAGTAGTGGTGGGCGATGTGGCCCCAATTCACTCCGTGAAGTGATTCATGGAGTAATGCAGAATCCGTGGAGTACTCCGCAAGCTGCAATATGAAGCGGAGTACTTTGCTTCATAATGAGGAACATGAAGTCCATTGAAATCAATGAGTTTGTGTCATTCCGCCTTCCCCAAACCACTTCTCCACCAATTTTAAGGCAAAGTACATTGAAATCAATGTAATTTGCCTCACTTCACCTTGTAATTGAGCTCCAAATGAAATTCTGCAGTGATTCATGGGATTTCAGGCCACATGGGCTCTAGATTGTTCTGCACAGCCTCAGTTCTGGCCTGGGTAGTGTGTGTGTAGTGGTAGTTGGAGATAGTTTGCTCTCAGAGCTCTGTGATTCAGAAACTCTAAAAGCAGTTTAAAATGCCTTTTTGAGTCATTATTTTGCTCAAAATTTAGTACATCAATTGTAGGAAACCCTTCTGTGCTCATGTCATCAAGTGTTTATTGCTGCATGTGGATTTTGAATGTTAATTTAGAACAGTCAGTCTGTGTACTGTGAAGTGTGATTTAGGGGAGGGGCGTATTTGTGGTGTAGGTACATTAACTGGGAGAAAAAGGCAGTCTTTCTGTTTAGTTATATTTTTCTTGTATAACTGTGTTAATGTACAGTACACACAATATATTTTTCAGTACTTCTTGACATTTTTTTGCTGATTGTTGTGGTGCAGCAGTGTATAATTTGTCTGTTTAAAACATTTGGTTATATTACTAAAGGTTTTCAATTCGCTACGCATTACTTGCAGTGTGTGTGTGAGTGTGTATGTGATACATGCAATTAAATCAGACACCCTTTATTGTGCCACAGAGTATTTGCAGCAGTGTGAACTTGCTATCCACTGCACCTGCATGAATTTTTTTGTACTTCTTTGTTGTATCTTTACTGGTAGTGGATTGTTACTGCCGTGCACTAATCCCCCAACTGGCAAAAGGTATTCCTTTCCAGATTTGGATTTGTGACTTGTGAGCACTGGTTAGGTGTTGTGCCTTTTTGTTTGCATCTCTTGAGTGTGCAGCACAATCTTAATCTGTATGTGCATTTACAGTACACCATTAATTCTGGGAGACTGCATTTCTTGCTATGCTCTCATTTCACTTCATCAGCACTGGAGAATTTTCTGGACACAAGACAGTAGAATTTTGTCAACACTGGGGAATTTTATGGACACAAGACAGTAGCATTTTGGGGATGCACATTAGTTCTGGTGATTGTGTGTGTGACCACTACATGCATGACTGAGTGTGCCATTAATTCTGGAAGACTTTGCATTTCTTGTTACGCTCTCATTTCATTTCGACAGCACTGGGGAGTTTTCTAGATACAAGACAGTAGCACTTTGGGGGTGCATTTTAATTCTGGTGACTGTGTGTGTGTGTGTGTGTGTGTGTGTGTGGTGCTCCCAATATTGTTGTCACTCTGCCTTACTTCGCGTTAAGGCAGAATGACAACATGAAGTAAAAATCGCACAGTGAAGTGAACCTTTCCTATGGGGCACTCCATGTAACGAAGTGCCAACACAAAGTGACCACTTCATGGGCACTTCGCTGGTGAAATTTAAATTTGCTGCATCTCTAATCCTAGCCTATGCTAGTTCTACAATGCTATTTCTATGCAAAATGTAGAGGTCATATTTTTATGACCAAGAACTATATTAAAATATTGATAAAATACTCAAATTTTGGTGGAATTAGAAAACTGTACCACTTAATAAAACTGGAAGATGCCTGGAATCTTTTACAGTGAAATAACAGTAGAGTCAAATTTGTTGCCTAATTTCATTGCACCGTTGCTTTAAAAAAATAGCAACCACCATTATTTTCCATTGTAGAGACTTTCCAATAGCCTGACTCCCTATTATAGTACGTCATAGAAAACACTGCACACTGAAGGAGCAGAACGTAAATCAAATAAAATTCTTACTTCTTTCCAGAAAAGAAACCCTTTTTTGTTTGTTTTGCCATCCTTCCCAGTTTTCTGCCTACTATGATCTAGGCCTCACCCCATCACTCATTCACTCACTCACTCACTCACTCACTCACTCACTCAGGCATGTGACTAGGTGACTTCTTTCAAGTTTTCACCCCTCCCAAAAAAAAGTGAGTAACCAGTTAAAAACAAGCAATCCTAAAATATATAAGCTACCTGAATCTGCTGTGCTTTCATAAACAGCATTCATTTTCAGTACTTTGAATTTCAAATGCTCACACTCCTGGTCCCCCCTTTACCCTCAGTATTCAAATGCTGTCCACCCTCCTTCCTTAAGGTACTGTAAACCAATAAAACTTTTTTTTTTCCAAAATGTTCCAAGCTGCATATACAAACATTTTTTCACAGAGAGTTTCTCAAAAAATAAACTCACCAACATTTCAGTGGCTCCAGCCTAGCCAAAGCTTCTTTACTCTTCTGTTCTCAGTGTCCTTTACCACTTGCGCCACTGACATAAATTCTTCTCCGAAAGCACCATTTTTAAAAATAAAAACCTTGGAACTGAAATCATCTCTGTGATCTGTCAATGTCCTACAGTCTCTGTCACTCTTCTTCTACCAAAGGGCATTCATGCATTTGTATATTGTTGACTGATATGCTTGCACACGTGTATCTTATGTACTATATAAATTCCACTGTATGTAGTTGTAACACTTTTTTATCATTAATGGCCTCTGTACATTGATCTGTATGTATCCTTTTGTGTTTTTTGTTATGTTCTTACAGTACTCAACTTGTGCCAGAAAAAGGAGTCTTGCACCAGTACACCTAGCCAGTAAACAAAGTCTAAACAAAAATAAATAAATCAGTAATTGAAAGCTTCTCAAATGCAAACAAAAAAAACTGCAGCTATGGAAGACACATTAGGACAAATGACCTAAAGCAAAAAAGAAAAAAAATCAGGCATAAGAGCATTTTAAAGAGGACCTTCACCAGTCCTTTTGACTTTTATGCATAAATTACCCCTTCTTGCATTGCTTCTGGAATTCTATTTCATTACTGTCAGCTGCAGTTAGCTTTTGCATTCTGAGCTGCTAAAAACTGCAGGGTGTGCCAGAGTTTCTATAGCAAGATTGGTGTTGTTGTGGACCCATGGTTGTACTGCTGACATCACTGTAGGGCAGTCAATTTCACACAAAAAAAATATACTGACAAGGCATTTGGATTTTGGCATAATGCATTGCTAGTAGGGTGCCTTGGGTAAGGGGGAACACAGTATGTACACTGAGTACTGGTAGGTTTCCCTTGCAACACTGTTGCAACTGCATGGTACTGCACAGTGTGAGTCACTCCTCTACCCTATAGTGATGTCATCAGGAGCTAGCAGCACAGCAGCTGAACAGCAATGGCAAGTACAGCAGGGCTCAAAAACAAATCCAAATTATGGAAGGCACAGTAAACCTTGGCCAAAAATAACAACTGCACACACCTTTTCAGGTCTAGTACTGCATATAATGACTACAAGCGGTAACTCTTTGGACCATCATGAAAGTTCCTCTTTAAGGGAAATCATTTAAATTATGTTATTTTCTTACTATTATACCTCTGTATTGAATTTTCCAATACATGTAAAATACATAGAGCCATTTTATAAGAGCATACTGTATGACTCTCTGGAGATGTGCATTGTGCTGATCTAACCACACTTTCAGGGACTGAAGTCAGCCTTAGGCCTTACTACTCCCCTGGACATGTAATTAGATCAGCACAATGCACACCTCATCATGTCTTATTGTCTAGAAATTTAACATGATCATCCTCCCCCCCACTATTTGTTAAAAAGGGTCCACTTGTGTAGATGAGTGGTATAGGTAGTACAGCATTTCATTACCAAGGGGGAGACCTGAGTCTGCACCCAAACTCCCAGCCCATGCAATGGAGTACTGGATGTGCTGCTGAGGCAACTTGTTCATACTCCAATGGAGAAGGTGCAAAACATCCCAAGGCTTGACTACCTAAAGCACTGGACTGCATAAGGCATTTGCATCATGGCTACTCATGTGATGGTTTCCCCCTCTTCCCCCCACCTTCAGGTCAAAGGATATAAAGTAATGACTAGTACAGAGAGATGGGGAGGAGTGGAGTAATGAGAAAGATAACTACTATGGGACTGATGTTGAAGCATAAAGCCAGGTCTCCTGATTTAATCCCAATGTCTTCCCGTATGCTGGATCTATGTAAACGGAGAACTGCCTCACATTAAGAGGAAACTGCAGGAGTGCAGATGGAATGCTAGTTGGACTGGGTAACTGGAGAAGGCTGACTTGGTTAGTAATGGAGTTTAACTCCATGGTGGATGTAAACAGACTCCTAAAGGGTGCTAAATATAAAAAATAATAATTCAAATGCATCACAGTTGTGCTGTGAGAATACTTAAGGTTCCCTATCATTTGTGCCACAGATCCTTAGTACTGTATTTCTGAAATAAAGTAGGCAAAATAAGTATTCCTGCCATCTTTGTTACTCCTTTGTAGCATTTACTTCAGAGTCTGGACTGCATGCCCATTTAATTGTTGGTGACAGCATCTACTTGTAACAGGCTTAAATTCCCTCTTCTTGGCTTATATAGCTTCTGGAACTCTACATGGAAAGGGATCTCGTTGTGTAATTTCACTATAAGGGGTACCCCGTGTCTCACAAATATAGATTTCATCTGATTTACTATAGTTCTAGATTATGAATCTTGAAGATTAGAGGTTTACCAATAATTTGATAAGTAACCCTTGGTTAACAAATTCATGTACAGTAGTCCTTGTCATTCTATAAACACTTCAGTTGCCATGGTTTTAATGGCTGATAGAACTCAGCATGACTAATTTAAAGCCCCTTTTGATTCCTGCTTCTGCTTCCATGTATAATAGAACATTGTTAAATCCATTTTAGCTGCATTTTCAGGCCATAAAATAATGTTTCTTTCTCTACAACACCCTTAAATGCCCATCTACAATTCTGGAAGGTACTGTAACCCTTGATTTCCACACAGGTGGGCAAATGCCTTATGGTAGAATTCCTGGTAAAACTCACCATCTCTGTTTTCCCTAAAATCTGTAAAGACTAAAGAAGTTTCCCAGGAAAGTCTTCTATCTTAGGCATTGGATCTATCACAAAACATTAATCCAGATATGTAGACTCCTTCCTAGGGAAGCATTTCTGCTTTTAATACTCCCATATTAAAGACTCACCTGATACGCACAGCAGTTGGACCACAGTGGGCTGAGGGAGGGTAAGGGTGGTGGAACAGAGGTACACCCAGTCAGTTGTTCCACTCCACAATCCATACACCATTCTGGGGGAGCATAGTTCCCCTATGGATGCACCCGCAGAGGAGACTAAGGAGGTTGCAGACAACTGTCACAAAGGAGACCCTCAGGAATGAGGCAGAGGGCACCACAGGGAAAGGAAGCAGCTCCTGGTGGGGGACTCAGTTATTAGGGGGATAGATCTGGGGGGAACAGGGAAAACTGAAGTAAGGTGCCTGCCTGGTGCCATGGCTTGGAGGGACAGGAAGCGCATCCTTAGGTTCACGAGAACAGTTGCACGGGAATCTGAGCTGGATGTCATTGTTCACCAAGGGACAAATGACTTGGCTCATCATGAGATTAGAGCAGTGAAGAAGGACTTTGTAGAGTTGGGGAGGGGCCTAAGACAAGTAGCAAACACAGTTTCCTTCTCAGAGGTGCTGCCTGTCAGTGGCATGGGTGAGGCGAGGGTACTTTGCACCATGCAGTTTAAAGAATGGTTGAAAAAATGGTGTGGAGCACAGGGGTTTGGATTCATTGGGGACTGGGGTTCCACCTGGAGGGACACCAGCCTATACTGGCAGGATGGTCTGCATCTGTCCAGGAAGGGAACAAGTCTTTTGGGCAACTGGTTTAAATGCTTCATTGGCAAGCTTTTAAATTAGTCAAGGGGGGAGGCACTGATAAGCAGCAGGAAAATCCCAGCCTCCCCCTACAAAACAGGGTACTAAATGAGAAAAAGACCAAGGTAGAAAGGTCAGTGGGGGATGCTGCTACAGAAGGTAAAGCCATCAAAAAATGGAGAACAATGAATACCAATGCCCGTAGTCTGGGTAACAAGCTTCCTGAATTAGTGGCTTTGATGGAGGAGGAACATCTGGATATCGTGGCAGTCACAGAAACATGGTACACACAGAACCATGACTGGGACGTAAACATACCAGGATACACCATCTACAGGAGGGACAGGAGGGTAAAGGGAGGAGGAGGAGAGCTCTCTACATAAGGGAAGGAATCAAAGCAACAGAACAAAAGGGTAAACAGGAAGGAGAAGAAGCACTGTGGGTCAATTTGGAGGCAGGCAATGGCACCAAATCCGCACAGGGTTAGATACAGAACCCCTCTCAGGGGAGGAAATGGACAAGGAAATGATAGAAAGTATACTTAGAATGGCAGATAAAGGAGATATTGCTGATGGGTGATCTGAATATGCCAGATGTTAACTGGAGTGCAGTTGCAGCAGCCACTTCTAGAGTGGGGTTATTCTAGTTGCCCTACAGGGCATGCCTTGACAACTAGTATTGGAACCCACTCAAGAGGGAGCAGTCTTAGACCTGGTTCTCTCAAATTGAGATGGAGAGAGGATCACAGATGTAGAAGTGGGTAGCCATCTGGGAACTAGCAACCATCGAACAGTATGGTTCACAATAAACACAGCAATAGAGTCAAGCCATACAAAGGCAAAAGTACTGGACTTCAGGAGGGCTGACTTTGCCAAAATGGGTGAGTGCCTAAGAAATGTACTAGCAAATGGGCAGGAAGGAGGGGTGGAAGAACAATGGGGAATAATAAAAACTGCCATCACAGAGGTAACAAGCCTTTGTTGAAGCAAATAAACAAAACAAAAATGATGTAAGAAACAACTATGGTTCTCAAAGGAGGTGGCAGTGAAGGTTCAAGAGAAAAAGAAAGCATTCAGAAAGTACAAGGAATCACAGAAGAAGCAAGACAGAGAATTGTATCAGTTAAAGCAAAAGGAAGCTGGGAAGGCAGTCAGAACAAAGAGGCCCGAACTGAGGAAAAGATAGCCAACTCAGTTAAGAAGGGGCTAAAACCTTTTTAGGTACATCAGGAGCAAAGGAAGACTAAGGAGGGATAGTGAGGCTTAATAAAGGGGGGGGTGGGCAGAGGGTGATGGTGAAAAGGCAGAGATACTAAACAAATATTTTTGCTCAGTATTTACAAATGAAGAGGGGGAGGTACCTAAAACAAACAATAGAAACACTCTGGATACAGAAGTTGATACCAGCCCATTTACAGAAGAAAGGGTTCTAAAAGAACTCTTAAAACTGAAGGTGGACAAAGCAATGGGGCCTGATGGGATTCATCCCAGAATTCTAAAAGAACTAAGGGTAGAACTAGTGACACCACTGACTACCCCTTTAACAAATCATGGGAGGATGGGGTGGTACCTGAGGACTGGAGGAGGGCATATGTGATTCCCTTCACAAAGTGGGAGTAGGGCAGAAGCAGGAAACTACAGACCTGTTAGTTTAACCTCAGTGATAGGGAAAATGATGGAATCACTTCTGAAGGAAAGAACTGTCAGTACCTAGATGCCAGAGGGCATGGGACCCAAGGCAGCATGGATTCTGATGGGAAAGGTCATGCCAGACAAATCTAATAGATTTCTTTGGCTGGGTGACCAAAGTAGTAGATCAGGGAGGGCTGTGGACATGGCCTACCTAGACTTTAGCAAGGCATTTGACTCAATCCCACACAAAGATTAATATACAAGTTAGCCAGCCTGGGGTGGGTCCCAAGATGATAGCCTGGGTAAAAAATTGGCTGGAGAATAGGACACAGAGGTAATAGTAAATGGAGTCCCTCTGAAGAAAGGGAGTTACTAGTGGGGTACACTTGGGGTTCAGTATTAGGACGGGTCCCTACAATGTCTCTTTATGCTTTATTACTGCAGGGACTGGAAGGAAAAGTATGTCTCTTTGCAGATGACACAAAGATCTGCAACAGAATTGATGATCAAGGTGGGGTGGAAAGGATGAGAAGGGACATGGCAAGGTTAGAGGAATGGTCAAATGTATGGCAGCTTAGATTCATTGCTAAGAAGTGTAAGGTAATGCACCTGGGAAACAAAAACCCTGGGGAAGAGTACACAATGGGGGTGAGATACTAACAACAACAAAAATGGAAAGGGACCTTGGGTAGTCATATCAGATGACTTAAAGGTGGGCAAGCAATGTGAAAGGACAGTAAGGAGGGCTGGAGGGATACTGGGATGCATAGGGAGAGGCATCACCAGTAGAAAACAGGAAGTTGTTATCCCTCTGTACAGACAGCTGGTGAGACCCCATCTGGAGTACTGTGTGCAGTTCTGGAGACCCAATCTCCGCAAGGACATAGACAAGATGGAAGCAGTCCAGAAGAGGGCAACTAAAATGGTGCAGAGTCTGCACCAGAAGACATATGAAGAGAGACTAAAGGAGCTTAATATGTATAGCCTCGAGGAAAGGAGGGAGAGGGGGGACATGATAGAAACTTTCAAGTACCTCAAGGGAATCAACAAAGTCCAAGAGGGTAGCATCTTTCAAAAAAAGAGGTGTGCAAGAACAAGGGGGCACAATTTGAAGCTGGGGGGGCTCAGAGGTAATGTAAGGAAGTATTTTTTCACAGAGAGGGTTGTGGATGCATAGAACTGCCTTCCGGAGGAGGTTGTGGAGTCAAAAACAATGGTTGAATTCAAGCATGCATGGGACAGTCATAAGGCAACTCTAGGGGGTTGGGGTAGAAAGAAGTAGGCTGCTGGTTAACTAGGATCTGCAGCTTATCCATTAGGTAGGGAAATGGGCAGACTGGGTCGGCTAAGCAGTCCTTATCTGCCATCAAATTCTATATTTCTAAGTTTCTAAGTTCCTGAAAATATGCAGAGAAAATGTAGTGATTTTTTATCAATAGGCCTTGAGTCCTTTTATACAAATGTGACTCACAAAGGGATATTAATTGCATTAGAAAATTATTTGGTAAAAGATTCTTCCTGAACACTCATATGATAAATGTTTTCTTGTAATTCGCTAAACTGATGATAAAAAACAATGTATTTTTGTTTCTTAATATGAACTTCGGTAGAAACAGCAGATTTGGCATGTTATTTTCCAAAATCTTTAAGGAGATTTGCCCAAGATTTCTTACAGCACAGGCAGTCCCAGAGTTTTGTTTTTCTGGAAATCTCCGGAGATAACTTGCTGAACTGACTGCTACCAATGTTCCTCCAGGCAAAAGGGACAGTGATGGGGACATCGTCCCTCAGTCATGCTAACTTATATATGTACAATAGATGTAGGAAAACAAAGTAGTCTGGAATGCTGTGCATGGCCCATTTTTGAATAAGATTGATTAGTGGCATAGTTTTAGTGATGGCATCATTAGGGTATGGAAGTGTGACAGTGCTGACCTGGAGGATGTTATGAAGCTTCGGGAGAATAATAATATTGATCTCAGGTTTAAGGTAAATAGCTGCAGAGAAACTGTCCAATTCTTGGATTTGGAAATTTGAAAGTTGTCTGATGGGCTTGTTTCCATGGTCATCTAGAGGAAGCCATGGGATATAAATACTCTCTTGCTGTCCAGTCTTGTCACCAGGCCCATACAGTACCATTAGGAATATCCTGAAAGGATGGTACATTTGGCTGAAAGTTAATTGTAGTACCGGAGAAATGGGTCAGTGATTTTTTTGCAAAGAGTATAGCACCTAGCTATAATTTAAGAAGCCATAAATATAGCAGCACAGATTCATAGAAATCAGCTAATGCAGGAGAGTAATAGGCAGGATGCCACAGAAGTTGAAAGGTTTACATTTGCTAGCATCTACAGGGTTGTATGACAGGATCAAACACAGTCACACAGTTTTTACTGAAATATCTTGCAGGATACTGCAGCAACTCAATGTAATCCAATGGTGATCACTTCAATTCGTCACACAGAAACTGTGAAATCTCACACAGAACACTTGATCCTTGTGGATCACACTACATAGCGCACAACCGAAGGAAATCAAGAAGGTGGTTAGAAAAATGTTAATATTTATGAACTGAACCAGCACTGAGGGAGCTAGCTGAGGGACTGTTGCAAGTGTCATATAGAAGGGGTACAACACCTCAAATACATTCTGGTACAGTATATAGTCTGCATAACAAAAACGTACATAGCTAATTAAGTCACCTAGTGTTTTTTTTGCTTGTGGACACTGTGGGTCTTGAGCACATGTTGACAAAACTGATACTTTCCTTGAACCCAAAGATGGTAAAACCATAACAATTAGAGATTTTATACACTGTAGAATGGAAAGGGTTATCTGCCTACTTATACGCCTCTGGAGTATATTATTTAGGCAGAATAAGAGGTAGTTCAAACTGCAAATAAGGGAACACTTTAAGTCCATCAAGAATAAATGTATTAATTATGTAATGGCCCCTCATGTTAAAGAAAGCTATTACATTTGTTTAAGATAGTTAGGGTAGGGGGAATAGAAAAGATATGGCAATGTACTGGGTGTGTGTGGAATTTGACCCCCTCCAAACTTAATCAGCATATGCTGAATTTGTCAAGCTATATCTGTTTTTATTGTCATTTTAGTGTATCACTTGTTATTGTTGTAATAATTGCTGTTGCTTGTGTAACACCACTTCAGGTCTTCAGCCTAGAGAGCCTACGCAATCAGCAAAAGTTTAAATAAAAAGAAATTCAAAAAATCAATGAGATGCTTTTAGGTTAAATAGATTTGGGGCACTACAGTGCCTTGGACTAAATAAAAAGTTTGAACTTTCAAGAGTGCTTACTTGATACAGTGTTTAATATACAGTATTTTGTTAAATTTGAATGGTTTCAGGAGGTTAATAAATGAGGTTTACCCATGCTTCAGTGACAAACATTTTGCCGATGCTGATTATGGAGCTGGGAAAATGTCACCAAGTGCTGCAGCACCAGGCATTTTGTCTCCTGGGAGGTACAGCGCCAAAGTGCCCTCCCAGGAAACTATCAGCTTTTGCAGGGGGCTTTGCACATCACACCTCCCAGAACTAAATATAACCTCCTTCGGGGTGGGCATGCTGCAGAGGGGGTTAAAACTGAATGGGGGCAAAGGGCTACAGGAGTGAGGGGTGATCTAAAATCAAGATTGCCCTCACTGTCACCCTTGTTGCAGCAACAAAATTGCTGTGACCAAATGTGCTCATCAGCTTGATGGGATATGAATAAATAACTTGATTTAGAAACATAATATGTAAGTGTCAAACTGTGTTACCAGAGAAAATTTTGAAATTATCTTTAGTGCCTGAGATGAAGATTTTCTTTTTTAGATTTCATATATAAGGTTATTAGATATACAGTATGTATTCATAAGCCTTATTTAACCATATGTTTCTTTTTGGTGTCAGTTACTGCAGTCTGGTAAAGAACGGCAGATTCAGTTTAAAGGATGGAAAGCACAAGTAAATGAATCTGTTAATGTTAAAATGATGAATCTTCTAGGAGGCATTGTTAAAGACTGTGGGCTCGATTCTCAAAGCCTTGGAAATGGTGCAAGGTGCCTGCACCAAACAGAAATGGCACAAGTGGCACTTTGCACCAGAAAATGCCTTCAGAGCTATTCTCAAAGGCATCCTGCATTGACTGCAGGCTGCCTGCCCCAAATGGGGGTTGTGCATCCTGGGCGCCCAAACATGGGCTGCAACCTGGTGCTAGGGGGCATGTGGCAGATGCAAGCTGCCACATCCACGAAAATGGTATTCACAGAAATCACCCAGTGGGAGAATTTCTAAGGACCCCCCTCCACGATCCCCAATGTAACCCTGTATTACCTTTTATGAAACTGACCCCATCCCTTGTGGTTTACTGTCCCCTCACCCCCACCCCCACCCCAGCAGGTAGTGCCACCATCTGGCTCCCCCACTCCTGACATTGGGTGCTGGCACCAACACAGCCCTCCTCCACACCTCCACAGCTGGTGCCAACACAGCTGTCACTGGCGGTAATGTAAAGTGTGCACAAAGCGCCTTACACTTTACATTACCGCTCAGTGGCAGTGATAAATGCAGCTGGTGTAGAGGTGAGGAGGTTGTGCTAGTGTCAACTCTTCATTTTTGGGATGGGGGAGGGGTGGTGGGCACTACCTACTGGGATGGGGGGGGGTGGTCCAATAAACCACTAGGGATGGGGCCATTTTCATAACTAGTATTGCAGGGTCACATTGAAGTTGGGGAATGGGAGCATGGGTATCATTTGTTAAACTTCATACTGACACCATCAGGGTGGGAGGGCCACCCGACCACTAGAGATGAGGGCCATAAATATGTATGTACACACAGGAAGGTGCTGGGATGGAGGGTTTGCTTGCTCCGGCCACAGTTAGCCTGTGGCAAACCCCTCTTGTGTGCCGTGTGTTTGTCACACAGAAGAGATTGCCGTAGATGTGTGGTCTTATGCGCCAGAGCACCTCCTGTATGAGAATATGGTGCAGAGTCCCTGGCACACCGGGCATCGGCGCAAGCTGCAATTTGCCATGGCCTGAGCTGATCAAAGCCCAGTTTGAGAATCGGGCTCTGTGAGTATTACCTGTGTGCTGATTAGGGTTAATGATTATTTTGTAATATATGGATATGCTGTAATAATACCGTCTAAGCCCATACAAAACTTTTCCTGTAATACACTACCACAAATGTGATAATACATGGTTTCTGCAGTGATAATACATGGTTTCTTTGGTGATAATACATGGTTTTGTGCTAATAATACTATTGTTTTAGCTCTGAGTGATAGTATTATCAGAAAAAGTGAAGAGCACAAGCGCAGGACTACCTCTTACACTAACCTGGTTGCCATGCTGACAAGTGCCTTTCCTAGACACGCAGCATAACATTTCTGAAACCGTGCATTCTGACTGGCTGCTTTTCCTTTGTGGGTGGGCCAAGCACTTTTCAAAACATGGCAACCATCTCTCGCTTAGTGAAAGGAATTTCCCCCACATCCCACGATAGGCATTTTTTTGTTTTATTTTTAATTTAACATTATTATCTGGTTGATCCTGCTTTCATGCACCTCTGCAGAAAACAGGTAAATAGCATGAGTGAGTATTCACTGTGTTCAGGCACCTGTTGCTGAACAAGTGTGCACTGATGTGGTTGGGCACCTGTTGTCAAGCCGAGAATTTCTTAAAACTGATTCTGTCATGAGTGACTGTTCACTGTAGTCAGGTGACCTTTGTTGAGCTAGTGTGCACTGAAGTGATCGGGTGCCCATTCTCAAGCCGAGTTTTATATTTGTTTTGTACTTGGATCCATATATTACAAATAATAAATACAGAAGTGTGTATTGGAAGGACTTGTGATACACACTTAGGTATCTATTATTCTATTTATCTTGTTTATTGTGTGTTTGTCCCTTAGCACTTATCACATGTTTTACCAATACACTGTGGGCCAAATTTTCAAAAGGTCCTGAATGGCGCAAGCTCCAGATATACCCAAAAAATGGTGTAAGGGGCTTGTGGCATTCTCCCTGCCAACAATCAGGATTTTCCATCCCATGCACAGATTGCTGCAAGTTAGACAAACTTTCTGGTCTATCTTGCAGCATTTCTGGGAATCCTTTCTATGGGACTTGTGCCGAATATTTGGTGCAAGCTGCCATAAATTGGGTAAAGTGTCATAACTGCGTCTGACCTACAAAAATCAGTGCAGTTGTGGCAAAGGTGTTTGGCAAGTTTGTGCTAAAAAATGGGTTTGATGCAAGGCTTGATACAAGCCCTGTATTGCCCTTTGAAAACCTGGCACTGTGTCTTTTGGATATGGGATATTAACAGAAAACCATACACCAAGACTGCATCTCTGAAGAAGTGATTACGTCACACAAAACACGTCAGGTCAAAGATCAAGACTGTCCTCATGACGGCTTGGCATTGCAGTGATATTTAATATGCCTCCTTGCACTTGATTGCATTTATGGAGCCCTTGTTTGCACCTGATAATGTTGACTTCACTGAATAATGATTTGGAAAGTGCCTTCTGTGCATTTGGTGTGTAAAGGCCTTCACATTTTTTTAAAAATAGGCTTTATGACCTTTGGCAGCAAGAAGAGACTCACCAGATAGAGTTAATTGGAATTTTTTACTCCAAACTTTGAACTCCTTTGGTTTTCCACAACAATTCTGGGATTGGGTTAAGACTCTCTATCAAAACCCTTTTGCTAAAATTTCAGGAAATGGAGTAATTTCAGAATCATTTTCTTTACATTCTGGTACTAGACGGGGTTGCCCTCTTCCCCCCTCCTTTTTAATCTTTATTTGGAGCCATTAATCCGTAAATTGTCTCTATGTCCAAAGGTACAGGGAATTACAATCTTAGATACTGAAATTAAAGTGTCTGCTTATGCCGATGATCTACTTTTGCAGCTCTCATACCCAGAGTCTTCTATCCCCGCTATGTTAGACTTAATAGAAGAATACAGTAAATTATCAAATTACAAGTTAAATGTTGGAAAGTCTGCTGTATTCCCTTTAAATCATAGAGTTTTTAAAAATAATATTACAGCTTTAGGTCTCTCATGGTCAAAGGAATCTTTACGGTATCTTGGTATTGAGTTAACTAGAAGCACACAGCTTACTATCAAGAATAACCTTGATCCATTATTAATAACGGTGACGCAGGATTTAGACCATTGGGCGACTCTCCCCATTTCCTTGTGGGGAAGAATAAACTTGGTCAAAATGAATGTTCTTCCCCGGTTACTCTATCCTCTTCATTTACTTAATACTTATCTACCCGGAAGTTGGTTTAAAAAGACTCAGAGTTTAATAGTGAAATTTATTTGGTCAAAGAAACAACCAAGATTAGCATATCACAAGTTAGCTGCTTCTAAACTTAAAGGTGGCCTATGTCTACCACATCTTAGCCCGTATTACTGGGCTAGTCAAGCTTCCAAATATCTTCAGTGGTTAGTTCCAAATCCTTCGGCTGCTCTTTCTCCATGGCTGAAAATAGAATAGGAAATGATTCATTCGTGTAACATGGCTCTTTCCACATTATTATTCCGAAAGATATCATCTTTGCCAAAAAAATTAAAAGATACTACAATAAAAACTTCCATTAGAATTCACTCACAGTTATGTGGATTTTTAAAATACAAACAATACGCAGATACTTCCTAATCGATGTGGAACTCCCCAGCCTTCAAAATTGACAATAAGCTTCTATTACCTACATGATTACCACGACTTGGAGATGGAAAATTGTCCCTGTTCTTGAAGGATGATGGATCATGGTTATCTTTAGAAGAACTCCTATCGAAATTTAGACTATAACCAAAGGATTATTTTAGAATTCTTCAATTAAGACACCTTCTGGTCAAAAAATTTGATAGGATAGCTCCCATATCACCAAAGCACTCTTTCCACATAGACTTAAGTCTTTTAGTTACTTCTACTAAAGCAATCTCCAAATTATATAATTTTCTTTATGATTGGCATTTTCCTGATGCTTTTGGACCCTCAAACTACTGGTCAGATCTTTTTCCACATTGGAATATAGACTGGTCTGCCCTATGGAATAATTGTCACCATTTTGTAGCACAAGACAGGTTACGTCTCATGCAGTTTAATATATTGCATAACTTCTACTATTCTCTGCAAAAATTGCCTGCTTGGGGCGTAGTAACATCCCTTTTATGTACAAGGTGTTTGCAGAGGGAAGGTACCCTGTTACATATTTTCTGGGACTGTCCCAGGATAGCTCCTCTCTGGAAAATTATACAGGATAGAGCAGATCCATTATTGGGATTGTCGGACCTATTCACGCCTGAGATATGTCTTCTCGGGGATTATTCTCAGATATCAGTGATCAATCGAAAATATCATATTGCCATGATTTCCATGTCGGTTAAAAAATTGGTCCTTAAATATTGGAAGAATTCATAGATAGTCTCCTACTCTGAATGGCTTAACGAGCTTTTAGCTAATCCTAGAATGGAAAAGATCATCTCTAGTCTTAATAACAATAACACAAAATATAAAAATATTTGGGCTCCTTTACATACGTTATATTCTACCTCACGTGTATTTTGTGATTTAAATATCTCATTTTGGATTTTCTGATCACCAGGACTGTGGGAAGGGGGATTTGTGTTGTATTGGGGGGGGTGGAGGGAAGGAGGATGGGATCATGTATGTTGAACTTGATTGTACATGTTTAATTTGGATAATCATGATCCTGTCCATTGTAAGGTTAACATTTTAATAAACTTTATATTAAAAAAAAAGAAGAGACTCACCAGGTTCCAAAACTCCCTAGTCTTCAAGACACTGAATGGCACCCCTGTAGAAGAAGTCCCCAACTTCAAGTGCGTTGGTGTTTGGCTTGATTGAAACCTTGGTTTCTCTAACAGCATTGATGCCATCACAAAAATCTCACTCCCAAACTTGTACCTTCTCTCTCCCCCTCTCTCCCTCTCTCCCCTCTTCTCACCACTCTGTTCCTCTGACTGCTGTTCTTTTATGCCCCTTGCTACAAAATATCAATAGGAAAAACTAATTTTTTCATCTACCTTCCCCACCTCTGGAATACCATCCCTCTGACACTCCACTCTTCTTCCTTTTCTTTCAGGTTTCTCCATTACGACTTTTAAGATCACACTTGCACTTAGATTCAGTCCATTCTCTCTTATCCCTCACTGCCATTAGGCCTTACTATCCTACTCCTTCATCCTCACATGTCTGCCCTCTCTGATAACACCCATGATTTTATCCCACCCTAGTTTGTCCCATTTTCTTAGCACAGATACGACTTTGTTTTCCCCCCACTTTTGAATTTAGGTATTGTTTTTATTGCTCATTCCCTTTTTAATCTGCTGGTCCCAAGCACAGTTGTTATTTTTTTATAAGACCTTGTGCTCTAGTTCTGCTCTGAAAGGAGTGTGATTCTAGTGGTGAAAGATAGTCCTCAGACTGCCTTACAATACCACTGGGTCACTGTAAATTTTTGTTGGGTAATTGTGCCTCGTGACCTCTGCATGGTTAAAGGACATTGGTCCTTTATTCTCCTTTTACAACGGGGAAGTCATATCCAGTTAAAGTTAGAAAGTAGCCCAGTGCCTTTTCCCAGAGAAAAGTTAAAGTGTGCCAGGTGATAGTATTGTACACTTCCCTGAGATGTAGTGCCTGACCACTTCCCCAATAGCGTCATACCACCAACAGACCAACCAAATGCAGTGACAGTCCAAATTTGCATGCACTAAATACTCTGAGTAAACACAGACCACAATTTCAAGCAGAATAAACAACACACTGTAAAACTACTTATTTTCATGTATATTCTATTTCATGCTTCGAGGACCCTGCATGTATTAGCTAATTTATTTTTGTGTGGATGAGAACCTGCCACACTACATATGCATATAGCGAAATACAGTACTGTGTGGTCACTTACAACAGCTCAAAACAGACTGAGCATCTTTTTTTTTATTTTAGTACCAATATTAATACTAACTTAGGTAATTTACTATAGAAGTAGAGTAGTTTAATTTAGTCTAAAACACCCCCCACCCGACTGCTATACCTGGAAGAGGCACCCGTGTTGTTGAGTTCTGCATCGGTGTGATTTCTGAATTGGATTTTGATTTAGGTCACTGTTATTTACTGGTGGTGGACAGTGCACAACAGTCAGTGGTGCTGGGCAGGGGTGGCACTGCCTGCAGCCTGGAGGCAGCACGGGCATGCCCAAGGACCCTGGACCCTTCCAGTGTTGTGCGTGTGGCCACCTAGGTCAAGGGCATGGCCATGGGCTATAGCACTGCAAACCTCTCAACTGTCACACTGTACAGGGTACGGCACTCATGTGTTCACTCAGGCACCCTCTGACCCACATAGATTGGGTGACATTACACCCTGACAACTGAGACTGTTATGCTGAATTGTATGATGATATGAGATGCTAGGTATCAGCACACAGTAGCAACATTGCTGCACTTATTTCCACAGTCTTCTGAGCTTGCACTGTCATGTTTGCTGCTGTGTCACACATTCTGACCAGTTGTCACACACACCTTGGCACACATTTGGGTGCTAAGAGATTGGGGGGTATGTAGCACTGTACTCAGGCCAATGCAGTCCATTCACACACAACCATGCATTTTCACCTGCCTCTTAGGCTGCAGTACCTCCTGATCACCTTTGTGGAGTGGTGGTGCTGCTCTGTAATGCTGGAACTGTGCACGCCAATGGTATGCAATTAGCCGGAATGCATTCCAGTAATGAGATGCAAATGTGCTGTTTGGTAGCTGACTGTGCAGTGAGGCCATCTGCATACCCTGGCTGAATATTGCAAATCTGAGCACCGCACAAGTGGCTTTGTATTGCACACTTCCGTATGCTCTGCACTGGGCTCTGGGCATCTGCTGCACCATGCATCTCTCACTGTGTGATTGCGCATGTTCGGGATATTCAGCCTCGCATATTATAGCACAATGTCTGAATATACCATTACTTTGTGCCAGCGCAGTTGAGTTGCATGGCATAAGCACTTGCGTGATGCAGCCTGCCACTTTTGAATATGGGACCCTTTGTCTTTAAATGTAAATAGTATCAGAAATCACAAAAGGAGAAGTACTACCTTTTTGGCTTTAAGTCATGCCAAAGCTAAGATAACTTTATTACAGGACACTCAATTGAAAACTACAGCTGATATTCACTAGGCTCAGAAAACTTGGCACTGGGGACCTTCTATATGGTCACTAGGGGAAGATCCATGTTCTGGGGTGGAAATCTTGTTTAAATCCTGTCAAATACGTATAGCAAAAATATTAGCTATAGACCCAAGGAGAGCACTTTGGGTGGACATTCAGGAACAAGGACAAATCTTCAGAGTAGGAGTGATCTATGCTCCTCAAACTAAACAGACTAGAGTGGCCTTGTTCAGACAAGTACGGATATATTTACATACAGCTAGGAAAATCATACTGGGAGGGGATCTGAGTTGCCCTCTGGAGTTGCAGGATAAAACAGGTAGAACAGCTAAACTGTTTTGTGATGCAAATGTATTGAAACAAATCATGTCTGTGGCTGGGATGCAGGACACATATAGAATTTTACACAAGATGGGAGAGACGTATCACAGGGGAGCTCTATCCTCCAGGACTGATTTTGTTTTTGCTTTCAAAAGTTGGAATATATTGGAGGCAAAAACATAGCCTACTACTACTTCAGATCATTTTGAATTACTGGTGACTGAGGTTTCCAGGATACTAAGGTAGGATCTGGATACTAGCATTTTAAATATGTCTGTATTAAAGGATCCAGTCATTAAATTCAAGGCTGAGGAGGTGTTAAAGGCTAAGGCCATGGTGGAGATATTATATGACAATCTAACTTGAGTGGTGGGATGATACTAAGCTCTGCCTTCAAATATTTTTTCAAAAAATAGGAAAGACAAAAGGGAGGGGTGACTATTTTCAATTTTTTAAATTGAGGTCCCAGTTGTTAAGGTTAATCTCCTTACGACATACAGAGAAATGGCTCTACAAGAATCAGATTGCACAGATAAAGAAAGAAATGAAGTCCTTTTCGTATGATAATTCTAAGACATTGCAAGCAGAACAGGCCTCTGGCATGCATGGTACTAAGTTGTCTTTAGACTTCTATAAAGGTTGCCAGGATAGGGTTGTTAAAAAAAAACTTTCCTGCAATTAAAGACTCATAGGGGGTGATATACATGGGACTGGCAGATATTATGAGACTAGACACAGAGAAATTACACCATGGTTTTGGGGAACCCCTGGAAGGGGAAGGGGACTTGGAGCACTTTCTAGGACAGATCGATATGGAGGGTTTAGATCCTCAGGAGAAAGCAGGTCTAATACGGCCCATTACATTGGTGGAAGTTACGACTATGATTAATAAATTAAGTCAAGAGGCAGCTCCCAGGTCAGATGGCCTCAGCGCAGGTTTCTACCAAACCTTTAGTGACTTAGTGGCTCCATTATTAACTGAAGTTTTTAATGAAATGTTACAGCACTTGGAGGTGTCGGAGAATATGGCTCAAGCTTTTTTAATTTTATTACATAAAAAAGGAGATAAATTGGATTTGAATAACTGGAGACCAATTTCACTATTAAGTTCAGATTTTTAATATCCTTACCCATATTATCTGCCGACAACTAACTGGTGTAGCTCAGTAAGTCACAGCTAATCATCAAACATTTGGATTAGCAGACAGATCTATGAGGGATAACCTTTTACAGTTATGAGAGGTGTTTGAAAGAAGTCATTTGGGCATGGTACAGGGCCTGATGATTTCAATAGACCAACAGAAAGCTTTTGACCAGATTTCCCATGACTATTTATTTAACGTTTTAGCATATCATGGAATACCACCATTGTTTATTACATGGATTAGACTTTTATACCAGCATGCTAAATTTCAGTTACTTTTAAATGGGTATATAGGTCTCAGGGTAGGTATTGCTAGGGGTGTCAGGCAGGAATGCCCCCTGAGCCCTTTATTATGCATCTTTTGTATTGATATCTTGATTCAGAAAATGAATTGGACACCTCCGATTCGGAGTTTGACTTTGTCCAGGGAGGTCCCGCTGATTAAGATTTTCACTTACATGGATGATTTGTATGTATTCCTGGAAGATGTACAGTCCTGTAAAGTTATGACAATTATGCAAGTATCTTCAAAGACGGCAGGAGCCCAAGTTAATACTGGGAAAAGCAAAGCTGTCTGTCTTGGACAGTCTAACACCTTGGATTAACGCATATATGTGGAATTCCAATAGACTCAAGGTGGTCCTCTTAGGGATACATTTTGGAGCTTCAGATATGGTCCAGGTAAATTGGAATGCCAAATTACAAGAAAGGGAAAGGAAAGTTGATACTTGGAAGTTTATGCACATTTCAACGCTTAAGAGAGTTTATTTAGTTAGGACTTTGATTATTCCTCTGTTTTTGCACCTAAGTTACTTCTTTCCTCCATCTGTGGAGCTGGAAACTAAACTTTATAGTCTTTTATTTCAGGCAGTCTGGGAAAGTAAACTTAATCCAATCTGAAGGCAGATTATATACCTACTGGAAAATAAGGGCAGCTTAGGAATGGTCAATCCATTACTCTTCTTTCATGCTATTTTTGGTCAGTTAATTTGGTACAAACTTTACTTAATTTGACTAACAACTGGGTTATTTGGACAAAGAAATGGTTTCTTCCCATTCTTACGCTCTGTGAAGCACAGAAATGGCATTTTCACACTAAAATGAGGACGGAGATGATACCAAAGTATGTTACTTCAGTCCTGGCCAAAATTAAAGTTTGGAAAGTTTCAATGCATCCTTGTAGCACTTTCAATAGGAAATCAATGTATGCTCACATTTTAGAATCACACAAAGTAGCACCAGTACAGTTCCCAGGAGGTACAGATAGAATGGTTCCAGACACATGTCAACAATTAATTGAGCCACGGGTACCCAAACTTATGTTGGATGTCATTTGGCTTACCTGTCATGAGCGCACAGGGGTCTGTGATAATCATGAACATAAGCAACTCACTGAAAGATATTGTCCTAGGGACACCTATAATTTAATTTTTGAAACTCAGGAACATTTATTTTTTACATGTCCTTATATTACTACCTTTTGGAAGGTATTGGCAAATAGTTTGAAGTGCACAGAATTTAAGACAATCTCATATGAAGTGTTCATCCTTGGTGCATACACTTGCCAATGGACCAAATACCATCCAAGTACTTTGAGAGTGATATATGGAGTTATGAAGTATTATATTTGGCAAGTTCGTTGTCAATTAGTATTGCCACAAAAATGTTTAGGACAACAGGGATTGCTGACTTTTATTTGCAATCAAGTGAAATCCATTTACCCACAGGAGGAAAAATATTTGAATATACAGCAACTGAGGAGTTTATGGAAGCATGCTCTTAGCCAGTTAAAGTAGGCTGCTGATAAAATTAGTACTGTATAGGAATATTGCATGACTGTCACCGTTTTGGTTTGGGTATTTGTGAAATTTGATGTGTGTCCCCATGTGATGTATGATTTCTTTCAATAAAAACCCCCCCTACTCTTGGGAAGGGGGTGCTAGAGGCTGCTTCCAAGGTGGAGGATCTGGAGACTGCAGGGGCTGGTGAGCTGCAGCAGGCTGAGGTTCGGTCCTCTGACTCAGCCAGAGAAAGTAAGGAGGATGAAGATAATGATTTCCAATCTCTTGAATCTATGAAGGAAGAACTTGATACTGAGATTCATTGTAAAATTACAGGGATGGACAAAGACAAGGCTACAGAATATTTGGAATTGGCAATGGAATCAAATATTCTAACAAGCATGATGCAGTTGGACAAGGAGATTGAAGAACGATGATGGATTTTATTGACAGTGCTAGTAGAGTATGAAGAGGCTTATTCCAAAAACAAAGCTGATTAAGAAAACAGATACACAGTGTGTCTCCTAAAGACTCCCAAAAGACTATAATCTTAGATACTGACCTAGTTGCAAGCATTTCAGCAGCTGGAGTAGTGAAAAATCCACACCGCATTGTACAGTCATTCCCAGATGCCGCACCTGATTTACAGCTACGTGACGTACATCAAAGACTGCCACTGACAGTAACTGAGCAGATGAGAGCTGTGTTCAAGGTAAAGATGCTGAGTACAGAGACAGATGAATGGACACCTGCAAAGGCTTTGAGACAGGTGAGGCGGATACAAGATGAAACATGCAAATGGCTGGTGGACCCCAAGTGGAACATGTCACAGAGCCCACAACCTGAATACAGTACACCTCAGAATCAGAAGAATGGATACACCCAATACCAAGACAAGCAGTACTTGAGATGTGGAGAAAATGGATCTGTTGCAGGTAAATGCTGTTTTGCTTAACACTACTGCTGTAGCACATGGTGAAAATGCACACACTGTAGCCAAGAGTATGGAGCTAGGGGTTACCACAGATGAAAGCAGGATGCCAGCAAATGTACCCATTCAAGACATGCACTCTGCATCTAATAGCCCTACTGAAACTAATGCCACAGGTTTGACAGTGGATCCCTGCCAGGATGATGAGTGGGTACTAGCAGGACCATCGGGGCTAGGACAAGGGTTTTAATAGATTTTACTGCAGGCAGAGATGTCACACTAGTACATACCCCTGAACTCGTGATGGGGCAAGGGGATACTGATGGCTCTGGAGATCAAGAATGGCAAAAAACAATAAATGACAATAATACTAGTTCTGCAGATTATAGCCAGTCTCCAGGAAGGAATGAACCTAGGCCTTCACTCCCCCCCCCCCAACATCCCAGTTTTTCTGAGCTGTTTCATAGAACTGTACCCATTGCTAGACAGAATGCTGTCCATTTATGATATAAAGGGGGCATGGAGTCTTGTCCTGGCAGGATGTGTGTTGGGAAAAATCTATTAAAGGAAAGCATGAAGTTCATAGCTTCTGAAATCTATGCTTAATATACATCTATGGGGAGGACAATTTCGATGTTAGCTTTCGACGCCCATACAGTTTGGACCGATTTTGGACATTATACAATCATGTACAACTTGTTCCTCTGTGGGCTCTGTTCATAGCAATTCCCTTAACAAAGCCGCTCATAAAAACTGTTACAGTGATATTCAGAAATTAAAATGTCCATGTAGCAGACATATCACATTGGTTCCAATCAAAATGCAAGGTATTCAGTGCCGCCGAGGCAATACTAGATTCTTTTTTTTTTTATCAAGTCTAGGATTACAAATACCATTGAGCCTTGGCTCTTTTACAAAGGTTCCACGTCAGAGAAATACAAATTATGGGGAACAACAAGACAGACATTACAACAATGTGAACATTGCAAACAGAGTACAGATTCATACAATTCAAGGGTAGCATTGTAACAAGGCAGCCAGCGGCATTTGTCAGAGAAAATAGACAACAGATAAGAAGTGCCAGAGTCATAGGGAGAGGGAAGAGGGAGGGAGAGGAATGTAAGAAGGGTGGGGAGAGGGTGAAAAGTACAGCAATGGGTATACCAAGATGTGAGGGTAGAATCCAGTGAGGAGGGGAGGGGAGGGACTATGGACTAGGAGTTGGAAGATTAAGGTCAAACTTCAGCAAGTCCCGGAGGCAATTGTACATATGCCTAATAGTTTTTTCCTGGGCTGGGATAGAGGAGTATGCTTTTACTCTGGCCAACCCAAGGCATGTTACAAGTGTGGGGCTAAAACACATTTATCGAACATTTGTAATAGAATGTGCTGTGGGATCTCTGGAGGATTTGATCACATGGGTTGCAGTGTGCTAACCATTCTAAATGTAACTTGTGTGAGGAGCATGGGCATATCTTTTGAGACTGCCCTTTGGTGGCACATAGTAAGAGACATACTATTAATCCTGATGATCGTATCAGAAAGACACAATAGAATGAAGCAGAGAATGTTTCTCAAGAGGTTTATAGCATTTCTGCCCAGCCTCATGATCAGAATATAGCTCCTGTGTGTCAGGTCCAGCTTGTACAACCCCATGCATCCATGGACCCACCCTTTGAATCTGTGGTCAAACTGGATATTGCCAATTGTGCCATGAGCAATGAGATCAGTGCCCTGCCAGTTGATCCACATGACCACATTATGACAATGCCCCCCCCCCGGCATGGTCTGCACCAATGACCAGACGGAGAAGTGCCAGAAACCTTAAGCCTGTTCTTCCACATATCGACATTGCCTCTGAAAATCAGTTTGAAGCTCTGAACTCCCAGCCGGGGGGGGGGGGGCGCCTGACACTGAAGACATTGTGTCTGATGCATCTTCCACATCAGGAAGACACGATCTTCAAGAACTACCTCAAGTGCAACCCCTGATAGGTAAGAGAAAAAGGAAGAAGAAAAAGAAATTAGATACTCCTTACTTTTGGGCTAAATGGACACATTTACAGTCACAGCCGAAGACATGGCCAGATATTTCCTGAAATTTCTGTGATATTTCTAGAAAAATCTCCTGTTTCCTGCATTTCCACAGTAGGGGCAGCAGAGAGATACTCTTTCGAAATTTCGCAAAATATTTGGAAATATCTGACCATGTCTATGGCTACTACTGTACTGTAGCCTCCTGATACTCCTGTAGCTTGAAAAATGTACAGAAAAGGATAGTGCTGTTTTCTATGTTACATGATTTTAAGCTTGATATTATCTCTTTGCAGGAGACATGGGTGGATTCCAGTCAGCTTACGCACACCATCAGGAATAACTGGGTGTGCGGACCTTCATATTGGTCATGTGGTCCTGATAGGGTAGATGGAGTGGGCATAATGTTTTCTGGCCCCCATTTTACCTTTCAGAAATTGATAGATTTAATTCCAGGGAGAGTTTTGATAGTGGATAGTCTGTAGCATAAAACACCCAGTCGATGTATTTCTGTATGTGGTCCTCAGATCAAAGCAGACAGAGTTAATCTGTTTATACAACTAAAACCATTTTTAATGACAGCCAAGAATGTTTCTCTAGGGGGAGACTTTAACTGTACTGTGGATATTCGAGAGTGACAGGAGAAAGGGAAAGAAGTTTACTGAGATTCCCATGCTTTCAGAAATGTTTTAATCTGGCAGATGTGTGTGACTGTTCTATGCTTGCCAATCCAAAAATTGAATTTACCTATACTCAGAATGCATTAACTACTAAAACTGATTATATCTTTGTGTTCAGACATTTGGTTATACATCAGGCATCGACAATTCCAGTTGTGTTTTTGGATCACTTAATGGTAAAAACAGTACTTAGTTTGAATACCCATTATGTTAACCTGAATACTAGATAGCAAATGAATATTGCCATCTTAAAAGAACCAGAGGTAGAACTGAATCTTTTGACAGTACTTATAGCTCAGATTTCAGTACTAGGCTTATATGAAAATGTAGGTTTATGGTGGGAGGAATCAAAACAAGACATAAAGAACTGGATGATAACATTTGGGAAACTAAAAGTTCAAAGGAATTTGCTTCATTATCAGAAATTGCGAACTCAACTTCACCAGATGTACTCAGACACTATCTATCCAATAAGAATTTCTCAGCTCAAATTACTAACATAAACGCAAAAATGAAGTGGTTTCAATATGAAAGATCAACATCTCTACAGGCAGCTTTGTCATTTGGCATGCAAACATCCCTGTATGTGGACCCCTGTGAAGCCTGTACAGAATGAAGACAGAATTCCCAGGTAAGTACTCTGGTTACCCCTGGGGGGGAGGGGGACCACCTTACAACTCATGCTAAAATACAGAAAGCTTTGGAGAATTACTTAGCTAGCTTTAGTACAGTACATACAGTACATTCAGAGGATTTGGTCACATTTTTACAGAACATACATATACCACCTTTAACTCATCACTTGAGCCAGTCTTTAATCGGTCCTATAACTACACAGGAAGTCTCTGAAGTGATAGGCACTTTAAAAACTGAGGTGTCTCCAGGTAAAGATGTTATACCTAATGAGTTTTATACAGAATATAACGAATTCATGATTTTTTTGTTCTGTAAAATTGTGTAACTTTTTTCTTTTAAACCAAAAAAGAGTCCCTTCTTCTTTTTCCAAAGGCCTAATTAGTGTCCTGCACAAATCCGGTGACAAAAGACAACTCACAAACTGGAGACCAACTTGTCTCTTAAACTCAGATTTTAAAATATTAACTACTATACTACAAACAATATTGAGGTCCATAGCAGAGGAATTAATTCATCCCGTACAAACATGTACATTACCTGGCAGGAAGATTCAGGACAACTTGGCCATAATTTAGAATGTTATGGAATTCTGTAAGCAGACAGATACTACTGGTTTTCTTCTGTTACTTGATCAGAGTAAGGCATTTGACAGGGTCAGTCATACTGTACGAACTTATTCCAGGTGTTAGAACTTATGGTATTCCTTTGAAATTTGTTAAATGGTTATAAATATTATATAGGAATGCTGAAACAACTCTTCTAATTTGTGGCTTAGAAGGGAATAGTGAACATGGCAGAGCTGGTGTGTGACAAGGGTCTCGCCTTAGCCTGCTTTTACATAACTTTGCCTTAGATCTTTTTATTAGGACAATATTGAAAATCCATTAATTACAGGTATTACAGGCAGATGTTCAGATGAGGAAATTAAATTGGTAGCATACACTGATGACTTGTGTGTATTTGTAAAAAATGAGTCCAGTGCTAATAACATATTACAAGACATGACTAAGTATGCTGCTGTATCCAGTGCCTTGCTGAATATGGAGAAAAGCAAAGGGCTAGCACTACGTCCTCATGGCCAGCAGATTTCACAAGTGGCTGGCATAAAGATTGAGGAAGGTCCTTTAAAAAATGGTCATAGGGATAATACGCAATTAAATTGGTGGAAGGCTTCAAATTTTGTGATATGGAGGTACAAAGGTGGAAAGATTGGACATTGTCTAAACTGAAGAGGGTACATATTATTAAAAACATTTTTGATACCGACATTATTGTACAGAGGGATGGCGTTCCCATTACCTGTTATTTATGAGACGAGGATTCTGAGTACTTTTTTCCAGATGTTATGAGGTAGTAGGCTCAGTCCCATTAAAAGAGTCTACACCTATTTACCAAGAATAAAAGGAAGATTCGATATGATAAATCCTATTATTTTCTTTCATAAGTTATTCTGGACAGGGTCCATTAAAGTAGCTTTTAATTTCATTTCATTTTTATTTTATACTGAATGATCTGAGGGCTCATTTTTACAGATTAGCAGTGTAACAAAAACATACAATATACAATCCACACAATACACAAAATACAGAAAACAAATAAATAAGTACAATTGTCTAAAACACAATTAATACTGTGGTATATCCTGCTCAAATCTGGATACGGAATTTATTAGATGATTTTTTGGTAACGTGGATAGATGCACCACCAACACTTTTAAAAAGTACGATCATTCCAGTTTGTTTTAGGCCTTCCTTACAAAAACTAGTAGTAAAATGGAATATATGAAAACAAGATTTAATTCAATATACCAGGAAACAACTCTGCTGTACAGTATTGGATAGAAAAGGTGTCCTACAACCAGATTTTAAAAACTGTAGGCCTTCTAAGCAGTATTTAGTGTGTAGGCAGCTTCAAAATAAGAGAATCCCACAGAAAATGTGAGATATTCAATGGTTCATATGGTAAACTACAAGTTAAAGAGAATAGTAAGCACAAGGCAATAGAAGAAAGAATGTGTCCCTACTCTGAGTATATAGCACAATAGGAAATGATGGAACGTTTTTTGTTTTCCTGTAGCTATGCCACCCAATTTTGGGCTTATGATGCAAACAAATGGAACTTTCAATAGCTCAGAACACTGACATATGACAATTAGTTTTGTAAGATTTTAAGCAGTTAGCGTAACAATATGACACAAGTACTCTAGAAGTGGTTTATGTTTGTCTTAAATATTATATATGGCAAGCTAGAAGTCAATATGTACTATAAAAGCAGTGCATGTCTTTTTGTACATTATGCACCATATGTGAATCTGCTCTGAAGGAGATTTGTCTGACAGATTGTACATATCATCTGAAGTCTAAAGTGATTTTTTTGACAGTGGATTTCTTATTTTTCCAGAAATACAGGTAGTAGGTGGGAATGGTCGAGTATGCATTAATACTTATTTAATTTATAGACTGTATTTATTTATTTGTTTATTTTATTTATTTATTAGATCATCGGTTTACAGACCTTTGAGTCAAAGACTCATTTATAAAGGCATCTCATCAAGAGAGCAATACATCATAGCAAACAAAAATAGTACAGTAAATAACGCTTAGATTAAAAAAGTAACCAGTGTTACAAGAATTCACTGGTGGTACAAGCTTGATAATAGGTAGATCACAGTAGTCATAATAAAGGTACACGAGTACCATGTCCGGTATATGATTTAGATGTTTGACTTGTTGCTTGTTTCACATCATATGACCATGCAGTGATGTACAAGAGTTGTTTTGATTTCTTAACAAAACATTCCTCTACTCTTTTCGAGAAACACAGAAAAATAGAATTTGATAGCAGATAAGGACAGCTTATCCCACCTAGTCTGCCCATTTCCCTACCTAATGGAGTTTGCCCCTTTAAGGGCAGACCAGGTTGTCCTGGTGCACCCATCCCCTCATGCTTAAGATGGTTTGTGCTCAGAAGGGGAGGGTGGAGGAAGGGGAGGAGCTAAGGGGCCAGAACAATGGACAGGCAAACAGGAAGGGGAGGGAAATAGGGAGGTACTTAAGGGACAGCACAAGGGGGCCTCAGTCACTTTTGCTGGAGTTTTTGATCTATTTGAGACTGCAGCATGTCAGATTGGCAAATTAATTGGAAGATTTGTGCAACAAGATACAGAGGTAAGAAAAAAAAGGAAAACAATAACAAATAGTATGGATGAAAAGGTGTTTTTTTAAAAAAAAAAAAGAAAAGGGGAAATGAGAAAAAGAAAAGAATATATAAAATGTATCCAGATAAATAAGAATATATGTATTGTAATTGAATGGACAGTAAGAGGCCAGAAAGTAGAAGAAGCTGTGGAGTCAAAAGAATGTGTAGAAGTAAAAGCACAGTTTAAGCTGGCGGCATGTGCAGGATATCAGGCATTTTGTGCATTCATGTTGGAGCGGGGTTTACATGCAGCAGGGTTAACAAAGCAGTTTATAAAGGAGGAGAAGCCGAGTTAAATGGTACAGGCAGCATTGTTCAGGAGTGATGCATATTGCAGCATTTGTGTAGACAATGTGTGGAATGGTGGAAGAGGGCCGAGTAAAAAAGGGGGCAGCGAGTGCGCTGTGGTACAGTGGATGAGGCATGGCACGAAAATATTGCAGAGTTTGCCGTTTTTAAAAATAAAGGGGAAACCCCAGTTTTCCTATATTCGTCAGCCCAGGGACTTGCTAGCAACTCAGACGATGATGGTGGCATTTGAACAAAGGGAAGAGTGGTTAAGGGTGGATGAAAGTGATGTGGGACAGGTCAAATGAGGCAAGGGGAATGCCAGGAAATGGTGGACCATGGTTTATTCAGTTGTTGTGGCCCAATGGAGCCTAGCAATGAGATCAAGAGGACAGGGTGCTGGAGAGGAGCGCCACGTGGCAAAGGCACGTTAGGAGGCCTGAGGGAGAGGCAGCTACGTGGGCATGACATCACACATATTGCATGGAGGCCTCGCGGTGAGCAGGGGACATTAGTAGATGTAGAGGACTGATGAGGAACTATGGGGACAAGGAGAGGAACCCCGGGGACTCCAGACAGGGTTCAGAGCAACAATTAGGGCTAGTGGCTACGGATAAGGGGGGTCCACATGGAGTTAGGCCACGAGGCATATTGCGTGACATCAAACGCCCACAGGAACATGGGCCCAGCCACAGTTGCCTGGAGAAAATGGGTAACAGGCTTCGTTGCAAAAAAAAAAAAAACAAGGCGGGAGACAACGCACACTTGGGGGTGGGGAGGGAGCAGCAAAGCAAGCAAAGTGCAAGAGGGAAGGGATGGCAACCAGAAGCTTGCAAAGGTGCATGGGAGGGAAGGCATGGGCCCAAAAGAGACCTCATCTGGAGGGAGGCTGGTGGGACACAAGGGGACATGAATCGAGGCAACCACGAATGGGAGTAGGCCTTAAGAAGGCAGAGCCCATCAAGGAGAGGGGTCGGAGTCAGGCCGCGAGGCCAGGGGGCACTACAAAAAAAAAGAGGGAACAAGGGCGAAGGACAGGCCCAGAGGGACATTAGATGGAGGCAGGCGACAGCATGAAAAGGGGGAGAGCCTTTATGCAAGGGGGAGATTCTTGGGCCGGGGAGCCACAAGAAAGGGCACCCAAGGAGCGTGAAGGTGGCGAGCATTCTGAGGCCTGCAGGAATAGTACAGGGGAAGAGATAGGGTTAGTGGAGTGGAAGTGAGGAAGAGAAGCCAGTGGCAAGCAGAAGAGCAATGTGGGTCACCCAGAAGGTGCCCATGGTATAATGCGAGGGAATATGACCACATGCCCAATTACAAACTGGAGACCAAGGGGGGTGGATCGTGTCCTGGTGATCAATGAGAAACCCCGGGGCAGACAACAGGGCACAACAAGTGGGGGACTTGCTATGAACAAGGAAGGGAGAAATGGATGGGTCACAAACAGATGACAAAGAGTGACAAGAGGCATTTCAAGAGTGAATGGGGTCCTTGACCAATGGCCGGACTGAGGATCAGGGGGAAGGGGTACAAAAAAAAAATTCGGATGATACAGTTATACAATTAACCTTATTTTCCTCTCATAGTTGTTGTTACAGGGTAAAGTGAAAGAGGACAATGGCACCTAAGAAGAGCAGGCCTTCAAAAGAGGAAACTTAAAAGGCGATAATCGAATTGGCGGAGAAAGCGAACAGGATGTGGGAGCTGGTGGAGGGAGAGGAACCAGGGAGACCTGGGGACAAGAGAAAGGAGGCCACAGTAAAGGGCGGCAAGGAAAAATGGCCAGCCAGAGGGCCGCACGGTACTGGAAAGGCAGCGCCGGTGGTAGCGGGGCCGGCCAAGACGGAGGACCCATTACCCCCGCAGCCTACGGTCACTGTGTCCCTGGTCCCCCACCCAGAAAAGGGTGGCATCTCCCAGGTTGAACCCAGTCACGATGCCCAGAATGGTTTGCTCTTTCCACAAAACCAAGCAGACCACACCCCTCCGCAGCCGCTGGGGGAAGCAAGAGGGACCTTGGAGGACTCCAGGCACGAAGGCCCGGACAAGGTCACAGGTAATACATCCAGTGCAGTGGGGGACAGTATAAGAGAATATATAGAGAAAATTGTAACGGCTTTAGGAGCAGGTGGAATAGGGCAGCTGGAATCGGCACTGGCAGAGATCAGGAAGGAGAAAGAAGGGACAGAAAGGAAGGAATAAGGAATGGAGAGAGAGGGAAAAGGGACTAGAGAGATAGGCACCCCTGGAATGAGGGTAGGCGAGCATGTGCCACTGACCATGAAGGAAAAAATTTGGAAAGGGGAATATGTGGACATATTCGCCTTGGTGAGCTGTGAGGCCGCCGCCAAGTATCAGGAAGCGGAGGGTATAGGCAAGAGTGAGATGACAGCGGCTATAGTGCTTTTAGGGAAGAAAGAGGAAGATAAGTTCACAAAAGGAAAAACTTGGGATAGATGGCTCCTAGGTTTCTCTACTTTCTCAGCCATTGTCATAGGAAAGAGACCGGAGTTAGGCATCCCACTCATTACCTATTCCCTGATAATTCGGAAAGCAAAGGCAAAGGGTGGGATGGGGTGGTTATACTACGATGAATCCTTTAGACAGAGAATGGCAACGTTTGGGGATGTGAGATGGGACACCAGACAGATAGATTTATGGATGGATTACATCACGGATCAGTCCACGCCCAAGGGGGAATGGGGCAAGAAGGGTTTTCGGGACCCAGAGATGCTGCTGGGCTTATAACAGAGCCTTTTGTTCTTGGCCTCAATGTCACTTTCGGCATGCGTGCTAAAGGTACAGGGGAGGCCACCCATCAAGCAGATGTAGAATGGCTGGGGGCCAAGGTGCACAAGGGCATGGGGGGCAGGGATTGGGCCAACAGTTTTTTCGAGAGGGTCAAGGATTTAGAGGCCAGACATGGAACAGGGGAGGATGGAGTAGGGGGAACACGATTAAGGGGGAACAGAGCCGATGAAGGGTGAGAGGCAGTCAAGAAGAGATAGAGGGAAAAGGGGGAAGGGCGGGGGACGGGTTAAGGAACAGTTCGAGATGGCCAGAACCCCCATCAAAGCTAGGATATGGGTGGGTTACATGGAGAAATATCCAGACACAATGGTGTGGGATATGATTTTGAAGGGTTTTTGCACCGGTTTTTCATTACAGTTTACGGGATCTAGGCAAGCAATGGAGGCCAGCATCCTAGGGTCAGTGAAAGGGAAGGAGGAGGTACTGAGACAGAAGATAGAGAAGGAGATAGCAGCGGGTAGAGTAGAAGGACCGTTTGATAGAAACATAGAAGCATAGAAACATAGAATTTGACGGCAGATAAGGACCGCTTGGCCCACCCAGTCTGCCCATTTCCCTACCTACTAGTAAAGCTGCAGATCCTAGTTAACCAGCAGCCTACTTCTTCCTACCCCCACCCCCCAGAACTGCCTTATGACTATCCCATGCATGCTTGAATTCCACCACTGATTTTGACTCCACAACCTCCTCCGGAAGGCCGTTCCATGCATCCATAACCCTCTCTGTGAAAAATACTTCCTTAAATTACATCTGAGCCACCCCCCTCTATCTTCAAATTGTGCCTCTTGTTCTTGTCACACTTTTTTGAAAGATGCTACTCTCTTGGACTTTGTTGATTCCCTTGAGGTACTTGAAAGTTCTATCATGTCCCCTCTCCCTCCTTTCCTCAGACTATACATATTAAGCTCCTTAAGTCTCTCTTCAGTATGTCTTCCAGTGCAGACTCTGCACCATTTTAGTTGCCCTCTTCTGGACAGCTTCCATCCTGTCTATGTCTTTGAAGATTAGGTCTCCAGAACTGCACACAGTACTCAGATGGGGTCTGACCAGCTGTCTGTACAGAGGATAATAACTTCCTGTTTTCTACTGGTGATGCCTCTCCCTATGCATCCCAGTATCCCCAGCCTCCTTGCTGCCTCTCACATTGCTTGCCCATCTTTAGGTCATCTGATATGACTACCCCAGGTCCCTCTCCATTTTGTTGTTGTTAGTATCTCACCCCATTATGTACTCTTCCTGGGTTTTTGTTTCCCAAGTGCATTACCTTGCACTTCTTAGCATTGAATCTAAGCTGCCATACATTTGACCATTCCTCTAACATACCAAGTCCTTCTCTTCCTTTCCACCCACCCTGTGCATCAACTATGTTGCAGATCTTAGTGTCATCTGCAAAGAGACATACTTTCCTTCCAGTCCTTCTGCAATGTAAGCTTATAATGACATTGAAGAGGACCGGTCCTAATACTGAACCCTGCGGTACCTCACTAGTAACCCTCCTTTCTTCTGAGTGGACTCCATTTACTATTAATCTCTGTGTCCTATTCTCCAGCCAATTCTTTACCCAGGCTGTCATCTTGGGACCCACACACAGGCTGGCTAACTTGTATATTAATCTTTAGTGTGGGACTGTGTCAAATGCCTTGCTAAAGTCTAGGTAGGCCATGTCCACAGCCCCTCCCTGATCTACTACTTTGGACACCCAGTCAAAGAAATCTATCAGATTCATCTGGCATGACCTTCCCCCTGTGAATCCATGCTGCCTAGGGTCCTGTGCCCCTCTGCCCTCTAGATACTTGACAATTCTTTCCTTTAGAAGTGATTCCATCATTTTCCCTATCACTGAGGTTAAACTAACAGGTCTATAGTTTCCTGCTTCTGCCTTGATCCCACTTTTGTGAAGGGGAATCACATCTGCCCTCCTCCAGTACTCGGGTACCACCCCATCCTCCCACGATTTGTTAAAAAGGGTAGTCAGTGGTGTCACTAGTTCTACCCTTAGTTCGTTTAGAATTCTGGGATGAATCCCATCAGGCCCCATTGCTTTGTCCACCTTCAGTTTTAAGAGTTCTTTCAGAAACCTTTCTTCTGTAAATGGGCCGGTATCAACTTCTGTATCCAGCATGTTACTACTCTTTGTTTTATGTACCTCCCCCTCTTTGTTTGTAAATACTGAGCAAAAATATTTGTTTAGTACCTCTGCCTTTTCACAGTCTCCCTCTGCCCACCCTCCCCCCTTTATTAAGCCTCACTATCCCTCCCTTGGTCTTCCTTCGCTCCCTGATGTACCTATAAAAGGTTTTATCCCCCTTCTTAACTGAGTTGGCTATCTTTTCCTCGGTTTGGGCCTTTGCTGTTCTGACTGCCTTCCAGCTTCCCTTTTGCTTTAACTGATACAGTTCTCTGTCCTGCTTCTTCTATGATTCCTTGTACTTCCTGAATGCTTTCTTTTCTCTTGAACCTTCACTGCTACTTCCTTTGAGAACCATAGTGGTTTTCACATCGTCTTGTTTTGTTTATTTGCTTCACACAAAGGCTCGTTACTTCTGTGATGGCTGTTTTATTATTCCCATTGTTCTTCCACCCTCCTTCCTGCCCATTTGCTAGTGCATTCCTTAGGCACTCACCCATTTTGGCAAAGTCAGCCCTCCTAAAGTCCAGTACTTTTGTCTTTGTATGGCTTGACTCTATTGCTGTGTTTATTGTGAACCATACTGTTCGATGGTCGCTAGTTCCCAGATGGCTACCCACTTCTACATCTGTAATCCTCTCATCTCCATTTGAGAGAATCAAGTCTACTATTGCTCCCTCTGAGTGGGCTCAGTACTAGTTGTCTAAGGCATGCCACCTGTAGGGCATCTAGAATAACTGCACTCTTCGAAGTGGCAGCTGCAACTGCACTCCAGTTAACATCCGGCATATTCAGATCACCCATCAGCAATATCTCCCCTTTTTCTGCCATTCTAAGTATACTTTCTAGCATTTCCCTGTCCATTTCCTCCACCTGAGAAGGGGGTCTATATATAACCCCTGTGCGTATTGTGGTGCCATTGCCTGTCTCCAAATTTACCTTCAGTGCTTCTTCTCCTCCCTGTTTACCCTTTTGTTCTGTTGCTTTTATTTCTTCCCTTATGTAAAGAACTACTCCTCCTCCTCTTTTACCCTCCCTGTCCCTCCTGTAGACAGTGTATCCTGGTATGTTTATGTCCCAGTCATGGTTTTGTGTGTACCATGTTTCTGTGACTGACAGATATCCAGATGTTCCTCCTCCATCAAGGCCACTAATTCAGGAAGCTTGTTACCCAGACTACGGGCATTAGTACTCATTGCTCTCCATTTTTTGATGGCTTTACCTTCTGTTGCAGCATCCCCCACTGACCCTTCTACCTCAGTCTTTTTCTCATTTAGTACCCTGTTTTGTAGGGAGGCTGGGATTTTCCTGCTGCTTGTCAGTGCCTCCCCTTTGACTAGTTTAAAAGCTTGCCAATGAAGCATTTAAACCGTTGCTCAAAGACTTGTTCCCTTCCTGGACAGATGCAGACCATCCTGCCAGTATAGGCTGGTGTCCTCCAGGTGGAACCCCAGTCCCCAATGAAGCAAAACCCTGTGCTCTGCACTTATTTTTCAACCATTCATTAAACTGCATGGTGCCAATTGCCCTTGCCTCCCCATGCTTTTGACAGGCAGCACCTCTGAGAAGGATACTGTAGTGCTACTGTCTTAGGTCCCTCCCAACTCTGCAATGTCCTCCTGCACTGCTCTAATCTCATGATGAACCAAGTCATTTGTCCCTAGGTGGACAATTACGTCCAGCTCGGAATCCTTGCAGCTGTTCACATGATCCTGAGGATGCGCTTCCTGTCCCTCCAAGCCATGGCACCAGGCAGGCATCTTACTTCATTTTTCCCAGCTCCCCAGTTCTACCCCCTAATTGGGTCCCCCCACCAGGGCTGCTTCCTTTCCTTTGGTGCCCTCTGTCTCGCTTCTGTGGGCCTCCTGGTGACAAGATATCATCAGTCTTCTCTGCGGGTGCATCCATGGGAGCTATGCTCCCCAGAATGGTGTATGGATTGTGGAGTGGAACAATTGACTTGGTGTGCCTCTGTTCCACCCTCCTCACCCTCCCTGAGCCCACTGTGGTCCAACTGCTGTGCTTTCTTCGCAACCTCTGAGGTAGTGGTGGTGGCGCTAGTGCACCCTGGATGGGGGAGGTTCCTTTCTACTGTCCAGTGTGGCCTGGGGAAGGTTTCTTACTACTGTCCAGTGCGGCCTGGGGAAGGTTTCCTTACTACTGTCCAGTGTGGCCTGAAGGCGGGCAACTTCCTCCTCCAGGGCAGACAGTTGTCTCCAAATAGGGCAGCATCTCAGCCTCCAGAAAGACTCCCAGAAGACTGCTGCCCACAGCCATTACATTGCACTACTCCCACATGTTTATCTAGTTTTTTATTGTATTTGTGTGTGTGTGTGTGTGTGTGCAGCGTGCGTGTGTGATTTGTTATATAGAAATATATATATATATATATATATATATATATATATATATATATATATATATATATATATTATACAACGTGTATGCTTATATTATCAGTGCAGTGTGCTAGAGAGGATATGACAGAGAAATGCACCTTGCACTCGAGGAAATGATGTCAGAACCTCAGGTGTAAAGGAACTATTTCCAGGGTGTGTGGGGTGAGGGTGGGGAAGGGGTTGGGCCTAAACTGTGTCCTCACAAAACAATCGACTAAAAGCTCTCACCCACTGCTGCGATGAGTGCCTTCCTGTCAGCAAGATACCCTACACAACAATTTGACAGAGAAAGTACCCTGCTAATCAACCCCCCATTGCAGAACATGCGGGTATCACCATTGGGTCTGGTACCCAAGAAACGGTAAGGGGAATACAGAGTGATTCACCACCTGTCCTATCCAGAAGGAGAGTCAGTCAATGATTTCATCAGTGAGGAACACAGTAAGGTGACTTATGTGACACTAGAGGATGCGGTCTGGATGATCCAGGCCACGGAGGAGGCATGGATGGCTAAAACAGACATTGAGTCTGCTTTCAGACTGCTTCCTGTCAGGAGGGAAGATTAGGACCTATTGGGCTTCAAAAGCAGCAGAAGATACTATTTTGACAAAGCAATGCCAATGGGTTGTTCCATGGCATGTGCTACATTTGAGGCTTTCAGCACCTGTTTACAGTGGATATTTCAAGAAAAAACAGGTTATAGGATGGCCATACATTATCTGGATGATTTCCTATTCATTGCAAGAGGGAAAAGAGAGACGCAAAGGATGCTGGGTAAATTCCAGGGAATGTGTCAAGAGTTGGGGGTACCACTAACCCCAGAAAAGACAGAGGGGTCCAGCAGGGTTATAGAATTTTTGGGTGATTGAGCTAGACACCCCGAACAAGGTATTTAGACTACCGGTTAAGAAAGTCAATAAGCTGAAAGAACTAATACAATTGCACACCAGCAGGAGATGGGTACAGCTAAAGCAGGTACAACAGGTGCTGGGGCACTTGAACTTCATCTGCAGGGCCATCGGGCCAGGGAGGACATTCACAAAGAGGTTAGCCAGGGCTACAGCAGGGGTCACCAGACCTCACCACTAGGTAGACTTAACGTGAGGGTTAAGGAAGATTGTAAGATTTGGGAAAAATTCCTTAGGGAGTACAATGGGTGCTCATTCTGACAGGAGGAATGGCTATACAACACAGATCTCGATCTATACACAGATGCAGCCGGGGGTCTGGGCATGGGGGGGGTACATGAGAGGTAAATGGTTCGCAGAACCATGGCCAGCCAGTTTGGTGCAGGAGGGAAAGGTGAGAGACATTACATTGCTAGAGATCATGCCCATATGGGCGTGTACTTTGGTCTGGGGGAGGAACTAAGGGATCAAAAGGTAACCTTTTGGTGTGACAATAGAGCAGTGGTAGATGTGTTTAACAACAGGGGAGCCAGATCAGACACAGTCATGCAGGTATTATGACAATTAGTTTTGAGGGCATTGCAACTAAATATGTTGTTTAGAGTGCAACACATAGAAGGGGTACACAACACGCTGGCTGACAACCTTTCCCGTCTGCAGCTGGACCATTTTTCAGAGGCTGGCACCAGCAGCAGAAGAATTAAAAACACCCATACCAATGAACATCTGGGACGTTGGCAGGAAGGAGCAGAACTGTTGTTCTGCAGCTCATGGGCGCCTCGGACTCTGAGGGCCTACAATGGGGCCTGGCGAGTGTTTCAAACATTCAGGACACAGCACCAGATGGAGGTAAGTAGGCCACTCACAGAGGAGCAGTTGGGAATGTTCACAGTGGAACAGTGGCGGAAAGGCACACAGCCCACACCACAATGGGAGTTTACCTGGCTGGGATTAGTCTTATCTGCAGTCTGAAAGGGTGGAGGGACCCGACAAAAACACTGCTCATCAGAAGAATGATGCAAGGATGGAGCAGGTTAAGACAGGGATCAACAGATAGTAGGAGGCCTATAGGGGAACACTGGCTGATAAGGCTGAAGGAGGTGCTCCCAACAATATGTAGATCACAGAGCGAGGCCCAGCTGTTTCACACGATTTATGTGATAATGTTCGCAGGAGCCATGAGGGTGAGTGAGGTGGTAGGACATGGGAGAGATGACGAGGAAGGGGAGCTAGACTGGGAGGACATAACCTGAGGGGTAACCGAGATACAGATCAGGATTAGGAGGTCTAAGACAGACCAAGGTGGAAAAGGTTGCATAGTGATGCTAAAAAGTCAACCAGAGGGCACAATATGCCCGGTACAGGCACTGTGGGTTTTCACCGCAGAGCAGGGGAACAGGACAGGAAAATTATTTGTACACGGGGATGGTAGAAGATTGACTGGCTACCAAGTCATGGCAATACTGAAAAAGGGCATGCAATTCATGGGAGAAGACCCAGCTAATTATTCTTCCCATTCCCTGCGTATTGGGGCTGCCTTACAGTTGGCGGCGGCAGGCGAGACAGTGAGCAAGATATTGGAAAAGGGACGCTGACGATCGGCCAGTTATAAAAGATACATTAGAGCACTGAAATAAAAAAATAAATAAATAAACAAAAACACAAACTAGGTAGATATAGAGAGATATATAGTCAGACATAAGGGGATTATATGGGGCAGGAAATGGGAACAGGCAGGGAAGGGGCATGGGAATGGGGGGATGAATGTGGAGACAACACTATGAGCTGGTATAGTAATGAATTTTTCTTGCACCCCATAGGTAGAGGGAGGATCACGAAAGTATGGATCTGCGGCCATTCCTACATCTATTGGGCTGGAAAGAAAGAGAAGAAGGCTGGGGAAGGCAGCTATACCAAGATGTGAGAAGGTGTAGGTTGTTTGGCATGGGATATGGGGATGAGGTGGGCTCAGCTGCTTCCACATTAACAGAACTCAGGGCAGCGGCCAGTGCCAGACCTAATTATAATACATTTGGGAGGCAGCGACCTGGCAGGCAGGCCATGGGTGGACACATACTTACAAATAAAAAAGGACTTAAGAGCTATACAGCAGTGGTGGCCACAAGTGTACATCGCTTGGTCAGATATGATACCAAAGAGAGTGTGGAGGCAAGAGCACAGCCACAGAGCAGTAGAGAGGGCCAGGAGAAAGATGAATAGGAGGGTTGGAACATTGGTAAGGCAGATGGGAGGACAGATGATACTGAGAGGGGGGTAGAAGAATGGGTGGATGAATTTTACAGGTCAGATAGAGTGCACCTGTCAGATATAGCTATAGGCATGTTCAATACACAAATGATGGGATTTATAGAAGAATGGAGGAGACAGACAAACAACGGGTTTTAAAAAAAAATATATATAATAATAATAACATAGAGGAAGAATAAGAGACATGGATGGTAATGGAGCTCCCCTGAAGGAAGGGGGAAGGCTACCCTAGAGAAGGGGGAAGCCAGTCATCCAACACAAGCTGGAGACTGGCTAGTGGGGAAAAGGGAAGGGAGGAGGGGAGGGGGGAAGGAAAAAAGAATAACACAAGAAGAGAAGGAAGATGAAGGAAAAAGCGGTCTCGGTTTTCACCGTTACCTAACGGAAAAGGAGAAGAAGAAGAAGGCACCCAGGTTTTCACCTGGGGGAAGAATAATCAGAGATTGATGTATGGAGTGAATAAACAAAATGTTGGAAATATGATAATAAAGGAATGGAATGGAATATGGAATGATGAATCTAAATAAATTAATTGCCAATCTGAGCACAACAACAAACAATGGTGTCTGTCTTTTGTGGAGGAAGAGGGGGGAATCCGGGACAATGGATATGCTGCAGATTCTAGTTAACCAACAGCCTACTTCCTCCTACCCCCCACTAGAATTGCCTTATGACTGTCTCATGCATTCTTGAATTCCCCCACTGTTTTTGACTCCACGACCTCCTCAGGAAGGCTGTTCCATGCATCCACAACCATCTCCATGAAAAAATACTTCCTCACAATACCTCTGAACCATCCCTCTCTATCTTCAAATTGTGCCCCCTTGTTCTTGCATATCTCTTTTTCTGAAAGATGCTACCCTCTTGGACTTTGTTGATTCCCTTGAGGTACTTGAAAGTTTCTATCATGTCCCCATCTCCATGCACACACCAACAAGCATCAGGGGTGTGCCTTGGGGTTGTCAGCCATAATGCTCACCCCATTCCATAAGTAAATAAGCTGAGATGAGTACAGTATAGGAGAATGGGGTGAACGTTATGGCTGACGACTCCAAGGCACCCCCAATGCCTGTTGGTGTGTGCAGGGTGGGGGTTGGGTGTTAGGGTTGGAAACCCAAACGTCATATTTCCCTCCTTTTTACAGTTTGATTTCAACCCTAACTGATGCATTAACATCATTTTTTTTTTTTTGCAATGAATTTCCTTACTTTTGAGATAGTGTAACCGTAGTCTTATTTGCCTGTGGTAGCGCAGTGCCCTTTGGGCTCTGCACTCCCATCCCTCCATAGATGTGTATATGTATGTCATTGTGGAAGGGCCCTGCACTCCAATTTATTGGACAACAGTGACCAAACTGCCAGCATAGCCATCTTATTACCCCACCTCATGTACCTGATACAGAACATTTTCAAATCCTGGCCAAAACATAATCTGTGCAACTACAATGCCATTCTGCGCTACAGGTGCGAAAACACATTTTGGCCAGGATTTGAAAAATGACAGCTGTGACACTCATGAGGTGGGGTAATAAGAAGTGTATGTTGATAATCTGGGGTTAACGTTTTTAAAATTTCCAAAGTTATGAGCGTGCATAGCGAAATTGCAACAAATGGTCATAACTTTGCCATTTTTGCATATTTTGACCCCAGATTTTCAACATAGCCTTCTCATGACCTTGCCTCATGAACAATGTGACTTTTATTAGACAAATCCCACCCAAAAGGTGAATTCACCAAATGACCGTGAATTCATCTGTCAGGCGGGAGTTACATAACGACAGTCATATTGTCCGTGAGGTGGGGTCCTCAAAATGCTATGTTGAAAATTTGGTGTCTAAATATGCAAAACTGGCAAAGTTATGCACCAAAGTTGAAAATCCCATTGAAATACATTGATTTCCCATACAAAAAAATATATTTTTCCGTGGGTCATCATATGAAACAAGATCTTTTTTTGCATGACACCAATATGTGGCGGAGTGGACATGTACCTTTCTTCTGCCTTACAGTATGTTCCTTTTATCTCTGTTTCTTCCCCTTCCCCTTCCACCTTTAAATTTAACCTCATAAAAATCTCACTCCCCTTCTCCCTCCCCCTACCGGGTCATAATGTTGCACGTTTAATAACGTACAACATTATGGCTAACTCAGTACAGCTCTGCACTAGTGAGCGAATGGTGCAATACCATGTATACTGCTGTATGTGGTATTGCACCATTCTCACTCTCCCAGGCAGAGGATAACACCTCTGCTGGGAGTGGGTTCTGCCAATCAGCTGCTGTGGTACAACGAACTGAGCCACAGCAGCAGGGAACCCAGGCAGTGCTTTTGGGACTGGGTTTGATTCCCAGTCTCAGAAACTTTTATTTTTTCAATCTTTGTGCGCTCCCCGACTTGAACCCCCCCCCGAGTTGAGAAAATATATTGGGATGGCTCGAAGGTGCAGCCCCCCCATAACAGGGGTGTGAGAGGCAGAGCCCCACACTGGGATAGGTGATATAATGGCAAGAATCTCGACTGTATTGGCAGTGCAATCTTGCCATGCAGCATAGTATTGTAGTTATGACCCGTGCCCTTCCTCTCCATCTTTGTTGCTGGTGTATATTACTGCCCTGGCATAACTCCTTCCACTGTTACTGAACTTCTCTCCACTCCCTCCTCTCATGCCTCCACCGGGGAACTCCTCATTCTTGGGGACTTTAATGAAAATTGGCTCGCCCGTTCTAATATCAAACTCTGTGATAACATCAAATCCCTTAACCTCTCCCACCTAATTTCTGATCCTACTGACTTGGACCTTTAAACTTTAAACCACAATCTTCTGGACTGGGCCCTCACCTCACACCCCCATAGAATTACTGCATTGGGCACCCTCCCAGATGCCCTCAGTGACCATCATATGGTGTACTGCATTTGCAAGGTTCATTGCCCAAACACCCCACCACAATTCATCCTGATTTGCTCTTTCTGTTCCTTTGACCTCTCCTCACTTCACGAGGATCTAGTAGCTACAGACTGGCCACCTACTGTATATCCACTGCCAGCTCCATGGATGTAGCGTTAAACTTCTCAACATGCTTCATGTCCATTTGGGATCATCACACCCCGCTTAAGAAAACCAGGATCTGAGGCTCTCACCACCCCTTGATCTCTGCTGAGCTAGTAACCTGCTTGTGGGCATATGATCAGGCCTGGAAGGTTCACAAATCTTCTGGGTTCCCTGCTGTTTACCACAGATATTGAACTTTATGCAATGCCTGCACCAGGGCAACTAAACTCACCAAGGCTGATTATTTTACTTCCACCTTCCAAAACAACAGTAACCACCCATCCAAGTTTTGGAAGGTCATCCACTCCCTTTTCTCCCCTCCCACCAAGTCTGCCCCCTTTCCTTTAGGTGAGTGGGGCCACCATCTCAGAACCCTCTGATGTTGCTGCTGAATTTAACAACTTCTTTATCACCTGTGCCTCCACCCTCCGCTCCTCCCTTCCGTCCTCCTTCCCTCCTCTCCCCCCTCACCCTATACCCTCCTCCTCTTTCTCCACTGTTTCACCTGCTAAAGTCCTTAAAGCCCTACTTGCTCTAAACCCTACAAAGGGCACTAGTCCAGATGGTCCTGACCCAAAGCTCTTGCACCTCTCTGCCTCTGCTATTTGCCACCCTATTGCTCTACTCCTCAACCTCTATTTCTCTCAGGCTTCAGTTACCTCTTCCTGGAAATCAGCCACTGTCATTCCCCTCCCTAAGGGTGGTGACACCTCAGCTCCAGACAACTACCACCCTATTTCTCTTCTCCCTACCCTTGCTAAACTCCAACAGCATGTGGTACTCTCTCAACTCTCTGCATTGCTTGACTCCTCTTCCTTCCTTCCTCCTTCACCCCTTTCCAGTCTGGTTTCCATAAATCTCACTCTACATCTCCCTCCCTCCCTCCTCAGGCTCACTGATGCCATCCTGTCAGGTATGGACCAGGGCCTGGTTACCTCTGCTATCTTCATCAATCTGGCCAAAGCCTTCGACACTGTAGCCTACCCCCTCCTCTTAGCCCAGATCTCTGATTCTATGCTCTGTACTCACTCCACAGATTGGTTCCATTCCTACCTCATGGACAGAACTCAAGCTGTCACAGTTAGCAACTCCCTGTCCCCCCATCCTCACTGGTGTCCCCCAAGGCTCAGTGCTCAGACCCATCCTCTTATCTATCTTTCTAAATTCCCTCCCCTCTGCATGTACATCTGCATCCATACACATGTATGCTGATGACACTGTCATATTTGCCTCAGGTTCCTCCATACCAGACCTGACAAGTAGACTCCAACTGGCTTTCATCCATATCAAGCACTGGTTCAGGTCAAATCAGCTATCCTTAAATGTGAAAACAACTGTATCTATGACTTTTACCAGACAAAAACTCTCTAAACTGCCAACCCTGCCCTCCTTTGACACTCTGGATGGGACTAGCCTTGAAAATGTCACAACTTTCAAGTACCTAGGAGTTTGGTTCAACAGTCACCTAGACTTCTCTGCTCATGCAGACTACTTACACAAAAAGCTCAACCTAAACTTGGTGCGCTGTATAGGAACTGAGGGTGCATCCTTCTACCGACCGCCAGAGCCATTATGCAGAGAATGATTCTTCCCCTCATTGACTACAGCGACACTATCTATGCTAGTGCTCCCAAGTCTAGTCTGGCCAGACTGGATCCACTCTTCCACTCCTTCTGTAGGTTTTCCCTGGATTGCTCCCCCCCTCTGGATCCACTACTCCACCTTTACACCTCTCTCTCTCTCTCTCTCCTTTCCCTCCCTTGAAGCCAGACAGCTTGTTTATTGCTCCTCCCTTATTTCCAAGTACTGGCTGTGCTCCCTCATATCCTACCTTATGTCACTTCCCTCCTCTCTTCAAACTCCTCCTACTCTCTCCATAGCTCTCATATCTGCTCTCTAACTCTCCCATCCAGGCAGACCTTGGCTGGGCAAGCTACTTTCTCTTTCCGCCTTCCCAAACTCTGGAACTCCCTCCCTGGCCCTATTCATTCTGCAACCTCCATCCACTTCTCCTGCAGTATTATATGTGATTACTCCACCCCTCCTGCAACTGCCCCTGACCCCCCATTATTTCCCCCATAGCTTCCTCTTCCTGGCTCTCCACCCCCTTCCCTCCCCATCCTCTGACTCTCATACTACATATCTCACCCCCTCCTCCCTCCCACCCATTTCCTCTACCTCCTCTACCTGCCCACCCTAATTCTGGAGCTCCTTGTCTCCTTCCTATGATGTGCCTTCTCCTCCCCCCGCCACTCTTAGCCACTTGCACTAACCTGGTTCATCCCCTATTCTTGTAGGCAAATGCTACATACTACTGTTGTTACAATTTCTATAAATAATCCCTATGTATATGCTCTTGTACATTCAATGTATATTACTCGATGTTTAATTTATGATATATTGCATAAAAGCATGCCTTAATATGAGTGTACATTCTCTGTAAATATTTTTACACTGTATAGATAAGTATTTCTCCCTCTACCCTCTCCCCCAGGAAACTTCTGGAAATGAGTTGTTTATGGCTCAGTATGTCTCTCCTGGTGAAACTTTTGAAATAAATAAATAAGTAAAATATGAAAAAAGAATTTCAGTGTTAAATAAAACACATTTTAAGCGTATTTCTCAAGCAGTAAAGTGCAGAATGCACCTAAGAGGATCCTAATAATAATAATAATAACTTTATTTATAAAGCGCCTTTCAAAACCAAGGTGCTGTACAGAATATAAAATAACCACATATAAATACAGCATTAATATTCATAAAATCCACTTAAAATAACAACTAATCCAACAAATATCAAGATTACAACATAAAATGTATGGCTAAAGCTATCAGTCAACATTTTCTGGGAATGCCTGCTTATATAGATAGGTTTTAAGGGCTGACTTAAAACTTTGGATGGTCATGCACTCTCTCACCCAACGAGGTAGAGAATTCTACAGGATAGGGGCTATGTAAGAAAAAGACTGAGCCCCAGATATCTTGAATTGCACCCTGTGAATCTCTAGCAATCCCTTGTCAGTGGATCGAAGCAGGCAGGAGGGGCAGTGGGGCAAAGGAGATCTTTCAGGTAGCGGGGTCCCTGGTCATGTAGGGCTTTATAGGCCAGAAAGCTGACCTCGAAGGTGATCCACCCCCTTATAGGCTGCCAGTGCAGTCCATGGAGCACAGGCATAATGTGGCTGGTCCTAGAAGTCCAGGTCATGAGCCTGGTTTCCGCGTTCTGCACCAGCAAGCTACTTGTGTTGATTTATCCCAAGAATATCATTTTTGGGGGTTTCCAAATTTGAATTTCTCAGGCAAAACTGAAAACAAGATGGCAGCCATATGAAAAAGGAATTTTCTCATACAAAACAGGATTCCTTTTTCGTTTCACACAGCTATATTTTAGTGCTTACTGAGCATGCTGAGGAACATATTTTTCAAAATTTTAAAATGCAATAACTTAAAAATGGTTTATTATTTTTTAGCAAGCCTAGCAAAAGGCACATCTGTGAGCTAATCACTTTCTGTCCTGAAAATTTCAGACCAAGATTTCAAAACATCTGGGCTGTAGGCAAGTTCAAAGAAAAATCCCAGCAAAGTCAATGAGCGACAAAATGCCTTTTCACCTATCCGGAATGCGAAAACCACACATTTGACCAGAATGTAACTTGTCATATCCAGAGATCTCCCATGGCTGACAGTGCATGCCAATTTTCATGCAAATCGGTTGACAAGTTCAAAAGTTATTGACGTACAAATTTTTGAGTTAAACATTGAAGTGCCTACTGAACCATAACTATAGGGGAACGACTGCGCCCCAATAATATCTTTTTTATCTTCTGTTTTATGTTTGTATATGGATTTATTTATATTTATTAATATTTAAATTATCACTAGCCATATAATTTGTGACTGTTATGTTGCTTGTTGTGTAAGACACTTAGAGCCTCCAGGGAAGGGAGCCCTGTTAATAAATATACTACAACTACTACCAGTGTTTATTCCAATTGAAGCTCATGCTTGCTCAACTGAGCTGTAAAACTGCAATATGTGGGAGGTAGGCAGTCAGTTGAGGCTTCTAGACAGTCCAAGAGGTGCTAAACATTCACAGGTGCAGATTTCTTATCAGTCTCAAACTTTTCACACAGCACCTTTACAGTAGTCTCTAGAATTCTAATTATTTCCAAGTTGCCCAGAACAGATGCAGCCACATGTCAGGGCAATGCATCTGCCTCCACATGATTCAGTCCATTCTGATATTCAGCAAAGCAGTTATAAGCCAACAAGTCTGATAACCATTTATGTTCAACAGTGTCTAACTGTGCCATGGTCTGCACATACATCAGTGGGTTATTGTCTGTCTTAACAGTGATGTGAGCCCCATACAGACTGTTAGCCAGTCAGGGTTACTATAGGTGATTACATCTTCATTCATTCATTCATTCTTTTGCATCTTCATTCATTCATTCATTCATTCATTCTTTTGCAAGTCACTGTAGAGTGAGCATGATTGCTCCACCATGGAATGGTTTTCTGTTTTTTTTTTAGTTTTTTTTCCTTCTTTGGAGACTTGGAGGGATGAGGGAGGTTAGGTGGGTGGATGCTATGACAAGATGTGTTTACTCAGATGTGCTGGATGAAATTATCATGTGACCGGTGGCAGGAAGTGTCACCTAAGTTAAGGCTGCTGTCTGCCTGCTACAATAATAAGTTTTATAAAATGGGCTAACAAATCCCAAGGCACTGATTGGCTACAACATCATCTGAGCCGTGTCCTTATCAGATGATATTGTAGCCAACCGATACTACTGCCCACCGACAAGCCAAATGACCAAAAAAATTAATGAGCTCTGCCAAGCATTAACAGAAAGTTGACTGGCAAGAGCTCACTGAAAGCGGGCAACACAACATCACTCGCGGGACAGCACTGTGCATTCAATAAGATATCGTGACTCACTACATTGAAGCAAAAAAATGGTACCTCATATATGAGTCTCTTTGGCTTGTCTGCCCCTGCCACCATTACCAGCTTTTGAAAGGGACGCTGACAAACGGTGAAAAAACCGAAAGCGGTATTTTTTTTCAAACCGTGGCAAATCCAGCGAAAGCCACCTACCCGACACACCATCGCCAAGCAGCAACGAAGCAGTGCAGTGAAGCAGTGTTCTTCAGACACTCAGCAGGCACTCGCTTTACTATTTTCAAATAAATAACGATCCAAATATTGCCAAAAAACGAAACCAGGAAACTGGAAGAAATATTGTCAGTCCTTTTCTACGGTGTCTGCTGAGGGACACGCTCGCTCCCAGTCAACAGACACGCTCCTCTGTTAATACTTCAATTCCCGAAGTAAACACAGGCAAACAAAGAAATAATAAAAAAAACAATAAAAAAAAGACATACTGTAAATGTATGAGTAACTTTTTCTGTGCGGGGGGGGACACAATAAATACATTGCACAGAAACTTAATACAAGGGACTATTTTTTCACTGTTTTCACAATTTTAAACCTATTCTTATATTTCTCTATTTTTTTTTTTACACATTAAAAAAAAATTACTTTACAAAGGGCCCATTTTATAAGCGCAATAACACACTCCGAGGGTGTGGGTTTGCTGATAAAAACACGCCCTAGGGGCATAAGGCACTGGCGCGCAAGCGCCTCATGCCTTAGTACACCCATAGGCGTGCTCTTACTGTGCATGAACTACACCTCATCATGTGTTATTGCTCACATATACTCATTGGAAAAAAAACTTTGCATAGGTTGTGAGTGGAGGGAATGAGGCAGGGTGGGGGTTACTCACTTAGAAACATAAAATTTGATGCCAGATAAGGACTGCTTAGTCCTTCTAGTCTTCCCATTTTCCCTACCTGCTGTAACACCGCAGACCCTACTAGATCACTGGTTTACTCCTCACCACTTCCTTACCGCTAAGGTTCCTTTATGCCTATGCCATACCTTCCTGAATACCATTACAGTTTTTGCCTCCATCACCTCTGCTGGGAGACTGTTCCTGGCATCCACCACTCTTTCTGTGAATAAGTACTTCCTTGCATCTCCCCTGAGTCTACCCCCCCAACTTCATAGCATGATCCCTTGTTCTTGAGCATCTTTTTTCTGAAAAAGGCTTCTCTCTTAAACCTTATTTATGCCTGTGAGGTTTTTGAAAAATCTATATCATATACCCCCTCTCCCTCCTTCCTTCCAGAGTGTACATTTTGAGGTCTTTCAGTCTCCTCTCATAAGGCTTTTGATGCAGACCCTACACCATTTTAGTTGCCCTTCTCTGGACCTCCTTTGCTCTGTCTACGTCCTTCTGGAGATGTGGTCTTCAGAACTGGACACAATACTCTAGGTGAGATCTCACCAGTGTTTTATACAACAGTATCACCACCTCCCTCTTTCTGCTGGTGATACGACTCCCTATGCACACCTAGTATCCCACTGACTCTTCCCACTGCCTTGTCATATTGTTTGGCCACCTTTAGGTCATCAGATATGATTATCCCCACGTCTCTTTCCTGTTTGGTGGTCACCAGTACCACTCCCCCAATTTTGTACTCCACAACTGGGTTTCTGCTCCCCAAGTGCATGATTTTGCACTTCTTTGCACTGAAACTTAGTTGCCACACTCTTGACCACTCTTGAAGATTTCTTAGATCCCTACCCATTCTCCCTCCAGAGTGTCTACCTTATTGCAGATCTTAGTGTCATCTGCAAAAAGGCATACCTTCCCTTCTGGCCTTTCTGTGATGTTGTTAATAAAGACATTAGTCACCCTCCCTTCCTCAGAGTGAACTCAGTTTACCATCACCTTTTGTTGCCTATCCCCCAACCAATTTCTTACCCAGTTTACCACTTCTGAAACCTTGCTTGACTGCCCAGCCTGTTTATGAGTCTCCTGTGTGGAACAGTGTCAAAGGCCTTACTGAAATCTAGGTAGGCCACATACACCACTCCACCTTGACTTAATTCCGTGGTCACTCAGTCAAAGAAAACTATCAGATTTGTTTGGCATGACCTCCCCTAGTGAATTCATGCTACCTCAGATCTTGTAACCTACTGGATTCAAGATATTTCACAGTCCTTTCCTTCAGTCGTGATTCCATTAATTTCCCCAACTCTGAACTCAGACTGACTGGTCTGTATTTGCCGGTCTCCTCCCTGTTACAGAAGTGGGACTACATCTGCCCTCCTCTAGTCCTCTGGGAAAACTTCCATCTCCAGTGAGTGGTTGAACAGGACTGTCAAAGGTGTAGCCAGCACCCCTCTGAGCTTCCTCAATATCCTTGGATGTATCTAATCTGGCCCATTGCCTTGTCCACTTTCAGATTTGTGAGTTCCTTCAGGACTCTCTCCTTGGTAAACGGACTAGTGTCCACCTCCCTTTCTTCGATGCCCCTGACACTTATCTGCAGTCCCTCATCTTCCCTTTCCTCAGTGAGCACTGAACAAAAGTATTCATTCAGGATGACTGCTTTTTCCTTGTTCCCATCTACACTCCCCCTTCCCTTCTTGGCCCTTACAATCTCTCTCCCCTGGTCTTTCTCCTCTTGCTTACATACCTGAAAAATGTCTTGTCCCCTTTCTTTACTGACTGGGCTATTTTCTCTTCCATTTGTACCTTTGCACTCTTGATGACTTTCCCTGCCTCTCTCTTCTTCTCCTGATGCACCTCCCTATCCTCCTCCCTCTGTGTCTCCTTATACCTCCTGAATGCTAACTTTTTTGCCCTTTCCATCCCAGCCACCTCTTCTGAGAACTATAACAGTTTCTTTTTTCCACTTTTTTTTGGCTTACTTGCCTGATGCAGAGGTTTGCTTCCTTCACTATTCCCGCTTTTAGTTTCACCCACTGTTCCCCCACTAAAGCCAAGTTCCCCCTCCCCATGGGAACCCTGAGGTATTCCCCATCTTTGTAAAATTGGCCCTCCTGAAGTCCAGGATACTTGCCTTTGTTCGTTTTTGTGTGGTTCACTTCTGCCACAGTTCTTATATTGAACCATACTATACGGCAACAGTTTTAAAACTTTGTCATAGTGAGCCTCCCCTAAGCCATGGAAAAGATCTTGAGCCTCCCCCAAAATACTGAAATATTTTTGGTCCTCCCCAGAGAAAAATAGCTTACTTTTCACAGGTACATCAGGAATAAATTGAAACCTCTTTGCATAGCTGGCTCTCAGGTTGTTAAGCTTATTGTACCGCCCCCCCCAAAAAAACTGGACAACCTACTTGCTCCAATATTTTGACTCTTAAACCATTGTTACCCCTTACTGCCATACCTTCATGGAGCAGCTGCTTTTTCTGTTTCCCCTCTAACTGGAATAATCTTCCTGCTGACATCTGCCTCTTCCCCTCTCACCCTGCTCTTAAGCTACTTCTCAGGGATCATTTTGCTCCCTCCTGCTATTATTCCTAGCACCTGTGTGGTTGACTCCTGTATTTGGACAGTTCTGCTGCCAGTCTAATTGATCAATTGTTCCTCGCATTGTTTATTGTTCTTAATTTGTTTGCACTTTTATTCATTTTGTATCGCTTGAGTGTTTTGCAGTTACATTTTGAATTGTATTCTCTCACTACCCTTCCCTGGGTACACCTGAAATAAACCATGGTTCAGTGTACAGTATCTTCCCTGGTCACAGACTTCTTAATAAATACATAAATCCACCTACTATTATCCTTCTTCAGTTTGTTTTATCCCTTCACACAAAATCTATACAGTTCAATAGTGAAATATAATACTTTTTAAGATGTGCTTGCGCCTCCCTTGGAATGCTTGGGGCCTCCCCAAGGAGGTTGGCCTCACCCTTTGAGAACCCCTGCTATACGGTGATCACTGGTCCCCTGGTGGCCACCAACTGTAATGTCTGTAACACTGTCAACATTGATGAGTACAAGGTCCAATATTGCTACCTCATGAGTGGGCTCCTTTACCAGTTGCCTGATGAACACCCCATGCAGGGAGTCCAGGATGTCCCTCCTCCTAGCTGAAGCTACACCTGTGATGCTCCAATCTACATCTGGCAAACTGAAGTCCCCGTCGGCAGCACCTCACCCTTATTTGCCATCTTTTGGATGTCTTCCACCACAACCTTATCCATCTCCATCCCCTGTGCTGGACGTCTGTAGATTACACCAATGTGAACAGCAACTCCATTCTCCATCTCTAGGGTGACCCACAGTACATCCTCCCTCCTCCCTCCCTCCCTGTGTTCCCTTTATCTCTTTTTCTTATGCTATCCCTCATGTAAACAGTCATTCCTCCCCCTTTCTTATACACACTGTACTTCCTGAACAGAGTATAGCCTGGTATGGCTATATCCCAGTCATAGTTCTCATTGCACCATGACTCGGTAATGGAGATATGTCCAGGTCAGCCTCTGCCATAATGGGCACTAAAGCCAGGATTTTGTTTCCCAGATTTTGACCATTTGCACACATGGCCTTCCAAATTCTGCTACAACCCTGCTTGTCAACCCCTCCCTCTTTTCCCTTTTGCCAGCTCTCCTTACCCCCCTCTGCCCTCATTCCCAACCATCTTCATTTCTACCATTTTGTTATTCTTGTTAGGTACCCTTGGGGATTTCCATCCATCAGGATTCTCCCTACTAACTACTTCAGCTTGCAGGTGGGGCAGTTTATGTCTCCCTGTTTCCTCCTACCACCACCACCCTGCTAGTTTAAATGCTTGCTAATCTAACATTTAAACTGCTCACTGAGGACTGTGGTTCCCCTTTCAGATAGGTGCAGGCCATCTCCCCTGTACAGGCCTTTATCCCTCCAGGTGTGACCCCAGTCTCCATTGTAGCTAAATCCCTCCTCTCTGCACCACTCCTTCAACCACTGGTTGAAGCTCCTGGTAAAAAGTACGTGACCCCCCCCAACCCGTCATAGACAGGCAGTACCTTAGAAAAGGTCACTAAGCATGCTACCTGCCTAACACTCCTCCCCAACTGCCTGAACTCCTCCTGCACTATCCTAACCTCATCCCTAGTCTGGTCATTAGTCCCTAGGTCCCACTTGAAATGGTCTGGGTGGTTTGAGGGGGAAGCAGTAATCAACAGTGAGTAGCAGTAGATTCTTTTTTTAAATAGCTGATTTTTCTTTTAGAAGACATTGCTCCACAAAGATGGGGTGAAGCTGGGTACTCAGTTCCCTATGCATAGCATGAAGTTCCCAACATTGCATCAACTTTACCAGTGAGGTTAAATTTCACTGTATGCATAGTGCTCTCTCTTGGTGAAAGCATTAAATAAATAAATAAATACATAAATAATAAATTCACTGACTGGAGAATGTACTATCCAAGCATGTCTAGCCAAATGCTAACAGTGGTGTATCAGAGAAGCAGGAGCTTCTGCAAACATGTTTGGTATGAACAGTGAATGATTTTAATCATTGGAGTGCCTGTTACTACAGATGTTCTTGGTGTATTGCACACTATCATACTTTTCCCTTCATTGTCTTCTGGCTATGTTTTAATAGTTTTAGTCTCCCTCATAAGCATAGTAGCCTAGCCAGATGGCCCTATAAAGTATAAGAACAAGGAGTAAAACAGAAGACAGGTTGCTTTGTGAAAGTAATAAAGAAACCTACTATAAGCTATCTTGTAAATCTGTAAAAGAACTTAAACTTTGGCAATGGGAGAACACTGAAGACCCTTACTTAGGCTTAGATAGTGGCAGCTGGAAATTGGAAGGAGGGAAGGAGGGAGAGAAATGGAGCTCAGAAAGGAAAAAGAAACCAAGAAGGAGGGGCAATGACGTGTCCAGTGTTTGATGCAGTGAAGGCTGACTCTGCTACTGACTCAAAAGATAAAGAAATATTATGGATGCAAGGTAGTCAGGGCAAAATGACAATTGAACAGTTTAGTTATTAAGATGTGGGAGTGCTGCCTATTAATATTATATTGCTAATCCTAGCAGGAGATAGTCATATCTGTCATAGTATACAGATTGTCATACAGATCATCATTCAGTGATGTCAAAGGTCAGCATTATTAATATGCATGTGCACATATTAATAATATATTATATTGCTAATCTTAGCAGGAAATGGGCATATCTGTCATAGCATACAGATAATCATTCAGTGATGTCAAAGGTGGCAATTCAGAAAAGTCAGGGGATGGGGAAATGTGCCAGAGGTCACATTATCAGTACTTGATCATTATTAATATGTATGTGTACTGGGTCTCAGCCAATAATATAACATTGCTAGCTAAAACAGGCCATTTTCTCTTTTTCTGAAGATCTGTCTCGAGGGAAAAACGTCAGGTACTTTTGATCTTTCAAGAAAGGTCATACACAATTTTGAGTACAGCTTTCCTTGTGTGGGCCACTGTAGGTTATAGCCAGCATTCGTAGGTATAACTAAAAGACTGTTAAATATTTCAGTTTAGAATCAACATGACCATGTTTGGAACTACTGGCAGTCATCCATGCAAGGACTACAAAAAACAACAGTAAGCAAGCGTAAAAGGTCTTTTGAGTCTACTGATGCAGTGTTCACATAAAATGACTTGTCCAGTATTAGGTGCTATAGAGACTGACTGTAATTTTTGGCTTCTAAATACTGACTAAAAATTCATTGATATAATGTAATAACTGATGGTATATTATGTACTGAATTATTTTATGTTGTTTTATGTGCCACAGTGGGCAGAGTCATCCCCAAAATGGGGCCTAGGGTCCCAGTGGAATTTTACCAGATTAACAAAAAAACTAAATAAAATGTAAAAGCTGCATCCATTATAACAGGCTGCCACTGTAATATTTTTGGATCATTAGCAGCGTGTCATGTCTGAGCTACTGCAACAAGAAATAGGCATACAGTCATTTGAATGACTGGTCTCACTCTTCGGGTGCCTATGGAAATAATGCCTGAAACCACTGCCGAGCTGTGTGGGATTTTCAAATTCTGCTTCTGCCAGAATTCGGCAGAATTTCAGAAATTCTGCCTAATTCTGTGGCATTCCATCAGAATCAGAATACTGAAACTCTGAAAAGAGACTGCAAACTGCAGAATTCTATTCCACAGTTTATGTAGACTGCAGATTAATTTTCTGGAAACCACAGGATTACATAATCTGTGGAATATTACTTTGAGGTTTACATAGAGATGCTTTTTGGAATTCAAGAGAATTAAAAAAAGAAATGCCAAAAAAGCGTTTTGGAATTGGAATCACTATTCCACATGAATTTTTCTAGCAGAATTCTGCATTCTGCACAGCTCTACTGAGAGTCTGTCCTTCATGTTAACTTGTGTGATATTTAGGGTACTATAAAGAATAGTTCAAACTTATCCAGCTTCAGTCTGCAGCATTCTCAGGTACAGTTCAACCTTTCAAAAGTCTGCAGCTTTTATTATAATACTGAATTATACACCCTTGTTACAATACACTGCAATATTCTATAATGGTCATGAAAATAGATGATAGGCATTCTTATAAGTAAATGTTTGGTGGGGGGAGATAAGAGTTTTTTCAAACCATCAATATTTTCAACTTTTACCAACATCCCAGTATTCAGACCATTTCAAGAGCAGGCAATCTATGACATTGCTTAGACTGGCACAGCTGTTGCAGCATTGTGCCTGGCCCATTACCCATGGAGCTCAGCTGAAGCAACTGACCTAATTTTGTAACGCAATCTACGGACATACAGTATAATCAACATTTTTTGCTTCAGTTGGTCATGGTTTGAAATGTACCCATTAGGGAGAGACGGGTTATTTTTGGTGCCTTTCATAGATCACTGTTGGCATTTGTAACAGTATGGAGATTGATCCTGCAGTGCACAGGCGTTTTATTTGCATGATCCTTCAGCTGCATGTAGTGCCCAGATGCTTGAGTATTATTTGTAGTAAAAAATAAAAGGGGAGATTAAGGCATACTGTTTTTTTTTTTTCGTATGCTTACATAACAGCATTCAAGTGTAGGGAGTTTTCATAACCTGTGTAATTCATAACAGTGGCTTATCAATGAATGCTGACTTCCATCCTGGCATTAACCCATTGGGAGTTTTCAAATCCAAGGGAGCAACTCAGAAAATGGATTCCCTGAGCTTCCTGAAAGTCTGAAAGAACCAGTGAGTTTACATCACTGCAATTACCTCCAGGCTAACCCTGCAGCTAAAATGATAAGTATTTATATTTTAAATTGAAGGTGATAAACCTCAGTGGTCTGGGTTCTTTGATTTGTTTTCATTTGGGTTCAGATGCTGTGGAGTAAATGTTTGCTTGTACCATGGAGCTTCTAATAATGCTAGAGGATTGTTCAGAATATCAAATAATGTATTATTGGAAATTATATTTGTGAGAAAGATAATGCAGACCTATTGTTTGGTAAACCGTATGAAGAAAATGGGACCCTTTCCTTTGCATAAACAGTCATGATTTTATCTAAAATGTTTAGGAGTTCTGGTTCAACAAAAGACTTTTGCTAGGATGTGTGAACACAATAATTGTTTGGAATGAAACAAGGTTATTTGTCACATTGAGGTGCATACATTTTAATATGTCACTGCTTTTATAGTTACAGTAAGGGGTTCCATTCAGAGTTACAAGGGTCTGTAAATAAATGATTGCAATGTCAACACAGAGACAGTTAAGAATTTTGCACTCTACTGTGCAATGCATAATGGAGGTTGCACGCCTTTCCTGTACTGTTGCTAAGCACACTGGCACCATGTGGAGAAGAAGGCTGGGGTCACCATGCACATGCCCCACAGGGTAATGCACAGATCATGATGATCCTCACAAATCTGGCCAAAGAGTGTGCAACCCCACTACCATCACCACCACCTATAGAACTGTTAAAGGTGGATAACAGGAAGACTGCAAAGCTGCAGCTGGGTACTTTAGGGTCAGCAGGGAAATGGAGTGTGGAATGCATGTGGTGGTTAGCCACATTTTGGAATGGACCAAAAATAGGGAGGGTGACGAATTTATACCAGTGAACATACAACAAATGTGGAGTGAGTGAGGTGCACTGGACTGCCAGGGAAAGAGCCAGGGGAATCAAATAAATCCGTGTTCAACTGACCAAAAAACAGGCTATTAAGTAAGGAGGACAAAAGTGGACAATTTCAGTGGTGCCAACAGTTTCTCAAGCTTTGCAACATGGTACAGCACCATCTGCCATGTTGCACCTTTGTGTGAGTCACTAAGCAGCATGTTAGAATATGCATAGCATGTGTGCAGACACTAACATCTGGACAACTCATTTTCAGTGCGAAGTAGTCTTGGAGGTGCCTCCCCCATGCACATAGGTGTTGCCTTTCTGAATGACTCCAAAGGGCGGAGACAACACATGACAATGGTTTGCCCTCCTTTTGGCTCCACCACCCTTAAAGACTGTATATTTGGCCCTAGTTGTTTCTAAAATGACCTCCAACTGCCTTTAATTCATCCTCTTTGGCTGGTAGGACATTCCACACATTTATGGCTCTTGGTGTAGAAAAGTGCTTTCTCACATCTGCTGTGAATGTTTTCTTCAATTTATATTTATGCATTCAGTTTCCATCCTTTATTTAGTGTTGAAAAGAGCACTGCTCTGAAACTGTATGCCATTTTTACAGGTGATGCTATAATTATATGTATGAACACTTAAATATGCCTCATACAAATCAGCATTTGCGCCTACAGGTACTGTAAATTTTCAATGTGTTTTTATTCAAGGTCCTGGTGACTGTGATATATTAATTTGGTGTTCTGCACTGTATCACTTTAAGAGTTGCTATGTATATAAGACTGCTTCCTTTATGTCTACTACACCTTTGAGAAAGCACTCTGTGTGAAACACGTCAGGTGACGTAGTATGTGTGTCATCACGTGACAAGGAAGCTATGTGTTGGAGTAGGGTAGCGTTGGATTCTTTGGCTCATTTGAATCACTTTTACAGGCATTTTATACTCTCAATAAAGTATTTGAACTGAATTGAATTGCTTCATCCATATGCCTGGTGAGTCTACACACTTCAGTGGCTATTTATTCAGTTGGTATTTATCTTGCTGAATGGCATAGTTACATTTTTTTGCGTAAGCAGTGGTGCTGGTCTTTCCTCCATGTACATTTCATTTTTACAGCTGCATAGCAGAACTATGCTGAGGTATTGCAATTATGTCATTAGAGAAAGGGGGGCTCTGGAATGTCTGGAATGTTAGTGAACAAAGCACAGTCTGTCTCTTTCCATGGGCTGGACATGAATCATATCTCTCCATGTCCTCTGCATTCGGTACAGTGGTGTTGCTTCTCCCTCTCACCCCTCCCCCGCTGCACTATTTTCTTGCTCCCTGACACAAAGAGCTGTGCATTTGACATGGCTGTCAGCACATATACGCTCAGTACGACTGAGCATACTGTAAAAATCTGACTTGCAAGGGGGCAACAAAAAAATGGGCTGCTGCAGCATAAATAGTGTCCTCTTTAATCTTTGTTTCTTTTTATAATGGATGGAATAGTGAAACGGGAGTATGCTTAAATGGTGACTGACTTGATGGGGGGGGGCAATAGCAGACAGCACACCATGACCAAGTTTTTTGTCTTTGTTTAATCCTCTCTGTCAGTCTCTCACACACTCAGTTCATTTCAACACTGAGAAGAAGACCTGAATCTACAGTTCAAAGAACCTTTATTCCGCCTTTGTGCACTCCAAGGCTGCTACTGTAGCTACAGATTCCCTTTCAGCCTATTAGCTCCATACCCATCAACATGATTGGAAGCTATTCTTTTGCTGCTACTGGACATTTTCTACAGTAATGCTACTGGTCTGCTCCTCTGACCTTCCATTGGTCCCCAACCCCATGCCATTTTTAAAGTCCACAAATGAAAACACTGGCCACATTATTCATTGCCCTGCTGGCCCCTATCCAAATCCTAAATACCCCCAAAATCTGACTGACCCCCAAAAAACACTGCTACGTTCCTTCTTATTAAGTGGTGATCTAGAGGAACCCCCCCCGGCAGGTAGTGTCTCAGTGTTCCTCCATCCCGAACCTGAGTTGACAACTGGCAAAACATCAGCTCTCTACTATGGCTGGCCACCCACTAAGCTGTCAATGAATGAGTGTGTGTGTGGGGGGTCCACTAGACCACCAGGGAAAACTTGACATACTGGGGACAGGGGATAGGGAGGGGGGTTCCCTAGACCACCAGGGAAAACATGTTTATATAATTACTATACTGGTGATTGGGATGGGGAGGGGGTGACACTGGACACCTGTTGATGTACCATCCACATCAGACACTGATCAGGTGGGGGAGGGACTGCTAGCCACCAGAGATTTTTATTGCTATTTTGGGTAGGGCTTCAGGGCCCACTGGTCACCAGGGAATTCATTTTATGTTTGATATGGGTGGTGATCAGTGACTGGTGGGGAGGCACAAGACACCAGGGAAATATTAATGGTAGGATGGCAGTGAATTTCTGTGAAAGTCAATGATTTCTGAACTTTTGCGGTAGCAAAAGTCAGACTTTCATGGAAATTCCATTATTGAAATTCTTTTTGCACAGCTCTAGTGGCAGAGGGCCCTGTACATTGGCTGACAGATGCACTCTTTGCCCTGTGCCTCTGTAGCTGTGGGCATATAGAAGTGCAAGGACCACAGCGCCCTGCACTTCTGCAGCCCACCAGACAACCCCATGGATTTTTCACATCTGTCACTGCACAGAATTGCAGGCCCACAAGGGCCATGCACTTCGGTAGGTGGATACAGTCTTCCCTTGGCACAGGGCATCTTCGTCTGTTCATGCAGATCCCTTCAGGACCTGAGTGAATGAGGGTATGATTCCACTATCTCAAAAAGAAAGGAAATTCTTTGCAAAAAACTTTGTTACTGCAGCAGTTAGGGTAACTTAACACCTCAAAAGTAGAGAAATATGGCATTAGAGTTTCTAGCCCTAACTCATCACCCCCAACCCCTAAGAAGCCAAAGGAAGAAACATTAGAGTTTTGGGTCTCTGGAGTCTTGGTGAATCAAAGTGGTGGGGTCTTCCTTGAGGTTGCCCACCCTGTTCCCTGAGCAAACAACATCACACTTGATCTCCTTTCTTCATGCAGGACCCTGCATGCCCTGTGTGAATAAAACTACAATAAGCCGGCCCGGTGGCACTGAGGGCTGAAACGTTGGATGCTTTACCTTGCGCTATGCCTGTGACCTGTGTTCGGGAATGAGCACTGGCCACTGGGGGTCAGCAGGGGAGGAGAAGGCTTGAGCATCCGTGGGACTGCTCTCCTTCTCTGGGGTGTGGGGCTATCAGCAGTCAGTGTTCGATTGACCTCTAGCAGCTGCTGGGGGCCAGTGCACCAACGCTGCTAAAAGGTGAGGAGATGAGGCAGACGCTTGGAGAGAGCAGGTGTGGAAGCATGTGTGCTCTCTCTGCAGGCATCATTGCATGCTCCACCTCCACATGCAAGGGAGAAAATGGAAATAGTCCTGGCAGTATGAAGCTGTCCTCATGATGCCGTGCCCTCAAGATGGCACCTGCCTGACTGGATCTGTTGTGGGTGGGTTGAGACGCTCCCCTCCACCCTGCCACAAAGGGTAAGTTGTGGGTGCTTAAGGGAGAGGGTCTGATCCTCGGGGGACAGCGCTGGGGGTGACAGCTGAGGGCACTCAGTACCACCAGGACAAGGAGAGAAATACCATAACAAGAAAAAGAAAGCTACAACAAATTGTGTTGGCAACATGTGGAGAGACTTAATTCTCTACCTATGAACCAACATGATTGACTTCTTTGACTGGGTCACCAGAACAGTGGATCAGGGAGGGGCAGTGGACATTGTATACCTGGATCTCAGCAAGGCCTTCGACACCATCCTTCACAGAAGGCTAACAAACAAGCTGGAACATACAGGAGCTGGACAAAAGGTAGTTAATTGGATCAGCAATTGGCTAAACAATAGGACACAGAAAGTGCTAGTAAATGGATCTCTGTCAAGGGAAGTAGTGTAACCAGTGGTGTTCCACAGGGGGTCAGTATTGGGACCTTTCCTCTTCAACATCTTTATAGGAGACCTCACAAATGATTTGAAAGGGAAAGGTTGTCTGTTTACAGTCAATACTAAGCTCTGCAACAGAGTGAACTCACTGGAAGGGGCAGACAACATGAGAGCTGACCTTATGAAGTTGGAGGAAAGGTCCAGGGTTTGGCAGTTAAAATTTAATGCCAAAAAATGTAAGGTAATGCGCTGGGGTAGGAGGAACACAAGAAATAAGTATGCACTGGGAGGACATCGACTGGAAGAAACACAAATAGAGCAAGATCTTAGCATAGTGATCACTGATGACTTAAAGGTAGGAAAACAGTATGAGAAGGCAGCACAGAAAGCAAATGACATCCTCAGCTGTATTAGTAGGGGCATTACTAGTAGGAAGCAGGAGGTTATCATGCCTCTCTACAGGTCCTTGGTAAAGCCACACTTGGAATACTGTGGTCAGTTCTGGAGACCTCACCTCAAAAAGGACGTCGACCATTTGGAGATGGTGCACAGAACAGCTACAAAAATGGTGCAGGGTCCACACCACAAAACGTATGAAGTGTGACTCAAGGAGTTAAATTTATACTCCATCAAGCAAAGAAGAAACATGTGGCATGATTGAAACATTTAAGCATGTGAAGGGGCTAAACACAACTCATTCAGGTAATCTGTTTCAGCACAACATAACAGCACATACAAGGGGCCATAATTTGAGGCTGGTGGGACATTGGTTCAAAAGAAACCTCAGGAAGTACTTCTTCATGGAGAGAGTGCTGGAACCATGGAACAGCCTGCCCCAGGAGCTGGTAGCATCAAAGATAATTAGAGATTTCAAACTTGCATGGGATAGGCATTGTGGACAGGATAGGTTGCAGGCAACATGGGGGGTAATCTTTTTGGGTAGATTAGATGGATCACGCGGTCCCCATCTGTCAACATTTTTCTTATGTTCTTATGTTTTGTATCACTATGAGGCACTGGCTTGGAGCTGTTCATTATGCTTTGGACTACAGGATATGGCCTGGGGATAGTGGGGACCATTAGGGTTGACATCCCCAAGGAAGACCCCACCACTGATTCTCCAAGACTCTGGAGACCCCAAACCCTAATGTTTTTTCCTTTTGCTGCTTGGTGGATGGGGGTTGGGAGTTAGAGTTGGAAACTCTAATGCCACATTTCCCTACTTTTGTGGCATTAAGTTATCCTAACTGGTGAATTAACAATGTTTTTTGCAAAGAAAAAAAATATATATATATATTATGGTAGCACGGTAGTGCTACCATAGTTAGGGTTGAGGAGCAATTTCTATGTTAAACCCCAAAACTTTGCACCTTAATAACTTTGTAACCGTTTGATGGATTTACCTGAAATTTAGAATTTATGATCAAGAACCATAGGCCTTGGGATTTGCCAAGTTTGTACTGGTTGGATATAACGTCTGCGGAGTTATTAAGTGTGATCTGTCTTGACGCATTACGGCTTTTCTGGAATTCTGTAGTGGCTACAAATTCGAGCGGTTTAGTGACCTGCCCAAAATCTTCAGGAATGTGCATCCAGGGTCCTGCTGTGTCTTTCGAAGATTTCGTGAAAAAATATTAAACGGTTCAAAAGTTATTCAAAAAACAGTTTCCATTATAAGTCAATGGGAAAAGTTAACAAAAAGTTCAACACTTTCGAAAATGCATTTTTACCTTCGTAAATGGGCCTGTTACTTTCGCAAATCGGCCATTTTGTTTTCAGTTGGTGATCAGAAAAATGGTTGGCATTTAAATTTGGGACACTCTAGCAACCTAATTTTTTTTGTATTCACCTAGTCGGGCCCTGAGGATGCTTGCCATGTCTTTATTTTGCGGTAAAACACCCCAGAAATATGTTTTTCAAATTTCTGGAAAAAGTACTTTCGCAAATTACTTTCGTGCTCATGAAAGTGTCGCAAATTTTTGTGAAAGCTTTCGGAAATTGCAACAGTAATTTTCTAGTCTGTGGGAAAATGACAGCAATTCTTTGGCACTGCACTGCAAAATAACCGTTGGGAGTTTTGGGCTGAAATTTGGAGGGAACGCAGCCGACATCTCACAGATGTGCCTTTCCATGTTGTATTGAAAAAATATTACACGGCGGCAAAGTTATGGCACTCCAAAGTTGACGGTTTTTCCCATAGGATAACATTACGGCGCCCAAAGCATTACAGGAATCCTTTGGCACCCTGCTGCAAAATAACGGTTTGGTCTTTTTTCCTGAAATTTGGAGGGAAGACAGCCAACAGCCCACAGATATGCCTTTCAGTAGTTTGGTGAAAAAACATTACAGGGAGGCAAAGTTATGGCGCTCGAACTTTTTCTTTTTCCCATAGGATAACATTCACGTTAGCCATGCTTCCAGGGCCCGTATCTAGGAAACAGTGCGAGATATGGACTTTTCGTTGGAAAATTTCTTAGCCCCATAATAGGGCTAAGATTCAAATTAGCCAGGACAGTTGTAAATAATATGACTTTTAAATTTTTTTTCTACGTCGAACGGTTCCTGAGATATAATGTATTTAGTATTCCAAGATCTCATTTTCTGCGCCGATACTCATTATTTTGCGTACATTATTTGTACTCACTGTCTTTCTCAATGCAGGTTTTGGGGAAAACCAGCCTGTGTGCTTATATTACTGTTACTGTTGCCCTTTCCGCTTGCGGATCCGTAGCCGTTCACTTACCATTGACGTCTGCGCCACCATTGCGTTATCCTTTGCATTTTCATTTGCGCTTGCGTTTCTGTTATTTTTGCCATTTCTGTCTACAGTACTGTTTATCTTACTGTTTCACTTTACATCACCATGCCCATTGACATTTCTGTTTGCAGGCACCATGTTACTATGTGACAACACATCCACGTGGCAGACCATTCGTCACCACGCCTCACCGCATGCTACTTCTTTCTGTTCTCATTCGTGCTTGTGTTACCATGTGCGCCACTGTTAGCATTTCTGTTTGCGTTGCTGTCCCTGTTAGTATGCCACAACACATCATGTGGGGCCCCGTTCTCCCGCCGCTGCATTACATTCACTATTTCTCGTTATCATTCTCAAAAAGAAGGGAAATTAGAGGCAAAAAACTCAGTTTAATGCATTAGTTAGGGTTGTTCCACAGCGACAAAAGTGAGGAAATTCACTGTTAGGGTTGAAGACCCTAACTCCGAATTCACCCCCCCCAGCACCACACACACACAGACACACACACACATTCAAGTATGGGGGAGGACCAAGTCAACACAACCAATGATAGACATCCAGCAGCAGGTGACAGAAATAACAAACAATTGTCTAAATGTACTACGAGACATCCCCACCCACCTGACCAGGTACTGCATGCTCAGTGGAGATCAACAGCAAAACTGAGGCCATGTACACCAAGCGTACACATCCCTGATTGCAGCTGCACAACGCACTACACTCTTACTAGTTGCATGGCCTTATCTACCGATGCCCCACACCACACCACAACTGGTACTGTGCCATTAGTCAATATAAATGCTGAAGGTGCATGATGACAGTTGTAGAAAGGTTTTAACACTAGTGAGTATTCATTAATTAAGAGAAGCACATAAATTAATTACAAGACACTAGCATGCTCAAGATAAAAGTAGTGATACATTTAGTAGGTGATTTACATAGTAGTACATTTACTGCAATGGTTTACTCAACATAGAGAGGCTGATGTAAACGTATGGAAAAGCATTGCCTGTTCAACGCTGTGAAATTACGTGCTGCCAGTATCACATGCATTCTTACTGATGAAGGTGTACTGCTGATGTACATACATAGACCTTCAGTGTGTTTCAATACTAAAGATGCAGTAAGTATTCTTTGTAAGAAACATTGTAATTGCATGGATCAGGCCAAGCAACTTCTAAATATCATAGCACTACTGAGCCAACAATGATGTACCTGTATCGGAGATGTATATAGATAGATTTTCCTGTAGGCACTTACTGAGTATGTTGTACCTGATAAAGATAATCTCATTGCATCTGTGATGACTAACTTATTCAAATAGTAATACATTTACTATTGTTGCAATGAGTGATTTATGCCACTTATGGACACAGTGTGATTTTTTTTAACAGCTGTTTCATACTCAGGCTGTAAGCCTACTGTTTGGGTTTGCCACACTTCTGTCACTAATGCTATCAAAGTGATAACTATGTTAATTGTGGTACAACTAGGAATCAAGTGGGTATGGTGTAGATATAAACAGGATGTCTTTTAGTATTGATTTAACTCACAATGGGGTAAGTGTACTAGGACAGCAGGGGTTATCCTCTATCACTGACTCTGTCAGTTATAATCACACTAGGGTTTTGATGACTGTAATGATCAAGTTTCACTGTTCATCTTCATGAGTTCATATTCACAGCCATTCTCCAGTAACTAGACAGTGTATGGTGTAACTGGGTGGGACACTGTGTTGCAAAGCTGCTGCAGTGCCTAGCAGAGGGAGAGTATCTACTCATAAAGACAATTAAGCAATAAGGCATGACCAACAGTTATGTTAAATGGTCTTTTAATCACCCTGTAGGGGTTTAATGTTGAATGAGGCATAGCCGAGTGCCACATGTCGCTAGACAGTGATAAACTGACCATTAACATAATACCTGGGAGTGGCTTATTGCTATCATAATAAAACTGTTTTTAAACAACATTAAACCATGTTCATCATATGGTTAGGCTCTCATGTATGTTAATAAAACTAAACATAAGGCTGTTACAATGTTTACAGTCAATTAGAAAGCTGCATTTCTCAAACCCTTGTTATAATCAGAGATATTATACCTGTACAACTCCTTGGTTTTGCTTAACTCTATTGCTCAGGTGGCCCACCACAAGTGGTGTGGTCTGGTGTGGTGCATTGGTAGGTAAGGCCATGCAACTACTAAGTGTGGTATGTTGTGTGCAGCTGCAATCAGGGATGTGTACGTTTGGTGTACATGGCCTCAGTTTTGCTGTTGATCTCCACTGAGCATGCAGTACCTGGTCAGGTGGGTGGGGATGTCTCGTGGTACATTTAGACAATTGTTTGTTATTTCTGTCACCTGCTGCTGGATGTCTGTCATTGGTTGTGTTGACTTGGTCCTCCCCATACTTGAAATGTGTGTGTGTGGTGCTGGGGGGTGAATTCGGAGTTAGGGTTTTCAACCCTAACAGCAATTTCCTCACTTTTGTCGCTGTGGAACAACCCTAACTAATGCATTAAACGGAGTTTTTTGCCTCTAATTTCCCTTCTTTTTGAGAATGATATTGAGAAATAGTGAATATAATGCAGTGGCGGGAGCGCGGGGCCCTTTGGGCCCCGAGCTCCCACCACATGATGTCTTGTGGCATAGTAACAGGAGCAGCAATGCAAACAGAAATGCTAACAGTGGCACACATGGTAACACAAGCGCGAATGAGAACAGAAAGGGTAACGCACACGGTGGTGTAGATGGGAACGGTGTGCCACGTGATGTCTTGTCACATAGTAACATGGTGCCTGTAAATGGAAATGTCAATGGGCATGGTGACGCAAAGTGAAACAGAAAGAGAAACAGTACGGTACACACAAATGGCAAAAAAGTAACAGAAACACAAGCGCAAATGAAAACGCAAAGGATGACACACGTGGTGGCATTGGGGTGTGCATTGGGATCATCAGCCCTAACTCTCACCCCATGACATGTGTAAAGCAGCAGAAGTATAGGAGAATGGGGTGAGAGTTAGGACCCATGATCCCAATGCACACCCCAATGCCGGTTGGGGGGGGAGAGTGCAAGGGGGGTTTTCAACCCTAACAGTGAATTTCCTCACTTTTGTCGCTGTGGAACAACCCTAACTAATGCATTAAACTGAGTTTTTTGCCTCTAATTTCCCTTCTTTTTGATAATGATAACAAGAAATAGTGAATGTAATGCAGCAGCGGGAGCCGCGTGCCTTAGGGCCCAGCTCCCTCCACTCATGTTGGTGGCGGGAGCAGGCCCTTTGGGCCCCGTGTGCTCCCGCCACATGATGTCTTGTGGCATACTAACAGGGACAGCAACGCAACAGAAATGCTAACAGTGGCGCACATGGTAACACAAGCACGAATGAGAACAGAAAGATGGCGCACATGGTGGCGTGAGCGGGAATGGTCTGCCACGTGATGTGTTGTCACATAGTAACATGGTGCCCGCAAACAGAAATGTCAATGGGCATGGTGATGTAAAGTGAAACAGAAAGATAAACAGTACTGTAGACAGAAATGGCAAAAATAACAGAAGCATAGCGCAAATGAAAACGCAGAGATAACGCACATGGTGGCGCCAGGCGTCAGCGGTAAGTGAAGCAGATACGGAACCGCAAGTGGAAAGGGCAACAGTAACAGTAATGTAAGCGCACAGGCTGGTTTTCCCAAAACCTGCATTGAGAAAGACAGTGAGTACAGATAATGTATGCAAAATAATGAGTATCAGCGCAGAAAATGAGATCTTGGAATACTAAATACATTATATCTCAGGAACCGTATGACGTAGAAAAAAAATTTAAAAGTCATATTTTTTACAACTGTCCTGGCTAATTTGAATCTTAGCCCCATTAGGGGGCTAAGAAGTTATCCGACGAAAAGTCCATATCTCGCACCGTTTCCGAGATACGGGCCCTGAAAGGCGTGGCGAACGCTGTAATGTTATCCTATGGGAAAAAAAGAAAAGTTTGGAGCACCATAACTTTGCCTCCCTGTAATGTTTTTTCACCAAACCACTGAAAGGCACATCTGTGGGCGGTTGGCTGTCTTCCCTCCAAATTTCAGGAAAAAAGACCTAACCGTTATTTTGCAGCAGGGATCCAAAGGATTTCTGTTATGCGTTGGGCACCATAATGTTATCCTATGGGAAAAACCCTCAACTTTGGAGTGCCGTAACTTTTCCGCCATGTGATATTTTTTCACCAAACTACTGAAAGACACATCTGTGGGCTGTTGGCTGTCTTCCCTCCAAATTTCAGGAAAAAAGACCAAACCGTTATTTTGCAGCAGGGTGCCAAAGGATTTCTGTAATGTGTCGGGCGCCGTAATGTTATCCTATGGGAAAAACCGTCAACTTTGGAGTGCCGTAACTTTGCTGCTGTGTAATATTTTTTCAATACAACACTGAAAGGCACATCTGTGAGATGTCGGCTCCGTTTCCTCCAAATTTCAGCTCAAAACTCCCAACGGTTCTTTTGCAGAGCAGTGCCAAAGAATTGCTGTCATTTTCCCACAGGCTAGAAAACTACTGTCGCAATTTGCAAAAGCTTTTGCAAAAATTTGCAACACTTTCATGAGCACGAAAGTAATTTGTGAAAGTACTTTTTCCAGAAATTTGAAAAACATATTTCTGGGGTGTTTTACCACGAAATAAAGACATGGCAAGCATCCTCAGGGCCCGACTAGGTGAATACAAAAAAAATTAGGTTGCTAGAGGGTCCCAAATTTAAATGCCAACCATTTTCTGATCACCAACTGAAAACAAAATGGCCGTTACGAAAGTAACAGGCCCATTTGCAAAAGTAAAATGCATTTGCGAAAGTGTTGAACTTTTTGTTAACTTTTCCCATTGACTTATAATGGGAAACTGTTTTTGAATAACTTTTGAACCGTTTAATATTTTTTCACGAAATCTTCGAAAGGCACATCGTGGACCCTGGCCACACGTTCCCTGAAGATTTCGGGCCAATCAGCATAAACCGTTCAACCTGTAGGCACGATCATAGAATTCCAGAAAAGCGTAAACGCACGGACAGATCACACTTAATAACTCCATAGCTGTAAATTTGACCAGCACAAAACTTGGAAGATCCCAAGGCCTATGGTTCTTGATCATAAATTCCAAATTTCAGGCAAATCCATCAAATGGTTGCAAAGTTATTAAGGTGCAAACTTTTGGGGTTTAACATAGAAATGGCTCCTCAACCCTAACTATGATAGCACTACCGTGCTACCATAATATATATATATATATATATATATACACACACCACGGGGGTGAGAGCTTTCTCAGTAGGATATATGTGTTATTTCCAGAAGAGTGAGGATAAATCCTAATGACATCAGCAGAGTTAGAATATCTTCACTGCAGCTTCCATTCTAACAAAAACTGCTTCAGAAAACAATTTCTGTTTCTCAATGAAGCTGCAACTTACTCAATTAGCTTTGCAAAACACTGTCACCTGCATCCCATTGTGTTTCTAACACTCCTAGCCCATCACTGTACTGATCTCAGCTTCAAAACAACCTGAATTCTAAATGACACTCTTTTACAAAGCAGTTTCTCTTTCTCAGTGCTGCCTGCAGCAGTTTCTCTTTCTAACTAAACCTATAACTTACTCAATTAGTTTTGCAAAACACACTCACCTGTGTTTCTGACTCAAAGTCTGTTCCGAACACACACACACACACAAGCAAACACTGACAGCACACACAGAATGAGCAGGAGACACACAACAACAGAAAAAAATGTTCCTAAAGCTCTCACCCTTGTAGTATAAATTGCACACATGATGTGCAGAAAATTGGGATATGGAAAATACTCTCAGTCCTGCACTCATGAGAATACAGAGCTCACTCTGCAGGAGTGAGAATATTTTCCATATTCCACTCCTGCCATCATGTATCCCCTATTTATATAATGCACTAATTAGGGGTAAAGTGACACAAAGCAGGGAATGTAGTGTTAGGATTTCCAACCCTAACACCCTACCTCCACCCTGCAGGCAGTAACATGCGTGGGGTGTGCCTTGCAGTTGTCAACCCTAACTTTACCCAATTCCATGATTAAGTAAGCTGAGATGGATACAGTATATGGGAATGGGGTGAGCGTTAGGGTTAACAACCACAAGGCACTTCCCATGCCTCTTGCTGCCTGGAAGGTGGGGGAGGGGTTTTAGGGCTAGAAACCCTAATGCCACATTTTCCTATTTTTGTAACTTTAACCCTAACTAGTGCACAAAGTTTTTTGCAATTAATTTCCTGACTTTTTGAGATAGTATAATCATATCCTGCTCCCATCCATCCATAATTTTTGGGCCCTGTATTCCCATCCCTTCTTAGATGCATATATGTATGTTGGATGCACATATCTGTGCCATTTTTACATATTTTGACCCGAAACATTCAACATATCCTTCTTATGACCCCACATCATAAACAAGTGTGGTGAAAATGTTCAAATCCCTACCAAAAGTTCATTTCACCAATGGACTGCAAATTTGCCTTTCGAGCTGGATTTGCATAATTCCACTGAGACTGTTCATGAGGTCAGGTTTCAAAAAGACCATATTGAAAATTTGGTATAAAAATATGCAAAAATGGCAAAGCTATGCATCAAAGTTGAAATACATTGAAACTCACTTACTCCAACTGAAACCTGTAAAAAAACCAAGTCCCAAATCCTGTTTCATGAGTAGAAATGCTTTTCTGTGAGAATGACAAAAGCTCACAAAAATGGATCTGTTCTTGTGAAAGAACAATTGGAAAATAATGAAGTCCCTAATCCTTTTTCATGAGTAGAAATCCTTTTTTGTGAGAATTACAAAAGCTCATGAAAACGGATCCATTCTCACAAAAAAGAATCAGAAAAAACTAAGTCCCAAATCACTTTACGTGAGTAGTAATCCTTTTTCGTGAGATAGGGAGAACGAAAAAGGACTCATGTACAAGAATTTGCAAGTCATGAAAAAGGATTTAAAACATTCGAAAAAATACCTTGCAGGGTAATTTTTCCACTAGATAACTACAGAATCCACCTAAAGGAATCCCGATGACCAAGATAGATGTGTTGGTGTCTCTGGAGGAGTTCATTTTTGTGGGTTTTCAAGGTGTGTGTGTTTTTTTTACCAGAAAACAAGATGGTGGCTCACGAAAAAGGAGTTTTTCCTCATGAAAAAGGATTGGCCCCTCACCAAAACTAATCCTTTTTCCTGAAGACCAAATTATTTTTTCATTCCAGAAATCTATTCAAAACACTGTACTGAGCATGCTCACAACCAGGAATTTTCAAATTAAATAACTTTTGAATGGATTAATATTTTTTCACCAAACTAGCGAAAGGCACTTCTGTGGGACACACCTTTCCACCCTGAAAATTTCAGACAAACATTCCAAATTGTCTGGGTGCAGTGTGAATGGTAAAAAGCACAAAAACAGTGATTTTACCATTTTTTCATTATCATGAGCTCGGAATCTGCAAATCCTATCATAGTGAAATTTAGCATGTCAAGACACCTACCCCATGATATCACACATGCACAAGTTCTTGCAAATCCATTAGAAGGTTGTGAAGTTATTAAAAGTGCAAAATTTGAGGTTTAACATAGAAACCACAGCTCAACTCTCACTATAGTGGTGCAACGAACCACTATAATATATCTATTATTTGATTATGAAAATGGTGCACCTAGTCTTTCACTCTGCCAATATGATCTGTGACTATGCAGATGTGGTCTACAATACTGCCCCTGTATCTTCCCTTGCCGGAATAGACACCCTCTGTAATGCCTTCTATTGCTTTGCTACCAACTCACCTCACACTCATCACTGCTCCCTTCCATTCTCCCCCACATCATGTCACCAGTTCCACTGCATTTCCTTCATCTCCAGATACTGGTTTGTGTCTCTGTCATCTTACCTAGCCACACTCGCCTCACACATTCTCTCTGCTTCATACTCCCTCCACTCCAGGGATGCTTGCATCTTCTCCTTCCAACACCCTCACTCCACTTCTGGGCAGTCAGCCATCTTCTATTGCCATTCCTCCCTCTGGAACCAGCTCCATCCTCTCTCCATCTCTCACACTCCTCCATTTCCCTTAAACACCAGCTGAAGCTCTCCCCCCACTTCTGTATGCCCCCACCCCAACCTGCCCCTGGTGCCCCTTTCACCCCACCATGGTTCCCCAGCATCAGTTCATGTCAGTACAACTGCTGCACGTATTGATATCAACCTGCTTTTGTCACTGTAATTGGTTATTGGTGCTGCTCATAGAACCAACTTCTGTTCACCATTTATTGTTATTCGTACTTGCATCATGATGAATTGTTCACTGTTTGCACTTTATCTTTGGAATGCTGGTTTACTGCTGCTTTTTAATTTACTGCATCCTTTTCCCCCAGGCTTAATCTGTAAATAAGCCCTGGATCAGTGTACCTTTCCTAGTTACCAATTTTCAAATTAAAAAACAATATATATATACATATATAGAGAGAGAGAGACGCACACACACACTTATTTTAACTAAGCACTGGTACTGTATATCTGGCTATATAATTATATTCTATTGCATGGTAACTGTATTGACAGGACACATCAATATCCACCTAACTGATGACTTTAATTTAAAAATGTTCAAGTTTCAGTTCTTAACTGTTCCTAAGTTAGACCTTTCTAAAGATAATAGCTTTGGAACCGTTAAAGAAATGAAGGCTTGGAGTCCTGTCTAGACATATGTAGTACATTCAGTCTATACAACTGACATATGGAAAATATTTTGACATAGTAAGAGGACATTAATATGTTTTTAATATTTTGAAAACTTTACAAAGCATTCATTCATTCATTCATTCATTTAGAATTATGTTACTTAACAATGTATAAACAAGGAGGATGACACATTCATATGAACCAGTAGGTACTTATTGTCACTGACACCCAATTACTTCAAAAGTTCCATCATATTACTATCTTATGTTATAACATTACACAGAATAAAAACATACTGTACAGATCATTAAAATAGAAAAGTCAAAAACAATTAATAAATACTAAATACTAGTGGTGACACATATTTTGTACCATTCTTTACACCATTTAAGAATGTAACTAAACAGTACTAATGAATCTTGGCATAGGCATAGTTATATAAGCATAAAATTCCATAATGTTTGAGCACTGATCACAAAGACATGACTACTCTTAACTGTTTTGGAATGTGGCACCAAGTACTCAGTACCATCTAAGGACTGTATATTAGCTTTAACATGTTTCCTAATCAAAAATTCAGCACTATACCTGTAACTTGGAACCTTTAATTGAATACACTTTGTAAGAATTTCAGGGTATGTACTGTACATGCTAGTGATGTGAGGAATGCAGAATTCCACCATTGAAATTAGCACAGAATGACCATTCCACTGGCAGAATTTCTGCTAGCATTTCACTGGTTCATCTGTGGAATTCTGCCTGCTTCCATATGTGGAATAATATTCTGCAGAACAGCATTTTGTCCAAGGAAAGTCATTCCTCAACCAGTTCCATGGAAAAATATTGAGATCTGTGGAATACAATTCTGCAGAAATGTTGCAAATAAACTCATTCTGTATTTTTCTGTTGTGTAATTCTGCCATTATATTTCTGGAAAATTTGGCAGAATTTCAGTGGAACTTCAAAAGTATGCACAATTTTGTTCTGCCAGAATTTGAAAATTCTGCACAGTACTAGTACATGCCTTCTTACTTTAAATGAAGATCACCCAAAACTGTTCTATAGGGTACATCTGTGCATATTCTAGGGATTGTCTAGCACAAATCTAGCCATTCAATTACATACTTCTTGGCAATGGCCTTCCAGGCAGGGTCTCATGGAATCCATTAATGGTCATTGGAGGCATGTGCTCAAGCCAGTAGGAGACCAGGAATGCAGGAGGAGGCAGATGACAAAGTCTGATGGCTGTTAACATGAATTAGAATGAAGAAGTAAGGCTAGACTGAAGTTTTGTATGCCACTGACTATTGCATGATAGTTGAAACTGGAGGAAGAAGCAATGATAGCAGATGCATGCCAACCAGTCCCACTGGGGTTGAAAAAAGATAGCAAGGTGCTGTATTGTGACAAAGGGTAGAGGTAGTAGACAAGCCAGATAGGCTGAGTGAGCCAGGAGGGGTGTAAGGGGTGACAAGAAAACAAAAAGGATGGGAAAGTTGGGAAGGAGGAGGAGAGCAAAATCATGGAAAGGTACTCACCTGACCCCTAATTGAGGGGATGCCTAGAGGGAAAGCCTCGTCCTTGAGGAGCAAGGCATAGGAGTGAAGCCCTTGAGGGGCAAAGCATTGAGCAGCTGTACAATCAGCACCCTTGAGGGGAAGAAGAAGGGATGTCAGAGAAAATCAATTGAACAATAGGTGAAAAAAGAAAGCAAGATGCTTTATGGTGACAAAGGGTAGCAGTAGCAAACAAGCCAGATGGGCTAAGGAGCCAGGAGGGCTGTAAGGGGTGACAACAAAACAAAAAGGATGAGCAGAGTACCTGTTTCTCCTGAATTACCAAGGCTACTGATTTTAGAAGCTTCTGAAGGACAGTTTTGGAGGAATAGACTTGCAGAGTAATTTGCTGGTAAAATGGCAGTATAGAGCAAATGAATGGAGTCTGGCTCCATTAGATGCTTAGTAGCCCAGACAGCAGTGTGTGAAAAGAGCAGTAGGACCCTAGGACATGTGCAGAACAAGCCACTGGTAAAATGTGCAGGGTGGCCTAAGAAATGTTGCAGCCTAGCTATTGTTGCAGCTGCAGGTAAGGAGAGAGTTGCAGCATGAAAATGCAGTGGCCCCTGCACATCACCACAAGAGCCCAAAGTACCAGAGAGAAATAGACGGCACTGGTAGGAGGCTTGGGACAAGAAGGCAGAAAGGGAGAGGGATGTCAGGAGGCAGCCATGTGACAAAGGTAAGGTGTGGCTCAGAGCAACCAGCACACGGCAGTGGTAAACAACAAAAAATCTGAGCATCCATGGGGGGGGGGGTAGTGGTACAGTCCAAAGTTGTCAATCAGCAAGAGCTGTGGGCATATGAGAATTCTGAGATTATCAGTTACTCAGTCTCTTTTGTTCATGCAATATCTATATACTGTATGTCTCTGTAACCAGTAATCTCCATGTCACCATAGTCAATGAACTCCCTCTGTAACCCAACATCAAATAACATTTGACATGTATCAGGAAGATGGAGGCATGGTGTGTGTCACTTGCTGCACCTCTGAATCACAGCCAGGGCCTTTCAATTATTCAGATTCACCAAAAATACCACTAACAGCTTAATCTGGTTCAGTTTCAGTTGCTTACCTTCTGTATCCCCCCACCCCGGTCGCCCCTGAAAAAGGGACTTCTAGGCCCAGTGGGCTTCCGGGTCAACAAAAATTCAATAAATAAATAAATAATAAACAAATACATTACTAATTCAGACAACAAGAACCTTTTAAAAGCCAGTTGTGTACAAACTAAAACTGGAGAGGATCTTACCATCCCTAGCATTTATCTGATAAGCTGTGCAGAGGTGACTTGTCTGTATAGTGTGAGAGTTCACTCCTTTCCATAAGGACTCCCTGGAATTCAAGGCTCCTGTTTTAATGCACATGTTCTCAATAATACAGAACAGAAGGGCTCCATGTTGAAACATGTTTGGAATGTTGTAGAACAGAGTTCTACTGATGCCAACTATAAATTGCTGCTGGTGACTGGACCCCTTGTTTAATTAGGCTTTACCTTTTTTTGAAGATCTTACCCCAGTCTTCTCTGGTGCCCCCACACAAGCCCCATGCCAGATCCACCAGCTTTACTTTCCTAGTGAAGGGAAAGACCTGAGAAAGGAACATTTGTTCAGATGTATGCCCTCCCTGAGCTGGTTTCTTAATACAGAACTATTAAGAAAAGAAGAAATTCTAGAAACTCCTTGGTTAAAGTGATTTTGTCATGTTTGCCATAGCAAATGGGAGTAGTAACCTGTAGGAGTTGTGAATCAATCTCCTACCATTCAAACTGCCAAAAAGTGCTGTTTTCCATGGGAAAAAATTGGGATTTACTCACCTGGCAAAGGTGATTATCTGAGTACCCTTTATAGTATTCTGCAGTCAGAAACCAGTGGGTATTCCTCGTCCATCCTATAGGTTGATGCACGATCCAATCAAAATGAAGGGGGTGAGGACATACCTCTGTGAACATCAGATCTTCTCCAGTGTGATTCTTCCATAGCTAAAACATGGTAAAAGAGATAGAGACATACAGGCCAGAGAGAGACAGAGCACGGGAGAAAAGTGTAGTCACTATAGGCACGAAGATGGCCTCCGCCCTTATGTGGCGTCCACTCTGGCTATTGCCTGGTAGCCCATCTAGTAAGGTAGAGCAGAACAGACAAATAGTCAGCAGTTACTTTGGAACCGTCTATCCTGTATTGTGGGAATAATCCTTGAGTATAGTAACATTCATACGCCTATTCTCATACTGTAGCATCGAAAAACATATGGTCTGTTGTTTAATATGAAACATTTAGAGACTGGGATTCATCCCCCATGTTGCTTCTTGATACCGTTCTGTAAGCATGCCTTGCTATCTGGCCCGGGGAGCAATCTGCCATCCTGGGTGGGGCTGTGGAGTACTATAAAGGGCACTCAGATAATCACCTTTACCAGGTGAGTAAATCCCATTATATTTTGCACCCTTTACAGTACACCACAGTCAGAAACCAGTGGCACCTTAGTAGTAGTGAAAATTACTAGTGATTACTCTTGGGAGGGTAAAGAAGAGGCAGATTGTTTAGTAGTTGTGTGTGGCCGAGCACCAGCTCACAGAACTGACCTTGTAAAGGTTGTCCTTTTCTTGTGATGCTATGTCTAGCCTATAGTGCATGGTGAGCATATGTATGAAAAAACAGGTTGTTGCTAAACTAATGTATGCAACTGATACATTCCCACACTCTGTCCCTATGCTGCCCCTGCCCTGGTGGGGCAATCTTTGATTTCCTCAGGAGGGATCTGGCCTGCTGCCCAGTAGACCTTGTAAATGGTCTGTCTGACCCCTGTAGTGCTGGTGTCTTATGAGGTTGCTTGCCATACTCTCGGCCCGTTAATACTAACAGTCTATTTTACAGCTGTCACTCATTATGTTGAGGGGTTGTCGTAGCAGAACACAGAAGTCTAGCGGGTGGAGCAGAGATGTGTCTGTGGGATCACCTTTTACATAAGACTGAAGGATATTGTGTTTCCTGTGGAATGTGGAGGAAGAAAGAGGATGTTGTTCAGAGGACAATGCTATCACTGGGAAGTGAAAAGAACGGTACCCTGCATTACTGTTCCTGAAGTCTCTGCAATCCACATCATGAGTAGATTTGCAACCAGGAATGCTGTCTTGAACGATACCAGTGCAGGTTGTCGTGTTGTTGAGTGGATGATTGTAGGGCAGCTAGTACTGTTTTGAGGTGCCACGGAGGGCATTTTGACCTTACCTTGGGGGTGCTAGTGACACTGTCTTGAGTAATTTAACTGAGTCTGGGTGTGAACTAAAGGTGGCCTATTCCTAGCATTTGTCCTCTAATGGCAGATACTGCTGATGCTTGGAATTTGAGGGATGTGGGCTTCGGCCCTTGTTTGCACCTTCATTTAGAAGTCTAAAATCTGTGGGAGAACTTCATATGATGGTGAAGTGCCCATTTCCCTTCACCCTACATGGAAAACTCTGCCATTGTCTATGGGAAATCTTATTTGTCGAATGTTCCCTGGACTGTAACATTTAAATCACCCTTAAGGTGTGGCGGCTTTAACTTATCAGTCTGTTGCTTTCAAGAGACCTGCAGCCAGCTTCAGGCTGGATGGGACTGGATGCAAAAATCGGTCCCTGTGGCAGAAGGTGTGGTCGGTAAGGTAGAGTCATGGGCTGGTCCACTGTCATTGCTTGGATGAGGGGATATTATGAGATCCTCAGTCCAATGAGTGCCACCAGTACCACTGGTGCCCCCAACCGTCGAACCTTGTTTAAAGGTACTCCACATTTGTGTGGGGGCAGTGGGATTCAAACATAAATCTCCAGATTTGAAGTGAAGATCCTTAAACCACAGTGCTATACTGCCTCCCTGGAGTAGTTTGTGCAGTACTGAAAAGGGGAGGAGGGAGTAAGCCCATTTGAGAATTTCAGGGGACAGAGAGAGAGAGAGAGAGAGAGAGAGAGAGTTCACCTCCCTTGCCTTTGGGTCCAAGGGCCTGGAGTGGTAGATAGTGAACTGCGTGTATTTGCGAGATGCTGTGAGGTCCCCTTGGAGGAGATCCCATTTGGATAGAAAGTTCTGGAAGGCTTGACAGTTGATTGTTCCTCCTCCTCCTGATTGATGTTGGTTCCGCTCAGCCCATCCGCCTCGGTGTTGGCCGTCCCAGTTAAAGATGTGACTGTGATGGACTGTAGGCGTCTCTCTACCCAGTGAAGTAGCTGTACTGATTCTTTGGTCATATGTCTACTTTCATTGCCCTAGGGTCCAGAAATGCGGAATTGTCATTGGCAGTTGCGTGTCATTGCATGATGCCCCCATAGGTGGGAATGCCTACTTCTAGCCATCTTTGTTGCTGCTCGTTGCTGGTGTTCATTATAACATCTGTGACCAGGTTCCCTAATACTCCTGAGTTACAGTCTGCAATGAGGCTATTGAGGGTGCTTATGTCAAGTTTGTGGTGATGGAGTGCCCAAGAATCCTTGGGTTTGGCTCCTATGGTCATTGGCTACTGAAGGGACCACAGCCCATATGAGCTACCCTGTAGGACAAACACGCGATGCTATTGGTTCAGACCCACTACTGGAGGGGGTGCCTTTGCCATACAATATAGTCCGATACACTGTAACCCTGCTGCTGCAGTCTAAATTTAGAAATGCCATGTTGCAGAATTAGTTGGTGCACATGCACTAATGTTGTATGGTAGTGCAACTACCTGGAGCATCTGTGGGGTGATGTTGCAAGTTGCTTGCTTGGATGCAGTTGGTGATTCTGGGGAACCATTTTTCTTCTCTCTCTCTCTCTCTCTCTCTCTCTCTCTCTCCCTCCCTCTTCATCTCCTTCTTTTCACCAGATCAAGGTTGTCAGGGTATAAAATGACTTGATCCCCTTGTTGCCTTAGGAATGTCGCTCGGATCCCCTGTACTCACATGGATAGAAGGATGCCACTGCTGGATAGGGTGTCAGGCAGTCATTAATGATGGCCTACCATGGGGGCTTTCTCTGCCATCCCGAGGGGATTTCATTATCACTAGAGAAGTTGTGCCATAGTGTGAGTGGCCATTTTCCAGAGTGGCAGGAGCATTCCAACCCGTCTAGGGTAGTTGTGGACGCAAGTCCCAGATGCTGGTGAGAGGAAAAAACATGTCTGAGAAGGGGGTGATGAAAGAAGGGAATGCCGTACCCTCGGCTCATATATTGAAGGTGGTGTGGGGGTGGCGGGGGCACATAAGCCCCCCCCTGTTATGTTAAGGATTTGCACTATGGTTTCTGATGGAGGACTGTATGGTGGTGTCTCAGGCGCATCATATCCTGAAGTGGGGCCTGTCTGCTGTCTGGCTTATATTATATAGTGCACCACTGAGTGTCAGAGCTGAAGACGAGCATGTAAGGACAGTTCTTATACACAGTGCGGAATGGATCCGGGGGTCAGATGTGCCAAAGAGGTGAAAGTTGGAGTGGTCAAGAATGGTGAAGGTCACCCGTAGTGAGCGGTCCTGCCTCTTGTGATGATCCCCATGTGTCGAGGGTGTTGGTTATATCCTGACTGAAGTGCAGCCTTCAGTATGTCACTTGTTTATCCCATTGGTCCTGCTATCTTCCTGGGTTGATGCCCGTGGGTGTGGGTTATCTTCTGACTGAAGTGCAGGGGCCCATCCTTCAGTATTTCACTTGTTTATCCCATTGGCCCTGCTAACATACTGGGTTGATGCCCATTATTCGTAAGGGGGTGAGTTGTCCCCTTCAGGAGTGAGGGTTACTCCACCTGGGAGGATATCTCGGGGCAGAACCTGTTCGTCTGAGGTGCAGCAGAATAGCCATCTGAGATGGAGCAAATTATCACAGGGTACGAGCCAAAGAAGCAAAAGATGTAGCCCACTAAGAATGAAGTAAACCCCTGCGGTTGTGGATGAGAAAGGGATACTGTTTAGCCATGAGTAATTCCAAGTTAGGCTTGTTCCCAGGTCTGATCTGGAAATACCGGGAAGACAAAAGCTTGCTCGGGCTCACACAGAATGTGTCTAGGTGTCTGTGGGATACGAACCCAGCACTGTAGAATTGTAGTTCAGGGACTTAATCCATTGTACTATAGTGTCTGCACCAGATTTGTAGGTCAGTATAATGACGTACTGTGCTAATTCCTTTTTTTTTTGGCAGAATTATCTGACTTGTGGCACTAAAAAAGGAAGCTTGTTGACTCCACTGTGCAGCCTACCTCAGTGCTGCACTACCATCTTTGCCCTGGTTGTTACCCTTGGGGTGTGGGGCTGGGACCCACAATCTTTCAATCTCCTCGCTCCATAGCTCAAAGCCTCATAATGTACTGGTCGTGTGCCTGGATAGTGGGACCCATGCCAGATGACAGTGGCGGATTCTCGCGGTAGTGCACGGGGTTTGGGAGCCTTGTATGTTGTGCTGTGGATCCAGTGAAGCTGTTGCCATAATCCCGCATAGTTGTGATGCTCCTCCATACCAGCTATCAAGGGATGCTGCAGGGTATCATGTCTTCACGGACTTGATTAAGGGAGAAGACCACGAGCTGCCTCGTTGGGGAATAGATGGGTTTGTTGCCCACAAGGTGTTGGGAGAGTTTGAAAAGCCATGGAAGGACATGAATGAGATCCATAAAGGAAAATAGCTGCACAGGAGGGGATTGTGGAGCTCACTTGCCCAGTGATGAAGGAGCGGAAGCTCAGGTACTTTCCTGGGGAAAATCCATGGTGCTGTGAATGAGAAATGGCAGGTAATACAACCTGATGCTGCCTGGGAAGTAGTGGTCGGCTGCCGTGGCCTCTGTTGAGGTTGTGGGCTGATGTGGTTGGGCAGGGTCACTGCAGGAAGGACCCGAGCCCTGAAACTTTAGGTTTTAAGGAGATGAAAACAGGGTGGCCAGGTAGAATGTCGGCAGTAGTTATCCTGAAGAGTCAAACATTTTAAACAGATAGGTCTTAACTCAGCGTGTAGTGCAGGGTTTCCATGCCCCTCTAGCTCTACGGTGCCATGTATTGCGAGGGCCGCTGAGGATCATGGGGCTCCACATTCCGGACAGGCGAGTGGGAATATGGCTGGGAACTGTTTCGGGGAGCGGAGTACATGGATTTATGGCCCCTGAGACAAAGGATCTGCAGAGAGTTCCAAAATAGCATGAAAAAGGGTGGCCTTACGGCATAGGTCCTGGGACTGAATGTTCTCATATGGCTGACTTTCTGCTCACAACCCACAGGGGCACGGTGCTGCAGCCGGGTCGCATGGGTCAGGTAGGGTCTCGCTGCCACTGTTGTGTATTTTTGGTCCCTGTGGTCTGGTGAGGGACTACAGGAGGCTCACATTCTGCCTGCTTTCCCCAGTGAGGTGGCTTTTGGTTGTTTGTTAGTACATGAGGGGTCGCTGCTGGAGGGACCTCTCCAATCACTTGTTAGGGGGTTCTCTGAGGACAGGGGTCGCTATGGAAGGGACCCAGGCCCTGTGAGTACCAAACTGAGAGTGTGTGATGCAGCTTTTGGGTTGTTTGGTAGTACATGAGGAGGTCATTACTGGAGGGACCTCTCCCGGTAGATTGTTAGAGGCTCTCCGTGGGTGGTGGTCACTCTAGGAGGGATTCCAGCCCTGAGCAGTGCAAAGAAGCTCTCTGTGGGCGGTGGTCTCTCAGAAGGGACTCCAGCCCTGAGCCATGCAAGTGTGCTGCTGTTGAGGACTCAGGACGCACTACAGGAGAGGGTATCTGCTCCCTGCCTAGCATTGAAAAAAATATTACACAGAAAAACAGATAATGTATTGTAGCCTAGTTGCTTCTGCTACTCTGATTTCCATAGGATTGTATGATTACCCAAAGCAGAAATAGACGTTTCTTACAGATAATTACATGCAGTTAGTGTTAAACTGATCTTTGCTGGCTACCAGGCTGCTTGTTAGTTAGAAATAAAAGGAACATGTACCTGCAAAGTTGTTCAAAACTGTAGAAACTGTTGGGAGCCATTAGGATGTGACCAACCTATCTTGATGCACAAAGTGAACTGGAGAAGATCTGATGTTCATAGAGGTATGTCCTCGCCCCCTTCATTTTGATTGGATCGTGCATCAACCTATAGGATGGATGAGGAATACTCACTGGTTTCTGACTGCGGAGTACTATAACGGGTATGAAATATAATACTTTTATTTCTGTGTTCTGCTTCATTTACATAACCCTGCCCCTTTTTTTCTCAGTGCTGCAACCCCAACAGTGACATCATGCAAGGGAAACAAAGTTTTTAAGTACTGTGTTGAAACATAGACCTCTGTTGTTCAGTCGTGATATTGTAGACATCCTTTTTCTTTCGCAATTTTGAACTCATAGCAGAAGCTGGACACCAATGAAAAAGAAAAGTAGTCTGACCCATAATTGCACTCCTGAACTACTTATAGTCATTCAGGCCCTATAACATAAACATAGAAAAGTATCATTATGCTTCCATATCCTGACAGGAGCTGCCATTTCAGACCTGCCACTTCATCAGCAGGCAGAAAAGTCAAACAACATCTACACCTACTGGCAAATTACCTTTTGGCTTATCTGCATCACAAAACAGTTTTCCAGAAACTTTTCTACAGACTGTACTGCTGTAAACACTACCAACATAGGAGACTGCACTTTGATAAGGAGATAGAAAATCAGCAATGCATTGTACCCACAATGCCTATTGATATATATATATATATATATGTATATATATATATATATATATATATACTATACATTTCATGGTAGCACGGTAGTGCTACCATAGTTAGGGTTGAGGAGCCATTTACGTGTTAAACCAAAAAGTTTGCACCTTAATAACTTTGTAACCGTTCAACAGATTTGCCTGAAATTTGGAATATACAATCAAGACCCATACGCCTTAGAATCTGCCAAGTTTCGTACTGGTCAGATATATGGTTGCGGAGTTATTAAGAGTGATCTGTGCGTGCATTTATCCTTTTTTTGGAATTCTACGGTCACGACTACAGGTCGCACAGTTTGTGTGACCAGTCCGAAATCTTCAGGGAACATGCAGCCGGGTTCCCCAATGTGCCTTTCGAAGATTTTGTGAAAAAATATTAAACGGTTCAAAAGTTATTCAAAAAACAAGTTCCAATTATAAGTCAATGGGAGAAGTTAACAAAAAGTTTGACAGTGTCACAAATGCAGTTTTTACTTTCACAAATGGCCCTTTTACTGTCGCAAATCCACCATTTTGTTTTCAGTTGGTGATCAGAAAAATGCTTGGCATTTAAATTTGGGACCCTTTAGCAACCTAATTATTTTTGTATTCACCTAGTCGGACCCTGAGGATGCTTGCCATGTCTTTATTTTGGGTAGAACACCCCAAATATGTTTTCCACATTTCAGGAAAAAGTACTTTCCACAAAGTATTTCGACTTGCAACACTGTCGAACGATTTATGACAGCTTTCGATAAATTGCACAGTACTTTCCTAGGGCTGTGGAAAATGACAGCAATTCTTTGACACCCCGCTGCAAAAGAACAGTTGGTGTTTTGGGCTGAAATTTGGAGGGAACGCAGCCGACATCTCACAGATGTGCCTTTCAGTGTTTTGCTTAAAAATTATTATATGGCGGCAAAGTTACGGCACTCCAAATTTGATGCTTTTTGCCATAGGATAACATTACAGCATCCGACGCATTGCAGCAATCCTTTGGCGCCCTGCTGCAAAATAACATTTTGATCTTTTGGGCTGAAATTTGGAGTGAAGACAGCCAACATCCCACAGATGTGCCTTTCAGTGGTTTGGTGAAAAAATATTACAGGGAGCCAAAGTTATGGCACTCTGAACTTCTCTTTTTTTTCCCATAGGATAACATTACAGTGTTTGCTACACTAGGGCCCGATCTCGGAAACCGTAGTAGATACAGACTTTTCTGGCTAGAAAACAATTAGCCCCCTGTTAGAGCTAAGTATAAACTAGCCAGGAAGGTCATAAATCATATGACTTTTAATTTTTTTCTACGTCGGACGTTCATGAGATACAAGCAATTTAGTATTCCAACTCCTCATTTTCTGCTCGAGACCCATTATTATGCATACATTCTTTGTACTCACTGTCTTTCTCTATGAAGCTTTTGAGGAAACCAGCCTGTGCACTTATATTACTGTTGCCCTACTTTCCACTTGCTGTTCCATACCCGTTTCACTTACCGTTCACGCCCCACGCCACCACATGTGCTTATCCTTGCTTTGCCATTTGCGCTTGCGTTTCTGTTATTTTTTACCATTTGTGTCTACAGTTTCTTTTTCTGTTTTGCTTTATGTCACCATGCCCATTACCATTTGCATTTTAGGCACCATATTACTATCTGACAAGACATCACGCGTATGGACTGTTCTATTTACGCCCACCATGTGTACTTTTCTTTTCTCATTCGCGCTTGCGTTACCATGTGCACCACTGTTAGTGCTTCTGTTTGCGTTGCTGTTCCTGTTACTATGTCACAAGACATCACGTGGTGGGATACATTCACTATTTATTGTTATCATTCTCAAAAAGAAGAGAAATTAGAGGCAAAAAACTCTGTTTAATGCATCACTTAGGGTTGTTTCACAGCGATAAAAGTGAGGAAATTCAGTGTTAGGCTGAAAACCCTTCTTGATCCCCAGCTCACCCCTCCCAACTGGCATTGGGGTGCACATTGGGGTCTTCGGTCCTAACTCTCACCCCATTCTCCTATTCTTCTGCTTCTTTGGACATGTGATGTTTTCCTGCAGAAGACACTAACACAGTAGGGGCGGAAGAGGGAGGACGAAACTCCGTATAAAGATAATGAAGACTGATGACCCTTACACGGTCTTAATGAATCTTATCTCCCTCCTTACACGGTAAGAGAGAAGGTTCACCATGGATGAGAAGCAGTGATGCAGTGTGATCTTTAACAAGCCAGTTACATGTGATGACCGCTGTACACAGACGGCTGGAGATTTTATGCTTTCTGAATTTGGATGATCAGCAGTAACCTGAATGATAGAGTGAGTAAGCAATCTGGCCTGTCTTTCCCTGTGGAGTCTGAACCTACATAGTCATCAGTATGTTATCAAGACTCCGATTCTGTAGCTGTTTTTCATTTAGATTGTTAGGTGTCAAGGAAGACCTGGGTTGCTTGAGCACTGTTGCAAAGAGGCATAACTCAGGCAAACATTCTAAACATCACCCTATTATGAATTACAAACTAAATTAAATACTTGAATTGTTAGTATTCTGTACTATCTGAGACTGCATTTTTCCATAATCCTGCATAGACTCCACACCATATGATGACTGAAGCTTCATGGCTCCAATAACTAGCCCAGAAGGACTGGATCTTTTACATCTCTGTACCATCCATCGCTGCCCCACTTGCATCACTTTTCAATCAGTTTTTCAAACATGGTCCCATCCCCAGTTCTTGAAGCAGGTTAAAGTACTTCCCCTCTCCAAAGGAGGTGACTTGCTTTCCAGACAATTATTAGCCCACCTCTCTCCTCCCTGTCCTGGCTAAGGTTCACTCCCAGCTATTCAGCTACCTTGACCCTTCGTTCCTCTCCCTTTCCATTCTGGCTTCCACAAACACCATTCCACCATCTCCTCCTTCTTCCAGGTCACTGACTCTGTGTTGAAAGGCATGGACATTGGCCTGTTAACCACAGTCATATTCATAGACTTAGCAAAGGCCTTTGATACTGCGGCCTGTTCTTCTGTTGGAGTTAAGTGCTGCAAGACTATCTGGCCTGGCAGTGAGGTGATTGTGTACTTATCTCTCAAATCAGCTCCAGTCAGTCCAAGTTGGTGTTCCCTATTCACCCTTGCCCATCAAGTCTAGTGTCATCATGGACTCCTTGGCCCAACTTTTATCTGTCTTCATAAATGACCTCCCTCGCCTTGCATCTGCCCACTCATACATGTATGCTGATGAAACCATTCTATTTGTTTCATTGTTTTGGTTCCAGAGCTGGAATTGTCACTCCAGCATGACTTTGACCCTGTCCAGCGCTGATATTGCTCAAACCAGCTCACGCTAAATGCCAAATAAATTTTCTCCCTGATGTTTCAAACAAGATAGAGACTAACAAAGCTCCATCGGATCCCTGACTTCAGAACTCTGGATGACAACCTGCCTAAAGTGGTACCTCACTTCATGTATTAGTGGTGTGGCCAGACCCACATCTTAGCTTTTTCACCCACAGTGATGCATGCATAGGAAACTTCACCCTAAGCTTGATGCACTGTACCACAACAAATTGTGCCTTCCTGTCTCAATCTGCCAAGAGATCATACTTAAGTTGATCTTGCTGGTATTTAACTACATAAATGGAGTCTACAGCATTGCCTCACAGTCAACACTTCTCAGGCTGGACACCCTTTTTTTCATTCTTTCTACCACTTTGCCCTTAGTGCTCCATCTTTTACCTACAGTATAAGTGTTCTCTCTGTACCAACATCTCTTTTCCCTCCCTTGAGTTTTGGTGCCTCTTACACTTTTCCTCCTTCCTAGTCAGATATTCACTTGCCACTATTCACACTTAACCTTACCTGTCTCCTTTAACCTGCCATCCCATCCTCCTACCCCCCTCCCCCATCATCGGCTGCTCATTCCTTTCATATCTCTAACAATACATCTGTAGCACAGAACCTGCTTTCTTTATCCACCTTTCAGCATTGTGGAATAACCTCCCTCTCACTATCAGTCTCTCTTCCTATTTGTACTCTATGAAACCACTCTTAGTGGCACACTTCTCAAAAGCATGCACCTGCTGTTAGATTTCTTTTTCTAGTCTGCACATTATAACAACCCATGCCCTATCCCCCTAAAACAGTATTTACCAGTTATTGCCTCTTACTCTATTGTATAGCATAAAACTCAGTATACAGTGTTTTTCCTAGAAATGTCTTGCTATACATTGTCAGTGTACTTCTAGCTCTTATTATAGACAACGTACTTTTGTGTACTTTTATGCAGTTTGTTTGTTCTTTCTTTGGAACTTATTATCAGTTTTTTTTTTAGGTACATGCACCCATTGACACTTTATTTACTATTGCTGTTTCACTTTTTGTTGATCCTTTTCCCAGGTTGCACCTGGAAACATGTTTCAGTTCAATGTGCCTATCCAAGTCACAACATTTTAAATAAATAAAAACTAACTGCTTTAAAGCAGCAGTGCAATGAAAAATGTTTTCTTCCAAAACTAGTTTCAGTAACAGATAACAAAAATATTAGCCTGTCAAATTTACTTTTCTAGGTGTCTTCTGCACTGCACACCACAAGCTTTTTTTTTATTTTCTCCATCCTAACCCTTGTCAGGTGTACAATCGTGACAGAGGGTGGTGGTAAGGAAGGGAGGTGACCAGTGGGGCGCCTCAGGGATCAGTGTTGGGACTGTCCTCTTTAATGTCTTCATGTGACATTGTAGAGGAGCTGGACAGGAAAGTCTGCCTCTTTGCAGATGACACCAAAATCTGCAATAGGTTGACATTCTGGAGGTGGAAAGGATGAGCAGAGGCCTGAGAAAACAAGAAGAGTGGTCAAGGGTATGGCAGCTGGGTTTCAATGTGAAAGTCCAAAATAATGTACTTAGGACACAGAAACCTAGTGGCGGAGTACAAAATAGGTGGAGGATACTGATGACCACCAAGCAGGGAAAAACCTTGGAGTAATCATATCAGATGACCTAAAGGTGGCCAGGTAGTGTAGCAAGGCAGTAGGGTAGGCAAACGGGAAGCTTGCGTGCATAGGAGGGTATCACCAGCAGAAAGAGGGAGGTGGTGTTGCTTCTGTGACAGGGCCTATTGGTTATTTCTTTATTTACTTATTGAAATCTTGATACACCTGTGAGCAGATGCTCATTGAGATGTTCCACATCAGTTACATTAAACAACAAGGCAAAAGAACTGAGGACAATATACAGATAATATACTGTACATAGAGGGTACAGTATACAGATAATGTGAATGATACACATATTGGGTACATAAATCCAACCAAGGAACAGGTAAGCTGCAACACTGTACAAAGTATGCCTGTGTTAAGAGGAGGGCAATAGAAAGGAAGGCAGATTTATGGGAGTGGGAGGGCAGGGTCAGCGGCACAGTGTGGGAAGAGGCAGGGGTTGGGCAGGAACAAGGATAGTGGCCCAAGGGGTTGAGGGTGTTGGGCAAAGTGCCATAGTTTGGCTATCCCAGGGACAGAGGCAGGAAGGTGCTGGAGGTAGTCTGTGGTGCATGGATAGACTTAGTGGGGGCACCTGCAGGTACACTTATCAATGAGGTGCTGGCATAGTCTATGCTTGAAAGATCCAAGATTTGTAGTGCCAGAGATATCAGGCAGTAGTGTGTTTGTCTAGTATGGCGCCCGGTGTGAGAATGCATGTTGGGACATGGTTGTGCAGCATCTGGGTTTATTTTCACTGTGAAATACTATGAGGGAGGGTTTATTGGGGACCAGGACAATGATTTCCTAGGGGTACCTTCCTACTTTATCTACTTGCTATTTAGTGAGTTAAGGGTCGTTCTGGGTAAAGGCACCACCATCTGTTAACTATAAAAGAACATAAATACCACCTAACTTCCCAGGGCCCAATAACTGGAGACCTGAAGACCACATCCTGGCAGTAACTTATGGACTAAGTCACATACCAGGCAGGTAAGGATTGGCATCATTAATAAAATCTTTAAAAACCCAGAGACACAGAAGCCTGTTTGGCTCAAGTGCTATCTGAGATTAATTAAGTAATTTTACATGGTCCAGGTTACTAGATCAGTTGAGGCAAGCCAGAAACCACCCCCTTTTGTTCTTTAGTATTCCTATTTCAGTCCTGAGTGGGTCCGGGTGGCATAGAAGCAAAAGGAGAATCTTTGGGTATTGCATCTCTGACTACCATAAACTGTATGAACAACTGTGGTGTGGTAAGCAGCCAAAAGCAGGTCTACATACAGTAGGTGGACGGATATGCCTTTTGTCTACATGGGGACGCAGAGAGGTATGAATATATATTGAACTGAAAATCCTCTGGTGTTTGATTACAAATAATTATCAGAGAGTTTGAATTTCTGGGGGAAGCTCTCATACTCAAATTTCAGTTGCCTTTGGATGTGCACCAGTATTCAGCTTCTGCTGTTGGGAGATACGGGACTCACACCAGCTTACACATACTCATGTAATATTTTTTAAACAAATGAAAAGAAAAAGACTAACACTGATGACAAACGTGTGCCTTATAATAAGGGCATCTGACTAAATGCGTGGTTTAGAAACATAAGGAAACCTTTAACAAAACTCTGTGAATCCCCTACGCGGTATCTCTACCAAACAACTAACAAAATCAATGCATCATTACTTTAGATTAGTTCTCTCTAGTGACATGAAGATCATGACAGCGATGCAGAATTAGTTGCCTGAAGGAAGTAAAGTTAATTGGCATCTTGCACAAGTATGTTCCAACTGGTTGGTTTGGAGAGGTGATAAATGGACTGGATGTGAGATTACAAAGTTCATTTCAATTCACTGTGCATATCATTAATGCTGGTTTATAGGTGCACTGAATTATCTAACACCACCCATCACATGGCAATGAATTAAAAATACATTTGGGGTACATAATTAAACAATAAAATGTGACATGGTGGGTTTGATAATGTGGTCCAGTTTGGTAAGCAATGGATTAATTGCATAGTCTATGGTTATATCCATTATAGAGGGTCTTATTGTTATTGATGTATATAAAAATAATATACCCCAAATATACAAAATGCAGCTGTAATTTCATTGAGGAGTTGACGTGACAATATAAACCACACTTGCAAAGCACTCATGGTTTATATTTCCATCAGAATGATGAGATTTCAGATTATATATATGCAGTATGAGGTACTATATGTTTATATATATATATATATCTATATATATATATCTATATATATATATATATATATATTTGAATCTTACTTATTATTACTGGTGAGTAATAAAGGGAGCCACATGACAATGAGTTAGAGCAGGACCCATGAGACACAGTCAGAGAAGAACATGGGTGATGGCCTCATTATTGAGTGATTATTTATATTCTTACTACTGAATAATGCTGTAAAATCTCCATTAGTAGCTCTTAGCTAGATTTCATTATTGTAAATTTGTGCATATTGGGTCGTATTATTTTCTATATACTGTCATTTCAGTTGTGTTTGTTTTGTATGCACCTATTTGTCGTTCATGTTTTTAACTGATTATTAGTCATACAAAACATATAAACTGACAGCAGAATAAGGTCCAGCGGCTCATCCAGTCTGCCCACTTAGAGCAGTTCTCTCTTGCTTTTGCTACTGCTGCTAGTAGTATAACTGTCTCCCCAAGGCCCACTTAAAAACTAAGCACCTTGCCTAAATACAGATATCCTGGAGTACAATTCTAAATACAATAAATACAGTTTCTTGTAATAGCTGGAATTCAAAAAGAAATATTATGTTCTCCAGAAATGCAAATGTTAAAAATGTCAAATAATGCAACACGAAAATTAAATGCTTTTTATTTTTGTAGTATTAAAGCTTTTCTACTCGCCTGCTAAAAAAGTCTTGACTCTGTATCTGTTTGGTGTAAGTTAACTAAGGCCACTCATGCATTCAGCTGATCTTCTTAAAGGTCACGAGTAAAAGCTGGTTTTATAGAAGATAATACAGCATTCATACTCAGTTTACTTTCTGTTAGCTTTAATGATGCCATGCAAGCTGTCATGGTCCGTAAGCTAAAACAGAAGCCAAGCTTTGTGGTGCTGCAGATTCCCTCATAAGCACAGTAGTTTAAACCAAAAATGGCAAGTATAATTTAAGTTTTCAAGCAGCAATTCTTGTTACTGTAGCAACAGCAGTAATGCAGAACCTGGATTAAAAGGCAGATATCTAATTCCATGGGCACACTGTTTTGCTAACATAGTTTATTAGAGAACACCTTTTTAAAATTGTATTTGTCGTCCCCATGCATTGGAGTACACTTTTGCCAACTTATACACAGCAGACCAGATTTTCAAAATGTGGCCTAGGATTTGGTCATTTTTCAAGGGCAACTGCACAATCTAAAAGGAAGTATACCTTTTTGGCAAAATTGACATAATCTGTGGCACTTTGGCTCTAACTTGCTTCACAAATGTCATGTTGTTTTGCCATAAAGCAGGAACAACTATCACAAATGCATTAGAACATTTGAAAATAGCACTAAAATGTTTTGACGCATTTATTCTGTGACAGGCCCAATTCATAATTGGGATCTGTACCTGCATCATGACTTTAGCAAATCTAGTTCTGTGTCTTCATAAAAAGCTTCCATTAGGATTTCCTTGATTTCATATTGCACTTGAAATGACATCACTGTTCCAACAGTGACGACAGACTGTAATGTCATATTTGCAGACATTGCGATGTCATTTGAGGACAAGCAGATTCTTTTTGAAATAGGCAATGAAATGAGTACTTGTTAATGTGAAATATTTGAAAGACTCAATATGGTTCTACTAGGCCAAACACCTACCATGCAATGAGGTTAAATACGATTGCTGAAAATACTAATGTCTTTTGCAAGGAGCTGTCTGTTCCACTATATATAGTTTCCTTAAGCAGGTGCAAATAAAATGTAAGTCACTTTTTGCAAGTATTTCTTTGCAAGTGTGACTTCTTGACATCTGTCTTGGTGGTTCCTGGATTGTAAGGCAAAGGAGGGAAGGGGAGTGAGTGGAAGGACCAGGAATAAGCCATCCTGAACAAACACTTTTGTTCAGTGTTCATAGAAGAAGGGGAAGGCGAGGACCACAGATAAGTGACTGCAGCATTGAAGAAAGGGAGGGGGGTACTAGTCCATTTACAGAGGACAGCCTTGAAGGAATTCGCTAATTTGAAAATAGAGAAGGCAATGGGGCAAGATAGACACATTCAAGGATATTGAGGAAGCTCAGAGAGGTGCTGGCTGCCCCTGACAGTCCTGTTCATAGAAACATAGACTTTGGACGGCAGATAAGGACCACTTGGCCCACCCAGTCTGCCCATTTCCCTATGCATCCCAGTATCCCCCTGGCTCTCCTTACTGACTTCTCACATTGCTTACCCACCTTTAGGTCATCTGATATGACTGCACCCAGATCCCTTTCCATTATTGTTGCTGTTAGTACCTCCCCTGCTATTGTGTACTCTTCTCCTGGATTTTTATTTCCCAGGTGCATTACTTTGCACTTCTTTGCATTGAATCTAAGTTGCCGTATGTCTGACCATTCCTCCAACCTTGCAAGTCCCTTCTCATCCTTGCTACCCCACCTTGTGTATCAACCTTGTTACAGATCTTGTGCCATCTGCAAAGAGGCATACCTTTCCTTCCAGACCCTCTGTAATGTCACCTATAAATGCTTTAGAAGTTCTAGAGAACTGAGGAGGGCAGATGTAGTCCCACTTCACAAAAGTGGTAGCAGGGAGGAGGCTGGCAATTACAGGTCAGCCAGCCTGATCTTTAGTGGTGGGAAAGTCAATTGAATCATTACTGAAGGAAAGGATTGTGGAATGTCTTGAATCCAGTGGCTTACAAGATCAAGGCAGCATGAATTCACTTGAGTATTCATGTCAAACAAATCTGATAGATTTTTTGATTGGGTGACCAGGGAATTGGATCAGGTTGGAGTGGTGGATGACTTACCTAGATTTCCATAGGCCTTCAGCACCTTTCAACATAGGAGAGTTATAAACAGCTGAGCACCCTAAGAGTGGTTTAAAGGTGGTAAACTGGGTAATAAATTGGTTAGGAAATAGGTAGCAGAGTGTGGTGGTAAATGGAGTTCAGTCCAAGAAAGGGAGGGTGACCAGCAAGCAGGGTGTCACAGTGATCAGTACTGAAACTGGTACTCTTTAATGGCTTTAATAGTGACATTGCAGAGCGGCTAGAAGGGAAGGTTTGCCTTTTTTCAGATGACACTAAGATCTACAATAGGGTAGACACTTGAGGTGTGTGTGTGTGGAAAAACTGAATACAGCTCTAAGAAAGCTGGAGGAGTGGTCAAGATTGTGGACAGTTGGCAGCTAAGTTTCAATGCAAAGAGGCACAAGATCATGCACTTTTGTCACAGTAACCCAAAGGTGGAGTACAAAATTGGGAAGTGGCACTGACAACCATCAAGGAAAGGGAAAGGGAAAATTATTTAACCAAGAAAGGCACACTAAGCCAAAGCTTGTTTTCAGGTGTGACCTGGGAGCACAAGAAAGTTAAGTGACTTGCTCAGGGTCACACAGTATGCAAGTGGGGGCTATGGTATTCAAACCCTGGTCTCCAGGTTTGCAGCTCAGAGCCTTAAACCACTGCGCTATACTGCCTCCTTAAGAGACGTGGGTTAATCATATCTGATGGCCTAAAGGTGGACAAACAGTTCAACAAGGCAGTGGGGAGGGTTAGTGGGATGCTAGGGTGCATAGGGAGGGGTATCACCAGCAGAAAGAGGGGGGTGGTGATACCACTGTGTAGCTCACTGGTGAGACCTCACCTAGAGTACTGTGTCCAGTTTTGGAGACCACATCTCCGGAAGGACACAGAGAGAGTAGAGGTGGTCCAGAGAAGGGCACTAAAATGATGCAGGGACTGCATCATAAGCCATATGGAGGAGAGACTAAAGGACCTCAATATGTACACCTTGGAAGAAAGGAGGGAGAGGGGATATGATAGAGACTTTCAAATACCTCGTGGGTATAAATAAGGTTCAAGAGAGAAGCATTTTTCAGAAAAAAGATAGTCAAGAACAAGGGGTCATGATAGGAAGCTAGAGGGGTAGACTGAAGGGAGATGTGAGGAAGTACTTATTCACAGAAAGAGTGGTGGATGCATGGAATGGCCTCCCAGCGGAGGTGGTGGGGGCAAAACTGTAACGTGATTCAAGAATGTATTGATAGGCATAAGGGAACCTTAGTGGTAAGGGGGGTGAATAAATCCAGAGATCAAGTAAGGTGCGGTGTTACAGTAGGTAGGGGAAATGGGCAGACTAGGTGGGCCAAATGGTCCTTACTGCTGTCAAATTCTACATTTCAATGTGCAGTGGATGGTCCTGATCACAGCTCATGTGTAGTTAGTTAGCAGAGCCCCACTACAGTCTACACCCCAGTGATGGCTTAAAACTCACAAAGGTTTCATAAACAGTGAAAAGCTCACACAGCCATTCTTTTTAATTACAGACAAGAAAATGCATTGCTCTTCCAACAGAGCTGCCTATTGTATATCTAATTACTTGGTTTCAAGAAGGCACCCAACCATTCCTTTAGCCAATAGGACTGTAATTAATAATTTCAACTATGCAGCTATTAAGACATGCAAAGTGGTACACGACCAATGTGTTTGCACTAAATGGCAAAAATAATTAGCCTTTGGCTAAACCCATATACAGTATATTTTTAGCTATCGCCTGTTTTGTTTTAGCTGTATTCCATTTTATTTTCAAATTGACACTTGCTAACATGGTAAAAAGCATTGACTAACAGTGGCAAATTACAAATAATTTTGCCAAATGATTAAAACCAGTGCAAAATGGCTTACTGGCTGCATGGCCACAGTCAGCTGCAGCTACTGTAAACACTACAGACCTATTATGAGTACATTTTATCTAACAAAATACACTGAGTAAGTGATACACTTGAACGAAAATAACAGGTACCAGGTCAATATAACGCTGCTAAAACAGCGCTGCTATAAACGCGGTGTGTAAAGTGTGGAAAAATTTAGAGCAACAGGGGTATAACAGTGGTAGGAATTACCGCTACTCCTGTCACTACACACTGTAACTGGGAGCGAATCTGTTGCTGTATGTGTGATGCCTGGCCAAGCTACTCCCATGGTGGAGTAGCTAAGGCACCAACACACGGCAGGGTTAGAGATCTGGGACCATGGTTCAGTTCCCTCCTGGTGTTGCTACTTTTGTTTTTAGAAAAAAAATGAATTTCCCCCCTCCTGGGTTTCTCCCCATCCCCAATGTCCACACCCCCTCAAAGTTTGTTATTTTTAGTCAAGGGGTGAGGGAGGCATAGCCCCCAGCAAAAGAAAAAATGTCCCATTGTTCGCTATGGTGTGTGCTATTGTGCTACAGTTGGAATTTTACCGGACCTTATTTCAGTGGACATTATTTTGCTTGTGGCATTTCTTGCTGCGCTGTTTTTATTTTTGGGATTATGACCCCATGCCAAAATAACATGTACTTGACATCAATAGTTCAGAAAAATGAAACTCAATGACATGAAAACTCAGCTTTGACATATTAGCAATTATTTCTTTATTTTACAGTATATTTGCTCAAGATTGCCTGACTAAACAGGATCCTTAGGGGTCTGCTTCTACCGTGTTTTACATCTTGAAAGACTGCTGTACAGGGAGAACAAGTAACTTACTCTGGGATGTAAGGTATATTGACCCAGTGGATAGAATGGGATTCAGGCATGTAATCTCCCATTTCATAAATCAGTACTTCTGCCACTAGACCCCATTGTCCTCACTGTAACCATTAAGCAAGTAGAACAGTTGCCCAGAGAGCATTAGTTCATGAAAAAATGCACAAAAAGATTCTATTACTTAGCTCTAACTTTTTGTCTTTGTATAGTTTGTACAAACAATGGCGTATACCAAGCGGGTGGGGAACATGGAAATATCACCTACCCACCCACACCCGTAGACAGGAGCACCCATTCCAGCATTCACCAATGGTGGCCACCTGTCTGCAGCTCCCCAGCGTGTGAGTCTCTGTAGGGTGGCCAGGGTGGAGCCGCGGACCCGGCAGGCATCCAATGGGATGCCCATCCCAGGTCCAATAGTGGAGCCCCATGCTGCTATGCACAGGCCCAGAGTAGTACATGCCACCCTGTGTGGTATGGCCTCTATGGCTGGTTGGTCCCTGGCCCAGCCACAGTGAACAGCACCCTCCCAGTGCACTGCATGTCCCCAGCAGCAAGATCCATCTTTAGCCTGTAACGGCAGCCATGCCCCATCAATGTTGTGCAACGGTTCAATGGTCCAACCCCCCCCACCTCCCGGTGCCGCACCTGTCCTGCATTACAGGCACTCGCCTGACCCACTGTCACTGCCCCTGCCCTCACTGGCTGCCTAATGGACAGAAGCAGCACGGGGAGCACTGTCCGGCACCCCTGGTGACCAGAGGGTGGTCACCATGGGGGCACGCAGAGGGTTACGGCAGGGCCTACCCTGGCATACCCTGTGCTACTCTTCACACCCATGCAGCCAGCACTACGCAGGTTAGTGCATACCAAGTAGTGCTGGCACGCCCCCATGATGTCCCCAATGCGGAGGCGTCTGTGGACGTGGGGGAGCAGGTGTGGTGGGTCTGTGTGCCCCCCCGTCAGAATGCTGAGGGTGCACAATGGTGCAGAGTGGCTACACTTCCAAGAACACGTATGAAGCCACCTGCCCCAATTGTGCACAGTGCCCATTGTATGAAGCATCTGCCTTGTAAGCTGTCACTAACTGAGCTTATTTGTATTCCAACATCATCAGGTCCATCAGTGCTACCTACTCTATGCCTGAAGCTATTACCTTTTATAGAATCATGAAGTAGTGTGCATACCTGAACCATAATGCTGCACATGATCCAGGAATGCCACACACAGGAGTAGAGTATGAATACAAAAAAAGATGGATATAGCAAAGATCATTTCAGACAAATGCCATCTCTGCTAATGTAATGGGAGTGGACATCAATGACATCTGCACAGCAATTGAATTTAAGTGCTTTACCAACATATCTTGTAGAAACAAAAATCTTTACAAATGTAAATACCCCGAGGACAACATATATGATCTCATTACAGTATTTCTGTAAGTCATCTTAGCTGGCATCCACATGCTTATCTTCCCAAATACAGACGCATGTAAACTTTTCTGTTTGTTTTCTAATTGCCTAGCAAAATATACTACAGTACTTTAGAGTAACTATCTAGTATTTAAATGTAACTAGGAATAATTGAGGGTTTCCCTTTCTTGCAGATGAAAATTATTCATTGTGAAAGGAGTTAAAAAAATGTGACCGTATCTTTTATTACATAGCTTTAGCTTGGTGTACATTGCAGAGTATCAGCCCTGCTCAGTATCAGTACAATACTGTCTGGGTACTGTATATCATGGGTCACCATGCTTTTACTGACCCATGGAACCCGATAGGGTGTTCTGTTGCTCAAGGGAGTACAGACCAAGTGAAACTTTCCTCCCTGGCCCTCCTCCTGAGCGATGATTTTAAAAAAACTGGAAGAATGGTCACAGGTTTGACAGCTGGGTTTTAATGCAAGAAAATGCAAAGTTATGCATATGGGGCACAGGAACCAAGGTGAAACATATTAAATGGGAGGAGATGTACTAACAGTCAGAAAGCAGGAAAGGGACCTGGGGGTGATCATTTCTGATGACCTAAAGGTAGTTAAACAGTGTGACAAGGCAGGGGGAAAAGCTAGTGGAATGCTCAGATGCATAGGGAAAGGCATCACCAGCAGAAGGAGGAAGGCAATACTGCTCCTGTATAGGTCACTGGTAAGACCACACCTCAAGTACTGTGATCATTTCTGGAGGCTCCATCTCGGAAAGGTCACAGATAGGGTGGAGGCAGTACATAGAAGGGCACCAAAGTGGTGCAGGGCCTAAAACAGAAGCCCTATGAAGAAAGGCTCAAGGATTTAAATATATACATACTGGAAGACAGGCGGGAACAGGTGGATATGCTAGAGATGTTCAAGTACCTAACAGCAATAAACAAGAAGGAAGGGAGCATTTTCCAAAGGAAAAGATACTCGAGGACAAAGGGGATACAATATGAAGCTGGAGGGGGAGAGGCTTAGGGGAAATGTAAGGAAATACTTCTCCATGGAGAGGGTGGTGGATGCTTGGAACAGCCTTCCAGAGGAAGTGATTGGAGTTAAAACAGTAACAGGATTTAAGAATGCATAGGATAGACTCAAGGCAATTTTAGACACAAGGCGGCGGGGTATAAGCTGGAGTCCAAATAGGGTCTCTGGAGGCACTACAGGTAAAGAATTTGGGGTAGACTAGGTGGGACAAGTGGTCCTTATCTGCTAACAACTTCTATGTTTCTATGTTTCCTCCTTCCAGCATAACACAACTGATTTATTTATTTAGTTACTAAGTTTGTTGAATGCAGATGCACTGTGCAGACTAATGTTATTCTGGGGAATTGTGCCATATTTTTAGAAGCTGTTTTCATTGGACAAGCAGAAACTATTATTAACATAAATTGCTTCTACTATTTAGAATAGTTCAGATCCTTTGAGGCATTTCTTATTTAAAGTTTATAAATTAACTTTAATTTTGATGCTTAATGAATTGTTGTGGGTTGCTAGGATATCCTGTAATCGATTTTAGCTTAATGAAAATGGCTAGTATATAAAAAACAATGAAAGCACGAGTATTTAGTGTTTTTTAATAATGACATTGATTGTTTAATTAATTAGTGGGGCTATATAAAACAAATTGTATGCAATAGTCCTTTAACCTTCTGAAGAAGCTCTGCCCAGACAGAGCGTGAAGGTCTTTTTCACCCTCACGGTGTTTGCTGTAGCAGTATGCATTGCCATCCTTGTATACTCTTTTATATATCTCTCTGGCTCTATGAAACTTTTCAGTGCCTTTTTGTTGCTATTATAGTCCTGCCATTGTATATGGCACTTATATTTTTATACACTGTTTTCGTTTATGTATGTCTTTTTGTATTGGAGGAATAAAAGTATTTTTTACACTAAGACAACAGTTGCATTTACTGTACATAATTTTCTTTCTTCATCATCTAGAATGGGTGCTTTATTTTGGGGTTTGGATTCGTATAAGTGATATATGAGCACCATTCAATTTGGATGTTTCTCGGGAGCGCCTTTTTTGATTGTAGTTACTTAGTTATGCATTTTCCTTCCTTCTTTCCTTCCTTCCTTCCTTAGAAACATAGAAACACAGAAGTTGATGGCAGATAAGGACTGCAAGGCCCATCCAGTCTGCCCATTTCTTTTTCTACCTTATAAATGTGCCATCTGCCTTTGCTCTGTCAGTGGCCTATCTATTCATAGCCATCTGTATTGCTCCCTTATGCCTATCCCATGCCTGTTTGAAGCCCTGCACTGTATTCTTAGCCACCACTTCCTAAGGTAGGCCATTCCATGCATCTACCACCCTTTCTGTGAAAAATAATTTCCTCACATTCCCCTTAATCGGCCTCCCTCTAATCTCATGATGTGTCCTCTTGTCCTGCTATTTTTCTTACATTTAAACATGTTAGACTCTGTCACCTTGTTAATGCCCTTAAGGTGTTTGAATGTCTCCATCATATCATAGAAACATAGAAACATAGAATTTGACGGCAGATAAGGACCGCAAGGCCCATCCAGTCTGCCCATTTCTTTTTCTACCTTATAAATGTGCCATCGGCCTTTGCTCTGTCAGTGACCTATCTATTCATAGTCATTTGTATTGCTCCCTTATGCCTATCCCATGCCTGTTTGAAGCCCTGCACTGTATTCATAGCCACCACTTCTTGTGGTAAGCTATTCCATGCATCTACCACCCTTTCTGTGAAAAGAATTTCCTCATATTCCCCTTAATCGGCCTCCCTCTAATCTCATGCTGTGTCCTCTTGTCCTGCTATTTTTCTTATATTTAAACATGTTAGACTCTTTCACCTTTTATTTTTGCCATTTCCCACAGTATCTGTTTATCTTACTGTTTCACTTTACATCACCATGCCCATTGACATTTCTGTTTGCAGGCACCATGTTACTATGTGACAACACATCACGTGGCAGACCATTCCCGTCTACGCCACCGTGTGCGTTACCCTTTCTGTTCTCATTCGTGCTTGTGTTACCATGTGCGCCACTGTTAGCATTTCTGTTTGCGTTGCTGTCCCTGTTAGTATGCCACAACACATCATGTGGGGCCCCGTTCTCCCGCCGCTGCATTACATTCACTATTTCTCGTTATCATTCTCAAAAAGAAGGGAAATTAGAGGCAAAAAACTCAGTTTAATGCATTAGTTAGGGTTGTTCCACAGCGACAAAAGTGAGGAAATTCACTGTTAGGGTTGAAGACCCTAACTCCGAATTCACCCCCCCCACCACACACACACACAGACACACACACACATTGCAAGTATGGGGGAGGACCAAGTCAACACAACCAATGATAGACATCCAGCAGCAGGTGACAGAAATAACAAACAATTGTCTAAATGTACTACGAGACATCCCCACCCATCTGACCAGGTACTGCATGCTCAGTGGAGATCAACAGCAAAACTGAGGCCATGTACACCAAACGTATACTATCCCTGATTGCAGCTGCACACTAACGTACACACTTACTAGTTGCATGGCCTTATCTACCGATGCCCCACACCACACCACAACTGGTACTGTGCCATTAGTCAATATAAATGCTGAAGGTGCATGATGACAGTTGTAGAAAGGTTTTAACACTAGTGAGTATTCATTAATTAAGAGAAGCACATAAATTAATTACAAGACACTAGCATGCTCAAGATAAAAGTAGTGATACATTTAGTAGGTGATTTACATAGTAGTACATTTACTGCAATGGTTTACTCAACATAGAGAGGCTGATGTAAACGTATGGAAAGCTATTGCCTGTTCAACGCTAGTGAAATTGCGTGACTGCCAGTATCACATGCATTCTTACTGATGAAGGTGTACTGCTGATGTGCATACATAGACCTTCAGTGTGTTTCAATACTAAAGATGCAGTAAGTATTCTTTGTAAGAAACATTGTAATTGCAATGGATCAGGCCAAGCAACTTAAATATCATAGCACTACTGAGCCAACAATGATGTACCTGTATCGGAGATGTATATAGGATAGATTTTCCTGTAGGCACTTACTGAGTATGTTGTACCTGATAAAGATAATCTCATTGCATCTGTGATGACTAACTTATTCAAATAGTAATACATTTACTATTGTTGCAATGAGTGATTTATGCCACTTATGGACACAGTGTGATTTTTTTTAACAGCTGTTTCATACTCAGGCTGTAAGCTCACTGTTTGGGTTTGCTCACACTTCTGTCACTAATGCTATCAAAGTGATAACTATGTTAATTGTGGTACAACTAGGAATCAAGTGGGTATGGTGTAGATATAAACAGGATGTCTTTTAGTATTGATTTAACTCACAATGGGGTAAGTGTACTAGGACAGCAGGGGTTATCCTCTATCACTGACTCTGTCAGTTATAATCACACTAGGGTTTTGATGACTGTAATGATCAAGTTTCACTGTTCATCTCATGAGTTCATATTCACAGCCATTCTCCAGTAACTAGACAGTGTATGTGTAACTGGGTGGGACACTGTGTTGCAAAGCTGCTGCAGTGCTCAGCAGAGGGAGAGTATCTACTATAAAGACACCACCAATAAGGCATGACCAACAGTTATGTTAAATGGTCTTTTAATCACCCTGTAGGGGTTTAATGTTGAATGAGGCATAGCCGAGTGCCACATGTCGCTAGACAGTGATAAACTGACCATTAACATAATACCTGGGAGTGGCTTATTGTTATCATAATAAAACTGTTTTTAAACAACATTAAACCATGTTCATCATTGGTTAGGCTTTCACATGTATGTTAATAAAACTAAACATAAGGCTACATAATGTTTACAGTCAATTAGAAAAGCTGCATTTCAAACCCTTGTTATAATCAGAGATATTATACCTGTACAACTCCTTGGTTTTGCTTAACTCTATTGCTCAGGTGGCCCACCACAAGTGGTGTGGTCTGGTGTGGTGCATTGGTAGGTAAGGCCATGCAACTACTAAGTGTGGTATGTTGTGCAGCTGCAATCAGGGATGTGTGCGTTTGGTACATTGGCCTCAGTTTTGCTGTTGATCTCCACTGAGCATGCAGTACCTGGTCAGGTGGGTGGGGATGTCTCGTGGTACATTTAGACAATTGTTTGTTATTTCTGTCACCTGCTGCTGGATGTCTGTCATTGGTTGTGTTGACTTGGTCCTCCCCCATACTTGAATGTGTGTGTGTGTGTGCTGGGGGTGAATTCAGAGTTAGGGTTTTCAACCCTAACAGCGAATTTCCTCACTTTTGTCGCTGTGGAACAACCCTAACTAATGCATTAAACAGAGTTTTTGCCTCTAACTTCCTTCTTTTTGAGAATGATATTGAGAAATAGTGAATATATCAGAGGAGGGAGCGCTGGGGCCCTTTGGGCCCCGCGCTCCCACCACATGATGTCTTGTGGCATAGTAACAGGAGCAGCAATGCAAACAGAAATGCTAACAGTGGCACACATGGTAACACAAGCGCGAATGAGAACAGAAAGGGTAACGCACACGGTGGTGTAGATGGGAACGGTGTGCCACGTGATGTCTTGTCACATAGTAACATGGTGCCTGTAAATGGAAATGTCAATGGGCATGGTGACGCAAAGTGAAACAGAAAGAGAAACAGTACGGTACACACAAATGGCAAAAAAGTAACAGAAACGCAAGCGCAAATGAAAACGCAAAGGATGACACACGTGGTGGCATTGGGGTGTGCATTGGGATCATCAGCCCTAACTCTCACCCCATGACATGTGTAAAGCAGCAGAAGTATAGGAGAATGGGGTGAGAGTTAGGACCCATGATCCCAATGCACACCCCAATGCCGGTTGGGGGGGTGGAGAGGCAAGGGGTTTTCAACCCTAACAGTGAATTTCCTCACTTTGTCGCTGTGGAACAACCCTTAACTAATGCATTAAACTGAGTTTTTTGCCCTAATTTCCTTCTTTTGATAATGATAACAAGAAATAGTGAATGTAATGCAGCAGCGGGAGCACGGTGTCCTTAGGCCGGCGCTCCCACCACATATAGGTGGGCGGGAGCACGGGGCCCTTGGGCCCCGCGCTCCCCGCCACATGATGTCTTGTGGCATACTAACAGGGACAGCAACGCAAACAGAAATGCTAACAGTGGCGCACATGGTAACACAAGCACGAATGAGAACAGAAAGGGTAACGCACATGGTGGCGTAGACGGGAATGGTCTGCCACGTGATGTGTTGTCACATAGTAACATGGTGCCCGCAAACAGAAATGTCAATGGGCATGGTGATGTAAAGTGAAACAGAAAGATAAACAGTACTGTAGACAGAAATGGCAAAAAATAACAGAAACGCAAGCGCAAATGAAAACGCAAAGGATAACGCACATGGTGGCGCAGACGTCAACGGTAAGTGAAACGGGTACGGAACCGCAAGTGGAAAGGGCAACAGTAACAGTAATGTAAGCGCACAGGCTGGTTTTCCCCAAAACCTGCATTGAGAAAGACAGTGAGTACAGATAATGTATGCAAAATAATGAGTATCAGCGCAGAAAATGAGATCTTGGAATACTAAATACATTATATCTCTCAGGAACCGTGTAGACGAGAAAAAAATTTAAAGAGTCATATTTTTACAACTGTCCTGGCTAATTTGAATCTTAGCCCCATTAGGGGCTAAGAAGTTATCCGACTAAAAGTCCATATCTACACCGCTTCCGAGATACGGGCCTGAAAGTGTGCGATAACGCTGTAATGTTATCCTATGGGAAAAAAGAAAAGTTTGAGCACCATAACTTTGCTCTCCTGTAATGTTTTTTCACCAAACCACTGAAAGGCACATCTGTGGGCGGTTGGCGTCTTCCTCCAAATTTCAGGAAAAAGACCTAACGTTATTTTGCAGCAGGGATCCAAAGGATTTCTGTTATGCTTAGGCACCATAATGTTATCCTATGGGAAAACCCTCAACTTTGGAGTGCCGTAACTTTTCCGCCATGTGATATTTTTTCACCAAACTACTGAAAGACACATCTGTGGGCTGTTGGCTGTCTTCCCTCCAAATTTCAGGAAAAAAGACCAAACCGTTATTTTGCAGCAGGGTGCCAAAGGATTTCTGTAATGTGTCGGGCACCGTAATGTTATCCTATGGGAAAAACCGTCAACTTTGGAGTGCCGTAACTTTGCTGCTGTGTAATATTTTTTCAATACAACACTGAAAGGCACATCTGTGAGATGTCGGCTCCGTTCCCTCCAAATTTCAGCTCAAAACTCCCAACGGTTCTTTTGCAGAGCAGTGCCAAAGAATTGCTGTCATTTTCCCACAGACTAGAAAACTACTGTCGCAATTTGTGAAAGCTTTCGCAAAAATTTGCGACACTTTCATGAGCACGAAAGTAATTTGTGAAAGTACTTTTTCCAGAAATTTGAAAAACATATTTCTGGGGTGTTTTACCAGAAAATAAAGACATGGCAAGCATCCTCAGGGCCCGACTAGGTGAATACAAAAAAAATTAGGTTGCTAGAGGGTCCCAAATTTAAATGCCAACCATTTTTCTGATCACCAACTGAAAACAAAATGGCCGATTTGCGAAAGTAACAGGCCCATTTGCAAAAGTAAAAATGCATTTGCGAAAGTGTTGAACTTTTTGTTAACTTTTCCCATTGACTTATAATGGGAAACTGTTTTTTGAATAACTTTTGAACCGTTTAATATTTTTTCACGAAATCTTCGAAAGGCACATCGTGGACCCTGGCGGCACGTTCCCTGAAGATTTCGGGCCAGTCACGACAAACCGCTCAAACCTGTAGGTGTCACGACTAGAATCAGCGAACGACAAGACAGATCACACTTAATAACTCCATAGCTGTAAATTTGACCAGCACAAACTTGGAAGATCCCAAGGCCTATGGTTCTTGATCATAAATTCCAAATTTCAGGCAAATCCATCAAATGGTTGCAAAGTTATTAAGGTGCAAACTTTTGGGGTTTAACATAGAAATGGCTCTCAACCCTAACTATGATAGCACTACCGTATACTATAATATATATATATATATATATATATACACACACCGCGGGTGAGAGCTTTCTCAGTAGGATATATGTGTTATTTCCAGAAGAGTGAGGATAAATCCTAATGACATCAGCAGAGTTAGAATATCTTCACTGCAGCTTCCATTCTAACAAAACTGCTTCAGAAAACAATTTCTGTTTCTCAATGAAGCTGCAACTACTCAATTAGCTTTGCAAAACACTGTCACCTGCATCCCATTGTGTTTCTAACACTCCTAGCCCATCACTGTACTGATCTCAGCTTCAAAACAACCTGAATTCTAAATGACACTCTTTTACAAAGCAGTTTCTCTTTCTCAGTGCTGCCTGCAGCAGTTTCTCTTTCTAACTAAACCTATAACTTACTCAATTAGTTTTGCAAAACACACTCACCTGTGTTTCTGACTCAAAGTCTGTTCGAACACACACACACACACAAGCAAACACTGACAGCACACACAGAATGAGCAGGAGACACACAACAACAGAAAAAAATGTTCCTAAAGCTCTCACCCTTGTAGTATAAATTGCACACATGATGTGCAGAAAATTGGGATATGGAAAATACTCTCAGTCCTGCACTCATGAGAATACAGAGCTCACTCTGCAGGAGTGAGAATATTTTCCATATTCCACTCCTGCCCATCATGTATCCCCTATTTATATAATGCACTAATTAGGGGTAAAGTGACAAAAGCAGGGAAATGTAGTGTTAGGATTTCCAACCCTAACACCCTACCTCCACCCTGCAGGCAGTAACATGCGTGGGGTGTGCCTTGCAGTTGTCAACCCTAACTTTACCCAATTCCATGATTAAGTAAGCTGAGATGGATACAGTATATGGGAATGGGGTGAGCGTTAGGGTTAACAACCACAAGGCACTTCCCATGCCTCTTGCTGCCTGGAAGGTGGGGGAGGGGTTTTAGGGCTAGAAACCCTAATGCCACATTTTCCTATTTTTGTAACTTTAACCCTAACTAGTGCACAAAGTTTTTTTGCAATTAATTTCCTGACTTTTTGAGATAGTATAATCATATCCTGCTCCCATCCATCCATAATTTTTGGGCCCTGTATTCCCATCCCTTCTTAGATGCATATATGTATGTTGGATGCACATATCTGTGCCATTTTTACATATTTTGACCCGAAACATTCAACATATCCTTCTTATGACCCCACATCATAAACAAGTGTGGTGAAAATGTTCAAATCCTCACCAAAAGTTCATTTCACCAATGGACTGCAAATTTGCTCTTCGAGCTGGATTTGCATAATTCCACTGAGACTGTTCATGAGGTCAGGTTTCAAAAGACCATATTGAAAATTTGGTATAAAAATATGCAAAAATGCAAAGCTATGCATCAAAGTTGAAATACATTGAAACTCACTTACTCCAACTGAAACCTGTAAAAACCAAGTCCCAAATCCTGTTTCATGAGTAGAAATGCTTTTCTGTGAGAATGACAAAAGCTCACAAAAATGGATCTGTTCTTGTGAAAGAACAATTGGAAAATAATGAAGTCCCTAATCCTTTTCATGAGTAGAAATCCTTTTTGTGAGAATTACAAAAGCTCATGAAACGGATCCATTCTCACAAAAAGAATCAGAAAAACTAAGTCCCAAATCACTTTACGTGAGTAGTAATCCTTTTCGTGAGATAGGAGAACGAAAAGGACTCATGTACAAGAATTTGCAAGTCATGAAAAAGGATTTAAAACATTCGAAAAATACCTTGCAGGGTAATTTTTCCACTAGATAACTACAGAATCCACCTAAAGGAACTCGATGACCAAGATAGATGTGTTGGTGTCTCTGGAGGAGTTCATTTTGTGGGTTTTCAAGGTGTGTGTTTTTTACCAGAAAACAAGATGGTGGCTCACGAAAAAGGAGTTTTTCCTCATGAAAAAGGATTGGCCCCTCACCAAAACTAATCCTTTTTCCTGAAGACCAAATTATTTTTTCATTCCAGAAATCTATTCAAAACACTGTACTGAGCATGCTCACAACCAGGAATTTTCAAATTAAATAACTTTTGAATGGATTAATATTTTTTCACCAAACTAGCGAAAGGCACTTCTGTGGGACACACCCTTTCCACCCTGAAAATTTCAGACAAACATTCCAAATTGTCTGGGTGCAGTGTGAATGGTAAAAAAGCACAAAAAACAGTGATTTTTACCATTTTTTCATTATGCGCAGCTCGGAATCTGCAAATCCTATCATAGTGAAATTTAGCATGTCAAGACACCTACCCCATGATATCACACATGCACAAGTTCTTGCAAATCCATTAGAAGGTTGTGAAGTTATTAAAGTGCAAAATTTGAGGTTTAACATAGAAACCACAGCTCAACTCTCACTATAGTGGTGCAACCGAACCACTATAATATATCTATTATTTGATTATGAAAATGGTGCACCTAGTCTTTCACTCTGCCAATATGATCTGTGACTATGCAGATGTGGTCTACAATACTGCCCCTGTATCTTCCCTTGCCGGAATAGACACCCTCTGTAATGCCTTCTATTGCTTTGCTACCAACTCACCTCACACTCATCACTGCTCCCTTCCATTCTCCCCCTACCATCATGTCACCAGTTCCACTGCATTTCCTTCATCTCCAGATACTGGTTTGTGTCTCTGTCATCTTACCTAGCCACACTCGCCTCACACATTCTCTCTGCTTCATACTCCCTCCACTCCAGGGATGCTTGCATCTTCTCCTTCCAACACCCTCACTCCACTTCTGGGCAGTCAGCCATCTTCTATTGCCATTCCTCCCTCTGGAACCAGCTCCATCCTCTCTCCATCTCTCACTCCTCCATTTCCTTAAACACCAGCTGAAGCTCTCCCCACTTCTGTATGCCCCACCCCAACCTGCCCCTGGTGCCCCTTTCACCCCCACCATGGTTCCCCCAGCATCAGTTCATGTCAGTACAACTGCTGCACGTATTGATATCAACCTGCTTTTGTCACTGTAATTGGTTATTGGTGCTGCTCATAGAACCAACTTCTGTTCACCATTTATTGTTATTCGTACTTGCATCATGATGAATTGTTCACTGTTTGCACTTTATCTTTGGAATGCTGGTTTACTGCTGCTTTTAATTTACTGCATCCTTTTCCCCCCAGGCTTAATCTGTAAATAAGCCCTGGATCAGTGTACCTTTCCTAGTTACCAATTTTCAAATTAAAAAACAATATATATATACATATATAGAGAGAGAGAGACGCACACACACACTTATTTTAACTAAGCACTGGTACTGTATATCTGGCTATATAATTATATTCTATTGCATGGTAACTGTATTGACAGGACACATCAATATCCACCTAACTGATGACTTTAATTTAAAAATGTTCAAGTTTCAGTTCTTAACTGTTCCTAAGTTAGACCTTTCTAAAGATAATAGCTTTGGAACCGTTAAAGAAATGAAGGCTTGGAGTCCTGTCTAGACATATGTAGTACATTCAGTCTATACAACTGACATATGGAAAATATTTTGACATAGTAAGAGGACATTAATATGTTTTTAATATTTTGAAAACTTTACAAAGCATTCATTCATTCATTCATTCATTTAGAATTATGTTACTTAACAATGTATAAACAAGGAGGATGACACATTCATATGAACCAGTAGGTACTTATTGTCACTGACACCCAATTACTTCAAAGTTCCATCATATTACTATCTTATGTTATAACATTACACAGAATAAAAAACATACTGTACAGATCATTAAAATAGAAAAGTCAAAAACAATTAATAAATACTAAATACTAGTGGTGACACATATTTTGTACCATTCTTTACACCATTTAAGAATGTAACTAAACAGTACTAATGAATCTTGGCATAGGCATAGTTATATAAGCATAAAATTCCATAATGTTTGAGCACTGATCACAAAGACATGACTACTCTTAACTGTTTTGGAATGTGGCACCAAGTACTCAGTACCATCTAAGGACTGTATATTAGCTTTAACATGTTTCCTAATCAAAAATTCAGCACTATACCTGTAACTTGGAACCTTTAATTGAATACACTTTTGTAAGAATTTCAGGGTATGTACTGTACATGCTAGTGATGTGAGGAATGCAGAATTCCACCATTGAAATTAGCACAGAATGACCATTCCACTGGCAGAATTTCTGCTAGCATTTCACTGGTTCATCTGTGGAATTCTGCCTGCTTCCATATGTGGAATAATATTCTGCAGAACAGCATTTTGTCCAAGGAAAGTCATTCCTCAACCAGTTCCATGGAAAAATATTGAGATCTGTGGAATACAATTCTGCAGAAATGTTGCAAATAAACTCATTCTGTATTTTTCTGCTGTGTAATTCTGCCATTATATTTCTGGGAAAATTTGGCAGAATTTCAGTGGAACTTCAAAAAGTATGCACAATTTTGTTCTGCCAGAATTTGAAAATTCTGCACAGTACTAGTACATGCCTTCTTACTTTAAATGAAGATCACCCAAAACTGTTCTATAGGGTACATCTGTGCATATTCTAGGGATTGTCTAGCACAAATCTAGCCATTCAATTACATACTTCTTGGCAATGGCCTTCCAGGCAGGGTCTCATGGAATCCATTAATGGTCATTGGAGGCATGTGCTCAAGCCAGTAGGAGACCAGGAATGCAGGAGGAGGCAGATGACAAAGTCTGATGGCTGTTAACATGAATTAGAATGAAGAAGTAAGGCTAGACTGAAGTTTTGTATGCCACTGACTATTGCATGATAGTTGAAACTGGAGGAAGAAGCAATGATAGCAGATGCATGCCAACCAGTCCCACTGGGGTTGAAAAAGATAGCAAGGTGCTGTATTGTGACAAAGGGTAGAGGTAGTAGACAAGCAGATAGGCTGAGTGAGCCAGGAGGGGTGTAAGGTGACAAGAAAACAAAAGGATGGGAAAGTTGGGAAGGAGGAGGAGAGCAAAATCATGGAAAGGTACTCACCTGACCCCTAATTGAGGGGATGCCTTGAGGGAAAGCCTCGTCCTTGAGGAGCAAGGCATAGGAGTGAAGCCCTTGAGGGGCAAAGCATTGAGCAGCTGTACAATCAGCACCCTTGAGGGGAAGAAGAAGGGATGTCAGAGAAAATCAATTGAACAATAGGTGAAAAAAGAAAGCAAGATGCTTTATGGTGACAAAGGGTAGCAGTAGCACACAAGCCAGATGGGCTAAGTGAGCCAGGAGGGCTGTAAGGGGGTGACAACAAAACAAAAAAGGATGAGCAGAGTACCTGTTTCTCCTGAATTACCAATAGGCTACTGATTTTAGAAGCTTCTGAAGGACAGTTTTGGAGGAATAGACTTGCAGAGTAATTTGCTGGTAAAATGGCAGTATAGAGCAAATGAATGGAGTCTGGCTCCATTAGATGCTTAGTAGCCCAGACAGCAGTGTGTGAAAAGAGCAGTAGGACCCTAGGACATGTGCAGAACAAGCCACTGGTAAAATGTGCAGGGTGGCTTAAGAAATGTTGCAGCCTAGCTATTGTTGCAGCTGCAGGTAAGGAGAGAGTTGCAGCATGAAAATGCAGTGGCCCCTGCACATCACCACAAGAGCCCAAAGTACCAGAGAGAAATAGGACGGCACTGGTAGGAGGCTTGGGACAAGAAGGCAGAAAGGGAGAGGGATGTCAGAGGCAGCCATGTGACAAAGGTAAGGTGTGGCTCAGAGCAACCAGCACACGGCAGTGGTAAACAACAAAAAATCTGAGCATCCATGGGGGGGTAGGGTACAGTCCAAAGTTGTCAATCAGCAAGAGCTGTGGGCATATGAGAATTCTGAGATTATCAGTTACTCAGTCTCTTTTGTTCATGCAATATCTATATACTGTATGTCTCTGTAACCAGTAATCTCCATGTCACCATAGTCAATGAACTCTCTGTAACCCAACATCAAATAACATTTGACATGTATCAGGAAGATGGAGGCATGGTGTGTGTCACTTGCTGCACTCTGAATCACAGCCAGGGCCTTTCAATTATTCAGATTCACCAAAAATACCACTAACAGCTTAATCTGGTTCAGTTTCAGTTGCTACCTTCTGTATCCCCCCCCCGGCCGCCCCTGAAAAGGGACTTCTAGGCCCAGTGGGCTTCCGGGTCAACAAAAATTCAATAAATAAATAAATAATAAACAAATACATTACTAATTCAGACAACAAGAACCTTTAAAAGCCAGTTGTGTACAAACTAAAACTGGAGAGGATCTTACCATCCCTAGCATTTATCTGATAAGCTGTGCAGAGGTGACTTGTCTGTATAGTGAGAGTTCACCTTTCCATAAGGACTCCTGAATTCAAGGCTCCTGTTTTAATGCACATGTTCTCAATAATACAGAACAGAAGGGCTCCATGTTGAAACATGTTTGAATGTTGTAGAACAGAGTTCTACTGATGCCAACTATAAATTGCTGCTGGTGACTGGACCCTTGTTTAATTAGGCTTTACCTTTTTGAAGATCTTACCCCAGTCTTCTGGTGCCCCACACAAGCCCCATGCCAGATCCACCAGCTTTACTTTCCTAGTGAAGGAAAGACCTGAGAAAGGAACATTTGTTCAGATGTATGCCCTCCCTGAGCTGGTTTCTTAATACAGAACTATTAAGAAAAGAAGAAATTCTAGAAACTCCTTGGTTAAAGTGATTTTGTCATGTTTGCCATAGCAAATGGGAGTAGTAACCTGTAGGAGTTGTGAATCAATCTCCTACCATTCAAACTGCCAAAAGTGCTGTTTCCATGGGAAAAATTGGGATTTACTCACCTGGCAAAGGTGATTATCTGAGTACCCTTTATAGTATTCTGCAGTCAGAAACCAGTGGTATTCCTCGTCCATCCTATAGGTTGATGCACGATCCAATCAAAATGAAGGGGGTGAGGACATACCTCTGTGAACATCAGATCTTCTCCAGGTGATTCTTCCATAGCTAAAACATGGTAAAAGAGATAGAGACATACAGGCCAGAGAGACAGAGCACGGGAGAAAAGTGTAGTCACTATAGGCACGAAGATGGCCTCCTCACTTCTTATGTGGCGCCCACTCTGGCTATTGCCTGGTAGCCCATCTAGTAAGGTAGAGCAGAACAGACAAATAGTCAGCAGTTACTTTGGAACCGTCTATCCTGTATTGTGGGAATAATCTGAGTATAGTAACATTCATACGCCTATTCTCATACTGTAGCATCGAAAAACATATGGTCTGTTGTTTAATATGAAACATTTAGAGACTGGGATTCATCCCCCATGTTGCTTCTTGATACCGTTCTGTAAGCATGCCTTTGTCGACCCGTCCCGGGGAGCAATCTGCCATCCTGGGTGGGGCTGTGGAGTACTATAAAGGGCACTCAGATAATCACCTTTACCAGGTGAGTAAATCCCATTATATTTTGCACCCTTTACAGTACACCACAGTCAGAAACCAGTGGCACCTTAGTAGTAGTGAAAATTACTAGTGATTACTCTTGGGAGGGTAAAGAAGAGGCAGATTGTTTAGTAGTTGTGTGTGGCCGAGCACCAGCTCACAGAACTGACCTTGTAAAGGTTGTCCTTTCTTGTGATGCTATGTCTAGCCTATAGTGCATGGTGAGCATATGTATGAAAAACAGGTTGTTGCTAAACTAATGTATGCAACTGATACATTCCCACACTCTGTCCCTATGCTGCCCCTGCCCTGGTGGGGCAATCTTTGATTCTCAGGAGGGATCTGGCCTGCTGCCCAGTAGACCTTGTAAATGGTCTGTCTGACCCCTGTAGTGCTGGTGTCTTATGAGGTTGCTTGCCATACTCTCGGCCCGTTAATACTAACAGTCTATTTTACAGCTGTCACTCATTATGTTGAGGGGTTGTCGTAGCAGAACACAGAAGTCTAGCGGGTGGAGCAGAGATGTGTCTGTGGGATCACCTTTTACATAAGACTGAAGGATATTGTGTTTCCTGTGGAATGTGGAGGAAGAAAGAGGATGTTGTTCAGAGGACAATGCTATCACTGGGAAGTGAAAAGAACGGTACCCTGCATTACTGTTCCTGAAGTCTCTGCAATCCACATCGCGGAGTAGATTTGCAACCAGGAATGCTGTCTTGAACGCATACCAGTGCAGGTTGTCGTGTTGTTGAGTGGATGATTGTAGGGCAGCTAGTACTGTTTTGAGGTGCCACGGAGGGCATTTTGACCTTACCTTGGGGGTGCTAGTGACACTGTCTTGAGTAATTTAACTGAGTCTGGGTGTGAACTAAAGGTGGCCTATTCCTAGCATTTGTCCTCTAATGGCAGATACTGCTGATGCTTGGAATTTGAGGGATGTGGGCTTCGGCCCTTGTTTGCACCTTCATTTAGAAGTCTAAAATCTGTGGGAGAACTTCATATGATGGTGAAGTGCCCATTTCCCTTCACCCTACATGGAAAACTCTGCCATTGTCTATGGGAAATCTTATTTGTCGAATGTTCCCTGGACTGTAACATTTAAATCACCCTTAAGGTGTGCGGCTTTAACTTATCAGTCTGTTGCTTTCAAGAGACCTGCAGCCAGCTTCAGGCTGGATGGGACTGGATGCAAAAATCGGTCCCTGTGGCAGAAGGTGTGGTCGGTAAGGTAGAGTCATGGGCTGGTCCACTGTCATTGCTTGGATGAGGGGATATTATGAGATCCTCAGTCCAATGAGTGCCACCAGTACCACTGGTGCCCCCAACCGTCGAACCTTGTTTAAAGGTACTCCACATTTGTGTGGGGGCAGTGGGATTCAAACATAAATCTCCAGATTTGAAGTGAAGATCCTTAAACCACAGTGCTATACTGCCTCCTGGAGTAGTTTGTGCAGTACTGAAAGGGGAGGAGGGAGTAAGCCCATTTGAGAATTTCAGGGGACAGAGAGAGAGAGAGAAGAGAGAGAGTTCCCTTGCCTTTGGGTCCAAGGGCCTGGAGTGGTAGATAGTGAACTGCGTGTATTTGCGAGATGCTGTGAGGTCCCCTTGGAGGAGATCCCATTTGGATAGAAAGTTCTGGAAGGCTTGACAGTTGATTGTTCCTCCTCCTCCTGATTGATGTTGGTTCCGCTCAGCCCATCCGCCTCGGTGTTGGCCGTCCCAGTTAAAGATGTGACTGTGATGGACTGTAGGCGTCTCTCTACCCAGTGAAGTAGCTGTACTGATTCTTTGGTCATATGTCTACTTTCATTGCCCTAGGGTCCAGAAATGCGGAATTGTCATTGGCAGTTGCGTGTCATTGCATGATGCCCCATAGGTGGGAATGCCTACTTCTAGCCATCTTTTGTTGCTGTTGCTGGTGTTCATTATAACATCTGTGACCAGGTTCCCAATACTCCTGAGTTACAGTCTGCAATGAGGCTATTGAGGGTGCTTATGTCAAGTTTGTGGTGATGGAGTGCCCAAGAATCCTTGGGTTTGGCTCCTATGGTCATTGGCTACTGAAGGGACCACAGCCCATATGAGCTACCCTGTAGGACAAACACGCGATGCTATTGGTTCAGACCCACTACTGGAGGGGGTGCCTTTGCCATACAATATAGTCCGATACACTGTAACCCTGCTGCTGCAGTCTAAATTTAGAAATGCCATGTTGCAGAATTAGTTGGTGCACATGCACTAATGTTGTATGGTAGTGCAACTACCTGGAGCATCTGTGGGGTGATGTTGCAAGTTGCTTGCTTGGATGCAGTTGGTGATTCTGGGGAACCATTTTTTCTCTTTCTCTCTCTCTCTCTCTCTCTCTCTCTCTCTCTCCCTCCCTCTTCATCTCCTTCTTTTCACCAGATCAAGGTTGTCAGGGTATAAAATGACTTGATCCCCCTTGTTGCCTTAGGAATGTCGCTCGGATCCCCGTACTCACATGGATAGAAGGATGCCACTGCTGGATAGGGTGTCAGGCAGTCATTAATGATGGCCTACCATGGGGGCTTTCTGCCATCCCGAGGGGATTTCATTATCACTAGAGAAGTTGTGCCATAGTGTGAGTGGCCATTTTCCAGAGTGGCAGGAGCATTCCAACCCGTCTAGGGTAGTTGTGGACGCAAGTCCCAGATGCTGGTGAGAGGAAAAAAACATGTCTGAGAAGGGGTGATGAAAGAAGGAATGCCGCACTTGGCTCATATATTGAAGGTGGTGTGGGGTGAGGGGCACATAAGCCCCCTGTTATGTTAAGGATTTGCACTATGGTTTGGATGGAGGACTGTATGGTGTGTCTCAGGCGATCATATCCTGAAGTGGGGCCTGTCTGCTGTCTGGCTTATATTATATAGTGCACCACTGAGTGTCAGAGCTGAAGACGAGCATGTAAGGACAGTTCTTATACACAGTGCGGAATGGATCCGGGGTCAGATGTGCCAAAGAGGTGAAAGTTGGAGTGGTCAGAATGGTGAAGGTCACCAGTAGTAGCGGTCCTGCCTCTTGTGATGATCCCCATGTGTCGAGGGTGTTGGTTATATCCTGACTGAAGTGCAGCCTTCAGTATGTCACTTGTTTATCCCATTGGTCCTGCTATCTTCCTGGGTTGATGCCCGTGGGTGTGGGTTATCTTCTGACTGAAGTGCAGGGGCCCATCCTTCAGTATTTCACTTGTTTATCCCATTGGCCCTGCTAACATACTGGGTTGATGCCCATTATTCGTAAGGGGGTGAGTTGTCCCCTTCAGGAGTGAGGGTTACTCCACCTGGGAGGATATCTCGGGGCAGAACCTGTTCGTCTGAGGTGCAGCAGAATAGCCATCTGAGATGGAGCAAATTATCACAGGGTACGAGCCAAAGAAGCAAAAGATGTAGCCCACTAAGAATGAAGTAAACCCTCTGCGGTTGTGGATGAGAAAGGGATACTGTTTAGCCATGAGTAATTCCAAGTTAGGCTTGTTCCCAGGTCTGATCTGGAAATACCGGGAAGACAAGAGCTTGCTCGGCTCACACAGAATGTGTCTAGGTGTCTGTGGATACGAACCCAGCACTGTAGAATTGTAGTTCAGGGCCTTAATCCATTGTACTATAGTGTCTGCACCAGATTTGTAGGTCAGTATAATGACGTACTGTGCTAATTCCTTTTTTTTTTGGCAGAATTATCTGACTTGTGGCACTAAAAAAGGAAGCTTGTTGACTCCACTGTGCAGCCTACCTCAGTGCTGCACTACCATCTTTGCCCTGGTTGTTACCCTTGGGGTGTGGGGCTGGGACCCACAATCTTTCAATCTCGCCCATAGCTCAAAGCCTCATAATGTACTGGTCGTGTGCCTGGATAGTGGGACCCATGCCAGATGACAGTGGCGGATTCTCGCGGTAGTGCACGGGGTTTGGGAGCCTTGTATGTTGTGCTGTGGATCCAGTGAAGCTGTTGCCATAATCCCGCATAGTTGTGATGCTCCTCCATACCAGCTATCAAGGGATGCTGCAGGGTATCATGTCTTCACGGACTTGATTAAGGGAGAAGACCACGAGCTGCCTCGTTGGGGGAATAGATGGGTTTGTTGCCCACAAGGTGTTGGGAGAGTTTGAAAAAGCCATGGAAGGACATGAATGAGATCCATAAAGGAAAATAGCTGCACAGGAGGGGATTGTGGAGCTCACTTGCCCAGTGATGAAGGAGCGGAAGCTCAGGTACTTTCCGGGGAAAATCCATGGTGTTGTAAATGACGAAATGGCAGGTAATACAACTCGATGCTGCCTGGGAAGTAGTGGTCGGCTGCCGTGGCCTCTGTTGAGGTTGTGGGCTGATGTGGTTGGGCAGGGGTCACTGCAGGAAGGACCCGAGCCCTGAAACTTTAGGTTTTAAGGAGATGAAAACAAGGGTGGCCCAGGTAGAATGTCGGGCAGTAGTTATCCTGAAGAGTCAAACATTTTAAACAGATAGGTCTTAACTCAGCGCTGTAGTGCAGGGTTTCCATGCCCCTCTAGCTCTACGGTGCCATGTATTGCGAGGGCCGCTGAGGATCATGGGGCTCCACATTCGGACAGGCGAGTGGGAATATGGCTGGGAGCTGTTCTGGGAGCGGAGTACATGGATTTATGGCCCTGAGACAAAGGATCTGCAGAGAGTTCCAAAATAGCATGAAAAGGGTGGCCTTACGGCATAGGTCCTGGGACTGAATGTTCTCATATGGCTGACTTTCTGCTCACAACCCACAGGGGCACGGTGCTGCAGCCGGGTCGCATGGGTCAGGTAGGGTCTCTGCCACTGTTGTGTATTTTTGGTCCCTGTGGTCTGGTGAGGGACTACAGGAGGCTCACATTCTGCCTGCTTTCCCCAGTGAGGTGGCTTTGGTTGTTTGTTAGTACATGAGGGTCGCTGCTGAGGGACCTTCCAATCACTTGTTAGGGGTTCTCTGAGGACAGGGGTCGCTATGGAAGGACCCAGGCCCTGTGAGTACCAAACTGAGAGTGTGTGATGCAGCTTTGGGTTGTTTGGTAGTACATGAGGAGGTCATTACTGGAGGGACCTCTCCCGGTAGATTGTTAGAGGCTCTCCGTGGGTGGTGGTCACTCTAGGAGGGATTCCAGCCCTGAGCAGTGCAAAGAAGCTCTCTGTGGGCGGTGGTCTCTCAGAAGGGACTCCAGCCCTGAGCCATGCAAGTGTGCTGCTGTTGAGGACTCAGGACGCACTACAGGAGAGGGTATCTGCTCCCTGCCTAGCATTGAAAAAAATATTACACAGAAAAACAGATAATGTATTGTAGCCTAGTTGCTTCTGCTACTCTGATTTCCATAGGATTGTATGATTACCCAAAGCAGAAATAGACGTTTCTTACAGATAATTACATGCAGTTAGTGTTAAACTGATCTTTGCTGGCTACCAGGCTGCTTGTTAGTTAGAAATAAAAGGAACATGTACCTGCAAAGTTGTTCAAAACTGTAGAAACTGTTGGGAGCCATTAGGATGTGACCAACCTATCTTGATGCACAAAGTGAACTGGAGAAGATCTGATGTTCATAGAGGTATGTCCTCGCCCCCTTCATTTTGATTGGATCGTGCATCAACCTATAGGATGGATGAGGAATACCACTGGTTTCTGACTCATGGAGTACTATAACGGTATGAAATATAATACTTTTATTTCTGTGTTCTGCTTCATTTACATAACCCTGCCCTTTTTTTCTCAGTGCTGCAACCCCAACAGTGACATCATGCAAGGAAACAAAGTTTTTAAGTACTGTGTTGAAACATAGACCTCTGTTGTTCAGTCGTGATATTGTAGACATCCTTTTTCTTTCGCAATTTTGAACTCATAGCAGAAGCTGGACACCAATGAAAAAGAAAAGTAGTCTGACCCATAATTGCACTCCTGAACTACTTATAGTCATTCAGGCCCTATAACATAAACATAGAAAAGTATCATTATGCTTCCATATCCTGACAGGAGCTGCCATTTCAGACCTGCCACTTCATCAGCAGGCAGAAAAAGTCAAACAACATCTACACCTACTGGCAAATTACCCTTTTGGCTTATCTGCATCACAAAAACAGTTTTCCAGAAACTTTTCTACAGACTGTACTGCTGTAAACACTACCAACATAGGAGACTGCACTTTGATAAGGGAGATAGAAAAATCAGCAATGCATTGTACCCACAATGCCTAGTGATATATATATATATATATATATGTATATATATATATATATATATATATACACATACACTTATGGTAGCACGGTAGTGCTACCATAGTTAGGGTTGAGGAGCCATTTACGTGTTAAACCAAAAAGTTTGCACCTTAATAACTTTGTAACCGTTCAACAGATTTGCCTGAAATTTGGAATATACAATCAAGACCCATAGCCTTAGAATCTGCCAAGTTTCGTACTGGTCAGATATATGGTTGTGGAGTTATTAAGAGTGATCTGTGCGCAGCATTTATCCTTTTTGGAATTGTCACGACTACAGGTCGCACAGTTTGTGTGACCAGTCCGAAATCTTCAGGGAACATGCAGCCGGGTTCCCCAATGTGCCTTTCGAAGATTTTGTGAAAAAATATTAAACGGTTCAAAAGTTATTCAAAAAACAAGTTCCAATTATAAGTCAATGGGAGAAGTTAACAAAAAGTTTGACAGTGTCACAAATGCAGTTTTTACTTTCACAAATGGCCCTTTTACTGTCGCAAATCCACCATTTTGTTTTCAGTTGGTGATCAGAAAAATGCTTGGCATTTAAATTTGGGACCCTTTAGCAACCTAATTTTTTTTGTATTCACCTAGTCGGACCCTGAGGATGCTTGCCATGTCTTTATTTTGGGGTAGAACACCCCAGAAATATGTTTTCCACATTTCAGGAAAAAGTACTTTCACAAAGTATTTTCGCACTTGCAACACTGTCGAACGAATTTGCGACAGCTTTCGCAAATTGCGACAGTACTTTCCTAGGCTGTGGGAAAATGACAGCAATTCTTTGACACCCCGCTGCAAAAGAACAGTTGGTGTTTTGGGCTGAAATTTGGAGGGAACGCAGCCGACATCTCACAGATGTGCCTTTCAGTGTTTTGCTTAAAAATTATTATATGGCGGCAAAGTTACGGCACTCCAAATTTGATGCTTTTTGCCATAGGATAACATTACAGCATCCGACGCATTGCAGCAATCCTTTGGCGCCCTGCTGCAAAATAACATTTTGATCTTTTGGGCTGAAATTTGGAGTGAAGACAGCCAACATCCCACAGATGTGCCTTTCAGTGGTTTGGTGAAAAAATATTACAGGGAGCCAAAGTTATGGCACTCTGAACTTCTCTTTTTTTTCCCATAGGATAACATTACAGTGTTTGCCACACCTTTCAGGGCCCGTATCTCGGAACCGGTGCGAGATACAGACTTTTCGTCAGAAAAACAATTAGCCCCCTCATAGGAGCTAAGTATAAAACTAGCCAGGAAGGTCATAAATCATATGACTTTTAATTTTTTTTTCTACGTCGTACGGTTCATGAGATACAAGCAATTTAGTATTCCAACTCCTCATTTTCTGCTCCGAGACCCATTATTATGCATACATTCTTTGTACTCACTGTCTTTCTCTATGAAGCTTTTGAGGAAACCAGCCTGTGCACTTACATTACTGTTACCGCATTCTTTCCACTTCGTGTTCCATACCCGCTTCACTTACCGCTCACGCCCCACGCCACCACATGTGCTTATCCTTTATGCCATTTGCGCTTATGCTTTCTGTTATTTTTTACCATTTGTGTCTACAGTTTCTTTTTCTGTTTTGCTTTATGTCACCATGCCCATTACCATTTGCATTTGTAGGCACCATATTACTATCTGACAAGACATCACGCGTATGGACTGTTCTATTTACGCCCACCAAAAGCTACTTTTCTTTTCTCATTCAAGGCTATAATTCATGTGCACCACTGTTGCTTCTGTTTGCGTTGTTGTTCCTGTTACTATGTCACAAGACATCACGTGGTGGGATACATTCACTATTTATTGTTATCATTCTCAAAAGAAGAGAAATTAGAGGCAAAAACTCTGTTTAATGCATCACTTAGGGTTGTTTCACAGCGATAAAAGTGAGGAAATTCAGTGTTAGGGCTGAAAACCCTTCTTGGATCCCCCAGCCCACCCCTCCCAACTGGCATTGGGGTGCACATTGGGGTCTTCGGTCCTAACTCTCACCCCATTCTCCTATTCTTCTGCTTCTTTGGACATGTGATGTTTTCCTGCAGAAGACACTAACACAGTAGGGGCGGAAGAGGGAGGACGAAACTCGTATAAAGATAATGAAGACTGATGACCCTTATACGTGTCTTAATGAATCTTATCTCCTTACACGGTAAGAGAGAAGGTTCACCATGGATGAGAAGCAGTGATGCAGTGTGATCTTTAACAAGCCAGTTACATGTGATGACCGCTGTACACAGACGGCTGGAGATTTTATGCTTTCTGAATTTGGATGATCAGCAGTAACCTGAATGATAGAGTGAGTAAGCAATCTGGCCTGTCTTTCCCTGTGGAGTCTGAACCTACATAGTCATCAGTATGTTATCAAGACTCCGATTCTGTAGCTGTTTTTCATTTAGATTGTTAGGTGTCAAGGAAGACCTGGGTTGCTTGAGCACTGTTGCAAAGAGGCATAACTCAGGCAAACATTCTAAACATCACCCTATTATGAATTACAAACTAAATTAAATACTTGAATTGTTAGTATTCTGTACTATCTGAGACTGCATTTTTCCATAATCCTGCATAGACTCCACACCATATGATGACTGAAGCTTCATGGCTCCAATAACTAGCCCAGAAGGACTGGATCTTTTACATCTCTGTACCATCCATCGCTGCCCCACTTGCATCACTTTTCAATCAGTTTTTCAAACATGGTCCCATCCCCAGTTCTTGAAGCAGGTTAAAGTACTTCCCCTCTCCAAAGGAGGTGACTTGCTTTCCAGACAATTATTAGCCCACCTCTCTCCTCCCTGTCCTGGCTAAGGTTCACTCCCAGCTATTCAGCTACCTTGACCCTTCGTTCCTCTCCCTTTCCATTCTGGCTTCCACAAACACCATTCCACCATTTCCTCCTTCTTCCAGGTCACTGACTCTGTGTTGAAAGGCATGGACATTGGCCTGTTAACCACAGTCATATTCATAGACTTAGCAAAGGCCTTTGATACTGCGGCCTGTTCTTCTGTTGGAGTTAAGTGCTGCAAGACTATCTGGCCTGGCAGTGAGGTGATTGTGTACTTATCTCTCAAATCAGCTCCAGTCAGTCCAAGTTGGTGTTCCCCTATTCACCCCTTGCCCATCAAGTCTAGTGTCATCATGGACTCCTTGGCCCAATCCTTTTATCTGTCTTCATAAATGACCTCCCCTCGCCTTGCATCTGCCCACTCATATACATGTATGCTGATGAAACCATTCTATTTGCTTCTATTGTTTTGGTTCCAGAGCTGGAATTGTCACTCCAGCATGACTTTGACCCTGTCCAGCGCTGATATTGCTCAAACCAGCTCACGCTAAATGCCAAATAAATTTTCTCCCTGATGTTTCAAACAAGATAGAGACTAACAAAGCTCCATCGGATCCCTGACTTCAGAACTCTGGATGACAACCTGCCTAAAGTGGTACCTCACTTCATGTATTAGTGGTGTGGCCAGACCCACATCTTAGCTTTTTCACCCACAGTGATGCATGCATAGGAAACTTCACCCTAAGCTTGATGCACTGTACCACAACAAATTGTGCCTTCCTGTCTCAATCTGCCAAGAGATCATACTTAAGTTGATCTTGCTGGTATTTAACTACATAAATGGAGTCTACAGCATTGCCTCACAGTCAACACTTCTCAGGCTGGACACCCTTTTTCATTCTTTCTCACCACTTGCCCTTAGTGCTCCATCTTTTACCTACAGTATAAGTGTTCTCTGTACCAACATCTCTTTCCTCCCTTGAGTTTTGGTGCCTCTTACACTTTTCCTCCTTCCTAGTCAGATATTCACTTGCCACTATTCACACTTAACCTTACCTGTCTCCTTTAACCTGCCATCCCATCCTCCTACCCCTCCCCATCATCGGGCTGCTCATTCCTTTCATATCTCTAACAATACATCTGTAGCACAGAACCTGCTTTCTTTATCCACCTTTCAGCATTGTGGAATAACCTCCCTCTCACTATCAGTCTCTTCCTATTTGTACTCTATGAAACCACTCTAGTGGCACACTTCTCAAAAGCATGCACCTGCTGTTAGATTTCTTTTTCTAGTCTGCACATTATAACAACCCATGCCCTATCCCCCTAAAACAGTATTTACCAGTTATTGCCTCTTACTCTATTGTATAGCATAAAACTCAGTATACAGTGTTTTTCCTAGAAATGTCTTGCTATACATTGTCAGTGTACTCCCCTAGCTCTTATTATAGACAACGTACTTTGTGTACTTTTATGCAGTTTGTTTGTTCTTTCTTTGGAACTTATTATCAGTTTTTTTTTTTTTAGGTACATGCACCCATTGACACTTTATTTACTATTGCTGTTTCACTTTTGGCTGTATCCTTTTCCCAGGTTGCACCTGGAAACATGTTTCAGTTCAATGTGCCTATCCAAGTCACAACATTTTAAATAAATAAAAACTAACTGCTTTAAAGCAGCAGTGCAATGAAAAATGTTTTCTTCCAAAACTAGTTTCAGTAACAGATAACAAAAATATTAGCCTGTCAAATTTACTTTTCTAGGTGTCTTCTGCACTGCACACCACAAGCTTTTTTTTTTATTTTCTCCATCCTAACCCTTGTCAGGTGTACAATACGTGACAGAGGGTGGTGGTAAAGGAAGGGAGGGTGACCAGTGGGGCGCCTCAGGGATCAGTGCTGGGACCGGTCCTCTTTAATGTCTTCATATGTGACATTGTAGAGGAGCTGGACAGGAAAGTCTGCCTCTTTGCAGATGACACCAAAATCTGCAATAGGTTGACATTCTGGGAGGGTGGAAAGGATGAGCAGAGGCCTGAGAAAACAAGAAGAGTGGTCAAGGGTATGGCAGCTGGGTTTCAATGTGAAAAGTCCAAAATAATGTACTTAGGACACAGAAACCTAGTGGCGGAGTACAAAATAGGTGGAGTGATACTGATGACCACCAAGCAGGGAAAAAACCTTGGAGTAATCATATCAGATGACCTAAAGGTGGCCAGGTAGTGTAGCAAGGCAGTAGGGTAGGCAAACGGGAAGCTGCGGTGCATAGGGAGGGGGGTATCACCAGCAGAAAGAGGGAGGTGGTGTTGCTTCTGTGGACAGGGCCTATTGGTTATTTCTTTTATTTACTTATTGAAATCTTGGATACACCTGTGAGCAGATGCTCATTGAGATGTTCCACATCAGTTACATTAAACAACAAGGCAAAGAACTGAGGACAATATACAGATAATATACTGTACATAGAGGGTACAGTATACAGATAATGTGAATGATACACATATTGGGTACATAAATCCAACCAAGGAACAGGTAAGCTGCAACACTGTACAAAGTATGCCTGTGTTAAGAGGAGGGCAATAGAAAGGAAGGCAGATTTATGGGAGTGGGAGGGCAGGGTCAGCGGCACAGTGTGGGAAGAGGCAGGGGTTGGGCAGGAACAAGGATAGTGGCCCAAGGGGTTGAGGGTGTTGGGCAAAGTGCCATAGTTTGGCTATCCCAGGGACAGAGGCAGGAAGGTGCTGGAGGTAGTCTGTAGTTGCATGGATAGACTTAGTGGGGGCACCTGCAGGTACACTTATCAATGAGGTGCTGGCATAGTCTATGCTTGAAAGATCCAAGATTTGTAGTGCCAGAGATATCAGGCAGTAGTGTGTTTGTCTAGTATGGCGCCCGGTGTGAGAATGCATGTTGGGACATGGTTGTGCAGCATCTGGGTTTATTTTCACTGTGAAATACTATGAGGGAGGGTTTATTGGGGACCAGGACAATGATTTCCTAGGGGTACCTTCCTACTTTATCTACTTGCTATTTAGTGAGTTAAGGGTCGTTCTGGGTAAAGGCACCACCATCTGTTAACTATAAAAGAACATAAATACCACCTAACTTCCCAGGGCCCAATAACTGGAGACCTGAAGACCACATCCTGGCAGTAACTTATGGACTAAGTCACATACCAGGCAGGTAAGGATTGGCATCATTAATAAAATCTTTAAAAACCCAGAGACACAGAAGCCTGTTTGGCTCAAGTGCTATCTGAGATTAATTAAGTAATTTTACATGGTCCAGGTTACTAGATCAGTTGAGGCAAGCCAGAAACCACCCCTTTGTTCTTTAGTATTCCTATTTCAGTCCTGAGTGGGTCCGTGGCATAGAAGCAAAAGGAGAATCTTTGGGTATTGCATCTCTGACTACCATAAACTGTATGAACAACTGTGGTAGTGGTAAGCAGCCAAAAGCAGGTCTACATACAGTAGGTGGACGGATATGCCTTTGTCTACATGGGGACCAGAGAGGTATGAATATATATTGAACTGAAAATCCTCTGGTGTTTGATTACAAATAATTATCAGAGAGTTTGAATTTCTGGGGAAGCTCTCATACTCAAATTTCAGTTGCCTTTGGATGTGCACCAGTATTCAGCTTCTGCTGTTGGGAGATACTGGACTCACACCAGCTTACACATACTCATGTAATATTTTTAAACAAATGAAAAGAAAAGACTAACACTGATGACAAACGGTGCTTTATAATAAGGGCATCTGACTAAATGCGTGGTTTAGAAACATAAGGAAACCTTTAACAAAACTCTGTGAATCCCCTACGCGGTATCTCTACCAAACAACTAACAAAATCAATGCATCATTACTTTAGATTAGTTCTCTCTAGTGACATGAAGATCATGACAGCGATGCAGAATTAGTTGCCTGAAGGAAGTAAAGTTAATTGGCATCTTGCACAAGTATGTTCCAACTGGTTGGTTTGGAGAGGTGATAAATGGACTGGATGTGAGATTACAAAGTTCATTTCAATTCACTGTGCATATCATTAATGCTGGTTTATAGGTGCACTGAATTATCTAACACCACCCATCACATGGCAATGAATTAAAAATACATTTGGGGTACATAATTAAACAATAAAATGTGACATGGTGGGTTTGATAATGTGGTCCAGTTTGGTAAGCAATGGATTAATTGCATAGTCTATGGTTATATCCATTATAGAGGGTCTTATTGTTATTGATGTATATAAAAAATAATATACCCCAAATATACAAAATGCAGCTGTAATTTCATTGAGGAGTTGACGTGACAATATAAACCACACTTGCAAAGCACTCATGGTTTATATTTCTCATCAGAATGATGAGATTTCAGATTATATATATGCAGTATGAGGTACTATATGTTTATATATATATATATATCTATATATATATATCTATATATATATATATATATATATTTGAATCTTACTTTATTATTACTGGTGAGTAATAAAGGGAGCCACATGACAATGAGTTAGAGCAGGACCCATGAGACACAGTCAGAGAAGAACATGGGTGATGGCCTCATTATTGAGTGATTATTTATATTCTTACTACTGAATAATGCTGTAAAATCTCCATTAGTAGCTCTTAGCTAGATTTCATTATTGTAAATTTGTGCATATTGGGTCGTATTATTTTCTATATACTGTCATTTCAGTTGTGTTTGTTTTGTATGCACCTATTTGTCGTTCATGTTTTTAACTGATTATTAGTCATACAAAACATATAAACTGACAGCAGAATAAGGTCCAGCGGCTCATCCAGTCTGCCCACTTAGAGCAGTTCTCTCTTGCTTTTGCTACTGCTGCTAGTAGTATAACTGTCTCCCCAAGGCCCACTTAAAACTAAGCACCTTGCCTAAATACAGATATCCTGAGTACAATTCTAAATACAATAAATACAGTTTCTTGTAATAGCTGGAATTCAAAAAGAAATATTATGTTCTCCAGAAATGCAAATGTTAAAATGTCAAATAATGCAACACGAAAATTAAATGCTTTTTATTTTGTAGTATTAAAGCTTTTCTACTGCCTGCTAAAAAGTCTTGACTCTGTATCTGTTTGGTGTAAGTTAACTCAAGGCCACTCATGCATTCAGCTGATCTTCTTAAAGGTCACGAGTAAAAGCTGGTTTTATAGAAGATAATACAGCATTCATACTCAGTTTACTTTCTGTTAGCTTTAATGATGCCATGCAAGCTGTCATGGTCTGTAAGCTAAAACAGAAGCCAAGCTTTGTGGTGCTGCAGATTCCTCATAAGCACAGTAGTTTAAACCAAAATGGCAAGTATAATTTAAGTTTTCACAGCAATTCTTGTTACTGTAGCAACAGCAGTAATGCAGAACCTGGATTAAAAGGCAGATATCTAATTCCATGGGCACACTGTTTTGCTAACATAGTTTATTAGAGAACACCTTTTTAAAATTGTATTTGTCGTCCCCATGCATTGGAGTACACTTTTGCCAACTTATACACAGCAGACCAGATTTTCAAAATGTGGCCTAGGATTTGGTCATTTTTCAAGGCAACTGCACAATCTAAAAGGAAGTATACCTTTTGGCAAAATTGACATAATCTGTGGCACTTTGGCTCTAACTTGCTTCACAAATGTCATGTTGTTTTGCCATAAAGCAGGAACAACTATCACAAATGCATTAGAACATTTGAAAATAGCACTAAAATGTTTTAGCATTTATTCTGTGACAGGCCCAATTCATAATTGGGATCTGTACCTGCATCATGACTTTAGCAAATCTAGTTCTGTGTCTTCATAAAAAGCTTCCATTAGGATTTCCTTGATTTCATATTGCACTTGAAATGACATCACTGTTCCAACAGTGACGACAGACTGTAATGTCATATTTGCAGACATTAATGTCATTTGAGGACAAGCAGATTCTTTTTGAAATAGGCAATGAAATGAGTACTTGTTAATGTGAAATATTTGAAAGACTCAATATGGTTCTACTAGGCCAAACACCTACCATGCAATGAGGTTAAATACGATTGCTGAAAATACTAATGTCTTTTGCAAGGAGCTGTCTGTTCCACTATATATAGTTTCCTTAAGCAGGTGCAAATAAAATGTAAGTCACTTTTTGCAAGTATTTCTTTGCAAGTGTGACTTCTTGACATCTGTCTTGGTGGTTCCTGGATTGTAAGGCAAAGGAGGGAAGGGGGAGTGAGTGGAAGGGGACCAGGAATAAGCCATCCTGAACAAACACTTTTGTTCAGTGTTCATAGAAGAAGGGGAAGGCGAGGGACCACAGATAAGTGACTGCAGCATTGAAGAAAGGGAGGGGGGCACTAGTCCATTTACAGAGGACAGCCTTGAAGGAATTCGCTAATTTGAAAATAGAGAAGGCAATGGGGCAAGATAGGACACATTCAAGGATATTGAGGAAGCTCAGAGAGGTGCTGGCTGCCCCCTGACAGTCCTGTTCATAGAAACATAGACTTTGACGGCAGATAAGGACCACTTGGCCCACCCAGTCTGCCCATTTCCCTATGCATCCCAGTATCCCCCTGGCTCTCCTTACTGACTTCTCACATTGCTTACCCACCTTTAGGTCATCTGATATGACTGCACCCAGATCCCTTTCCATTATTGTTGCTGTTAGTACCTCCCCTGCTATTGTGTACTCTTCTCCTGGATTTTTATTTCCCAGGTGCATTACTTTGCACTTCTTTGCATTGAATCTAAGTTGCCGTATGTCTGACCATTCCTCCAACCTTGCCAAGTCCCTTCTCATCCTTGCTACCCCACCTTGTGTATCAACTCTGTTACAGATCTTTGTGCCATCTGCAAAGAGGCATACCTTTCCTTCCAGACCCTCTGTAATGTCACCTATAAATGCTTTAGAAGTTCTAGAGAACTGGAGGAGGGCAGATGTAGTCCCACTTCACAAAAGTGGTAGCAGGGAGGAGGCTGGCAATTACAGGTCAGCCAGCCTGATCTTTAGTGGTGGGAAAGTCAATTGAATCATTACTGAAGGAAAGGATTGTGGAATGTCTTGAATCCAGTGGCTTACAAGATCGAAGGCAGCATGAATTCACTTGGAGTATTCATGTCAAACAAATCTGATAGATTTCTTTGATTGGGTGACCAGGGAATTGGATCAGGTTGGAGTGGTGGATGTGACTTACCTAGATTTCCATAAGGCCTTCAGCACCTTTCAACATAGGAGAGTTATAAACAGCTGAGCACCCTAAGAGTGGTTTAAAGGTGGTAAACTGGGTAATAAATTGGTTAGGAAATAGGTAGCAGAGTGTGGTGGTAAATGGAGTTCAGTCCAAGAAAGGGAGGGTGACCAGCAAGCAGGGTGTCACAGTGATCAGTACTGAAACTGGTACTCTTTAATGGCTTTAATAGTGACATTGCAGAGCGCTAGAAGGGAAGGTTTGCCTTTTTCAGATGACACTAAGATCTACAATAGGGTAGACACTTGAGGTGTGTGTGTGTGTGGAAAACTGAATACAGCTCTAAGAAAGCTGGAGGAGTGGTCAAGATTGTGGACAGTTGGCAGCTAAGTTTCAATGCAAAGAGGCACAAGATCATGCACTTTTGTCACAGTAACCCAAAGGTGGAGTACAAAATTGGGAAGTGGCACTGACAACCATCAAGGAAAGGGAAAGGGAAAATTATTTAACCAAGAAAGGCACACTAAGCCAAAGCTTGTTTTCAGGTGTGACCTGGGAGCACAAGAAAGTTAAGTGACTTGCTCAGGGTCACACAGTATGCAAGTGGGGGCTATGGTATTCAAACCCTGGTCTCCAGGTTTGCAGCTCAGAGCCTTAAACCACTGCGCTATACTGCCTCCTTAAGAGACGTGGGTTAATCATATCTGATGGCCTAAAGGTGGACAAACAGTTCAACAAGGCAGTGGGGAGGGTTAGTGGGATGCTAGGGTGCATAGGGAGGGGTATCACCAGCAGAAAGAGGGGGGTGGTGATACCACTGTGTAGCTCACTGGTGAGACCTCACCTAGAGTACTGTGTCCAGTTTTGGAGACCACATCTCCGGAAGGACACAGAGAGAGTAGAGGTGGTCCAGAGAAGGGCAACTAAAATGATGCAGGGACTGCATCATAAGCCATATGAGGAGAGACTAAAGGACCTCAATATGTACACCTTGGAAGAAAGGAGGGAGAGGGGGGATATGATAGAGACTTTCAAATACCTCGTGGGTATAAATAAGGTTCAAGAGAGAAGCATTTTTCAGAAAAAAAGATAGTCAAGAACAAGGGGTCATGATAGGAAGCTAGAGGGGGTAGACTGAAGGGAGATGTGAGGAAGTACTTATTCACAGAAAGAGTGGTGGATGCATGGAATGGCCTCCCAGCGGAGGTGGTGGGGGCAAAAACTGTAACGTGATTCAAGAATGTATTGGATAGGCATAAGGGAACCTTAGTGGTAAGGGGGGGTGAATAAATCCAGAGATCAAGTAAGGTGCGGTGTTACAGTAGGTAGGGGAAATGGGCAGACTAGGTGGGCCAAATGGTCCTTACTGCTGTCAAATTCTACATTTCAATGTGCAGTGGATGGTCCTGATCACAGCTCATGTGTAGTTAGTTAGCAGAGCCCCACTACAGTCTACACCCCAGTGATGGCTTAAAACTCACAAAGGTTTCATAAACAGTGAAAAGCTCACACAGCCATTCTTTTTAATTACAGACAAGAAAATGCATTGCTCTTCCAACAGAGCTGCCTATTGTATATCTAATTACTTGGTTTCAAGAAGGCACCCAACCATTCCTTTAGCCAATAGGACTGTAATTAATAATTTCAACTATGCAGCTATTAAGACATGCAAAGTGGTACACGACCAATGTGTTTGCACTAAATGGCAAAAATAATTAGCCTTTGGCTAAACCCATATACAGTATATTTTTTTAGCTATCGCCTGTTTTGTTTTAGCTGTATTCCATTTTTATTTTCAAATTGACACTTGCTAACATGGTAAAAAAGCATTGGCTAACAGTGGCAAATTACAAATAATTTTGCCAAATGATTAAAACCAGTGCAAAATGGCTTACTGGCTGCATGGCCACAGTCAGCTGCAGCTACTGTAAACACTACAGACCTATTATGAGTACATTTTATCTAACAAAATACACTGAGTAAGTGATACACTTGAACGAAAATAACAGGTACCAGGTCAATATAACGCTGCTAAAACAGCGCTGCTATAAACGCGGTGTGTAAAGTGTGGAAAAATTTAGAGCAACAGGGGTATAACAGTGGTAGGGAATTACCGCTACCCCTGTCACTACACACTGTAACTGGGAGCGAATCAAAGTTGCTGTATGTGTGATGCCTGGCCAAGCTACTCCCATGGTGGAGTAGCTAAGGCACCAACACACGGCAGGGTTAGAGATCTGGGACCATGGTTCAGTTCCCTCCTGGTGTTGCTACTTTTGTTTTTAGAAAAAAAATGAATTTCCCCCCTCCTGGGTTTCTCCCATCCCCAATGTCCACACCCCTCAAAGTTTGTTATTTTAGTCAAGGGTGAGGGAGGCATAGCCCCAGCAAAGAAAAAATGTCCCATTGTTCGCTATGGTGTGTGCTATTGTGCTACAGTTGGAATTTTACCGGACCTTATTTCAGTGGACATTATTTTGCTTGTGGCATTTCTTGCTGCGCTGTTTTTATTTTTGGGATTATGACCCCATGCCAAAATAACATGTACTTGACATCAATAGTTCAGAAAAATGAAACTCAATGACATGAAAACTCAGCTTTGACATATTAGCAATTATTTCTTTATTTTACAGTATATTTGCTCAAGATTGCCTGACTAAACAGGATCCTTAGGGGTCTGCTTCTACCGTGTTTTACATCTTGAAAGACTGCTGTACAGGGAGAACAAGTAACTTACTCTGGGATGTAAGGTATATTGACCCAGTGGATAGAATGGATTCAGGCATGTAATCTCCCATTTCATAAATCAGTACTTCTGCCACTAGACCCCATTGTCCTCACTGTAACCATTAAGCAAGTAGAACAGTTGCCCAGAGAGCATTAGTTCATGAAAAAATGCACAAAAAGATTCTATTACTTAGCTCTAACTTTTTGTCTTTGTATAGTTTGTACAAACAATGGGCGCTATGCACCAAGCGGGTGGGGGAACATGGAAATATCACCTACCCCACCCACACCCCGTAGACAGGAGCACCCATTCCAGCATTCACCAATGGTGGCCACCTGTCTGCAGCTCCCCCCCAGCGTGTAGGTCTCTGTAGGGTGGCCAGGGGTGGAGCCGCGGACCCGGGCAGGCATCCAATGGGATGCCCATCCCAGGTCCAATAGTGGAGCCCTCATGCTGCTATGCACAGGCCCAGAGTAGTACATGCCACCCCTGTGTGGCATGGCCTCTATGGCTGGTTGGTCCCTGGCCCAGCCACAGTGAACAGCACCCTCCCAGTGCACTGCATGTCCCCAGCAGCAAGATCCATCTTTAGCCTGTAACGGCAGCCATGCCCCATCAATGTTGTGCAACGGTTCAATGGTCCAACCCCCCCCACCTCCCGGTGCCGCACCTGTCCTGCATTACAGGCACTCGCCTGACCCACTGTCACTGCCCCTGCCCTCACTGGCTGCCTAATGGACAGAAGCAGCACGGGGAGCACTGTCCGGCACCCCTGGTGACCAGAGGGTGGTCACCATGGGGGCGCAGAGGGTTCTGCAGGCCCACCTGGCATACCCTGTGCTACTCTTCACACCATGCAGCCAGCACTACGCAGGTTAGTGCATACCAGGTAGTGCTGGCACGCCCCATGATGTCCCCACGCGGAGGCGCCTGTGGACGGGGAGCAGGTGTGGTGGGTCTGTGTGCCCCCCCGTCAGAATGCCATGTGGGGGGCACAATGGGTGCAGAGTGGCTACACGCCCAAGAAACACGTGCGTAGCCACTCTGCCCCAATTGTGCACAGTGCCCATTGTATGAAGCATCTGCCTTGTAAGCTGTCACTAACTGAGCTTATTTGTATTCCAACATCATCAGGTCCATCAGTGCTACCTACTCTATGCCTGAAGCTATTACCTTTTATAGAATCATGAAGTAGTGTGCATACCTGAACCATAATGCTGCACATGATCCAGGAATGCCACACACAGGAGTAAGTAGAGCAGGAATGAGCAAAGATGGATATAGCAAAAGATCATTTCAGACAAATGCCATCTCTGCTAATGTAATGGGAGTGGACATCAATGACATCTGCACAGCAATTGAATTTAAGTGCTTTACCAACATATCTTGTAGAAACAAAAATCTTTACAAATGTAAATACCCCGAGGACAACATATATGATCTCATTACAGTATTTCTGTAAGTCATCTTAGCTGGCATCCACATGCTTATCTTCCCAAATACAGACGCATGTAAACTTTTCTGTTTGTTTTCTAATTGCCCTAGCAAAATATACTACAGTACTTTAGAGTAACTATCTAGTATTTAAATGTAACTAGGAATAATTGAGGGTTTCTTCTTGCAGATGAAAATTATTCATTGTGAAAGGAGTTAAAAAATGTGACCGTATTTTTATTACATAGCTTTAGCTTGGTGTACATTGCAGAGTATCAGCCCTGCTCAGTATCAGTACAATACTGTCTGGTACTGTATATCATGGGTCACCATGCTTTTACTGACCCATGGAACCCGATAGGGTGTTCTGTTGCTCAAGGAGTACAGACTAAGTGAAACTTTCCTCCTGGCCCTCCTCCTGAGCGATGATTTTAAAAACTGGAAGAATGGTCACAGGTTTGACAGCTGGGTTTTAATGCAAGAAAATGCAAAGTTATGCATATGGGCACAGGAACCAAGGTGAAACATATTAAATGGGAGGAGATGTACTAACAGTCAGAAAGCAGGAAAGGGACCTGGGGTGATCATTTCTGATGACCTAAAGGTAGTTAAACAGTGTGACAAGGCAGGGGGAAAGCTAGTGGAATGCTCAGATGCATAGGGAAAGGCATCACCAGCAGAAGGAGGAAGGCAATACTGCTCCTGTATAGGTCACTGGTAAGACCACACACCTCAAGTACTGTGATCATTTCTGGAGGCTCCATCTCGAAAGGTCACAGATAGGGTGGAGGCAGTACATAGAAGGGCAAACTAAAGTGGTGCAGGGCCTGAAACAGAAGCCTTATGAAGAAAGGCTCAAGGATTTAAATATATACATACTGGAAGACAGGCGGAACAGGTGGATATGCTAGAGATGTTCAAGTACCTAACAGCAATAAACAAGAAGGAAGGGAGCATTTTCCAAAGGAAAAGATACTCGAGGACAAAGGGATACAATATGAAGCTGGAGGGGAGAGGCTTAGGGAAATGTAAGGAAATACTTCCATGGAGAGGGTGGTGGATGCTTGAAACAGCCTTCCAGAGGAAGTGATTGAGTTAAAACAGTAACAGGATTTAAGAATGCATAGGATAGACTCAAGGCAATTTTAGACACAAGGCGGGTATAAGCTGGAGTCCAAATAGGGTCTCTGGAGGCACTACAGGTAAAGAATTTGGGGTAGACTAGGTGGGACAAGTGGTCCTTATCTGCTAACAACTTCTATGTTTCTATGTTTCCTCCTTCCAGCATAACACAACTGATTTATTTATTTAGTTACTAAGTTTGTTGAATGCAGATGCACTGTGCAGACTAATGTTATTCTGGGGAATTGTGCCATATTTTTAGAAGCGTTTTTTCATTGGACAAGCAGAAACTATTATTAACATAAATTGCTTCTACTATTTAGAATAGTTCAGATCCTTTGAGGCATTTCTTATTTAAAGTTTATAAATTAACTTTAATTTTGATGCTTAATGAATTGTTGTGGGTTGCTAGGATATCCTGTAATCGATTTTAGCTTAATGAAAATGGCTAGTATATAAAAAACAATGAAAGCACGAGTATTTAGTGTTTTTTTAATAATGACATTGATTGTTTAATTAATTAGTGGGGCTATATAAAACAAATTGTATGCAATAGTCCTTTAACCTCTGAAGAAGCTCTGCCCAGACAGAGCGAAACGTAAGGTCTTTTCACCCTCACGGGTGTTTGCTGTAGCAGTATGCATTGCCATCCTTGTATACTCTTTTATATATCTCTCTGGCTCTATGAAACTTTTCAGTGCCTTTTTGTTGCTATTATAGTCCTGCCATTGTATATGGCACTTATATTTTTATACACTGTTTTCGTTTATGTATGTCTTTTTGTATTGGAGGAATAAAAGTATTTTTTACACTAAGACAACAGTTGCATTTACTGTACATAATTTTCTTTCTTCATCATCTAGAATGGGTGCTTTATTTTGGGGTTTGGATTCGTATAAGTGATATATGAGCACCATTCAATTTGGATGTTTCTCGGGAGCGCCTTTTTTTTGATTGTAGTTACTTAGTTATGCATTTTCCTTCCTTCTTTCCTTCCTTCCTTCCTTAGAAACATAGAAACACAGAAGTTGATGGCAGATAAGGACTGCAAGGCCCATCCAGTCTGCCCATTTCTTTTTCTACCTTATAAATGTGCCATCTGCCTTTGCTCTGTCAGTGGCCTATCTATTCATAGCCATCTGTATTGCTCCCTTATGCCTATCCCATGCCTGTTTGAAGCCCTGCACTGTATTCTTAGCCACCACTTCCTAAGGTAGGCCATTCCATGCATCTACCACCCTTTCTGTGAAAAATAATTTCCTCACATTCCCCTTAATCGGCCTCCCTCTAATCTCATGATGTGTCCTCTTGTCCTGCTATTTTTCTTACATTTAAACATGTTAGACTCTGTCACCTTGTTAATGCCCTTAAGGTGTTTGAATGTCTCCATCATATCATAGAAACATAGAAACATAGAATTTGACGGCAGATAAGGACCTCAAGGCCCATCCAGTCTGCCCATTTCTTTTTCTACCTTATAAATGTGCCATCGGCCTTTGCTCTGTCAGTGACCTATCTATTCATAGTCATTTGTATTGCTCCCTTATGCCTATCCCATGCCTGTTTGAAGCCCTGCACTGTATTCATAGCCACCACTTCTTGTGGTAAGCTATTCCATGCATCTACCACCCTTTCTGTGAAAAAGAATTTCCTCATATTCCCCCTTAATCGGCCTCCCTCTAATCTCATGCTGTGTCCTCTTGTCCTGCTATTTTTCTTATATTTAAACATGTTAGACTCTTTCACCTTGTTTATGCCCCTAAGGTGTTTAAATGTCTCGATCATATCACCTCTCCTCCTTTGCTCAAGGGTATACATATTGAGTCTGTTAATCTGTCCTCATATGTCTTCTGATGCAGTCCCTGCACCATTTTGGTTGCCCTTCTGGACTGCCTCAATTTGGTTAATGTCCTTGTGAAGGTGTGGCCTCAATACTGCACGCAGTACTCCAGATGGGGCCTAACCAATGTCTTGTACAGAGGGATTATTACCTCCTCTTACGACTTGTGATACCCCTACTAATACACCCTAACACCCCTAGCCTACCTACTGCTTTAGAGGTCTGCTTGATGATTTTAGGTCATCAGTGATGATGATGCCCAAGTCTCTTTTCTTCCTTTGTGACTGCTAGCAACTCCTCCCAGCCTATAAGTGGCTTCAGGTTTCTCTCCCTATGTGCATGATTTTGCACTTCTTTGCATTAAATCCCAGTTGCCACTCTTCTGACCATTTTGCTAGTTTATCCAGATCTCTTCTCATTCTGCCCACCCCATCTGATCATCTACTCTGTTGCAGATCTTGGTGTCATCTGCAAACAGACAAGCCTTACCCTCTAGTCCATCTGCGAGGTCACTAATGAAGATGTTGAATAGGACTGGCCCCAGGACTGATCCCTGAGGTACCCCACTTGTGACTTGCATCTCTTCTGACTGTATACCATTTACCACCACTCTCTGTTTTCTGCCCGTCAACCAGTTTGCCACCCAGTTGACCAACTTCTGACCCACCCCGAGCCTACCTAGCTTATTTATCAATCTTCTATGTGGAACAGTGTCAAAAGCTTTGCTGAAGTCAAGGTAGGCGACATCAACTGCTCCCCTGGTCCACCACTCTGGTTACCCAGTCAAAGAAATCTATGAGATTAGTTTGACAGGACCTTCCTTTGTAAACCCATGCTGTCTTGGATCCTGTGCCCTATGGATTCCAGGTGTTGCACTATCCTTTCCTTAAGGAGTGCCTCCATAATCTTGCCCACTACTGAGGTAAGACTGACTGGTCTGTAGTTCCCCGCCTCCTCCCTGCTACCACTCTTGTGGAGCGGGATCACATGAGCCCTTCTCCAGTCTTCTGGGACCTCTCCTGTGCTCAGAGACTCACTAAACAATTCTGCTAATGGCTCTGCTAGTTCCTCCTTTAGCCCTTAGGCACCCTGGGATGTATGCCATCAGGTCCCATTGCCTTATCCACCCTGAGCTTAGCAAGCTCTTGTAGGACCCTTTCTTTGTGAAGGGAGTAGTGCTCACCTCCCCTCCCCTGTGTCCATGATGCTGAGCTGTGGGCCCTGCCTACCTTCCTTCAGTAAATACTGAGCAAAAGTATCTATTTAGGATAGATGCCTTTACGGGTCCTCCTCCTCACATGCTCCTTTTCTCCATTAAGCTTAGCAATACCCCCTCTGGACTTTCTCCTTTCACTAATGTATCTATAGAAAGTCTTGTCACCTTCTTTTTACTGTTCGTTGTAGTGTTTCCTCAGTTTGGGACTTTGCCTGCCTTACTGCCTTACCTGCTTCCCTTAGGGCAGTTTGGTATGCCTCCCTATCTTCATCCCGCTGTGTTCCTTATATTTCCTGAAGGCCAGCCTTTGGCTCTGACCTTTTCTGCTACTGTATTTGAGAACCAAAGTGGTTTCCTTCTTCTTTGCACTTCCTTTTCTGTCTAACACAATGGGATGTTGCTTCAAGTATTGTATCCTAATGCTTGCCCACTTTGCCTGTACCTCCCCCCTGTGTTTCTTTTGCCAGGGCTAGCTTAACTCTGTTGGCCATCTTATCAAAGTCAGCTCCTCTGAAGTCCCATATTTTTGCCTTGGAATGGGATGATTTAGATGTAGTAGCCAAATTGAACCATACCATGTGATGGTCACTGGCCCCCAGGTGACCTTCTACCTGGAGATCTGTGATCCCTTTTTTGTTAGTCAGTACTAGATCTAGGATAGCCCTGTCTCTTGTGGGTTGCTGTACCAGTTGTTTGAGGCCCTCCCTGCAGGGAATCCACTATGAGTCTAGTTCTGGCAGATGTTCCTGCTGGTATTGACCAATCTATATCTGGCATGTTGAAGTCTCCCATTATCAGAACCTCCCTTTAGCTGTCATGTTTTGTATATCTTCTAACAGTAATGTGTCTATGTCCTCCTCTGGTCTGGGGGCCTGTAGACAACCCCAGTTCTTATGGCTGTCCCATTTCCTGTTTCCAGGGTGACCCACAGTTCTTCTGGCTCCTTATGTGTATTCTGAATTTCTGTAGCTTTGATATTTTCATTGACATACAGGGCCACTCCTCCCCCCCTTTTTGCACCTCGGTCTCTTCTGAACAATACATAGCCAGGTACTGAAGTCTCCCAAGTGTGGTTACTGGTAAACCACGTCTCACTAATTGCTACTATGTCCAGTTTAGCCTCTGACATTATTGCCTGCAGGCAATCACCTCTCTCCCTCCTTTGCTTCCTTCCTTCCTTCCTCTTTCTCCCTCTCTCACTCTCTCTCTCTTTTTCTTTCTTTTTCTTTCTTTCATGGGTGCACTGATCCCTGGGATAATTTTGATGAATGAACCAGGCCATAAAGATGGCACAGTCAAGGTAAAAAGAAAAAGAGTTATAAAAGGCACAGGGGACAGCGAGTAGTTACTATACATAAGTGAAACATTAAGTGGTATGAAACAAATGGTACAAAACTGAACAAAATTGGGAATAAAGTGACCACAGTGGAAGCAATTATAGTTCACAGAGTTTAAGTGGCAGTGCAGTGCCCAACATATTTTGTTACAGTAACAACAGTTGCCAGAGTCAAAATGTCAAAAAAGCAACAATTTCCAGAGTCATTTACATCACCCTCTCTAGCCATCTGGATAACACATGATGAACCAGATTACTCATTTTTTTGCTTGCTCTGACTTTTTCTTTTCCTACAGAGAATTGCTGACCATCTGTTTACGGTAATTTTCAATGCATGGGTCATTGAAATTCCTAACTTGCAGTATATTAGGGTCCCGATATTCAGACTTGCACTTGGCAATGGTGCATGTGGCAGTGCAACGCAACTGAGTTGCACTTGTGCAACTAAAGGTTGTATTAAAAAGAGATGAGCCATGGTGCATCTCCTCTGAATATATCAGGTAATGTGCACTGCGCAAATACGATGCACTGGCGCATCCCTCCCAGACAGGGCTGAATACCAGGAAAGGGAACTGCGCCAGTGCAACAGAGTTATGCTGTGTGCAAATTCCTGATATTCAGCCAGCTGTATGCAAATGGTACCATAATACATGCAAGGCACAAATGGGGCCATTTGCATGTCATTACGGCCCTATTTGCATGTGTTGTGCAGGGCTGGCCAGCAAAATGCACCTGGCACCCTGCACATCATGCGGTGCTATCAGATGAGGTCCAATGGTACCCCCTCCCTCCCCATAGCCACGATCATGGTACAATCCTTGTGTGAATTACCCTGGTGGTCTAGTGGTACCCCCCACCCTGCATGTAACCCCAATCACCAAAATACATCTCTGTCAAATCCCTGGTAGTCTAATGGCAAGCCCTTCCCTCCCCATAGCCACGATCACCCAAAATATATCTCTGTATAATCCCCGGTAGTCTAGTGGTACCCCCAACCCTCCGATTGCTCCGATTGCCAAAAATAACATTGACATAACTCCCTGGTAGTCTAGTGGCACCCACCCACACAGGATCCCCAGCCCACCTAGCTCCTCCCTATCATCAGCGGGCAGCAGCAAACCCACCTGCATACCACTGCAGCTGCCCACCGAATGACAGTGCATACTGTAATAGTCATTCACCAATATGTGAATGAATGGCTTCATTCACATATTTGTGAATGACTATTACAATATGCACTGTAAGCCCATTGATCCACAGTGTGGACCAATGGGCTTGCAGCTGATACTGTAAGCTATCATTCAGCAGGCAGCCGCAGAGGTATGAGAGTGGGTTTGCTGCTGCCCACCAATGACAGGGGGGAGCTGGGTGGGCAGGGGGTCCTGTGTGGATGGGGGTGGGGGGTGCCACTGGACCACCAGGGATTTATTTCCATCAATTTTATAGGTGATTGGTGTTCCAGCATGGGGAGGGGGGGTTCCAATAGACTACCAGGGACAGAAGGATAAATTATTTTGGGTGATCAGAGTGTCAGGAGGGAAGGGGACCACGAGACACCAGGGATATAATATTCTTTTATTTCAAGCGACCGGGGTTATGGGCAGGAAGGGGGTACCACTGGATTAGCAGGGACATTATTGGGTGCTTGTCTACAGTGTTCAGGTGGGAAGCCACCCACGGCTGGCGGCTGCTGTGATGATGCCTTGCATTACGGCAGCTCACCTGTGGGTGGCTACTATTTGAGCCTTATTTTTTGGGCTCAACTTTGTGCCCTGGTATGCAGCGCATCTCAGGGTTCTGCCAGCATATGCACCACACATCCCAGGCTGAATATTGGGATGTGCCACATATGCATGGGCACACTCCCTGGAGATGTGCTGCATACATTATCTTTGCACCCCGGGGCATAAGGAATTGTGCTGCGCAATTCTCACTTTTGAATACTGACCCGGGCTGCATTTCTGGTGTTGCACTAGTACAACTCACTTACACTGCACAACCCTTTTGAATATCTAGCCTTTGGTATCTAGACAGTTTATGAAAAAAAAAATTACATACATAAAAATTTGGTTAATTGCATTTTCTTGCAACAGACTCATCTTTTGCCAAAAGATATGAAGAAATAGGGGTTTGGTCTTCATGCCCCATATAAAAATAACTCCAGAGGAGTATCTATTATGTTTAAGAAAAACTCAGGCATCTCCCTGGGTAAATCTATCCTGGATGCCAATGGTAGATATATTATTTGTGAAGTATCTATACAAGGAAATAAATGCACACTGGTGAATATACACTGGCCGAATAAGAATTCTCCCACCTTTTTAAATGAGGTGATTTTGGAAATGGCCATGAGTCCATCTCCATATATAGCGGCTGATGACTTCAGTCTAATTTTGGATCCTGTGTTAGACAGGTCTACAATTCAATCTGAAATACTGACATCTGGAGCCAATAAAGTGTTGCAATTTATACTGGACCTGGATCTTATGGACCTATGGTAACATCGATGTCCATTTGACATTAAATATTCTTTCTTCTCACCAGTATATCAAAATTATTCTAGATTAGATTTTTTCTTAGTATCACAGTCTATTATGCATCAAATTAAATATATCATCTATAAGATCATACTAATTTCAGAGTATTTTCCTATAATATTAGAAATATTAAAAGTGGACACCCCAGTTATTAGATCATTTAATTTGGATCCCATATTAATAAAAGATCACATATATTGTGAATATATAAACACTAAAATGGATATTTTCTTCCAGCATAATCCATTGGATACTATTGTAGCAGCTATATGGTGGGAAGTATTTAAAGCATTCATAAGCAGGGGTGTAACCACGTTTAATATAAAAAAAGAACAGACAACAAAAAATGCTATAACTAGAGCACCTAATATCAAATAATGAGTCCTCCCATGTTAGAACTAATAACCGCATAGATTTGCAAGAATTATTAAATTATAGAAATGAGTATAACAAATTGGCCTCGGAAGAAGCAATGACAAATAATGTACACCAGGAGTAGATACTTTATTATGGGAGAGAAGCAAGATAAAATATTGGGCTGGCAAATAAAAATTCAGCAAGAGCAGTATAATATTACCAATATCCAACATGGTGCTGGACAAAATATAGACACCCCATCATTAATTAATGGGTTATTAAGAAATCTAAATACATTAAGTTTAAGTTTATTGTTCTAAAAATTATTACCTTTGAGCCATGGCTCTTTTACAAAGGTTCCGCATCAGTAATGTACTGTACAAACAAATCATTATTACATAGAATGGTCAACAAAATTATAAAGTGGCAATAAGCCAGTATAATACAATACATTAATGTCAGAAACTTCAGAAAAAAAGAGGGGGAGAAAAGGGAAAATAATAGTTAGCATACACATTCAAGCTGTATCAAGGAAAAAACTTTGGCGAAATGGTCAAAATGGGATGGGTAGGAGGAGATACGGAGCAGACATAGTGAGATTTGAGATACTCATATGCCTTTGTCAAGAACAGAGCAGAGGAGGAGGAAGAGGAGGATGAAAACAGTAAAACAGCCATGAGGGAGAATCTTTAATCCATGCAGTCACAGGAGCTAGAGGCTGAGAGATGAGAGTAAAGCATAGATTTGAAAGCTGCTAGGGAGGTGGAGGATGTAATGAGCGTGCTGAGGGCATAGAACCAGCTGGCGGCACGATAGGCAAAGGATCTTTGGCCCTGTGTGGTCCGGCATCGGGGGACCTGGAGAGGCTGGTGTTCCGATCTTCTGGTGAGACTGATGCTGGTATTTGGGCATAGTAGGTCTTGGATACTCAGTGGAATGAGGTCCATGGTGGATTTTTTCGCCATCAAGCATGTGAGGTACTTTATGTGATTAGAGAGTTGCAACCATCCTGTTTCAGTGTAGAGCTCACATGTATGAGTATGTCTTTGCGCTCCAGTGAGCAGCCGACAGGCCTTGTTTAGGGAGGTTGTAATGAGCCTAAGTGCGGTGGTTGAGTCAGAGCCATAGATTATCAAGCCATAGCCTATGATTGAGATGACAGAACTTTGGATAGCAATCCTCAGCGCAGATTGGGTAAGGAACTGCCAGTTTTGGAACAGGATACCAATGTGCTGGTTCACCGTTTTTGCGTGTTATCAATGTGGGTCGCAAAGGTTAGTCCTTGATCAAAGGTGATCCCAAGATATTTGAATGTTGACACTTGTTGAAGGGTATTTCCTGGGTACGTTTTGATAGTGAGTGGAATTTGCATTTTCTTGTTTTGTGGACTGGAAAAGAGCATGGATTTTGTTTTTTAGTGATTTAGGACCAGCTTGTGATCTAGGAACCACTTTTCAACTTTGAAGAAAGCAAGTTGCAAGCTATGGAGTAAGGGTTTCATGTCCTTATGAGAGGAAAGAATCATGGCATTGTCAGCATAAAGGATTATTTGTTCAGGGCATGACTTGGGGAGTGAGTTTAGGAAAAAGCTGAAAAGGAGGAGGCCTAAGATTGACCCCTGTGGGACACCTGAGAGGACAGGCTTTGAGTCTGAGAGAACTATTGAGATTTTTACTGATTGAGAGCATTTGGCAAGGTAACTTTTAACCCAGGCACCTGGTCCTCGCGAGAGCCCAAGATTTTGTAGTTGTGTGATAAGTAAGCCATGGTGAACAGTATCAAACGCCTTTGTTAGGTCAATGAAAACTGCTCCGGTTTGATATCCTTTGTCCAAGGCATTGTGAATTTCTCCTGAAAATTCCAGCAGTGCGGTCGATGTACTGTGTCCTTTCCTAAAACCGTGTTGCTGCACGTAGAGTATGTTATACTTGTGCAGGTAGTCTGAGAGTTGGTCAGCCACAATATGCTTGAGGGCCTTGGAGAGGGGTGGAAGTATTGATATAGGTCGATAGTTCCCAGGTAGGGACTTGTCACCACTTTTGAACACTGGGGTGACTATAGCAGACTTCCGTTTGCTGGGAAATTGACTAAGACAGAGGGAGAGATTGAAAATTTTGGTGAGTGGGTGCAGCACCTCTTCCAGGGTAAGGGACAAAATTTTAAGATCAATTGTATCACTGCTTGCTCTGGATTTAGAGATAGCATTTTTTATATATTGGTAGACTTCATGTGCTTTGACTATTTTGAAGTGGAAAAGTGGTTGGTTTGGTGTGGCAGTAGGAGACATTGGTTTGGTGAGTCCAGACAGAGAAGAAGTCCGTCAGGGAGGACCCCACTGAGGTCTGTAAAGTTTTATTTAAGGCCTTGCCATGACCATTGGGTCTAGGGTAGTGGTTCCATCTACAGTCATTAAAGTGGGAGAGGACTTGGACTGCTTGCCCGTGATATTTCTGATGTTGTCCCAGAAAGATCTCCCGTCACCCCAGGAGTTGGCGAGGGCATTTTTGAAATAGGAGCTCTTCATCAATCAGATTTGTTTAGTACTGTGGTTTCGTGCTTGTTTATACTTTTGGGTATCTGTCAGGGATCCTGTGGCTCTGGCTATGGCTCAGAGGTGGTCCCAGCTTTGAGTTGGGCCAGTAGTTTGGCCGTGAGCCGTGGGATTTGAGAGCTTTATTTTACGCTTTTTTACAGGTGCGTAGGTGTCACAGGCAGTATTGAATGTAGTGATAAAATAATCTAGGGCTGCGTCAACATCTAGAGTATTGTATATTAGGGACCAGTCTTGCTGTATGAGATAGGTCTTGAGCTTAGCAAAGTTGCCATGAGGTAGGACTCTGCTTGAGATGGTTGTTGGAGGTGGTTTTCGGAACTTATTTGTCCAGGTACCAATCACAGGGGAGTGATCACTGAGGGAGTCCGGGAGAACAACTGTGTTATTTATGCGGGCTGGGTGACTAGCAAGGATCCAGTCTGTGAGAGTGCTAGTTCCCAGTTTTGTAGTTGTTTCTAGTAGGAGAGCTCACCATCTGTGTTAGGTTAGCTGCTAGGATAGCATCCCTGTGGGACCCAATGTCTGGTGTGAGCCAATTTATATTAATATCATCAAGGAGAAGGAGCTTGGTGTCAGGTGGTTGCGATCTTATGAATTCAAGTACAGTCTGGAGGCCGGATCCTGGATCTTTAGGAGGGATATAGACAGCAGCCACAGTGAGCACTTTATTTTGGTCCCCAAGTAGTAGCTTGACAGGGAAGAATTGCACTGAGGAGTTTGTGGTGGAGAAGCAGACAGGGTGGCTAGAGAGGTTGTCCTTAATATAAATTGCACAACCCCCTCCCTTTTATTTATCCTATCCAGTCTGAAAATACTGTAGCCTTGTAACGAAATGGCATGGTCCAGAGTGCTTGGTGTCAGCCAGGTTTCAACAATGACTAGGATGTCGGGGTTGTGTTGACTGGCAAAGATTTGAAGGGATGCCAGTTTTGGGAGGAGGCTACAAATATTTAAGGTGGCAATGGTGAGACTCCCCTCCATTTTTGCAAGATTCATTACCCTGTTTGAACCAGGACCAGGGTTTGGATGGACACTTCCTGACATCAGAAGGAGGAGGAGCAGGAGTTTAAGGGTCATCTGCTGCAGCTCATAGTATGCCATGTAACGCCTCTGTTGCTTGTGAGGTTGAGTACAGTGTAGTCATTTAAGGTCCCAGTGCAGGGTAATGGCTAGAAGCAGATGTCAATTTGCCAACATTCCAGCGGTGTGAGCTGTCATTTGCACCCCAGTCCTTTGTAAGAGGGTGCCACAAGTGAGGGTAGGGAGGATATGCCATGGTGCCAGGCTGCTGGTAACAAGCTTGAATGGTTAGTGTGAGAGGTGGAGAGGGGTAGGAGGAATTAGGAAAGTGGCATAGAGGAGGAATGAAGGAGAGGGCTAGGAGAGTCATGAGGAGTTTGCTAAAGAGAGGCATATCAGAGGGAAACCAGAGATATGTTTAGATAAAGGTGGTGTGATGCAGAGCAGAAAAAGAAACAGGAGAAATTGGAGAGCAAAAAGGGCTTATGAGGCAAGCTTTAGTACAATAGGGAAGGTAGCAGGGCAATGTAGGAAGAGGGGGAGTGTTTAGCAGAGGGACAGGATGGGAGGCAGGATAAGGGGTGGATCCTAGGTGCATGGGTGGAGTGAAGAGACTAATAAAGGTCAGAAAGGGGGCGAGTGTAAAAAATCGGCACTGAGCAGTGCAAGTGAATGGGCGCCGAGCCCAGTAAAGCACAAATTCAGCAGCACCAATAGGAAGGCAGTGGCTGGAACCGGAGGCCAATGAGTGTGCGGCTCAAAGCGCGGGTGGCCAATAGCAGCTGATCACAGCTTCCCCAGCCCAGTGGATGTCCTTTTCCAGCTTTCAGGGGTTTAGTGGTGGATGGTGGAGGCGTCAGGGGTGGCGTGGATACCCGGGCACCGAACTGTACCTACGAGGCACACGGCTGGCCCGATTCAGGCTTCAAATCTGGAGTAAAAAAGGAGAGAGAGACTGGGGTGAGTAGGCAGTTTATGCAGGGGAGAAAAAAAATCAAACCAAAAGGCAAGTGACATGGAAATCACTTACCAAGGGGGCAGGGGGACAGTGCTGGAGAAGGCAGCGAGAAATGTGGAGGCAACAAGAATTTGGAAGAAAAAGGTGTAGCCTAGAAAAATAGCGTTGGGTGGGAGTAGCAGCCAGAAGTGATCAGGCTTCAAAACAATGGCTCTGGCACCAGCTGGGAGGGTCGGTTAGGGCAGAAGAAAAATGAAACAGGGAGAGGGTGAGGGAAAATGGAAGGAGAGCAGTGAGAAAATGAGATCAAAGTAGTGAGGAACAGATCTGGGAGACAGGGGACAGACAGAGTAGGTAGGCAGGGCAAAAGTGGGAGAGAGAGCCAGAATCAGCAACAGCACTTCGGAGGGAGGAAGCAGGACTCTGAAATTTAGGCAGGAGAGCTTAGTAGAGAGCGCAGCACAGAGTTTGAATACAGGGAAAGGGCAGCTTCAGGAGGCGAGTTTGAAAAATAGCAGGCATGAGCAGGGAATAGCCAAAGAGCAATTTCAGGATTAGAGTTTGAAAAACAGGCTTTAGGCAGGGCATTAAGAACAGGCTATCGGTGCATAGTAAAGGAGGAAAGCAAATCAAGTGGGCTAAAACAGTGCTAGAGCAGTACACCAGAATACGGCAGCTAACTGAAATATATAACATTATACTGTGCTACTGTAGATACTATGGCAGTATATCACATACGGCAGCTAACACACAAATAAGAGCAGAAAGATTCAAAAGAACACTGCGGTTTCTATAAATACTAGTACATTATCTCGGATTCGGCAACTTGCTGAAACATTTAAAATATTACTGTGGCTACTGGGAAATACAAACAGATCAGGATTGTTTCTTTTTTTTTTTTTCTCACTTGTTAAAGCACAAGGAGTTAAGGCAGTAAAAATGTCCAGGAGTAAAAAATCGGCACTGAGCAGTGCAAGTGAATGGGTACCGAGCCCAGCAAAGCACAAATTCAGCAGCACCAATAGGAAGGCAGTGGCTGGAACTGGAGGCCAATGAGTGTGCAGCTCGGAGCGCAGTCGGCCAATAGCAGCCGATCACAGCTTCCCTGGCCCAGTGGATGTCCTTTCCCAGCTATCAGGGGTTTAGCGGCGGATGGTGGAGGCGTCAGTGGTGGCGTGGATACCCGGGCACCGAACCGTGCCTACGGGGCACACGGCTGGCCCAATTCAGGCTTCAAATCCAGCTTTCAGGAGTTTAGCAGTGGATGGTGGAGGCGTCAGGGGTGGCATGGATACCCGGGCACCGAACCGTGCTTACGAGGCATGCGGCTGGCCCGATTCAGGCTTCAAATCTGGAGTAAAAGAGAGCTATATATATATATAGACTCAAGTGTATATATTGAACAATTTTTGTCTACCATACCATATCCTGTGGTATCACAGGTACAAAAAGATATGCTGGATGCACAGATTACACTGGACAAAATCAGACAAGTCATCAAAAACCTCTCCTCAGGAAAAGCTCCAGGTCCTGATGGGCTGCTGATTGATTTTTATAGATTACATATCGTTGAGTCATCAAAACACCTAAATGTGTAGTTTGACCATATTTATGAGGCTGGTATACTCTGTCTCTCCTTCATAGAGGCTAGGATATTACTATTCAAAAAAAAAAGACAAGGATCCACTGATTTCAGGGTCATACAGACTAAATTCCTTAATTAATTCTGACACCAAAATTTTAGTAAAGATCCTTGCACCAGACTGGAAAAAGTGCTACCCAATATCATACATTATGACCAAAACGTTTGATTAAGGGCCATATGCTAAAAACTAACATTTGAAGAATGCCTAATATTCTTGATAAATACAAAAACAAAGATCTATCACTGTTACTGTTGGATGCTGAAAAAGCGTTCAACAGAACTGAATGGGATTACATTAAACTGGCTATATAAAACTTTGGCTTTGATCAACGGTTTCAGGCTTGGGTTGGTATTCTCTATTCCAGTCTGGTGGCAAGGGTCAAAACTAATCATAACCTCTCACCAGTTATTCAGCTGCAGCACAGGGTCATCTCGCCACAGACAATAACCACACAGCAATATATGTCCCAAGCAAAACAGCAGCATACACAAAAAAGGTTGGAAACAACAGTGACCTGAGTACAAAATCGAACCCCATTGAATACAATAGGACTTTTTGTTTTATACGGGGGTCTATGCCCCTCACACCCCCTGGACTTAAAATAACCAACTCCAGGAGGACGTGGACTTCAGGGATGGGGAGAAAATATGGATTGGGAAATTACATTTCAAAAGTCAATATAAAAAGTTGCAGCAGGAGCAGACCTGGCGAGAACCAAACCGCAATCCCAGGACTCTTGCTCTGCTGTGTGCTGGTATCCTAGCCACTCCACCATGGGAGTGACTTGACCAGCACCCCAGCACACAGCAACTCAATTCCTCCAGAGGATGTGTGCACAGCAACAGGGTTAGTGATAATTCCCTACCACTATTTAACCCCTATCGCTCTAAACCCTCTTGCACTTTACACACCAAGGTTCTTTCAGTGCTCTTCCTGCTGCGCTATTATCACCTGATACCTTCAGCTGCAATAGGGAACTAGTCAAGGGTGTCTGTTATCCCCTTATTTTTGCACTTGCAATCAAACCCCTAGCCATTGCCATACCAGAAGGTAGGGAATTTCAGGCATTAATATGGGGGTGGGGGACATAACACCATATAAGCTTATATGCCCCCATGATTTTCACTACTAACCTCAATAATAACTACCTATGTCTGTACAACATTTTAACACAATATGGACAAGTATCAGGCTACAAGGGTAATCGGAATAAATCAGAAGTTATGGAAACAAAAAAAAAAACACTTGGATATCTTTAACCCCCTCCATATTGCCCAGTTCAAAGGGTCTCTAAAATCAAATATCTGGGGATAGCAATAGATTATGAGCTAGCTAATTTGGTTGCTTTAAATTCTGAACCATTATTAACCAAATTAAAAAAATGATTTAACACATTGGCAATCACTTCCTCTCACACTCATAGGCAAAGATTAATACACTAAAAATGAATGTGTTACCCAGATTGTTATTTTTATTCCAGGACATTCCAATTGTGCTGGATGAAGGTTTTTTTAAAACGTATGAATGTCATTATAAAAAAAAAATATTTGGAAGGGAAAGAAGCCACGACTAAAAATGATAAATTATACACCTACCTGAAGGTGTGTAATTTAGACATTTCCCTGTTGTAGGGTGTGTTATTATGCGGCAGACTTAGCAGTAGCACATAGCTGGTGTCATTCCTCAGCAACAGATCAGTCAACTCAGATGGAAACTCTGTGGAGTCCTTATAGTACCATAAAACATATTCTATATGTAGGTGCTTACAGTAAAAAAAAAATAATACCACTACTTTCTGTACTAATACTTTAGTATGCTGGGCATAAAGTTTTAAATTGGTCAAAAATACAGTTACAACGTTCCATATTTCAGCAAATATACTTAAAGAGCTATTTCAGCCCCTCGATAATGGATAATACCTTTAAGTTATGGTATCAAAAGGGTCTCTGTGAAGTGAGCAAGTTTAGACTTTAATACACTAAAAAATCAATATGATCTGACAAATAATCAATTCCATGGATATCTATAAGTCAGAGATTTAATTGAGAAAACATTATTTGCTCACAATAACTCCTCTTTGGAAGAATTACAAGCTATCTTAACATACACTAGTCCCATCGAAAAAATATTGGCTATATATAAGTGATTTATCCTTTGTAATAAATATATTTTAATTAATTTAAAAAACAATTGGGAAGAAAAATTAAACAGAAAACTTTCTGGGCCCTAGAGTATGAAAATTATTAACGTTAAAAGCATTGGTCTCAATTCAGTTAAAATGCAGTAAATCTATTTTAATATTTTCATGGTGTTCATTTCACTCTGCATCCTCTAAATTTGATGAACTCAACAGTATCTAATATGTGTCCAAGGTGTCTTAATAACATTGGCACTTTGGAACACATGTTTGTGTCATGGACATGGCAGAACCTGTGGTGGAGTTAAAGGTAACCCGTGACATAGGTGACCGTGATTGGGCGCTTTAAAAAATGGCGGCTCAATCGCGGCACATGTCGACAGGGCTACCGACCAGCAGGAAGGGTGACCAAATGGGGGGGTTTCACACATATAGCGACAGGATGTCATTACATGTACATGTGCATAGGGAGAGCAAGCACGCTGATCGAGGGGCAGAAAGGGAGGGAGGGTTTGTGAGGCGTGGTGCTGTGGTGGGCTGCCGAGCTGGCCCTGTGGCATGGTGGGTGTTGTGCTGGGGTTCTGAGGGTGCTGGGTTCGGGTCTGGGCTCATGTAGATTTTGTTGCACCCTGCCTGAAATTGTTTTTAAGGTTTTGCACCCCCCGACATGTGCCCCCTTGGAGTTGAGAATCCTTTAGTAAGGGGGTGCGGGGGGGGTGAAGCCCCTCAGGGTGTGTGGTGGCACAGCCCCCTGCATAACAAAGACAATTCCAAGTCTTTGGCACCCTTTTGCTGTGCGCCGGGGGTGTACATCACCAAAATTGATCTTCGGAGCTGTACACTCGCCTTAACGGCGATCGCCTTTCTGCAGTCGCCATTATGACATGGAACCGAGTAAAATACTACACACATTAGCTAGGGTTGTTAATAAACCTTTACTAAAAAAAATGGCATAGTCAGTAATTGGACAGGGAGGCCTTCTCCTCAGCTTAATGCCTGCTCTACAATGATTAATATGATTAGGGACAATTATAGCTTATATGTGTATCTTACAGAAATGGATAGACCATGATCCACCTGATTATATTTTGTGGCTTAACTTTATGGTGACCATTCATAGATCAGAAAAAAATCCACTATGCCACGTGTGATTAAATAAAATTATATAATGATATGTGGTCCACATTTGCAGAAGTGCTAAAGACCCCTGATATTCTGATTCATATGAGGCAAAAAATAACTAGGAATACAAATTATGTGTAATGTTGTCTGCCATGCACTCCAAGTGATATGATTTGTTTGATGATAGGATATTGTACTCTGTATTAATGATTGCTGGATGATCATGTGGTCATGGTCACTGGACTCTAGTTCTAGGACATTGGTGCACCTATGAAACAAAATAGACTGTTTATACTTATATATTATATCTATTTACATTGGTTGCCTGTAATGCTGTGTAATTATGTCTTGTTCACTCTGTGATTGTATTTTCTATACCATTGCAATAAAAAAAGAGAGAACTGCTGACTATCAGCAGCTTATCATTGGATGGAAAAAACAACAGTTATTGCACTTGGACTTTATTTTGTACAAGAAAGCCTTTATTATACTGTTCAGCACTTTATTGCATACACTCATATATGAACATCTAATTTTGCTGACTCTCTATCTGTATCTATTTCTTTGAAAACTTCATACTCATCTCAAGTACAAAGAAACTGTGTCACTGTTTACATCCAAATTGATTACATTGTTAAAAAAAGATTGGACCAAATACCTAATTCAGACAACTTATCCTCCACTATTGGTGTCCCCCAGGGCTCAACACTCAGGCCTCTATTCTTCCTACATGTCAACTCTATTCACCATTGCTTTGCAAACAGTATTCCTCTCCTCTATGCTGATGACCTGGTATTCTTTACTAATATACAGAATGTAGCCAACATTAATAGTGTCCTCACTGTGGCTCTGTAGGCCATTCAAACCTGGTTTAAGGAGAACAGGCTACTAATAAATCCCTCCAACTCTCAAGCTATGCTTTTTGGTACCACCCACCAACTAAAAAATACTCCCACTCCGCTAAGAGTGGTCTGTAATAACAGCTCCCCTCTGGACTCTGTAAACTCCTTCAAATACCTTGGTGTGACACTTAATCCCTCCCTTGACTTCTCTTTAAATATAACTTCTATCACTAAGGCTGTTAACATCAGTACTGGTATTGAACCAGTCTATGTCTTTCCCCATCAACTCATATTGCAGTAATGCATGGTCTATTGCTCCCCAAATTATCCTATTGCCTGCCAGTCTTTGCTTATGCCTCTAGCTCCATCCTGTGTAAGTGGGATGTGGCCAACAATAATATCTGTAGTTTTGCTCTTGCATGCAATTGACTTACTCAGCACTGTACACTTTATTCCAAATTAGGTTGGCCTTCCCTTTCTGCTCTTCATATCTTCTCACTTGGAAGTATTATCCACAGTATACTGCATAACCAAGTGCCCCTCTTCTTAGACTCCCTCCTTGCATCTTGCAAAAATACCTACTCCCTCAGTTCCTCTGACCTTGACCCACTATTCATCCTTAGGACTAGGACTAAACATGGGAAGATGGCTTTCACTGTTACCATGCCAAAACTATTGAACATTATACCAGCCCACATACAGAAAATGCCCAGTTGCCTACACCTTTCAGTGCCAATACCAATCATACCTACTTCAATGTACAGTATGTTTCTGTTCTTAACCCTTACCTTCCGTACTACTCTTCCTGCACTTAGTTACTTTGTTGTCTGCACTTTTTTTTCCACCAGTTTGCCCCCTCCTATGCTCCCTTGCTTTTAGGCATGTGCCTTGTTGCGCTTTTCTCTTCCTGACTCTCTCTGTTTACAGTTTTAGCCATAATCACAGTTCGTTGTATTGAATTATTTTGTATTTGTACTCCTGTGAATTTCCCTCACTCAATTATGTTATTGCTTTGTGTTATGTCTGGTTACATTGTAATGGTCCACTGGTTGTACTTGCCTGGGTCATGCCTGAAAATAGGCAAATGTATGCCTAGTGTACCTTACCCAATAAAATAAACAAAATAAATACATCTCAGGATTGCATACCATAATATATATTCGGCTGTTGTATAAGGCCCATTTAGATCAGATACTGTAGGAACTTTCAGGTCAAAGTAAATTAAAATTGGCTAGGTTAATAGTACAGCAGCTACGTATGTCTCTTATCAAGCCAGGCTGTCATTGATAGCTGGCAGGAGGACATAGTATTAGCCTAGATGTTATTCTCCTCCATGCAGAAAGGGGTTACTTGTCCCGGTGTATGATCAACAGTAACTGCAGTACATGTGAAAGTGGATATAGGACAGTCAAGCGTTTTGGATGTGCATGCATCCTTTTAAATGGAAAGCATACCTGCACATCTCCAGGGATTTGGGGAGGAATAAAAGAAAGTGGAGGTCACAGACTTGGAGATGATGTCCCGACATACCCCGTGTCACACAAGTATTGATTCACATGCTACCAGGACACCTTGGATACATCCTCCCATCACAATAGGTTACTGAATTCTGAGGACAAGGCTGCCACAGAGCAGGAAGCTTAGTCTCCCCTTGTGGGGAGGGAGCAATGCAGTTGTGGTCAGGTTCAGAAGTGGTTCTTGGTCACGGGAACATATCAGAGGGCTCCTACCACAGTAGTGGCATTAGTAATGGCTGTCAGAAGTTACAGCTAGGTATCACTAGTGGAAAAGAGATGAAAGAAATATGTAAATCACTATCACTTATTATTCACATCATTTGTTAGTTAGTGGCAGATAGGAAAACTAGTATCTTGCATATTCGTTTCCAACAAAAAAGCACTATCTGGGGTACCTAGTGACTCCCATATATTCGCTACCCATCTCTATTAGACACAAGGTACGGTACTGGCAAGTATTATGTACTACAGGAAAATAATTCAAAAACAGCCTTCTGACTTGATAAAATACTATACAGTGGTACATCAGAACCATCACACATTTCTAGTAGTATATTCCCAAGCCACCACCAGGCCAACAACTCATTAAAAGTATTTTCATGTAACAATTCACATTCAACTATTTAGTTATGCTTTTGATGTGCATTTCAACCACATATTCAGAAACTCATTTCAGTTGTCATCAGAGTAAAAAATGTACAGTAATTTGTTAGTCTAATTTAACAAAATTACAAGGCAATGGAAGCTGGCACCCACAATTACTTAGTTAATCACAACTGGGCGTTTGGGATTTTCCTATGTTTTTTTGTAACCCTATCTACAGGGGTGGAGTGTCTCTTTAAAAGAGCACTATCTATTGCTGGCCAAGTGGCACTGAGGGTTGAGGTGTTAGATGCCACACCTTGCACCATGCCAATGACCCGAGCTCGGGAGCAAGCTTGGGCTGCCAGGGGTAGGCTGGGAGTAGGGCTGGGATATGTTTGTAGCAGCCGTTGGGCTGCTCTCATTTCCCAGATTGGGGAGGAATAGTTCCTCACTCTTGGCTGACACCAGGTGGAAGCTAGGTGGCAGTGCAGGGTCAAGGACTGGTATAACATAGGGTAGGGTGGAAGAAGCACTCAGTTTCCAGGTGCGTGCATGTGCCTCCATGAGTGTGCACTCACTGTGTTCGCTGTTGCTCTGGGGGATGGGGAGAGAAACAGACAGACCATGTCTCCCCATGGCTGTATGTGTTCGCCCCCACCACTCTTGGGCCCTGCTCCCTGTGGATCCCCACCAGTCAGAAAGTGGGAGGGGAGGCAGATGGTTTGGGGATGGTATGGGGCCCGATGGCAGGTATAGGTGGTCACAGGGAGCAAACAGATATATAAGAAAAAAAAAAAGAGAGCACTATCTAATTGACCCATTAGTGAGTAGGTGGTATATTTTGAGAAAGCACAATTTTTGCATAAAACGCATTCAGAGACTCTACTGGTGAGGGTGACTGGAGCACTGGAATGATGTGGTGTATATGTACACACCATTTGTGGAACTCTCCTTACATCATCGAACTGTGGAAAGGACTGCATGTTTAATTTACTGTGATGCACAAATAGGGAGAATCACCCCCAATCAGGTAAATCCTGTTTGATTATTTGTTGACAAGAGTGACATCTTTGTTGGTCTTTTTTGGTGCATAATTCCTTTGCATTGTATGATATCAGTGTTCAAGGCCATGGCACAGTAGTTCCTGGATGCAGCTCCTCCTTTCTGTTTGTGTTACCAAATTACAAAAGGTTCTTGCAAAAAAAAAATGCAATATGGGCATATTTTATAAAGAAACACTGCATCCCATAGTAGGACGAACTGCAGCACATTTATGATCCCTGTTTGGTGAGCAATTGTATACAATTATAAAAAGGTTCTCAGAAATGCTGCAATCTGATTGGCTGTTAGGATTCCAACAGCCTTACATTAATCCATGTTATACTAAAGGAATAATGCCTGACAGGGTGGGTGTTATGCTGGGATAACATCCCACCTCGGGTGGTTGGGCCCGAGGCCAGCGGCCAAGGGCGTCCAACACCCAAGAGAAGGGATGTTATCCCAGCATAACACCCACACTGGAGGGCATTATTCCTATTATACAATGGCTCATTGTTATATATAAAATAAAAAAAATAATTTGAAAGAATGTTTTTATTACAGTGGAAACATATTTTTGTTTCTTAAGAGGAGATGCAAAAAAGGCTCATCCATAGCAGCATAATGATGCCAGTAGACCTGAGAACAGCAGGGATTTTATGCCAGGATAACATCCCTGCTGTGATGGCCAACTGACCAATCAGAGCACAGGATTCTTTCTTGCCATTGTATAATGTCATGTACAGCCTAATCACAATGGCACATGGATTCTTCCTGTCAGCATTCCATCCTCTAACACTGCTGAATGACTGGAATGATGCATTCTGATTCTGAACCAGCATTCTTAAACTGTTGGTGGAAGAACTATTTTATTAAAAATCTTCCTGTAAATGAGGAAAACAATAAAAAAATACACTTTTAACACTTTTCTTTTGGAATCATTTTTTATAATAGAAAAAAGGCATTCCTCGGGGTTAGATTAACATTCAGTTAATTACCCCCTAGGGCATATTGCACTCGGCTGCGTCTCGTACCACATTACATCCCAAGGGGGTGATTAACAGACTGTTAATCTAACCCCTGGTCATGCCTTATTGCTTAATTGCCACAGTTTGCAACAGTTTTTCAATTTATGCCCGATTGCAGTTAACAGTTTCCCACAAGTAGCCAAACTGGGCTCAGAGGGTAGTTTTCCATACACATCTACCTGCTCCAAACTGCCACAGCTGCATAACTTTGATGAAAAATCTGAAAGCACTACATGTTGCAGCTGAGTGCATGCCTTTACAAAATACAAAACTGTAAATAACCCTAATCTAATCCATATCATGTGTCCTTAGGAACATTTCCACTTGAACACTTTTCTCATCAAATCATAACATTTTGCATACTTATCTGACATTTCACAGTCATGTTTTGGGGTGAAGATCGGGTGAAAATTAATGGTACTTCACAAACCTCAGGCAATTTAACTGTGGAAAATTTATTCACTAGCTGCCACTATAATTTGAGAAAAAAGTCACATCCTTCCAATAGTCACAGAAGGTGGCTAAACATGGACTTCCCTGCTATTAAACATTCAAAAAAAAAACACAAGAAAATGAACAGAAACTTTTATAAAATCATAAACTACTGTAGGCAAAACTGTGAAATTCACATAGTTTTGGTCAAAGCTCTACTGAAAACCTCCATTGCTATGTACTGTACACAAATGTATGTATTGCTTCTAATTATCTTTTTGGCATTAGGGCTGAAGGTAAAAGTGTTTTTGTATATTTTCTTCACAGGCTTTTTTCCAGGTTTTTGAGAGCAAAAAGACTCATGTTTAAAGTTACAGTATAAATAAAAATTATTTATTCGAAATTACTGCAAGTGGTATAATCTGTGAGATGCAGCATCTTGTTTTCATAGGGGTCACAGCAGAAAAGATCATTCCTGTCAAAGAGATCTCACAAAATGTGGGTTTATATAATCCTTGGGGCCCAATAGTCAAAAATGCAGAAAGCAGAGCACAAACATTTGTGCTCCGCTTTGCGATAGCCCGGGTGCCTAAAGATGCTATATTCAGTGGAATAGCACACTGGTGCTATTCAACTGAATCTAGGGTCATGTCAGACCAGCACTAAGCCACTTAGTGTTGCTCTCATATGGCTTCCGAAATAGGGCACCACAATGACTTGCGCTGAAGTGGAATACGAGATATTCAAATAGACCCATGCAAATGAGCCCACTGGGCATGCAAGGTGCTCAGGGGCCATTTACATGCCCATTATGGGCTCATTTGCATGGGTAGCCGGGCAATTTAGCATGGTGCTGCCTCCCCAATTGCTCTGTCCCAGACATGGCGCTATTCCTGGTACTAGTGGTTCCCTTCCCTCCAATGCCACACCTGTTAAGTATACATCATTTCCCTCATGCTAGTGGTGCCCACTTCCTTGGATCCCACACCAACAAATGATATAACATTTCCCTTGTGCTAGTGGTGCCCCCTCCCGCAGATGCAACCCCTGTATATTATACATAATTTCCCTGATGTCTAGTGGTCCCTCCCCCACCTGCACCATGCCTGATGAGCTTTAGTTCTGTTCCTAGTGTCCAGTGGTCCCTTCGCCCACCCTATCCCTTGCCTGGTACATTACACCATAGACACTAGACCTTCCCTAGTGTCTAGTGGCCGCCCCCACACAATGCCCTGCCCAATTACTAAAAGAATATTCTCCTTGGTGCCCAGTAGTTGCTCACCCCATCTCAGCCTCAGCCCTGTCCCCATACTGGTGACATTGGTGCAATGAATGCCCTTCCCAAAAAAACACCCCTGGCCCTGGAGCTGACTACTGGTCCCTCACCCCCCCTAGCCTGTTCCCTGTTAGTGTCCAGTAGCCCCCTTCCACAGCACCAACAACCCCCCCAGTCTCCCATACCTGACTATCAGTGCCGCAGTGCAGCGATGGTGAGTGACATAGCCCTCCACACACCACCCCGGCCATCCACTGTCTGACATAAGCAGGGAGCACTCTGCTTATTTATAGGGCACTTGCCCTATAAATATAATACTTGACCTATAAATATGCAGAGCACTCCCTGCTTATGTCAGACAGTGGGAGGCTGAGTTGGTGTGTGAAGGGCTGTGTCTCTCGCCATCATTGCACCATGGCACCGACAGTCAGGAACAGGAGACTGGGGTTGTTTGGTTGTCAGTGCTACAGGAGAGGGGCCGCTAGACAACGACGGGGAGCAGTCTGAGGGTCATGGGACCAGTAGTCTTTGCTGTTTTGTTGTGGAGGCATTCATTACACCAATGTCATCATTACAGGGACAGGGCTAGGACAGGGGGAGTGACCACTGGACACCAAGGAGAATATTATTTTAGTCATCAGGCAGGGCATTAGGTGGAGGGGGCAACCACTAGACACCAGGGAATATGGAGTGATGTACCAGGTGAGGGATCAGGTGGGAGGAGGGAACACTGGACACCAGGGACATGGTTTTGGTGGATCGGGACCAGCTTGGGGGATGCCACACTTCCGCCGCCAACCACTAGAGTTGTGCAGGAGCAAGTCATGGTCTCTGTCGGCAGTATTTGCACTGTGCAAGGGGACCAAACAAAATGCCCTTGCATGGCTCAAATACTCTGAATGTAGGAATGCAACAATATTAATGTCCCTGCCCCTCCATTTGCATCACACCCCTCTCCGCAGTTTGCCCAGGTGCAAACCTTGTTTGCAAGTGCATAGGAAAGCCACGCAAAACCTGGTCTATGTGCACAAACCAGGATTTGCTCCCAGGCAAAGTTTTGAATATCTGGCCTGTGGTGTCTTCCAGACATAATTAAAACTGAAAACTAGAGATGCAAAAACTTCTAAAGTGATCACCTTGTAGTCCTGTTGCAGATTGCCCACATACACAGTTCTGTATTGTGCCTTTTTTTTTCTGATTTAAATAAATGGGGCCGAATACTTTAAAATTTTTCTTTATTAAAATTTATGAGCCCATGAATGCTTTTTAAAGGAAAACTCTGGAAAACCTAGAGAGTCCAGCAGCTGCTGCTGAAACACACAATTAGGGCTTATAGCAATAAATGGAATTTTTTAATTACATGCTACATTTTGGTTTTTATTTTTAAAGAACTCTAGGGCCCGATTCCAAGACAGCGATGAAAGCAAGGTGCAAAGTACGCCAGTGTGTAAAGTTATGCCAAAATCCCTATGACATGCGAGCTGCACCATATTCCAAGAGAATCACCAGATACGATGGAAAATGCTGAATTACGCATGTCGCAAGTTACGCCCGCAAGACATGGCGTAACTCGCAATAGTAGTGTGGCAGTATGCATGTCGCAGCTCGCGATACTGTCAGCAGTACATACCTCTTGACTGTCCCACAGTACATGGCACTGTTCCCTACTGTACGTCCCATCACTTCTCTGTTTCACAGTGCAATGCCCTGTCCCACAGTCTGTGTTTTGCTATTGTGCTACATGCTATGGTACATGTTTCACCAGGTATGTATTTCACTTACTATTGGCCTTTCTGGCCATGCTGCTACCTATTTCACTATGTCCTGGGCTTCCTAGGGCACGTTTGCTTGGGTGTTCCACTGTATGGCCATTAGTTCCACATTTGGGGCTTACTGGTTGAGGGTATGCTGCAGTCTGGCTTGGGGGCAGGTATTTCTATGGCCTGTGCTCTGGTTAGGACAGCTTTTCCTTCTTCTAACTTACGTTACCATCCTCTGGCATGGTTCATTATGCCACCTGTTCTGGAACAGCAGTTCTGTGGTGCTGGTGTGTTACACATGTCGTCAGCCACATTATGCAGTGACGTAGGCATTCTTTGGTGTAATTCCGGCGTAACTTGAGTTTGTCATAGCAGTTGTGGGTTGCAGTGTAAGTGTTCTTTTGGAATTGTACATGTCGCAAATCACTGGCGTAACTTGTGATTTGCACTATCAGGACTGGCATACTGCATTTACACCTGGTGTAACTGTCTTGGAATTGGGCCCCGTGTCATTTGTAAAGTCACTGCCACTAGTTGGTAACCCTCATTAGCATAACCACATGTCAGGAGCTGCCTGAGCTGTGTGAGATGGCTGTGGGTGGCTCTGCAGACATTATAGATGGTGCAGTTATTTAAAAATAAAAACACAAATGCAGCAGGGTAGGTAATTAAAAAATTCCATTTAGTGCTATAAGCCCTACCTGAGCATTTCTGCAGCAGCTGCCAGACTCTCTGAGGTTTCGAGTATTTTCCTTTAATAACTGAAGCCATGTATACAATAGTTCCCAGGGCAGAGGTAACATTCGATACATGGCAATAAGTGTAGTAACATTTATACTTCCTTTAACAGTTTACATTAAAAATTTTGTTTTTTCAAATTTGCAATAGTTTTAAGATCAGCAAGCAAAGCATGCAGATACACAATCTGGGCACAAACCATAGCTCAGCAGTGCCACCATCCTTTAGGGCTATGCTTAATTAAGGAAGCTGCAGGTTGGAGGAGTCTGCTCTGTGACTCAGCATATAGAAATATAGAAACAGAGAAAATTGTCAGCAGAAAAAGACCACTAGGCCTATTCAGTCTGCCCAAGAGTTCCCTGCCTATTGTCCTCTGTGGACACTCCCCCTCCCTGTTAATGTAATATGCCTCAATGTCTATTCCATGTATACTGAATCCTTCCACCACTCTAGCCTCCACAGCTTCAATTGGCAGTTGTTTCCATGTTTCTGCCACCCATTCTGTTAAAAAGCATTAATTCACATCCTTCCTGAAACCCCCATCTCATTGTATGCCCCAGTCCTACAGAGTGTACATATTGAGATCCCTCACTATCTCCATATAGGGCTTCCCTTGCAAGCCCTGCACCATCTTGGTTCCCCTTCTCTGGACCATCTCCATCCTGTCCATGTCTTTCCTGAGGTGTGGTGTTCAGAACAGGACACAGTATTCCAGGTGGGTATGTACCAGAGAGTGATACAGTGGCAGCACTACCTCCTTCCTGCTGATGATGCCATCCCTATGCACCCCCAGCATCCCACTAGCCTTGTCCATGGCCTTGACACACTTCACTGCCACCTTGAGGTCTTTTGAAATAATAATTCAGAGTTCCCTTTCCTATCTACTGAGTGCCAGCACCTCCACCCATCCTGTACTCAACACCAGGGTCCCTGTGCCCTAGATGCATGATTCTATACTTTTTTGACATTGAACCCCAACTGCCTTACCATTTACCAATCCTCCAGTTTTTCCAGGTCCCTGCACAATCTATTCCCTCCTTGGTGTTAATCCTATTGCAGATCTTGGTGCCATCTGCAGAAAGACAGACCTTCCCCTCCAGTTCATCTGCAATGTCTCCTCTGAGGATACCGAACATACAATGTTAGTTATCCAGATGTCAGTGGGTGCACACAGGGTTTGCTGCCATGAAAATGCCTCTGCATGATTCCCATTGCTTCCCAGAATGGCATAGAACACCATTTGAATGGTGCCATGCCATGCTGAGGTACAGGTGTTGTGACTAAGAAGTGTCCCCCAACCCCACACTTACCCATACCTTTAGGCTCTGTTCTGAGCTAGCTGGTTATAAATTATCCTGGCCCACTGGCCTCATCCCCAGTGTCCAGTGGAACACCCACCCACCCACCAATTCAATAGAAGGCAAACACTCTCTGGTGTCTAGTAGAACCCCCCACCCCCCAGAAATTTTCTCATAGCTGTGGCCTCCTACTGCTGCATCACTTTATGATCCCAATCCCCCACACTAGTTTTCTGGTTCTGGTTGCAGCTTTTGAGCCTCCCCCTATCAAATGCATGTAGCATGGCCCTGTAGGCCACTTGCATGGTGACCCTACCCCCTGCATAGTCACAAAGCACACATGAATATCTCGGGGCATGTAGGAAGGCGGGATGATATAAGCAATTAAGCATGATTGAGCATTGTTTGTGCAGCGCTTGGAAATGTATGCAAAACTAGTACAACCAACACCCTGATGGGTGTCCTTGTGCTTACAAAATGGCCCTATAGGCAACTCCTTAAAAATTAACACTCTAAAAGTTTAAAAAAATGACACAAAATGTGTAATAAAATGTTTCTAAAAAATTTAAAATTGTTCCTTCAGAGATGTTTTAATCTGTCATCATCTGTCTTTCTACACATTACTAATGCCAGTTCAAAAAGCACCCATAGCAACAGGAACAGACATTCTCCATCCAAATGTTGTAAGAAGTCTTTTTAATGATAGTAGTGCATAGAAACACACACAGCACAAGTGCAGCAAACAATGGATACGGCTGAGCCGCTGAAATCAGTGCCGTTTCACTTGGCTACTGCCAGGCTTCCTCAGAGTGATCACGCTGTGTGTGTTTTTATGCACTACTATCATTAAAAGGACTTCTTACAACATTTGGATGGAGTCTGTCTGTTCCTGTCTCTAAGGGTGCTTTCTGAACTGGCATTAGTACTTTGGAACTTCCATTTAGCACCACAGCACGGTTCCTGGAGCCCTACCCCTTCTGTGCTGTATTGCTACATATTCAACACATGTTGCGTTTGTTTACCATGTATTACAATAACTAAAAATTTGGCAGTATTCCACCAGCAGAATGCTAACTCTCCCCCCCCCCCAACACACACATATGGAATGGTGGCATGGAATACATGTATTCCAAATTCTGCAAAATCTCACTGACATATACAGTACACATAGACATACACACAGGCCTCGAGTGGAGCCTGAACCTCAATTTTATCTACTGCACAGTAAACACTTTGGAATTATCTTGCAAACCTGCAAGGCTAGGAGGGTGATTTTTCATGGTTATCAAAGGAACACCAGAAATGGAAATTGTGAATAGTACTTTTTTTTTTTTTATTTTGTTTATGCATGTAAAAGGGGATCATGAATTGACAGAGCATTCCGTTATTTATTCATTTTATTTTAGAGAGTTGTATTTGTTGGGCCTAGTTGTTGGTTTTTATTACTTATTTAATTGAAAATTGGGTAATTGGGAGAAGCACACTGAGTCAAGGCTTGTTTCCAGGCATGAGCCAGGGATGAGGGAACGGGAAATATAAAAATAAATACCCAACACCGGATTAATATTTGGTACAAAGTAAATTGCAAACAGAGTTTGCAGTATGAACTGCTATGTTTGGGGTTGACAGTACAGCCTAGATGTTAGAGGAAAAAGCTGTGAGTGAATGAGCTTGCTACATCCAGCAGACCTGAGTTTGATTCTCACTAACTCCACTTGCATACTGTGTGACCCTTAGCAAGTCATTTAACCACCTCACTGCTCCTGGAGTGCCCCTTAAAACAGGCACTTGTGCTTAGTGAGCCTTACCTGTTTACCAAAGAAGTAACACAAAAAAAAATAGTACATTTGCAAATCAAAATAAATGGAGCTAAGCAAATATTCAATCTGATACTTTGATGTGCAAATAAAGAGACCGACACAGGTGGGATAAGTGGTAGTGCAGAAGTAAACAAGCATTTGTCAATGCCGAATGTTGTCTTGCTGCCATTGGCAGTGCAGGAGTTAAAGAGATGTAGCATAGGAATGGCAGTCAAGTACTGAACTGATGCCAACCCACCCCCACCCTACAGAGAGTGAGATGCATTAGGGTGTCCCTGTGGGTGTTTGTTAGTGCAGTGCGGGAAAACATGCTGGGAAGGATGTGAAAAATGACAGCTGCACAGTTCATAAGGAGGTGTAATTAAATGGCAGTGCTGAAAATGTGGCATACAAATATACGAAAGTTGCGGAGTTGCAAGGGTGTGTGGGAAATATGCAAGGCACGCTTGCAGCACTGGCAGTTTGTGGGCGTTCGGCACCAAATTTTCAACATAGGCATTTTAGCACCTCCACTCATGTACAGTGTCACTGTCATTTCCTCAAAGTGTCCCAAGAAGTGATTTCGCACAAGCGACCCGCTGTCTGTGCTGGAAGTCTTGGGAAACACATTTTGGTGGGATATGTGAAGTGACAGCTGTACTGTTCACCAAGAGGTGTGTAAAATGGCAATGGTGAAAATCCAGAGTGAAAATATCACAAATGCACGACGTATGAGCATGCGTGCAATCTGCCAATGCACGCTCGTAACACAGTCATTTTATGGAGTATCAGCTCCAAATCTTCAACATAGGCATTCTAGGAATCTGCTTATGAACTGTGTCACTGTCATTTTCATAATCTGGCCCAAACACTGATTTCCCACAGCGACTGCGCAATTGTGCGCCAGAAGTGCGGAATCACATTTCAGGCAGGATGTGGGAAATTACAGCTGTACTGTTCACAAGGAGGTGCACAAAAATGCCAATGCTGAAAATATGGCATTAAAATATTGCGAATGAGCGGAGTTACGAGCCTGTGTAGCAACTGTACAACGCACGCTCGTAAAACAGGCATTTGTTGGATTTTTTCCACCAAATTTGGAACATAGGCTTTTTGAGAGGCCACCTCATGAACACTGGCACTGTCATTTCATTAATGGGTCCCGAAAGGAGATTTTGCGCAGTGACTGCAAAATCACCTTCCGAGGCTGATTAACGCCATGACAGTGACAGAATTCATGAGGAGGGGCCCCAAAAACCCCATTTTGAAAATTTGGTGACAAAATTCCAAGAAATGCCTGCAATATGCAGCAAAGTTGAAAAAACCCTATTCATTGCAATATACAGCTTACCGGCATTTCCTCAGTTCGCGGTTGGCTTTGAAGAGTGCAGACGTGTTCCCGGCCCACAGAAGATCATCGCGCTGGAGTCCGAAGATAAGTATGGGGTGAGGGGGTGAGGGAGGCAGGGGCGCAGTGGGTGGGTGTGGTGGGTGTGGGTGGGGGCATGTAGACTACGAGGGACGGTTTTCGTTTGCAGGTGGAGGAAAAAAGTGAAACCGTTGCAGGACAGTTTTTGTATTACAGCGCATTTGGCACACTGGGGTGGGCTCGCAGCATGCCACCTAAGTGGGTTTTGTGGGGGTGTCAGTAGCCGACGGGGATTGGGCACACTCGTTGGCACACAACATGGATGGGGTAATGCCAGTGGGGATTGGGCACCCCGCCGGCAAACAAAGAAAAGGGGGGAGCGCGAGCTGAGGGGATTGGGCACCCCTTTGGCATTCAACAGTTGGGAGGGTGATGCTGACGGGAGTGGGCTCCCCATCGGGTGGGCAAAGAAAGCAGGGGGCGGAGCGCCGATTGGGCACCGGCATTCCACATTTGCGGTGCCAACGGAGAGTGGGCCCTCCGCTGGCACACAAACACGGGGCTGCCGAAAGGAGGATTGGGCACCCCCAATGTCGGAAACCATGAGGCAGCCGCCCGCCCGCTGACCATGATCATAATGGCGACGAGCACAGCAAGCAAAGGACTGCTGTGTATGATGATTGCAGCGGACCTTTTCTTTGATGTGCTCGCCTCATTATGAATGCATGGTGTGGCGGTGGCATGCAGGCTGATTGGGGAATGAGAGACGCACCTACTGATGTGTGCCCTGCATTCGCCCAAGAGCAACCCTTCCCCAAGACCCGCACTGTCACAAGATGTTTCTTGCGCATGCGCACAAGCCAACATAAAAAGGAAAGATCCTGATACAAGCTGAAGTAGAAATCCTGTAGGAAGCCTAACAACAGGGATGGTAGGGGCTACAACCGCAGGAAGGATTAGGAAGGGGGATGACAGGAGCAAGTGAGGCAGGGAGGAGTTTTAGCTGGTGCTTAAAGGGAGATGGGGAGAGAGAGAGAGAGACAGAGACAGAGACAGAAAGAGAGAGACAGACAGAGGAGGGGAGCAGGTTCCAGAGGACAGGAAGGTAATAGGAGAAAGGTGACTGCCCAGTGGGGGGGGGGTGTGAGGATCCCTGGAGTGGAGGGAGTATGAGGTAGACTGAATGGGAGAAAGGAGTGAGGGAAAGGCAAGAAGGCAGGGACCCAAACCAGTATTTCGAGATGAAGGAGGTGAAGTGGGACTGACAATGTGAGGGTAAGGGCAGGATGTATAGGGAAGAGTAAAGAGAGCAGTAGGGAGCATGAGGGAGGGAGCCAAAACAGTTCATACAGAAGTAAAGATCATGGAAAATCACCAAAACCTAGACTCCATTTATTGTACCTGCAACTGTCTAACATGAAGCGCTAGGAATTAATGCTGTGTCAATCTCTGCTACCAGTTATTGAATAAAGCAGTGAAAACTATAGGATGGCACCTTCCACCATTCTTCAAAAAAAGCCACAGTAGCATACAACAGTATGTGCAGGTTTGCTCCAGACTGTATCAAGACAAACCTACCGCTCTCTGCCATCGTTACAATAGTCTAGTGGCATACTATCCCTGAACAAAGGGAGAAAGCTTAAATGGGCCACTCTAATATAGTATATAAGTATGTGCATTGACTGAACCGCTCCTACATTTGCAGTTTACTTTCCAAACCACCCCAGTCATACACACTAAAGTCCCAGTCAAGTTCTTCACATACCATGGGCATACAAACCCATCAGTACAAATGCCTTTGTGGTGACTGCATATACAACCTGAAACTCCCTCTATATGAAATCAAGGATTCAAACACCACCCAAGCTTTTGTACAAGTTATCCTCATCTATCTTTTCACCCCTTGCAACTGTTCCCTCCCACATGTCTGTGTCATCTGTTGTTCTACCACTTAACCCTAACCCCACAAACTCCATCTGCAAATCTAACCCCACCAAACACTGAAATCCTTATCAATTTTACCATCTGACAATTATATAATGTATAGACATATTTAAATAGTGTTACTTTGTTTTTCACATACACATGCTATAGCATTTGTAACTTGTCTCTTACGTGTTAGCAACACCCTAATACTATCATTTGTCACCTAAGATTTAATTGAAATCCAGGTGCTACACCTTCATTTATTTATTTATTGAATTTTGGTAACTGGGTAGGCCCACTGAGACCAAAGGTCTCTTTTTCAGCGTGACCCGGAATTAGCTAGAGGCAGAAATTAGCATTGTACAATGATAGCAAGATAAATTACAAAGCACAGGAATTTATACAGAGAATAGAGGACAACAATGCATAGTGAACTAAGTAGGGTAACAACACAGGGGATAACAGTAGTTGCATACAGTAGGATCACACAGTAAATTTTTAGTTACAGTTACCAATATGTGGAACAGTGCATTCATGGTAAGACATGTTTCTTAGGATACATTGCAATTAAGGTATGAAACTTCTCTTAGTTTACAGGCAAGGAACACCAAGATAAAGGCATTGGTCAAGGGGGGTGTTAGGTTTATCAGTAACAAGTGCATTGCCCCCCTCCCCCACATGTAGTTTTTTAGGCTTTTCTTAAAGCCGCCAAGGGAGGTGGAGTTCATTAAGGAGGCAGGTACTGTGTTCCAGTAATGGGGAGCAGAGCAGGCAAAGGATCTATCACTCAAATTGGTTCTGACTCTGGGGAGGAGATGGCTGTTGCACCCTGAGGAATGCAGAGATCACATTTGGGGCTTCTGGGCTATTAGCCCATTGAGACTAGGTGGAGTGTACACCTTGGTGAATTTGTAGGTAAAGCAGAGGAGTAGGTAGGACATCCTATTGGTGAGTGTGGGCTATTTCAATGAAAGGAAGCTCTCACAGTGGTGCCTATGTGGAGGGCATTTTGATGCAAAGTGGCTTATTTTGTTGTAGAAAACATCCAGCTTTTTCATTTCCGTGTTTCTAAGGAACTGGAGTAAAGGGGTACCATAAACCAATGAGGGGAGTAGGGTACCGTTAGCCACAGTTATCCGGGTTTCAGGGATCAGTGAATAGCCCAGACAGTAAAGATGACCAAGTTTCTGGTGTACAGTTTTCACTGCATGATCCACATGTTATTTAAATGTAAAATCCTGGTTGAGGTGAATACCCAGGTGCTTTACCTTATCAATGACCTCCAAGGGGAACCTGAGGAGGTGGTCAGGGTAAGAAGGTGTTGGCAGGACGCACCAAGGTGCTTTGGTCTGAAAAGGACAATTTTAGTTTTCTTTTCATTCAGTACTGAAAGATTATCAGTACACCTAAATGTAATTTTCTTCCATGTAAATTTCTAAATAAATAAATCAATGCCAAAGTGCAGATCAACAAAACTAAATGAATTATAAACAAAACTAAATGAATTACTTTTATTGGCTGCCAAAAAAAAAGAGAGAGATCTATGATAATCAAGGACATGCAGAAAAACTGAATGTTTTAAAGTAAAATTAAAAAAAAAGCTGAAAATAAATCTGACAGAGGGAATTTATTCCATACATAAGGAGCAAAGAAGTCAAAGGAATGAACCCCAAAAGAGGCAAAAGAGCCTGAGGATATAGACAGTAGGAATGCAGAAAGCAAAAAACAGAGAAGGCAGAGAAGTAGGAAGAGATTAGACAGCTGGGATGGGGCAAGGCCATGAACATTTTTTGGAAACATGTTGAAAATGTAGAGGCAGGAATCCAGTGTAAGGTTTGCGAATAGGTGTGCAGTGCTGATTCCCTAGTATACACAAAGCATGCAGTAACATTGTACACATATCAAAACTTTTGCATCAGAGACTTTTGAAAGATCAAAAACAAGCAGATAGATGGACAAATACATTTTATTAAGCCCCTTTCCATGGGCCACAGGTGCTTTACAACTTATTCACATTAACAATAAATCAGATATGATGAAAAAGTAGACATCAAGTAGACAAGGTGAGGAAACAGAAAATCATGGGTTAGTTTCAGCGACAGTAATAGTTAGGAAATGACTGATGCAGCACTAATATGGAGGTAGAAGAAGGCAGTATTATGACAGGGGAGATGAAGTGCTGAAAGTGACTTTAGAATTACTGCTAAAACCCACAGTCCTGATTATAGAGTGAACAAAATATTTGATTTAAAAAAGAGGTAGTAGATATCAGCTTTAGGACACTCTCTTTTTCTATTTAGTTTTTGTTTACTGGGTAGGTGTGGTGGCCATGAAATGACTATTTTCAGGCACTACCCAGGAGAGTACAAACAATCATAGACAAAGTACTGTACATGGCATGAGTACAAGAATATTGCATATATCATAGGTCAGAGTCAGTTAAAAGGATACATACAGCCAATGAAGCATAATATGATATCAACAATCACATATACAGTCAAATAAAATAGAAACATAGAAACACAGAAGTTGATGGCAGATAAGGACCACAAAACCCATCCAGTCTGCCCATTTTTCCTACCTTAAGAATGTGCCATAGGCCTTTACTCTGTCAATGGTCTATTTATTCATACTCATCTGTATTGCTCCCTTATGCCTATCCCATGCCTGTTTGAAGTCCTGCACTGTATTCATATCCATCACTTCCTGAGGTAGGCCATTCCATGCATCCGTCACCCTTTCTGTGAAAAAGAACTTCCCCACATTGCCCCTTAATCGGCCTCCCTCTAATCTCATGCTGTGTCCTCTTGTCCTGCTATTTTTCTTATATTGAAACATATTAGACTCTTTCACCTTGTTAATGCCCTTAAGATGTTTGACTGTTTTGATCATATCACCTCTCTTCCTCCTTTTCTCTAGAGCATACACATTGAGCTCTGTTAATCTGTCCTCATATGTTTTCTGATGCAGTCCTTGCACCATTTTGGTTGTCCTTCTCTGGATGGCCTCCATTTTGTTAATGTCCTTGCGCAGGTGCAGCCTACAGTACTGCACGCAGTACTCCTGATGGAGCCTAACTAGTGTTTTGTAAAGAGGGATTATTACCTCCCTCTTACACCTTGTGATACCCCTGCCAATATAGCCCAACATCCCCCTAGCCTTGCCTGCTGCTTTACTGGTCTGCTTGGATAGTTTCAGGTCATCTGTGATGACGATGCCCAAGTCTTTTTCTTCCCTTGTGATTGCCAGCAACTCCCCTCTCAACCTATAGGTGGCTTCAGGGTTTCTCTTCCCTATGTGCATGATCTTCCACTTCTTTGCATTAAACCCCAGTTGCCACTCTTCTGACCATTTTGCCAGTTTATCCAGATCTCTTCTCATTCTGCCCACCCCATCTGGATCATCAACTCTGTTGCAGATCTTGGTGTCATCTGCAAACAGACAAACCTTACCTTCCAGTCCATCTGCAATGTTACTGATGAAGATGTTGAAGAGGACTGGCCCCAGGACTGATCCCTGAGGTACACCACTTGTGACTTGCATCTCTTCTGACTGTATACCATTTACCATCACTCTCTGTGTTCTGCCCTCCAACCAGTATGTCACCCAGTTGGCCAACTTCTGACCCACCCCGAGCCTACCCAGCTTATTAATAAATCTTCTATGTGGAACAGTATCAAAAGCTTTGATGAATTCAAGATAGGTGACATCAACTGCACCCCCTTGGTCCACCACTCTGGTTACCCAGTCAAAGAAATCTATGAGATTAATTTGACAAGACCTTCCTGTTGTAAACCCACGCTGTCTTGGATCCTGTGCTTCTATGGATTCCAGGTGTTGCACAATCCTTTCCTTAAGGAGTGCCTCCATAATCTTGCCCACTACTGAGGTAAGACTGACTGGTCTGTAGTTCTCTGCCTCCTCCCTGCTTCCACTCTTGTGTAGTTGGATCACTTGAGCCCTTCTCCAGTCTTTTAGAACCTCTCCTGTGCTGAGAGACTCACTAAACAGTTCTGATAATGGCTCTGCTATTTCCTCCCTTAGCTCCTTTAGTACCCTGGGATGTATGCCATCTGGTCCCATTGCCTTGTCCACCCTTAGCTTAGTGAGCTCTTGTAGGACCCTTTGTTTTGTGAAGGTACTAGTGCACACCCCCCCCCCGTGTCCATGCTGCTGAGCCATGGGCCCTACCCAACCTTCTCCTCAGTAAATACTGAGCAGAAGTATCTATTTAGGATAGATGCTTTTCCTTGGTTCTTCTCCACACACTCTCCCTTACCCCCCTTGTTCTAAAAATGTTCCCCTTAGTAGGATTTGAACTCAGTACCCTGGGGATAGGAGGCAGAAACCCTGCTAGTGTATTACTGATTAACATACCATAACATGACCTATTAAAAATGACATAGGGTCAGAGAAGGTAATTAATACTGCAAATGGAAAACAAAAAGCACCACAAGGTGGTCAGAAATATATGTTAGGGTTTGTCACAGCAATGAGACACAGGGCTTTAAATACTATAAGGGGAGACAGGATTAGGCCAGGTTGAGATATGCTTGGGGAGTGTGCAGGAGGTAACAATAAGTTTGGTGGAGGTTTAAGTTGGATCAAAGCAGGTGCAAGGGTCAGCTTGGGATGGATGATGGTGCAGCTCCCTTTTAAAGCTGTTATGGGAAACTGCCTGTCGGAGTGCAAAGGGAAGGGAGTTCTATAGCTCCGGAGCTGAGTGATGAAAGGCTCTCGATCCTTTAGTTGAGTTGCATCTAGGCACATTAAGTAGGGACTTGTCAACTGATCTTTGGCCATAGGAGGATGTTAGAGGTACACGCATCATGACGAGTGCTGAGGGAGTCTGTTTTCTGATTATCAAGTCAATCAGGGAGCCAAGAGAGTATTTATGGCAGGCAGAAGGGGAGAGCCAGCCGAGGTCTCTATAAAGTTGGCAACAGTGCTTAAGCCGAGGTGATGAGGAGGCGTATTGACAAATATTATTATTTGTTACATCCCATTTATGTAGTATGGTTTTAAGTGCAGCAGCATAGGTAGGAGCACCATATGTGAGGGCAAAGAGAAGGATACCTCTGGCAATGGCCAGCTTAGCAGTGGGAGTTAGCATAAAGCAAGTCTAATAAGCGACCCCAAGTTTAGCATTCACCGCTTTACTGGTAGACTGTATGTGTCGATTGTACTCCAGGGATTGGTCCAGAAGAACACCCAGGTACTTGAAAGACGTAACGCACTCTATTTGTGCACCACCTGAGTCTTGTACAACCAGTAACATTTGACATGCCCTGAGCTTGTGGGCAGATCCAAATAGCATGACTTGCGTTTTCTTAGCACTGAGTACAAGCTTATGGGCTGACAGCCAGTTCTGCATGTTAGTGACATCAGAGGAAAGAGATACGCTTAAGCTGGCTACATTCTTGAGCATGTATAGAGTACGAGGTCATCCGCATAGTGAATAGATGAGCATGAATGTATAACCTCTGCTATGTTATTAATAACAAGTGAAAAAGATGGGGTCCCAGGATAGAGCCCTGGGGTACTCCAATATTGATAATAGCACTATTCAATAAGGAGGAGTTAAATTTTATGATTTGAGTCCTGTTTAATAGATAGCTTCTGTACCAGTCAACAACAGGGGGAGAGAATCCCAGATTACGAAGAGTAGATAGGAGCAGGTGGTGATCAACAAGATCAAAGGCCTTTGTGAGGTCTATAAAAACTGCCTCAGCCAATAGTCCAGCATGTATATGTGTGAGCATGTCAGTGGGAAATTTTAGAAGAGCTGTGGAGGTACTATGATGTTTCTGGAACCCATGTTGAGTGTCTGAGAGCAGGCTATATTTTGTTAGGTAGTCAGTGGTTTGAGTTGCAACTAGATTTTCTAGAATTTTACTCAGTACCAAAAGAATGGCTATGGGCCTGTAATTTGTGATCTCTTTAAGATCATCTTTTTAAAGACAGGTGTTACATGGGCTATTTTCAAAAGGTCAGGGACTTGGCTGCAAGAGAGAGACAATGTGAAGATTTTAGCCAGGGGGACGGCAATAAAAGGTGCCGCTAGCTTCAGAAACCAAGGTCCAAGAGTATCTGAGCCAGAACTGGTACTGTCAGAGATAGTTTACAAAAGCTTTAAGACCTCAAGTCAGAAACAGCCTTGAAAAGGAACACAGGATAGTTAGACTGCTGATAGGTAGGAGAGATGGAGGTTTTCGTACTGAGGAGTCTGAGAAGACTGAGAGGCTGTTTGAGGTGACTGGAAGGAGGAGGTCTACTGAGACAGATCAGAGAATATTCTATTGAAAGAATCTGCTATGGTGTTTGGGTCATTACAATGTACACCATTTAATATCATGTCACTCACGGTGGACGATTGAGAAGCCTCAACAAAAGACTTGACGTGGGCCCAACATTTCCTAGGGTCACCAGTAGAACTTAGTAGTAAATCTTTACAGTAGGTACTCTTTGCTGCGCTGACCTGTTTTTTGCAGGAGTTCTGAAGTGGTCTGTAGGCAGTATAGTAAGCCTGAAGCCCTGACAATTTGAAATTCTTCCAGAGTTTGTCTCTTGCACACAGATTAGCCAGTAGGTCTTTGTATGGCATCTTGTCTGTTTGTCCTGACCCTACGGGTTAGCTTAGGGGGCATGCTTGCACTGAACCACCAGGAATTCATGAAAAAGATTCTTAGTGCAGACTTAACTTCACAGCAGCAATAAATTCTAGACCAGTTAATATCAGGGGCATCATTGATGGCATCATTCAAGAAGGCCCCTGCATCCAGGTTAGCAAAATTGGTGAAGGTGACATAGCGTGGTGGTGGGGAGGCAGCCTCAGGACTCCATATGCAGAAGACTGGGGAATGGTCAGAGAGCACATCAGCCAAAATGCCAGCTGTAGGTACATGATGTAGGTGGTTGACCAGTACCCAGTCAATGTAGGTGAAGGATTTAAGAGATGGTGTCACTCTTGTAGGCTCAGATATCAGCTGGTGGAGGTTATGACTTTGCATTATTGACAGCAATGTGCTTTGAGCAGTCCCTAGCCAGTTGAGATTTAGGTCACCTAATAATAGGACCATGTTCTGTTTGGAGTGCAGGGAGGTCTGATCAAGTAGATCCTGTAGCCCGACAGTGCCCCCAGTTGGAGTGTTGTAGGCACAAACAATGTGGAGTTTCTTCACACCCAGTGCGAGAGTTACATGGAGTGATTCGCAGGCAGAGTAAATAGCAGCAGGGACAACTACGATATTAAGCTGATCTTTGAAGAACAAGGCAACTCCTTCACCATGCTTTCAGGAGAGCCTATCCCACTGGACAAGGGAATAGTTGGCAGGGCACATACCAAGTCAGGTGTCCCTGATTTAAGCCACATTTCAGATAGGCAGAGAGTATCAGGCTTGTAAACATTGACCCATGTTTCAAAACCAGCAAAACTGTGGGTGAGACTTCTAATATTCATATGGACAATAAATAGCCCTTTATTAGAAATAGCAGAAATGTCTGATGAGGAGAAGCAGGCAGGAGGACCCGGGTTCATTTCGACATCCACAGCAAGTAAGACGGCTAAGATGACAAGATACTATAGTCTATGATCACAGAAGAGAGAGAGGAGTAGCTGACTCATCAGACATTTTTTAAGTATGACAGCCACATAGAAAAGGCACCCCTTAGGGAATAAAGGGTGCTTAATAGCAGGCGCATGCTGGGAAGTGGCGATTAGGTTGGAAAAATTGAAATCAGCAGGTAGGTGGGTAGAAGAACAAGGTACATGGGAGCCAGGAAAAGATGTTTCGATCCCATTCAGACATATTAAGAGTAGGAGTGTAGAGGGAAGCCCTATCAAGTTACGTAGTGCCCTTGCTAACCAGGAGCAATGTACCACAGGAAGAAATCTGAGAAAGAGCTTGAAGGTAAGCTATGGTATATGCAGCCCAAAGGTACAGAGGGCAGAATAGGCACTAACTGAAAAAAATATTCCTAAAGACCCTTACAATAGAATTAAGGACCAGGAATGGTGTTAAGCTGAGGAGTCAGAAGGCCTGGGCATACTAAGAGTGCACAACTCACAGTAGGAACACAGCCACAAAAAGAAGCATCAGTCTCAGAGAGATTTATATGGTATGTTCAGCCAGAGGAGTTCAGAGTTGCTTGTTTATTTGTTTAGCTCCTAGCAGCTGCTCCATATAAGGAGCAAATGCAAAAGTAGACACAGAAAAGGGTCACCCATGGAGGGTGAGGAGCCAGGAGGGTAACACAGTAGATAAGGAGACCCAAAGCACTAAGGCTTTTCATGTTTATAAAAATTGGTTAATCAGGGTTAGGAAATATAGTCAGAATAGGGCACTATAATATTATTTTATTTTTATTTTAGTCTTTGTTAACCGGTTAAGGCCCACTAGGCACAAGTGCCTGTTTTCAGGGGAGACCTGGGAGCATGGGGCAGTTAAGTGACTTGCTCAGAGTCACACAGTATGCCAGTGGAGGTCATGAGAATCAAACTCAGGTCTAGTCTGCTGGATGTACCAAGCTCATTCACACCTCGTTCCTCTAACCTCTTGACTGTACTGCCAGCCCAATATTAGGTTATAAAAGTCCAGAAAGTAGTGAAGCTGCCAGAATAGCACAATGGTAGGGAGTCTGAGTTTGGAGTACAAAGCTGAGGGTTCAAGCCTGGGTAAAGGGGTGAAAAAAAATGAACATCTGGTAACAGGCTGGATAACCAACAATAAAGATGTTCACAGTTCCTTTTTTCAAGAAAGGAACTTCAGTTCTGGAGACCTTAAGATGCAGAGTGTGAGAACATATCCAGAAGTTAATAATATTATTTTTTTTGGGGGAGGGGTGAAGTTTAATCAGAAAAAAAAAATCAATGGACATGTAGAGTGCAGTATGATCATCATAATGGTGATACCTAACATCGAATCTGGAAATGAAAAAGGCCAAGAAGTTGAAGATACACTTCCCTGAGAAACAAAGTGGCCCAAGAAAAGAGACTTAAGGACAGCATTAATAGAGGATGGGAGGAAGAGAAATATTAAAGATCATCTTCATCTCCAAGGCCATGATATCATGTTGCTCCCTATACTCTTAGTTATGTGTCGCACATAGCCTCTAATAAAATTTTGTCATTTCATTTTTACAGTTAGTTCTTGTAGTAATAATAATTTCATTCATGAGAATTGGATACACCATTGAGTCAGGGACTCATTTAAAATTGCTTCCACCAGCAGCAGGTTCTGGTAACATGTGGGAGAAGTACAGTTTATACATTATATATTACATTATACATTACATCTTGATTACATATAAAATGCTCAGCACAGTTCCAGCAATTTTTGCATTTCATTTCACCTTTACAAGGCCTGTATGGCATACCTCCTATTCCATAGCTTGGCTGGATCAGGCTTTTTCGTCCACTCACACAGTCCTAGTAGTTGTGGTAATATACTGGGCCAGATCCACCCACTGCCTGCTGGAAAGGCATCATGGCTTTCCCCCACATTGTGGGCTTTGAGAACCAGTGTGCACCAATTGACCACTGAAGTGTCTCCTAAGGTAGCAAAGACGGAAGAAAATGGCAGCCTGAAGCATTCAGAGGCTTCTGTGGTGGGCAGGCCAAACACCATCATAGAGTCGGACAAGGTATTTCTCCCAGCACTAGTTCTTGCCATCTCCTCTGAAATCCACCTATGGCCATTCACTATTCCACTTTTTTCAATGGGGGATAGCTGATGTGACATGGTCACTGACAACATCATTGCTATTTTGTCCCTCACTATAGGAGGTATGGAAAGAGTGGATTGGCCATTTCCTTGCCCTGAGAGTCTGAGCATGCTGCCTCAGCATCGCACACAGGTTTCACTTGCTCAGGGCAAAGAAGTCATAATCAGGGCTTGATCCCTGGTCTCGCATGTAGTTGTGTAGTGGTGCCACCAGGCTGGGCTTTTTTGTCATTTCTAAGATAAAACAAAACTCCATTGATGCAAGAATCCTTGCTGTCATTCTTATGTCCATCCATGGAAAGACCTCTGTCTTGTGAGGTTAACAGTACAAAACAAATTGGAGTTTTCAAGGTTCTCTTTCGTATCACATTTTCACAGCAGCAGTATATGTAACACTTGTAGTTATTTTTAACACTTGTTGTAGACACCTATGAATCTATACATAAAGGGCTTTACAATAATAATATATTGTGCATTGCTATCTAACAACTAGGAAGGTACTACTGAAAAATAAGCACTGCTATATTCTACTCAGAAAAGAACAGCTTGAGTACAGCTCCTTTTTTGGCATAAACTACAACATGCACTATATAGTGTATTGTAGAGCATTGTTCTATATAGAAATCTATCCTTTTCAAAATGTTGTTGTACCACAGTTCAAAAGTCATGGAATATGATTGTACCCTTCTGTGGCAGAATAGCATTCTAGAACCACTAGAGACAACACAAGTCAGTTTCATTGTGAAAGAGAATAAAAAAACACACAATACACTCATTTCACATAATACTATACACAATGAAAAATACAAGATGAGCAACTTTATGCATTACCAGTGTGTTCTGCCATCTCAGAGTTCTGATTCCCATGGATCTCTCAAGCTTTGCTCTCGAGGTCAGAGGGAATTGGAACCCCTCTGTGGCAAAACACACTGGTTGTGCATAGTTGCCCACCCAGTATTCTCTATTTCTTTAACTCACAGTATGCTGTGTTCAGTGGAATTGCTTGAGTCAAAACCCTTGCTTTAGAAAAACAGGGTTTGTTCAGCATACCATCCGTAAAGTCCAAGGTATGGAAATTCACAATAAGCACTAGAGCTGAGCAGCAAGAATGTAACTATTTTAAATTGTTCCCTCTATGAGTAATAACAACTGTGAACTTATTTCTTGAAAAGAAACAAACTGACCTGTGTAATAAAAGCCCTTTTCAACATGTATATCTTTTTTTCAGGAACATTTCTGTTTGACAGTTGCTATGGAGCAAATCAGGGTACATTAGCCAGCCCAAACTAAAATACATTCATATTACAACCCTGGTGTCAAGATTTACAGATATTTCAGTGAGCTCATGTCTAGTCTGCCCTATTTCATGCTGACTTTTCCCATTCATGTTCCACTCACAGCTGCCAAAACACTAAATATAGTAGTTGCAAGCCCTGTATTCTATTTATCAGAATATGAGACCCATTGAAATACTGTAGACAATATTGCTGTTTAAAGCCAGAAACACCTTGGTCTGGAAATCCACATGTAAGATATTATGAATACAACACTTTTAAGCTAGTAGAGGAGAACTCAGAAGCAAGGACTGTAGCATGTATAATATGTAACATCAAATGTGGTATATAATATGGGTTGTCAGTTAATGTAGTTTTATGTATAGTTATATGCATTTTATGCTTATATTATAGGTCAGGCATGGCTAAAATGTTTTTTAATCAGCTCTCTGGGGGGAAAAAAAACAATTGTAATCAAATGAAATGGCTAATTTTAGAATTCTGGTTCCAGCGGCGGTGAATATGGCCACATAGAGAAGAGCTCCCAATTGTCCTCAGCTTTAATCTACAGGCATCCACTTTGTTTTGCCAATTTTTGCACTCTCTCAGCACAGTGATCCGACAGTGTGCACTAAAATTATGGGAGGGCCTGAGGAGAACACTTTCCCAATCCACACCAAAACTGGATAAAAAGCAGTATGATGTCTTCAGATGGAGCCCCAGCAATTTGTCCTCCCAGGCCTTGGAGTGCACTGCAGGCTCCAGGGATGAAGAGGAAGACCAGCATCTGGCACCAGTGGGGTAGACTAGGCAGGAGCAATGAATATCAAAAGGATGCTCCACAAAAGAGATGGCAAACTCATGGATATAAAGAGAGTCTGAAGAAACTTGAGCAAAGAGACACAGAAGTAGAAGATTGAGCTGGGACCCTACAGGATGATCAACGCAATCTAGGCTGCTCTATCCTTTATCTATATGAAAGTGAACACACCCTCTCCAAGCGGGCATAAGATGCTGAAGCTCAGTCCTGGTGCAACAATGTTTAACTGTTCTGCTTTCCTGAGGGTGAAGAGCAGGATGATTTAGAGTAGTTTATCACATCTTAGCTTACACAGGAACTCCAATTAGGGGAGGACTTTAAGTTGGGTATCTAGCAGATTCACCATGACATTGGCCCTCAACCTTCACTGGGGGCACCACCAAGATCTATTACATACATGTGATATGTACAACTTGCTTATGAGGGAGATTTGGGTGAAATTAGGAGGGAGATTGCCCTGCCAACTTGCTTAAGAGGGAGATTTGGGTCAAATTAGGAGGGAGATTGGCCTGCTGGCAGGGAGATGCCGTAATGTCATGAGTTTGTCCTTAAATGGTGTCAAAAAAATAAGAAAAAAGTCATTACAAAAAGTTAATGTGTTTCATTTTGTCAAGTATAAGCACTAAAAAGAATAAACAACTAGTTATATAAAGTTATCAGATACATTGTTCATCACTAATTTAATTTTTATGTGTCTTTATCTGCCCAAAAAACATGGATATTTTGGACAGAACTTTACTTAAGCAGGAGATTTTGTTTCCCAGGAGGGAGGGAGGGAGTTCAGTCAAAAAAAACAGGAGTCTCCTGCGTAAAGAGGGAGATATCACATGTATGCTATTATTATTAAGTTCCTGAAATATCTGGTGAAGGAACTAATTTTGAAAAAGGCTTGTGTGAAGCGTGATCTCTTTCTGGATGGGTGGGGAGTATATGTCAACCAGGACTTCCTGATGGAGATTCTGGCAAAGCATTGCAAAGTGTTCTCAGCCATCAAAGCACTTAAAGAGAAGGGAATAAAAACTCAACTGTGCTATCTAGTCAAGTTGTTGGTTCACATGGAGAAGAAGACATGCACATATGACTCTCTCCTAGCAGCTACAAAGTACCTTTTGGCATAGGCAGTGGAGCTGCCAGACCTGTTAGAGGAAACACTGGAGAAGGAATTGACTGAAGTGGTCTGGAATATGTCTTCTACCAAGGGGACATGAGAAAGAGGGATGACTCCTTAGTTAATTTGCATGCAGATATAAAATGGCTATGTCAGGCAGTGACAGCTTATCTTTATTATTTATGTATTTATTGAAATTGTTTCACCAGGAAAGGCACACTGAGCAACAAGTTCCTCATCTCCCAGTGCAACCTGGGGGGAGAGAGGTAACAGGGTGAATAACACACAGGTTCTCATGTTAACTGAGGTGCCATGTTCTTTTATTATTACTACTGAGTTGGATGACTTCCCCCCAGTTTTCTTGACTTTCTGCCACCTCCCTACAGCTATTCAATGTTCTGATGGCCATACTTGGGACTGGAGCAGTCTCTTGTTGACCCTGCTATGTGAACTGTGGTGTTGAACTGGTCCAGACTTCCCACCAAGCTGGGTCTGAGGAATTCTGATGGGAACTGCCATGATGACACCATTTGCAAGGACCTGGGACCCAACCTCTCACAAGAGTTTGGAAAACCCTGTCAGCTCCAAGGCACTGTTGATTTCGGGAGGAGGTTTTCAGGGTGGACAGTCATTTTATCTGGACACTCTGGCATATAATGAGAATCTTTCCTCCTGGCTTCAATATTCTGACTTGGTTTATCACTTTGAATAAGGAGATTTCACAGGCGAGGGATTCCCCAGGACATTTGTTTGACTCTTTTTTTTCATCTTGTGTTGATACAGTATATTCTGCTGTGTTTCACTCATGGGTGGGAGAACTGAGGCAGAGGCAAATGGCCAGGAACGAGGAAGGCTTGGGTCTCCAGTGTTGGGACTCTGCAAGCCATACTGGAAGGCCACCCCGGGGGGGGGGGCTTGTGGGGATACCATTGGGTTATTCAAATAGTACATATGGTTTTTGAGCCTATGTACTGGTTGAATGTTTCAATTTTTTAATGACTGATAACTGGCTTCGTAGCAGAGTATTCTGCACACACTTTTGGATGCCTGGTTTTTGCATCACATAGTTTGTGAGGGTGGAGGACGCTTGGACCTCAAGGGAGCATAAGATCTTCCTGGGCCTGTGATGTTGTCAGCCATAGAAAGTTTTTTTATATTATTCACTGAGTAAGGGGAACTAGTCCTGGTGCTTACTGCAGAGGTCATTTCATGGGAATTCCTTGGTAGTGAGCTCCTTATAGAGCATTGCTCTGTGAAGGGTTCTACCCTGATGTGGATACTCTGTCATGTTTTATTGACTTGAGCACTACCTGTTGTAGTGCAGCTCTTAATCTACATATTTTTTGTTGGTCTGTTGATTTTTAGTTTTAATGTCTGTCCTTTATGGTGTTATATTCCTGCAGGGTGCTGGTTGGGCCCAGTGGGAGGGAACTCAAGAAGGGAAAGATGGTGCGGGAGTGTAAACCCAGGGTGGGTGTTTTCTACATAAGTCATAATGGGTACTCTTAATATGTGTTCATTGAATGTAAAAGGGATGAACAATGTCATCAAGTGGGCCAAAATTCTTCAAGAATTGGGGCAAAAAGCTGTGATATGGGGTTTCTGCAAGAGACCCACCTTTCAGGGATCGAGCACCTGAAGTTTTGGAGGAGCAAGGGGAGCAGTATACACCAATACCCACCCCAGGGGAAAAAAGCTTGGGTGACTGTCCTCATACACCAAGGACTTCTGTTCCAAGTCTGCCACACTTACGAGGACCACTCAGGCAGATTGGTGATGGTTTCTGGGACTCTATAGTGTCACATCTTACACCAGGTGGCAAAATACACTCCTACTCCAGCCTGTCCATCATTTTGTTTGGAACATTTTTAATAAGCTGTCCCAGCTGCAGGTTATTTTGGGAGGGGACCAGAACTGTATGTCGAATCCCCATTTGGATAAAACACGTGATGCTAGGACTACCTGGGGCATCTGCTGTAGATTGTTAAAAACTTTACTGGAGGAAGGGGGTTGGGTGGATATTCAGAGGGCACATTATCCTTATTCTACAGACTATACATTTTATTCAGCCCCTAACTCCTCATACTCATGGTTGGATAGATTCTATACCCCAAAACGGTTCCACGTCATATCGGCAAAAATGAAATCATGCCTCACAAAAACAGCCACTAAAGAAAAATGAAAAGCAAAACAGCACATAGCACCATATCATGCTACAAAACAGCACTCCTACCTTTGCTTTTTCTGTGGGGAGTTCCACCCCTGCACCCCCCCATTTGCAGGGGGCTTTGACCCCCACACCCCCTGACTTATAAATAACTCCAGAGGGGGCATGACACTGAGGAATCAGGAAAATTTGGGAGGGGGGTCTACTCCCAAGGGGGACTGATGTTGGTGGGGGAGAATGTTGGAGGGGCAACCTACGGTTGGGGGAACACAGCTGGGAGGGCAGGCAGAATGGGAGGAAAATAAGAAAAAAAAATACATAATACATAGACACACCTAAAAAACAATATTTTACTGCCAGTTCCACATCCAGGTCCATCAGCCACACTGGCAGTGACTCTAACCACTACACCAGACTACTGGCTTAAAATTGGTTGTACAGACAACTCCCCATATACTCTCTTCCATGACTACTTCCTACCATACCAAACTCACTCAAAAAGTGCTTAAAGGGACACTGTCAACCTGTTTTGCATCATATGATTTCTAGTTTAAACCCCACATTTTATGATTGCTTAACTTCTCAAAAATACATTGATTTTGCTGTTTGTTTTGTCTGTCTCCTTATTTAGTAGAACTGAAATGCATGTTAATATATAGTTATAAACAACCTTGTTTTGTTTTCAATCCTGGATCTGTTCTTATTGCATACTTTCCGAGCATTACAAACCCACCCAAACAGTGTAGTCACTCATGAAGCAGTAGCCTCTTGAACTCTCACTGCATCCTGAGGTGGTAGACTATGTCGTGGGTGTTCCCAAGTCCAGGAAAGATGAAGCCGCATCTGATCAAAGAATGTAAACAAACATGTGTTTGTGTGGTAACATAAGTATGGTGGGCAGTCTGTTTTTCACATTGTTAAAGAAAAAAAGAGTCAGAATCAAACTACCAGCTATATCAGCAATCTTTACAGAATGTTGACAATCATAAAATGTGTATTTTTTTAAACTTGGAGCACTTTGAGACCTTAAGGGGGTTGACAGTGTCCATTTAAAAAACGCTAACCTGACAATGTGCTACAAAAACCATATAGCCCATTAAACACTCACTATTTTGACTTTGTCCTTTTTGACTTGCTGAATACTACTTGCTATATTCATGAGATACCCCACAAAAATATGTGTGCATACATGGTGACAAAGGTGAAAATCCACCTTGTAAGTACTGTATATCTGATCATACCCTGGTTTCCATTAGTGTGGAGTTTGGTCCTACAGAGGCATAAAACTTTGTGGCATCTCAGTGCTGGCCTGTTAAAAGATGACACTTTGTGGAAGCAAATTAAAGAGCTTATAAAAAAAATTACCTCATAGAAAATAGTCAGCAAGACTCCAAACTCAAATATATTTGGAATGACCTCAAACCTGTACTCTGAGGATGTTTAATTTCCTATTCCTCCTATAAGCATTGGCAGCATTGGTATTTTTTTTAATTTATTTTATTTATTGTACAAATTCAGAAAGACCTTTGAGTCAAAGACTCATTTACAAAGGTTCCACGTCATACATTAGAGTACAGAGCAAACATTAGCTAACAGAGATGAGACATTACAGTATATTACATAATGAGGATTTAGGTTACATTTCAGTACATGACAGTCATAATACATAATGAAGTATAACATTACATTATATTACATTACAGTACATGGCAGACAGGGTTGATCAGGGGGAGGTCAAGGTCTGTACAGTAGTTGAGTCACACTTTGGCACAGCCACAATGGTTGCAGAGAAGACTGTAACCAGCTGATAGTCAGATGGTGAGGTAGAAGAGATTGTGAAAAGAGACAGAGATGGATATGGGTGCCAATAGGGTAGAGTGCAGTAGGAAAGGGTCAGGGACAGTCACACACGTTAGAGTTTAGGAGGAGTTCCCTTAGTATAGCTTTAAAAGGACCTAGCCTTGTTTCATTGGCTATTTGGATTGAGAGAGAGAGTTATACCAATTTGGGTCTTGGCAGCTGAAAGTCCTTTGCATTTGGGAGGTATGGGGACTGGGTACCCACAGTAGTGGCTTGTTCGAGTTTCATGTGAATCTGGCAGAGGATGTTGGTCGAATAATAGAGGTGAGGGAGGAAGGGGCAAGACCTAAGAGTATCTTCTTTGTATGATACCTGATTCTGCTATCTAGGTTGAGCCATTTAGAGGTGTTGTATAGTATGCAAGTGTGGGTGAGGCGATCACAGCCTAGGATGAGCCGGCAGGCTTTGCTGAGTACCAGGCAGAGTGCGTGTTGCGCAGAGTTTGGAGCAGCACAGTATATGGTAATGCCGTAGTCAAGGAGGGCGAGGGTGGAGGAATTGACAGTGATCCATACAGCCTCAGGGGTGAGGCAATGTTTGTACCTATACAGCACACCTAATCTCGAGTTTAGGGCTGAGGCAAGGAGGAGAATGTGTTGTTTATAGTTGAGGGCCGGGTCTAGGGTGATCCCTAGGTATTTAAAGTTGCTAACTTGCTCGAGGGGGGTGTGGTTGACAGTGAGAAATGGGGGACAGTGGTTCTTGTGGGGGTTCTGCGGGTGAGAGAATATCATAACTTTAGTTTTCTTGTAGTTGATTATTAGATGCTGAGTGGAGAACCAATGTTCTGCTTCATGGAAGCTATGTTGGAGTGTTTGGTGGAGTTTAAGTGGATCGGAGTCTGAGACAAACAGTACGGCGTCATCTGCATATAGCAGTAGGTTTCCTGAGATGACCCATGGAAGGGAGTTTAGGTATAGGCTGAAAAGTAGGGGGCCAAGAATCAAACACTGTGGGACACCAGAGTGGACCGGGAGGCAGGGGGACAAGACAGTGCCTACCTTGACCTGTTGGGTTCTATCCGAAAAGATAGCTGGCAAACCAGTTTAGAGAGTCGTTTGAGAAGCCACTGGAGGAGAGAGTGTTAAGCAGTAGGGCATGGTTGACAGTGTCAAAAGCTTTAGAAAGGTCCATGAAAATAGCACCTGTAAGGTGGCCGCGATCCAAGGCGGAGTGAGCATGCAAGGTGAAGGTGAGGAGGGTGGTAGTGGTCCTATGCCCCTTACAGAAACCATGTATAAGGCTGGGTAAGTCAAGAAGAGGTTAGGTAAGCTTGAAATGGAACACAAAACCTGCCCTACTCCTCAGCTGCTCCAAGATATAACAAAGACTAGGGTGCAGCTTCAGGGGTTAGTACTTTGAAAGGTAGAAAATAATCTGAAATTTTTAAATGAAAAAGATTATGAATCTGGCAATAAAGCTAGTAGGTTATTGGCATGTTGGTTACAAAAAACAAACAGGAGATGGCCAGGTGGTTGGCCCTCATTGCCTCCAAGGAGGACCCACAGAATATTGCTACCCACCCATGACTGATAGATGCAGAATTTCAGTGCTATTATGCCTGGTTGCAACAGGTTGAACCTGACATCAGTTCCCCAGAGGTGATCTTCACCTTTCTGAATCGGGTCACTCTGCCCCTGCTCACTCCGGAACAGGTAGCCAAACTGGAAGCTCCCTTCATGGAAGAAGAGTTAGGGGGTGTTATTAAGAATCTCAACACTGGAAAAGTCCCAGGCCCTGATGGCTTTATAGCTGAATTTTATAAGACCTTTAAAGAGGAACTCAGCATGTTCACCCAACTCAAAATGGGCATTTGCTCACCTTTAAAGGGGTATGATCAATCTCCTTAGGCCTCAAAGTGTCCCTAGATTAAAAAACAAATACTATGATTGGTCACATTCCGTAAAGACTTCTGTGTAGCTGGTGGTTTGATTTTAATTATTTTTTTTTTCTTTTTAAAAATGACAAAACAGACTGCCCACCATACTGGTGATACCACACCGAAACATGTTTGCTTACATTGATCAACTGCCACTGCATATTTCCTGGACTTGAAAACACCTCCAGTGCAGACTAGCCACTCATGATACAGTGGCAGGAAAGGAGACTATTTTTTTTTTTAGTTGTTTTACCAGGAGTTGCACACTAAGCTGAAAACTTTTTTTACAGGAGCAGCCTGCATCGTGAGTTGCTGCATTGTTTGGAGGGGGTGTTCCTGATGTTCAGGAAGTATACAACAGCAGTAGATCAAGGATCTGAAACAAAACAAGGCTGGGTGTAATTACACTATTAGCATGCGTCTCAGTTCTACTAATAAAGGAAGCAAATAAACCAGCCAGCATCATTAATGAATTTTAGAGAAGATAAGCAATCATAAAATGTGGGTTTTCAACCAAAAATATTATTATGCAAAAGGGGATTGACTGTGTCCCTTTAAAACAGTGTAAAATGTGTGGAGTCAGGACACTTTGCTTTGTGAAATTCTTCATGAAGTTCTCTGACTTTGGGAAGTGTGAAGTGCAACGTCATGTAGTTCTTTGTGCAATGAAGTACATATTTCACCCAGTGAAAACTGCATAGCATCACTACATCAGCAATGTTGCTAGTGAAGTACAACTACGCATAGTTCTCAATGGGCAAAGTAGCACTTCACCTATACAGAACTATGTGAGATGCCTTTTGTTTAAAAAAAGAAACTGGTTTAAAAGTTGTCCCCAGCCCTCAACCAATATGCCATCAACAACCCCCACCCTCTGCACAGACCTTTTTAACTGCACTCTTGCCTACCCTTCCATCCTCTCCAGTGGAAAAAAGCCTCCCCTTCTGATGAACTTCACCGCCAAGTCCATAATGATTTTTTTTTATGTATATTTCTGTTGGGCAGTCCAGGATCCTTCCTACCAACCACACTCCTGAAAACTACTCCTCTAGTAGAGCTATATGGAATGTAGAATTCAGTCATCAGAACTGGTTTGGAATGATAATTCCACTTCTGAAATTCTGTTAAGAGTTTCCTTTTAAATTCTACAGAATTCAGAAAAGCATTTCTGTGTAATCCAAGGACTAATTTTCTGTGGATCATGAAACTGGATTGTAGAAAAGAATTTGCAGTTTATGTAAACTGCAAATTATTAATCTATGAAAACCATTTCAGATGCAGATGTTGGAATTCTGCTACCAATGGAAGTCTGACAATATTCCTAAAATTCTGCAGAGTTCTGTTCCAACTGAATTTCAATATTCCACACAACCTTATTCCCTAGTATCCCCCCATCCAACCCTACAATAATCATAGAAAAAAATCAGGCACCCAACCCCCATCTAGACCCCCCCACACAAGCACCCCCAAAAAGTAATTTTCTTGAGACACTGTAATGAAGAAAACTGTTCCAGAGATATCCATGCTGTGTAATGTAAGTGTTGAAAATGTAAAGAACAAATAATGATGTCTCTATCTGTAGTGAAAGATGATTGTCTGAGCCTCAGCCAATCAGGCTTTACTATAAGCAAAGCTGTCATCATTCATTCATTGCAGCTGGTGGGAGGGAGGGACTCAATGGAGAAATGGCCTTCTTTACTCCCTTAAGCTGTGTGCATGATTGTATGAGTGGAAGCTGAGAAAATCTCTGACCAAATATTAATACTGTAACACTCCCACTAGTCTGAAAGCATCCTACACTAACCAAAGCACATTCAGCCAGTGCAGACAAATAAAGAACTAGGTACTGTAAGTCCTGGAGCTTAACAACCACAGCAGGATTCTACATAGCTTAATGGAATGACAGTTTAAATAGAGTTGTTTTTTTTAATACTTAACTTTCATGCTGGCAAGGAAATCACCCATTCTACAAACAATTCAGTTATGTCTTCTGGTAAAACCCTGTGTGGCTAAGTATCATTTTGCTCAGAGCTAGAACAGTCAAATAAAATTACTTTCTAAAGCACTAAACAATCTTAGAACATTATTGCTTCATTCTTCACAGGACAGCTGGGAATTAATAATGAAAGAGAAATCAAGCAAGATTATCTCATGCTTTAAACTCCCAGAAGCTGGCAGGTCCATGTGTAATAAACAAAATGAATAAATGGGGCTACTGCATGAGGTTGCTGACATATTACAGAAGGCAAAACACCTAACACCTTTTGACCTGTCAGGGACATTGCCAGTCAGTTGTGAGAAGGGATGAGAGACCCATTCAAACTTGGAGACATTCTGCTTTTGATTCTGGTTCTCCAATTTGTTAAGATAGGAGGCAGTATTGTGCAGTGGTTCAAGTCTCTGAGCTGTAAATTTAGAAACATGGGTTTGAATCCCACATCCCTCACCTGCATACTGTGTGACCCTGAACAAATCATTTAATTTTCCTGTGCTCTCAGGTTGCACCTGTAAACAAGCTTTCAGCTTAGCGTGTCTCTCCTGGTAACAAAAAATAAAAACAAAGATGCTCTGGTAAAGTCAAGACTAGTGGATCCCAAACTAGAGCTTTTTTAAACAGAGAGACACACTTGTAAAAATGTTTTCAAAACTCTGCAACATACCAACTAGAAAAGCATCATGCACGTCACCATAATACTCTAGCACATCACAGCACCAAATTTTAGCTTTCCAATGATACCTTTTATTAAACTAACCAAAAGACTGTTCTGCATGCAAACTTTTGGGACAAACACTGGACCATTGTTCAGGCAAAATGAAGACTAACCAATGTGTCACAGCTTATATACATGCGTTCTAATAGTCAAATCTTACTTGACAGAAACAAACCTATTAAAAGTGATTTGTTTTAGGAGATGTAGCTGTACAGAGTTCACATATTGTACCTGTGGCTTTGATGTTGGGTATTAAACAGCAGAGCACCTACAACTTCATAATATTCTTTTTAATTTCATTCTATTCTGCTGGCACTTAATATTTCATAACAAAAAAGTTACTGTCTTTTAGGCCTCATCATCCCCTTCTCCCTAAACAGATGATTATACACAACTGTATTGGAGAAAATAGGTATTACATGTAATGTGATGAGTACAACTGAGGAGCTAATGTTCCTGATGGTCAACACCAATCCATGCCTTTCCTCATGAAGGGACTCTCCAAGTAGACCCAGCTACAAATGTATGGCCTCTGGAAGAATAACAGTCTCTAATGTAAGGGGGGGGTCTGTCCAGGTGACATGCGCCCATTCCTCATTGGGTGGCACTAAACCCATTGTTCATGCCCAATGAAGTTATCCTTTAACCTGCCCAAATCAGACCCCCAGTTATCTGGGCATCACCTCATGCTGACCTGGGGGGAACTATCTGGAACAGAATCAGATTCCTCTGTTATGCGTTGTATGAGTCTGTGCAAGACTCCCATGCTACAACATATTTATAATGGCTGTATCAGTCACTTACTTGATAAGACTAAATTGTACCCGCTGGAGGAGTCAAAAAACCTAGAAAACTCTGTTGGAAAAAACTTGGGAAATTTCCTCCACGATCCTTTATACAATCCTCCATAGCAGGATAGCAGGGATCCTCAGACCAAACTGGCTGTCTCAAAGCCCTGCTTTTATGAGGGTGGGTGGGTGAGTGGGAATTCTGGCCAAAGGGAGAGAGAAGAGGGGTACCTGGGCCTTGCATGGCTTCTTAAGTCCCCTGCTCCATCCATCTGGATAGAAGTCTTCACCACATTGTAGTCCAACTTGGACCTTCTCCTGGGGGAGATAAACTACCTGAGCTACTCCTACATAGTTCAGATATCTGGGGAAGGGGCCACTGGCAAACCCACACCTGATGCAAAGGTCTGCAGGCTCTCTATAAGAAAATTTTACAAAAAGTGGTTCTAGAATTTTCATTCTTGGATAAACAGCCCCAGGACTTTTAGCTTGCCGGGCATTTACCTGTCCTATAAATCAGTGTTCTTAACTCTCTCACCAGAATCAGAAGACTCAGAATCAGAATATATTTTATCAATATATATATATATATTATATATATATATATATATATATATATATATATATATATATATATATATATATATAAAATCAAACCATTTTACATACAAAAAGAGACACACTGTAAATATTAGAAATATGGTTGATCACATTAATACATACATATACCTGCAATATTTCACAAACAAAACATCATTTAGACACTAAATACGATTTAAAAATATTCATACTTGATTGCATATGACTCTAGCAAATTTTGCAACTGAGAAAATGGCTACTTCAGATGCAGAATATCTCATTTTGTTTATTGCTACAACAAGGGAGTCTGATACAACACATTTAGTTAGTAACGGCAAAAGCCATCTTTCTCTTTCTACTTCAAACCTTGGACATTCCCATAATATATGTTTGAGTGTTACTCTAACTTCAGAATTATATACCCAGCTATCAAGTGTGGGCATAGAGCACAGAAGCCCCCAAACTTCACCCCCTCCTTGATTTTGAAGAACCCTAGTAACTACTTTTGTCTGCCTTACTGTACACGAGGCACCAAACAATTGTACAGGTTGGAACAGTGACGTGGTCGGTACTGGTTAAAAATGTTGAAACTGAAATAGCACAGGTCAAAACTGTGTGGTCAAAACAGCTACAGGGGCATAATAGTGAAGGTGAATAATAGATAGTGGCTGTAGCTGTTCAGGGGATAGGGAGAAGGGTTCTGTTATGGGATATGTTGCCCAGCAGCTGCTGTAGCACAGAGGATAGAGCCACAGGCAGTGTAGGGTGGTGGAGTGTTGGTGGATCTGGGTTTGATTCCTGGTCCTTTTTATTTTGAGTGTGTTAAACAATCACCCCCGAGTTCCTCCTGTTCCCCAAATTTCATCTCCCCCTGAGTTAGTTATTTTAATGTGAAGGGTGAGGGGGCACAGCCCCCCATAATGGGTGGTGCGAGCCCCCCACAAACATACAGTCTGTGTGTTCTGTCCACTGTGCCGGGTTTACTAAAGTAACACTCATTGTTTTTGCTGAACTCTACCTTTGCTTTCAGCATTTTGGTGTGTAGTTTCTGACTGCGCTTTAAATGTCGTTGGCATTTTCACCCCATGCCAACATGGACTACCTAGATTCCAATAAGGCATTCAATACCGTTACATATAGGAGACTAGTAAGCAAGCTGAGTAGCTTATGAGTGGGTTCAAAGGTGGCACAGTGGATAAGAAATTGGTTAGGGGATAGGCAACAGAGGATGGTGGTAAATGGAGTTCACTACATATAGAGGAGGGTGATCAGCGGGGTACCTCAGGAATCAGCATTGGGTTTTGTCATCTTTAATATCTCTATAAGTGACATTGCGGGGGAGCTGGAAGAGAAGGGCTACCTCTTTGCGAATGACCACAAAATCTGCAATAGGGTGGACACTCCGGGGTGGGGGGTGAAATGGATAAAGAAAGACTTGAGAAAACTAGAGTGGTCAAGGGAATGGCAGCTGAGTTTCAATATTAAAAAGTGAAAAAATAATGCACTTAGGACAGAGAAACACAGGGACAGAATACAAAATGGGTGGAGTGGTATTGACGACCACCAAGCAGGAAAGAGATCTGGGAGTGATCATATCAGATGACCTAAAGGTGGCCAGACAGTGTGACAAGGTAGTAGGGAGGGAGAGTGGAATTCTGTAGGGCACTAGGAGGGGTATCAGCAGCAGAAAGAGGGAGGTGGTATTGTCTCTATATAGATCACTGCTAAGACTCCAACTAGTGTACTGTGTTCAGTTCTGGAAAACACATCTCTGGAAGGACATTGAGCGGAGGACGACAACTAAAATGGTGCAGGGTCTGCATCAAAAGTCCCATGAGGAGAGACTAGAGGACCTCAATATGTAAACCCTGGCACAAAGGAAGGAGAGGGAGATATGATAGAGACCTTTATATAATGCTCGGGTATAAGTAAAGTACAGGAGGAGAGTATTTTTCAGAGGAAAAGGTGCTCAAGAACAAGGGGACATGCTATGAAAATGTAGGGGGGTAGTAAGTAGTAAGTAACTTTTTATTTCTATGGCATCCAATTCCAGTGGCTCTGGGTGCCTCAGAACAGGAATAAAACAAGGCAGAAATATATAAGTCATTAAACAACAACATTTTAAATATCAATAAAATTCATAATAAATAATTTACTGTGATAAATAACTAAAATCAGTAAAACCAGCTGCAGTTAATCAGCAAAGGCTTGTCTGAAAAGATAGGCTTTTAGACACCTTTTGAAAGCCTCCACCGAAAGGGCCTCCCTCAGAAGTGTGTGGAGCAGGTTCCAGAAGACCAGGTCAGCCATCTTGAATGCACAGTCCCCAGAGGTTTTCAGCCTGGCCCTCAGAACCGCGAGGGGGCTCTCAGTGGAGGAGTGAAGGGAGTGCACCAGAAGGACAGGAGATAGGAGGTCACTCAGATAGCCTGGGACCAAGCCATATAGGGTCTTATAGGTGAGAAAGCCCACCTTGAAGATGATCCTCCTTCTAACAGGCAGCCAGTGCAGATTTTGCAGGACCAGGGTGACATGACTGGACCTAGGCAGGCCCATCAGCAACCTGGCCGCTGCATTCTGCACCAGCTGCAGCCAATGAAGGTTCACTCCACTGACCCCGGAGTAGAGAGCATTGCAGTAGTTCAGCCTTGACATAACAAAGGCATGCACCAGGGATGGCAGGTCTCCAGGAGGAATTAGGGATTTAATCCAGGCTACATTCCTTAAGTGATAGAAACCACTTTGGATGACAGATCACACCTGCTCATCAAGCATCAGGGCATCATCAAGGATGATGCCCAGATTTCTCACCTTGGTGTACACTATCAATGGAGTAGGCCCTAAGAAAAGCCCAATTACCACCCTGGAGATGTCCACATCACACCTGCGCCCAGGCTCAATCACCAGTACCTCCATCTTGTCCAGGTTCAGTCTCAGCCAGTTAGAGGACATCCAGTCTTGGATCCCAAACAGACAGTTGTTTAGCACTTCCATGGCACTATTTGTCCCGGGTGCAAAAGACATATACAGCTGGGTATCATCTGCATAACAGTGAAAACCCAGTCCGTAACATCTAATGAGCTCTCCCAGGAGCAGCATATACACTGCGAACAACATTGGCGACAAGATCGAGCCTTGAGGAACTCCACATGGCAGAAGCTTCTGGCAGGAGGAGAAATTCCCTAATGCTACTCGTTGCATATGAGGATAGTAAAAGATTTATTTTTATTCAGGAAAAGATCTTGTTTTACATCTTTAGGTTGAAGCCTTTTTTCAAGATGGTCCTGACAGTAGGACTTTAAAATTAAGTCAAATACAAACACATTTGCAACAAACACTTTCGGTCTCCAAAAATTTAAAACATTCAATAAATATACTTGTATTCCAACAAATTCATGCAACTAATTTTACTACTTGGGATACAAATTTAAAAACTAGGATGTTTCTTCTTAACCTATTGCACATACATCTAACTTTCAGTTCCTCTGTCAAATATTGGTACCAATGTCAATTTATAACCTGGTTTCTTTTTTATAGAATTTAACAGTTGGCAGTTTGAGGCATATTTAGCTTTAAATGTCATTTGAGTGAAGCAATTTTTTACCTTAAGCTTCTAGGTGAACACCCCATTGTCTCTTAGCTTATAATCATGTTTAACACTTTCTCCTCTATTTTATCCTTAAGATATTTTGGTTCCCCTGTCTTTAGTAATCTATGTGTTTATAAGGCCCTTATTAATTTTCTCCTATTTTTGAGTGTTAACCAGTCTAATGTTAAATACAATTCACAGTGGTGATTTTTATAGTCACACTTTAAAATAAACCTAGCTAAATTGTTATAGGTAACCTCAACCTTTCTTAAAAGAAAGTTTGAGGCCTTCCCATATATATGACTACCATAATCTTTTGTAAGGCTTAATAACTGATTTACAATTGATTTCCGCATCCTAACATCTGTGCAAAAACCTGTTTCTTCGAAATGCCCCTAGTTTTCTATTTACTTTACTTACAAATTCTTCTGTATGAATGTCGAATTTCAAACCCTGATCTACCCAAACCCCTAGATATTTATAATGGGGAACCTGCTCTAATATTTCCTGTTTTGATGTTTTTATATTCAATTACTGTTTTTGGTTCTTTTTACCCTTCTGAGAGGAAAAAAAGAGGGGTTTTAGTTTTTTGACTATTTAGTACTAATTTTGAATTGGCTAACAAATTTTCTAACCCTAAAAAATCTTCCTGAAGCACCTTTTCAACCTCACTAATATTTGTACCATGTGCTAGCAAAACTGTACCATCAGCATATAATTTAATTTTAGTGTTAGTAGCAATTTTTACCAGATCATTTACATAAACCAAAAACAGGGTCAGGCCCAAAACAGACCCCTGTGGTACCCCTCTAATTACTTTAAGCTATTTTGAAGTTACATCTTCAAGTTGAACCAATTGTGATCTTTCTGATAAATAAGAAGAGAGCCATCCTAAGGTTTCAAGAACTAAGCCCAATTTTTCAAGTCTCTGAAGTAGAATCTTGTGGTACACAGTGTCAAAGGCTTTAGACAAGTCCACGAACACCGTGCCCACCTCCTTACCCTCCTCAAGCTGAGAGGAGACAAGATCTATTAGGTTGGTGAGCGCGGTGACCATGGAGTGTCCTTTTCATAATCCCGACTGTGAATCTGAAAGTAGATGATATTTCTCCAGGTAATTACTTAGTTGATTTTGGACCAATTTTTCTATTACCTTTGACACCATGGACAACAGGGCTATTGGCCTATACTTTGAGGGGTCAGTTGGATCCTCCCCTTTAAAGAGCAGAACTACTTTTGTTTTTTTTCCAGCTGGAAGGAAAGCTTTTATCTGTTAAACTCCAGTTAAATATCCTGGTTAATATAGGGGCCAAAAATTCAACAGCGTCTTTTAGAAACCTATTTTCAATTCCATCTAACCCATATGCTTTGTTGATATTTAAATTATTTTGTTCTTTCTTTACCTCATTACAGCTAATTTTCTTAAATCTAAATCTTGGAATATTTAGGGTAGCTATGGATGGGGAATTCAATGGCAATTTATTTTCACTTTCAGGAATATCTATTCCAGGTAAATTTATAAAGTATGCATTCAAAATATTAACAGAATTCAATTTACCTTGAAGTACACCATTTTGATGAATTTGGACAGGAGATTTATTTATGACTGGTTTCTCCAAGGAATGAATCAAGGACCAGTATTTCCATGGATCTACAGTATCAGCAATTTTTGTTCTACAATATTGCTTTTTAATTTTTGTGCCCATTCTATTTCAATGTATTTTATACGCTTCCCAATCACTTATACTTAAAGATTTATTTGCCCTCTTCCATAGTCTACGTTTTATTCTAATTTCGTTTTTTAATTTCTCTGTCATCCATGGTGGCTGATTTTTCTTCACTGCAATTAATTTGAAGGGGGCAACCCTATTACAAGCCTCAAGAAACATTCTGGAAAATTCCCTCACATCTAAGTCCAAGTCAGGGATAAGAAAAATCCTGTACCACTTCATATTTGCCAATGTGTGTAGAAATAACTCTTTACTATAATATTTAAAAGACCTTTTTCTTATTTTTATAGGGACTTCTGGTTTTATTCCTTGACCCTCAACCTTTAATTCACATTTACAAGTAATTGAGCAAAGCTTGCCCAAAATTGGTTGGTTAACCTGTACCTCTTGAATTTTTGTACGTTCTCTTACAAAACACAGATCTACTATGTTTCCTTTACTGTTCAAATCTGTCTTTCTAGTGGGAGTCATCACAACCTGGGTCAGGTCGAGGGGACTGAAGCCCTGTGACAAAGCATTTCCCCTTGGCCTGCCCCAGGCTACATTGAAATCCCCCAACAAAAGCAGAACACAACCCATTGTAAGTTTTTGTATATGCTGTGCCAGATGCCCAAATTCCCCAGCCTTCACTTTTGGAGCTGAATAGACCACACCAATGACAAGATTGTACTTCAACAATTGAACAAAAAGAGTTTCCATTTGACTTTTTGTCCCTGAATAAATTACCTTAAAACTTCCCAATTTCCAGTTTGTATATAATACAACCCCGCCACCTCTCTTTCCTTCTCTATCTACTCTATGGAGAAAAAAAAACCCTCTATTTCAATTTCATTTGAATGAACCTGAGGGGTTAACCAAGATTACGTTATAACAATAATGTCAGGGAGTTCATCTATAACCCATAATTTCAGAATATCCATTTTTGTTTTTAGACTCCTTGCATTATCAAAAATGATTTTAAATTTGTCTGTTAAGCAGGGACCAGGATTCATTTCTATATCCCCACTCAAGAGCAAAACCATCATTAATCTTAAAGAAGGCCTTTTTAAACATAAAGAGAGGGGGAAAAGAGGCATTAAATTCAACATTGAACTGTTTCCAATTTTGTGTAAACTGATTTCTGTCTCTTCAGCCTGAAATCCCCTTTTCCCATTTATACATTATTTTTAATGAAATGGCTATTGCCCCACATTACCAGAATTTTCTTGGGTACTAGATTTCTGTAAGAGAACTAGTAATCCAAACAGAAACAGTTGTAAACCTTTTATCCCCTTCATCTTTTTGCTATTAATTTACTTTTCACAAATCTAGATAAATAATCTCCACCATTTATTTCTATCCTGCTTCCCTTTTTCTTTACTCTTCTTTACTAGCTATTACTCTCCTTTCTCTTACAGGTTTTAAAAAACCTCCTTTCCCGGACCCAAGGATCAAACTTTCTGTAGCCAAGTGGTGCTCGCGCCTTGTGGCACGATGCTTTTTAAACTCAAACCAGTAAATGACAATACCGGCAAGTCCACAATACTCTCTAAGGTGATCTAGAAGCACAGTGTGGGCCACAGTGTCAAATGCTAAAGAGAGATCTAGGAGTACAAGAACTGACCAGTCTCCCTAAACCCTTGCTCTGAGGAGGTTATTCTGCACCCTGACCAATGCCGTTCCAGTGCTATGCCTAGCCCTAAATCCAGATTGGGATGGTTCATAGATGTAAAAGGCTGCGAGGTATGTCTTGAGCTGCAGAACCACCATTTTCTCAACAACCTTCCCCAGAAATGGGAGGTTGGAGATAGGTCTATATTTCACCAACATGTCCAGTCGAGTGATGGTTTCTTCAGAAGGACTTCACCAGTGTCTCCTTCAAGGCATTGGGAAAGAACCCTTCTGAGAGCAAACACCAGACTGTCTCAGCAAACACTACCAATAGCTTCGGCACATCCCACTAGGATATGAGTCGGGCCTGGATCCAGTTCACAGAAAGTGGGCCACAGCTTCGATATTACCTCCACAACCTCAGTCACCCCCAATGGCCAAAACTCCCCCCAGACAATAGCAGTTCCTCTGTTTATGCAAGGCCTACCACTGCAGTACTGATCTTGTCCCACTAAGGAGATCCCGGACCGAGCAGAGGACAATCCCTCTGAGAAGAACTGAGCAAACTCATTGCATAATGTAACTGAAAATGCTTTTTTCAGCTGTAGACAGGCAGGATGAGGTAGCCTGTCCACAGTCCAAAAGAGCTTAGCTGGTCTGTGCTTCCCAGTGGCAATCTCCCTGGACAGGAACTCTGCCTTCTTATGGTCAATTGCCCTTTGATAGTCACCGCAGTGAACTTTCAAAGTCAGTTTGTCCTCATCGGACCATGTCCTCTGTCAGCAATGCTCCAACTTCTGACCCTTAGTCTTTGTCTCCTTGAGAACCCCATCAAATCATGGCAGTATCAAGCAAAAAGACCTGGGTCATATATGGATCAGTGCAATAGTATCCAGCGCCTTGATGATAGCCCAATTATTGGCTACCACTGCCTTGCTCATGCCTACCACACATGCAGCACTCACACTAGAAAAGTCTGCCACCAACAAAAGCCCCTCTGGGGACAGTCCCCTTAAAGGGCAATGGCAGACCATCTCAACAGGGGAGGCACTATCAGGGAGTGTCCCAAATTAGAACTTCACCCTGCAGAGATCGGATCAAATGACCCAATCAATCTTGAGATCAGTGACATCAAGCCTCAGTGAGAATACCAAGTTTAAGGTGTGGCCATGTTAGTAGGTTACAGAAGCAACCACTTGTGCTAGGCCCAGTGATTTCATTAGCTGGAGGAGGTTATATCCAACCTGCAAAGATTCGTCATCAACCCAGGCATTGAAGTCACCCAGAATCAACCATCTGGGTGACTCCAACACCCTGTCAGCAATGAAGTCCATGATCTCCTGCAGGAAATGTTCCCCACATCCAGGAGGATGGTAAACTGGTAGAATCCTGCAACCTGCAACTGGATCCCTGCACACAGGCCACACATTCAAACAATGAGGTAGAACCCACTGGGTGCAAGGAGAAGTTCAAGCTGGATCTAAAACAGATGGCCACACCCCCACCCCTGCATTCCCTCCACAGGCAGTGAACTACAGCGTACCCAACTGGGATTAATGCCTCTAAGACTGGACCTCCATCATCCCCCCAGCCAGGTCTCTATTATGCAAGCCAGATCAACCAAGGCAATTAGGTCTGGCATAATTGCAGTCTTATTTCTCAGCGATCTAGCACTGGGTAGATTCATGAGAGATATGAAGAAGTACATCTTCATAGAAAAAGTGATGGATTCCTGGAACAGCCTTTCAGTGGAGGTGGTGGAGGTGAAAACAGTGGTGGGGTTAAAGATTGCTTGGGATAAACACAAAGGAATCATAGTGGAAAGAAAAGGGGGAGGGAGAACGAGCTGTAGATCAAACATGGTATACGGTAATATTGTAGGTAGGGAGGAATGTGAAGACTGGAAGGGCCAAGTGGTCCCTATCTGCCATCAAATTCTATGTTTCTATATTAACATATTCTTCTGTAGTGAAATCCTGGTTCTCTGTAAGAAACATAAATTATGCAGCATCATAGCTGCAATATTATGAAAGGGCTTGTAGCAAGTTTTCAGTGGGCTAAATCAGAAGACTGCAAAATAAAAGTTTGATTTTATATACAGTAGTCCTTTTCTGAAACACTTGAAAGACATCTAGTATGACTCAGATTTCCTCAAAAGATGGGACACAAAAAAGAAAACATGTAATTGGAAGATGGTTTTACTATGTCTAATCTAAGTTTGCTGTAAAGAATAAGACACTCTCCACCCATGCAATGTTTTTGAGAATTTTATTTCATTTTGCCTTCTGCAGTGAATGCACCTTAAAGTTCTGTGACTTATGTGACTACTGGTCTACTCTACAGGGGTGATGCTCCTTAAATTTTTAATAAACAGTTTTTTATAGGGGGTCCAGGTTGCCAATCTTTTTATGAAGAAATGTTGCATTAAATCTTACATAGAAACATAGAAGTTGATGGCAGATAAGGAACGCAAGGCCCATCCAGTCTGAACATTTTTCCTACCTTAAGAATGTTCCATAGGCCTTTACTCTGTCAATGGCCTATTTATTCATACTCATCTGTATTGCTCCCTTATGCCTATCCCATGCATGTTTGAATCCCTGCACTGTATTCATGTCCGCCACTTCCTGAGGTAGGCCATTCCATGCATCCACCACCCTTTCTGTGAAAAAAGAACTTCCCCACTTTACCCCTTAATTGGCTTCCCTCTGATCTCATGCTGTGTCCTCTTGTCCAGCTATTTTTCTTATATTGAAACATGTAGACTCTTTCACCTTGTTAATGCCCTTAAGATGTTTGACTGTTTCAATCATGTCACCTCTCTTCCTCCTTTGCACTAGGCTATACATATTGAGCTCCATTAATCTGTCCTCATATGTTTTCTGATGCAGTCCCTGCACCATTTTGGTTGCCCTTCTCTGGACTGCTTCCATTTTGTTAATGTCCTTGTGCAGGTGTGGCCTCCAGTACTGCACGCAGTACTCCAGATGGAGCCTAGTAAAGAGGGATTATTACCTCCCTCTTATGACTTGTGACACCCCTACTAGTACATCCCAACATCCCTCTAGACTTACCTATTGCTTTAGTGATCTGCTTGGATGATTTCAGGTCATCTGTGATGATGGTGCCCAAGTCTCTTTCTTCCTTGTGACTGCCAGCAACTCCCCTCCCAACCTATAGATTGCTTCAGGGTTTCCATTCCCTATGTGCATGAACTTGCACTTCTTTGTGTTAAACCCAGTTGCTACTCTTTAGACCATTTTGCCAGTTTTTCCAGATCTCTTCTCATTCTGCCCACCCAATCTGGATAATCTACTCTGTTGCAGATCTTGGTGTCATCTGCAAACAGGCAAACCTTACCCCTCCAGTCCATCTGCAATGCCACCGGTGAAGATATTGAAGAGGACTGGCTCCAGGACTGATCCCTGAGGTACCCCACTTGTGACTTGCATCTCCTCTGACTGTATACCATTTACCTTCACTCTGCTTTCTGCCCACAAACCAGTTTACCACCCAGTTGACCAACTTCTGACCCACCCCAAGTCTCCCCCAGCTTATAAATCAGTCTTCTATGAGGAACAGTATTGAAAGCTTTGCTGAAGTCAAGGTAGGTGACATCAACTGCACCCTCTTGGTCCACCACTCTAGTTACCCAGTTAAAGAAATCTATGAGATTAGTTTGACAGGACCTTCCTGTTGTAAACCCATGCTGTCTTGGATCCTGTGCTCCTATGGATTCCAGGTGTTGCACTATCCTTTATTTAAGGAGTGCCTCCATAATCTTGCCCACTACTGAGGTAAGACTGACTGGCCTGTAGTTCTCTGTCTTCTCTCTCTCCTGTCACTCTTGTGGAGTGGGATCACATGAGCCCTTCTCCATTTTTCTGGGACTTCTCGTGTGCTGAGAGACTCACTAAACAGTTCTGCTAATGGCTCTGCTAGTTCCACCCTTATCTCCTTTAGTACACTGGGATGTATGCCATCAGGTCCTTATTGCCTTGTCCACCCTGAGCTTAGTGAGCTCTTGTAGGACCCTTTCTTTTGTGAAGGGACTTGTGAACACCTCCCTCCCCCCCGTGCCCATGGTGCTGAGCTGTGGGCCCTACCCTACCTTCTCCTCAGTAAATACTGACCAGAAGTATCTATTTAGGATAGATGTTTTTCCTTGGTCCTCCTCCACATACTCCCCCTTATCCCCTTTGATCTTAGCAATACTCCCTCTGGACTTTCTCATTTCACTAATGTATCTATAGAAAGTCTTGTTCCCTTCTTTTACTGTTCGTGCTAGTGTTTACTCAGTTTGGGCCTTTGTCTGCCTTACTGCCTTCCCTGTTTACCTTAGGGAAGTTTGGAATACCTCCTTATCTTCATCCTGCTGCATTGCCTTATATTTCCTGAAGGACAGCCTTTTGGATTTGATCTTTTCTGCCACTGTTTTTGAGAACCAATGTGGTTTCCTCCTTCTTTTCTCTTTCTTTTCTCTCTAACACAATGGGATGTTGCTTCAAGTATTGCATCCTTAATGCTTGCCCACTTTGCCTGTGCCCACTCACATGTATTTCTTCCTCACAGGGCTAGCTTAACTCTGGTGGCCATATTATCAAAGTAAGCTCCTCTGAAGTCCCATATTTTTGCCTTGGAATGGGATGATTTAATTCTTTGTGGCCAAATTGAACCATACCATGTGATGATCACTGGCCCCTAGGTGACCTTCTACCTGGAGATCTGTGATCCTTTCCTTGTTAGTCAGTACTACATCCAGGATAGCCCTGTCTCTTGCGGGTTGCTGTACCAATTGTTTGAGGCCCTCCCCTTGCAGGGAATCCAATATGTGTCTAGTTCTGGCAGATGTTCCTGCTGATACTGACCAATCTGTATCTGGCATGTTGAAGTATCCCATTATAAGAACCTCCCCTTTAGCTGTCATGTTTTGTATATCTTCTAACAGTAATGTGTCTATGTCCTCCCCTGGTCTGGAGGCCTGTAGATAACCCCAGTTCATATGACTGTCCCATTTCCTCTTTCCAGGGTGACCTATAGTTCTTCTGACTCCTAATGTGTATTCTGAATTTCTGTAGCTTTGATATTTTCATTGACATAAAGGGTCATCCAAAGGCAAAACAAATTGGTATTATTTACTCACAGTGCTGTAGTGTTTGCACCACTTTGTAAAAAATCCTTGCCACCACTTAGTGCAACAAATGGCTGTAAACCCATGAACCAAATCTAAAGTTCCCTTTAAATCCCAGGCCATATGCAGTAATACATTCAATCATATGACGGAATGCCTAGTACTTTAAAAAATTCTTCAAATGTATACTTATTTACTGTACCTTCTATGATTCTCACAGTTTCCTGCATTTTATCTACATTGATTTAATGATTTATGTAACTGCATTGTATCTATGTTTCTCTCCAAATTGTATTTTGTAAAGCATTGTATCTTTGTACCTCTGTTTATATTGTATTTCAGCATTGACTCCTGTATAAATTAACCCCAGGTAGCCCCTGAAAAAGGGACACTGTCTCAGTGGGCCTACCCAGTAAACAAAATCCAATATCTCTCTCTCTCTCTCTCTCTCTATACTTGCATAAATAATTATATGAAATATTTTCATGCTGCACGTATAAAACTATCTATGTGATATGCATGCTGAAAGCATGATTTAAATGTTAAATTGGAACTGACTGCATGCATGTGGCATGCATGCAGCAAGCAAGTGTGGAAAGCATGCTTTTTATGTTGAATTAGATCAGACTGCATGCATGTGTCATGCATGTGAAAAAAAAGCAAGTGGCTAAAAATAACTGAACACATAAAAGTTAAATGACTTGCTCAGGGTCACATAGTATACAAGTGGGGGATGATGAGATTCAAACCCAGGTCTTCAGGTTTCATGGTTTTCAGTTCAGTGCCTTTAACCACTAAGCTATACTGCCTGCATAAATATGGCTCACTTGTCCTTCAATGCAAATCTGCATACATCTGCATGCATGCAGCATGCTGATAGCCACTGATATACTTTTCAGTTTTCTTGTCCCCACTCATCTCAGCTGCACAGCTGAACTGTCACACACATACTAATGAAAATACATGTGGTTCTTCCCACCCCAATATACACACTTACCCACAAAACTACTTAATTACTTCTGTCTGACCTGTACTCCTACTATTTTCTCTCCATAGTTTTGAATGTTTCCACACAAACAGACTTTAAGAGCAAACACAAAAGTAGCAATAACCCAACACCCCACCCACACGGCCAGTCCCCCCATGAATACACACTATAGTGGGTGTGGCCACACTCCTACAGAAACCAACCAAGTATGGATATAAGTCGAGAGTCTCTTGCCTAAGTACTATGGAGCCAGATGTAGGAGTCTTTAAAAAATTATGTTCATGGATCAAAATACTGGGGTGTACCCCCTTGAAATGAATGGAGTTATTTTTTATTACTAATTTATACATTATGATGGTGAGTTGGAGAATAATGAATGCCACTGTTCTACAAACAAGGCCATTGTTAGTCGAGCAGTGGCCTTCATTAATCTCCAACTCCCCATCAATAATTAATAAAATAATAATAAAAAAACCTTATTCAATTCAATGTGGCATGCCCTTGAACTCTCTCTTGCCCTTTGTCATAATGTGCCTGAGTGTGGGGATGTGGAGGTCAGCTTCACTGGGGGTGGGGCATAAGCCTGACTATAGTGGGGCTCCAATAGTCTGTGCATACCATAATGCTCAACTGTCCCTAAATGCAATGGACAGCCCTCATTTTACCCCTGATAACTGCTTTGCACCTCATCCATCCCTCATGGAAAAAATGCTGCTCACACAGAGTATGTCCTGTAAATTTAGACTTTATGGCAGGGGGGCCATTTCAGATTTCAGAGGGGGCGAGGCAACAACCAGTGGAGGTCAGGTGCTAGTTAGCCCCTTGGCAGTAAGTTCTGGAATGTCTGAAACATCTCTAAAAGCTAAAACTTATTTGTTGTGACTGAAACATGATATGCAAATCAGGAAAAATTCAAATGTATAAGATTCATCTGTCTATACCTTGGAGCAGTGCATCAGATTTGGGATTTAACCCAGACAGTTACTAGCTATTTCTTTTTGCAGTCTGAAGTTCTGACCCCCCCCCCACCAAAATAAATTAACTTTTTTCCCATTTTTTTCTCCCCAACTCCATTCCATTCAAAACCCATCCCATGTGGGTCATGAAGCTGCCCAAAGGCACAGAAATGTGAAAAACACATGAATATTTCAGTCCTTCCTCCTCCCCCAATCCCCCTGTAAAACAAATATTTACTTTTACTTACCAGGCCATCTGGCCAGAACCGGTGGCCTAGCCCTGTAGGCCACCAGCCCTTTTTTCAGTCTGCTCCTCCTCTGTCCTTCTACCAGAAGTTGGATGCTAGAACTGACCATCCCAGGTCCCCAATGTGGTCTGCGACCAAGTCACCTCACCAGCCAAGCACACCCAACCTGTGTTGTTTGCTTCTTGCTTGGCTGCTGCCATGGCTGCTGCCACACTGCATCAATCAAGGCCTATGAATGCCACCCACACCACTGTCAGTGCTGCTGCTAGGCCTAGCTTGCTGCCACAGGGGATCCACACTGTTTTTTTCCCAGGTGGGCCTAGTAGAGTACGTAGATAGCCTAGTCTTGAGTTAGCTTCTAGCTCACCCTCTGCCTCTTCAGCCACCAAGGGAGATGGAGACACACTAAGAGTAGACCAACAAAAATATGCTGCCACAAAACTGCTATTTAGAGTTCGGTGTTCACCGACTCCTCCAACCTGTAGTGTGCAGCCAGTCTACTCTGTGGTGGGAAAGACAGTGTCCCACTCACATGACTCATGTTCTTGCTTAGCTGGAGCTCCTCCATGGCACGTGTGATGGCACCACCACTAATAGGTGGAGAGAGTGGACAGCACAATACAGACACAGTCGAGTCAGGAGCACACCTGCAGCATGAGCACAACACAAGCCAGGGGGGCACTTATTGTGCAAAAGATTAATTCTGAATTTAATGCCATTATTGCCACACCATAAGAACAACCTAGGCACAAATGCGGGGTGGGGGGCAACTGCCCCCCTCTGCCCTACCTAATTGGCACCCCTGCTTTATAGTAGAAATTAATTCTCAGATGCTAACATCAGTATAAGTAAATACAATGGTTTCCATGGTGTTCTGAGGAATTGTATCTCCAAGTTTCAGGATGTGTCCTTATCATCATGAGGGTTAGTGTCCCTCATTATCCCTCATTTTGAGTGTCCATGTCCCTCATTTTGAGTGTCCATGTCCCTCATTTCATTCACATAATGTGAGGTATGGTGCATGCTTTCAAGACTCTACTCAGCACAAAAAGTGCTGAGCATGGCCATAGTGTATGTGCTCCATACAGAATAACAAAGGGAAAGTAAGTGAGCTGTAACAGTCACGGAGAAACACATTTGTAGCACAAAATATGCATAAGGGGATTTGCATGGCCCAAAACAAAAAGGTCAGGCTTCACAACACAGAGGTCCCTGTTCGCACATCTGGAATGGGGGATGTTGGCTGACTATGTCCTAGACATTTATTGTAGTAAGCAAACAATATTTTACAAATTGATGGCAATTTAATGACAAAATCAAAAGCCATCAAACAACTTGCAAAATGATCTAAATTAATGAGTTTACCTAATTTTATTGGGAAATAAATGAAAAAGGTATTTTAATGGCTCTGATTGCTAACAGTAATATGAGAAATAGCAGCTGATGTGTTTTTAGATGAGATTTGTACCAGCTTAGTTGCTGCACACATGGCAACTGTACAACATGTGAACCTGATGTGACTTTTAAATGCTGTTCACTCCATCTTAACTGCTGCACTCATGTCAAGCATGGAACATTCAAACCTGATGTGATTTTTAGAAGATGTTTGCACCAACTTACCTGCTGCACACGTCAAGCTTGCAGTATGTGAACCTGATGTGCTTTTTAGACCTGGTTCGCATAGGTTCACTTTGTGTATGTGAACCGCACACAAACATTGCACAATTAAGCTTGTGGCATACATTCAATTCAATTCAATTCAGCTTTATTTTTAAAAGGCGCTTTTCTTAAAACCAAAGCACCTGTACATTTCGAACAATAAATACAATAAAATTAAAACTAATATAAATCATTAAAAGCTATGATAAAAAGGTGGGTCTTCAAAGCTCTTTTAAAACTAAGGACGGTCGGGCAATTTCACACCTGACGAGGTAGAGAATTCCATAGGGTCGGTGCCATAAAACTAAATGATCCAGCACCTGATGTTTTCAAATGGACCCTAGGAATCTCTAGCAATCCCTCATCAGTGGATCGGAGGGGGTGGGAGGGACAGTAGGGGCAAAGGAGTTCTTTCAGGTAGGTAGGTCCCAGGTCATGTAGGGCTTTATAGGTCAGCAAACCGACCTTGAAGGTGATTCGCCAAAGCCACTGGTAGCCAGTGCAGTCTGCGAAGCACAGGCATTATATGGCTGGATCTAGAAGATCCAGTCAACAGCCTGGCTGCCGCATTCTGCACTAGCTGCAGACGGTGAAGTTCAACTCCCGATAGCCCTAGGTATAGGGAGTTACAGTAGTTGAGACGGGAGATAACGAAGGCTTGGATCAACGTAGGAAGGTCCTCTGGAGGAACCAGGTGCTTCACCCTGGCAATATTCCTCAGATGGAAAAAGGAAATTTTGACCACCGCTGACACCTGAGATTTAAGCGTCAGACGGTCGTCAATTATTACGCCAAGATTCCGCACCTGATCTGAAGTTGCCAACTGAACACCTCCAAGCCATAATCCTGAGGGTGATCCATCTGGCAAACCCGCCTCACATCGGCCTTTGTCCACGACCAACACCTCAGTTTTCTCCGGGTTTAACCTCAGCCAACTCCCATTCATCCAGTCTTGAATTTCTGCAAGGCAGTTATTAAATACCGACAAGGCAGCATCCTGGTCGGGCACAAAAGACATATACAGCTGGGTATCATCCACATAGCAGTGAAAACCTGAGCCGTATCGTCTAATAATCGCTTCTAACGGCAGCATATACACCGCAAACAACATGGGCGCTTAAGATAGAACCTGCGGTATCCGCAGGATAGGGACTGATGCCGAGGAAAAATTCCTGACACCACTCTCTGGAGTCCTACCTCGAGGTAAGATCGAAACCATCTGAGGACCATACCCAGATAGTCCACAGACAGACCGCAACGTTCTAACAGCACACCATGGTCAACGGTGTCAAATGCTGCAGAGAGATCAAGTAGTACTAAGATGGATCGAGGTCCTACGATCTCTCTCGCTATTAGGAGGTCATTTAGTCACCGAACCAGCGTTGTCTCAGTACTACGCCTTTTTCAAATCCAGACTGGAAGAATTGTAGATATTGTTGTTGGTCAGATGATCTTCCAACTGTACTGCGACCACTTTCACAATAACTTTACTCACAAAGGGTAAGTTAGAGATTGCCTGTAATTTGCTAGACAATCTGGATCTAAGGAGGATTTCTTTAATAGAGGCTTAACTATAGCCTCTTTTAGGGGATCCGGAAAGATCCTCATCTCCAAAGACTTCCAGACTATCAAAGCCAGGACTTGGCTGATTTTATCCACACAACCCATTAAAAGGCTTGTGGGGCCAGGATCCAAATCACAGCTAGTCGGTCACATCGCTCGAATGATCATCACAACATCATCGATTATGGGAAGGCTGAAGTCAGACCAACTAAACTGGGTGTTCGACATCTCCTGCCGACCACCATCATTCCCATTGGGGAGGGAAGAGCGGATGTCCGATGTGATTTTGACAACCTTATCTGCAAAGAAGAGAGCAAGTTCCTCACACCATTTTTGAGATAAGGCTCTTCTGGGCTGCAGACAGACTGGATAGCATAGTCTGTCCACAGTCCGAAAGAGCTGAGCTGGTCTATTCTGTGCAGCCGCTATCTCTCTGGACAGGAATTCTGCCTTCTTACGAGAGATCACGGATTGATAGACCATATAATGGTCTACCAAACTAAGCCTGTCATCATCAAGACCGGACTTCCGCCAACACCTCTCCAGCCTTTGTCCAACCCTCCTCAACTCCCTCACGGTCTCATCAAACCAGGGAGACCTGGGGTGAGAAGTGAGAGGACGAACACAAACTGGTGCAATGGAATCCAGGGCCCCTGTCACTGCCTCATTATAAGCATGTATCAGGTCACCTGGATCCAAGCAATCTGTCGGTAGGCTTGATAGGTCCAACACCGCCATCAGGTCATCTGGGGAAACACCCCTTAAGGGGCGGTATTGGACCATCTCCAAAGGGACTGACCTAACAAGGGTGGCCTCAAAACTGAACCTAATGGTGTGATGGTCAGACCATCCGACTGTTCCACCACCAAGTCGGATATCCCCATCCCCAAAGGAACACCGGTCCAATGAGTGTCCACCAATATGGGTCGAGGAGGAAACAAACTGTGTGAAGCCCAATGATATCATCAACTGGAGGAAGTCTTGACCAAATCGAGAGAGTTCATCATTGACCCAAGCATTGAAGTCCCCCAGAACCAACCATCTGGGGGACCCCAATGTCAGGTCGACAATGAAGTCCACGACTTCCTGCAGGAAAGCATTCTCGTCACCTGGTGGATGGTATACAAGAAGTATCCTGCACCCCACACCCTCGCCCAAAATACACTCAAAGGATCTGGTGACTCCCATCGGTACCTACACCAGGCCCAGTTCTGACTTAAAACATATAGCAACACCCCTGCCCATACGATCCTGCCTCGGGCAGTGTATCACTGAGTACCCAGCTGGAACTGCTATGGCTAAAACAGGCCCAGCATTTTCATCCAGCCAAGTCTCGGTGATGCATGTCAGATCAGATGACCCAACAAGATCAGCTATCACAGCCGTCTTGTTTTTAATAGACCTGGCATTGCATAACACCGCCCGAGTAGGATAAGCCTCCGATGATGACCGCCCTACCTGCTGACCCTGATCAGAACCCTTGGGTATGGACACAAGACAGGGAGAACCCCTCTCTTGTGCCCATTTCGCCCCAGGGCATCTCCTTGACCCCACTATCCCTATCCGTCCACTCCATTCCATTCCCCCCCCAGGCCCAGCACCAACCCTCCATCTCCTTCTCACAATCCCCAGAGCCCTACACTTTCTGTAGACTTCCGGTGACAAAGGAGGACAGGAAAAAGGACGGAGGTCCCTGAGCATAGAGGGGGAATAATACCCGACCATCTTATTATCTTTCCAGCACATAAATCACACCACAATTAATAATAAATCCTACTCAACTTATAAAACAAAATTACAAATAAAACTAAAAATCCAACACACAAACAAAAATCTATTAATAAATTTACTTGACAAATTATTAAAAACATATTATTATCTACCCCACCTACAGTGCTCTCACCACTGCGGGAAGAAGAGCTTACCACCTAAAGCACAAAAAATTGGCCCATCACTTTAATACTCATTAATAAGTACCCTCATTTTACCCAAAACAAAGTTCAAAGTCTTTTATACGTCCACACTTCTGTGCTCTCACCACTCAGTATGGCTCCAACATTTATCCGTCTCCTCTCTCGAGACCGATAGTTGTGAATGAACTTAGATATAATTAAATTTCCTAGCAGTCACCCAGTAATCAAAACACTGTAGCTGCAACAAAAATAATTCGGGGATACTTCACCAAGTTCAAGCAATCCATGCCAGTCCATATAGATCCAAATATAACCGAAGTGTTCAGAATTCACAGTAGCCAGAGTCCTAAAGGCAGCAAATGAACAGACACCACGAGAAACTCCACCATAGGTTCCAGCTCCACCTAACCCTCGCTACGATGAGGCAGGCATAACCACCCTCCGATAGTACCCCTGCCTCACCTAGGGAGAAAAGCAAACCCCACCGCCCTCCGGAGGCAGGAAAACCAATCCCCCGTCTGGGTCAGGGAGCCAAAACCTCCAATTATGTGGACCAGAAAATCACCGGTCTTACTGCCGTTTTTTGCCTTCCACTTCCTTATTCCGATGGTACCACACACATAGAAAACCGATGACGTCTTTCCTATAGTCCGCCGAAAATTATATCCCCAAATAGAAACTACAATTCAGTCACTGGGTTCCAGAAAAGGGAAAAACACCACCAAACCTCCACCAATATCCTGAGAGAATATCTTCAAGGAATCTTCAAGGTATCTTCAAGGAATATCTCAGCAGGTTCGCAATTTTCACAGTTTCACTTGATTTAATAACTATCGCTCTAATTCAAGCAGGCGCTTCAATCCTAGGGTACAAACAATTACCCCTGTAACATCGGGACCGCGACTGTCTCACACTGGCAAGAGTCGCCTAACAGTCTTGAAATCAGCCACCACAGCAGCCGACTCTCACCAATAATACTAAAAAATTAGTCAGTCAAAGCCACCTTAGTCCCACACATAGTTCTCCAAAGCACCCCACGACCGTGCCGTTTATTAACACCAATGAAGAAAATTCAATCCTTGCTGATCTCGGATCTCAGCTAAAAGATAGCAGCTCAGCCCCAGTGTTCCCGATCGTTTGAAGCATATATAAAATAAAAAAACAAACAAAAAATAAAATAAACTAATGAAGTAAAATAAACTAAAATGAAGTTTAAAACAAAGCTCAAACAAAACTAAAACAGAGCTAAAATGAAGGCTGACCCAGCGTGGCCGCCATCTTTTCTCTTTTTTCTGCATGTATGCAGTACCCTTATATTTCTGTATATATGAATAGTCTTTTCTTCTAATTTCCCAAAGCGGCACCAACAGAAAAAACCTGTGTAATACTATTTAATGTGTCCCATGGAATAACTTAAATTATATAAAACTTAGCAGTGGGTGATTAAAAAAAATGGGAGTGAACTGGCCCAGTGGTGCTGAGGGTTGAGGTGCTGGATGCCACACCTCTCGCCACACTAGTGACCCAGGTTCAGAAATTAGCCTGGTCCTCTGGGGGTTGGTGGGGGAGGAGAGAAAATTGAGCATCTGGAGAACTGCTCTCCTCTCTCGGGGGGGGAGCGTCCCACATCATCCTGCTTGCTGATTGTCCTCTGGTGGTGACTGGAGGGCAGTAAAGGTCAGGAGGTGTGCCCCAAAATAGCTATGTTGGTAGGAAGGGGGGACAGGCGAAAACAGGAGGAAAAAGAAGCCTGGCGGGGCTCCATGATGGTCCACTGTGCAGGACTGACCCTGGCTGTGATTGGGTCCTCAGACAGGGGCGCTCCTCTCCCGCCCCACCACAGGGGGAAAGCCATGGAGGAATCTCCGGGGTCAGCAAATAAGATGTGTCGGGGACCTGGGAAGGTATAGGAATTAAGGCCCAAAAGATTGTTATGGTTTTGATGACCTCCTACAACTCTGTAGAGTGTGACCAGTAGCACGCAGGAGAGGAAAATCCCCCTGTGGGGGAAACATCTGAGGACCCATGGCTACTGACCTGCACATCCTCTGTGCGTACTAAAAGGAGATAATCCTAAATGTGGGCTGACATTTGATTCCGTCCAAGAGTTTGAATCCTAATCCTAATGGATGATGAGGTCATGTCTCTGAGTCTTAGCTGTGAGCGGAAAGTCAGTACTGAGGTATGAACGTTCCGGCTGATGAAGAAGAGTCTGATTCAGATGTATGTCCGGATGAGGAAAGATGATTAATCCATGTCCAAGGCTTCTATGTAGGAATGAATAATTGTACACTGAAGATAAGGGTAATCCAGGGAGCAAAATCTAGTGATGGTCAAGCAATGCATATAATGCCTTGTCTGAACAAGTGGGAGAATATTCGCCACAAAGTTGGAGGCTAGGGTCCTTCATGGCAGCCCTGAGATGGCATCAGCTAAGACCTCTATGCAGGCAGGTTAGGATGTTAGTCAGAACACTGGAGGTGTTTTTGTCCAAGGCTGAAATAGCAGGTCCAGGAGCAGGAGCATCTGAAAAAGTGACTGAGTGCACGGAAGAGACACTTGGTGATGAAGGTGGCAGTATAGCCTAGATGTTAGAGGAACAAGGTGTGAATGAGCTTGGTATATCCAGCAGACCAAACCTGAGTTTGATTCTCACAACCTCCACTTTCATACTTTGTGACTCTGAGCAAGTCACTTAACTCACCAGTGCTCCCAGGTCACCCCTGAAAACAGGCACTTGTGCCTAGTGGGCCTTACCCGGTTACAAAGACTAAAATAAATAAATAAAAATAAAATAAATAAATAAAGGTGCCATGCTACAGTAGTACGGGATGAAACAGGAGCTTTCTGAGGTCCCTATGAAGGCTGAGCTGAACCAGGAGAATATCATGCGGGATAACTGGATGAGAGGAATGGAATTGCCAGCGAGGCTATTGATGGAGATAGGGTGGATGATGAAATCCTTGTGAGGGGTAACGAGAAGGGTGTTGAACATGTGTATGCAGTCTGCTCAGCTAGTGGTATGTCTGCCAAGGATGCAGATTTTGAGGGATGAAAATATCATAGATGGTGAGATGGCTGGGAAGCATTGGCTGGATGAAAAATGGTGATGCGGTAGTCTGAGAGAGTGGTAGAAGTATCATATAGTATGGTAGGAGTATATGCACTTTGGAAGGATTGCATGAGGCAGAAGTGAGTCCTGTGAAACAGTAAGGTGTGATGAAGTACCTCGATAGGAGGTAGAAAATGTCCCAAGATGTCCAAGGAACTGAGGTGCATTCCACAGAGCTGTTCTGCATTCACAAACTGAGCTGAAACTGGAACAGGAAGGAAGCTGAGCTGCAGTAGAGGAAGTGAATAAATAGATGAAGTAATAAGCTAGGCCTGTACGTGGACTAGCTGAAACATGGGACTCCTACATAGGTCCTTTGTATGCAGAAGTTCGGAGGATCGAACTGTAGCGTAAGTCTCAGGTAATCAGACTAAGGAAGGCGAGACCCCCGTGTGGGTCTGCCTTGGTGAAGATGGAGATACGATTGAGTGATGCCTTGTCTTGCAGCATGTTTGTTTGGGATGGTGGGACCCACACTTGGGTCAGCCATGGCCACTATATTGCATGATCCAAGGTTAGGAGAGTGAGACCCCCATGTGAGTCTGCCTGTAGATGATATGGAAATGCATTTGAATAATGAGTAATGCCCCATCATGGGGCATGCTTGCTTGGGATGGTGGGACCCCCATCCATGGTCCAAGGTAGGAAGGGCGAGACCCCCACGTGAGTCTGCCTATACTTGATATGGAAATACATTAGAGCAATGATTAATGCCCCGTTGTGGGGCATGTTTGATCAGGATGGCAGGACCCCCATGTAGGACTGCCATCACTATATTATTGAATAGTCCAAAGAGAGGCGGATGACACCCTGATGGGAGTCTGCCTTTAGCGATATGGAATTATGGCCAGTAATTTGTAAGGCCCCGTGTGGCACATTTGCTTGAGATAGTGGGACCCCCCCGCCACTGCTTGTCCACCATTGCTGTAGTATGATATGGTTCAATATAAAAGGGCAAAACCATTTGTTTGGGATGGCAAGACATCACGTGGTCCACCATCGCCACCTTATTAGATGGTCTGGGATAGGGATAATGAGACCCCCATGTGAGTCTGCCTGTAGAGCTATAGGAATATGTTTGAACAATGAGTAGTGCCCCCTCGAGGGGCATATTGCTTGGGATGACAGGACCTCCACATGGTCCACCATCATGATAAAACTGTATGGTTTAAATGAAGGACATTGAGTCCCCCCCCCCGCCATGGGTCTGCCGTGGTGAGACGGAAGAATGCTTTGAGAAATAAACAAACCACTCATGGGTACGTAACTATCATGAAGAGGGACATTCCTTGGAGCTGCGATGGTATATGTGCTGTGCATCCTTGTTTTACTGTAGATTTACATATGCCAGAGATTGTAGTATAGTTTTGGTGCCACGATACCAGGCAATAGTCTCAGAACTTTCCTGCTAAGCAGAAAACTGTACCATGGTAAGGAATCAACCTGGCTCATGATCACAAAAAGCTGTTTCTGATCTGTGAGGTGTGAGCTGCTAAATGACAATGTCTGCCACTCAGCAATGTAGTATACATTTATATGGTTCATGAAGCATAGTTGCATGCCACTGAATGCAGTGATAGCTGACTGAAAGCTGTACTAGAGGAAAATGGAACCTGCAGATGAGTCAGTATGGAGTGAGCAAGCAATGCACCGACAAGACAGACCTGGAGACAGCCACCAGCACTGGCAAAATAGAATCAATTTGGCTGGAGTCATGCTGGAGAAGGAGTCAGTAGCAAGGAAGAGCCAGGCATGGAGGGTGGTGTCACACCTGAAGCACCAGTTGGGCAATGGAGGAAAGGGGCAGGAAGCCGGGAGGCCTATAATTGGAAAGCCCCAATCTGGCAGCAACTGGGCAGTTCAACCCGAATGACTGAGCGCTTGAGAGCAATGATGTAGCTGCGGTCCGGTTGCTGACAAAAGTATGGACAACATGGTGGCTGGTGAGGGGAGGAAGAAGAGCCCAAAAAGGAAAGAATGGGAACAAAAGGACAACTGAGGAAAGAAGTACAGGTCAGAATGGAGAAGGGAAGGAGTGGAGAGAAAATGAACCAGGTATGAAAAAGGACAGGCAGAATAAAGAGGGAGGCAAAGGCAACAGATGGACACAGAAACAAAAGAAAAGTGCAAAGGGGGCACCAGGGAGAAGGAACAAAGAGGAGAGAGGGAAACCCAGCCCCACCAGCCACGCAGCCCAGGACAGCATCCTCCAAAATGGGTGAAACTGAGCAGCAGAAGATGTGAGGATTAAGTAGGGAAATGTGGGAGGAGCTATTCCCACCCCTTGAACTACAGGCTATAGCCTTTCAAATAAAATAAATAAATAAATAAATGGGAGTGTCTAAACCTGACAAAGCTGTTCACCTTCCCTAGCAGATGGCACCATCCCTTTGCCCTTTCATCAATAAAAAGTATCTTGAAGTGAATTTCTCTTTTAAAGTTTTGAAACAAATTTAACAAAGTTTGTCTATTATGTTTATTCTCTTATAAAAACTCGCTCACTTAAAACGTCAGATTATATATTGAATAGTAACTCACTCCTGAGGTCCTGGGAACTCACACCATCATCCTGTTGACTCCCCACAGTGTAGAGGAGCAGCTATGCTGGCTGACATGCGTGGTTGATATACCGCATTGCAGAGGGGGGCGTGACATCATAAGTGATATCTCACGGCAGTACCACCCACTGCGACTGCTACAGAAGCTCTATGGAAAAAGGCCATTGCAAAGTCACTTGTAGCACAGAGGGAAAGTACATCCCCTCGGAATCACATAAGTTGCAGCAGTTCATCCCCATCTCTGGGATCTTGCCCACAGAAAAATTATTTTACCTTTATGTTGTGTAAAAAATCATTACACATTTCTCTGTTAGGAAAATAAGATGCTTTGTAGACCTTATTGAAATTTGTCTGTCCTCACATGTCCAAAACGCAACAATGAAAGAAAGAGTGACCACAGATAAAACATCACCAGTAAAACATCTACTATAGTAAAAATTCAAAATGATAAAACAGTGATAGCTGTCTGCTCAGTAACACAAAGAGCTAAACGGAGAACCAGAGAGGTACTTTGATGATTTAGATACTCACAAGTGATCTGTATTGCCTGTTATAGTACATCCAACTTGTATAGTCTCTGTTAATGATGCAGCATATGAAGCTGCAATGGTCCCAATAAGTGTCCATTCAATGACCAAAATAGACTTCAGGCGCACTCCTCATTAAGGCCTACATTACAATTTGTACTATCACATGCATCCAATACACTTCCCTCTACTGTAGAAAATTCACCAGTCTGTTTTTCTCTTTGGTTGCTGAACAAGTTCTAGTCCTCAGAATCACAGTGAGGACACTGAATGATCAACTGCTGCAAAATGTCTGGCCACAACAGAATCCTTGTTTCACCTATGAATATTGCTTTTGTGCTCACTGATCCTGGTTTTAGTTCTCTCTTAGTTTTGCCCCTCATACTGTATATTCTGTCACATGAAGATTGCAAAAGGTAAATTACATGATCAATGAGCAGGTATATGTTGTTTAACTCATGTCCAACATTAGTATACATGTACTGTATACCATTTTGTTACTGGTGTTGCTACACTGGAAACACTTCGCATGGAAAATTCTTTATGAGTGAGCCTAACAGGAGCTGTCTGGTGTTAGTGTGTGTTCCACATAAATCAATTTATCCCTAATGGTTTGGTTTTTAGACAAGAAGGGTGTACAATAAGATTAATACAAAAATTAAAAAAAATAACTAGATTAGGCAATGGAGTCTAGTGAGGGGCATTAGATGTATTAAAAGGTGGGAGCTTTTTGAAAATCAAAGCACTATGTTCAGTCATGACAGGTTACATCTTAGCAGGCTAGGGGAAGATGTACTAGGACAATTGTTTTCAGAACAAATAAAAGAAGCTTTAAACTAGTGGGAATGGTATCCATGTCTTGGTACTCACACTATTAATAAAAAACATAAAGCACATAAAGGGAATAAGACAAATTCTAATAAGAGAAACATAAAATTGGGTAGCATGAGTAGAAAAGATCATATTGGGGAGTTAAATATATTACTAACTAATGTGAGAAGCTTAAGAAATAAGATTGATGAACTATATATTTATTTAGTTGTTTAACCAGGTATAGCACACTAAGCTGAAAGCTTTTTTACAGGAGCGACCTAGGAGCACAAGGAGGTTAAGTGACTTGCTCAGAGTCACACAGTATGCAAGTGGAAGCTGTGGGATTCAAACCCAGGTCTGGTCTGCTGGATGTCACCAGATTTGCAACTCAGAGCCTTAGACCACTGTGCTATACTGCATCCTCAAAACAATGTTATATTCACATCAAATACAGGTGTGTGCTTTAACAGAAACATGGATGCATGATGGTGATTGGGGAGCTGATATTCCAGGTTATAATGTATTTTAAAAAAAAAGAAAGGGTAAAAAAGGTGGGGGGTAGCAATATATGTAGCTGATGACCTAACAGCACATGAAATAGCAATGCAATCACCAGTTAAAACTGATGTAGAATTATTGTGGGTAAGAACTGGTACAGTTGCAAGTGGTATAACTATAGGCCTTGGACATAGGCCACCTAACTTAAATAAAGAAGACAATAATACGTTTTTGGCAGCCATTGATAATATGATAGTTAGTGATGATTATATTTTACTTGAGGATTTCAATTTCCCTAGAGTATTGGGATACTCTATTAGGGTTTACAAATCAAGAAACTAACTTTCTAGAAATAATAGTTCAAAAGGGGTTAGAACAATATGTAACATCTAAAGCAAGTGGTAACAATATACTGGACCTTGTGTTAAGTAATTTAGATTCTAATGTAATTAGTACTAATGTAATTGACCCTATCAGTGATCGTGATCATAATGTAATAATTGTCCATGTCAAAAAGGAACTTGACAGAATTAGAGGGTTAACTAAATCAAAAAACTAATATAAGGCTGACTATAAATCAATTAGACAGTATCTAGGCATGTGGAATTGGAAAAAGGATTTGATTAAGTCTGATATGAATATAATGTGGATAAAACTTAAATCCAAATTAGATTATTTCATTAAACAATGGGTACCAGAGACCATTAAATATAATTAGAAAGGTTGAAAGACAGTATGGTGGGGAAAAACAATTATAACCAGCATTACATAGATACATAGACAGTAATCGGCAGATGAGGCCTATGGCCCCCAGTCTCCATTTGAGCTTATAAGTTCAGTTTGTTTTCTTAGAAGTCTGTTGCCCCTTACCCTGACCTCCAGAATTCCTTTATGTCTATCCCATACATTCTTAAATCCGTGATTGTTTCAGCCTCCACCACTTCCTCTGGCAGGTGTTCCACTTGTCCACCACCCGTTCTGTGAAGAAATTCTTTCTCATGTTTCCTCTGAATCATCCTCCCTCCAACTTCATCCCATGCCCTCTAGTCCTGGAACATCTTTTTCGCTTAAAAATAGGGTGTTCCTGCACCCTGTTCCTCCTTGTAAGATCATATCCCCACTCTCCCTCCTCTCCTCCAGGGAGTACATGTTCAGTTCCTTCAACCTGTCTTCATAGGACTTGTGATGCAATCCATGCACCATCTTTGTTGCCCTCCTCTGAACCTTCTCTACCCTGTCTATGTCCTTACGTAGGTATGGTGTCCAGAGCTGTACACTGTACTCCAGGTGGGGCCTCACTAGTGTCTTGTATAGCAGAATTATGACCTCCCTTTTCCTGCTGGTGATGCCCCTGCCTATACATCCCAGCATCCTATTTGCTTTACCTGCAGCCTTGTCACACTGTTTCCCTACCTTGAGGTCATCAGAGATGACAACCCAAGATCCCTTTCCTGCTTGGTGCATGCTATATCCTCACCCCAACTGATATATTGTGCCAGGGCTTTTGTGCCCATATGCATTATCTTGCACTTCTTTGCATTGAATTTCAACTGCAAACCCCTGACCATTCTTCAAGTTTCTGCAGGTCGCTTCTCATTCTGTCTATGCCCTCTGGTGTGTCTACTCTGTTACAGAGCTTTGAGTCATCAGCGAACAGTGAAATTCTGCCTTCTGGTCCTCGCAATGTCACTGATGAAGATGTTGAATAGGACCGGTCCAGCACTGATCCCTGTGGTACCCCACTGGTCACTCTTCCCTCTGTGGAGTGACAGCCATTTACCACCACCTCTGTGTCCTGCCACCCAGCCAGTTACCTACCCACCACACTACTGTCCTGCCCACACTCATATTCCCCAGTTTGTGTAATAGTCTTCTATGTGGCACAGTGTCAAAGGCCTTGCTGAAGTCCAGATAGGCCATGTCCACTGCCTCCCTGATCCACCTCCCTAGTCACCCAGTCAAAAATTCAACGAGGTTGGTCTGACATGACCTCCCCTGGTGAAACCATGCTGCCTTGGGTCCTGTAGTCCATTGACAACCAGATGTTCCACCAATCTCTCCTTCAGTAGTGCTTCCATGATCTTCCCCACTACCGAGTTGAGGCTGACTGGTCTGTAGTTCCCTGCTTCCTCTTTGTTCCCACTTTTGTATAAGGGGACTACATCTGCTGTCCTCCAGTCTTTGGGTACCTCCCCTGTTTCCAGTGATGAAACTTAGAAAGAAAAAATATTCAAAATATGAAAAGGAACAATCAGCATTAAACTGCGTAGATTATAAAAAGAAGCTAATAAAACAAATAGATTAATTAGGAAAGCAAAACAGAAGGCAGAAGAAAGAATGGCTGCAGCTGTGAAAGATAATAAAAAACATTCTTTAGTTATGTTGGGTCACTTAAGGTAATCAGATGGGTACAGGGCCACCACAAACAGATGCAGGGTTATAAATGATGAACAAAATATTGCTAACATATTAAATAGTTATTTTGAGTATATATCAACCTAAAGAACAGTAAAATATATTGATAGGTCAAAAGGAGAACCAGGTAGAATAATACAGCTAAGAGAAAAGGATGTTTTGGATAAATTCAAAATTTAAAATTGATAAATCAGCTGGACCAGATGGAATGAGTCCAAAATTCACTAAGGAATTAGGTAGTGAACTAGTGGAGCCTCTCACTATGTTGTTTAATGAATCTTTGTTTGAGGGTAAGATGCTCAAAGAGTGGAGAGAAGCCACTATTACACCAATACATAAAAAAGGTAATAAAAAGATGGTAGAAAATTATAGACCTATCAACCTTCTGTCTATCTTAAGCAAAATGTTGGAGAGTCTAATCCATGAATACATAATCATGCACATAAAAGAATATGGGTATATAGACATATCACAGCGTGGTTTTAGCACAGGACGATCTTGTCTGACTAATTTATTAAGTTTTCTTGAACCAGTCAGTGCAGCTTTGGATAAAGGATTGCGTGTGGATATAGTATTCTTGAATTATGCTAAGGCTTTTGATTATATCTCCATAACGTTCTTTTAGAACAATTAGCACATTGCATCTTCTATATAACACAATTGCTTGGGCAAAATTATGGCTGACTAACAGGCGTCAAAGAGTCAATATATGAGGTTTCAGTTCAGATTGGGGAGAGGTGACTAGTAGTGTGCCCCAGGGATCGGTTCTGGGGCAAATAATATCGTAGGTTTCATCAATGTCAGTTTCAGAGGAGCATGGTTGGGTAAATATGCAGATGGCAGCAAAGTGGGTGCTATTATCAACAATAAGGAGGCAGCTAATAAACTGCAAAAGATATTTGCAATCTTGGGACAGGGCAGAAAAGAACAAATTAAAATTCAACCTAGATGAATGAAAAGTTATGCATTAGGCCCAAGAAATCAGAAATTCATGTATGAATTGAATGGTACTCTATTAGGGGAACAACAAGTGAAAATGATCTTGGAGTAATCATCACAAACGATTTGTCCTTTGCTCCATTAGAAATAAGTTAAATTAGGAAACAAAATTCTGGGATGCATATATAGAAACATCAGGAGCCGTAATCCATCTGTGACTGTACCTTTATATACATCTCTTGTGAGACCACATCTTGAATATTGTTCATCACTATGTACACTGCAATACAAAAGGGATGAAGTATTGATTGAGCAAACACAGAGAAGAGTAACTAAAAGAATTAATACAGTATATGGGAAGAGTTATGGTAATAGACTGAGGAATCTGAACATGTATTCAATGAACTATAGAAGAATGAGGGGTGATCTATGTCTGGTTTTTCATGCATCCAGAGATAGTTATTTATGGGAAACCATTGGCCTAACAGTGCAAGTCTCTGCTAAGACTACACGTACACATAGAATAAAAATTAAAGGAGAAATATGTAAAACAAACAAAAGAAAAAAATGGTTTTCCCAAAGAGTAGTAGAAGTATGGAACACCCTACCAGAGTCTATAGTCATGTGTAAGACTATGGAATCCTTCAAATTATCCCTAGATCAATACATGGGTAACAGGAAGTATGAGTATCACCACTGAAAAGTGACAAGCTACAATGGGTCTATGGACCTACCTGCTTGTATTACCCTATGAAACTATGAAACTATTAAGGTGGATCCTTGAACCTCCATATTGATCACTGGCCAGCAAAACATGCAGTGTTCTACAGTATTCTCTTCATATCTTCACCTGATAGTTGTATGTAGTGGAAAATACTATTCTGTTACCTGTCATGCCCTGATCAGTAGGACTTCTAACCTCGATTTTTAGAAGAGTATGGTAGAATTTTTCAATTATAAAGTTTGTTATGAATTTTTTCCATCAACACATTTTTCCACTGAATGTTATTCAGAGATGGGTGGGGTGTGTAATGTGGTCTGAATAGCCTGAGTTGCTACCACATATTAAGAATCTGATGGACAAATTTGGTCACAGCAGCACTGAAAGACTTGCCAACCGTTGTTTCATGTACTTTGCAAGACTGAGAAATACCCCTCTGTGCTGTGACATAAGATGCCTAAGACTACAAATACTTCAGTGATGTGAGATGTACTTAGTGTTAATCGCTTATTTATTTAGTTAGTTAGCAATAAGGAACAACCAGGGGTTATGTTAATGTTCTTTTTTTAATTATCTTTTATTGAGTTTTAGGTTACAATGCATACTTCAGGTGGAAATAGATAATAGATGTTACAGCAGTGGTTTCTCATCAATGGTTTAGATAATAAACATTATGGAAATTCAATAATCTTCCTGTTTCTGTACTGTACATATTGTTTTTGTTAATCATAGAACTATAAAATGGGAGTCAAATATATTTTATTCCCTAGAACATGAATGGCTCTTCGTGTCCAGTCATAGTTATCCAACTAGTTCCCATCTGTATTTAGAAATCCTATATTTATGGTATTATACAGTATCTGTTCTGTGATTCAGCAGACATATTAGCCAGTTATTCTACTGGTTGGATAATGCAGCAATCTTCTTGGGGTTGCTACTTGTGCCTATAGCTAGTTGCTCCATCCTATAAGTAGACATGACTAGGTCCTCCCATTTATGCTGTGTTTGGCAGTGTGGTGCCAGCCAATGTCTGGTAATAGCCTTTTTAGCAGCTATTAGCCATATTCGTATTTGTTTCCAATATAATTTTTCTTTGAGGGAGGGTGGGTATGCAGTATAAGGAAAAGAGCTAACTTAATCATTAGAATCCCCATATTAGGTAATAGTTCTTATAGTGCTTTTTCAATTGAATCCAAGAGAGGTTGAATGATACAGCATTCCCAGAATACATGAGTAAGAGTAGCAATCAAAGTACCACAGCCTCTCCAGCAGGCAATGTGCCACAGTGGGTCATATTTTCACATTATTTGCGGGGTTCTAAATAACCAGGTTATCATTTCCACCCAAATTCCTTCCACTGATAACTGAAGGTAAGTTTGTGTTGGTTCTACAATGCCATTTTCCATTCAATATCAGAGAATTTAATCCGATTTGAGATTCCCATCTCCATCTAATCTTGAGATGCTCATCTCCCTGACTACTGTGGGTAGCTTGATATGCTGCTGATTTAAAATGGGGGCTATTCTATTTCTAAAGTCTGCAGGAGAAAGTGTAGTAGAACTGGTATTGAGCTGCTGTCCTAGTTTAACCCCAATCTATAATTCATATAGTGTATAACCTGTACATATCTAAAAATGTCTGCTCTAGTCAGCTGGAATTCTTGCTGTAACTGAGCAAAGCTCTTGAAATCTCCTTGATGATAATACTGATAGTAATGTCTCAATCCCTGCCTGTGTCATCTAGAGAGCATTATTTAATAATCTAGGAGAGAAGAAATCATCTAATACCCTACCATTCCAGGAATCTAGTATCTTTCTTTAGGTATGGAGCATTCAATAAGCATTGTGCATAAGCCTATCAGTGGGCTGGTAAAGGAAGATTGTGAGTCAAGCTTTAATTCTTGAGTTGGTGAGGTAAGTAATAATTCTTGTAAATCTCCACCATTTGCTATAAATTCAAAGTCTTTCCAATGGGGGTGCAGCTGGGTCCAGCCATAACAGGATATGTTGTAACTGCAAAGCCTTATAGTAATCTGCCAAATTAGGGAGGGCTAGACTCCCATGGGATTTAAAAAGTTGTAAGGTTTTATATGCTGTCCTAGGTCTTTGTCCCTTCCAAATGTAGAAAGAGATTGCTTTATCTCATCTGTTAAAATCATCCGGCAGTGGTATTAAAGGGAGAGTTTGAAAAAGATATACGAAACGTGGCATAATATTCATTCTAACTGAGTCAATCCACTGTATTAGGAGGATAGGGAGATGGATCCATTTAATGTTTATGTGCTGTCAATCACCCCATGAATGTAATGAGGCACGAGGTGTAGTTGAGTGCCACATACCCACAGGGGGTAACAGAACATTAACGTAACCCCCTAGGAGTACCTTATTGCTATTAAAAAAATGGGTTTAAAAATGAATGTTGTACCTTTTGTTTAAATACTTCAGATTTTGCTTTACTGAGTTTTTTTTTACCCTATGTAGGTCTTCCGCACAGCTGTGGAATGTTGACAACATGCCACATATTCTTGTGGGTTCCATGCGCATGTTGCATGTTTTCTCGAGTTCTGTGTGAATGCAATTTTTGTGCAGAAAGATTTAGATAAAAAAGAACTACTGAAAGACAATGTATGGCCAGATTAAACTGTCCATGTCAGATCTAGTCAAATACTTCAGTTGAGATAGAGAAATGTGCCATGTACTAGTACTGTTTCACATGAGTTCACCTGATTATCATTGCCATGCTGACCAAGATGAAATCATTTCTTTTCCAACAAGCCTTTGGGGACTAAGTAGACATATGCAGTGTTATTGTTTTAGAATATAAGGCATATCATTATTTATTAGATTTTATATTTATATTTGTTTGATTTTAGATACATGACTGCATTACAATATGCTGTTTGTGATTTATGTTTTATAAAGGTGCCCTGAGCCTTCAGGAAGGGCACCTCAAATAAATAAAATCTAATACTACTGCTACAAGTTATTGAAAACATAGCAGTTGGCATTGCACTTTTTTAAAACATTATACTGATTGATTGGATTGTGTAAAAGCAACAAAGGCTATGTTTTTGTGCACACAATACTGCCTTGGCAACATTTGGTGACCAGACTGTTTTTTATTTATCAGTACCAAGTGGTCATGCTGTTATTGTTATGAACACCTGCTGTGTTGACCATTTGCAGGGTCACCACAGCAGTGTTGTTCTGGTGACCCTACAATTAGTTAGCAGGGCACATTTACATTCAAAATATCAGTGGGGAAACTGTGCACGGAATGATATGTGGCAGTGGCATTTGTTTTAAACATAGAGCTGCATGGAAAGGTAAATTGAGAGTATAGACGTCTCGTCATTTTCGAGGAGTGAGAGTTCATGGCAGGGAGCATGGGCAACCACACAGTTGTCAATTAAAAGTGAATCAGCATTATGTGGACGTACAGTGTCCAGCAGTCAATTTAAAACAATCAATTCCAGCTCAGCGTGATGTGAGAGAGACTAATGCCATATGGAGAATATAAAAATGGTGGCTCACAATTCTAAGAACAGAATTTTGGGAAGGTATGACCTTCTTTTGACAAATCACTACTCTTGTGATGAGACTGCACAGACATTAATTAAAGATTAATGTAAGGCTGTTGGAATCTTCCCAGCCAATCAGGATTCTCCATTTCAGATACCCTTTTTATAGTTTATGTTATTTATTTTTTTTAACTCTGTTTCTGTACTCCCTCACCTCCAGACTGTCTCCAGCGTGAGCTTCCAGTCAACAGCTTTCTCCAATCCTGCTTGAAGTGCGGCTCGCTCAATTCCATTTAATGCCATCCCCCATCACCTGCGTGGCTTGCCCATACTCCTCGGGTCTGTGTCCTCTGAGGAAGGACCACCACCTCCTACTGGTTCCCTATCTAGAGAATTGGAAGGGAAGCCTGAATGCAGGGGAGGGATCCAGATCGAGTGTCTTAGCGCCTGGCAGTGGAAGTGGGGCCATTGCTACTGGCCCGCCTTCGCCTACTGGAGGAGGGTTTCTACTTTTTCCCCCGACAAGGGCTGTGTAACGTCACCCAGCTCGCTAGTGTGCACATCCAAGACATGTCCAGAGGGCAACTGCCCAATGTTGAAACCCCACTTGCTGAGTCCCTCAGAAGGTAGTGCACCCAGCCACCACTGGGTGTTCCTCACTTGTGTGGGGCAATCCCTATCCCTCTACAGGAGAGGAGAGCAGTTCTGTGGATGCTCAATTCTCTCCTCCCCTGCTGACCCCCCACGGCCCAAGCTCACTCCCGAACCCAGGTTGCTGGTGTGGCACGAGGTGTGGCGTCCAGTGTCTCACTCCTCAGTGCCACCAGGCTGGCCCTATTTATTTTGATAACCAGGTAGGTGCACTGGTCCTGAAGCACCCTTTTCAGGCATGAACCGAGTACAGAAGCGTGCACATCATGCAAAACAGGTACAAACGCTGGACTGCTGAAGATGCACTTTCAGCTTGGCAGTGAATGCTTTAGAGGTAGGAACTGCTCTAATTGAGAAAGGGATGGTGTTCCAGTAAATTGCTGCTCTGTATCTGAAGGAGTTTTGACCCATACCCATGCACATGAAAGATATTCTTAATAAATTGTTTGTAGAGGAGCAGGAGAAGGGGTTATCCACAGACATGAATAGCTTGGAGAGACAACGGGGATCACTTCTGTGTAGAATTTTGTGCATGAAGTTAGCTAAGGTTAACTGGGCTCTGGTTTCAGATTATAACCATCCAAGTCATTCAAAGTTGGCACAGTGATGGGACCATGGGCCTTGGGGGGATGCAAATTTGGCAACTTTGTGAGTTAAGACCCTTCTTATTGCCCAGACCATAAGGGAGTGGCATCCTCTACAATGGAGCCATACTTAAACAGGGGAGCATGCAGCTTTGGGTGATTCTGATTTTTCTGTCAGGTGCCAGATACTTTAAAATGATAAAACAGACCCAGTTTTTAGTAAATGGTTCTTACAGTATTGGTCACGAGTGTCAAAAGTGAGGCAGTGATTGATGGTAACACTAAGGTATTTGAATTCATTGACTAGTTCCAATTGTGCTCCATCCAAAGTTGAGATATTGAGGTCTTAGTAGACTCTTCTAACTTTTCGGGCTGAGCTGAATAGCATGGTTTTTGTTTTGGTGATATTTAGGACCAATTTTTCATTAGCAAAAAACTGTTGGATGGAATGGAAATTGTGTCCGAGGGCTTTGCAGATAGAGCTGTTTTCTTTCCCATACACAAAGATGACTGCATCATCTGCATAGAGCAGAGTCATGGCAGCATTGCACCTCTTATGTAGGCTATTTATGAAAATAGTGAGAACGAGACAGTCTAGGAGGATCCTGAGGAACCCCACTGAAGTCTTTGTGTGGTACATAGCTCAGTGCTTTGTGGTACATAGAGCCGAATGAGATATGGTTGGTGCTTAGGTACATCTGAACTGGTTAGGTACATAGTTCAGTGTTTGTAGCACGTGGTAACTGGATGTCATGGTTGGTGCTTAGATACATTTTGGCTGAATGAAACATGGTTGATGATAAAGTCTTAATCTTTGCCTGTCTCTATATCCCACCTTCTTGCAGTATGCTAGGTATGTGTAGGTTGAAGGCCAAGCACGAGGTGAGATAAGAGTGCTGGAGAAGAGGAAGAGGCGGGGGAAGGTGGGCAATTGTGACTCGCTCTAAGCAGAAGGGTGTGTGAGAAGGAAGTTTAAGTAGAGAATGGGGGAGGAGCTATATCCCTCCACCCCACAGAACTTCAGGCTGCAGCCTTACAATTCTCTGTGTGGTACATAGCTCAGTGCTTTGTGGAACATAGAGCTGAATGAGAAATGGTTGGTGCTTAGGTACATCTGAACTGGTTAGGTACATAGTTCAGTGTTTGTAGCATGTGGTAACTGGATGTCATGGTTGGTGCTTAGATACATTTGGGCTGAATGAAACATGGTTGATGACAAACTCTTAATCTTGGCCATTTTCTATATCCCACCTTCTTGCAGTATGCTAGGTATGTGTAGGTTAGAAGGCCCAGCAAGAGGTGAAATAAGAGTTCTGGAGAAGAGGAGGAGGCAGGGAGGAAGGTGGGCAGTTGTGACTGCCCTAAGCAGAAGGGTGTATGAGAACAAAGTTTAAGTAGAGAATGGTGAGAGCTATGCCCCTCCACAGAACTTCAGGCTGCAGCCTTCCAATTCTCTGTGTGGTGCATAGCTCAGTGCTTTGTGGTACATAGAGCTGAATGAGATATGGTTGGTGCTTAGGTACATTTGAACTGGTTAGGTACATAGTTCAGTATTTGTAGCATGTGGTAACTGGATGTCATGGTTGGTGTTTAGATACATTTGAGCTAAATGAAACATGGTTTATAATAAAGTCTTAATCTTTGACCTTTCTCTATATCCCACCTTTCTGCAGGATGCTAGGTATGTGTAGGTTAGAAGGCCCAAAAAGATATTAAGTACTCTGTGATTACCTCCTCAGCTCCGGAAAGTGTGGCTAGTAGCATACAAGAGAGGAGAACCCCCTTTAGTGGGAAACCTCCAAGGACCCATGGCTACTGATCTGCCCATCCTCTGGGCATATTAAAGGAGAATAACCCTAGTTAGTCAAGTACTAAGTCAGTTCTCAGAGTACGATCCAGATATTGGTAGCAGAGGAATATCTTGATTCGATGGCGAGCAGAAGAATCCTGGAAAACTAGGTACTGGAGGAAGGACTCCAACATGGAGATATTGCATAAGCACTTGATTAATCCAAGTCCTTAGTATCTGTAGGGAGATGAATTGAGAAGCAAAGTTCCAGCTGAGAGAGGAGACCCCATGGGTCTGCCAAGGTGACAATGGAATGCGATTGAGCAAGCAGCCAGTCCCCATGAGGGGCGCAAAGGAAACTCTCCAGGCCCCCTGTGGGGTTACAGAACACGATGAGCAGGTAGCCAGGCCCCCTTGTGGGGGTGAAGCACTAATAGCTGAGCAAGTGGCCAGGCCCTCTTGTGGGGTGAAGCAGAAATGCATGAGCAGGCAGCCAGGCCCCCATGCAGGGTGAAGCTAAATAACTTCCAGGCCCCCTTTGTGGGGTGTAGTAGGAATACGATGAGCAGGTAGGCAGGCCCCCATGTGGGGTGAAGTAAAACTGGACTGAGCAAGCAGCCAGGCCCTCCTTGTGGGGTGAAGCCAGAATGGGTTGAGCAGGTGGTCAGGCCTCCTTACAGGGCAAAGCAGAAATGGTGAGCAGGCAGCCAGGCCCTCATGTGGGCAAGCTAAAGAACTTCCAGGCCCCCTGTGGGGTGTAGCAGGAACACGATGAGCAGGTAGCCAGGCCCCCATGAGAAGTAAAACAGGATTGGGTTGAGCAAGCAGCCAGGGCCCCTTGTGGGGCTAAGCAGGAATTTGTGAGCAGTCAGCCAGGCCCAATGCAGGGCTTAAGCTAAAGAAACTCCAGGCCCCTTGCAGGGTGAAGCAGGTATATGATGAGCAGGTAGCCAGGCCCCTTTGTGGGGTAGGGTGAAGCAGGAAATGGTGGAGCAGGCAGCCAAGCAGAATGCAGGAGCAACTCTGATCTAAGGTTAAGTTCTCTCCCAATGGTACTGGTGTTAAGTGGTGAAATATTTGAAAACCGCTTTATCTTCAGGCATCCCAATGTTACTATCCAGCGCACTCTAGTTCCCTGACTCCTGGATGCCAGACTCTCCCTTGAATGAAATTGGGAGAAGCTGTTCAATCCATGGAGTGATGCTGCCATCTAGCGGTTCTACTGTAGGGTGGCAGGATGTGCATCTAACAGAATGTGACTGTTAGTGAAAGGTTATGAGCCTAGCTTATGCTGCAATGTAAATCAGTACAACAGCTGAAAGTCCATGGATGAAGCGCTGACCTGCGGTTGATTGTGCTTTGTTGTGCCAAAATCATTGCTGTTGTGATCTGTAGGTTGTTGGAATGTGGGAAGGACAAAGTACTGTAGACTGGAAGCGAAGCCAGAGAAAGAGTGCCCAAAAGAAAGGAATGTGTCCCCACGCCAGAACCAGGGAGGAGCCTCATGAAACAAAACTGCACAGCAGCGGAGCAGGGGAGGCAGCACTGGTGGGACAGATGGGCATGGAGGAGTCCAGGGCAGGAAGGATGAGCAGGAGAGCAGCACCAGGAGGCGGGAACACTGGCCCAGGAAGGCACAGGAAATGGAGCCAGATCCCGGCGGTGAGAGAGAACTGAGCAGAGGCTGGCAGGCAGAAAGACAAGGACAAGAATCAGCAAGGAGGTACCGGGCAACACTGGGATGAGAAAAGGGGAGAAGAACAAGAGGGAGGGAGACAACAGTATACAGAGGGGAGACAGCAGAAATGGAGGCAGGGAAAGAGGGGGAAGAAAAAATGAGCCACACCAGCCCCACATCACAGGAACCCCCAGTGAGTGTGACTCGCTCTAAGTAGAAGGGCATGTGAGTAGGAAGTTTAAGTAGAGAATGGGGGAGTAGCTATTTCCCCCCACAGAACTTCAGGCTGCAGCCTTCCAAAGAGAACTCAACCTGGACAAGACATTGCCAGTTTTGATAAACTGTGACTTATTTTGCGCATACCTGGAAAACAACAGAGTAGAACATACTTCATCACTTGTGGAGTGTCTGTATTTCTTGAGGTTGCAGAAGTGATTGTTAAACAAATCAGTAACAGATTTGAGACTGGTGTGCTTGAGACCATTTACTCTGAGGGACAGAGAGGATGTGGTAGTTCTGGGGATGAGCAAAGAGTTAATGCAGTTTCAAAATTTGGGGGCCACTATTGGTTGTCTGTTGTGCTTTCAGATATGCACGGTTGGCTATACAGTATTAAAGAGCAGGTTCCTATTATCTGTATTGCTGCCTACCATAGCCTGGTCGATAACTGACCTGCTCAGTAGTAATGTCCTGAAGTGTGGCATAAAAGTCCATTGCTGTTAAAAAGTAATTCCACTCATAAATTCTAATTTCAGCATGCCAGCAAAAAAACACCGACTTCCGGTCTTAATACCATGCCCCCATATACAGCCTTGTTTTGTGTCCTGAAAGCGAAGGCTGCGTGCGCACACCTGTGTGAGTGCTATGGGTGGTGATCGCTACTTTATTTTTTGCCCTTTACAGTTGGGTTTTAGTAGCAATGCGGCCGATTCAACTAATGGGGATGGGTCTTTTAACATACTAAAAATCAGTGAAATATAAGCAAATTGACTCTAACCCATAGTGCTCAATAGATACACTACTCCTGATCTTCATTTTGAGATTATCATAAAACAGGGAACTCGCATTATTTAGCGTTGAACATGACAAAATACAATATCACCCCAATATCACCCACCTGCCCCAGGTCCATGATTTCCTTTATGCCAGGGATTCTGACATCACTTCCCCAAAGGGCACAAGGGCATGCACCTGTCATAGCAGAAGCAGATATCCAGGAAAGGAACAGCAGTGAGTGAAGGGTGACTGCTTTCTCAGTGGATGGGAAGTAACTGCAAAACAAGGAGCTTTCATTGTTACTTCTTTGCATTGCTATTTGCATTGTGGAAAGGAGAAGAAGGAGTTTGAAGAAAGTAGTGCAATAGTTACTTAAGTCTCTTTTTGGGTGTTGACAGGAAGGATAGGAATGTAAAAAGCAGTTCTCAATCTATCTAGATGTGTATGACAATGGGGGTAAGGGAAATTAAGAAAAGGAGAAGAATGATTTGCACTGATAGAGGTGTGAGAGGGGAGACATGGGGGAGTGTTTGGTATCCTTCATCTGGAAGGGTGGGGGGTCACTGGTGGGCAACAAGAGCAATAGGTAGGGTGGTTGGCTGCAACAACTGCAGGTCACCAGTCTTTCTAAAAATTGCCAGGGGTGGGGGATGTTTAGTGTGCTACCACAGAGAAACTTAGAAAAGAGATTAAGGGTCAGCAGGAGGAATGCTGAGACAGGCAAGGCAGACTGAGGCAGGTTTCACCCAGTACTGGAGGAAGGGAGGAGGGAGATGAAGGAGAACTTGAGCCAACAGTGGTGAGGAGAGGGTTAGATGAAGGAAGTGGAGACAAAGGGCCCAGGCCAGGAAGAACGATTGTTGGGGAAACCAGGTCAGAGACAAATGACAAATGGAAATAGGAGACAGGGACTTGTGAGGGAGAAGAGGCAACAGTCATGGAGTGGAAGGAGGAACAGGTTACTAAAGAGAGAGGAGAGAGAAGGGCATTTGTGAAGGGTCTTCAGAAAATAGTTTTGCACTGCTAGAGAGGAAGAAGGATGAGGGAGGTATGCAATTGGAGGAGTAATTGATAAATGCCTGACCAAACTGGAATGGGGGAAAGTTCTGCTGGGAGAATTGCAACAGGGGCAAAAGGGGGAAATAATATGCAGGAGGAAGGAGAGGACCTGGGAATGAGACATGGAGATAAATGGAATCAAGCAGGGAGTAAGAGGGGTGGAATCTTAGTGCTAGGGGACTTAATACTTAGAGGAGTCAAGTGAGGTAGCAAGGGGGAGAGGCATAGTCGCATTTGGGTGGAGGCCATGCCAGGAATGACAGCGGAAAGGGTGGGACAGTCTGTTCTGATATATGCTAGAAGGGGTAGGGACAAGCCTCATTTAATTATACATCTTTGGACAAATGACCTGGCTGACAAGACAGTAGATATAGTTCAGAGGAGGTTTGAAGAACTAGGACAATTATGTGAGAGGGCAGGGAGATCAGTAACATTTTCAGAGATACTTCCAGTGCCCAAGGCAAGCACAACAAGAAAGCTGAGAATAGAGGAATTTAACGGATGGCTAAGAACCTGGTGTCATGCTAAAGGGTATGGGCTGTTGGGAGCAGGGGAGTAGAAGGGGGGACAGGAGGGACAACTGTCCTGGGCCCAGTGGCTCGGGGGGCCCAAAGGGGGGCCCATAGAGGGACCTGTAATAGGGGATGTGAGGCTAAGGGGGACCCAGTCCTAAAGATGTGTCCCGGGCCCAGGAATTTCTACTGGCACCCCTGGTTGGGAGGGTGGGGAGGGACCTGGGAGGACAGTAGTCTCTATGCCAAGGACAGACTACACTTGAGTGAGGAGGGAAAGAAAGTGCTGAAACAGAGGATGGAGAAGTACATAAAGGAAGTTGGGAATTTAAACTAGAGAGGGGGCAAGTGCGAAGAGACATGCAGAGACCACAGGTTGGGAAACCATATGAGCTTACTCCCCAGAACAGTGACAAAGGACAAATGGCAAGTACTATTGGTGAGGCTAGTAAAAAGAGGGAGGATGGGAGGGGGAGGAAAGGGTGGACAGTGGTTACCCTTAATGCTAGGAGCCTTGGGAGGAAAACTGCAGAGTTACATGTGGTCATTGCAGAGGGAGAAATGGACATTGCAGCCATCACAGAAACATGGACCACCCAATACAATGACTGGGACCTGTCTGTGCCAGGGTACAGGTTATTCCATAGGGACAGGGTGCTCGGGAAAGGAGGGGGGTGGCACTATATGTGAAGGAAGACTGAAGTGCGAGGGAGGAAGGGGAGGAGGGTAGTATGGAGTCACTTTGGATGCAAATCCAGGATTCCAAGAATAGGATTCTCAGAATGGGAGTGGTGTACAGGCCATCCTCTCAGACGGAGGAGTTAGACAGGGAACTAGTGGTACAGATCAGGACGACCTGCGAGAAGTGTAGTGTGGTGATTGTGGGGGACTTCAACATGCCAGGAGTGGACTGGAGTACCCCAACAACCAGTAATAGAAGGGAGCAGGTACTGCTGGATGCCTTCAAGGACAGCTTCCTGCAGCAAATGGTCAGTAAACCAACCAGGTTAGGGAACACCCTTGACCTTGTGCTGGCAAATGGGAGTTTGTGAGAGAACTTATGGTGGAAGAACCGCTGTCAGGGAGAACCCACCACTCAGTATGGCTCACGTTGGATATGGCCAAGGAATGAGTGGAATCTGGCATGAGTGCTGGACTTCAGGAGGGCTGACTTTGGGAGGATGGGGGAAGTGATTAAAGGGTACCTTGCCAGAATTCAACCTAGTATGGGCACTAACCAGAAGTGGGAGCTCATAAAGCTGGGGATAGTGGAGGCAACCAACACCTGCTACAAGGCCAGAGCAAGAAGGCTAGGGCTAAGAAACTGAGGTGGTTGAGCAAGGAGGTCATGGAAAGGTAAGGAGGAAAAGAGCTGCCTTTAGGAGGTACAAGAAAACAGGGAGGGGGGAGGACAGAGAGGAGTACCTGACAAAATCGAAGGAGGTAACACGGGCAGTAAGGGGAGCCAAGGTATCTACTGAGCTCAGGCTGGCACAAGGCATTAAGATGGGGAGAAGGACTTCTTTAGGTACATCAGGGAGAAAAAGAGCTGTAAGGACCACATAGTAAGGATTAGGAAGGAGGGGATTGGGTGGAAGCAGGGTGTGATAAGGCAGAAGCACTAAATGATTATCTGCTCAGTATTTACTAAGGAGAAGAGGGGGTGATACCCAAGGAGAGGAATGGCAGAAAAGGGGAGGGGTGACAGATAGGAATCATGGAGGGCAGAGTTCAGGAGGGTTTGAAAGCACTGAGGGTGGACAAGACACCAGGACCAGATGGCATCCACCCAGGGTACTGAAGGAGCTGGCAGAGGTCCTTGTGGGACCTTGCAGATCTATTTAATGCCTCACTACACCTCAGGGTGTGTACCTCAGGATTCGAAGATGGCTTCAGGTGGTGCCCCTCCACAAGAGTGGCCCCAAGGATGAACCGGGGAACTACAGACCGGTGAGCCTCATGTCCATCGTGGTTAAGCTGATGGAAACTATCCTGAAGGAGAGGCTGGTGGCCCTCCTAGAGGCCAAAGGACTACAGAACAGCAGACAGCATGGCTTCATATGTGGCAGATCAAGCCAAACCAACCTGGTGGAGTTCTATGACTGGGTAACTAGGCAACTGGACAGGGGCCATGCAGTGGATGTCCTGTATCTGGACTTCAGTAAGGCATTTGACTCAGTGCCGCATGGGAGGCTGGGAAGTAAGTTAGAAGGCACAGGGGTGGGTACAAAGCTGGTGAGATGGGTAGGGAACTGGCTTGGGAAGGCAACAGAGGGTGGTGGTGGGTGGGAGCTCTCACACCAAGGGTAGTGACAAGCGGTGTCCCACAGGGCCCAGTGTTGGATCAGTGTTGTTTGGGATATTCATTGCAGACATATCATTGGACATCAAGAGCAGGATCAGTCTGTTTGCTGATGATACTAAGATTGGAGTGGTGGTGGACAACCTAGGAGGATGGCAGGGGTGCAGGATGATCTGGCAAAGCTTGAAACCAGGTCAGACACCTGACAACTGGGTTTAATGCCAAACAGTGCAAGGTGCTGCATTTTGGGGTGAAGAACCCAAGGAGGAGTTGCCAGCTGGGGGAGTGCAGCAGCCCAGACAGAGGAGGAGGAGAAGGATGTGGAGGTGCTCATTACAAGCTCAATGAACAACTCAGCACAATGTGGGAAGGCAGCTGCAAAGGCCAACAAAATGCTGGGTTGCATCGCAGAGAGGTATATCCCTCGAGGGAGGAGGTGATTCTGCCACTGTATAGGTCATTAGTTAGACGCACCTGGAGTACTGCATGCAGTACTGGTGCCCGGATCTGAGGAGGAACATTAAGTTACTGGAGGGTGGCAGGGTGACAAAGATGATCAAGGGGCTGGGGGACTTATCATATGAGAGGAGGCTGAGGGAGTTGAACATGTACTCGCTGGAGGAGAGGAGGGACGGGGGGGTATGATTGAAACCTTTAAGTACATGAAAGGAATAAACAAGACAGGTACAGAGGGGCTGTTCAAAGTAAGGGAGGGGAGGGACACTAGAGGCCATGATATGAGACTGGAGGGAGAAAGGTTCAGGAGGGAGATAAGGAGACACTTTTTTACAGAGAGGGTGGTAGCTGGGTGGAATGCGTTACCTACAGAAGTGGTATCCAGTAGAACAGTGGACTGCTTCAAAAGGGGATGGGACAGGACAAGGGAGAGGGTCAATGCAGGGGAAGGGTGGAAAGAAGGGGCAGCTGCAGAATAAGGGCTGCTAGCTGCACATTCGAGCAGACTTGATAGACCTCTAGACCTTTATCTGCTGGCAAATTTCGTATGTTCGTATGTGGTAAGAAAATGGCAAACTTTCTCCTAACTGATTTTCATCACACCTGCTAATGACGAGCTGCTGGACTAATCTACGTTGAATTAGATGTCGATTCAATGTCAGGGTGCAGAATCCCACCTGTGTATAATTTGGATTTTATGTTTTTATTTATTTATTTTTATTTATTTATTTATTTATTAAGACTTCAGATAACACCTTTGAGCCGATGGCTCTTTTACAAAGGTTCCACGTCAAGTACTGAGGACATGAAGAAAAAGCAATAATGCAAATACATAACATACAGTATAATATACAAAGAGGCAGCCATAGGCGTTGTCAAGGATTACAAATGACTGAATGATGTACTGTAGTGGAACAGTACACACAACATTGTACAATGTATGCCTGGGAAATGCCAATAGATGATTAGAGCAAGAGCAGGTGTTACAGGTACAGAAGACATCTTTGGATTCTAGGTAAAAGGGGGTAGTAGAAGCAGCTTGAGACTTTGTCAAGGAGGAGAAGGGAGGGAGTAGTAGGGTATGAGGGATAGGGTGGGGAATGAAGATTAATCAGGATAGAGAGAGAGGAGGGAGGGAGGGAAAGGGAGGTTAGAGAGGAGATAGGGCAGATGAGGAAGTGATGATGAGTGGCTAGGTGAGGTAAGGGGTGCTGGGAGTAAAAAGAGAGTTTGGGGAGTGGCATTAGAGTAAGAAAACAGATGGAGAGAATAGAAAGGACAGGGAGGCTGTAGAATCTAGGAGAAATCAGGCAGGGTTTAAGGGTGGCTATATGTGCACCAGGGGTGTGGGGGAAGGAGGCAGGTGAGGAAGAACTGAGAGAGCAGGGAGAGAGCAGGCATGAGACAGTTAAGGATGCAATGACAAGAGGCATGAGCCACTAGGTGCTGATGTAATTTTCAAGTGCCAAGCGTGGCAATGTTAGTGACTTCCAACAGAAGAGAATTGGAACCAGTTTGAGGCTCTAACATTAAAGGAGTACTGACCTTGAGTGGTCCAGCAGCGATGAACAAAGAATGTTTGACAGTCCGAACTTCTAGTTATGTGGGGACGCAGTGAGGCTTGAGTATCTGCTGAACTCCTGAAGGCAAGCTACCAAGCGAGGACTTTTTGTGGATCTATGATGATGGTTTGACAACTATTTAGTCGACCGGCATCACAGCAACATGCTCCATGTTGACTGCGATTTGTAGTTGGCAGGGAGCCGCGCACTTCGGACAGTGTTTTTTCTTCAGGGGGCTTTGTCCCCTGAACCCCCCACACACCCCATACTATTAGATTCCAACTCCAAGTCAGAGCTGGTTCAGGGAGGGGGTGCAGGACAGGGGAAAGTGTTGCCGGATCCTGATTGGACTTCCACAGCAACATGCCGATGTTGTCAGCATCAGGTATGTTGCTGTAGAAGTGTCGCTGTGTGGGGAGGCATACCCTTTTTTGCTATGATGCAGGTATGGCATTTTACTCTGCCAAGTAGCTGAAGCCAGTTAGCCTGTTTGTAAATATCACAGGTGTAAGAGAGGCAGGGGCAGAGGTGAGGAGTCTGCAGCCCTTGTTTAGTGCTATGTCTAAGTGTCGCAGTGTGGTGTCAGTGGCCAATCCATAGATCACAATCCCATAATCTGTTATTGAGATTACTGATCTCTGAATTGCAAGATTTAGGGCATTAGACATCAGACAGTTCTTATGCTTGTATAACAGGCCAGTACAGGTGTTCATAGGCTTTGCAATGTTGTCAATATGTTTGGGTATATGATAAAGTTCAGTCAAGGGTCACTCCCAGATATTTAAACAGGTTCACCTGCTCCAACATAATGCCAGAGCTGTTGTTGGTTATTAGTTGTTGGTCTTATGCTTGTTGTGGGTTCCATGGAACATCATTGTTTTAGTTTTTTTGTAGTTTATGACAAGTTTATGCAATCTAAACCAAGCCTCAATATCCACAAAGCTTTTCTGTAGCTGAAACTGTAGGAGGGAAGGATCTGAGTGGCATGTGTAGATTACTGCATTGTCTGCATACAGGAGTATCTTATCTTGGCAGGAGGTGGGGACCTTGTTCAAGAAGATGCTAAATAGTAAGGGACCCAGGACTGATCCTTGAGGAACTCCTGAATGGACTGGAAGGGTAGTTGACAGTACTTCACGAATCCTAACCTGTTGGGTGCTATCACTAAGGTAGCTTTGAAACCAGAGGGTGGTGTGCTTTGAGAGCTCTAAGAGAGATAGCTGATAGATCAGCAAGGAGTGGTTGATGATGTCGAACACCTTGGTCAGATCAATATATGTGGCACCGACAAGTTTGCCAAGATCTAGGGCATGGTGGACGTAGTTGGTTAATTTGAGGAGAGCAGTGGTTGTGCTATGCCCCATTCAAAAACAGTGCTGCCGGGCGCTTGTGGAGCACTCAACGGACGTGCTTTGCTTGAGCTCTGTACATGACAATATTTTATAATTAATATCCTTACTTTATTGGACTGAAAGCTAACTTTTTTGGGACTGATTTCATTCCTGAAGACTTCTAGCTAAAAATGAGCCCAAAAAGGCAGCTGTATCATAAGTCGTCAGGGCTCGATTCGTACTTTGGTGGCCAAGGGAACAGTGCTTCAACTAATTCTGGAGGCCCCTCTTCAGCACCGTCACCTGAACTTTCACAACTTCTCCCGCTCCTACCAAAATTGCAGAAGACTGGCAATGAGACAAACAACTGCCTGGCTGTCATGGAGAAAAAATGTGCCTACCGCGACCAGAAGATTGCAGAAAACTCCACCGCGATTTCTGATTTAACTTCCACATCAGAGCGGCAGTCTGAAATTAACACAGGCCTGATTTGGGATGTCAGCTTTCTCCATTCTAAAGTGGAGACATTGGAGAATGGCCTTAGTTGGGGACATTGCAGTTTTTTTTCTCCAAGTATTCAACAAGTTGGTCAGCAACTATCTGTTCCAAAGCTTTGGTGGGGGGATGGAGTTAGGCCTGTAGTTGTTGAGTACAGTCTTGTCATCATTTTTGTGAATTGGGGTCACCACTGCTGAGTTCCATTTTAGGGAGAATTGGGAAAGTATGAGGGAGCGATTGAGAATTTTGGTTAGGGAGGATAGGACTTCATCAATAGTGAGGGCAAGAAGTTTCAGATCAAAAGAATCTCTACTATGTCTGGACCTCCCAAGAACTTTCGGGTAAATGGATTTTGGCTAGGCTTTAAAATAGAATGGTGGTTTGCCCTTGTGCCAATCCCGTTTTATCTGAAATTCCAGGGTTGGAGGTGGAAACAAAAAAGTCAGGGGGGAAACACGCAACTAAGGTCCATGAAGGCCTTGTTAAAAGTGTTTGTTATGGTTACATGATCAAAGGTAATGGAGCCATCAACGTTGACCATTGTGGGGGTTACTTTGGGGTCTTTCCCTGTAACTTCCATAAGATTGTTCCAGAACTTCCTCCCATCTTTCCAGGTGCAGGCAAGGGTGTTCCTGAAGTAGTTAGCTTTCTTGGAGTGGATGGTTCTGGTGCAAGTTCCTAGCTGTTTTGTATGCCGCTTTGAGTGCCTGTGGCCTTAGCTCGATATCAGAGATGGTCTTGGGATTTCAATTGTTCAAGGAGGTCCAGAGTACTCCATGGGTTAATGACACCCTTACCCACGCGTTTCTTGAAGGGGGCATGGACATTGCAGCCTGAGTTGAAGCTAGAAATGAAAAACTCATGAGCAGTGTCCATGTCAGGGGCAGTGTCAATTGGTGACCAGTTGTGTTCACAGAGAAGTGTTTTAAGGGGCCCCAGATGTCCAGGAGCTAGCACTCTGCAGTTAATAATTTTTGAAGGGGTATGGTGAACTTATTTTGCCAGATGCATAAGACTGGCAAATGGTCACTTAAGGAGTCTGAGAGACCTTCAGTTTTTGTGATGTGCTCTGGTCGATTGGTAAGCACCCAGTCAAATAGTGTACAGGTTCCCATTCTGTAGTTCATCCTGTTGGGTGACTGGAACATTTGCAAGACGTTAATGTCCGACAGGGCATCCTTGTAGCTGTTCTCACTGGGTGTCAGCCAGTTTACATTGAAGTCCCCTAGCATGATGACTTCCATGTTCTGATCTAGGATGTTGATACAGTCAAGGAGGGAGTGAAGGCCCAGATTAGTCAGCTTTGGTGGTATATAGACTGAGGCAACAGTCAGGACCTTATTGTGCGCTCCAACTAATAAGTTGGCGGCAAGGACCTGGATGTCATTCCCAGAGTTGGGCATGGTCAGAATATGACCTGAGAAGGACTCTTTCAGGTAAAGAGCACAGCCTCCTCCTTTCTTGGATAGCCTGTCCTGCCTAAAGACGATGTATCCAGGTATTGCAATTGCAGAGTCAGGGATCTTAGGGGACAGCAACGTCTCATGCACTGACAGGATGTCTGGGTTATTCTGAGCAACCTAGGCAGTGAGTGCATCAAGTTTTGAGAAGGCTGCAGATGTTTATGCTTGCTAGAGAGATGGTACTCATGGTGGCCTTGGACCCAAACTGGAGAGGGCCAGGGTTAGGGTGAATGTTGCCTAAGATAAGTAACAACAGCAGTATTTGACATTTTAAACAAGCCTTGAGGTATTTGCTATGGAATAGTAAGGCCCTTTTTTTAGGTGGTTCATTAACAACTGTTTGTTGTGTAGAGCAGAGACCAGTTAAATAGAGCGAGTAGCTGAGGATCATAGGAGCATTCTCCGTGGAATGGAGAACCAGCCAACAGTGAAAAAGTCCTGGAGGGAGTTGGCTAGTGTGATACAGGTAATTGTAATTTGTATAAGTCCTGTAGACTGACAGGGGATATTCGTTAATGCAGCCAGTGGCCAGGAGGGGTAGGGGTTCACCAGCTGTGCCAGTAAGAGTAATTAGGAAGAATAAGGTATATATAGCATGAGACAAACTGATATCATGTTGAACCTTAAGTGTGGTGCCAGATTAGGAGAACATAGAATCACTGTGGTATTCCACAGGGGGGATGCCTAAGAAAGTAGACAGTGGGAGTGATGATGGGGAAGGAGGGAGGATTTAGGTGTATTTAATAGATGTTGAGGCCGGTTGGTGGGAGCAACAAAAAATCAGGTTTGAAATATATGTAGAGAATGAGCAGTCAGAGCAAATTACAATGAGTAGGTAGAAGTGAGTCTGCAGGAAGCCAATAACTAGAGAGACAGACTTAATTGGCCAGTAGTTAGCTGAAACCAGCAGGCTGTAGCAAATGGAATTGCTGGGCTTCAATTCTCTCACTGTACCTTTGGAGCTGAAGGAGTTAGGCAGGCAGGTTCCTCCGAGTGGTTGGCTGAAGATGCACTGAGCCACAGGAGGGGAGCGCTGCTCACCCTATTGGGGCAAGACCCGAAAGGAGTTAGAGGAGAAACACTGTTTGTGATAAAGTACGTGGCCTCAGGGATGGCCCTTGCAGGTAGCACCCATGTAGAGTGCTGATTATTGAGTGCTGCACTTTTGAGCGACTCAATAGCGCTCACCTAGCGAGCAGTGCTGCAGTACATTGCTATATCCTACGAGCTTGGTACAGCAAGAAGCTTATACTGTCTACTGCAGGATGCCAGATGCTTTCTGGGCCAAGTCCACTGAGCTGCTTGATATAGCGTGAGTGGTGTACACCACTGCTTGCAATGCAAACAGACCTAGGTTCTGGTCCTGCTAAAGGCAGAAATATTTTTGCTTTTGAATCCAGTAACTTGCCTCGTGGTCCACAGCCCCTCGGAGTTCATTATTTAAGTTTGGGAGATCGGGGCGCAACCGGCATAAAATAAATATTTCTGTGTGGCTCAGTTAAGTATTGTAGTGACCGTGCGCTACTTACAACAGTTGGTACAATATCCATCACCCTTTTGACTATGGTCAAGAATATGCTAAGCTCTATGGACAGCAGGTCTTTCAGACTCCCTTTATCACAGAGAAACCACTTGCAAATCGGTGGGTGGGTAAAGCAGACAAAGAGAGGAAAAGGGTAAAGTGGGGAGCAATTGGGGGTATTTTAACAATAACAAGAGGGTGGGGAAGCTGGACTTAGGCACCAGGGTGGTAAGGACAGACAGAGAGGCACAGTGGTGGAAAGAAAGAAGAGTAGACAATTTGGACTGAGGGTGAGAAAACAGGGGGTGGGTGGACTTGGGCGAAATTAGAAGGAGTTGCAAGAGCAGGGATAGGTAACAGTGAGTTTGACCAGGCACAATCCATATCACAACAGTTTAAAAATGCTCATATTTAACAGTCACACTAGTCTCACATGAGCAGCATTGGGTAACACAGAAAGTTTCAATGAACACAATATAAACAGTTTAAGAATGTTATTACTTTAACAGATGCACTGGTACCACAAGAGCAGATATGTGTAGCACAGTGAGTTTAAACAGGCACAGTTCTAATAAAACAATTAAAATAAATATGCAGGATTTAGCAATCAGTCTAGAGTATCACAGTAAGAACACGAAGCAAAATCTCAGGTTTAAAACAGATGTAGAGAACGAGTGGGCAAAGCAAATTACAATGAATAGGTAGGAGTGGGTCTGCAGGAAACCACTAACTAGAGATAGACAGACTTAATTGGACAATAGTTAGTTAAAGCCAGCAAGCTACAGGCAAATGGAATTGCTGGGCATTACTTCTCTCACCGTACTTTTCGAGCTAAAGGAGTCAGGCGGATGGGTTTCTCACAGTGGCCAGCTGGAGGTGCACTGAGCCTTGATGCAGAAGGGGCTGCTCGCCCTATCAGGGGTGAGACCTTTGGAGCCGAAGGAGTCAGGTGGGCAGATTCCTCAGAGCAGCTGGCTGGAGGTACACCAAGCTGCAGATGCAGGAGGGAGCACTGCTCACCATACCAGGGGTGATACCTATGGAGCCAAAGGAGTCAGGTGGGTGGGTTCCTCAAAGCCGCCCGATGGAAGTGCACCAAGCCACAGACGCAGGAAGGAAGTGCTGCTTGCCCAATCAGAGGCAAGACCTTTGGAGCTGAAGGAGTCAGGTGGGGGGGCTCCTCAGAGCAGAAGGCTGGAGTTGAACTGAGCTCTGGATGCAGGAGGGAAGAACTGCTCGACCTATCAGGGGTGAGACCTTTGGAGCCGAAAGAGTCAGATGGGTGGGTTCATCAGAGCAGCCAGTTGGACGTGCAACGAGCCATGGATACAGCAGGGGAGCGCTGCTCACCCTATCAGGGTCGAGACCTTTGGAACCAACGGAGTCAGGTGGGTGGGTTCCTCTGAGCGGCTGGCCGGAGGTGCACCATACACAGATGCAAGAGAGGAGCATTGCTCGCGCCGAAGGAGTCAGGTGGGCAGGTTCCTCAGAGCAGCCAGCTGTAGGTGCACAGAGTCGCGGATGCAGGAAGGGAGTGCTGCTCACTTTATCAGGGGTGAGACCTTTGGAGCCAAAGGAGTCAGGCAGGTTGGTTACTCAGAGCGGCTGGCTGGAGGTGCACTGAGCCACGGATGCAGTGGCGGAGTCCTGCTCACCCTATCAGGGGTGAGGCCTTTGGAGCTGAAGGAGTCAGGTGGGTGGGTTCCTCAGAGTGGCCAGCTGGAGGTGCACTGAGCTGCAGATGCAGTAGGGGAGCGCTGCTTACCCCATCAGGGGCAACACCTTTGGAGATGAAGGAGTAGGCAGGTGGGTTCCTTAGAGCAGCCAGCTGGAGGTGCGTCGAGCTGCAGACGCAGGAGGGGAGCGCTGCTTGTCCTATCAGGGGTGAGACCCTTGGAGTTGAAAGAGTCAGGCAGGCGGGTTCCTTAGTGCGGCCAGCTGGAGGTGCACCAAGGTGCAGACACAGGAGGGTAGTCCTGCCTGCGCTATCAGGGGCAAGACCTTTGAAGCTGAAGAAGTCAGGAAGGTGGGTTCCTTAGAGTGGGCAGCTGGAGGTGCATCGAGCTGTGGATGCAGGAGGGGAGTGCTGCTCATCCAATCAGCGGCGAGACCTTTGTAGTCAAAGGAATCAGGTGGGCGGGTTCCTCAGAGCAGCCGGCTGTAGGTGCACTGAGCCGCGGATGCAGGAGAGGAGCCCTGCTCACCCTATTAGGGATGAGACCTTTGCAGATGAAGGAGTCAAGCGAGTGGGTTTCTCAGAGCAGCTGACTGAAGGTGCACTGAGCTGCAGACTCAGGAGGGGAGCGCTGCTTGCCCTATCAGAGTGAAACCTTTGGAGCTGAAAAAGTCAGGCAGGTGGCTTCCTCAGTGCGAATGACTGGACATGCGCCAAGCCATGGACACTGGAGGGGAGTGCTGCTCACCCTATCAGGGGTGAGACTTTTGGAGCCAAAGGAGTCAGGCTGGTGGGTTCCTCACCGCAGCCAGCTGGAGGTGCACCGAGCCACAGATGCAGGAGGGGAGGCGTTGCTCATGTTATCAGGGGCAAGACCTTTGGAACCAAAGGAGTCAGACGGGTGGGTTCCTCAGAGCGGCTGGCAGGTGGTGCACTGAGCTGAAAACACAGCACGGGAGCTCTGCTCACCCTATGAGGGGTGAGACCGTTGGAGCCGAAGGAGTCAGGCGGGCAGGTTCCTCATTGCAGCCAGCTGGAGATGCACTGAGCCACGGATACAGGAGGGGAGTACTGCTCGATCTATCAAGTGCAAGACCGGAATATATGTTTATAATATACAATTATGGAGTTTGTTACAGGCAAATGTGTTTTTTTTTAGCATTTTTCATATTTCTGTCTCACATGGGCTGAATGGCATAAAAAGTTTATGTTTCATTTTGTCGTTCAGCAGCAAAGAACTTTTTAATGAGAGCACTTTCTGTTTAGTACAAGGCAGTCCTCAGTGAGACTAATGAGGAACTCGTGCTGAATTTTATTTGCAAAACTGCTTTTGTCACAATTATGACATTTTCAATCCGGACTTAATGGGAACGAGTCACACGCTAAGAAGATGGCTTATTGAGGTTGTCACATTGAGATTCAAAATCACTGGGCAAACATATACTGCAAGAATTGAGGAGAGAATATGGGCAGTGATGACTGTAATAGTGCTGTCAAAGAGTTGCCATAAATAGTCTGGTTTACGGAACACTTGCTTCAGCTCTGTTTCTCTGGTCTATAGCCTCAGGGCACAGTTCCTTCCAACATGCTAATGTGTTGGTGTTTTGATCTTATTTTCCCCTCTACAACTGAAAAGCAGCAAGGCAGAACCATCTAAATCTATAATGTGCTTAAAATGAGATATCTGTTCCAATTAAGTTCTCCTACCTAACCTTTCAAAAGGCATCCAGTGACAGGGCTTTTGCAGACACCTGACATTTACTTGTTTGGGTGAGGGTGTTGTGCTCACAAAGAAAGAAGATAGAACAAAAGGAACTAGAGGCAGAAGAGCAATACAGACAGAACCACAGACTAAGACATGTAAAACAGGAATCGAAAGAACACTTTTGGAGGTAAGACAAAGAGGTAAAAGATAGAAAATAAAAATATTATCATACAGAATTTAGGAAACTGTAAAGAGCCATACCAACATGAACATTCCCAAGCCTTTAATATCCAACATAAGTCCTAACTGCAGCAAGAGCAGTTTGTCATTCACCTTATCCTAGTATTTATGTGCTGCAACCTCTACCATTAGATTATATTGAAAGGAAGTAATACATGCTTACTAATTTCCCAACAAGTGTGTGCCACTTAGATGAGACACATACCCCCTTGTTGACTCACGAGTCGCAGGAAGCACTAGAGAAACCACTGATAGAAGCAGAGTTAACCGATGCGTTATGACAACTGAAACCCAGCAAACTCCAGGCAAGGACGGGTTCGCTGTTGACCTTTACCAAAGAATTTCTCACACTATCATCCCGCATCTACTGATGGCTCTGAACACAGCCAGAGAGCAACAAAGCTCCCTCCCCCCACAATGAGAGAGGCACTTATTACTTTGCTCTCCAAAAGGTCCAACAACCCCCTAGACAGTGCTAACTACAGGCCTATCTCACTCATTTGGCTCAGGGGCAATGTGAAGAAATATTTTTTCATGAAGAGAATGACAGACACATGGAACTGCCTTCTGAGGAAGTTGTGGGGTGAAAAACAGTGGAGGAATTCAAGAATGCATGGGACAGCCATAAAACAATTATAGTGGGGGGTAGGAGGAAGTAGGCTGTTGGTAAACTAGAATCTGCAGCTTATCCAATGGGTAAGGAAATGGGCAGACTGGGTGGGCCAAGTGACCTTATCTGCCATTAAAGTCTATGTTTCTATATCAAAATCCTTGCAAAGACACTTAGCTTAGCCAGCTGAAAAGGCCTTACCAATGCTGGTACACCCACATAGGCAGGGTTCACAAAGGGGCATATGGGCGCAGACAATATTTGACCCTGCTGAACATCAAATGGCGCAGGCAATTGGATGCACCAATGGCAACTATGGCCATAGATTTCTGCAAGGCCTTTGGCTCCATGTTATGGGAGCACCTGCATACAATTTTGCAAAGATATTGGATAGGGCCATATTTTAGAAGTTGGGTTCAGCACTCTACAGCACACATTCAGCCTCTGCCTTCACTAACAATCTCACACCTCCCATATTTGCATTGCACAGGGGTACGCGTCAAGGGTTTCCGCTGCCCCCCCTTCTCTTCCTACTGACCCTGGTGCCTCTTACCAGGAAACTGCTGGACTCACCCAGAATTCCAGGGGTCCAAGTCAAACAAACGGCCTACTTGGTAAGTGCAAATAGTGGTATACGGTCTAAGTGGTATATCGGATGACATGCTACTAACCCAACGAAACTTACGGGTCCATTCCTCAGGTTATGTGGGTGCTGGAGGCCTTTGTAGAGGTATCAGGACTCATGGTCAACTGGAACAAGACAGTGGTCTCCCCAATTAATGGGACATGCGCAACCAATGCACAAAAGGAACCAGTATAGTTTGGGCCCCAACAGGGTTCACATACCTAAGGGGTCCACATTCCTATGAGATGGAAGACAATTCACAGAGAACTACCTACTCTTGCTACAAGGGCTCAAGCAGGATCTGAATAGGTTGGAACAGATGCGCCTTCAATCAAAGGCAAAGTAGAGGCCACTAAGATGTTTATTTTACCCTCTGGCCTATCTGTTTCTAAACATATCTATTATTGTCCCAGAAACACAACATTACAGAAGTTCCTAAAGAGTATAGCAGGCTTTCTTTGGAGGAATAAGAGACCAGGACTTAGCAAGGCTAAGCTATGGGTCCACTGGAAAAAAGGAGGACTAGGTCTCCCATGGCTGCAGGGGTACATGCTGGCCTACCGAGTGGCACAAGTCACTCAATGGTACCTCCCTGAACATGAATCCACCCCTGGATACATTTGGAGAGGCAGATTGCTGATGCACCTTGGCTGGGAGCACTCCTAAGGCCTAAGCCTAAGAAAATCCCAGGGAAAATCCCATCCTGTATGACACAAAATCAGCCTGGGCAAAATGCTTTAAATTATTAGGCAGGCAGGGCATCAACTACTCCACCCTGCCCCCAAAGATTTGCGGCATTGTGGCATAACCGTAGCATCCAAGTGGGGGGAGGGGAATCCATACACTGGAGCAACTGGGAGCAGAAGAGTATGCAAACAGTAGGAGATATATCTCTTCTGAACATGGACATGTTACTATCCTTTGAGCAACTCCTACACAAATATGGCCTTAGTAAACAAAATTTCTGGCAATATCTCCTGCTCAGGGACACACTGGCTGATCTAAATGGAACAGTGGCACAGGTGCAAGAGTGGGCATGGCTGAACAAATGGGACACCCCAATGTGACACAAAAAGGCTAGCAGGGCAAAATTTACACTACTTTAAGGGACACACAGCCAGATTCTATGAGCACCTGTAAAACAAAGTGGGAAGAGGACCTGCCTTGGGGCTTATCTCACGATCAATGGGAAGCCTGCATATACAAGGCCCGCTCTGCATATAGGGATGCTAAAAGTCAGTTAATCCAGCTCAAAGTACTTCACCAATGGTACAGAACCCCCAAACTACTCCATGAGTGGGTTATTCTCCCCCACTCCAAATGTTGGAGATGCCAAGCACCAAACACTGACCTGCTTCACATACTATGGAACTGCCCAAAATCCAACATTTTGGCAGGCAATTTTGAAGACTGCTCCAAGGTCCTGCATATCAGATACTGGCCTAGGCAACCCTGCTAATCTTGGGAGCTGTGTTGCTTCTACAGCAGGGGTCATCCATGGAAGCAAACTGGCTCCTGGTAGCACTCATGGGAGCGAAGAGGGTGATCCTTATGAGGTGGAAAGTGGCCTCTCCCCCCCATCAATCATACAATGGCACTCTGTGCTTGCCAAAACTGCTTTGTATGAACAGCTCTCACTTAAGGCAAAAGGAAAGCTTAGCATTTCATAAAGAAGTGGACCCCCTTTCTGAAGTCCCATCTGTGCTCAGTTCCCACACCAGAGCCTGGGAATCCACCAAGTAAGACTGGCAGCTAGTGTACGGCAAAGGAAAGAACCCAGTGTCATGGGCACCACTCATAGAGGCACATGGAGATGGTAGACAATATACACACTGGATACACAGGTTGGGGAGAGGAAGGAGCACATGAGACAAAATATTCTGAACATCAATTTAGAAGAGGCACAACTGTAAAAGATACTTTTGACAGGTTGAGTGTATATGTGATCGTTTGCATGTTCGTGTCAGGTCCTGTGTTACCCGTTAGGGTATAATTAGAATAATTCCTAGAGCATGTTATAAGATTACCGTTATGTATTATGAGTGTATGTATGAAACAGAAAAATCAATAAAAATGTTCATGATAAAAGATGTGAAATACCTGCTCAGCTACAAGAGTACTTCATCAGCAGAACAGAAAACACACACACACACACACACACACACACACACACCACCTGTACTGCACAGCGAGCAAAAAAGTAGTTGTCTGCACTTAGATTTCAGTGACTTGCTTTCAACACCTCCCACATGGGAGTTCATTACAAAGACTGGAAATCAGGGTGAATAACTTAAACACTTAACTACATAAGGAGCTAGATGGTAAGCAGATGTGAAAGGGCAATGAAAAATATTTTATTATGCAAGGTAAGTACATTTATTTTATGTAGTGCCCTTTCCTAGGTCTCCTAGAGCTTCACAATAGAAGCATAGTCAGTTAAAATATGCATAAACAATGTTACAATATAAAACAATTCTATAAAATGGAGTGCAGTTATAAATAATCAAACTGTGCTGAAACCAAAGAAAATAAAAAACAACTGAGCAGGAACTTATAAGGTGGTAAGGCAATCAGTTTCAAACTATTGGAGCCACTACCAAGTATGCCCTGTCACCACGTTCCTTCAGGCAAGACCTCCAGATGGTCAATGGTGGTACAGTAGTTCCTCTGTAGAACAAAGTGAATCAATAGAGCATTCCAAACCATGAGAACTGTGTAGAGCTGTACATTTTAGCAATGCAATCATGAAGGTGGTGTGCCACCTGATATGTAGCTAGTGCAGATGCTGCAGCAGAGGTGTAATATGTTCTGATTATTACATTCTTATAATCAACCTGGCCACAGCATTCTGAGCCATCTGTAAGCAATGCACCAACCCTTCAGACAGAAGGATTGGTGTGCCATTTGCATGGGTGCCTGTGGAGAACAAGGTGGTAATTTCATTGAGTAAAGACGAGGGCAGCATAAGCCATGAGACCAATTGCTTTTGCCTCTACAAATGTGATTTTTTTTTCATTTCTTCAGTAAATAGAATTGCTTATTTAAAACCGCCAGTGTGTGTGTGTCTATTTGGAGCAACTACTCATGGACTAGTATGTTAAATTCTGTATTATGTTTACTTAAAATCATTAATGCTTAAAGTTTTGATTTGGTTTACAAAAGTCTGCTATGCATTTAAATGCTGAGTACGCTCATGCATTCTTACATAACAGATTTCTCAAGTTTATTGTATCTCCTGTAGGAGTTGGTTGTAGGCGTGTGTCAGTTTTCATTTTTTAGCTCTATTGTTGTATTATTTTTATATTGAGGGATGTGTTTCTTTCACTTAGTTTGCGTCAATTTGGGGTTGAGGGAGGGTTACAACATAGTGTGACCTGAACCACCAATAGTTTATCATATGAAGAAGTAACATAACTATAGTGAATAATCACACGTGAACTAAGCTGTCAATTATTTTTTTATTGGCAGAGGCAACATCAGTTTCTCAGTTCACTGAAATCAGTGGGTAATAGGAGTTAAGTGAGTGATATATGGATATTATAGAGAGCAATACTAAGTCTGACATTATCAGACATTTTATAAGGGACTTTGAGGAAGGACTGGGTAGTTAGATTATAGCCACATTTGAAGATAAAACCAAAATAGTTACAAAAGTGGATGCAGTAATAAAAAGGATTGCAAAGGGACCTTGTATTGAATGATCGATTGGTCAGAGAAATGTCATATGGAATTCAAAAAGTACTGTACCAAGAAATGCACTTTAGACACAAAATAATATACAAGTTACTTCCTAAATAAAGCATTTTAAAATCAGCAGACAGGGAATAGGGTCTGGAAAACAAAATGTCAAACAATTGAGTGAAGAAATATAAGTAATGTATGGAAGCAGCAAAAAAGACAAATTCAGTACTAGATTGAAACATGTTACTAGCAATACATGAGGCTATGTTCCATTTTGAGCACTGCACTCAGTTCTGGTCATTACATTATGTAATAGTCAAAAAATAGTTGGAGAAGGTTTATATATAACAAAAGGGTGCATGGATACTGTAACCTATGACGAGAAGCTAAGGAATTGGACTGTTTATTTTGGAGAAAGGAAACATGAGCGTTGACATGATTGCTATTTATAAGATACTGACAAACAAGACAGGGATTAAACATGTATAATACAAGAAAATATAAGAGAAAAGTGTAGCATAGAAACTACAGGGTAGAAAGTTTAAAAACCACAGAAGAAAACATTACTTTACAGATAGTGGAAAGGGTGTGGAACAACGTACCAAACGTATTCAAGGAGGCTGAGAACTAATATTTTATTCCAGTTAAGTCTATACAAATGTATGGATAAGGACATTGGGTGGGTATAGCTACTATTTTGTAAAGGATGGACTAAATGGGAAACAGCCTTCTTTTTTTATTATGGCAAAATGTACTTGTCCCATAAAAGCATGAAAATTTACTTAGATGACAGTCAGCAAGATAAGTCATGTACTGTATTATTTAATAACTTTGAATGGAATGCCCTTTTACTGTAAGACATAACACAAAAGTGGTCCCCAGAGTTGCCCCTTAGATTAAAGCAAGTTTCTGGAAATCAAGCATTTATCCCTGATCTGATATATGACTTGTTTCCCTGTTTAAACAAATCCGCCCCAATAGTCCAGTATTTCTAAAATCTAAAGGAACCAATTCAAAAACAGATATTAAAGTGCAACTGATCCTTTTGTAATGCTCCTTCGTCTATTTTCCTCTTTTGTCGCTGCCCTGCAATTCAATAAACATTAATAATGTGCTAAGAGACAAAGCCTGTTTTATGCAAGTTTTAGCTTGGTCAAAGCACAATCAGTTCGCCTCTCCTCCCACTTCACAGTAATGTAATTTGAACACTACTACACACAATGCATCACAGTATGATTTCCTGTATCAATAGACAATGGTAGTCACAATCACATACTGTACATTGTCTTAATAAGAATACACAACTCCTGTGATAGACTTGTTTTGTCTTATTTCAGTTAAAGGAGTAATGTACTATCATATGTTGAAAATCTAGGTACAGTAGTGACAACCTGGACCTGAAATTTCTTTATTTTTTTATTTTTTAAATTCAAATTTATTCAACTTTTCTCCCAATACAGAGCTAGAAGCAAGTACATAGAGACTCCAGCTTGCAATACATTCTAGTATCATTATAAACATACCCAGGTACATTGTCCAGAAGCATCTTGCTCCCTCCCTCCCTCCTCCCTCCCAACCCCTCCCTCAAGCAGGCAGAACCATATAACAATGTACATATCATTGGAACACCCTCTGATTTAAACTTATACTCATGGAGAATAAGCACCTGTCTGGAGTAAGTACAACTCGTGTATTTTTCCCATACCTTACGATACCTTGATAAACAATTTCTTCTGTTAAGCTGAATTTCTCCATATTCAAATTAAAAGCAACTCCTGTAACCACTCAGTATAGGAGATTGCATACCGTCTACCCAGTGTTTCAATACTACCTTTTGAGTGATGCTGATATAATGGCCATATAATACCTTCTGGCTTTTACCTTAACCCTGGAGTAATCCCCAATAGGCAAACCACAGAGCTGAAGAGAGATTGAGTCCCAACAGGGATCTACTGTTCCTTAATCGTGTCCCACAGGGATTTAACCTAGGGACATTCCCAAAAGATGTGGAGTAATGTCCCTCCTGCTGGCAACAATAGTTACAGTCTGAGTCGGAATATGACCAATCTTATGCAATTTTGACAGAGTCCAAACATGTTATTTAAAACTGAAATTGCATAACTCTCAGTCTGTCTTGAGTTATATACCTATAGGTATGCTGCCAAATTGTATCCCAGTCCCTCCCCAGGTCTCCCAAAGTAGTGTTCCAGTAGTGGGGATACCATCAAGGTGCTGATATGCTTGATTAAATAGACAAGTTGTAGAATCTGGAAACTACATGCGGCTCCCATACGGTCCTGGTGAGGGTTTCCAATCACCATTGCATGTCTGAGACCCCTCAAGTTCCTAAGGGATTGCATCATTAAATGTCTGAGCTGATAAACTCTAAAGATATGACTAGGGGCCACATGATATTTATTGATTAGATCCACAACAGAGGCACTCCCCTCCTGAAAGTGGTCTGAGACCCTCAAGCCCTTTATCTCAGGAAGCCAAGATTCCTGAATCATTTCCCCAATTTTAAATTTGGATTCCGACACAGAGATTGGTGCCTATCCTTACTGGGGAATATTTTAAAAATGAGCACAACTGTGCATGAATTCTTAGAGATTTTTTTATTGAGGTGGGAAACAAATCCACGGGAAGGGACTTCGGTGAAGTGTAGAGAAGGGCGATCGGATCAATCCTGGATTCCCTTATTAAATCCACTTCTAACTTGACCCATGAGGGGACATAAAAGGATGAAGAATGCTCTGTGGGAGCTATCAGCCACCTTAGGTATTTACTGGCATTGCTTGCCCAATAGTATAATCCCATATGAGGTAATCGTAACCCAGCCTTTTCCCTAGGGGCAGCCATTCTATAATAAGCTCTACGTGGAGTTTTCTCTTGCCAGATGAAAGATAATATTATTGCATGCATACTTTTAAACCACCTTAATGGCAGCCAGGAGTTCAACATGGTTAATGGGTACAGTACCCTGGGTAACACATTCGTTTTTGTCTAGCTCACCCTTCCCCATAAAGATATCGGGAGTTTGGCCCACTTTGTAAGGTCTTGTTGAATGCTATTCCTAATCGAATCTAAATTCAGTTGCACCATCTTGGAGTCGCTCCAAGCCAATAATACTCCTACATATTTAAGTTTGTGCGGGCTCCATTGTAAGTCCAATGCAGTGATCTCCGACTTGAATACCTTAGAATTCAATGAGGACAACCAACATTCTCTCTATTTATTTTGTAGTTGGAGAACCTGCTATACTCCTCTATAAGCCCCATCACCACTGGTATAGTGGCAGTGGGGTGAGTTAAATGGAGAAGAATGTCATCTGCGTAGGCAGAAAGTTTGAACTCATGGGAACCTAATTTAACGCCCTTGACCTTAGAATCCTGCCTTATTTTTGTCAGAAGAGGTTCGAGGTAAAGATTGAAAAGAAGGGGTGATAGGGGACATCCCTGTCTAGTTCCTAAGCACAGGGGAAATATTGAGGAAAAAACCCTATTACAATAGATCTGTGTGCTTGGTTGGCTATACAGGGAGAAGACACTCTTAACAAAGGGAAGGGGGAGACTGAATTTCACCATGGTCAGAAATAAAAACTGCCAATCCACCCTATCAAATGCCTTCTCTGCGTCTATCGAAACCAACCCAGAGGGAAAACAGTGATCCCTGGACACAGAGAAGACATTAGCCAGTTTGCGTAGGTGGTCAGAGGTCGATCTGCCCACCATGAAACCCACCTGGTCACTATGAATGAGTAGGGGCATTACTTTAGCTAGACGATTGGACAAGATTTTTGCTGAAATCTTAACATCGTAGTTTAATAGTAAGATGGGCCTATAACTGGACACTTTATCTGGATCCTTACCTTCTTTAGGGATGACAATAATAAGGGCTGTGAATAAGTGTTTGTCCACTTTCTCAGAGGTCAGAATACATTGAAATAATCTTTTTAAACCAGGAGCTAACTGTGCAGCAAAACATTTGTAGAAGTTAGGGGAGAACCCATCAGGGCCCGGGGCTTTATCAAGGGTCAGTGAGTTTATTGCTGTGACAATCTCACCCTCTGAAATGGGCTGGAACAGCTCCCTCCCAACTCCGGCGGCAACAAAGGTGGACAAGAAGAAGATATCTTTCCATCTCCTCCCTCGAGGTCTAGAATTCATTGGGCTATACAACTCCTGTAATAACTTTCAAACTCTAGAACAATTTCCTTTGGGTAGGTTTCTTCTCCCCATCCAGCCGAGTAATACTCTTTATATTCTGGCAGACTCTTCCCTTTTAATCTCATTGACAGCAGGTGCTCGGCCTTGGACCTGAAATTTGTTAAAATTACCTTAGATGAAATACTGGTTCCACTTACACATGTTCTCAACATTTCACTCAGGTACTCACACTTCCCCGTAAAATGGAAGTCTGTGCTCATGACTCCAATCTTCAAGAGTGGTTATAGGGCACTAAGTGGGAACTATTGTCCAATTTCTTTTCTAGCACCTCTCTCGAAAGCACTTGACCCAATAGTTGTGGACCAGCTTGGTGAATACCTGAAAAAGTATCAGCTGCAGTGTCTGTGGCAACACGGATTTAGAAAGTGATATATCACCACTACAGCATTGCTTGAATTTACTGGTTACATTACTGAGCCCACCCGTTTGAACCTCAAATCGAGTAACCACTCCCTTATAGACTGAGTTCTGACCACCCATCCTCACACAGTCATCCAAGCAGGTCTACTCCCTGACTGTATGGTGACCACCATATCCATTTACCCTGTTCACAAAATTCCGCCCTAAATATCTCCCAAAGTTCTTAGTCAATGGCCTTCAACTCCGTCAATCACACCCCTACTCAATGACCTTGTACTAGCAAACTGCCCCCCAGCTCCATAGATGACACCCTCCTACACTTCAAATACATTCCTTGGGTATGGGATTTTATGCCCGCTACGCTGTACTGGGAGTGGGTGGCACTACCTGCCTTGGATCACCCAAGAACTCCTAGCTTGTATGAATGCCTGAGATAAAAGCATGGTGAGCTTGTAAATCCTCAGTCCTACCTCATGACCTCTCCCACTACTGGTTTCTGCAGAACAAGTGCACAGAGCAACTCAGCTAGCTAAAGCAGAGTATTTTAGATCCTCACTCCAATCTAACCTAAATAGCCCCTCCAAGTTCTGGAAGGTCATCCACTCCCTCTTTTCACCCTCTGCTGCTAAGCCCTCACCTCTCCTTAGTGTAAACAACTCCATCCTTTCTGATTCAAGCACAGACACTGCAGAGTTCAACTTATATTTCTCCACCTGTGCCTCTTCACTCCTTTCTTCCCTGCCCTTCCCATCACCTCCCTCACTGCATTCAGGGCCTAAGCAACTGCATGGAGCTGGTACCTTCTCCTTCAAGGAAATCTCACCGGCTGAAGCTCTAGAGGCCCTGCTAACTTTAAACCCTTCTAAAGTGAATTCCCCTGATGGCCTGGACCCCAAATTTTGTTCCTCTTGGCCACAGCCATAGCTACCCCAATTGCCTATCTCCTAAATCAATCCTTCGCCACTACATGTGTCCCTCTATCTTAGAAGCACACCATTGTTATACACCTCCCCAAAGGTAGAGCCACCACCTCCACCTCAAACTACCATCTGATTTCCCTCCTCTCTGCTCTTGCAAAGCTGCAAGAACACCTTGTGCTTGCCCAGCTAACCTCCTATCTTTCTGACTCAAATTTCTTCACACCCTACCATTCCAGCTTCAAGAAGGATCACTCCACTGCCTCCACCTTACTAAGGCTCACTGACATAATCTAATCTGGAATGGATAGAGGTCTCATCACCTCTTACATCATCATCGATCTGGCTAAAGCCTTCAATACAGTGTCCCACCTCTTGCTACTATCATGCCTCTCAGACTCTGGCCTCTCCACATCTGCTACAAATTGGTCCAGTGCCTATCTTATACACCAAACTCAATCTGTAAGGATTGCAGATGCCATATCCGCACCCTTCCCCATGACCACCGGCATCCCCAAAGTTGATGCTTGGCCCCATCCTATTCTCCATTTTCCTAAACAACCTGCCTCTAACATGTTCCCCTCCTTGATCCACATGTATGTGGATAATACTATCCTATTTTCTCCGGCTCCTCTCAGACTGAGTTGCCTCTAACCTCCAGGCAGGAATTCAGCAAAGTCCAGCACTGGTTCAACTCTCACCAGCTCTCTAAATGCGAAAAAACAGTCACTATGACTTTCGGCACAACTCAGCGACTAGCCAGGCTCCCCCTTCTTCCTGCTTTTCCACACCCTCGATGGGACAGTGCTGGAGGATGTCACCTTCTTCTGGTATCTTGGAGTTTGGCTTGACCACCACCTCACCTTCTCTGTCCAAGCTGACTCCATATTTCAAAAATTCATCCCAAGCTCGGGGCTCTATATTGGAACCGAAATAGTTTCCCCTTTCCTGTCCGTCATGACCTCATCCAGAGAATGATACTTTCCTCTTTTGACTATTGTGATACTGTCTATAGAGCTACCCACAAGATTGTCTTATCCAAGTAAGATACCCTTTTCAATGAGTTCTGCCAGTTCGCTCTCAACGCTTCTCCTTGCACCCATCATTGCAAGCTCTACCACTCCCATGCGTTCCCCTCCCTCAAAAACCACCACTTAATACACTGCGCCAAGTTTACCTCAAAGTGCTGGCTAGGTGCCCTCCTGACTTACCTGGCCTCTACACTCAGACCCACCTCCTGCATCCACCCATGCCCTGAGGTCCCTAGACTCCCGACTCCTTTTAATCCCTAGGTGGAGAACCTCTGTTGGCCAGGCCACCTTCTCACACTGCTTCTCTCAACTCTGGAACACTCTTCCCACACAAATTCACCACTCCTCCTCTGTCCAATCACTATCCGCCTCCCTTGCCAACTTCTACTCGGTAAACTGCTCCTGCACCTAACACCCTCTGTTCACCCACGTGTCCCCCACCTCTAAATTTCCAATAGCACCAAGTAAGCTACACTAGCCGACTCAACGCCTAACTACTGCACTTGCTCCCAACTCATTGAGCTAGCCAGCTCTGCACTTATTCATTCAGTGTTACATATCACAGCAGCTAGCTTGATCTGTTTATCCTCATTGTTACCTTTACCATGTCTGTTAGCAAACTAATGTCATCCATGCTCAGTATTTCTGTCAAATGTGTGTAAAATGTTATACCATGCATCTGTATTCTGTCAAATGTATGTAAAATATATAAGAAGTTTGATAACCTTCATGTTATCCTCCCCTCTGTACCCCTCCTTCAGGTCGCACTGGGAGACAAGCAGTTGTTGCTCAGTGTGCTTTTCCTGGTGAAACAATTTCAACAAATAAATCAATAAATAAACATTCACAATTCCCTTGAGCAAGGTCATCTTGTTGGTGCAGCATATATCGACTTATCCAAAGCGTTTGACACAGTGAACCACACACTACTGATCAAACAGCTTGAGACCACTGAATTGTCTTCTGATACTGTGGCATGGTTTACAAGCTACCTGCTGAACAGGACTCAGCAAGTCAAGATTGTAAACATCCTATCCGATAGTTGACCAGTCAACTCGGGAGTTCCACAAGGGTCCATCTTGGGCCCCCCTCTTATTCATCCTTTTTCTAAACCAACTCCCATCCACCTGCTAATGTCATCTGCTATTATATGCAGATGATACTGTTCTGTTTGTCAATGATTCAGACCCCCTTGCACTTGAATGCAAACATCAGAGCAACTTCTAAGTGGCAGAAGGTTGGTTTAAAGAACAGAAACTTGTGATGAACTGTACTAAGATCAAAGTAATGTTGTTCTCCACGGCCCAAAACTGATACAGAACCTACCCTCTCCTCATCCCTAACAAGGAGTGCTGTCCACTGGAGCTAGTGCAATATTTCAAATATCAGAGGATCACACTGGATAGCACAATGTCTTCTGACCTCTACATTGACAAAGCTACTAGAGCCGTCAATACATGCATTGGACTGTTGCACAGGCACAAGCACAGTCTAACATCTGAGGCTCTCAGGCTAGCTGTGCAAAGTTCTCTGGTGACCATCATTGACTATGGGCTGGCAATACATGGCTCAGATATAGATACTGCCCTTTGCTGCATAAAGTAGCACTAAATTGCTGTCCAGCTTGAGTAAGGAGCCAATCGCTGATGCATGTGTGACCTATATGGCAAGATAAACTGGTTACATTACTCAGGCAGACTTCAATTCCAGTCCTGTCTACTGGCAAAAAAAGTGAGTCTTGGCCTGGCACCCACGGGGGTCCTAAATCTTCTCTCCCCTGATGATAACCGTTGCTGCACTCATAGCGCAGATAACCAAATCTTTAAAATTCCCCACTGTTGCACCTCCTTGGGACAAAGGTCCTTTGCCTCCCATACCCCTGGGTGGCTGAACACTCTACAGGTGGATATTTCATAGCTATTATCGATTGGACCCTTTAAAAGAAACCTGAGGAAACAGCTAATTGCGAATGCCAGCTGTGACTGGTTACAATAACTTACTTCCTACACATCTTGAGACTGTCCCTCCAGCCCTGGATCCTGTTCAATTGTCAGCCAATCCTCCATTGTCTACATCACACCTATTCCAATCTCTGCGGCCCATTCATTACCTAGTGTTTTAACCACTCTGCTCTTATTTCTCCCTTAGCATTATCCTTGTCTGCTATCCCCACACCCTACCATTTCTTTCCATCCCTCCTCACCTTATTGTATCTGTGCATCCCCACTTTCCACTCACTGGCCGAGCAAGCTGCATTCTCCCCTCTGCCTCACCTCTGTTTCTGCTCTGCTCTTTCCTTCAGATGTAGCCCTCTGGGCTACTCCTTTCCTTTCCCTCCTCTTCTATTTCTTGTCTGTCTTTTTTTCTGGTCCTCTTCCTTTGTAATAATGTCTATATTATTGTATCTGACTCCAGCTATTTTTACATAGCCTTTGTAATAATGCATAAGTTATCGTAACTGACTCCGGCTATGTGCTCATAGCCTATGATTGTTACTTTACTAGTTGCAACCATTCCTGTACAATGTTGTTGCTATTTGCCTCTCCCTAATCTGTACAACTGTTCTTATTGTTTGTTTCCCTGCTGTGGAACCTATGCAATGAGCTTGTCCTCAAAGGTTAAATCCAAGATTTCAAATAACTAAATAAATAAAAATAAATGTTATTTGTTTCCTTGTCAATAGATGACTCTTTTCATGTAGCTGTTTGAGATATATGTGTTTAGTTTGTTTTCACTATTCAGCCCAGACCCTCCATTTTCCGGCTGTTGAGCTCTCATTGTCCATGAGAGCTGCATTAGCATAGGACAACATTATAATAATAATAGTGACATTTATTTATAAAAAGCACAATTCAATCACTTATCAAAGCGCTTGTACAAACATCATAACAGATAAAATAAATCACATATATAAAAAATTATTAAAACAATAATGACAGGCAGCAGAAATTTCAGAGTTCAGAAAATGCCACACTAAAAAGGTGAGTCTTTAAGGCAGATTTAAAAGCCTCAGCGGTCAGGCACTCTCTAATCCGATGAGGTAGAGAATTCCACATAAACATTATGCCACAGCACCAATTTACACCATGTATCTCTATGCTGAAAGTACACATCACCTGAAAAAACCTCTGTAGAAACACAAAGATTGAATGCAGTTTAAAGGAAAACCTTGCATTACATCTAAGACAGTTTTTAAAGCTAACTAAATGTAAATATGACATTTCACACCTTGCTGCTGCTTCTTTTGTTGAATTCTAAATACACAGATAGGCATATTGCAGAGTGTAAAAGGTGTTGACATTATCATTTTCTCATGCTAGTGCAGCTCTCCGGGACAATGATATTTTAACAACCAGAAAATAGAGACCCCCAGGCTAGTTAAAGGATATCACATTGCAACAGTGACAGGAAGACAGTGAAGACCATCACAGTGACATTTCGGCAGTTAGCTGTCATGGTCTGCTGGTTCCAACACTGTTGCCTCCAAATATTCGCCCCCTCCCGAACCAACTCCAACTTAAGTTGGTTAATTAAAGAATCTTCAGGGGTGTGAGAACTGAGGGGCGTGGGGTGCAAAGCCCTACACAGAAAACACTTGTTCCCCCAGCGATGGCACAACACCAATTGGTGGTGTTGTACTGTTGCTGTGCTGACTGTCAACAAATTCTGTGTCACTGTGGCATGGTGAAACCAGTTAAAGGGCTGGTGTGAACAGTGAAAACAAACTAAAGCAAACACATATATCCCGACAGCTACACACAAAAAAGTTGACTGCTGACAAGGAAACAAATAACATTTACAAAATATGAGGGTGTACTACACCTTTAATATAATCTTGCTATGATTACCAGAAACATAATGCAGAGAATATTAGATTTCCTGTAAGAAAACTAAAGTCAAAAAGAACAAAGCTGCTTATGCAACAATGTGAATTTAAATCAGCTTTATTTAAATTGCATGCAGCCAGGCACTGTCAAAATGTGAGACTAGGGACACTACCCATTTTTTCAGGGAAGTACAGTAGTCATGTCATTAAAAATGAAAACACTGATTTTGCAAGACTAATTGCTATCCACTGTTGTTAACACAGCAGAGAAAGGTGTACTACACTGTTCTAGAACATCCAGCATTTACTGCATATCAGGGTATGCTTCCACATATGATATCCTGTGTCATATGTGATGCAATAAAGGAATAATGCACGACAGGGTGTACGTTGTGCTGGGATAATGCCACAGCTGGGGGGTTGGGCACAGGGCTGCAGGCCAAGTATGTCCAACGCCCCAGACATGGCGTTATCCCAGTATGACACACCCTGGAGTGCATTATTCCTATTATACAGTGGCATGTTGTTATATACAGAATAAATAAAATAATTTTAAAGAATGATTTTATTAGTGTGGAAAAATATTTATGTTTCTTAAGAGAAGATGCAAACAATGTTAATGCTAATGCAAATAATCAGTCAACAGGTTCACAGTGCTGAGTATAGACCTGTGATGTTATGCTGGGATAACACCACAGGGACCAGCCCCAGACTGACCAATCACAGTCCAAGATTCTTTCCTGCCATTGTATAATGAAGCTTTACACTGGCATACTAGATCCGCCTCATAGGCTACAAGAGACATTACACACACACAGACACAAACAGTGTGCCTTGCAGTGCAAAAGCAGGATTTCTCCAGGTAAGAAAGCAAAGTAAGCACTAGAAATTGCACAGACAGAATTAATATATTTAAGGCTTTAATATTAGTGTTTAGTTTGGCATGACTGATGTTTCTTCTAAAGCTTAGTATTCTCTTTCTTTTGCTTTCTTGTAGCTCAAGGTCAGAGTGTGCAATTCATGTTTGGAAGCAATGTTTTGACAAGGTTAGGATCCCTTAATTTTGAGTACATTTAGAACAATACATTATAAGTTGTACTATGTACCTAATACATTGTCAGTGTTATTATGTCTACCGATGACTCCCGTTAGAGAACAACAAAAGCTGTTTTACTTGGCTAAGTATTGTGTGATCTGGCATTTATACAGCTTAGCACCACTGTGCACTATAACATGAGAATGTTTCTTGTCAGTATATGCAACAGGTATACATGAAAACCTTCTATTTAAGTGCATTGTCAGTACTATGCATGAACATAAGGTCATTTTTCTCAGTAAAGAAATTCAATCAAGTTAATACAGTCTGTATAATCCAATGGGAATCTAATCTTCTCAGAGCTGGTAGATAGCAAGGATGTGGAAATAGGAATTCACTGTTAACATTCTGAATTCGATAACTTGATGATAAAGATTTCCTGACTCACTCTGTGAATTGTGATTTTTTGATAACAAGATTTATGTTATTGAAATACATTTTTAGTAAGCATTTTTACATTATTGAGGAATCCTATAAAGGATCCATGTGGGATTAAGAAACAGACTGAAAAGAGTATATACTGTGTCCCTATTTTCTTACACAGTTAATTAAAATATATTGCACACCTTTCTCTACTGTGTTTACAACAATCAATACTAAATAGCCTTGTACAATTACTGGTAGTGGTTTAATTTTCTTAACAACAGGAGCACTCCTCTGAAAAAAGTGGGTAGTTTCATAAAATGTTGGGGTATTTTGATACTAGCCTGTTACATCTATTCAAAATAAATCTGTCTTCAGTTCATGCTGGTGATTGAGCAGCCTTGTTCTTCATGTTTTTCTTATACTGGTTACAGAGATCTGGCTCCTCGCCCACTAACCTATCTCTGTATTTTCAGGAACATATCTGCATTACCTGGGAACTTATATTGGTATCTGTAAAAAATAAAACAAAGCAAAAACACAAAATCATTGTACCATAGTAAAAATAATTGTAACATATTTGTTGCACAAGCTGAGTGATGCTCCCATAGGACATTCAACATTCTTAATCTATTTTGTTCCATAAAGGTATAATATAATTTCGATAGTATTGGTGCCATGCAAAGTAGGAGCCCATAGCACCTAATGTTACCTGTTTCTATTTATCTGTCAAATGCATAATCTGGAATTAAATAAAGTTTCTGTTAAAGTCTAAGATGACACAATGTAAAAAATAAAATCCTTACTTGTCAAAACATAAAAATATTAAATGTCGGAGGGCATATTTCATTTTGGATGTCAGAAACATTAATGTTTCATAGGAATCTAGATAACAGAACTTCAGTTTGAATTCCACATGTCACTGACTTTCTGTCTCCATAGCTTGTATCCCTGATACTTGGAAACAGGCTAGTCATACCTCTTCCAAAAGGGGGGTGATCTCTCCTCTCTTGGTAACTACCATCCTATCTCCCTCATCCCCACCTGGGCAAAGCTCCAGGAACACCATGTTCTCTTGTAGCCCCTTCCCCTTCCTTAATTCATTATCCTTCTTATATTTTGCAGTCTTGCTTCAAGAAGCCTCAAGCCACCTCCACCTCCCTCCCTCCTCTGGCTAACTGACTCTATCCTGTCTGGCATGGATCAGGGCCTGGTCACCTCCACCATCTTTGCCAACTTCACCAAAGCCTTCAACACTGTTGCCTGCCCTCTTCTACTGGACATGCTTAAGGCAGTGGGGCTGTCTGCCCCGTCAGTCAGGTGGCTGCATTCCTACCTTGAGGACAGGTCTCAAACTGTCCAGATTGAAGATTTCCTATCCCCCATTAATCAGGCTGTGCCCCAAGGGTCTGTCCTTGGCCCAGTTCTCTTCTCCATATTTGAAAGGACCTCCCTACTGCCAGCCTCCTGTATACACCCATAAGAACACAGATGGTATGGTACCTCTCTGCCTTAAGCTCCTCTGCCATTGACCTCGCAGTCTGGCTCCAACAGGACTTAACATCCAGAACCAGTTCCTGGCTAATCAGCTGTCTCTGTGTGCCATGAAAATGGTTACTATGACCTTTGGCACTAGGTAGAGGTTTGTTAAGATCACGCCTCACTCCTCCTTCCATATCTTTGATGGTGCAGTGATTGCGGATGTTTCTTCCTTTAAGTACCTTTGGGTTTTGTTGAACTTTCACCTCAATTTCTCAGTGCATGTGGATGTCATCCAATAGATGCTCGATCCCAAACCTGGTGTGCTTCACTGGAATAAAAAGAGCATCACAATTCCTGCCTGCAGAGAGATCATCTTTAAGATGATACCCCCATTTCTGACTATGTTGACAGTGCTGCTCCCAAGTTCACCCTGTGCAGACTAGACCAGTTCTTTCACTCTTTATTCTGCTTTGCCCTAGACAGTCCCCCCATACACACACTGCTCACTGTACTTCTCGTTCTCTCTCTCTTTCTCTCTCCCCCCTCCCTTGATGTCAGGCCCAATGTGTTTCCTTTACCTCTAAATTCTGGCATGGCTACCTCTCCTTTTACCATGCCTCCTTCTTCTCTTCCCCCCTACTTCCTCTTAGTCACTTCGAACTCTAGTTCTCCTCTGTCGCTCTCCCCAAATGATATCCTTGCTGGCCAAACTGCATTTTCCATCCACTTCCCCAAAATCTTGGGTCCCTTTCTTGATTTACCAGCTGTTCTACACCCCCCTTCACTCCCTCAAATCTTTTCTCTTTGACTTAACTACTCACTGCTATAGCTGCCTCTGATAATGGGCCTTGGGCTGTTGCCACCAACCTCCACCCTTTGTTCCACCCACCCTGAACTTACTTTAGTGCAGCCTCCCAATACACACTCCCAAACTGTAGTCATTGCTCCCAGCATGTACTCATGCATTGAAACATAGAAAATTATCTAAAAGACAAAGAACCTTAGTTCATAAGCACTGAGGCAAGGATTCCCAAGGGGCATTGACTGGGAAAGCCAAGTTTCAAAAGTACAAAATCACACATAAACCAATAACACAAAGCATCAGGGGCTGTATATGCAAATCACCACAACATATTATGCTGGTTCAACTTTAAGCAGAAATGCATGGTGACGAAAGGCCTCTCACACAGTCTGCAAAGGGTGCCAACAGAAGACATAGACATGTGTTTCTACCAGAATGAACTAGCTACCCTAAGTTGGTTTAAAAATGATGACAGAAAAAGACCCATGGTCCTTCCAATCTGCCCAAGTTCCCTTCATTCTGTCCCAACCATGCCTGGAACTACCAATGATTTTTGCAATTAACACTTTGGCTAGTAGACTGCTCTTCAGCCCCAGCACCCTTTCTTTAAAATAATAGTTCCTTATGCCTGTCCTGAACCTCCCCTTGTTAGTTTCTACTCATGTTTGCATGACCACAAGCCAATATTCAAGCTAAATGGTTCCCCACAGTTCATTTTAATTTTTATTAGAAATGTGAAGGTCTCTATCATATCTCCCTCTCCCTTCTAGTCTCCAGCAAGTACATGTTCTGTGCCTTGAGGCACTCTTCATGGGACCTGCCCTGTTGGCCCTGAATCATTTTCATCATCCTGTGCTGCACCGTCTCCAGCAAATCCCTATCTTTCCTGAGGTGAGGACTTCAGAATTGGGTGCAGTACTCCAGGTGTGTCTTTAAGGGGTCTACAGTATACAGAGGAAGCATTACTTTTCCTTCTGCAATCAATACCCCTTCCAGTACAACTCAGCATCCTACTCACCTACCAATATGACTTGTTGCACTGACTTGATTGTTTTAGGCAGTCGCTGATGATAACTCCAAGGTCCCCTTATTCAGCTGTAGTGTTAAGTCTCACCCACCCATCCAGTACTCTGTCCTGTGATTCTTGTTCCTTAGGTCATTACCTTACACTTTCTGACACTGAATTTAAACTTCCAAACTTTAGACCAGCCATCTTGCTTTCGTACATCCCTATGTATTTCCTTGATTCCCTCATCACTAGCCACCCTCCAACAGAGCTTAATGTCATCTGCAAAGAGACACAACCTCTCTGGATTCCTTCATCAATGTTGCTGATGAACATACTGAATAAGACAAGAACCAGGACAATTCCCCTGTGGTAACCCGCTCATGACCTCCCTCCCTCTCTTCTGATCTGGCTCTGTTGACCACAACTCTCTGCTGCCTCCCCTTTAGCCAGTTACCTACTCAGTTTACTGTGACCTTAGCCACACCCAGATCCTCCATCTTCTTCAACAAGTGTCCATGAAGCACTGAATCAGAAGCCTTGCTGAAGTCAAAGTAAATAAGTCCATAGCATAGCCCTTATCCAATTTCCTCATCATCCAGTCAAAGAATACTATCAGGTTAGCATGACAAGACCTCTCTGCCATGAATCTGTACTATTTACTGAACTGGAGTCCATTTCTCTCCAAGTAGTCCACGAGATCCTCTTTGACCAGTGACTCCATCAGCTTCCCTACAGTAGAGGGAAGACTGTCAGGCCTGTAGTTCCTGCTTGTTGTTGTTGTTTATTTAGGTATAACCATTGAGCTTACACTCATTCACAATGGTGACCTTATTACACAAATACAAATACATAAAGACAATATTACAAAATCAGTTTCAAACAATTAATTATTCATTTCCATACAAGCCTCAAATATGCAATAAACAATAATAAATTGCCCTCCTTTTGGAGTGGAACCATGTCCACTACTCACCAACTCTTCGGAACTACCCCCATCCCCTATGAGCTGCTGAATGGACCTACCAGGGGATCAGACAGTTCTGCTGCTAGTTCTCTGAGTAACCTTAGATGCAACCTATCTGCTCCCAGGGCCTTATTTGTCTTTTTGTCTTTAGTGCTACCAGCCATTTCTGGACCTTTTTGCTTGTAAATGTTGGTTGCATCATCTCCTGGACCCCCATAGTGGCTGTCTTGATGCCACTCTCTGGCAAGGGCTCACCATCCTCCCAGTGAAAACTGAGCCAAAGTAATTATTAAGGATGGCAGTCTTTTGCCCATCCTTCTCTAGCACCCTACCCCCCCAGCTAGCCTTTTGATTCCCCCTCCTTTCTTCCTGGTATCAATATATTGGAAGAACTATTTTCCTCTGCTCTTGACCCCCTCCATAATATGCATCTCAGTATCTGCTTTTGGTTCCCTAGCTATCATCTTTGCACCCTATTTTTCAATAAATATTCTCCCCATCTTTCCTCCCACTGCTTTTCTTTATACTTGTGGAAGGCCTTTTCTTGGCCCTTACCTCTTCCCTGTTCCTTGCTAAGAACCATAACAGTTCCTGTTCCTTTTGGTCATCATTCTCATGCATAAGTTAGATACTTCAAAGAATGGCCCCCTTTAATTGTTCACATCTCTCTTCTCCTCACATATGTTGTCCACCTATAGTAACATTTCTATGACCAGCTCCCTCAGCCTACTGAAGTCTGCCCTTCTAAAAATTAGGACTTCAACTCTTGATTGGGGTTTCCCATACCCAAGAGCTAGTTTGAACCAAATAGAGTTATAGTCGCTGTTCCTCAGTGGCTCCCTATTCCTACTGCCTCCAAGTTGGTAAGCACCACATCTACAATTGCAGTCTGCCTGCTGGGTTCCTTAACTAGATGTACCAGTGGACAGTCTTAGAAGGCATCCAGCAATGCCTGACTTCTGGTGCTCCTGGCCACTGGAACTCCCCAATCAATGTCTGGCAGGTCCAGATCACCCAACACCACTACTTCCCCCTTTGCCACTCCTCTTTAAAGTTCTTCCTTGAGCTCTGTGCCCCTCTTTTCCCCTTGCCCCGGAGGTCTACTGATCAGCCGCAAGTGCGATTTCTTGCCTGACTCTGCTGTGAGTTGCACCCACTGTAACTCTGTTTGTCCTTACTATCCTGCCATCTTGATGCCATCCTTGACAAAAATGGCAACTCCTCCCCTTCTACCTTTCCCTCGGTTCCTCTTGAACAATGTGTAGCCAGGTGCCATCAGTTCCTAGTCATTATTTTCCAAAGCCCACATTTCTGTGAGAGTCACAATGTCCACCTCAATGTCCGCTATCAGCTCCTGGAGCTTCCATCTGACCGCTGAATCATACTATGCTATTACTTTTGTGCTTTCCTTGCATTTCTTCCTCATGTTTTTCCTGGGTATTGCTCACTTTGCAATCCCCTTCTCTAATGTCCCATCACCTACTTCAGTTTGGGCCACAGCTCTCCTTGTACCTGTTGTACTGCTACAAGCCCTCAGATGCGGGGGAGTACTAGCTAGGATCCCCTTCCTTTGACCTGCTACCATGGTTCCCCTAGACCCAGTGTCCCCTGCAGTGAGTTTAAACATCTGATATAGATGTCAAACATCTGCCCCAGTGCACAGGCCCCCTATCTCATCAGATGAAGTCCATCACCCTTGAAGAGTCTCTGTCCTAGAAGTCCCCCCATTCCCCCACAAAGTGGTACCTCTTCTCCTGACATCATCCCTTAAGCCACCCCTTAAACTCCTAGATTACCTCACTCCTTATCCTAGCCTGTTTTCCTTCCTTGCTCCACACAGGGAGAACTTCAGCAAAGGCCAGGGAGGCTAATTGTGCCACCAATCTATCCCCCAGTCTATGGAAGTTCCACTTCACCATCTCCACCAACTGGTTCAACAGATACTATTACAGCTGCACCCTGTCTCCTCTCTGCTATCCTTCCTATCATGTCTAAATCCTGGATGGCCAATGCACAGGAAGAACTCTGTACAGCCTATTGCGTGCAAATTATTTGCCCTCAGCACTTCATTGCACTGTAGTTTACTTATGTACACGACTGTTGTCTTTGGACAATCGTTAATCTGTGATGCTTATTTACCTATTATTAGTATTATATGTACTTTTGTACCATCATTGTTGAACTCTGATTCTTCCACTTCCCCTCCCAACAGGATGCATCATAGCTGTCGCCAGCATAGTATAACTTTCCTGGTAAAACTTATGAAATAAATAAATAAATATCTTTAACCTTAAATTAGATATTCAGAAAGTCTATAGGAAGAATAAGATTGAGGGCATTTTTTAAAGATCAGGAAATAAAATTCAATAACCTGGAACAGACAGAAAGAAAAGAATAGAGAATATACTGAACTGTAAATCCTATGTTGTCCCCACATGACATATCAAATCAAATCAAATCAAATCTTCTTTATTTATAAAAAAGGCGCCTTTCTAAAACCAAGGCGCCTGTACAATAAAATATATAAAATGAAAATGAATCATCCAAAAAGCAAAACATATAAATTACAGTAAATACAATACAATAGCATATAGTAACACTAATCCCGGAATGCCAAACCAAAAAAATAGATTTTCAAGGCATTCTTGAAACTCTGGATGGTCAGGCATTCTTGTACTAATAAGGTAGAGAATTCCACAGGGACAGGGCAGCAAAACTAAATGCCTTGCTCCAGATGTTTGTAACCGAACCCTGGGAATCTCTAGCAATCCCTCATCAGTGGATTGGAGAGGATGGAGGGACAATAGGGACAAAGGAGATATTTCAGGTAACCGGTCCCTGATGGTGAGGGCCTTATAGGTTAATAAAGCAACCTTGAAGGTGATCCGCCACTGTATGTGCCAGTGCAGACTGGAGCACAGAGGCGTTATGTGACTGGTTCTGGAAGTACCAGTCAATAGCCTATTTTCGCATTCTGCGCCAGCTGCAGCGGTGGATATCAACCCCGGTAGCCCTAGGTAAAGGGCATTGCAGTAGCATATCCCAGCTAGCATGGAGACATCCATCAGTCTGGGAGACATATAATGATGTCTTCATAAACAACAAGATAGGCAAAGCAAATTTAGCCTCTCAACGGAAGAATTTTCCTTCGAGACTCTTACATAACAATAACAATATAGTCATTGAAAATAAGCAACAATGGGGTAGTAGTGTAATCCTAGATTGTACAACATACAAGAATGAGGCCCTGATATTCAAAGTTTAGCAGCAGTGCAAATTTGGTTAGTGCCAGCCTAACCTGGGTTTGCGTCAGTGCACTGGGCGGGGCCATATTTAGAGTCCTTGAGGAGTACCCACCAAACCTGACAGCACCAAAGCACTAAAATACCACTGCACCTATGCAAATGAGAGGGTCGCCTCAAGTGTACCAGTGCAGTGACATATTTAAAGATCTGCAGAGACGGTAGACAGCACACTAAGTTACACTGTTTATCATCACCAAAAAACGCCACTTAACCAGGTGTTAAGACCATGCCCCACCCCCAAAGGCAGGGTGGCTGTACTGAAGCCATCCGCTCCTGTACCAAGCTTCCACTTCCATTAGCCTGGTTACTCAGTATACTGCTACTCCTCATGGCATAGTGGTCCCCACCATCATCCAGTTTCTAAGTATAATAATACCTCTGGTGGTCCAGTGGTTTCCTCCATACTCTGATGCGCACCCTGTTGAGTAGTTTCACTAATACCCTGGTAGCCAGTGGTTCCCCACATCCTGATTGCACCTGGTTGAATAGATTAATAATGCACTGTTGGTCCAGTTAATTCCTACACACCCTAACAGTACAGGGACCAACCACCCAACGAAAACCTCTGTCCTGCACCCCCTTCACCACCAGTGATGGTCTCCTGAAATGGTGGCCAGAACATCCCTCCTCTCATCCACTTGGCCAGCCACCATCTGACAGTCATGGAGCATGATCACATACATGATCGTGCTCCATGACTGTCAGTCGATGACTGGACAATGGGATTAGAGGAAGGTATGCCAGCTGCTGTTTCACAGGACCCTGCACTTGGCGTGAGGAGGTGTGCAGGGTGAGGTTCTCATGGGTGGGGTGGGGGTCCCTGTATGTTTGGGGGTATGGGGACCCAGTGGACTCCCAGGGCATTATGAAGCTACTCAAGAGGGTGTGATTGGGGGTTGAGGGACCCACTGGACCACCAGGGATTATGAAACTACTTGACAGGGTGCCATTGGGGAATCACTGGACCACTGGGGGTAATATTATACTGAGAAACTGGGCAATGAGGGGGACTCACTATGCCACCAGGGATAATACTGTACTGAGAAACTGGGTGATTGTGGGGACCATTATGCTACCAGGGATAGTATTATACTGAGAAGCCAGATAATGGGGGACCACTATGCCACTAGGACCTTCTTCAACAAAGAGGGGCACTAAGAGGCCACTCTGCCACATGCACATGAGCCATAATGGGCATGCAGATGGCCCTTAGCACCTTGCACACCCAATTGGCTCATTGGCATGCTCAAGCCAAATACGGCCCAGAGGGACCTGGTACAATCCCATTTTGGGCAGTGCCTCACTATGTGGGCCTTATGCAAGTCCCCCTAGTCCATGTCAGGGCAGCACAGATCCACTGTGCATGTGCAGGACCATTACGTACTTTTGTGTATCTGTTCATGTCACCAACTCTAGAGGGTGGAACAGTTGAAAATACCAGCAGAGCCACAGAATGATACCAACACCTTGCCGGCCTGACACCCACTGATTAGGCTCTCCCATCGATTGCAGATTCTGTCTCTACCAAGATTTTGCAAGCCCCAATGGCCTCACTATGTGGGGGTCATGCCATGGTGCTACTGGGGGAGCAGCAGAACTGGAAAGTAAATTCTTGAACAGGGACAATAACAGAAATTCCCCTGAAGAAGCAGGCAGAAGACATGGCCAATGTCTGAGGAAATCTATACTCCAACAAAGGTAAAGGGAATTTAATGAGTCAAGACTCATCTTCTCGACAAACATTTTTGATGAATTGAGACTCTTCAAATTATTCTGTAGAAACATTGAACAGTCTTACAGTCTACCCATAGTGGAGAGAAATCATTCAGAAATTATGCACTGGTTTGGAGTTAAGTCACCAGCATTGCTGACAGAGTCACACATTCTGAGCACAGAGTCCCTAAAGTAAACACAAGTGTGTCACCTGGGTTTGCACCACCTAACATGGAATGCAGCAGACACCTAGGTCTAATCATGACATAGTGCCATAACATAGTACTGTGCCATGCACAGAGCCCCAACCCACTGGAGATACTGCCAGTCTTACTCCCCTACCACAAAGTCCTCTTGTTGTTCTTGCCATGATGTGACTTAAGGCCCCTTACTGGTCCTCTAGGTTGTCCAGTAGCCCACCGTTACCTTTGTATTTTAATACATTACTTGGTGTCAGTGGATACCCATCCTAGCTCTGTGTGCACTGCAATCACTTTGGTAGTATGGTGCACTCCCTATGGTAACCAGCAATGGAGCTTTCATTCTATTTCACAAATCAGCAACCCCCTCTGTAGAGCTTCTTCCATCAGTTCTACCAGAGGCAGGGCTCACTGTGCCTTGACGTTGAGGGTGCAGGGTGCTGATGAGCCACTGGGTATAGCCAGCAACTCATCTGTATTCTGGTACTTTCTTCAGCCTGGCTGCCCTTGCCTTCTTCATAATGTCATGACAGAAAAAGGCTCCAACATACTTATGTATAGCACAAAGGGGTGCAAGGTTTAACAGTGGGGCAAAGTGATCATTGCAATCACTTTGCACACAAACTGTAACTATGTTTCAGGCCCAAAATTTGATATTTAGCATAATGCACATAATTTCCCTTAAGACTGACTAGGCAACTTTGGTAAGTAACATCAACATATGTACTGTATGTTCATAAGCAAAATGTTCAGGAAGAATGGTTTTCACTTTGAGCGGCCGAACATATAAGTACGATATTATATAAACAAAATAATTGATTGCAATTAAAAGTTTCAAAAATATAGTATATGAATTAAATACAGTGGTCCCCTGAAGAAGAATGAGTGTTTTACAAGAGAAAATCATTTTAGCAAGGGATTTGCCATATCAGAGGAGCACAGCTATCTGGTTTTTATGTGCACTAGGCATGAGAATGCCTTACAGGTACCAAATGGAACTATGAATAAACCATTACAGGGTATTAATGATGGATAAATAATTGAATGCTGCAAAAATAGAAAGAGTAAATCTGTTCATTTAAATTTTAAACTAGGCAGCTTACATCCCTTGGAAGGCTGCAACATAAGGCACAAAGTGATATCTATTTCCTATTACCTGCCACCTTTCTCCTTGGCATTTCAACCCAAATAATTTGTTCTGTGCTCTGACCAGGAGGGTCAGCCTTTGGCATTTCAATAAAGTGATTTTTTGATGGAAGACATATATAATACTGCATGGGTTGGGGAAGGGGGCATGCCCCAGCTCTTTCCACCTTCATGGTATAATATTTATTTTATTTATTTATTTATTTATTGAAATGTTTCATCAGGAAAGGCACACTGAGCAACAAGTATTGCCCCTAACCAGCTATGATGTGCTTTCTGTATCCTCAAAAGACATTACTTCACCTTCATTCTATCTCTGCAGGTGTAGATCAAATGGCTTGTTAAAAGATTGTAATCATATTTTTTTTTTAAACTGTTTATTTATTTATGCAGAGATACTCCATAATCGTGAACTGAAATCCCTAATGATAAGCAGAGACAAGGCCTGGAAAAAGACCAGGTGCTCCACTAGTCCAGCAGACCTAGCTGACTACAGGTCCCTGCGGAACAAGTGCAAGAAAGCTTCGAAATCTGCTAAAAGGGCCTCTATCAAAGCCCTTCAGCAGGATACCTTGACTGACCCTAAGTCCTTCTGGACCAGTATCAACTCCCTATTAGAAGGCACAAACAAACCACAGCACGGCAATATACCCTGCAATGGGTTAACCTTAACTGGCGGTGGTGAGGCCGCCACGGCCTTCAACAGCTTCTTCACAGACCTGGGCATTTTCAGAAACAACCGCCACAGTCACTAGGGCCCCCCCAGTCACTGAAACGCAGGATCCTCTGACCCCCTACTTCCACTTAAAGACCATGTGTGTCAAAGAAGTGCTACCCTTCCTGCAATCCTTAAATCCCATGGGATCACTGGGACCTGATGGATTGGACCCTTGACTGCTCAAGGCTGCTACCCCTGCCATAGCCTTATCTGTCACCATATTAATAAACAGATCCCTGCAGGAGGGAGTAGTCCCCAGAATGTGGAAACAGGCCCTTGTGGTCCCAATCCATAAGGGTGGATCCAGATACCCAACTGGCCACTACAGATTCATCTCCATCATTTGCCACCTGTCAAAGATCCAGGAGTGGCTCATATATGGCCAACTGAGGGACCACCTGGAAGACAATCAGCTTCTGGCCCCATCTCAGCATGGTTTCTGACAAAGGCACAGGACTGATACTGCCTGCATCAGGTTCACCTCTGACGTCCTAGCTGCCTTGGACAAGGGCACCCCAACGGGGACAGTCTTTATAGACCTAACTAAGGCTTTTGACCTGGTAGACCACCCAGTCTTACTAACCAAGTTGAGCACATTTGGACTGGAGCAACACTCTCTGAACTGGTTCTGTAACTACCTGAATGACCGCTCCCAACAGGTCAAGTGGAGAGGTGCAACCTCTGACTTGCTACCTTTAAATGAGGGGGTGCCTCAAGGCTCCATCCTGGGCCCACTCCTGTTCTCCCTGTTCATCAATGAACTCCGCCACCACTGTGGGAGTAGCTTTGGTGCAGTACTCCGATGATGCAGTACTCTATAGAACTGTGCCGCACCTGGATGATCTAGGACCCCTGCTCCAGTCTGACTTCACCCAGGCTGAAGCATGGCTGGCCGAGAATCACCTGGTCCTTAACTCAAACAAGACCAAAGTGCTCCTGTTTGGTCCTAAATCCCTGAGTCCCTCACCGGCACATTTTCTACTGTTGGTCACCACATCGGGCTCTACAATCGAAGTGGTCCAATCCTTCTGATACCTGGATCTTACACTAGACCAGGGACTCACGCTAAAGCCTCACATAGATCTGGTGACAAAATACATCCACCAAAAACTCAGGCTGCTGTACCATCTTAGCACCAATATGACACCTGAGACAAGACTGGCAATAGCTCAGAGTACCCTCCTACCTTCTCTTACCTATATGGCCCCGACCCTACTTGGTATCACAAAACTTGACTATGGCAGACTACAGACATTGTACCACAAAGTAGCATGATTCACCACAAAAGGCCATCCAAGAACCCACCACTGTGAAGCCCTTGCTGCACTCAAATGCCCACCCTGAACCTTAGGCTTCAGTACCCCCTGTTAAGCTGGGCATATAAGCTCCTCTCTGTCGATCCTCCCACAGGCTAATCGAGCTACTTACCCAAAAGTGGCCCAGCAGTCCTCCCACACTTCAAGAAAAACACTGCTTGAACTGCCCATGTCCAGATCTGCAGCGGCAGTAAATCTTTGCCCACATAGCCCCTATGCTGTGGAACACGCTCCCCTGACAGCTCCAAGAAGCCCCTCCTAGCGATTTTTCAGATGGGACTACTCACTCACCTCCAGAATCTCAGCTCATGCATCTGTCCTGAAGGCTAGCTAAATCATGTTCCCTGTAGTCTGGCCATGGAAAGTCTAATTGCCCTAATTGGCATCTAGCTGCTACTCTTGATCTTGTGTACTTGCCCTTTAAATAGTTGCTCTCTTCTGTGAAAACTGGTTATTGCCAATGTAACCCTGTAACCTTTTGTACTATACTGTATTGCTTGTATATTTAATTGTACTACCTGCCCTAAGTCTAACAGCTGCCACTGTTGTTATGTTGTATGTCACCGCCCTCTCCAATGATTATTGTACAATGTCATTGTATTCCTGTACACAATGCCCTACTCTGTATTCTTTGATTGTACTTGCACAGCTCTATGTAACTAACTCTGGGTCGCCCCTGAAAAAGGGACCTTCAGGGCCCAGTGGGCTTACCCGGTTAACAAAATTTAATAAATAAATAAAATATTATAAAGCAATAAATCTTACATTAGTGCAAGAGCCGGGCAGTTTCACCAACAGAGTAGGTCTGCAATAAAAACTTAAAAATATAAGTGATCACAATACAGATATAGAGAAATTTCCCTTCCAGAGATCTTTAAGACATAAATGTTGGGTCTACAAGGCACAAATGTTGGGTCTGCAATAGACAAATAAAACACCCAAGGTCTCCAAGTTAGTTCAAAACTGTTGACTCTACCCAGTTGATTTGTGAGCAAACTTTCCAGATATTATATTTTATTCATAATACAGTGCCAGTAGGCAAGTGCTGGGGGTGTAGGTTTAAGCCATATTTGGGTTATAGCTTTTTTTGCAGCTGCAATATATAAATAAAGCATACTTCTGGATGAAGGACTGGATATTCCCCACCTCATAGGAGAAAACCAGTTGTGTGGATAAGACCATATCCAGTTCCAGCAGCTCTGTTAAGCTGTTCTGGATGTCCTTCAAAAAATCACTTAAATATCAAGCACAGCCAGAATATGTGAAGTGAATTGGCACATTCCTCCATGAGCCTCAACATCGCCCATAAGATGAGGGTAAGTATTTTACCAGTTTAGTTGGGGTATCAAAAAAGCAAATGTGGGATTTCCAAACAAATTCTCACCAATATGGGGACTGAGACAATTTAATCGAGGGGGAAATGGCCTTAAGATATTTCTCATAAGAAATGTCTATTGAAAGTTCAGCGTTCCATGCCTCTAATTTGGAGTGAGTCAATTCGGGCCAGTATTCCCTAAGAGCTTTATATACCTGCCGTGTTAAGTGTGGGGAGTGTAGGCTTGCTATTGCATCTACCATCAACTTTAAAATTAAAGGTATGGGAGTTGGTAACATGTTCCAGGGTGGACCCTTCTGCATTAAAAAGGCTTGAATTTGCAAAAATCTAAAATGATACCGCCTGGATAAAAGGTATGATGTTTGTAAGTGGGCAAAGGGGACCACTCCTTGGGAGTCCAGAAATTGGTATACATATGTTATACCCTGTCTGTGACATCATTGAAAAGCTAAATCAAATCAAGCCAGTAAGAAATCTGCCTCTGCTATCAACAATCAGACTTAGTAAAAAATCAGTGCTAATGTAGAAAGCACCCGAATCTTATACCTAAAGAAAAATCTTTAAAATCCAGAGGGGAGGCAAAGGGGCCAAAAACTATAGTGCCTATATCAAATAAGTCATTTAATACAAATTAAATATACTTCCATACCACCTCATAGGAAGGATTAAACCATTACAGGACAATTTTAAACATTACCATGCTATGGTATTCCTTCAAATTTGGTAAACTGAGGCCTCCCTTTGACCAGCAGCAGCAGTAACAACCAGTAATCCAGGGCATCGACCAGCCCAGACAAATCAAGAAAGTGTTCTGTTACAAGAAAAAAAAATACTTTGATAGGGTTACTGGGGGGTTTGAAATAAATACCTAAATGTTGGTAATATGGTCATTTGAATAACTTTTATTCTTGGAAAAAAAAGTTAAATGGAGATGTGCACGTTTGCTCAACTCTCTCTTAATAACCTGCGTCAGAGGTTCATAATTTATTAGTTCTAAATGTAGTAGGTTCTGGGGTAAATACACTCCTAAATATTTGATTTTAATACATCTCCAATGGGAGGGAAAAACATGTCTTAATACCTGCAACAGAGAAAAGTTGATCATTAAGATCACAGTCTTCTGGACATTTATGACATAACCTTAAAGTGTCATAAACATCTGGTGTATCTCCATTATTACTGGGACAGAACTCTCCAGGTTTAGAAGCATCAGGAGCAGCACATCATCTGTGTAGAGAGAGAGAGAGCTCAAATAAACGTCCCTCCAGAGGAATCCCCTCAACCCCCTCATGATGTCTAATGGCCGCTGCGAAGGGTTCGATATAAAGAGCGAAGAGAAGGGGAGATAAGGGGCAAACCTGATGGGTACCTCAAGTTATATTAATTGGGGCACAGATCTGTCCATTTACTCAGATGTAAGCTTTAGTAGAAGTGTATACTTGTTTAAGCCAAATAATAAAGTCTTCCGGGAAATGAAATTTGGCAAGTGTTCACCATAAAAATGGCCAAAGAACCCAGTCAAAAGCATTGTCAGCATCTAAGCTGATCAGGGCTGCTGGGGTAGATCTCCGGTTGATAGAGTCCATTAAATCAATAGTCCTATTGATGCTGTCAGCCATCTGTCTGGAACAGATGAACTCCGTTTGTTAGGATGTGCTATAGCCAGGAGGATCGTTTCAATTCTGTGGGACCATACAGACATGAACAACTTGTAGTCCATATTTAATATGGAAATGGGTCTATCTGATGAGGTGACCTACGGTCTCTACCAGGTTTTAGAATGGGAGAAAGAGTTTCGTAGGCCCAAGGGGGGGGATCCCCCTTCTGAACCTCACAAAAAGTAACAGTCAGTGTGGGAAGCAAAAACTTTAAAAAAGTTTTATATCATTATGACGGCAGCCCATCTGGGTCAGGACATTTTCAAAGTTTTACTTCTCTTGATTGCCTGTTTTATTTCATCTCCGGTAATTGGGGATAATAATAATTCCCGATGGTCTTGAGAAGTAGTAGGGAGGGTTACATAAGAAAGACAGGTGTCTATTTGAGTGTCAGCAGGGGGAGAGGACATAGTATATAACTGTAAGTAAAATGTCCTGAAAGCCTCCATAATATCAGAGGTGGAGGATACTACTGCTCCAGTACTGGGGGATTGCAGGTAAGTAATACATGATGTGACCCTATGTCTGCACAGTCTCCTAGCCAAGTTCCTAGCCCCTCGAGGCCCTCCCTCATTCCTATATTCTTTTCAGAAAAAACAGTCCCTGTAGAACCCTGTCATCCAAAATGTTTTGTAATTCCACCTGGACATGGCAGATCTGGGAACAGATCTCTGGGGTATATCCATCTGTGGTGTGCTGAAGCCGTTTTAGTTCTGATTTCAGTTTCTTATATATGGCCTCTTGTCTCCTACGTTTATAGGCTGCATAAGCTATTATTTCCCCCTTAGTACAGCTTTTAAGGTATCCCAAGTGATGGAGAGGGAGATTTCTGGGGAGGAATTATCTGCCAAAATCTGTGGGATCTTGGCTTGAATACATTTTTTAAATTCAGGATCTCACAGTGACGAGACAGTAAGGCACCAAATGGATATCTTATGCTTTTCAAGATCAATTTTCAGTAGCAACAGGGAATAGTCCAAGAGATACCATGGACAAACAGTGAGATCATGCAACCAGTCAGTATGCTCCTGAGAAACAAAAAAATAGTCCAAGTGGGACTGGGCGTGCAAGCAGGCTGAATAAAATGTGTAGGCTCTGGAGGTTGGAAAGAAAAAGTGCCAGACATCCGTCAAGCCCCATGTTTCTTGTTGATTCCGAAAAATACTCCTGAGCTGCAGATGCCCTATGAGGGGCAGGGGCAGATGTGTCTAGCTGCTGAGATACCGTTCATTTGAGATCTCCTCCCATCAATAAACATCCTTGTATCATTTCTAGGAGTTTATTAAAAAATACCTCACACTTACTAGGGGTGGCGTACGGAGGAAAATACACATTTACTAATGTTACCTCCTTACCGCACAATTGGCCCCTCAATATTACATAACACCCATGAGGGTCAATGTATTGTCTCTGAAGTATAAAAGAAGTTGATGTGGGTATCAAAATAGTGGTGCCCCTGTATTTGCTCCCTGAATAAGATAAAGCATATACCTGAAATCTTCCCGCCAAGAGAGTTTTGAGTGTAAACTGGGGTCAAGTGGGTCTCCTGTAAGAATATCACATCCAGATTCTGCCCTCAGAGGTACTGCATACTGTCTCTGTCACCATATTTTGAAAGTAAAATTGCAGCAATGGACATGGTCAGATATTTCACAATATTTCTGCAGATATTCTCTCCGTGGCCCTAAGATGGTACTGCAGGCAAAGGATTTCTCATGAGGTACAACAGAAATTTCAGGAAATGTGTGACCATGTCAGTTGCTACAACTGTATGTGCAAGAAAGAGCTCAATACTGTCCACTGACCAAATGTAAAATGTTGAGCTAAAAACATGTTGTTTTAAATGCAGCAATGATGCAGCAACTACATACTGTATTGTAAACCCTTATTTAGCCAAGGTCTATGAAACTAACTCCGAAAAGGGACTTGAAACCAGCCTGTAACCATTATCCAGTACTGTGAGCCATGATGAATGCTACTTTCAAGTGTTTGCTTATTTAGTTAAACAACCCTTGTCTAATCTGAAGTGTAGAGAATTCAGTTATTCTAAGTCTGTCTTTGCACTATTGGATATAGCCAACTTACTCTTCAGTACTTGGACTCAGTAGAGAGAGGTAACTGTGGAAGATGTCTTACAGCATAAGTACATATGAAAACATATAGAACCATTGCTGGTGCCACTTAAGATGTGTTAACACTATAGTACCTCTTCACTGAAGTAGTGGTTCAGTTCCTGTGTGTGAACTGCAGCACTGCAGCCATTGCTAGAGTGTCCACACTCATTAGCTGTGAGTCAGTGTTAGTAGCTTGGCTTACTTCTGGATCCTGACAAAACACTGCTTTTAAACAGGAAACTCTCTGTACACTTCCTGACTCAAAATCCCAAATTCAGTGGTGCCATCTTTTTAAAAAAGAAAACACCCCCCCGTGAGCTCTCTCCCCAGAACTAAACCAATCCAAGTCATTTTTTTGTTTAAATAAAAAAGAAAAACTCTCCTTCCATCTTATTCTGAACTCTTCCTTCCATTGACCCATGACCTTGATGGCAGTCTGCGTTGCTGCAGGTAATGGGGAGCATCCATGGAAGAACGAAAAATGCCTACTGTGTTTTCAGTCCCCACCACCACCACAGTGATCAGAAATGCCCACAACAGAGCATCCAGGTGCATCCATGCTGATACACTGGGAACAGATTAGCAAATCTGCACTACTAGCAGTGTTGCAGATAAGTAAGTGTAATCATGACTAAAGTCTCCAGTGGCTGTAATGTCAGCTGTGGGAATTAGACAGACAGATAAATAGATAGCCAGACAGATGGATGCACAGACAGACAGACAGAGATATAGATAGAAGGGTAGATAAATAGACAAATTGAGAGATTGACAGATGATAGATAGATAGATAGATAGATAGATAGATAGATAGATAGATAGATAAATAGATAGATAGATAGACAGAAACTTTATTTGTATAGCGCCCTTACCAGAGACTCAGAGCGCTCACATTAACAAATTAAAACAACATGAAAACACAGTCAACACAGCAATCACAGTCAGGTGAAGTAGGACAAAAACGAAAATCTATCTATCATTATAAAATAATAAATAATGATTCAGCAATTCAATATCTATAAATTAAAACCTGGTTAAACAAAATGTCTTTACAGCCTTTTGAAGGTTTCCACTGAGGACACCTCCTGAAGATGGTTGGTAGTGAGTTCCACAGGGTAGGTGCAGCAACAGGATATGCACAATCACTGAGTGCTGCAACCTAACCCTGGGAACCTCAAGGAGAGCAATCACCGGAGAATAGAGAGTCCAGGATGGAGAGTGGGGCACAAGGAGATCTTGAAGGTAGACTGGTCTTCCCTCATATAGGGCCTTATAGGTCAGTAACCTGACCTTGAAGACAGTTCTCCGCCTAACTGGCAGCCAGAGCAGTCCGTGGACGACAGACATAATATGATCAAACCTCCGTGCGCCCATCAATAATCTTGCTGCCACATTCTGCACCAGCTGCAGCAGGCAGAGATTGCCTCCAGATAACCCTAGATACAGGGCATTGCAGTAGTCCAGCCTGGCCGTGATGAAAGCATGAACCAGAGTGGTCAGGTCCTCAGTTGGTATGAGGGCCCGGATCCAGGCGATATTCTTCAGATGGTAAAATCCACTTTTGATGATGGCCGACACCTGAGCATCAAGTGTCAAGCCATCATCGAGATCATCCAGATTCTTAACCCATGTAGAGGTGGTCAGTGGGACCCCCAGTACTAGACCAGGGGATCACCCAACTTGCCCCCTCACAACGACGGACCCAGATTCACCACTAGCACCTCAGTCTTGTCAGTGTTGAGTTATAGCCAGTTTTGAGTCATCCAAATCTGGATCTCCTCCAGGCAGTTGTTAAACACAGAGGCTGCCATCTGGTTACCAGGTGCACAGGACAAGTATAGCTGGGTATCATCAGCATATCAATGAAAACCCAGCCCATACCATCTGATAATGTCTCCCAATGGTGGCATGTACACTGAACAACAAGGGTGACAAGATGGACCCCTGCAGGACTCCACAAGGCAGAGACTTCGGGTTTGATGAGGCTAACCCCATCATCACCCTCTGCACCCTGCCTGTCAAGTATGACCTGAACCATTTGATTACATTACCAGACAGGCCACACCATTACCACAGGCAGTCAAGCAGCACCTCATAGTCCAGGTGTCAAATGCCACCAAGAGGTCCAGGAGGACCAGGGTGGTACACTCTCTCCTGTCCTCACCTTTAGGCGATCATTAGGCAGCTTCACCAGGGCATTCTCCATGCTATACTCAGCTTGAAGTCCAGACTGGAAAGACTCGTAAGTGGAGGAGGAGGTAAGAGTGCCTTTAGCCGAATGGCCACCACATTTTCTTTAACCTTCCCTAAGAATAGGAGGTTAGAGACCAGTCTGTAGTTGCTGAGGCACTCTGGGTCCAATGAGGGTTTCTTCAATAGGGGTCTGACCAAGGCCTCTTTCAAGGCCAGTGGAAAGACCCCACTCCTCAAGGAACTCTGGACGATCTCAGCCACCACAGATCCAATCAGATCCAAACATCTGACCAGAAGTCTGGTTGGGCCTGGGTCCAGATCACAATATGTTGGTTGCAGCTTCGAGACAATCTCCACCACCTCCTCCACTCCAACCGCATCGAGCTCAACCCATACAGAAGGAGAGTTCCGGCAAGCCTCAGGGTGAACCCTGCAGTCCCTTTGAGTGATGCTGGAGGAGATCCCTGCTCAGATAGAGGACACTTTGTTGGCAAAGAACAGAACAAACTACTCACACCTTGTGCTAGAACCCGCTACTCCTGCTCAGAGACAGGCCGGATGTAATAGCCCATCTACCATGCAGAAGAGCTGAACTGGTCTGTTCCTTGCCACAGCAATCTCCCTTGACAAAAAGTCTGCTTTCTTTTGGAAGATTGCCCCCTGACAGTCACTATAATGCGACCTCAGGGCCAATTTGTCCTCCATCAGGCCAGATCCCCTCCAATGTCTCTCCAACCTCTGACCCTTAATCTTTAACTCCCTGAGTTTCCAATCAAACCAGGGAGGTCTCTGGCAAGTAGATAAGGGTTGGACATGAGCGGATGCAATTGAGTCAAAGGCAGCAGTGATGGCCCAGTTACAGGCTGCCATAGCCTCCTCTGTCCCAACCTCACACACAGCCTCTACACTAGATAGGTCCAGCACCACCTGTAGTCCTAGTGGGGACAATCCTTGTAAAGGGCAGTACTGGACCATCTCCACAGATCGTGGACCCTTGGGGGCCCCAAACGTGAACCCCAAGGTGCTATGATCTGACCAAACTACTAGATCTACATTGTGGTCATCGACCTCAAGGCCCAAAGTAAACACCAGGTCGAGTGTGTGGCTGTGCAAGTGGGTCACTGAGGTGACACTCTGCGCCAAGCCCAGTGCCTCCATACTCTGCAGGTGATCATGCCCAACTGACGAGAGTCCATCGTTGACCCAGGCATTGAAGTCCCCCAAAATTAACCATCTTGGGGACTCCAACACCAGGCCGGTGGCCAAGTATCCAATCTCCCACAGAAATTCTCTCTCCCCGCCCAGTGGCTGGTAGAGCAGGAGGATCCTATAACCTACACCAGAACCACCCCATGTGGCAACACATTCAAATGACCTGGTAGGGTCCATAGACAGCACCGTGAGGGCCAGGCTGGATTTAAAATGAATGGCCACTCCCCTGCCTCTGTGATCCTTTCTCGGGGTGTGTATCACGGAGTGCCCGACCGGCACAGCTGCATCCAGAATGGGGGCAGTTTTCTCATCCAGCCAGGTCTCCATGATGCAAGCCAGGTCTACTGAGGATATCAAGTCCACCATTATGGCAGTCTTGTTCCTTATCGACCTGGCATTGCATAACACAGCCCGATTATGAAGAGAGAAGATGCTGAATCAGCTATCTGTCCATTTTCCACAGTGGAGCCCTTGAGCATGGGAATCAGACAGGCGAACCCCTGTCCAGTACCATTTTGCTCCAGGGCATCACCTTGGCCTCATCACCTGAATCCTTGACCCCCAGATGCCACTTGAACAGACTCACCCCATGACCGACTCCCCCCCCTCCAAGCAATCCCCAATGCCCCTGATGCCTGAATGATGAGACTGAAAGTAAAATGGAAGGGGTGGTACCACCAGTTTTACAAAGGCAGATATTTTTACAGTATGTCTCCACAAATATTGTAGGTGACTGATTCAACACAGAAGAACAAGCCCAGCACAATAGTTGTGGGGTGAGGTACATCGTTTTGTTTAATAATGAGGAAAAAGCAGAATAAACTTTGTAATAATTCATGGAAATATTTACAGAATGCATTTTGTTGACACATCTTTGATTTCCTGTCACAGAACTAAATAATATTTTCAGGCACCCAATAGTTCGATACATACTATATATGTACAGGTAAAACTGCCTGTAACTGGTCATCACAGAAAGACAAAGTACAGTAGGGGGTTCTTTTGTGTTGTGCAACTGGCATTTTTCAACATTTTATGTGCATACATACTACTGGCTATGCTAACCCCACCCAGAAATATTTATTTAGTTGTTTAACCAGGTATAGCACACTAAGCTGAAAGCTTTTTTACAGGAGCGACCTGGGAGCACAAGGAGGTTAAGTGACTTGCTCAGGGTCACACAGTATGCAAGTGGAAGCTGTGGGATTCAAACCCAGGTCTGGTCTGCTGGATGTCACCAGATTTGCAGCTCAGAGCCTTAGACCACTGAGCTATACTACCTCTATAGTATGTAATCAACTAGTAAATCAATGCAGTGTCTCACCATACTGTGCATTTACTGTACTATGATAGATTTGCTGCTATCAATGGGGGGAGGGGGATTTAAAACTGAATAGCAATGCCTCTCACTCAGCATTGCAAATAAAGCCAGCTTTGTCAGAGCACAGCTTTGATGAGACTTGCAATAGTGTCACAGCTCTGGTCCTTGCAATAAGTGTTGCTATGGGTGACAGTATACAAGTGCCAGAAAGATACAAAGGAGAGGACGAGGTTAGGAAGTTCTTAAAGGGACAAACTATGAAATGTCACTCAATCAATAAGCATCATTGGAAATATCATTCCTTTTCCTCTGTGAAAAATTCACCAAGCCATACCTTATAGTTGTTTCTCTACTAATGCACAATGCATCATAATTTACTGAGTAAAAATGAGATTCCGTGTGAAACATTTTCAGATGCTTCCAGTTAGTACTAAGCAAGCTGCTATCTAACTTCAGAGTACTCCTTGCTGCTTTTTCTTTTGCTCTCATTAATTTTTGTCTCTACAATTCTGGAGAAGTGAGGGCATCGTTAAAATTCAACAACTGGGACATAGTTATCAGAGTCTGATAATCCTTCACTGATACTATAGATGATGGTAGAGACAAATTAAATAAAAAAGGCAGTTGTGTAGAAGTGCATCAGACAGCAGTTACAGTGCACAAGGCATATTACAATACTTGGCAATCAAAACCTTACATCATCTCTCAAACCAATCCAGGTGCCAGAGCAACATTTTTAAGAGTCTGGTGACAATCAAGATCATTTAACACAATGCTTGACCTTCAGCAACCCAACCTGTCTTTGTATGCACACAGTCTGTAAGTTGTGCAAGACTGCGTAGTGCTTTGTGCTGAGAACAGGGACTTGTCCTATATAGATGATTTATATAAGTGACTCGGAAATCAGTAAATAGAAAGAAATGTGACATTATATTGAAATAAATATAGCATAAAGATATTTTACCAGTTACAGTGCACTATAGTTATTTCACTATCAATGTGGAGATTAGACTGCCTAGAATCCACAGAACTCTTGTAATGTGACCATTTATGACCAGCAAATAAACAACATTAGACAGATGCCTGTTTAAGAGACTTTAAATAAGCAGTTTGCTTAGATAAGAAATCAAGAGTTGCTTTCCCTAACATCCTCCTAAAGTGGAATCTTTTTCCACTGAGAGCAGTGGTGAAAATTAACTCTACCCTGGCTCCCAATGTGAGGGGAGGGTATCTTTTCCCATGGCCCCAAGAGCAGTGGGTCGTCTGGCTTTTAGCCTGTGGGGACCCCTTGCTGGTTCAACCAAGCACTGGGGATGACTGGGAGGACCAGTCAGGGACATTTCCATAGGAAGAAGCATATTCCTCTACATAAGGCTGGTACAAAGAGGTGGCTGGCCACTTTGTTCCACAACTCCAGGACAGTTATTGTGTGAAAAAATACCTCTCCTTTCCCTTCCCCTCTCCTCCCCTACCTTCCCTTCCCCTTTCCTTTCCTTTCCTTTCCTTTCCTTCCTTGGGGCTCCTTTGTTCCTGAACTGTCCCCACTTAGGCCACTGACTTTCCTCCTGCTGCCCCCCCAAGCCTGTGAGTTTTCCCCTGTAATGGGTTCTCTGTATCTTTTCTGGTTTAATGCAACCATGTCAGTTCTGCCAGTTCCCTGTCACTTATCATGTCTTGTCCCTCTAGCAGGTTTAGTTCCTCTGCACAATCCCTTAGTGTGCAGCTCTCTGGCTGGTGGGTGGGTGATGAATGCATTGTCCTATGAGGCCCATCACCAGTGCCCCACTACCCAACTACAGCCGATACTCCTGTTCTTTTGTTTGCCTGCTGTCCCAGCCAGTGGCTGTAGCCCAGCTCAGGACCGGCTTCACTTGGGGTGACTGAGAGAGTCAATCAGGGACATTCCCATAGGAAGTGGCCTCTGCCCCTACATAAGGCTGGGACAAAGAAGTGGTCGGACTCTTTGTTCTAATACTCTCAGACAGATTTTCCCATCAGCATCCAGAGCTGTAAGTAGTTGTTGTTTCCTTCTTGTTGCAGCTGGGAAATTATGCAATGCATTGCATTGTGGGTGCTAAAGTCTAAAGGCTGAAATCATATAATGGAGATCTTTTTGGCAGGTGGCATTGGCATCAGCTGCACATGGATGACAAGGTCATATTATTTCTTTCTCATTACAATTTGTATTTCAAAAAGCTTAGCAATACCTAATGCTGCACCTACAATTCCATAACAGTTACTGAAATCAAAAGGCTAACTTGGCTGATGAAAAAAGGTGAGGATGTATTGTTGCTGTGTAAAGCATACCCCAAACTGCATGAAAATGTTCCAAATGAATTGCCAGATTTAACATGCTATGGGGAAACATGCCCTATTTCCTACCACAGATGTTTCTTTGTGTTCCAAAGATGGCAGATTCTCATAGTGAATATGTTTTCCATTTGCACCACTGAATATGAGCAGACTATTCAAACTGGGTAAACCTGAAGTGCTTAATGAAAACACAAGTTTACTCCATGTTATTGAGAATTTAGCTCTACATCCCAGTCACAACTAAGACCACTGCTGAAATGTAAGCCTTAAACAGCAACTAGGGGTGGGCGAAAGTTGTGAATTCTGCTTTTGTGGAAATTGCGGAACTTTTGCCATTGGTGAAAGTAGGATTTTCTTCGGATTTTTGCCAAGTTCTGCAGACTTTTTTGTGAACTGCAGAAAAATGCATACAAACTGTGGAATTTATTCTTTCCACAGTTTAATGAATTGTCAGTGAATGAGTGCCTGCTTGTACAACCATGCGGTTATTCACTGACAAGTCAGTGGGCCACTAGTAGTGGAGAGAGAGGAGGTGTTACGCTGGTGGCTTGCTCAGGGGCAGGGTGGGAAGGGAGTTGGGTGGTGGCAGATGAACTGTCAGGGTGGTGTTGTGGGGTCTAACAGACACCAGGAATTGAAATTATTTTATTTACAAGGGATCTGGGATGGGAGGTCCACTAGACACCAGGGAGTACTGGGACCAGAGGGATGAGTTGGTGGACTGCCGGCTGTTTATTTGTGGGCTAAGGAATCCAGGATAGGGAGAGGATCTGCTAGGCATCGGAGAAATAAAATATTTTAGGAGCCATAATTGGTGGGTGGGGGGGGCACTAGTAACCATGAGGGTCCAAGGAAGGGATTGGAGGTCTTTACTGGGACCCCAGATCAGTGAGGGGTGGATTACTGAGTTAAACTGCAGTTAAAAAGCCTCAGAAATTACCACTGGCAGTTTAATAAATTATCCCACAGTTTTTATATTTTTCCACTGTTTTAAGGCAGAATTTCCATGAAACTTCCAAAATGTTTGCGAGCTTTATGACTTGAAATTAGCACTTTCATAAACTTCCTGCGGAAATTAGATTGCACATCCCCTAACAGCAACTCTGCACTTCAGAATGTACCTTCATAAATAAGATATTTCAGCTACTATAGTTTAATAGATAAAGTATTTTCCATTTTCAAGTTCCTTTCCAAGATTTACAGCACATTTTGGTAGTCAATCTAAAAGGTCTATATAAAAACCATTCACCCCTCCCCTGTCACCTTCCATGACTTACTATGACAACAGACTGTGATGTCACAAACAACAGTTGTGAGGTTAGTAGGAGAGAGTCAGGTACATGTAAAGACCCATCGAAATAAGTACTGCATTATCTATAATATTTAGTAGGCCAACAACAGGGAAACGTAAAACAAAAACAACAAAAAAACACACACGGACAACAATAAAGTTAAAGCATAATTGGTGTAATTCTAATGTTTTTAAATGTTTAAGAGAGTTTCTATGTTAACACGCTTTATCAGAGATTATAGAGTTGTACATTCTAGAGAGAAATCACCATTGTAGAAGTCTCAAACTCTTTTATTATGAAAAATTCACAAATTAAATGATTACTGAAGAAAACAGAAATTAATTTACATAATACACCATCTCAGGTTCAAGCTTGACTTCATCCTGATGGTCGACTGAAATGCAAGGTTACAAGCAGAACTGGAAGTGAGATTAAATAGGAGGAATGAATTTTTAGAGGCACCGAAAAGTTCCTACAGAGTTTTGTTATAGAAAAATCAATGTAATGGGGGGCAAAATTGCTACAATTCACAGAAAACAGAATTCAGTAGATTAGTATAATAAACAGTAGAATTTCAGCTAATAGAATGGACTATGATACTTAAAAGGTACTGACAGCCCTTTTGCATTATATTATTTCAGTGGAAACCCACATTTTCTGATTCTAGCTTCTCTAAAATTAATTTATATTGCTGGTTGCTTTATCTGCTTCCTTTCATAGTAGAACTGAAATTTATGCTAATGGTGTAATTATATCCAATCTTGTTTTATTTGGTATTATTTTATTTATTTCAGTTTGGGATTAATACCTTTGAGTCAAGGACTCATTTGAAAGGTTCCACGTCAGTGTTGAACATAAATTGCAAAATACAAGGTTTAGAGAGAAAAAAAGAGAAAACATTGAAACATATATACAGGAAGTAATAGTAAAATCTGAACTATACACATCAAATTAGTAAATATTAACATGTAGACTGATTAGATAAGAGGTGGTTGGGGGATCAACTGAAGGTGGCATCATTCTGTGGTGGAGAGAAGTGGAGCTTTCAACCAAGTGAGCCATCGTCAGGTAACTGGGATAGGGTGCAAGTTAAGAAAGAAGTGGTATATAGCATTAAGATGTAGAGGGGGTAGGTAAATGGAAAACTGGGGGTGAGGTGATATCACATTAGTGCAGGCAGGTGGCATCATCTGAGGTGGGAGAGAGAGGTGGAGCTTTCAACCAAGTGAGTCCATAGTTAAGTAATTGGGGTAGGAGAGTGGGTTAAGAAAAAAGTGGTATATAGCTGAAAGATGTAGAGGGGGTAGGTAAATGGAAAACTGGGGGTGAAGTACTATCACATTAGTACAGGCAGGTACAATTCATTTTAGAGTCAAAGAGAGATTTGAGCCCAGCTTTGAAGATACTTATCTTGGTAGTATCAGTGAGGACAGCAGTTAGTTCATTGTACCATTTCGGACCTTGATACATGATGGAGTTCTGGGCAAGTTTGGTCCCTTTGAAGGAATCACCATCTTGTCAGCGACTGCATATGGGTAGATTTCGTTGGGATGGCCAGCTTAAAGTGTCCACCCAGTGTGAGGATGTCAGTCCAAGTAGTACTTTTTAAGTAGAGCAGGTTTGGTATTGCCCTCCAAGATGGAGTGAGCCATCCAGTTTCAGTGTACAGCAAACAGGTGTGGGTGTCGAGAGTAGCCCCCAAAGTAGGATGACAGGCCTTATTGAGGACCGTGTTGATCCTGCTAAGAGCAGTTTTTGTGCCCACCCTATATGGAGGCAACCCATAGTCAATGGTAGACAGCATTGAGCTACTGGTGGCTAGTTTGAGTGCATCCAGTGTCATTAATGTCTGTGACGATAAAGTACACAAAGTTTTATATTTTGCAGTCTTGATGACAGTCAATGTGGTTTGAAAAGGTGCGCATGTCATCAAAGGCAATGCCGAGATATTTGAAGTTAGATACTTGGTCTAGAATTTCACCCTTTTGGTTATGAATACGCAGGGGCAGGTATTTCTTTTTGCTTTGGGAGGTGGTGAAGAGCATACTCTTTGTTTTTTTGACATTTAGTAGCAGCTTGTTTTCCATAAACCAAGATTCAAGTTTATGGAAGCTGCTTTGGAGTTCAGTTGTGATGGATTGCTGTTCTTTGCTAGCGACTATGATCACTGCATCATCAGCACAGGGAACTGTACTTGGTGAGCAAGCCATTGGGGTGGAGTTGATGAACAGGCTAAAGAGTAGAGGACTGAGGATTGACCCCTGCAGAACCCCAAGGTGCACCTCCTTAGCAGAGGATAGGGTATCACCAAGTTTGACTCCTTGTGAACTGTTACAGAGGTAGCTGCCAAACCATAGTACCATATCTGGGGATAGACCTATAACCAGAAGGCATCTTAGAAGGAGGTTGTGATTAACAGAGTCTAAAGCCTTCGTGAGGTCAAAGAAGACTGATCCAACTGCTTGACCACTATCAAAGGTGTTATATAGTTGGGATGAATAATCATCTAGAGCGGTGAGTGTGGAGTGCTTTTTATGGAAGCTGTGCTGTTGCGGGCAGAGTAGGTTATGGTTATCAAGGTCTTCAGAAAGCTGCTCCAAGACCATTCTTTTGAGTACTTTTGAAAGGGAAAGAAGGATGGATACAGGTCTGTAGTTGGATGTTTGGGTTTTATCCCCACTTTAAAGACAGGCAATACATTAGCTGACTTCCATGCATTTGGAAATACTCCTGATTTTAGAGAGGCATGAAACACCATGGTAACAGGACCAGCAAGTTCATGAAGGAGTAGACCAACCAGCTTCATGTCAAGCATATCCACCACCATCCTGGTCTTGCCAAGCTCCTTTTTAATATGCTTGATAGTTTTAGCTTTGGTGACATGTATAAAGTAAAAGGGTGGTACATCTTTCCTTGGGGGATCTTGAGGGGCAGTTGGGCATCGCTAAATATGCATATCTTTGAAGTAGTCACCAGGGAGTACACTTGAAGGGTCAGTGAATGCATTGTTGAGCTCATTGGCAATTTTTATGGGTTTCTGTAGGGGCCCCTTCACAGTCAACAGTAGATCTGGGAGGTGTTGGGGGCATTGCCCATTAAGGGTTTAAGTCTCTTCCAGAACCCCAGGTTTGGTTAGTAGTTCCTTATAGTATGAGGCTTTAGCCTGTTGGATGAGTCTGGTACATACATTTCTAGCTGCCTCGTAGGTATTAAATGCAGAAGGTGTACCAACTGCTTTTGCTATATGCTAAAGATTGTCTCTATTCTTCATAAGTCCAATAAAGGAGTTGGAGAGCCAGGATTGGAGGTTCCCTTAATTGTTGTAATTTTGTACAGTGCAAACATATCACAAGCATGGTTGAAAACCATTATGAAGTAGTTAAGTGCCTCATTACCATCTATATCCCCAGCCAGCAGAGACCAATCCAGTTGTGTCATGCACAGCTTGAAATGTTCAAGTAGTTCAGGCCTTAGGCAGTGGTTTTTGCACACCTTGGGTGAACTCTTAGGGAAATTCTTAGACCAGGTACACTTCACTGAGGAGTGGTCAATGAGGCTGTCATGTAGAACAGTGACATCAGATATATGCTCAGGGTGTGTGGTCAGGATCCAGTCCATGAGAGAGTTGCTCCCTGTTTTGTAGTTAAGCCAGGTGTCAGCAGTGACCATCTGTTTTAGGAAAAGGCTAGTAATTAGATCCTTGGCCTTTGTTTCTTTCTGTGAGTGCCAGTTTATTTTGAAGTCACCTACAATGATCTTCTCCCAGTGGTTGCCTAGTTGCTCTTGGCTTGCGATAACATGGTTTAGTCCAGCAGGCTGGTGCCCTGGAGGTATGTATACTATGGAGACCAGCAGGACTTTATTCTATGTCCCTATGTTTAATTTGAGGTTCAGAATCTGGTATCTGGTCAAAACTGCAGCAGTATAAACACGCAATGGAAAACCATGCAGGCAAAACAGCGTGCATGGTTTCAGAGTTTGTTTATATGTATTAGCATGGTTTATCATTGCACCCATTTACTGATGTATGCTCAACATGGTTTTTCACTGCATGTTTACACTAGTACAGTTTTAACCTAGACCCATTTTATTTTAAATCCTTGATCCACTTATATTGCATACTTTCTGAATGTTAGAAACATCCCCTAAACAGCTCAGCAACTCATAATGCAATAGTCTCCTCTCCTCCTATAGCATCTTGAGTGGATAGACTGTTGGGGTGTTCCCTAGTCCAGGAGAGATGCAGTTGGAGTTGATCAAGGGATGTAAACAAACAACATTTTGTGTGATAACACCAGTATGGTGGGCTGTCTGTTTTTCACTTTTAAAACAAAGACAAGAATCTGCCAGCTACATCAACACATTCTACAGAAGGTGGGCATTCATAAAAGGTTTTTTTTTTTTTTAACTAGGGAGAGTTTGAGGCCTAAGGGAGTTGACCGTGTTTTTTTTTACTGACAGAATTTGGTGGAAGTGTCTTGGACCTGTGCACTATTGAAATATTTAATTTTAAGTATAGAGAGTGTACATGTTTTAAAAAGAAGCAATAGTGAGCTCACCTGTGTTATTTATCAAAAACTATGAAGATTTTATAAGAGATAGTAAGCTCATACATTTACCAAGGAAAAAGGCACTCAAGATGTAGAGGCAGCCTCCCGAGAAGAACTAGAAGCTTCATTTAATGTTGCACTTAAAACTTGCTTCGATCAATTAGCAGAAATGGTGAGATCAGATTTACAGATCAGAAATAGAAGAAGACACTAACCAATAAATTGTATGATTCAGAGAGTAGCAGTTATAAAACAACACTGAACAGGAGGCTCAGACTTCTAAGAAAATACCCCTCAGAACTTAATAATAAATAATATGCCTTGTGAAAAACAGAATTAAAAAATATTCTAAAAAAGGGCATATTTATAGCAAGGTTAGAAGGAACTTTAACACATTTCAAGATAAAAGTGGATCTCCCATAATATTGGGAATATAAAATGGCTTGAGCCCAAATATGCAATTTTTGTCTAAGTATGAGGGTACAATATACCACTCATGAGCAGTAAAGCTGACCTCTCTGAAAATTAGATGTTGCCGCTTAGATGTGTTATCTTGAGTAAATAAACTGAAAAATAAAATAAGTAAATATGAAAGTCCTGCCCCATTCAAGTAAAGACAAAGGGCCCAATTCTCAAGAGGATATGTCTGGCGTAACTTGACTTGAGCCAAAAAAAATGGTGCAAGTAGCAAGTTACACCAGCAGTTGCAACATATGGTATTCTGAAAATCAGCCTGTAACATGCCGAAGGCTGCTTGCACCAAAGAGGACTTACACCACCAGTTATGCTTTAAACCCCCTGTGACATGGTGCTAGGGGGTTTATGGCAGCAGTTGCACCCTATTCTGGAAGGGCAGCAACAAAGTTCCCCAGCACGATATTCTCCAACAACCCCTGGGGGAAAACCATCAATGTAAGTTATACCAGCATATAGCTGGCGTAACTGTACGTATGCCCCCAGAGGTTGCCTGCATATGCAGCCCGACAATCCCCCCAGTGGTATGCCACCCTTCCCCCCACCACTGCCCTGATCCCAAAACACAAAAGCCTCACAGGGCTAATTCTGTTCCCCCCCAAATGTCCCGACCCAGAAACAAAATGGTGATCCCCGTAGAGCTATCCATGCCCCCTCATATCAGAAAGTACCACAGGGCTGCAGCATGTCCCCAACCCCCAGTACATGTAAAATAGACCAACAAAAATCTTAAGTCCCAAACAAAAAAAAAAATTGAATTATAGACCCACCCACAGGGCAGGAGCATGACCCCAACCACCAGTACTTGTAAAACAGCCCTGCAGGGCTACCCATAGCCCCCCCAAGCCCTGATCCTCAAATGCATTACTTAAATCCCCAGGGCTACTCACCCCCCAAGCCCGATCCCAAAAATGTGTTAATTAAAGCCCTGCAGAAAGCTACTCATGCCCCCAAAGCCCCGATCCCGAAATGATTTAATTAAAGCCCCACAGAATACTCAAGCCCCAAACCCCAATCCCGATGCAGACACCTACAAATGGCAGATCCTGTAGAAATAGAAATGGAAATATAAATACAAAACCCCAACCATAACCCCTGGTAGTCTAGTGGCCCCTACCCACAGTGCCAGACCACCCACACCAACCAACATAGTCAGCAACTGGCACAGCCCACCACTACTTCACCGCACGCAGCTACCTGACTGAGCTCCATCTGAGCACGCATTGCATATCATACATGTTCAATGAATGAACTGACATTCAATCATTGATCACATACTATAAATAGTATGCGCTCAGACGGAGCTCAGTCAGTGGCTGGCCATGGTGGTGAGAGGTGGGCTGTGCTAGTCACTGACTGGGTAGGGGTGGGGAGCACAGGGTGGTCTAGTACTGCCGGGTGTGGGGTTGGGAGGGCTAGTAGACTACCAGGGATTATGGATTGGAGTTTCGTATATTTATTTCCATGTCTAATTTTACAGGATGTGCCATTTGTGGGCGGCTGGCATCAGGAATCGGGGCTTGGGGGGGCACTTGCCCCTTCTCATCCAGGGTTGTGTCTTGCAACAAGCCCTTCAGATATGCCCTTCATTGGGTGTACATGTGGATTTATCGCAAGTCACAGGACTTAGCCATGAGGACCGTGCCCCTTATAGAATCGGGCACAGGGTCCATGCCGAAAATGCACCCCTCACATGTTGCAACTTGCGACATGCGTAGGGGTGCTTCTAGAATTGGGCCCATACTGTGTATTTTGAGTCAAGCCACTGAGCATTTGATTACTACATCAGTAGTATTTACCTTTTGCAGGACTCTTTGGGTACAGGTACTCATGACACCAACACAGCCAGCTATTTCAGACACGGATCCTTCCCCCAATGTGCAGTTTCCAGCAACTGCTTTAAACAAACTCTAGCCAGAGCTGACACATCTGCAGCTACACTTGCTGAGCTCATGGTGGAACAGTCCATCGTGCCCAAGATGGCCACCGATGCAGAGTGCGCATGTGCAACTACTCGCTTCATGTGCACTGAGCATAGCCGGCCACTTTGAGCACAGCGGATGTAGTGGTCCCGCGGGGGGACTAAACAGAGTGTTTTGGAGTTACGGAATGATCATATACTGCTCTGAAATAGTTCTTTTGCATCAATCCAGTGGCTCATTTTTTTATCGATCTCGTAAGATGGATGCAGCCTCCGCCCACTGCAGCCATAAAAATGGCAAACTGAAGAAATGTTTTACACGGCTCGGCTCTGCATTTCACAATTGTGGAATTTTTTTCCCTTCAATTGTGGTAAAATGGATGAAACTACGATAATTGTGTCCTATAATTCTATACATTTTACCATCAGTGCAAACTCTTGGCTTCTCAGACCCTAGTGTTTCCTACAAGGAAGCCAGGAGCCTCAATATGATAATCCTAAAGACAACCCCATTCTGCATGTATCAAACTGTAAAATCAACATTATTAGTACACCACTGCAAATGTGCTTAGGCTTAAAAGTGCATTCCATCTCTTAGTTTTAGGAAATATATCACTATTAGTATACAGTGAAACGTATAACTTTTAAATCAACTGTTAATGTGAAGACTTAACTGATTGTCTTTTAGTTTGACAGCTGGCTGCAGGACAGCACAGGACTTTCCTGATGGCATCAGCATTCTGGAGCAATCACTCTTTTGTTAATATGTGAACTTTAATACAGCCAGTCAGGTGTAACACTGTGAATAGATTCCTGATTCCTGGATGATAAAGAAATTAACTGCAAATGAAATTGCCTTGTTTCTTGCAGTAAGTCTGCTGCAAAATACTGCAATATTGTGTTGCATCCTGTCGGGCTCCACTGTATTTCCCACAGCTGATTCTCAAAAAACCTCCTATTAGTAAATGCCAAAAAAACTAAATCCATGCTGTTTGGATCTAAGCCCTTTCTGGCCAAAACTAAAAACCACGCCCCCTTACGCATTTTCACCCCAGACAGCCCAGCCCTGGAGGATGTCAACACCTACAATTACTGAGGAGTACTGCTCAACCCCTCCCTCACCTTCACTGAGCATGCAAATTCCCTTGTCAGAAGGTTCCATCAAAAGTTAGGTGCTGCCTATAGATTCAGGCAATACCTTACCCCTGAAGCCAGACTAGCCATTGTCCAGGGTAATCTTCTCCCTATTCTTGACTATTGCTCCCCTATTTATGCCAGGACCTCAGCTAATGCCATGGTTAAAATCTCCGCTGCCTACAACAGCGCCTGTCGCTTTGCTTTATTGGCCCCGTTCTCCACCCACCACTGTACTCTCTATAATACCCTTGGATGGCTACCACTACAAGGTCGCTTTGACCTAGTCCTCTGCTGCATGGTAGACAATGTCATCCACGTGGCTCCAGAATCCCCCCTAACTGCCCTTCTGAAAACCAGAACACTCCTCAGCAACCTCTGCTCTAATGGTACTTCCCCTCTATCTGTTCCTAGGGTATCTACCAACATGGGTAGCAGAGCTTGGTCTCCAACTGCCCTTTGCAGTGGAACAAACTAGCGGCTGAACTCCGTTCCACTGACACACACTCCAGTTTCAAGTCCTGCCTTAAAGTCTGGTTCCTGGCAAACTCATCCTGCCGCTGCTCCCTAGGGTCTGACACTAACCCACACTAGTCAACTCCCCAGCCCAGGGGTTACCCACCTACCTACACTAGTCAACTCCTCTGCCTACAACTGTTATATCATATTTTTCACAGTGATATTTGTCTTCCTTGCCTGTACATATTGTATATATATTTTTACTGAGTATTCTGTGTATTACTTGCTCACTGGATGATGCAGTCACACATTGTACAGTGTACCTCTGATTTGTTTGTTTTGTACCAAATCTCCTCATGTCCGATATTGAAACCTTGTATTCGCTGTTCTCAAATGGACCTATCCATCAATACTGTATATTGTGTCTGCTATTGTTGGTTGTATCAAATCTGTTTCATGTGTATTACTGTTACCTTGTACTGCACTGTCACCCTGCACCATGTGTTATGGCCCGGTCGTGCCTGAAAATGGCCCCGGGGATCAGTGCACTCACCCGGTTATCAAAGTCATAAATAAATAAATAGTAGAGAATACTTTTCTTCAAAACTAGATAGGAAATAAGTTGGTTGGATGCAGTCAATGTGGTCCTACTAAACTTCATAGCCCCAACTGACTTTCCAATGATGCTTGATGTTTGGGGAGCTAAAGGACAAAGATACAGATCAACTGCAGTAGCCTTTAAAAGAAAATGATTTATTTTATTTCACAGATAAAGGATCTGTGTGAGTGAGTAGGCAGAAGTAGTTGGTTTTGGGTCAGTGGTTTGGAGTCTGTTTTTTTTTTTCTTGCCTGTAATTCTTTGTAGTCAGGAAGGGGAACTTACTATAGCTGGGTAAATATGTGTAGTGTCTTGTGTGTTGAGTGCATAATTACACCTTGTGAAACAGGTGTCTGATTGGGGGAGGAACTAAGGTAGGCTTTGAAGAGACAAGAGGTTTAAGCCTCACACCTTCAAGTGTCCCATCTATTTTGTATCCCATTGTGTAAGTAGCACAGAGTAGGAGTGAGGCACCTGACCAAGGGCATTGCAGGGCATCCTCTACAGGACCACAGAAGACTCTGGGAGAACAGGTAGCAAGTAGAGTATTTATCTAAGGGGGTAAAAATAGCTGGACTGTAAGCATATCCCAGAGACATATGTCTTGGGTACCATATATTGCGTATTTATATTTGAAAACAGTGCAAGAGAATCATATAGACTCCTTAACTGAGACACCCTTGGAATACAAATACAACACCCACACCAATACAGTAAACAGACAATGCAGGGAGGACTTTTTTGTGGGAAGTGGGAGGAGGATATGAAGGGGTGTGGGATGATGGCAAACAATAGAGTGCTCTGTGGGTTTGACCACTGTCTCAGCCATAGAGGTTCAGGCCATAAGTGTAGGGCTGGAGGCTACAAGGTCTAAATTATAAGCCTTGACAGCTGGGCAGCCAGGCTAAATAGCGCAACACTACCACAGCCACCACTTGGCCATTTCAGTCTCATGATGGAGGCTGGAAAGTGTGAGGAAGCAGGAGGAAAAAATTGGGGGTGGGAATTTCAAGCCTGAGGAACTTGGGCTATGCTCCAGCAACAGGTTCACCCTGTTACAACAGGAGGTCCTCCAATCAACTACCAGGAGAGACGAGGGCACTAACACACCCAGTAGACAGGCTCTGCCAAAGAGCAGAGTGGGAAAGGATCAAGCCTCAAAGGAGCAAGAGAGTGGTACACATAGTTGGGGTCTCAATAGTGAGAGGCACTGGAAGGGAGCTGAGTTTCAACCTCAATGGCAAAGGTTTGACATGATCTCCCCCGTGTCAAGCAATGCTGCCCGTGATCCTGCAGCCCATATGACTCCAGGGGTTCCATGTCACAATAGTGAATGACCAACAGCGCAATGAAGCACAGCGATTATACAGCACCAAAACAAATATGGTGACTGTGCACTACCATAAACTACCATGACAGTCCTAACATACTCTATAGGTATTTAAAATTTGTCATACATTTTTGTAAGGGGTTATGACCCTTGCACCCCTTGTAGGGGGCTTTCACCTCCCTTCATTAAAATAGTCAACTCAGAGGGGGGGCCTGACACTGGGGTAATGGAGACACCTCAGGAGGGTGCTACTCGGAGGGGGGGACTTAAGACACCAGAACAGGGGGACAGGGGACCATGGAGCACAAAACCAGGGGATCAGAAACAGGAGACCAACAAAAACCATAAGTCCCAAACAAAAAAAAAATAGAATTACATACCCACCCATAGCCAACTCCGAACATGGGATCCTCTTGCACCACAGGCATCCACTGCCTCCACAACACCAGATGGCCAGCTTGCTTGGAATTGCTTGCCCAAACTAGCTCCCTATCCTTACTTACGCCAGGTCCCTCCTACCATTGCCCTATCCATCCATCACCTTTATTGTTCCCTGACATGTGCTGTTCCCTCCTTCGCTGCCCATCCAACCTCACCCTCTTCACAGGTGCTCAGATTGAGTCGCTCAAATGTGAGTCCCTCAATTTGAGTTGCCCACATAATGGTATATCATCTCCAGGTATTCCATTAGTCTCTCCTTCAGTAGGCACTCCATTAACTTTCCCACTACTGATTTGAGACTAACTTGACTGAAATTGCTGGCATCCTTCCTGCTGCCACTCTTGTACAGAGAGGAGCACACTGTCCCTCCTCCATTTCTCTGAAAACACACCTATCTGCAGAGAGGTGCTAAATAGATGTTACCAGAGGGGCAGCTAGCACTGTGCTCAGTTCCTCAACTACCCTTGAGTGGATCCCATCAGCCCCAATACCTTGTTTTTCCTTTAGGGCTTCCAACCCTGGACTCTCTCTTCCCGTAACTATACTTGCTGTCCACCCCACCCCCCAGTGCATGTTAATGCATGTTGGCCCATTCCCTCTTCCACCCGTGAATACTGAACAGAAATTTAAATGTTTTCTTTTTCTGATCTTCCTATGTACAGTCACCCCTCTTGGTCTCCTAATCTTTACTTGTCTCCCGTCTCACTCACATGCCTGAAAAAAGTCTTATCCCCATTCTTGACCTCCTGGGTGATCATTTCCTCAGTCTGAGCCTTTGCTGTCCTTACCCTCCTTCCTGCCTCCCTTTGTTTCTCTAGATATACCTCCCTGTCAATGCCATTTGGGTCTCCTTATACGTTCTAAAGGTTTTTTTTCTCCATAACTGCTTTAGCCACCTCTTCTGAGAACCAAGGTGGTGTCTTTCTTCTCTTAGCCTTGCCTATTGCCTTTAAAAAGCTTGCTGTTGCATCAGTTATTTATTTCTTAATTCTATTCCATTGTACCTCCACCCCCAGCTGCACCCCCCCCCGTTCAAATTTATTATGGCTGTCTCTAATTTCTCCAAAATCTTCTCCCCTGAAGTCCAAGACATCTCGTAGTGTGTTTCTCCCCCTGCCCAATCCAAACGGCAAACCACACTGCATGATGATCGCTTGAACCAGGGGCTACCCACTGTGATGTCTACTATGTTGTCCCTGTTTGTAAGTACCAGATCCAGCACTACCCCATCTCTAGTGGGATCTGTAACCATCTGCTTTAGAAATGCCCTTGCAAGGAGTCTAGGAAGACCCTGCCTCTAGTCATAGATGTGGCTAGGATTCCCTTTCTCCCTGCCTATCCTTGGGAAACATGTTGTAACCCCGTATGGCCAGCTTCTAGCTGTGGTTGTTGCTGCACCATGATTCTATTATGGCCACCAGATCCAGGTCCGCTTCCAGAGTGGTAGTTTAAAGGTCAGGAATTTTGTTTCCTATTCTCCATGGCTTGGTGCACATTGCTCTCCACTCCTTTCATCTCTACCTCCCCCTACTTTGCCCTCTCTTCTTGAATGCCTTTTTCACCCTATCCTTTTCACTGGTACTGTCCTCCTTTCTATCCTCCCTCTGTCAACCCTCCCTAGTGCTTTTCTCAGCATCAGTGCAATGTCTAGATCCAGATGTCCCTTCCTCCCTTGCCCATGTTTCACACTACCCCTGGGATTTTAGTTCCTTGGGTTTTCTCCACTGCTGCTCCATTATCTGGGGAGGATTCATTGCCTCCCTCTTTCTTCTGTCTCTCCCCTCACAAGTTTAAATGTTCACTGAAGTAGTATTTAAACCTTTCACCAAGGACTAACTTTCCCCTCTGAGGGGGATGGAGACTATCCCATTAGTAGAGGCCATTATCCCTTCAGGTGGGACACCCAACCCTGAAGAAATCAGACCTTCTTCCTCAACCAGTTGTTGAAAACCATGGTGTGGTGTTTCTGCACCTCCCCAGCCTTGCACAGGTAGCACCTCAGTGAAGTTTACTATGGCCCAGATATTCAAAGGGTTGCACATGACACAACAGCGTTCACTATCGCCATATCCCACTAATCTTGCCAGCGTGATATTCAAAAGGGAAAAGTATACGGCACAACTCGATGTGCGGGCGCATCAATGTATGCAGGCACAGGTGGAGGGGGTGTGCCCATGCATACCCTGCACAGCCCGATATTCAGCCCAGGATGTGCAGAGCCATGCATGCACAACCCCTACCTGCGCCTGCACAAAGTTGATCCAAAAAAAAAAAGGAACAACAGATGGTCACTCACAGGTGAGCTGCCACATTGCAGGGCGCAACACGGCAGCTGCCGCCTCTGGGTGGCCACCCGAGCTCTGGCTGCACCTAGTGGTACCCCCATGCCCGACCGTGGGCATTTGTAATAAAAATTAATATGTCCAATATCCCTAGTGGTCTAGCGGTAACCCCTCCCACCCACCCACTGGAGCCCCACACTCCACTACCCCCTCGGTCAGCCAGCAGGCAGCAGCACCCCACCCGCCTGTCGCCCGCCGCCCACTGACTGACATCATCGGTAGGCTGCTACCATTGGTCCACAGCGTGAGCCAATCGGCATGTAGTCGCATTGAGCTTGACATAATCCAGATATGGAATGACTATCTCATATCTGGAATGTGTATATGCACGGGCTGCACGCCTATTGGTCACGCTAGGATCAATGGGTGCAGTTCCATGAAGGTGTCAGTCGGTGGGCAGCAGGGTGGCAGCCGGGTGGGGTGCTGCCACCTGCCGGCTGACCGGGGGGGAGTGGGGCAGTGGGGCTCGGTGGGTGGGGAGGAGGTGTACCGCTAGACCACTAGGAATGTTGGATATATTAATTTGTTTTATTACAAATGCCCACGATCCGGCAGACAGAGGTCCACTGGACCACCAGGGATATTGGACATGTCTATTTTTTTTATTACAAATGCCCACGATCGGGCAGACAGCGGTCCACTGGACCACCAGGACTATTGAACATGTCTATTGTTTTTATTACAAATGCCCGCGATCGGGCACACAGTCGTCCACTGGACCACCAGGGATATTGGACATATTTATTTTTTTATTACAAATGCCCGCGATCGGGCAGACAGCGGTCCACTTGACCACCAGGGATGATAGGTATTCTATTATTTACTCAGCCCACGATCGAGCGGGCAGGTCCACTGGACCACCAGGGATGATAGGGATTCTATTAATTTACTCAGCCCACGATCAGGTGGGCAGGTCCACTGGACCACCAGGGATGATAGGGATTTTATATATTTACTTAGCCCGCGATAGGGCGGAAAGGTCCACTGGACCACCAGGGATTTATGCTTTCCTTTTTTTTACTGCAGCCTGCGATCGGGCTATGGAGCACATTGCCAGCTGCAGGGGCCGTTGGTCCCCGACAGCTGCTGCCTGGCAGGGCACCAGGCGCAAGTCGTCGGGGATCGGCGCACCTGCATGCAAATGGGGTCATAATGACATGCAAATGGACCCATTTGCACCTTGCATACATTATGGCCCCATTTGCATGTCAAGTTTTGAATATTGTGGTTGCTGTGCATAGCGCAATGGAACTTGCGCAAGCGCATCTCCATGCTCCACTCTGGCCACTTGCGCTGGCACAGTGCCACTGTTCCATGCACACTGAGGGTGACCAGGGTGCAATATTTAACTATGCTGTGCCATGGTACAGCTCCGTTGAATATCGCCCAGTCCACACCCCTGCGCATCCAAGTTGCGCTGCGCCCAAGCTTAAGGCCACAGCCTTACGCAGTTTGAATATCAGGGCCTATATGTGCTACCTACTTCAGGCCCCTTCCCAGCTCCCTAAATCTATCCTTCAACACCCAGGCTACATCCCCTACCATATCATTTGTCCCCAGGTAGACAATGACATCTAGCTCCCCTTCCTTCCCCACTGCCCTAGCATAAACAAGCAGACTTCAGCAAAATGTGAGTTAAATTGGAGATAAGCATGAAAGAAATAATGAAGGTCAGGAGTGCAGAAGAAAAGTGGGAAGCAGGATGGAGTACCTGGGAGCAACAAGAGAAACCACCAAGAAGGTGAAGGAGGTCAAAGTAGAGAAAAAGATCCGGTTGGCAATGGGGGGGGGGGGTGAAGAATCGGGATAAGACATTCTTGTAGTACATCTGAGAGATGAGCAAGATCAAAGGGGAAATAGTGGTACTTAATAGAAATGAGGGGTGGGAGAAGCAGGACAAGAGACCCCAGACAGTATGGGTTCATCGGCAGAAGGTCCTGCCTGACTAATCTGATCAATTTGTGATTGACAAGAGTAGCAGGCAAGAGACAGGCAATTGATGTACAATAGTATACCTTGACTTCAGAAAGACCTTTGACATAGTCCCCCACAGAAGGATGGTCAAAAAGATTAGGAACCTAGAGATAGAAGGAAAGGACAGCAACGTTGGTAGAGAGTTTCTTGGGGGTGGTAGTCAATAAGGAGTCTTCAGAGGTGAGGGAAGTAACTAGCGAGGTACCTCAGGGGTCCATACTCTGACTGGTCCTCTTCAATATTTTCATCTGTGACATTGGTGAAAGTATCCAGTAAGAGCTGCCTCTTTGTAGATGATACAAAGATCTACACAAGGGTAGACATGGAGGAAGGGAGAAGAAAAATCTGGGCAGGTTGGAGAACTGGTCCATTATTTGACAGCTAAAAATGAAAGTTAAAAATGCAAAGTACACTGATAGAAGAAACTCAAGGGTGCAACGTTAGTTAAAAAATTGGGGGGACAATAGGAAAGGGGAGGATCACCACAAGGGCAAGTCAGAATAGTTAGGTAGGGTGGGCAGACTGTTAAGGCCAAGAGCCTTTTTGTGCATCAGCTTATATGTACCTATGTGTCTATGAATTGCAGTGACTCCCACCTATACATAAACTGACAGGAAATCAAAAGAATACAAAGAATGGTATTTGGAAAATGTGCTCACAAAAACAAGAATAAATGGTACTTCAATAGTGAAAGAGCACTAGTGGTAAATTCCAATATTTAGGGATCTAGTTTACCCAGAATTCATCTTAGAGGATCCATATTACTGAAATGTAAAGCAAAAGTGAATAAGGCTGGTGGGCAGTTAAACCTAGTGGATAGAGCACACAACTGTGAATCTGGAAACTCTGTTTTGAAACCACAACAACCACTTACTTACTGCAAATATGTAATAGTTTGAAAATGATCCCACATGCCAAACCAGGCTTATACAGGTGCAAGATTTCATCCCGTTCAGCCAGTGCCAAGACTGGATGACTCCTGGTCCTGAAGAAAACGTTGCAGATTTGGCTCCATGTGCAGCAGACACCTGTGATGCACAAGTAGCAAGGGAGTCCTTTTTTTTTTTATTCTTTCTATTTGTATGCCCGCTGCGGCACAACTGGTGGGGGCATCCAGCCACTGGCTCTGCCTGCCAGAAAGCAGCAGGCTCACTCGCATGATGGGGGATCCAGTGCAACCGCACAACGACACGCTGGAGGGCCTCCCCCTGCCACTCCAAGCTGGGCTGGGTCCGGCCCCCCCCCCCAGCGAGATTCCACAACAGTCCTCCAGGCAGTGCAAAGCATGGCCATCGGGCTGCATGGTCACACTCAACCATTCTCCACCTGTGGATCCCTTGGAGTGCGAACATGCAATGACGTCCTGAGGCACGATGTGCCAATGTCCACCGCACTCCACCCCCTAAGTGCACTAGCTCTGGTAGTGCTCCCTGGTTGTCACCAGGGGCCCCTACAGAGTGGTGGGAACCCTCAACCTTCCCCTGGATAGGAGGACAGTCCTTCAGATGCTCGATCCTATCCCACCCCTGCCGACCCCTGACAACCCGTGCTCATTTCTGAACCTGGGTCACCAGCATGGCACGAGGTGTGGCGCCCAGTGCCTCAGCCCTCAATGCCACTAAGCCAGCAGCAATGGAGGCTTAAATGCATAGTTTCTGCAGGAGGTTACACAGCTCAGAATACTAATGAAAACCTGGGGAACACATTAAAAGGAACACTCCTTTTATTACTTAAAATAAAAAAAAAGTGCTAAAGCAAACTTAAAATGGGGGAACGGATGCCTTACAATACAAGAGATAAGGGGCACTCTAAAATCTAATAAAAAAGTATATAGTAAGTCACAATTTTCATCATTAACATACACTGCTCCTTTAAGGCTGGAAATATTGAATAAAAGCAAAACAATTTTAAACCTGAAATGCCCTAAGCTAAATGATACTGTGGGAGAACTTATCACAAAATCACTGGGGTGTGTGTGTGTGTGTGTGTGTGTGTGTGTGTGTGTGTGTGTGTGTGTGTAGGGGGGTAACACTAGCACCAGGGAGAATGGGAGAATTTGTTTTTACTTGGGACAGCAATCATCAATCATGGGAGGGGGGAGTACCACTGGCACCAGAGAGAATGTTTATTTTACTTGGGCTAGCAATAATCATGGAGTGGGGGGTACCACTAGCACCAGGGAGGATGTTTCTTTTTTACTCAGCCGGAGATTGCGGGGGGTTGTGCAGGGTAGGCAAGGTCTTGGTCAGTGATATTTGCTCCATGCAAGTGGACCACACAAGAGGTTCTTGTATGGAGCAAATGCTTTGTGAATCGGACAGTGATGATATTCATGTCTCCTACCCCTCATTTGCATTTGGGCCCCCTCCACACTTTGCCCCAGCATAAACCCAGTTTGAGCACCCAAACCAGGCTTTGTGAATGCCAACTCGATGCAAAACTGGGTTTGTGTCAGGGCAAAGTTTTGTGAATCTAGCCCCTGGTCTTTAAGTTTTCAGTTTTCATATTTTTAAAGGGGAATTTATCATGTTTCTCTTTTTGTTTTTTTAGAATAGACATGTACTGTATGAATGTGTGTCTAATGTTTCCTAATGAAACTGAACTTTTATAAATAAAAAAATAAAATGAATGCATTTTTTTATGTGTTTTAAAAATGGAAATCATTCAAGAGGTACAACATTGGATACGAACTTTTAGCTTAAGACAAACAAATTAATTAGGCATTGAAGATTTTGTTCTGCTCTGGATAGCATTTTAACATATTACAGATCCCAAGGAACAGGTCACAATATATCTTCAGTCCAAGTAAGCCACAGGGAAGCTGAGATGCCCATTAAGTCTTTTGTATTCATCCCTGACTGGTGGCTCCTCATAATCACAAACTTGTTCATCTTCATTCTGGAATCCCAATTATAAGTCTAATTCATTATTCATGAGCTAAAGCAGCTCACTGATTGGCTGCCATGCTGGTCTGAAATGTCTTAAAGAGCCCAGCATGGCAGCCAACAGATGCGACTACATACTGACAGCAGCAGGGTCAGCGCTGCTGTGAGTCATGAACATACAAGCACTGTGCTAGCAGCGGCCGACAAGAAAAGCAACTTCGAACCACGAGCGAAAATGTATTTTCCACAGCCACTGAATAATTCAAGATGCTCCTCATAACGTCACTTCTAATTTGTTACTTCAGGTACAGATGTATTGAATATTCATTGCAATGGCATTACAGTTGCAACTGAACTGTCATTGTATAAAAATCTGTGAAATAAAATCTGAAAGAAACCGAAATTCAACATGTGTGACCATCTTTACAAAAAACTACTCACAAGAAAACTCTTATAAAGAGCCACACTGCAATACCACGAACACTGAAACCCAGCTTATACACAAACGACATACCATGCAGCACTGTCATCACCAGCCGCAAAGAAAAAAAACAGTATAAAAAACCTACAAAAAGCTCATTTTTGTGATTAGACTTACTGTATAATCACAATAATGACCTCACAGCCATTAATTTCCTGGGGATTAACAACTGGCTGGTGGGATTGGCTCCTTGTCATGCTCCTCTGGCCAGCCTCCCCCCTGGCTGGTTGTTAATCCCCAGGAAATGACCAGTTGTTCGGTCATTATTGCTTAAATAGTTCTATTAGGATCAAATGGAAATATTGTGATTCCAATATAAAAATGAAACTCATTTAGTCCTTTCAATACAGACCAATCAGTCTGATCGATATTCTGTCCAAAACTGGTAGGTTACTCTTTGACAGACTGAAAATCTGGATAGAGGACAACTTGATACTGGGCAAGAACAAACAGGGTTACGAGCTGAGTACTGCACCCTCACTGACGGTTTTATTTTTTCTCATTAAGCATACAAATACAAAAGAGTTAAAAATCACAGTATCCTGTGATATGGGTGAAGCAAACCAAGTGACTCAAATATGAATGATTCAATTTGCGCACCCGACACAATAGTGAATGTGGAGGTACTGTATAGTGATGGGAGGAGATAGCTAGTGTGGAGTGTCGCAATAGCTCGGGTGAACGATAGGGGAGCTGTAGAGTTATGCTGGCTAAATAGAATAATGAAGCCTGCTGCTGAGCTGTCTGCCTGGTGTTGTAGATAGGGTCACTGCCTAGAATGGTAATGGTCCGGGGTTCAGGATTGTAGGCAAATATTGTTTTAACTGTTTTGGCTGTTAGAAATATTTTTTTGTCCTGGTGTTCCCTGGACTGATGGTGCCCCAGCCACGGTATCCCCCCAGCATACTGTTGCCCCCCCCCATCCATGTATTCTCCTTTCCCCCACTGTGCGGCTCCCCTGGAGATGATTATATTAGTTTGGGAGGGTGCAGGAGGCCTAGCCCCACCACATGAAGCATTCATTTTAAGGTTCCCCCTTTTGGATCCTAGTTGCGTTGCTATGTTGACAGTCATTGAAGTGGGTTCAGTGCCAATTTTGCAATCAGCATTTTTGTACTTGCTCTTGTGCAAGTTGCTGTAGAGTTTTTGCCCTTATGACATGGAACCAAAAATCACATTTCTATATAGCATACATTGATTGCAAACTACCTTTGATCTTATTGTCAGAGAAACTCTCTGGGTGGGATATTCAGAAGGGTTGCGCCCCTGCGCGATATTCAAAAGGAGCGTGCCTGGCACAATCCGATCGCCTGAGTGCATCAGTATATCTTGATGCAAGTAGGGGTGTGCCATGCATGCTCCGCACATCCGATATTCAGCCGGGATGTGCTGGAGCCCATGCAGGCTAACCCTACTGCGCCGCTGCACAGATGAGCAAGAAAAAGGGAGTAAATAGCTGGCCACCCACAGGTGAGCTGCCGATTGCAGAGTGCAACACGGCAGCTGCCAGCTGTGGGTGGCCACCCGAGCTCCGCAGCACTGCCTGTTGTGGTATCGCCTCTGCATGCCAGACCGCAGGCATTAGTATTAAAATAACACTTCTATATCCCTGGTGGTACAGTGGACCGCTTCCAGCCCGATTGCGGGCATAAGTATTAAAATAAAATGTCCTACATCCCTGGTGGTACAGTGGACTGCGTCTAGCCTGATCGCGGGCTTAAGTTTAAAATATTAAATACCATTCCATCCCTGGTGGTCCAGTGGTACCCTCCTCTCCACCCACCCACTGAGCCCCACCACCCCACTCCCCTCCCCATCACCGGTGGGTGGCAGCTCCCCACCTGCAAGCCGCCCTGCTGCCTGCTGACTGACTGTGTACAGTAGGGCTATGCCCGATTGGTCCTGGCTTGAGCCAGTGGGCGTGCAATCACTCCACCGCCTACACAGTCCAGATACGTGAATGGATCCATTCACATATCTGGACTGTGGTATACAAGTATTGCTAGCGCCCATTGTCACGCTGTGGACCAATGGGCATATATCCTACTATACACAGTCAGTCAGCGGGCAGTGGATGAATTGAGGGTGGGGAGCTGCCGCCCGCCGCCGCATAGGGAGGAGCGGGTGGTGGGGCCCAGTGGGCGGGTGGGGAGGGGTACCACTGACCACCAGGGATGGAAAGGTATTTAATATTTTAAACTTAAGCTTGCAATCGTTCTGGACGCGTCCACTGGACCACCAGGGATATAGGATCTGTATTGTTTTACTACATATGCCCACGATTGGGTAGTGGGGCACTTTGCCCCTTGTGCAGGGGGGCATCAGTCCCTGACAGTTGCAGCCTGGCAGGGCGCCAGGCGCAAGTCGCCGGAGATCGGTGCATCTGCATGCAATGCCATAATAACATGCAAATGGCCCCATTTGTGCCTTGCATGCATTATGGCCCCATTTGCATGTGCACTTTTGAATATCGCGGTTGATGCACCTTGCGCAACGGCACTGCGCTTAGTGCATCCCCTGCCCTCTGCCACTTGCGCCTGGTGCAGTGCCACTGCACCATGCACACCGGATGGATTACAGAGCGACATTCAATGGTGCTGAGCCATGGCGCAGCACCGCTGAATATCACCCTGTCAGCGCCTCTGGCACATCCCAGTTGCATCGCGCCCAGGCTTGCCACAGCCTGAAGCAGTCTGAATATCCACCCTCTGAGTAAAACTGGCTGAATTATGAATTGAGATTTACCAATGAGAACTCTTAAAAAGGGTACCATGAAAACACATGGATTAGATTTAGAGTAGGTGTAATCACTGAGTTAACTCCTTAAGCTGTGAGGCAAGGGTGCATTCTGACCCCAACCTTTTTTATTAACCTCCTTATCAAGAATACAATAAATTGCTGCTCCTCTGTCCTGCTTGAATTTTACTTTTTAATTACTGCTACCAATGTATTTCTCAGTATTCAAGTTTAGACTGCACCCCTGCATTAAGTTTAAGTGTACAGTATTTTAAGCCTAGTCTGCAGAGTTTCAAGTTTACAGTGCTTTTAATCTTAGAGCAAGTCTACAGTGTCCTAAGCCTAGTCTGCAGCATTTATTTAAACTTAGGAAAAGCTTACCCTGCCTTTGAAATTCTGCCTTTGCCATTTTTTTCTTTTTTTTGAATTGTTCTGCCCACTCCTGTAGCAGCCTGCAGCTCCACCCAACTCCTACCCACCCCTACGTTATCTCAGTTCCTCTCCTGCCCTATTGTTCATTTTGTTTTTCTTACTACTCCACCCTTATTTTGCCTCTTAATAATTTTTCTGTCCCTCTTTTCCAGGGGACTGTCAGCCCTGACTCCTCAGTTCGAACCACCATTGTGGTTCAAACCTCCAGGAAAACCCGCTCGATCCCTAACGAAACTAGGTACGGAGCAGAGAGACTTTGAAATATTTAATTCTGGTGCCTAGTCTCTCTGGCTGCTTCCCACTAGAGCACGCTATCCCCATTAGAGGGACTTTGTTTGGGATTGGCAGTATAGCCTCTAGGTTAGAGTAACAAGCTGTGAATGAGCTTGGTACATTCAGCAGACACACTTGGGTTTAATTCCCACAGCCTCCACTTGTATACTGTGTGACCCTGAGCAAGTCACTTAACCTCCCAGTGCTCCTGGGTCACTCCTGAAAAAGGCACCTGTGCCTAGTGGGCCGACCTGGTTACCAAAGAATAAAATAAATAAAATAAAAATGTGTCTGCCAGCCTGAGCTCCTCAACACTGCTTCTCATCTGCCCTGCTTGAATCTTTTCTTGCTCACCCTCCCCACTCCCGTCTACCCTCCCCCACCCCGTCAAGTATTAAATACTCCTTCTGACCCTCCTCCACGGTAGCAGCCAAGAAAAGCGCCACACAAACGGCACGGTATCAGGGGGGCGAGGCAAGAAACGCAACCACAGCAAGGGTGACCACCCAAAAAAGGAGAACGACAGCACAAGAGCGAAAAGCTCTGCCACACAGTAACAGCACCCCCATGAACAGCAGACAGCAACATCGCGAGCACCAGCAGGCCACTAGGTGGGAGAGGCACCTCTGGCAGGGAGACACTGCTAAATAAGTAGCGCTGGATGGAGTGAACAGCAGGCTGTGAGTAGCAGTAGCAACAGGAGACAAAGGGCCAGAGCAGAGTAGGCCACACAGAGGACAAGACCGCTGCAGCGGGACACATCGTGAGGCACCATTGGTGGGGCACAGTGCTAAGGGGGGGACATATGAGCCGGTACCACTTGACTGTTACAGGGCCACACACATGGACAGGGTGCAGGACAACAACCCCAACCCCATGCCCACCACAGCAGACACATACACCTACCTGACAGGACAGCATGGAGAGGGACGGAGCCCACAGCATTGCACATGCACAGGGGCCACACAGCGGAGGGTGGCAGTCCACGATACACAGGGCCCATGTACAGGGCAACGATGGGGAGGGGGTGCAGAACAACAACACCTGATAAGCAGCACAGACAGGAAGTGGGTGTGTCAAAGCAGAAGCTGGCCAGGGCACCCAGTGCCCATAAGAATCACAGCTGCAGCACAGCCCTCAGATGTCACAACATCTACAATATGGAGGTGCATTACGTACAGAGCCAGAAGGGCAAGCCAATGGCTGTCCACAACGGCTTCATATACTGCAAGGATAAGGAGGGAACAGAGAAAATATACTGGAGGTGTGCAAAGGCAAGAGGGTACCATTGTATGGCCCACCTGCACACAGCTGAGGATATGGTGGTAGCCACCATCGGGGAGCACAACCACACCCCTGATGTGGCTGAAGTGGGCATGCGGTGAGTTATGGGAATGCTGCGGGACAGGGCACGGCATACCATGGATTCAACTTCTCAGGTCATCGTGGCAAGCACGTCGGGCATCCCTGCGGCCGTGACCAGTCGACTACCCGGAGTGTGTCTGCTGCGCCGGATGGTACAGCATGTGTGACACGTGGCACATAGCTGGCCAACCACCTCACAGTCCATCGAGAACCTAATCATCCCGGAGGAGTACACCCGTGCGTCGGATGGCACGCGCTTCCTCCTGTATGACAGTGGGAGGGGAGACCGCATCATCATCTATGCCACAGACCGTCGCATGCAGCAGCTGGCCAGCAGCATGGACTGGTTCATGGTTGGAACATTCAGGGCATGCCCTGCCCTGTTTTACCAAATGTACACCATACACGCCATCTAGTCAGGTACAGTCCTGCCTACCATCTATGCCCTGACGTGCACCAGGCAGGCACAGACATACATCAGACTGCTAGGCCAACTGAAGCTGCACATCCCTGACATTACACCTGCCATGGTCCTGCTGGACTTCAAGCACACCAGCTGGTGCGGGGTCACCACCATATTCCCCAAGTCACGGGTCAAAGGCTGCTTTTTTCACTTCACCCAGGCCCTGTGGCACAAGGTACAGCAGTTGCCAGAAGTCCTGGCATGGTATACCCAGGATCCTGACTTTGCACTGCATGTCTGGATGCTGCTGGCATTGGCTTTCCCACCACCTGCCAATGTACCAGCAGTCCTTGAGGAGCTCAGGGAGTGGGATTTTTGTGCCGGCAACAAGGACATCCTCCAGCTCCTGCTGGACTATGTGGAGGACACGTGGGTTGGACGGCCAACTTGGCGTTCAGGACGCCGGCGTGCCCCATTCCCAATCAAGCAGTGGAACTGCTATGACTCCACCATCCAGGGCCTGGTGAGGACTAACAATGTGGTTGAAGGATGGCACAGGGCCTTCAGCACCCGGATTGGTGCCTGCCACCCCAGCATATGGCACCTCCTCGAGTGCCTAAGGGAGGAAGAGCGACTTACTGCTGCATGTTCTGAGATGCTATTGTCTGGAGCGGAGGCACCACAACCATGGAGAAGGTATTGTGACCTTCATGCCAAAATCTGCGCCATCGTGGCCGACTATGCCAACAGAAGCCACTATGACTACCTGCATGGGCTGGCACAGAACTGTGCTTTCAATGTCTAATCCACCGCATGTCTGCCTCATGCATGCACCAGCCCCTGCTGCCAATGTCCAGCCCTGAGCAATGTCGCCCTGTGCAGCACCACACAGTGCACAGTGTGTCCAATAACATCTCCTGCATGGTATACCCTTCCAGGGTTGCTACGATCCACTGCCCCCGAGTCACCTTTGACCCTCCGTGCATGCCAGGGACCCCTACACGTTCACGACCTGACACACGCTGGGGAGTGGCACCCGCATTGTGGCCCTCTGCACCATACCTTGGCTGCAGTCCCTGGTGATATGGCCATCCCCCTGCCCACTGTGCATGCCTGTGAGCTGGCCTCCCCTGTGCCTGGGTGGTGGATCAATGCCACTGCCGTTCCCCCCTTGTGGTTGTGCCCATCCCGACCATCCATGGTCATACATACTCCAGGGCTCACCCTAACCATTGGGCAGCCTTCCAGGCCTGGCCACGCCACACCATGCTTCCTGTCCACTGCCTTGAAGGGGTTGCGCCATGTGCTCGGCGCCCTACCAACCACACTCTGCTGCTGTCGTCCTTTTGACCTGTCTGTGCTGTTGTGCAGTTGCCTTTGTGGCATTCGCTTTGTCTTCCGTGCTGTTCTGGGCAGTGCGATTGCGGATGCGCCTTTAACACATGGAACCGACCCATTCCATTCAGGCACATATATTTCCTTCTTAAAGGGGCAAGTGCCCTGAATCTTAATAATCTAAATACCTAATTTATTACTCCATTAGAAAGGTCATCTCCCAGAGAGAACCAGGTCATCTCTCTTGCAGCCTCCTACTACAATGGTACTGCTCCCATTCTCCAAAATACTGCAGTGCTATCCTCCTCAAACACAACCTCACTATGGGATGGTCCTTTACAAAAAAATCTATCCCCATGGTCTGCAATTCATTCTACTCTATTTCCTAACCCTACTATGCACCCCTTATTTTACAAATAGCCCCAATTCAAAGTCTGATACCCTAATAATAATAATTCCAATAAACTGCATTTTTTGCAGAACCATCTGTCTAAGGATACCCTAACGTTGCAACACCACTATACTGGAACCAACAACTTGGAGGATGTGAAACTCTCTAGAGATCTTAGTCCGCAGCTCCATAGCCATACCATAATAAGCATAAATGCATAAGTAGCATTTTATGCATTATCCTTTTATCATTACTATGCTGTTACTCAGACCTCGACGCTACATCCTTCCATTCGCAAAAGGACTAGACATCTCCTTCCCAAAGTCTCGATGTATGGAGTTATAAAGCTTCTCCTCTTATTATTACTCTGCTCTGGCAATGTAGAGTTAAATCCATGGCCATTCACACCCATTACCACCCCAGGTGACCTAACCCATTTAAAAGATATCAGCTTCCTTCACATCAACATATGCAGCCTACTGAAAAAACTTGATCTAGTACAGGCCTGGGTGCTACTTGCAATGCCGGACATACTGGTGATATCAAAAACATGGCTGAGGAACTACACCCCAGACAAAATGGTTAAGATCCCCTCTTATAATATATTTAGAGCCGATAGGCATACTAGAGGAGGCGGGGTTGCAATATATGTATCGGACAAGTTCTCTCCCTCAGTCATTGACTCCTCCTGTATCCACAAGGAATATGAAAGTCTTGCCCTAAAAATCCCTTTATCCCCAAACAAATCTATCTGTGTAATAGGCTATTACAGATCTCTGTCAGGAAGACTCGAGATACTAAATCTCTTTCGCAAAATACTAAACTCCACTGACTCGGAAACCATTATCATGGGTGACCTTAATTTAGACTAGAACTCCACCAGCTCCTTAGCTCTGAAAGATTTCTGTGACACCCACAATCTACATCAGTTAATCGCTGATGTGACCTGCCCCAGTATTAAAAACCCCACACATAGTACACTTCAAGACATAATCCTCACCAACAAACCCTATAGAATCTTTCATGTAGGTGTGTTCCACAACGACATTAGCGATCATAGGGCAATAGCCTGTGTAAGGCATATGCCAAAAACTACTTGCACACCAGGGTAAACATACAAAAGGAGCTACCTCAACCTAGCTGACATCAGCAGGAGTAGATGGCAGGATTTTTATCTTGCTTCCACCGTCTCTGATACCTACTCAATATTTCAGAGATTAGTCCTAAAAGTGATCAACACCCATGCACCTATTGTAAAAACCAGACCAAGAAAAAAGTCCTAACCGTGGTTCAGTGGCACCCTAAAAATAGCTTTACATCATAGGGATGCTCTCTGGAAAAAGGTTAGAAAAACTAAGTTAGAAACTGACTGGGCTGCATTTAGAATGATCAGGAACCGTTGTACCAAGCTGATCAGATCTGAAAAGGTAAAATATTTCCAAAATGCGCTTGAGTCATCCAAAAAGAACAGCACCAAATTTGGGCAGATTCTGAAAGACGTAGAAGGACGTAAAACATCCTCCTCCTTGCCTAACAAAATCACCATTGGGAACAGTACTTGTGCAAACAAACAAGACATCCTAGAAGCCCTCAATAATCACTTTGCCAGTGCTAGCCTAGCATTCAATACCTTCCCTATAAGCAAACTGCTAAACCAGCAAACTAACAGCGACACACCCATGCCCCCTACCAATATCTCCACCAGTTCAGCTAATTTTAGCTTCACCCCTGTCACTCTTAAGCAAGAAGAAGACCTCCTAAGTTCCTTAGATATTAAAAGTGCAGGGGCTGATCAAATTGACCCATTCTTACTAAAATTAGGTTACTGTCACCTAGACCCGCCGATCACTCACCTTTTTAATATGTCTCTCTCCGAAGGGTCTCTACCACTGGTGTGGAAAACAGCTCATGTTATCCCACTGTTTAAGTTTGGCAATCCAAGTGACTTAAACAACTAGACACATCTCCTTACTACCTATTTTGTCAAAGCTTCTTGAAAAACTGCTAAACGCTCAGTTAAGAGAATTCTTGGAAAACCATAGACTATTAAATCCTCTACAGTCTGGATTCAGGCCTAAACACTGTATGGTCACTGCATTAGCCAAGGTCACTAATGACTGGCAAACGACCCTCAGTGTTAAAAATCATGTAGCTACACTATTCCTAGACTTAAGCAAAGCATTCGATACTGTGGACGATGACCTACTATTGACCCTACTGAAAAACCTTGGGCCAGACGATACTGCCCTTAAATGGTTTTCCTGCTATCTTGTTGGTAGGCAACAACAGGTGAAAGCACAGGGTGACCTCCCTCCCAGTAAATTACTTCTGAGAGGGGCCCCTCAAGGTTCAGTCCTGGGCTCCTTATTATTCACAATATATATCAACAATATTGACCACAGTATTAACTCTGCCAGTGTTCGTCTCTTTGCAGGTGATACCGTACTTTACGTTGCTCGGCCCTCCATGGAATCTGCTTGTGCAGTCCTACAACAAGAATTTAATATGTTACAGCAAACTCTGTTATGACTGAAACTTCTACTCAATGCCAAAAAGACCAAAATCGTGTTTATCTCTCCACTAACTAAAGTAACCCCTATAAGAGATCTGCCTGTCAACCTACATATAACAACTATGTTGGGTGAATCTCTAGAAAAAGTGGACAACTTTAAATGTCTAGGTTTTTGGCTGGACTGTAAGCTTTCCTGTATCCACCATATTGAAGAGCTTTCAAAAAAAACTAAAACAAAGACAGGGACTATTTTTCCATTTCAAACGGTTGCTCACCTATGAAGCAAAATTAAAATTAGTACAAACAACATTTCTTCCACTTATCGACTATGCAGACTTCCTTTATAGTAACTGCCCCAAAACTGTTCTTATGAGACTGGACATATTGTATCATAGGGCCTTAAAATTCATGACAGATTCCCCTTCCAGAACACACCACTGTTCACTCTACCTCCAACTAGACTGGACCTCATTATCTACCAGAAGGTGGCAAAATGCCTCTATCTGGACCTTCAAAGCCCTCCCAAAAAAACTCCCCTTGTATATATCCAATACAGTATCTTTAAGTTTATACCTTGTGCGTACACTCTTAGGAAACACACTTATTCATTCATTCATTCATTCATCCTTTATTTTTATAAGATGCTTTTCTTATAAACAAAGCGCCTGTACAAATACATAAAAAATAAATAATTAAACAAGATTAAAACTATCATAAATCATTAAAAGCTCTGCTAAAGATATATCTTCAAAAGCTCCTTTGAAGCTTTGAACAATTAGAACAATTTCGCATCTATGAGGTAAAAGAATTCCACAGGGTTGGGCCCATAAAACTAAACGATCTTCCCCTGAAGTTTTAAACGGACCCTGGGATCTCTAGCAATCCCTCATCAGTGGATCAGAGAGCGGGGAGGACAGTAGGGACAAAGGGGTTTTTCAGGTAAGTGGGTCCTTGGTCGGTAGGGCTTTATAGGTCAGCAAACCGACCTTGAAGGTGATTCGCCAGAAAACTGGCAGCCACGTAGTCTCATGGAGCACAGGTATCATAAGGATCAGACCCAGAAGATCCAGTCAACAGCCTGGCACGATTCTGCACTAGCTGCAGACAGCGAAGTTCAACCCCCGGTAGCCCCAGGTAAAGGGCATTGCAATAGTCAAGGCGGGAGGTAACGAATGCGTGGACCAACGTTGGAAGATCCTCTGGAGGAACCAGGTGCTTCAACCGGGCAATGTTCCTCAGATGGTAAAAGGAAGTTTTGACCACCGCTGACACCTGAGATTTAAAAGTCAGACAGTCGTCAAATACTATGCCCAGATTCTGCACCTGGTCTGAGGTCGTCAGCTGGACACCCCCAAGCCATAAGCCTGAGGGCGATCCAGCTAACAAACCTGCCTCACAGCGACCCTTGTCCACAACCAACACCTCAGTTTTTTCAGGGTTCAACCGCAGCCAACTCCCATTCATCCAGTCTTGGATCTCAGCAAGGCGGTTGTTAAATACCGAAATAGGCAGCATCCTGGCGGGCACAAAAGACATATACAGCTGGGTATCATCTGCATAGCAATGAAAACCCTAAGCTATTAGTAAGTCATTTAGTACCCGAACAAGTGCTGTCTCGGTACTATGCCTTTTCCTAAATCCAGACTGGAGAATCATAGACATTGTTGTTGGTCAGATGATCATCCAGCTGCTGCAACCACTTTCTCAATAACTTCACCACAAAGGGTAAGTTAGAGACAGGCCTGTAATTTGCTAGACAATCCGGGTCCAAGGAGGACTTCTTCAAAGAAGGCTTAACTACAGCCTCCTTAAGAGGATCTGGGAAGATCCCCTCCAAGGACCTCCAGACTATCACAGCCAGGATCTGGCCAATTTATCCACACAGTCCACTAAAGACACGTGGACCAGGGTCCAAATCACAGTTAGTCGGTCGCAGTGCTCGGATGATCATCACAATGTCGTTGATTGAGGGGAGGCTGAAGTCAGACCATGCAAACTGGGTGTCCGACTTCTCCTGCCGACCATCACAACTCCCCTTTGAGAGGGACAAGCGGACATCCGATCTGATTATGGCAACCTTATCTGCAAAGAAGAGAGCAAACTCCTCACACCGTTCTTGAGAAAAGGCTCTTCTTGGCTGAAGACAGGCTGGATTGCACAGTCTGTTCACGGTCCGAAAGAGCTGAGTTGGTCTATTCTGTGCAGCCGTAATCTCTGGACAGGAATTCTGCCTTCTTACGAAATATGGATTGATAGACCACATAGTGGTTCATCAAACTAAGTTTGTCATCATCCAAACCGGACCTCCACCAGCGCCTCTCCAACCTTCGTCCAACTCTCCTCAACTTCCTCATGGTCTCATCAAACCAAGGAGGCCTGGGACGAAGAGTGAGAGGCCGAACTCGAACAGGTGCAATGGAATCCAGGGCACCTGTCACCACCTTATTATAGGCACGTACCAGGTCTCCCGGATCCAAGCAATCTATCGGTAGTCCCGATAGGTCCAGCACCACCATCAGGTCATCCAGGGAAACACCCTTTAATGGGCGGTACCAGACCATTTCCGTAGGGGCTGACCTAATAGGGGTGGCCTCAAAACTGAACCCAATGGAGTGATGGTCCGACCATCCGACCGGTTCCACCACCAAGTCAGATATCCCCATCCCCAGAAGGAACACCAAGTCCAATGAATGCCCACCAATATGGGTCGAGGAGGAAATAACCTGTGTGAAACCCAGTGAAATCATCAACTGGAGGAAGTCTTGACCAAAGAGTGAGAGTTCATCATCGACCCAGGGACTGAAGCCCCCAGAACCAACCATCTGGGGGACCCTGATGTCAGGTCGACAATGAAGTCTGCAACTTCCCACAGGAAAACATTCTCGTCACCTGGTGGACGGTATACAAGAAGTATCCTGCACCCCACTCCCTCGCCTAGGATGTACTCAAAGGACCTGGTCATTATATTATATTCTGCTTGACACCCCTGGGATTGGATGCCATTTTGACACCTCATCTACCAGTTATGCGCTACCAGCACTGTGGAACTCACTGCACAATCCCCCTAAAACGGACTCACCTTGTTAGCTTATCCTCCTACAAATCACTCCTAAAACCTCTGTTGAAGGAAAACTGTCAGTGCTTCTCTTAGCCCCCTCCTCCTATGAAGTTTTGTATGGCACTTATAAAACTCAAGCTGTCCTCCAACGCTACCTGCCTCCCCTTTTACTCCTTTGTCTGTCCCTGTTCTTACAACTCTTTTTCCATTCTTTATGAGCCCCTGCACCCTCCTCTTTCCTCTTCTTGTTCTTTTACCCTTGTCCTTCCCCCATCTCCTTACCTCTTGCTCTATTTTCCCTACATTACAGTGCTTTAGATCCTGTAACCTAATTTGTACTGTTAGCTGCTTTAGCACTTATATTAGTTAATTGAACTCGGTGTATTTGGACTGTCTACTTGACATGTATTACCCATTCTGTATTGTATAAACTCAGTTGTCAAGTCAAGCATTTAGTGAGTACACTATTTGACTCATCTGTATTCTGTATTGTTAGTATTTTATAAACTCTTACTAATTTATTGTTTTAATATTTCTTATTTTATTATTGTACAGCATTTGGTTTGAAGAATTGCACTTCATAAATAAAACTTATTATTATTTTTATTATTATTATTACATTATTGTGCTTATTTCTTGTATAACCTGTGTGTTGTCCCTCCAGGACCACCTTGCAAATGAGTATCTTAATGGTGTTTTTACTGGTACAAAATAAAATTGAATTGAACTGAAGAAATGAACTTGAAGATTAATCTTTTATTCACCAAGAATAGTTAACAAACCAATACTTTACTACTCTAAACAGATGACTTGAATTTAGTGTCATATTCCACAGCAGGTTTAGAGTGCAAGCAAAACAAACTATGATATTTACTCTAGCTTTACAGGGTATGTCCTCTGTACAGCGACACCATTACAGTGAACATGTCGATGCCAACAACATCGACAGTTCACTCTAATGGTCCATCTGAGACCCTGGCACTCTGTCCCTTTGGTCCTGCTCCCCCTCCCCAAATCAACGCTGACTCAGAGTTGATAATCCTTATGTTCGGGGAGTGCGTGGGCAGAGCCCCAGCATGGGTGGTTTGGGGTGAAGGCCCCCGATGAAAAACAACCGGTTCTTTCCTGTTGCACGATCTAACTTCATGTCGACATAAATCTGTCGCTGTGATGTTGGTCGACAAATATAGTTGTCAAACCAGCATTGTAGAACCGCTTTACAGTGGAGCAAAAGTCAAAAGTGATGTTATGAGGCCCCAAAACAGGATATTTTCTTGGTTTATGGGAGACCAAACAGTGGAGCAGGTTTCCAATTATTTGTAGTCAGGCATGAAGGGCTCACTCTACAAAGCAGCCTGGGATCTGCATGATTTGCTGCTTACCTGCTGCATAGCTCTATTCCCCAATGCCTGTCTCCACAAGATGGAATCCACAGCCTCCATCCACCACTTTATTCAAGTGCAGAGCTCTACATGAAAGTGATGGGTGTCCTTGGGTGGAGCTGTACCAGACACCAGGCATCCAAGCAGCTGCCTGTGCCATATCCAGAGGGGATCCCTGCTACTCAGGGGACTGTGACATATGGCAGTCCTTCAAGGACTGTTGTATGACATTCTTAATGAGAAACATGGTAGGCAAGTTAAGCCCCCCCCAAGTCCTCCATATCAGCTCAGAGAGCCGGGGACATGCTCTAGGGGACAAACAGGCTCCTGCTATGTAAAGGGGGCACATAGCTGCTACGGCAGGGAAACTATGCTCTGTCCAGACCAGGTGCATAGTTCCATGTTTTGCCCAGGGATTGGGAATGGGATCCTTTATATGTGCCATGGTTCAGGAAAGGGGCACCCTTCAGATATGCAATCCACTCTGCAGACACATAGGGCAGCACACCACTTTGTGGATCAGGCCTGAACTTTGAAAACAGATTATCAGTATGTAAAAATATACAAATGCAAGGGCATCTGTGGAGAAGTATTCATCAATAGGCATTATCAAGTTCAAATACAATTTTGGTGGAGACCGGTCCAGTGGCATGGTGGGCAGAGTCACTGGCTGCTTCACACCCTGCTGTGGCCCAGGTTTGGGAGTGGGTGTGGGATGCTTGGGGGCTGGCCAGGGGGGGAAGATTGAGCACCCAAGGATGTTTTTTTTATCCCTTGTGAAGGAAGGAATGCATATCCCATGGGTTGGCTGTCACTTGGAGAAATCTGGGTGTAGTGCCACAGGACTATGAGAAGGGGATCTGATCCCACACTCAGACACTGGGTCATCCCTGCAGAGGCAGAACACACACATCAGGTCATTACATGTGCATGGACCCCAAGGTTGAAAATGGAGGAACAACCCTCTGACCACAGTGCAGTGACAGCCCAGTCCTGTGCAGACCCTGCACCCCCAACTGGGCCCCTCTTGCAAGTTCTGTGGCAGAGGATACCATGGAGTAGGTAAGTCCCAGGAAAGTTGTATGGTGGGGCCGGGGGGACCAGTCCAGATGGATGCCAGTCAGAGAGACCAAGGAAGATATAATATTGATTAAAAAGAAAAATAAATAAATAAATAAAGAAAGAAATTACCATTTTACTCATAACAATAACAAAAAAAAAAATCTTTTGTGGTCTTCAGAACCAAGGAAAACTCATAAATCCTTCATGCAGTAGGGTTATTTTGCTAGGAAGACCTTGACACTGCTGAAATAGTTCAAAATCATTTCCTACAAATCATGCTTCTCATATGCTAATGCAGCTGTCATAGACAATAAGATGTCAACAACCATAAAATGTAGACGCCCCTGACAGTTACATGGGACTAGCATGGATAGTGAAAACAAACTAACACAAACACATATATTCTTAATGTTGACTGTTGCCATGGAAACAAATACTCTTTACAATATATCAGGTGTAGTTTTCCTTTAATACATCATTCTGAGCCCCCAGTGGATCAGTCCACGACAGCTTCAAGAGCTACATGGAAATCACCCCCCAATATGACAGAGTGGAGGGGTCCCAAATGCCAGATATAGAATTACTGAGTTTGTATAACAGGGCAGGATTGTCACTGTTGGAACCATATACATTACCTAGAAGAAGGGGGCCTTTGGGGTGTCCAGTTTAGCTACCACCCATGGGCCTTGAGTTTTGGAGATGTACTAGAGAACTTCCCATTTCAGAGTTTGTGCACAAGTATGGATACTCCAGCATGTGACAAAGTGGCATACTACTAAGCCCACCCAATCCCTGTATGACAAAGCAGCCTCAGTGGTGCCAAGTTTAGTTTCTTGCTGTAAAGTTATCTGCATTTTAAAAGATTTTAATCTAGTGAGGACTCTCTTTCACATAACAGGTAGGCTCAGCACCATAATATTCCAGGTTGCATTGGCTTAAGGTCATCTGTAGTCCATAGTTCTGGATATGAACAGATAAAGGGAATCCATGTAAGACCTAGGACTGAAGAGTTGGGAAGGAGTCATCTTGAACCAAACATACCTGAGGCATAGTATCTTGCACGTACCTAACTCTTCTTGTTGCTTTCAGAAAATGAACATGTAGCATACAGTGAACACATTAGCAATATAGAACAAAAACAGAAAATACAAAATCAGAGCACTGTGAGCTAACAGAGTGAATGTAACAGAAAGAGCCTCAGATATTGCCCTGTGCAGAGAACTGTTTGGACCAGTCTAGACAGAAATGACATAGAGCTGCAGGGATCAAAGGGTCTGAGCCTAGCCATTCTTAATATATTTAATGATTCAAAACAGATCAAACCTACTGAAGCAGTGCAATGCCCTGGATTATCCTCAGAGTGTGCAATTAAGCAGTTGCACTGGTAGACTTACAAGAAGGAGGATTAAGCCTTGTCCCTAGAGGCACTAGGTAGAAGAGGGTAGTAATCAAGTGTACAAAATGTCCTGTCCTCTGCCTTCAACACCAAGCTTATGGGCTGAGTGTTGGGGCAATTCATGCATTTAGAGGAAGGTGTTGTTGTTATCACAGAAGCCATACCTGAACATATATCCATAAAGAAGTGATGTAGACATTGAGGTGTGGTGGGGAGGTAGGGACAGTTGGGGAGGATTGTAGGCACATGCACTGTATTACCAAGTCATATAAAATTGGTGGAGACTCTTCTGCAACTCAAGTAGTTACTCAGGTCATCATACAGGCCATCTGAAGGATGTACCCTGCAAGGATTTATCATCATGAAGAATGCACCTTGAAAGCCCCATATGTGGGAGGGCTTACTGAGGGGACAGGAACTAAGTGAGAAGACTATCCAGCCACCCCATCAGCCAATCCTATTGCTAAGACTTCCGAGTTGGGGGAATGCTCCAATAGCTTTCAGAAACTTACTGGAATTGTGCATAAAATTCCAAGTCCTCCCCTTGGATTTTTTCTGGATGCCTGTTACCAAGTGTAATCACACAGGCATATCTTGCAACTGTTATGGCCAGTACTTAGTATGCAGTGTAGAATGTTCATATAAATCATTGGAATCATAGGAAGTTACAAGTCAGTATACGATATTCTTTTGAGACATATCATTTCTCAAAGGCAATGCCCTTATATTCCCTTTTGTGTTAAGTATTTGTCTAACATATTTTTGACGGAGTGCATGGTCTTAGATGTAACCACACTTTTAGGTACTCCATTCCAGATCAATACAGTGTCTGATTTAAACTCACCCCCTTTTTATTTGTCCAATATAGATCTCCTTTTAATTGTAGGTTGTGCAGTCTGTTGCCCCGTGCTGTTTCTCTTTTTCCAGGCCAATGCACTCCCATAGATCCTTGTCCTTATGGGCTGTGTATACTAGGCACAGGTTCCCCATTAGCCTTCTAAATTTGAGAGAACAGATGTTTAGTCAATCCCTTCTATGATCATAAGGTTGTTCTCTTAAATCTACCACTAGCTTGCTAGCTCTTTTCTGCACCCCCTCAAGCCTTTTTACACTTTCCTTTCTTTTGAGGCACCTAGACTGCCAACAATACTCCAGGTGAAACCTAACCAGGGCACTGTACAATGCCATAATCACTTCCTTTGACCTGCTTGTTATATTACAGCCTATGCATTCCAGAATTGTGTTACATTTTTTTGTAACTTCATTGCAATGATTATCAAAGGTCATATTATTCATTACAAGTACCACCAAATCTTTTTTTCTTCTGTTTTCTATATTTCTTTTCCCATTAGATAGTAACTTGCTCTTTTATTTTTAATACCAAAATGCATCACCTTACATTTTTTGGTATTAAAAGCAAGTTTACTGTTTTTGGATCATATTTCAAGCTTTGTTAATTTCTGCTGTTCCTCCAAAGTTGTTGATTGCATCCTCAGTATCAACTACTGCCCCTATTTTTGTATCATTTGCAGATCTGCATAGCCTTAGTTTGTTGGTACATTGCATAGATAATACATACATTTTGAAGAGCCTAGGTCCCAGCACTGAGCCCAGTGGTATCCTACTAGTCATTCTGCCCTACGCCGAAAAGGCTCCCCTTATGTTCACCTTTTGCTTTAGTTCATGTAGTCATGATGCTATCTAACCCGCTACATTTTTATTTATAGCCATCTCCAATAATCTATTAATTCCTGGTGAGACACACTATCAAATGCCTTTGAACAGTCCAGGTAGACTATATCAACTAGCATATCACAGTCCAGGGATGAAGGAGAGACTGATGGAATACCTGGAAATAAGTGGGCTGCAGTATCACCAGCAGCATGGCTTCACAAGGGGGAGATCATATCAAGCAAATCTATAGGCTTCTTTAACTGGGTAACTAGGGAGGTAGACTGGGAAGGGCAGTGGATGTAGCCTATCTAGACTTTGGTAAGACCTTTGAAACTACACCACACAAGAGGCTAATAAAGCAACACAGCAGCCTAGTGGTGTGGGAGAAGGTGGTGAACTGGGTATCGAACTGGTTGTTGGATAGGATAGAGAAGGTAGTGGTAAACAGCAGTCACTTGGAGGACAAGAGGCTGATCAGTGGAGCAACACAGGGATTGGTACTGGGTCCTGTCCTCTTCAATGTTTTCATAAGCGACATTTCTGAGGAACTGGAGGGTAAGGTGTGTCTCTTTGCTGATGACACAAAAATATGCAACAGTATGGACAACCAAGAGAGTGTGGAGAGACTACAAAGGGATCTGTGGAAGATAGAGGGGTGATCTAAGGATTAGCAGCTGGGTTTCAATGCCAAATATAGCAAAGTCATGTACATGGAGCAGGGAAACCTGGGGGCTGTGTATAAGATGGGGAAGAACTTACAGTTACCAAGCAAAAGAAGGACCTTTGGGTTATCATATCTGATGACATCAAGGTGGCAGGGCAGTGTGACAAGGCAGTAGGCAAGGCTAGCCAGTTGTTGGGGTGCATAGGGAGAGGGATTTCCAGCAGGAATAAGGAGATGGTGTTGCCTCCTTATTGTTCATTTGTTAGACCCTACCTGGAGTACTATGTCCAGTTCTGGAGATCACACCTCTGTAAGGACATTGACAAGGTGAAAGCAGTTCAAGGGAGGGCTACCAAAATGATGTGGGGGTTACTTGAGAAACCATATGAGGAGAGGCTGAGGGAGCTCAGCATGTACTTCCTGGAGAAGGGAAGAGCAAGATGGAACATGACTGAGACCTGTAAGTACTTCACAGGGGTGAACAAGGCACAGGAGGAATCTCTTTCACAGGAAGAAGAGTACCAGAACACAGGGGCATTCTATGAAGCTGGGGGGGGGGGGGTGAAGTTCAAGAGAGATGTGAGGAAATATTTTTTCACAGAAACAGCAGTGGCTGCCTGTAACAGTCTGCCTGAAGAGGTGGGAGGAGCAAAGACAGTGGGGAGCGTCAAACATTCATAAAATAGGCACATGGTTGTACTAAGCAGAGATAAGGGAGGAGGGAGGGACACCTGTGATCACACAGTGTCCAGGGTGTAGTAATAGGCAGGGAAAATACTGCAGACTAGATTGGTCTACTGGTCCATTTCTGTCGACACATTCTATGATTCTGTGTTTCTATTCCTCTCTCTATGCTGACACTACTGTCCCCTTGTAAAAAGATTTCAAAAATATCCCAATTAGGGAGCCTGCTATTTCCCTGGCAACCACTTTTAAGAGTCTTGGGTGGAACCCATCTGTGCTTTGAGATTTGTTGTCATTTAAGTCACTTAGTTTCCTTTCCACTTCATTATCCAGAGCTTCCATAATGTTGTTTAATTTGGTTATCCCTTTTATTTCATTTTTGTGTCCCTTTGCTTGATACACACTGCAAAAAAAATTGTTAATGACCCCTGCCATGTCTGTTGCATTTGTTACCTGAACTTCCTTTTTATGTTTGCTTGCGCGCATGTGCAAGAAACATTTCGTGACAGCTTAGGAGAGAAGCGGGGTTTTGGAGGTGTGGCACTGTGGGGGCCAAAGCCCACAGTGCCTTTTGAGGCTTGGCCTGCTTTCCCCAATGCAGTAGCACACTGCTGCTGACACTAGTTCAGCCAGTGTGCCACCAACTTGAAACGAATCTGCCGCTGCAATGAGGGAGCGACCCGTCATTGCTGAGCGGTGCCTTGCCTTGTGTAACATTTCTTATAACATGGTGGCCAGCAGTGGCTCTCTCTGCCCTCCTCAGAGTCCCCATGAAAGCCAACTTGAGAGTTCTCAATCCCTGTTGGCATGCCCCCCAGTTCATTTGCTGATGGAGTAGCCCAACTCCAGCATGATGCGCCCCATTTTGTTATGTGCCAAGGGGTGCCCAATCCTCCTTGGCTCATGCGCCTCCCACTCCCCCCTCATCACACAGTATTGCTGACTGGGTGCCCTAACCCCGTAAGCTCCAGTACCCACCTCCCCAACAAACACCCGCCAGGTGACACACTGGGAGCCCACCCCAGCATGCCAAAGTGTCCCATGATGTCTTTTTATTTTAAATCCTTTAAAAAAAGAAAATGGTCCCTCACTGAGCCCATGCCCTCCCACAACCCACACCCACCCTCTGCATACTCTACCTCCCCACAACCCCTCACCCTATACTTACCTTCGAGTCTCGGTGCGACGATCTTCAGTGGACCGGAACACGCCTGCCCTCTTTCAAAACTGATCGTGAACTAAAGAAATGTTGGTAAGCTGTATAATGGCATAAATGGGTTTTTTTCAACTTTGGTGCATATCTTGGCCATTTTTTTAAATTTTGGCACCAAATTTTCAACATGGGGTTCTTGGGACCCCATCTCATGAATTCAATCACTGTCATCTCGTCATTTGGTCCCAAAATGTGATTTTGTGGTCACTGAGTGGAATCACCTTTCCAGACCAATTAATGAAATGGCAGTGTCACTGTTCATGAGGTGGGCTGTCAGAAAGCCTATGTTGCAAACTTGGTGAAAAAATTCCAAAGAATGACTGCGTTATGAGTGTGCATTGCACAGTTTTTATGCATGCTCGTAACTTTGCGAATTTGTAATATTTTTCACTACAGGTTTTCAACATTGGCATTTTTCCACACCTCCTTATGAACAGTACAGCTGTTATTTTTCACATCCTGGCCGACATGTGTTTTTGCACTCCCGGCACAGAATGGCATGATCGCTTGTGGGAAAGCAGTGTTCAGGACAAATGAAGAAAATCACAGTGACACTGTTCATAAGAAGAGGTCCTAAAATGCCTATGTTGAAAATTTGGTGACAAAAGTCCATAAAATAACTGTGTTACAAGCATGTGTTGCGCAGTCTCCACGCACCCTTGTAACTTCTCAAATTTGTAATATTTTCACTCCAGATTTTCAACATTGGCATTTTGCTACACCTCCTTATGAACAGTACTGCTGTCATTTTTCATATCCTACCCAAAATATGCATTTGCACATCTGGCGCACAATGGCGCAGTCGCTTGGAGATATTAATGTTTCGGACAGATTAAGAAAATCATAGTGACAGTGTTCATGAGCAGAGGTCACAAAATGCTTACGTTTAAAATTTGGTGAAATAATTCCACTAAATGACTGCGGTACAAGCATGTGTTGCGCAGTTTCCACATACGCGCGGAACTTAGAGCATTTTTAATATTTTCACTACAGATTTTCAACATTGCCATCTCTTCACACCTCCCTATGAATGGTACAGCTGTCATTCTTCACATCTTGCCTGATCTGTGTTTTCACACATCTAGCGCAGAATGGCATGGTTGCTGTGGGAACTTGAAGTTCAGGACATATTAACAAAATCACAGTGCCACTGTTCATGAGAAGAGGTCCCAAATGCTTTCATGAAGTGAGAGCTACAAAAAGGCCATGTTGAAAAGTTGTAGTGCAAATACCAACACATGCCCAAGGCGTTAGGGTTTCTAACCATAATGTCACACCCTGTGCAGACTGACAGGCATCAGAGGTGTGACTTTGGATCGCTGGCTGTAATGCTCATGCCATCCCACCCCCACCCTGAAGCCAGCGACAGGCATTGAGGTGTGCCTTGCACTCTTCAGCCCTAGACTTCATCCCATTCTCCTGTACTGCACCCATTTCAGTGTATGTCCTTATGAAATGGGGTGACTGTGAAGCCAAACACCCCAAGGCACACCTCAACACTTGTCGGTGTCTACAGGATAGGGTGAGGTGAAATGCCGTGAGTATTACGGGCAATGACTCACAGGCACACCCCATTGCCTGTCCATCTCTTCAGGGTGGAGGTGGGATTGGCGTGAGTTCAATACTTCACTGCCATTCCTATTCTGCATCTGTCTAACTCCTGCACGTCCAATGCTAATATCAGCAAGCAAATATTTGGCACTGACAAATGCTTGTTAATAATTGGGCCCCTCAAGGCTGTTGATATGATTATAAAATTATTTTTTTATTGATCTTAGTTTTTGTTGCACGTCTAAATTCCTCCTCCTTTTTCGCTATTTGTATTTGCTGTTTGCAATTTCTAGCTGTACCTTTGCACCCTTCCCATAGTGCTGGAGTATTATTGTGTTTCGCTGTTCTGTATGCATTTTTTTCTTCCTTGTTAACCTTCTAATCTTCCTTGTACTTCATGCTGTAATGTTTCCTTTTCAGTTGTATTTTATCCGTTCCAGTATGTAACACAGTATGTCACACGTTGCTGGAGTTTCAATATGTTTGTTCCACATTTTATCCAGATTTAACCCTTCAAATTCTGTCTCCCAATTCCATTTTTTAAAAACTCTTTTATTGCTGTACACTTGGCTTTGTTATAAAATCTCACTTTTGTAGTTGCTGTTAATTTCTCTTGACAATGCTTAGTATTAAAGTGTACAGATTTGTGTTCACTGACACTGAGTGGCTCCCTAACTTTGCAATTGCTTGTTTATTCCTTCATATTGCTAAGTACCAGGTCCAGAAGGTTGTCACCGTTTATGCTACCACTGACACACTGTTTTAAATTTAGCAGTTCAGTAACTTCTGTGAATGCATTTTCTAGTTGTGTGCTTCCCTTACCCCATTCCAATTTATACTGGGCAAAATTAAAGTCCCCTAGTAATGCTATTCTACTTTCTATGTCTAGGTTTCTGTGACTATCCATAGTCGAGTGGGATGCTGCAGTGCATAGAGAGGGGTCTCACCAGCAGAAAGAGGGAGGTGGTGTTACCTCTGTATAGATCACTGGTAAGACCCCACCTAGAGTGTTGTGTCCAGTTCTGGAGACCACATCTCCTGAAGGACATAAACAGAGTGGGGCAGTCCAGAAGAGGGCAACTAAAATGGTACAGGGTCTGCATCAAAAGCCCTATGAGAAAAGACTGAAGTACCTCAATATGTACACCCTAGAAGATAGGAGGGAAAGGGGCTATGATAGAGACCTTTAAATATCTCACAGGGGTGAATAAGGTACAGGAGGGGAGTATTATTCAGAAGAAAAGGTGCTCAAGAACAAGGGGACATGCTATGAAGCTGGGGGGGATAGATTCAGAAGAGATGTGTGGAAGTACTTCTTCACAGAAAGAGTGATGGATTCCTAGAACAGTCTTTCAGAGGATGTGGTGGGGCCAAAAACCGTGGTGGGGTTCAAGAATGCATGGGATAAGCACAAAGGAATCATATTGGAAATTAAGGGGGAGGGAGAAAAAGCTGTAGATTGGGTACGGTCTGATGTACTACTGCAGGTAGGGAGAGATAGCAGACTGGATGGGCCAAATGATCCTTATCTGCTGTCAAACACTGTTTCTAGCTTCTATAGTGCAAATGGATGACAGCACAATGAAGCACCTCCCCCCCCCCCAGTTTGAAGCCCTCATTGCAACTAAGGATAGGCCTCATCTTTTAAAAATAAATACTTTAGCATGTAGTATAAAGAAGTGCACCAGTTCTTTGTTTAAGCTGAAGTGGCATACCAGGTAGTGATGCAGATTCCTAAATAAGTAATGTGTCATTCCATCTGAAGGCCACATTTAAAGTGAAATTTCAAGTCCCAACATACAGTATATCAACTCAAGTTACTAGGTAGGATTCTTGCTTCTGGGCCAGCAAGCCAGTGGTTGAAGTTTAATACAAAGTCAGTTTGGGATCATACCCAATGATGCTGATGCTGTACTGCAGTACTAGAGGCTACAACATTTGAAGGTGTCATCTTTCAGTTGGAACACTATGCAAAGTTCTCTTCAGCCCTTTATCGTTGGCATTGATTAATTGCAGTATTAAAGAAAAGCTGGGGATAGCTCCCATATCCTGGCCAATACTCTTTCTGTTTAGGTCCTGTTGAACAACACCTTCCTCTTTAACTTCTCTGTTATTGTATACAAGGAAAAACAAATACAAGATCTATTAAATGTTGTTTATTGAGTTGTTAATAAAAAAGGTACAAATACAATTGTTCACTGTTGTCTGAAAGATGTTACTAATACATAACGCTGCCAATTTTTTTAAAAGATTGTGTGTGTATGTGTGTGTGTTAATTTAGTGTTTGTGAATGGTGCAGGTTTGACAGCACTAGAGCCTGATGTCCTCTGCTTATCCACATACCATGCACAGTGCACACAATCAAAGTGCAAGTTTCCCCACACTGTCCCACCAATGTGTCTCAACCTGCTACATAGGGACTACCAAGTAGATGAGAGGGTAGTTCAGGTTGTATGCCCATTCAGTCCTTCACCTCTCGTGTGAGACTTCCAGCAGGGGTGCCAATTAGTGCCAAGTGTGCTGTCTTGGTGGTTTTATGATGTGGACACCTGCTCCCTGCAAACAAGATGGAAAATCTGTGTACATCAATTCACTGTACAACACATACCTAATATGCTTGTCTTTAAACTGCTTTCAGATACACAGCAAATGCAATCACTACACACAGTAAACTGCATACTACAGAAATTAACTTCATAATTTTACAAACAATAAAAAAATTGCTGACTACATGTTGTAACTGCAAGTAAAACCTCAAACATGATTTTTTTAATGTCTCCTCGAACATTTTCACTGCTACAAACGAAGGCTGCATAATGAGTAACAAGAGCACTAATCAATTTTTTGAAATGATAATCAGCTCCTCAGTTTAGCATCATCACAATCACCACAGTGACAACCAATTTCAGTGCCATGGTTACCATAGGGCTTTAAAATCCACACTGCCAATATTAAACTTGAACTCAGATTCATTACCAAAATCATATTCTCTAACCTGCCCATTTCAAACCTACATGAAAAAGGACTAATAAAGGCTACAGCATTGTTAGGTTGCCAATATTTCAAAGGACTTCTTTGCATACAGTAAACTTACTGCTTTGCATTGGAAATGCTTTGCTCCTTACAGTAAAAGCACACGTAAGTATGCAAGCAAGCAACAATAGTTACATAGTGTTAAGACAGATTAGCATATAGTACAATAGGATAATTTACCACTTTAAATAACTTGAACAAAACTTCTGGGGCCAAATATTCAAACAATTGCACCAGTGCTAATGGAATTTGCACCAGTGCTGTCAGGTCGTAGTTTGCACTGGAGGGCCATATTCAGAAGCCCTATAGCACACTAAACCTATTAACACCCAGATGCTAACATAACACTGCACCCATGCAAATGAGGGGCCCCTGCTGCATACAGGCATAGCATCATGTTTAAAGGTTTGCAATGGTGATAAACAGCACCCAAAGTAGAGCTATTTACCACAGCTTAAAAATTGCCTCTTAACTGGGCTCCAAGCCCATGCCTCCACCCAACCCGACTGATGGTGGGATGGTTATACTGCAGCTGCCTGCCCCCAGCCACCCATCACAACAGCAAGTTATCAGGCTCTGGTGTTCAGTGGCACTACCCAACCCTCAACACCCATCCCATGTAGTGAACAATAACCCTGGTGGCTAGCAGCACCCTCATCAACCAATCACCTGTCCCATTCAGTGAAACATATCCCTGGTGTGTAGTGTCACCCACCCACCCCTGAACACCTGTCCTGCTAATGCAGTCCATATTCCTTGTGCCTTATTGCACCTCCACCCCCCTGAAGACCCATCCCATGTCATGAATAGGTATTTGTGGTGTACAGTGACATCCTCCACCCTCAGAGCATGCATCCTGTGTTACCTATATCTATTCCTCACGTCTAGTGACATCCCCATGAGCACCCATGTACAACGATATGACCGCCCTGTATACTGTATACAGTATATTGTATGTGAGCTCACTGCCAACTCATACTGCAACTGGCCAAGAGGGTGACAGGAGGGCTGCCAGCCACCATAGCAGGATTCCAAGAACATCCCCAGAGCCCTGGTGAGGGGGTTGGATGGGCAATGTGCTGGGAGCTGGGAGGGTGGGTGGGGTCACTGGACCACCAATGCTTACTAGTGCAGATTTTGAGTATGCATTTAGGAGGGCTGAAGCAGTCTATACCATTATACTTAGGTGATTGAGGGGGTGCCACTAGGCACAGGGAGTAATGATGCATAATATGGGACAGGTGTTCAGTCTTGGGGGTGCCAATGGAGACCTGGGGATACCAATGCATAATATGGGACAGGTGTTTGGGGAGTTAGTGAGCCACTAGACACCAGAGATACCTATGCATAACACGGGATGGCTGTCTGGAGGATGGGGTGCCACTAGACATCAGGGATATAGACTGCATTCAAGGGATGGGTACTCAGGGGGTGAGGGTGCTGCTAGACACCAGGGATGATGTCAGGCACACACAGGATAGGTGGCAAAGGGCCACCCCTCACCATACGAAAGAGCCTTAGTGCCTTGCATGCCCAGTAGGCTCATCTGTATGGTGTGGCTAAATATAGCCCACATGGGTCCCAGCGATATTCGGTAAGGGAGTGCTGTTCCTTTTTGGCTGGATACAGCCCAGGTCCATGCTGAGGCAGTGCAGGTTTACTTAGTGTTTCACCAACATGGGGCTGATATTTAGTCAGGTAGCACGAGTCTGCTAACTGACTGAATAGTGCACCTGCTGGGTTGGGCATAGGCACAAGTGTGGTGCAAGCCTTTGTGCCATGCTTGCATCTCTCATGGAATATCCTGGCTCCTATCCTGGCCCCTAGTGTACTAGTTTACAATGGCTCTGTTTCTACTAGTGATTAGCCACATAGCCACAAACTAGATTTATTACGTGGCTAAAAACATTTCTATCCAGTTTGCCATAGTGGTAAAAGTATTTGATTCAGAGTGCCTGCCATTTTATAGTAAACTATGCATTATCAGGAATGCTGCCCAATGTAAGTATTTTCATGCAGCTTTTAAGAAGCTAGTGTACTGCTTAAAATTAACATTAGTTTTTAAAAGCAGCCAACCATTATTTTTTATATCTGAGATAATGTTTCTTGTCTCTTTGGTTAATTAGAAGATTGTTTCCCTGGTGTTAGTAGGTGTGATGTGTGGAACAGCACTATTTTTGGCAGCTGACATACTTAGTGATTCTCCACTACATCATCAGCATTGTGACCTCACTGACTGTGGCAAGATTGTTGCTTAGGAACAGCCACTTAGTAGCTGTCAGGTCAGTCACCTGTGATGTCACTATCAGTGAGATCACAATGCTGATGATGTAGTGGGAAGAATAGATAGATATGTCAGCTGCCATACTGAGATCTGTTTCACAAATCCAGCACAATATTATCATATAGAAAACTTTCTAATGAGCAAACCGAAAAAGAAAAATACTTCGGAAGTAAAACAGCTGACTACTTCTAAATATGTGTATCATTTTTCTGCCTGACCATTTTGGTTTCACTAGCTCTTTAGGAGCAGCTTTGCCCACAGTGGTCAATAAAGGAAAAATCCCAGTGGGAACACACTGTAGATATGTAAGTACGTCTCTGAGATTTACCTTAGTGTTGGTGTCCAGATTAAGATGCTAGTGACTCTTAAAAGACAATCATACAGTATTTACTGACCACTCAGTTTCATAGGCATTAATGTTTCACCAAGTGAATGTTAAGCATATTAGGGGAAAAAGTATGATCAATTTCATCCAGCCTTCTTTCATAAACTATGGTATAAAGCTGCATACAGTACATTCACAAACCGCCTCTGGTATTCAAGTCATCACATTTGCCTTTTATTTCTGCATGTCACAAGATATTATCAATAGATTAGTTTAGACTGGTCCAAATTAAATAGGGACATGTTAAAGTGTATTTCACCCCCTTTGTTAGGCTGCTGAAACAACATCTAAAATGGACTGACCCCTACTTGCCTCAGCTGTAAAAGGAACAACTACACCTCATTGAGGCAAAGATTTTCTCATATTTTAATGTCTTATGCTTTAGTCTAATGGAGCTCTGAAGGAGGATTGCAAACCCCATGGATTAGAAAGTAACATGCTAAGCATTCTTCCTGTTTCTGCTGCAAGCTCTGCAGTCCCATCCTCTTCTGTATTTCCTGTTGAGACACTGTTTGAAAGTCATCTAATTGCCCTAAAGTGCTCCTGTGCCTAGAAGCTCTGTTCTGCATTGTGTGCCATGGAGTTATTAGAAACAATAATCGCTAGTGCTAACAATACAGATAAAGTGATGTGCAGCCATCCTGTATAGCCACATTGCTTCCTGTTGCTGACAGTGAGCCAAGTTCACTTCACACTGTATAGCTAAATATTTCAGGAACTGCTGCCCTGATGTTAACTTCTCTAGCTTAGTTTCAAACATTAATAAGCTGCTGAAAAGCAACCTACACAATTAGAAGTCAAAAGGAGAGCTGAGACGAGATCATCCCATGTTTCATTAAACTGGGCAAAAACTAAGACATTTTTGGTTTTTTGTCCTCCCTTAGTGTTCTGTTTTGCTAAAGTTCCATAACAATGCTCAGAAAAATATTCAAAAACTGCCTTCTGAAGATCTGACTAGACCAAAGCCTTGCATCATATAATGCCATGCTCTGTCAACAGTTCATAAAGTGTTGTTGTATTGGAGCCAGCTATCTGATCTGAGTATCTGCTCAACTGGGTTTGATTTGTTTGGGGAGCGGGGATTCAGAACTTCAACTGCTGCACTGCTGCCTGGGTAGTGAGCCCAGTCAGTTAGCGAGAGGCAGTTGAGGGTCATATATTACAGGTAATGAAGGACTACAGAAAATAAATGTCATTCTCATTGTTTCTGTTGCTGAGCTGATCTCTGATATTTCACTATTTATGAAATAGGAACCTACACAGCACAAACACTTTGGTGCACATGTTGAACTACTATGAAACATTAATCACCAATGTGACCAATCTCACCTCACCCTGCTTTCCCAGTGGTGACCTTAGTGTTGAGTGCTGCTGTCTCCTTCCTAGGACTGATTATGGCTTGTCCCATCCACCAATATGTGCTCTTTAGAAGTCCTATCACTCCCAGATTGAGAAGCACTGAAAAGCATTAATGCTAAGCTGTACATCTATACACTACACCATGTCAGTCATCATTAGTGCACTGTAGGATGACCTGGTGCTCTCACCCCAGTGCTCAATGATCTCTGACCAGTCAGCTCTTTCTCATCAGTTAACCTATACTCTGTCCACTATTCAGTCCACTGTGAGAGTACACTCCTCCTGCCCTGGCTCTCAGAAGGTAGCTGAGTTCTCACAGAGGGCTACTCTTGTCTCTCTCTCGTACACTTCAGTGCCATGATGAGTGATCTGCCAGCAATAGTGGGCACTCTCGGCTAGGGAAGTCAAAGAAAGCAAGTTGATGACTGGGAACCCAGGGCCCAGGCTTGACTAAGGTAAGCAAAATAAATCTCGAAGGCAGATGGGCTGACAGATCATTGGTAGACTCTGGTGAAGGTGAGAGATCTTTATCTTACCAAAAGGTAATCTTGTATGCCTGCCTGCCTGGCTGGCTGACTGATGATGTGGCAGTGTACACTGCAGATCTTGATACATTCTGTGGAAATGGTTGCAGACTGATTTTCATAGGAAATGTTGTTCCATTGAATATAATTCTGCGGATCACAGCAGGCACAATTCTGCAGAATGACCAGCAAAATTCCAATGGAAGGTGGAATGTTCATTCCATGCTAATTCTGTCAGTGAAAGTCCACATTCCAATTAGCACTACTAAAGAAACATCACAGAGAGACAGTTCTTTTCCTGCCAGTTCAATAACAAATTTGTCATTTTATAAGGCAGTGTGTTCTACTGATCACAGCATGGAGCTAAAATCCTGGTGACTCAAATTTGAGTCTATCTATTGACACTAACTAACTGTGTGACTTAGAACATGTCCCTTAATATTAACCTTAATGAGTTTAAGTCCTCCTGATTGTAAAATTGTGGAGAACAGGACCAGTCAAATCAGGATGGTACATTTCATTTGAGTCTAACCTTGGTATTATTAACACAAATGATTAATAATTGAAAATAAATTATTGGTTATGTACAGAAATTATATATGAAGAGAAAGAGGCATGGCGGTATCACCATTTAGAATGGCAGCAGCAGTGAAGGGAATGAAGAGACCAAAGGGTTGTTAAAAATTTACCAGTACGTCACTGGATTTATGTTAACACTGAGGATTGCTTCTGCACAGAATAATTCTGTAATAAATACATTATCTGGAGAACTGAGCAATTCAGCTCAGCAGTCTATAAGATATCTGAATACTTGCATTTGTTATTATTAGTGAGTGTGCGCCTGAATTCTTGTTCCAAATCCAAATATTACAGATTACAATTCCAATAGCAAAATGCTATGCAATAAAAAATTCAATAACACATATTTATGCACTTAATTTTTTCTAGCTGTTGTAAAGTTAGTGTTTGAGCTAATGATGGATAAATGCGGAACTGCACGGAATGCTGCTGAGCTCATGTACATTTTCGAGGAAGTCTTATGATACAGAAGTTGCAATAGCAGTAAAAAATTACATAAGAAGAAACAGCCACATAGTTTATAGGTTTTTTGATGTTTGGAATACCTTTTACAAACTCAATTACTGGCATCACACTGATTACCCAATGGGATGATTCTGCCATGCTGACGACCCGGGTTTTGAAGCGAGCCCTAGCAGCTGTGTCAGGCAGGCCAAGGTCGAGATTGTGGCTGCATGATGGTGCATCCTGGCCATGGAGGTAGGTGGTGGGTTTCACCACCACAGCAGTGAACCCTGCAGTTGGGCAATGAGCTTGCGCCTGCATAAAGGGGAAGCTTTGTGTGTGCAAGGTCAACAGAGGCTTTGCCCACATAAGGAAGGAGATGGAGAAAACAGGGGAAGGAAACTGTGGTAGCCATCTATATGACAGTCATGGATCCCATGACCTGATGAGGGTTAATCCACATGAACATCAGTATATCACTGAAGCCAGGTATGCTACCAGCCAGGGAGAACATTTATATGTAAAAGAGAAAACCTAAATAGCTGGATGTAAGGGCAGTAAGGAACAAGCCAGTCACTACCAGTGACACCCATGTGTGATGAAAGCATATATTGCTCCATGCTAGTAACTCACCCTTTTCACTTAACAGTACTGTTTTATTTCATGATTCATATGGCTAGAAGACACTAATGAGGTAGTACACAATGACATAGAGTAAAATTAAAAATGAAGTTGTATTTGAGAACTATGGCAGTACACCGGGTCTGTAAATTTTTGAATGTTTACTAAATAAGAATGAGGCTACTGCCCCTTCATGTCTTCGACAGTGCAATGACTACTTACTGTACTGTCATATGAAGTATCACAGCCTCCCTGCTTTTGAGGGGTGTTAGGCTTGAGACAACATGAATCAACATTTTGGATGGAGTAAAGAAAAGCATAACATGATCATATTTCTGTGGCATGGAACAGCTATTCAATAGCCATGCCTTTCATCTCCAAGTCTTTGTTATAACCACCTCTACATGTTAGCCAACTCCCTTACTTTCTGCACTGCTAAGTGAATATCACTTAATGATGGAACTAACAACATGCAATGCCCAGGAATCCTGGAAATAAACAACAGTAAACAGCAAGAATACAAGGCCAACTCCTTGGCAGTAAAAGGTGACAGCTCATATTTTTGTTAAGAAAAAGCACCAAATACATATTAACAAAATGGATAGAACACAAGGTGAGAAGCATGTGGGCACTTAAAGGTACTCATACTGAAACTGTTTCTATAATGATTAAGAGAGCAAGTAGTGAGGCACTGACTCAAGGGGCTGGATTTTCTAAAGGCTGGAATCAGATGTGCCTGTGTCCAAGAGAATACTTTGTATCCATCACCGCCTTGGACACAGCATGTGCTATTTTTGAAAGTACTGTGCATCTGATTTGCAACAATTGGACACAGTTTCTGGCAACATATGTTTAAATGCAGATGCATCTGACAACAGAGACTAAGTCAGTATAGACCAAAATCAAAAGTCTGATCCAAATCACTTAGTCTCTGGCAACCTGTATCCAAACATGGATACTAGAAACTTTGCTCCAGGCTCCCAGTGCACTCTCTACATCCAGGGACAAGAGGTTAGTGCAGTTCCATTCAGAATTGCCATGGATACAATGGGTCCAATTCCCAAATGAGTTAGGATGCTGAGGCTCTGGGTGTGCCAAACACATGGCACATGGGGCTTATGGCAGTCCCTGGCTGGCAATTGGGAATCTTGATCCCATGCACCACATGAACGAAGTTAGACCAGCTTTTGCTGGTTTAACTTTGTGGACCTTTTAATGGGTTTGCAAAACAAATTTGACACAATCCACCATAAAAGGGGTAAAGTGCTGTCAACGTACACAACCTTTGAGAATCAGGCACAAGGTGCAGCAATGTGTTTGCTGCAGCTGCAGGGTTTGACACAGGGCTTGTGCAAGCCCTGCACCATCCTTTGACAATTGGGCCCAGTGTGTGCTGTGGCATTAAGTTACAAAATCTCCCTTTATATGACATTGCAGATGGTCTTGTCGGCTACACTGTCACTGTCCCAACATGGATAGAAAAGGCAGATGCAGCAGGATAAATTAAAGGCTAGCCTTGAGAATGCACAAGTGTTGCATGAGAATATTAAGCTTTTCTGGGGAGGGGCACTTGGAGCTGTCTGTCGGTGCCTGGAAATAATTTTTTTTTTTTTCATTTATCCTTCTGCGTCTGCCTTTTCTATCCATGTTGGGACAGTGATAGTGTAGATGACAAGACCATCTGCTTTGTGAGTACCTTATGTGTTTTGGCTCCATCTTTTGCTTTTTGGAGCCACTTGACTGTTGGAATTCTTTATATAACATTATTCATTGCAAGAAAACAGTGCTGAAGCATCAGTTAGTGTTGGAAGCACAATTCACTCTCAGTGAAATCATAATGCTGATGATGTAGTAGGGGGCAGTAGAGCTAGATATGTCAGCTGCTATGCTAAAACCTGTTCCACACATCCACCCCAACATTATGACATAGAAAACTCTCTGATGGGCAAAAGGTAAAAGAAAGGTACTTCAGATATAACATTTTATAACTGACTACTTCTTAAAATTTATATTTTCCTGTCTGCCTGGTTTGGCTTCACTAGCTCTTTAAAGCCCAGTACTGACACTGTAGTGGAGAATGGGGGGGTGCTCCTGTCTTTTCTGTCTGCCTGTTCAGGTGGATGTTAAAGATCCTATGGCACTTCTCAAAAAGAGTAGAGGGACTTTCCATGGTGTCCTGGCCAAATTTCCTGCATTCACTGAAAATATCACCAACAGTTTAATCTGGTTCAAGTAAGGATTTATGCCATGTTACAATTTCAGTTGGTTACCTTCTGTACCTCCCACCCCACCCCTGAAAAAGGGACTTCTAGTCTAAGTGGACATACCAGGTCAAGAAAATTCAATGAATAAATAAATTCCATTATGCCTTATGAATTCCATATAACCAAATCATTCAAAGGCCATCTTGACATACAATTTTAATACCTAAGAGCAAATCAGAGCCCTTTTCTGATAAAAGGCTGCCAACATATTACATTCAAATAAACAACAAAGTCACACATAAGGAACTAGTGGCTTATGAAAAATCTACAGGGATTTATACAGGGATTTGATGCTGCCTCTACAGGGAAAAATACAGGAAAATGAGGGCTTGTTACAGGAAAATGGTTATTTGGATCTGGGAGCACTGTGATGATTGTGACTAAACAGCACTTATATGGCACTAACAAGAAAATGACTTTGGTCATTTAGTAGCTTTCACAGACCTATCAGCTCTGGCTAGAGTTTGTTTTGTACTGGAAGTGCTTGTAGTTGACCAGTTGTCCATATCCAGGTACACTGCTTTGGTGAACCGCTCACAGAATTTAATAGTGTGAGCCAGCCTTTGCATTGCAGCATTCCTGTTTTTCTGTTTAATTTGCTTGCCCTTTCCCTGTTACACCATTTTTGTTTACTACTGGACTTGTACTACACAAAAAAATATGTTTTAATACAGTAGCTTTCAAGAGAGTGGTGGTCCCTCCCTGATTGTTGGATGCGACTTTGTTCATTTAAAATCTTGTTGTCCCTGCCCTCTTATATATCTATAAGCAAAAATTGTATTTAGTAAGTACTAACACATTGCAGTACTTGCCTTGTCCAGACAGTGCTTATTGGTAGGTCCGTAGATTGTATTGTGACTGTGAGGTGTACTGTGCTGTTGGTTTCCAATTTAGTTTCATGTAAAATGACCCATACTGAACTGGTTATTGTCAAGTTGTGTAATAACCATTCCATTTAAAAACTGTCATTTTATTAAGAACTACTTAAGTAGTTTTTCAGAGTCAATGCAGATCCTTGTTGGGGGAGGGGTTCTCTGTCGGTGTGGTATTTAAAGTTGCTTACTTCTGCCCTGTTATCCCATGTTACTTAATTCCTAGTTTTGGAAAGGAAAAAAATAAAATTGTGTTTTACCGCTAGAATAGGCTACAGTGGGGGGGGGGGAGAGGGGCAGAGCTTGCCAGCCAAGATGGTGGCAGGCTAATTTAATAAGAGCAGTTAACCAGCATGGAAAAATTCATCCAACCATTAAATGAGCGGTCCCTGGCACAGCTGATTGAGAAATTAAGAATAGGCTAATTCAGAGCTTCTGATTGATACCATTGGTGACCCAATCCATCTACACCACACCATAAAGGCATGGACTGAAATGTGAAGAGAGGGAATCAATAGGAGCAGCCTGTGAGACATTCAGAAGCAGCAAGGCACAGTGCCACTGAGAGGCACAATGAGTGAGTACCAGAAGCAGGGCACAGCATCAGCTCGATGGCTGCTAAACACAGCAGTGGGCTGCACCTTTGAATCAGAACTTGCTAAAATAACCAATATGCTTAGCAGGGTGTTAGTGGATACAGCTGAATTAAATGCACCACTACTAAAACAAACGAAGAACTCACTGCTCTTACTATGAAGATGATGACACGGAAGTGGTAGTGAAACACCATGGGGAAGCCCTGCATGACCATTTCATCCAGATTAGAGACCATGAGAGTAAACTGAACTATTTGTTGTACAAGGTCAATGATCTTGAAAATAGAGCACGGAGGAAAAATGTTCGCCTGGTTGGGATCCCAGAGGAGCAGAGGGTCAAGATATGGTAGCCTTCCTATGCACTACACTACCCCAGATGCTGCACTTGAGTAACACTGCTCCTCCAGTAATGGAAAGAGCCCATTAATCACTTGTTCTGAAACCAAAGCAAGGGAATGTCTGAGACCTATACTGTGCAAATTCTTGAGGTAGTCCGATAAGGAGATGTACCTGAGAACTGGTAGGGAGAGAGGGTAAGTGACCTGGGAGGGACACAATGTCCAATTGTACCAGGACTACTCATATGAACTCTCAAAAAAACATCAAGCCTGTGCAGCTGTTAAACAAAGGCTGTACAGGCTGAATATTCCAATCTCTTTAAGATATCCTGCCATGCTCTGAGTACAGTACAAAGGAGAATACATCACATTTAATTCTCCTCAAGAAGTGGAACACTTTATAGCCGAGGTTGAGCTTGACAGAAATACTGCCACCCGCTACCCGTCCATGCCACAAGGTGAGGCCAAGCTCACGATAGATATTATGCCAGCTACCAGGAGGAGCCAGTCCCCCTCCCTGCTAAGGGAGGAAAGTGCACCACAACCGGGAGCAAGCAAAGTGGGGAAGACCAAAAAGGAAAAACAAATCTGACCCAGAAAAAAAAATCTTCCCTAAAAGAAACCATTCCAGAAGCCTGCAGAGCCAAAGGGTACTCTCTGATGCCAGTAGTAACGCCTCTGGGCTAAGATTTCAAACAGATATGAAGAACTTCAAGATCTAGACCAAGCTACCTTAGATCTAACTGTCGAGAGGGGAGATCAGGAAGGTGACATCAATGCCCAGGGCATCCAAGAGGATGACTGGCTCCTTATATGCAGAGAAGGGGCAGAGACAGTAGCTGATCCCCTTGTGGACCAATATCCGCAGGATGCACTACTGCTCAAGCAGCAGACACCAGGGCTCAGATGAGGGGAGCTGGCAGGACTGATGGACTGAAACACATCCCCCTCCTCAAGCTTTTAGAGACTGCACTTCTTTCTTTCTTAAGGGCTAAGACTACTAACTTTCCTGGTAGCCCAAGCTTTTTTAATTTACTGCGCTACCCCAAAGAGCACAGCTGGTAATGTAAGTACTGATCAGGGGGAAATTGTTCAATATCGACCCCCTAGAAAGACAAAAATATTGCTTAGGATTGATGCAGGGGGAGGGGGAAGCCTCACTATGTGCTATGGGCCACAGGGTAGCTTAACAGTATGATGGGGAGGGAGAGGATGAAACTTGTACAAATATAGGATAAGGGAACTCATGTATTATGGGGAGGGACACGGGTACAATGTGTGAAACTTGATTCAATCCAATGTGTGAAGCTTTGACTGACAGGGCAGGTCATGAAGGAGGGAAGTTTATGGATGCAGCACAAGCGGTGGAGAGAGGGATAGAAGGGTTTTCCCCTCCTTTATGGGCACTTTTCCCAATTTTATGCCTGACTAAAAGGAGGAGAAACAGTGATAACACGTTCTGATTGCTATAACACATGGGCCGACTCGATACCACTCTTAAGATATGCTGCACTGCCCTCCTCACGATGACTGACTCTAGCCTGTCAACATGTTACAGGGGTCAAATGAGGGACAATCCTGAGATTTTAAGATGCTGGAAACCTCTAGTGAAGTTATAGGCAGGGTCCCTACTTTTCTGCGACACAGTGGGACCAAGTTCAGCAGCAAGACTACCATTTGCTGAGAACTTCTGTGGCGGTAATTTGTAATTTCTGCAGAAGTTCTGCAGCACTAACAAACTACCAAATCACAGTGTCAGCTTGTCATCCTGACTTCACTTTCATGGCAGTGGTTATAGCAATCAGGATGGTGGAAAGCACAGTAACACTAGTTCAAAAAATAACAGACTTATAAAAATAATTTTATGCCTAAAAGGCAAAACATATGTCTCTCCTTAAGGTCCTAGCCTATTGCATAAATGACACGTGCAGAGGGGAGCTTATGTGATAAATAAGGTATTTCTATATACATGCTATCTATCCTACTAATGAGGTTTCCACTGTCTATCACTTTTATATTTGTATGTGCTTTCTACACCACTCATGAATTTCCTACTGTGTATCACTTATATATTTATATACAATCTGTAACATACATACATACAAATATCTGTGTGTGTGCGTGTGTGTGTGTATATATATATATATATATATTTATTTATTTTTTTTATTTCCATGAACTTGCATCCTCATTCATACAGGTCCCATTGGAAATGGAATAGAGGAGTTATTGCAAAACTCATTTTTCATGTCAACCTGCTTTCCCTGACACACTGCGTAACACCATCAGGCCATGACATGCATGTGAACTGATTGTGAGATAGAGCTCTCCAGCCCATCACAATGTGTCCACCATGTGACAGAGCACTGCACCATACCTTCCCAGGCTCCGAGCAGTGATGTGTTCCACCAATCCTTGTGCTGCCCAGACAGCTTCCAGAGCTAATCTCTGAACCTGATTTGCCGGCACGGAAACAAAGCATGCTACCATCTGGCCTAACAGCTGTCCCTGCACACAACATTTCTCCATAACTTTTAGGTGATTCTATCAACCAGTGACAATATGTAATCAATAACCCTGGCAAAGATGTGTACAGTGCAATTATTTATTTAACAGGTCTATTCTTTTGACAGGTCTACACATTATTATATTCCACTTTTCTGGGCATAATTATTTTTCTTAAAAATGACAGTTAAATTCATTTTACCAGTTATTCATTTCAGATGGCGTCTCTATACCTTGAAGGCACAAATAGGTTTGTGCAAAGTGAGGTATGGACTTAACAGGTCTGTGCTATTGACAAGGTTTTGTTTAAGTTGGCCCTAGTGCAATAATGTAAGACTGAAAACTGTATTAGGCTGTAGTGCAGGTTGAGCAAATATCACCATGCATGATGTGCTGTGCCACCGTCTCTGGCAGTGGGAGCTGTGGTAGATAAGTGACTGTTCATTTCTGTTGCAGAATGCAGCCATTTCATTAGCTAATGTATGATATAGCAATGATAACATCACATTCTGAGCATATGGCGGGGTTTGGATATAAAAAGAGGGAAAGGGAACCACATTCTATGGATAAACAGAAATATTAATAAAGAATCAACAAAAGAGTGAATTCTGTGGCACCGCAGAAGTTCTGCGGTAGATTGCAAGTTCTGCGCAAAATTCTGCAGCCGCAGAATTCTAGGGGCCTTGGTTATAGGATGTGTTTACTGGCAAGTTATGGTAGCGGCCAGGTTATGGCAGAGTTAATTATACCTGCCAAGGCAGGAACTTCCCACGGGGATCCTCCGGCTATTAATGCCTTGCTAAGGAGAGGGAGTAGCCTGAGTGGGGACCTATACCTCTAGTTAGGATGTAACCTTATGCACCCATAGGAAGTTCACAATGTTTTGAATTTACTGAGGTTTCACAAGTGTTTTGACTACACAAAGTCAACTCCTTTTAATGTTGCATGCCTTCAGGAGGAGGTGGGGGTCCATAGTAGGATCAGACCCTTCTCCAAAGGAATAGGAAAATATCAGCCTGGGTGTTATGAGGTCTTAGAAAAAAAATGGAGTAACCTTAAGTACTGGACCACACGCCCCCAAATTCACATCTGCCACAAGGTTGAAAATGGGAGATGGGAAGACCACAAACAGCATAGATGCTAAACCTACCCTGCTTGAGGGGGCTAGTAAAGGGGACCAACTCTATTTAATGAACTGCCAGAATACACACCTAGATATAGGATTACTTAAATGCTAGCAATTCAGATGTTACGACCACTTCATGGAATGTAAGAGGGCTGAACTCTTCTGTAAAGAGAGAAAAACATCCTGGCTAGGCTGAAGAAGCTTAAGTCGCAGATCACCTTTTTACAGGAGACCGAGCTGGACACAAAGGAAGCACAGAAACTGGTGAGAGACTGGGTGGGCTAGGAAGTACATAGCCCTGCAGATAAGGCTAAGAGGGGAGTTTCAATATTAGTACACAAAAGACTCAGCTGGACATCTCAACAGTGCCTATGCGATAAAGAGGGAAGGTGGGTAATAGCCAAGGTGGACACATCTATAGGCCCCACCCTTTTAGTAAATGCCTATGCCCTGAACAAAGACAGAGCTGAGTTTTTTAATGTCATCATTCAGAAGCTATTGGATCTGTCGTATGACAATCTGGAGATCATTATGAGAGAGGACATGAACTTAGCCATGGACCATTAGCTAGACAGATCCAACAGCAAAAAGGAACCCCATGTGCAAGCCCTAAAGAGTCTTAAAAACCTAATTAGTCTACACCAATTGGTAGATACATGGAGAATCATACATCCCCACAGCAAAAGATTATACCTTTTTCTCGGCACCCAAGGCCATGGGCAGTAGAATAGACTACTGGTTTGCTTTTCAGACCATGCCCCAGTAGTATTGGTGTAACCCCCCCTGCAAATGGGGGTTCCCAAAAGTCCCCTAGTAGCTTGCCTAAAGGCCCCAGCCTGTATGGTGTTCGGCAGTTAAGCCATCTATTTGTGAGTGCTTCTAGAGCCTCTGGTACTGTCTCTCTAAGAGCTGTCTGCTTTACAGGCCAGTCTGGAACTGGAGGGGGGGTTGTGTGGTTTCCTGCTCGAGTCCCGCTCGAGCTGCTGACAAGGTGCTCTGTTTCTGCTGTCACTATGTGGGCAAAGTGAGCACTCCCCAGAGAGGTAACTGTTTTCTAGTGATCTGTTAGAGTGGTAGTAAAATGTAATTTGTCTAACCTGCCTTTCTTGCAGCTGGGACTTTGTGTGCTTTGCCCTCCATTTTGGATCGGAACTACAAACTGGATCCGATCAGGAGGAGGGGCACTTAAAATAGTATTGAGCAACCAACCAGGATTAGGACTCTCTCAGGAGCCGGCTACCAATGGGAGATATAGCCAGTAATGCTGGGAAGTGAAGTTCTGGACTATTGCACCTTTTCACACCAATGGGGGACATTGTGAGTGACTGGCATTTGAAACCCTCCAATTGGGTCGGGTGGTGCCTGATTGTAATTCCCTTCCCAGTGGCTGAGAGGGCAGATCTGTTGTGGCCGTGACTGAAGAAGGAGCTCCGGGCTTCTGTGCTGCAGAGTTTTTCGCGTGGGAAGCGCGTGTGGAGGCCAAAAGTCGGGCAGCACATTTGCTGTAGTGATTCAGGCTGAATCCACTGTTTTGGAAGAAAGGAGAGGCTGTGTGGCCAGGAACCAAGCTACCCTGTAGAGGACTGGAGAAACTGCTTCATCGCACTTGGTCTGTCAGGAGAGTGAAGCTGCATTGCAAATTCCCAGGTGGGCAGTAAGAGCGAACAGGATATGAGAGCAGCTGCCTGGTATGGTAACCTTCTTTTACATATAAATGTGCAGGGTGTGTACAGTTCATAGACTCATGCTCCCCCACTGTGTGAAAGGCGTTCAGCCAAAAGTAGTGAGTGAAAATCAGGGTAGCTCCCTGACAGCTGTACCGTTGAATTGCAAGTGTTTCATCTGATTTTCTTTCTTGGTACATGAACTGAGCCAACCGGCTCCAGATTACAAATTGGATATTGTGCAAGTAATTTCCATCCTCAGGGCCCCAACCAGCTGCACCGATCCGGGCTAGCCCTCCTCCATCCTGGGTACCCAGTGACAGTGACAAATAGGGACTCTAACAGTGTGCACAGTGCTCTGAAAATTAGTGTGATTGATTTAATTAACCTGATTTCCCCCTGTCCTTGTTGCTATCCCCCAAATAAATCAGATTTGGTTGTTTCAGCAAAGTCACACTGCCGAAGATATGTGTTTGTGTTAAACTATCGAACAGTGGTTATTGTATTACACCATCTTGCTTTACAGGGGGTCCCCAGAGTCAAGCTGATCGAACCAGTCCTGGGGGTAAGTGTATACTGTGAAGGTACTTTTGATATATTGTGTGGGCAACTAGTGGAAGAAAGGGGGTTACAGTGTCCCAGAGGGCTGTGATCTAGTCATACCAGACAGTATTAGCCCTGACCTCTGGGTGGAGGCACCTGCCAGTGGACCTAGGCCCCTTAACCTGCCAGTAGTCAGTCAGGCAGGGGTAGTAGCCCCTGGAATAGTGCCACCTGGGGTTACATTAAGTATGACCCTGACACCAAAATCCTCTAAATCCATGGCTTGGAGAATTGACCCCCTACTTCTGCGCAGTGAAAAATTTCAGAGTTGGGTGAAAAAAGAATTAGAGATGTACTTTCAACTAAATGCCCAAAGTATAAACTCTCAAACCCTGATCTGAGAAGCAAACAAGGCAAAAATTAGGGGGCAGATAATCAACTATGTGGCCTATAGAACGAAGGCTAGAGAGAGGGAGGCTACCCAGCTGGAGTAGCAGTTAAGCCAAAAAGAGGAAGAATATAAAAAAAATCCCCAGCAAATCCACAACCCCCAGCTCATTTCGGAACTCACTACCCTCTGCCTACAGTTAAATGTGTTGGCAAGGAGGAAGGCTGAGCTGCAAACTAAAAGATTGCAGCACAGTTACTGGGCAGAGGGGGAGAAGGGAGGTAAACTCCTGGCCTTTTGGCTACAAAAAAAGCAGCCAGAAAGGCACATAGTATCTCTTAAGGACAGTCAGGGAAAGGCCTCTATGCACCCCAAATTATTCAACAATGTCATCATGGAGCTTTGCAAATAATTATACTCCTCACATGTAGACTGGAATGAGGACAGATTTTTCTGCTTTGTGAAAGGTCTTTCTCTCCCTAAATTGTCAGAAGCCCAAAAAACAGATCTGGATGCAACCATAACAGCTGAGAATATTAAACAAGCCATTCAGGGTATGGCCTCTAACAAATCACCTGGCAGTGATGGTTTTCTTCAGATTTCTACAAAGTGGTGTAGGATGTAGTGGCAGAACCCATGCTCAGGATGTTACAAGAGACCCAAGCCAAGGAAGAGCTCCCTGACACTCTTAAGGAACCCCTTATCACTGTTCTCCCTAAAGAGGGCAAGGATCACACCCGCCGCCAGCTGCAGGCCTATTCTCTTATAAATGCAGATGCTAAGATGTTAGCAAAGATTCTGGCCTCCAGGTTAGATACGATCCTGCCACAAGTGGTCCATGCATCCAAAGTAGGCTTTGTGAAAGGGACAGCCAGCTTGGACCACTTAAGAGCCATAGTTTCCCTAATGCAGATAGCGGTGGACCTCCCCACTCCAGCTGCTGCTGTTACAGTAGATTTAGAAAAAGCATTTGATTCAGTGGAGTGGGGATACTTGCATGCAGTATTAAAGCTATATAACATAGGGCCTAATTTCACAGCCTGGATATGCACAATCTACAGTCAGCCGAGGCCGAGTGTGATCACCAATGACACACTCTCTGACCTCTTTGTTTTACATAAAGGGACCAGACAGGGATGTCCCTTATCCTCACTGTTATTCGTTCTAGCTATGGAACGTTTGGCAGCGGCACTAAGAGACAACCCTAACATCGGGGTATTCCAGTAGGGAAACGTCAGTACACCACCAAACTTTATGCAGATGACTGTATAATCTCACTGCAGACCTAAAACACAGTATCCAGCCTATATTAAACACACTGGAAGCTTTGGGGGTATATCAGGCCTGAACATAAATGTACAAGTCAGAAATTATCTCCCTGAATAAAGGGCTACCCCAGCAATGGTGGATCAATCTGTCTTCCAGTGGGTACAAGACGAGATTAAGTACTTGGTCTGGAAGTCCTGACCTTAAGAGCTGGATGGATAGAAATCTAATTCCCCTATATAAGCAATTGCAAGGAAATATACAGAGGTGGGAGCACCTGCATCTCTCCATGGCAGAGAAAATAGCAGCTCTGAAACTAATGTTAGCCCCTAACGTGTACTACTTGTTAGCCTACATTCCAGATCTAATCCCCGAGGAGTGGGCACAGAAACTCCATGCACTCATGAGTAGGTTTATTTGGGGTAATAAACCTCCGAGATTCAGTAGGGCCAAATTGAGGGCTCCCTGGATAAGGGGAGGATAGAACCTTCCAAACTTCATGAACTACTCATGGACATTTGTGGCTGCCAAAACCTGTGAATGGTTTTGAGAGAATACTATTAACTCCCAGCATGGTTGGACATAGAAAATGAGCTTTGAGGACTCTCTCCTCTCTGTTTATGTGGGCCTCCCCATTTCCCCAAGCATAACAAATGGATCACAATCAAAGCTAGTCTACATGCTTGGAAGAAAATGGGAAAACATCAAACTATGCTTGCATACAGGCCTCAACACTCCTCTATGAAACCATCCCTCCTTTTGTATCGGTCACAAACCTATTAGATGGGTAGAATGGGAAACTAGAAAGGTTCACAAGGTCAAAGACCTACTCATGCCTGTTGGGGAGACTATGGACTCCTTTCAGTAAATGCAAGAGAAATTTGGCTTACCAAAAGAACAGTTTTGGCAATTTCTGCTGCTCAGGAGCAAATATGCAGCATGGAGGAAGATATCCTGCCAATGATTAGGCTGTACAGCTTCCCCTGGAGAAATAATAGACAAGGCCCCATAGTTCAGTAGGTTAAATAAAAGACAGGGCTGGCTGGGATCATACAAAGGGTAATGAGGGATGGACCACAGGATCCCTCTTTGGTGGCTAAAGAAAATGGCAGAAATTGTTAGGGATGACTATCCCAATGCCAACATGGGGAAAAAGCTGGAGGAAGGCCCACCATGCATGTGCTGACTAACAAGCCTGTTAATTCACAATAAAGTGATGCACCTTGGTACTGCACACCCCACAGCTAAAACATATGGGGCCTCCTACAGGTTGACACCTGCTGGTGATGTCACTCCCCTAGAGCAGATCTTTTGCATGTACTATGGAACTGCCACTTAATTGCTCCACCCTGGAGAGAAATTGTCCTACTATGCTCACAGATTTGTGGGCAGCCCCTACCGCAATACCCTAGCTACTGGTTAATAGGAATAGACTCCACTGATATCACCATTAAAGATGCTCACCAGCTATGGCTTACACAAACAGCTATGGAAGGGATTACGCTCCTTTTACAGAGGTGGAGAACCCAGGAAATACTCACAATAAGGGACTGGACTCGTGCCATGGAAGAATTGGCCTCCCAAGCCAGGTTAGCCCACTACGGAAAAGATACCAAGACATACCAGGAATCTTGGTCCCCTATTATGAGTATGCAAGACAAATTACTTCACTTCCTCTATTTACTCAGGAGACAGGTTCTACCCACCATGATAAGTGGTTCTTTTACTAATTGGATCAAAGTTTTGACAGCTAGCTAGGTTAAGAGTGAGCCCCGCTGCTCTAAGCTCAACAGTGGTAAGTGAACTCAGCAATACATAGTATGCTGTTCTACTAGTTAGATGATGAGAATGCTTATTTACAAAAGTTCACTCCAACTGATACCTACTGTATTACATAGAAATGAAGTTAGTGGTTCTTAGACACCTTATACATTTATTTACTTCAACACACATTTTAAGGTACTGTATTAATCGCACTATTAAAGCATCTCCATTTTGATAAAGTGGTTCTATGTATATATTGATCAACTGTCCACGATTTTCAAGTTTTGTAAGACATGTGGTCACTGTGTACTTGATAACCTTTGTTTCTTGATCTGCTTTGGACATCTATGTACTGATAAATCATATTTAAAATACAAAGTTACTCAATAAGAAGATTAAGTGCAAAAGAATAGGCTACAGTAGTAGTTGTAGTTATATAGACTACAGTGTGGCTACCTGTCCTGATTTCTGTTTGTCCTTTGAAGACAGTACTGCAGGTGTTATTCACACTTAGTAAATACAAATACATCTTCATATACTTCCAGAAAAAGGCAAACATAGGAACAAGCATATAAATATGCCTACCAAGAGACGTTCCAGTTCAGGGGAAGGTGACAGGGTGGGAGATGCTTCAAAAAAGTCTGTTGAAAAATGTAGAAATGCAGATCCACTTCCACAAAGCAAATGTATTTCTGCATCAGTGCCTTCTGTGGGCTCCGGTGTTGTGGCAGCCAGTACCAGCAAACAAGAAGTTAGAAGTGGCATAAGTGTGACTCTGTTTTTTATGGCCAAATCTGTAGCTACCATGCTTGTTGGAGTTGATACTGAGAATAAGGTAGGCACTCACACCAGTGCAGGCACAGAGGTCCAGGAGGAGGAGTATAAAGTTGTCAGTGTGACTGTTTCTGTTCAAGGTGGAGTTAGTGGTGGTGATACTATTCAGATTCAGTCTGTTTCTCCTGGAGAAGGAGATATGGAAATCAGCACCCTGAGGAGATGCCAGAGAAGGAAAAGGTTTCTATGGAAGTAGACGGCGATAGGGAGGAAGAGGACATTATCAGCTGTGGTCCAGATGACGACGAGGTGTTGGATCCCCTGTGGGAGCCAGAGTTGAAAAAGCTGAAGGGTGATGTAGCCCATTTAGATGCAGATCCTGAGGAGGAAACTATCAGCAAGCCTACAACAAGCAGTCAAGTAACCCCCCTCCCAAAACTAGTATAATGGAAGTCATGAAACTGGCCCAAAAAGCAAAAACTTCAACACCTTTGGCTCTGCTCTCCCAGTCCCAGTATCATGTGAAATCCAGAGCTGCAAATTCCATGATTTGGGATTTTTCATGCTTGATGTGGCTGATGAGACCATAGCGATATGTCAGCTGTATCAAGCATGTGTCAGTCATGGAAGAAAGTGCAGCCATATAGGCACCAGTGGCCAACATGCCCACTTCAAAAACAAGCACAAGGAAGATACCAAAGCTGGTGTTGGGACTTCCCTCATCAAGCTAAATGTCAGTGACAACAGTGCAACACAGCAGGAGGAAGCAGGGCTGAGTGGGTAGGTGGAGGAGGAGGAGGAGGAGGAGAAGCGTGAGCAATCCTGCTCTATCGAGCAGTGGGCATAGTAGCAGTGGAGGTGCCACTCCATGAGTCATAAAGTACACCACCAGTCACCAATCAACCAAAATAATCAGTTTCATACATGCTGTACATCCCAGACCTCAAGACTCAACTGGTACCCAGCAAGAACAACATCGGTGGCTCAAGTACAGCGTTTTGGTCGACCAGCCCCAAAGATGCAGCCCACATTGAAGAGCATTTTTGAGTGACACTCAAAGTACACCCTCAATCATGCTGCTGAATGCAGTCACTGCTGAAATGCTGGCCATCAACCTGTTGCTGTTCTCATTCATGGAGAATCCTGGATTCTGCCATTTGATGGCTGGTGCCTGTTCCAAATGGCAGGTGCCATCACGAACGTATTTCTCAAAATGTGCCATGCCAGAACTTTATAACAGAGTTTCAGAGTCTGTCCTACATGCAATGAAGCATTCCGCCTCCATACATATCCACCTTAGCTTGGATATGTGCATAAGTGGAGGAACAATGGCCAGCTCATATCTATACATAACAGCACACAGGGCAAAGGTATGTGGGGTGGTCATTGATTTGGGGCCTGGCAAAAACCTGCATAAAACAAACTTGTGGGGGTAGCAACACACCTGGTATTCGGGCAGCATGCCATCCTCAGTATGAAAACTGTTGCTGGGTCTCACACAGGTGAGAAAATGCTTAATGTGCTGCTAAATCAGATTGATGAGTGGCTACACACATACTCACGCACAGCGGGGTTTATTGCCAGTGACAAAGGCTCCAATGTGGTGAAGTGCATTAATGATGGTGTTTTTTTCAGAGTGCCCTGCCTGGCACACTGCCTTAATCTGGTTGTGCAGCGATTTTTTAAACCATGCTGACATCAAAGCAATGGTGTTTGTTGCCTGACCATCTGTGTGCACTTTACCATTCTGCAAAGGCCTGTGATATCTACATGAGCTGCAGCACAATAACCATTTGCCTCAGCACTGTATGAAGCTTGATAATGTGACCAGGTGGAACTCCACGCTGTACATGCTAGACCAGCTGTATGAACAGTATGAGGCAGTTTCAGACTACCTGCTGCTACACACCACCAGAGACAGTGTTGGAGTGTCCATCACTCTAACAATGGAGCTGGGGGAACAAATAGATGGAATAATATACATTATGTGACCATTTCAGCATGCAACACAGGCTGTGAGTGGGGAAAACCAGGTGTCTCCAATTACAGTTACCTGTTGCTAGCTTTTGGCAGATAGCAATCTTGCTTTCAGAGCAAGGAGCAGCTGACTAAAGAGCTAGAACTTTTCTTACTGATAGAACACGTCTAACTCAGCAGGAGTGACTATTATAATATTATCACTTCCCAACATGTCCAGTGTATTAATTATGAATGCCGCTCTGGAATTCTGTCCAGCCCTAGAACTCTCCTCATATCCTTCCACTGCCCCCATGTATTGCACCTTCCTACTTCTGTTACACCGCCCTCCCTTTACCTTGCCCCATCCCTCTTCCTTTCCTTTTCACTTCTTCTCTCCTATGACTATCAGAGCACTTTCATTAATCTCAATTAATTATTATATTAGTATCTCCTCCCCAAACCCAAAAACCCTATCTTCATCCCCAAAACGTGGACAATCACAAAGAAAGAAAGCACTTGTATCTCTCAAGTGCTCTTTAAAGAAGCTGCTACTCCTGCTCCTCCCCTGCTTGGGCAACGAGGAGCAAAATCCTGTTTCTCCATTACCTTTCTCGTCACCCTCTGATTTTGCAACTGCCCCAGACTCAAAATGATTCTGGTCAACATCCTAAGCTTGACCAAGAAATTTGACCAGCTATATGCCTGGGCCACTCACACTGAACTGGATCTTATCATCATTACAGAGTCAAGACTCAAAAAGGGAAATACTGACCAGGAAATCTTGCTACTGGGCTACAAAGTGTTTAGGGCTGATAGGGACTCCAGGGGGAGTGGGGTGGCTGTCTACTCTAAAAACAAGTACACTATTAGTGACATCTGCTGTAAATCCAAACCCAAGGAATATGAAATCGAATCTCTGAAGCTCCACCTTCCCTCCACGGAAAGCATCACAATTATTGGTGTTTATAGGCCTCCTGCTAGTGGCACTGACATCTTCAATATCCTAAAATCCCTAGCCTCCACTACCAATAGCAAAATCATAATCCTTGGAAGTCTTAACATGGAGGCTTACCTCTAAATCGCATGGCCTAAAATTTCTCTCTAATGAACTTGGCCTCTCACAGATTGTTAATGAACCTACTAGGATTAATACTGCAAATAATGCCAATAGTTCTTTACTCAATGCCATATTAACCAGTCACCCTCACGAAATTCTGCATTCTGCTGTTTTCCACAATGATGTAAGTGATCATGGGGCAGTAGTATGTACAAGATCACAACTTAAGGGTCATAGCCAACCCAAGCCAATAACTAAACGGTCTTACTACAAGTTCAGCGCAGCAAATTATTTTTGATTTAGGTAATTTAAACTGGCAAGATCTCTATCTTGCTAAAATGGCTGATGAGGCTGTCACTATCCTGAATAACAATCTTACCACCTTGGCTAACAAACATGCCCCCTTAATCAAATCTAGAGTGCATAAGTCCTCTCACCCTGGTTCACACCTGACCTCAAGGCTGAGCTCACAAACCACGACAAACTTTGGGCTCAGGCTAGGCTCACTAAGTGTCTATCTGATTGGCAGCCTTCAGAGCTGCAAGGAATGCCTGTGTTCAAATGCATTTGTGCTGCCAAATCAGACTTCTATATCACTACCTTAGAACAGGCAAATGGGAATTCTTATAAAATCTGGAGGACCTTAAATATGTTGAATGATGTCAGGCTGCTCCTCTATTCCAGCCAAGAAATATGCCAATGGCAAGGTCATCAAAACAATAGTCAAATCCTTGAAGATCTCAATTCACATTTTGCTACTGCTGGCTTGGTCTTTGATTCTTCTCTTTATACAGGCCTTGCAAATTGTCCCTTGGCCAGGACTATCAAACCTCGTCTCATCCTTTCCAGCTGCATCCAGTCACCTACAAAGAAGTTGAAGACTCGCTTCCCAACTTAGACACCAAGAAAAGTGCTGGTGATGATGTACTAGAACCATTCTTATTAAATTAGGCTACTTCCATCTTATAGCTCCATACTTTATATAGTCAATCTTTCTATCATCACTGCCACAGTTCTGTCTTGCTGGAAATCCACACATATCCTTCCTTTATTCAAATTGGGTGACCCAAGTGATTTAAATAATTATAGGACCACCTCTATCCTGCCCATTCTCTCCAAAATCTTCAAAAAATTGATTTGCTCCCAGCTAAAATGACATATTGAAATCTTCTCCCTTCTCAACCCAACTCAATCTGATTTCCAGCCTAATCATAATACTATTACAGCCCTCGCTAAAGTTATTAATGACTGGGTTTCAGCTTTGGACTCAAAAAGATCACGGGTGCAGTCTTTCTACACCTCAGTAAGGCTTGACACCGAGACCACAACTTAGTTGTTAATAGTCTTATTAACCTAAGTGACACCCCTACACTGCTCAGTGGTTTGCAGTTATTTAATTGAGAGGCTTCAGAAAGTCAAGGCTGATGGCCTATTTTCAGCCTCTCTCGATCATTAGGGAGTCCCACAAGGCTCCATTTAGGATCTATCCCATTTTCTTTTATATTAATAATCTTGACCATAACACAACTAATTCCAAATTGCATTTCTTTTGCTAATGACAGAGTCCTGTACACTTCAAGCTCAACTCTGTTTAAAGTAAGAGACCTACCAAGTGTTTGTGCAGACATACATAATAGCTCCTTCTTAACCAACTAAGGCCATGATTTTTTCCTCCAACAACACACTAAATCTATGTGACTTTATATCACCTCTCTCGTGGATCTCTTGAGGACATATCCACAAACATCAGATCATAATGAATAATAACTCTTTAAAGATTAGTGACGACTAGCAGGTTAAAATCTAGAATAGGTTCCTTCTTCAGAAACAGGTCTCTATCCCTATTGAGAGTAGAACTAGACTTGTTCAGGCCACATTCCTGCCTTTACTTGATTATGGCAACATAATCTACAGTTCTACTTCAGCCTTAAACCTGACAAATTAGGACGTCCTCTACCGCCATTGCACTGTGGTTCATTACTAACTCCCTTTTGAACCACCATTGTGATCTGTGTCGGACTGTCGGCTGGATGTCACTTACTACTAGATGTTTGATTCACTCTGGCACTTGGACTCACAAAATCCTCTGAACAAGCTACCAAGCTGTAAAACACCCTTATTCACATCTCCCACTGTTTGTATTCCTTAGGAAGTCTGACTTTATCCTTCTAGACGTGTCTTGGACTGCACTCCTTTGGTAAACATGCCATTTCATATACACTTCCAACTATCTGGCACCAGCTCCAGTCTATTCTGAAACTCTCTGGCATTGTTTCTGTCAATCTCTTTAAAACCTTTGCTACAACCAAATTAAAAAACACCTGTGACTGTTTCTAGTCCTTACTTGACTATTAACTTTTATATCAACAACTCAGGTTCCCTGCTTAATTTTTCTACTTCTCTAATTCTACTTACCTCTCCTTTTCCTTCCCCACCCTCCCTTTACTTTTTATTTGAGTCATCCTTACTTTTGATATTTCTCTGTGCTTTTCCTCTTTTCTCTCCTTCTCCTCACAAGATCCTCTTTCTTTCTCCTCTCCACCTTTTGCACATATCTTATACTCTCCATTCACCTTATGCATTCTATTGCTCTTCTTACAACTATTGTGGCTATAGTTTCTCTACTTTTAATGATTTCTCCAGGTTATATTTATAAATATTACCTTTCTATGTCTTATTTTGAGCACTATTTACCACATGTACCATATACTTTTATGTACCAAGATTTTATGTATGGAATTTATTTCATCTGTATATGTTCCTCATGACCTCCTTGGTGAGAAGAGCTTGCTCAATGGAGTTTCTTTTGGGCAAAAACTTGAAGTAAACTCTGAACTTGAACTTGAATCAGAGCCTGTTGGGATTAAGCAACCATATACTTTATTAGAAGGTGGGGTCTCAGTGTAAGAAAAAAAGAGAGTCAGTGTGTTTTCTGTGTTGGGGAAGGGGAATGATTAGTTTCAGTTTGCTAAAGTCAGGAGGAGGGCAGTTAATTGGGGGTGTGGCTGAGCAGAAGAAATCCAGGTGTCTCAATTACAGTTCCTGCTGCTAGCTTTTGGGCAGACAGCAATCTTGCTTTCACAGCAAAAAGCAACTGACTAAAGAGCTAGAACTTTCTTACTAATTGCCTCTCTCTCCCCACCATCCTCCCACCATAGCCAGTTCCACTTTTATAGGCACTAGATTTGACTGACAACAAGGAACTTCCTGTTTGGCAGTAGGAATTGAAGGATCACTGAGACACATAAATGTCATCATCCTTGAAGGAAAGAGTATTCTCCCTCCCTCCCTCCCAGCTGCTGGGTCTGACTCTAAACAAGGAAGAAGGAGACTACCGAGGTATACAGGAAGTTCCTGTCCCAGAACAGGAAGGGTTAAGAGCTGTAAGGGCACTTAGGCAGTAGGAAGTAGGTGGAAAAATAAATAGAGGAGGGAGAGTAAGCATACAAAGCAACAGGAGGGGCCAAAATAAGACATGATTGGAGTGGTGCAGTGCAATTGCTGAGAGGTGGCAGTCTTCAAGGAGATGTTCTGGAGGCTGTGATGCTACCCTATTTGCAGGCACCTCTCTTGGTCTTAGGGAGGAGGTTGCCTGTCTCCAGGCCAAACTGGCTTGGATTCATGAAACCTCCTCCCTACCTAGGGACCACCAGGGCCACTCACCGCTGCCTTAGAGGTTGCCAAGAAAGAGCAGCAGCTGGACCAAGGTGGGTTCAGGGAGGGTGAGGGTGGTGGAATAGAGGTATCACCTCCAGTTGTACCTTTCACAATTCAAATGCCATTCTGGGGTAGAGTGGTTCCTCTATGGAGCACCTGCAGTGGAGACCAAGGAGGATGCTGGGAACCTCCACAAGGAGACCCATAGGAGGTGGCATGGGACCCACAGGGAAGGAAACTTCTCCTAGTGGGGACTCAGTGTAGGAGGAAGAACTGGGGGGTGGAGGGAGAGGGAGGTGCCCTGCCTGGCATCACAGCTTGGAGGGACAGGGACTGAATCCTCAGGATCGCAGGAGCAGCTGCATGGGGAGAGAGCTGGATGTCATTGTCCACCTAGGAGACAAATTACCTGGCTGGGAATAGAATCAGAGCTGTGCAAAAGGGTTTGTGAAGTTGGGAAGGGGCCTTAAACAAGTAGCATGTACAGTAACCTTCTCAGAGGTACTGCCTGTCTATGGCAAGTGTGAAGCTAGGTATTCTGCACCATGGTTCAATGAAAGTTTGAAAAACTGGTGTACAGCCAGGGTTTTAGCTTGATTGGGACTGGGGTCCACCTGGAGGATACAGGCCTATACTGGTGCAATGGTCTGCTTCTGTCTGGGAGGGAACCAGGATCCTAGGTGATAGGTATAATGCTTCATTGGCAAGTGTTTAAGCTAGCCAAGGGGAGGCACTGAAAAGGAGCAGGGAAATCCCAGCCTCCCCACAAAACATGTTAGTTAGTGAGGTAAACACCAAGGTAGAAGTCAATAGGGAGCAGAACAAGAGTAAATGGAGAAAAGGCAAGAGCAGTAAGGACAGTGATGAGACTAGAAGGGTAAGGCCATACAAAAATGGAAGGTAATGAGTACCAATGTCCATAGTCTGGGTAACAAACTCCTGAACTAGGGGCCTTGATGGAAGAGGATGCCTGGATATTGTGGCAGTCACAGAAACATGGTATACAGAGAACCATGACCAGGATATCAACATGCAAGGTACACAATCTGCAGGAGGGACAGAGAGGTAAAAGTGTAGGAGGTGTGAGCTCTTTTGTAAGAGAAGGGATCAAAGCAATGAGACCTAAATGGTAAACAGGGTGGAGAGGAGGCACTGTGGGTCACCCTGGAGACAGAAATGGCACCACAATCCGCACAGAGGTTGTATACAGATCTCCATCTTAGAGGAGAAAATGGACAAGAAAATGATGAAGCATCCTTAGAATGGCAGAAAAAAGTGGAGATATTGTTTATGGGGGCCTGAATATACAGATGTTAACTGGAGCATCTTTGCTGTAGCCACATCCAAGAGCAGGGTAATTCTTGATGCCCTTATGGGAATGCCTCAGACAACTAGTGTTGGAACCCACTCAGGAAGGAGCAATCTTAGACCTGGTACACTCAAATGGGGATGGAGAGGATCTCCAGATTTAGAAGTGGGTAGCCATCTGGGAACAAATGACCACCAAACTGTGTGGTTCATGATAAACACAGCCTTAGAGTTGAGCCATACAAAGGCAAGAGTATTGGACTTTAGGAGGGCTCACATTGGGAAAATGGGAGAATGCCTCAGAAAAGCACTATAAATGGGCAAGAAGGAGGGTAGAGGAACAATGGGAATAATAAAACAGCCATCACAGAGGCAATAAGCCTCTGTGTGAAAGCAAACCAGCAAAACAACACAAAGGGAAAAACCACTATAGCTCCTCAAAAGAGGTGGCAGAAAAGATTAGGAGAAAAAGGTAACATTCAGAAAGTGTAAGGGAAACACAGAAGAAGCAAGACAGAGAACTGTACAGTTAAAGCAGAAGGAGCGTGGAGGCAGTCAGAAATAGCAAAGGCCAAACTGAGAAAAGATGGCCAACTCAGTTAAGAAAGGGATAAAACCTTTTATAGGTACATTGAGGAGCAATGAAAGACCAGGGAGGGATAGTGAGGCTTAATAAAGGAGAATGGGTGGGCAGAGGGTGACAGTGAAAAGCAGGGATACTGAATTAATACTTCTGTCAGTATTCACAAAAAGAAGAGGACAGGAGGTACTCTGTGCAGGGGGGTCGACCAGTCCATTCACAGAAGAAAGGGTCCTGAAAGAACCCCTAAAACTGAAGTGGACAAAGCAATGGGGCCTGATGGAATTCACCCCAGAACTCTAAAAAGAACTAGGGTGCAAACTAGTGACACCACTACCTACCCTTTTTAAGTAATCATGAGTGGATGGTGTGGTACCTGAGGACTGGAAGAAGGTGGATGTGATTCCCCTTCACAAAAGTGGGAGCAAGACAGAGGCAGGAAACTACAGACCTATTAGTTTGACCCCAGTGGTAGGAAAAATGATGGAATCACTTCTGAAGGAAAGAACTGTCGAGTACCTAGAGGCCAGTGGGGCAGAGGACCCAAGGTAGCATGGATTCACAGTGGAATGGTCATGTCAGATGAATCTAACTGATTTCTTTGACTGGGTGATCAAAGTAGTAGACCAGGAAGAGGCTGTGGACATGGTCTACCTAGACTTTAGCAAGGCATTTGACACAGTCCACACAAGATTAATAAACAAGTTAGGTCAGCCTGGTTAGGGTCCCAAAGTTGTAGCCTGGGTAAAACTTTGGCTGGACAACAGGACATAGAGAGAATAGTAAATGCAGTACTCTTGAAGAAGGGGAGTTAGCAGTGGGGTACCGCGAGGGTTCAGTACTAGGACCGGTCATCTTCAATGTCTTTATAGATGACATTGCAGAGAGACTGGAAGGGAAAGTATGCCTCTTTGCAGACAACACAAAGATCTGTAACAGGGTTTATACACAAGGGGGTGGAAAGGATGAGAAGGACTTGGCAATGTTGGAGGAATGTTCAAAGTGTGGCAGCTTTGATTCAGTGCAAAAAGTAAAGAAATGCACCTGGAAACAAAAACCTAGAGGAAGGAGTACACAATGCTGGAGGAGGTACTAACAACAAAAAATGGAAAGGGACCTGGAGGTAGTCATATCAGATGACTAAAATGTAGGCAAGCAATTTGAGACAGCAGTAAGGAGGGCTGGGGGATACTGGGATGTATAGGAGAGGCATCACCAGTAGAAAATAGGAAGTTGCTATCCTCTGCCGAACAATTGGTAAGACACCATCTGGAATACTGCATGCAGTTCTAGAAGACCCCATCTCCGCAGGACATAGACAGGATGGAGACAGTCAGAGGGCGCCCGCCTCACATCGGCCTTTGTCCCGACCAACACCTCAGTTTTCTCCGGGTTTAACCTCAGCCAACTCCCATTCATCCAGTCTTGAATTTCTGCAAGGCAGTTATTAAATACCGACAAGGCAGCATCCTGGTCGGGCACAAAGACATATACAGCTGGGTATCATCCACAGCAGTGAAAACCTGAGCCGATTGCCTAATAATCGGCTTCTAACGGCAGCATATACACCGCAAACAACATGGGCGCTTAAGATAGAACCTGCGGTATCCGCAGGATAGGGACTGATGCCGAGGAAAAATTCCTGACACCACTCTCTGGAGTCCTACCTCGAGGTAAGATCGAAACCATCTGAGGACCATACCAGATAGTCCACAGACAGACCGCAAACGTTCTAACAGCACACCATGGTCAACGGTGTCAAATGCTGCAGAGAGATCAAGTAGTACTAAGATGGATCGAGGTCCTCGATCTCTCTCGCTATTAGGAGGTCATTTAGTACCGAACCAGCTTGTCTCAGTACTACGCCTTTTTCAAATCCAGACTGGAAGAATTGTAGATATTGTTGTTGGTCAGATGATCTTCCAACTGTACTGCGACCACTTTCACAATAACTTTACTCACAAAGGGTAAGTTAGAGATTGGCCTGTAATTTGCTAGACAATCTGGATCTAAGGAGGATTTCTTTAATAGAGCCTTAACTATAGCCTCTTTTAGGGGATCCGGAAAGATCCTCATCTCCAAAGACTTCCAGACTATCAAAGCCAGGACTTGGCTGATTTTATCCACACAACCCATTAAAAGGCTTGTGGGGCCAGGATCCAAATCACAGCTAGTCGGTCACATCGCTCGAATGATCATCACAACATCATCGATTATGGGAAGGCTGAAGTCAGACCAACTAAACTGGGTGTTCGACATCTCCTGCCGACCACCATCATTCCCATTGGGGAGGGAAGAGCGGATGTCCGATGTGATTTTGACAACCTTATCTGCAAAGAAGAGAGCAAGTTCCTCACACCATTTTTGAGATAAGGCTCTTCTGGGCTGCAGACAGACTGGATAGCATAGTCTGTCCACAGTCCGAAAGAGCTGAGCTGGTCTATTCTGTGCAGCGCTATCTCTGGACAGGAATTCTGCCTTCTTCGAGATCACGGATTGATAGACCATATAATGGTCTACCAAACTAAGCCTGTCATCATCAAGACCGGACTTCCGCCAACACCTCTCAGCCTTTGTCCAACCCTCCTCAACTCCTCACGGTCTCATCAAACCAGGGAGACCTGGGGTGAGAAGTGAGGATCGAACACAACTGGTGCAATGGAATCCAGGGCCCCTGTCACTGCCTCATTATAAGCATGTATCAGGTCACCTGGATCCAAGCAATCTGTCGGTAGGCTTGATAGGTCCAACACCGCCATCAGGTCATCTGGGGAAACACCCTTAAGGCGGTATTGGACCATCTCCAAAGGACTGACCTAACAAGGGTGGCCTCAAAACTGAACCTAATGGTGTGATGGTCAGACCATCCGACCGGTTCCACCACCAAGTCGGATATCCCCATCCCCAAAAGGAACACCGGGTCCAATGAGTGTCCACCAATATGGGTCGAGGAGGAAACAAACTGTGTGAAGCCCAATGATATCATCAACTGGAGGAAGTCTTGACCAAATCGAGAGAGTTCATCATTGACCCAAGCATTGAAGTCCCCCAGAACCAACCATCTGGGGGACCCCAATGTCAGGTCGACAATGAAGTCCACGACTTCCTGCAGGAAAGCATTCTCGTCACCTGGTGGATGGTATACAGAAGTATCCTGCACCCCACCTCGCCCAAAATACACTCAAAGGATCTGGTGACTCCCATCGGTACCTACACAGGCCCAGTTCTGACTTAAAACATATAGCAACACCCCTGCCCATACGATCCTGCCTCGGCAGTGTATCACTGAGTACCCAGCTGGAACTGCTATGGCTAAAACAGGCCCAGCATTTTCATCCAGCCAAGTCTCGTGATGCATGTCAGATCAGATGACCCAACAAGATCAGCTATCACAGCCGTCTTGTTTTTAATAGACCTGGCATGCATAACACCGCCCGAGTAGGATAAGCCTCCGATGATGACCGCCTCTACCTGCTGACCCTGATCAGAACCCTTGGGTATGGACACAAGACAGGGAGAACCCCTCTCTTGTGCCCATTTCGCCCCAGGGCATCTCCTTGACCCCACTATCCCTATCCGTCCACTCCATTCCATTCCCCCCCCAGGCCCAGCACCAACCCTCCATCTCCTTCTCACAATCCCCAGAGCCCTACACTTTCTGTAGACTTCCGGTGACAAAGGAGGACAGGAAAAAGGACGGAGGTCCCTGAGCATAGAGGGGGAATAATACCCGACCATCTTATTATCTTTCCAGCACATAAATCACACCACAATTAATAATAAATCCTACTCAACTTATAAAACAAAATTACAAATAAAAACTAAAAATCCAACACACAAACAAAAATCTATTAATAAATTTAGTGCTGACAAATTATTAAAAACATATTATTATCTACCCCACCTACAGTGCTCTCACCACTGCGGGAAGAAGAGCTTACCACCTAAAGCACAAAAAATTGGCCCATCACTTTAATACTCATTAATAAGTACCCTCATTTTACCCAAAACAAAGTTCAAAGTCTTTTATCGTCCACACTTCTGTGCTCTCACCACTCAGTATGGCTCCAACATTTATCTCTCCTCTCTCTGAGACCGATAGTTGTGAATGAACTTAGATATAATTAAATTTCCTAGCAGTCACCCAGTAATCAAAACACTGTAGCTGCAACAAAAATAATTCGGGGATACTTCACCAAGTTCAAGCAATCCATGCCAGTCCATATAGATCCAAATATAAACGAAGTGTTCAGAATTCACAGTAGCCAGAGTCCTAAAGGCAGCAAATGAACAGACACCACGAGAAACTCCACCATAGGTTCCAGCTCCACCTAACCCTCGCTACGATGAGGCAGGCATAACCACCCTCCGATAGTACCCCTGCCTCACCTAGGGAGAAAAGCAAACCCCACCGCCCTCCGGAGGCAGGAAAACCAATCCCCCCGTCTGGGTCAGGGAGCCAAAACCTCCAATTATGTGGACCAGAAAATCACCGGTCTTACTGCCGTTTTTTGCCTTCCACTTCCTTATTCCGATGGTACCACACACATAGAAAACCGATGACGTCTTTCCTATAGTCCGGCGAAAATTATATCCCCAAATAGAAACTACAATTCAGTCACTGGGTTCCAGAAAAGGGAAAAACACCACCAAACCTCCACCAATATCCTGAGAGAATATCTTCAAGGAATCTTCAAGGTATCTTCAAGGAATATCTCAGCAGGTTCGCAATTTTCACAGTTTCACTTGATTTAATAACTATCGCTCTAATTCAAGCAGGCGCTTCAATCCTAGGGTACAAACAATTACCCCTGTAACATCGGGACCGCTGACTGGTCTCACACTGGCAAGAGCGCCTAACAGTCTTGAAATCAGCCACCACAGCAGCCGACTCTCACCAATAATACTAAAAAATTAGTCAGTCAAAGCCACCTTAGTCCCACACATAGTTCTCCAAAGCACCCCACGACCGTGCCGTTTATTAACACCAATGAAGAAAATTCAATCCTTGCTGATCTCGGATCTCAGCTAAAAGATAGCAGCTCAGCCCCAGTGTTCCCGATACGTTTGAAGCATATTAAAGTAAAATAAACAAACTAAACAAAATAAAATAAACTAAATGAAGTAAAATAAACTAAAATGAAGTTTAAAACAAAGCTCAAACAAAACTAAAACAGAGCTAAAATGAAGGCTGACCCAGCGTGGCCGCCATCTTTTCTCTTTTTTCTGCATGTATGCAGTACCCTTATATTTCTGTATATATGAATAGTCTTTTCTTCTAATTTCCCAAAGCGGCACCAACAGAAAAAACCTGTGTAATACTATTTAATGTGTCCCATGGAATAACTTAAATTATATAAAACTTAGCAGTGGGTGATTAAAAAAATGGAGTGAACTGGCCCAGTGAGTGCTGAGGGTTGAGGTGCTGGATGCCACACCTCTCGCCACACTAGTGACCCAGGTTCAGAAATTAGCCTGGTCCTCTGGGGGTTGGTGGGGGAGGAGAGAAAATTGAGCATCTGGAGAACTGCTCTCCTCTCTCGGGGGGGGAGCGTCCCACATCATCCTGCTTGCTGATTGTCCTCTGGTGGTGACTGGAGGGCAGTAAAGGTCAGGAGGTGTGCCCCAAAATAGCTATGTTGGTAGGAAGGGGGGACAGGCGAAAACAGGAGGAAAAAGAAGCCTGGCGGGGCTCCATGATGGTCCACTGTGCAGGACTGACCCTGGCTGTGGTTGGTCTCAGACAGGGGCGTCTCCTCCCGCCCCACCACAGGGGGAAAGCCATGGAGGAATCTCCGGGGTCAGCAAATAAGATGTGTCGGGGACCTGGGAAGGTATAGGAATTAAGGCCCAAAAGATTGTTATGGTTTTGATGACCTCCTACAACTCTGTAGAGTGTGACCAGTAGCACGCAGGAGAGGAAAATCCCCCTGTGGGGGAAACATCTGAGGACCCATGGCTACTGACCTGCACATCCTCTGTGCGTACTAAAAGGAGATAATCCTAAATGTGGGCTGACATTTGATTCCGTCCAAGAGTTTGAATCCTAATCCTAATGGATGATGAGTCATGCTCTCTGAGTCTTGGCGGTGAGCGGAAAGTCAGTACTGAGGTATGAACGTTCCGGCTGATGAAGAAGAGTCTGATTCAGATGTATGTCCGGATGAGGAAAGATGATTAATCCATGTCCAAGGCTTCTATGTAGGAATGAATAATTGTACACTGAAGATAAGGGTAATCCAGGGAGCAAAATCTAGTGATGGTCAAGCAATGCATATAATGCCTTGTCTGAACAAGTGGGAGAATATTAGCTACAAAGTTGAGGCTAGGGTCCTTCATGGCAGCCTGAGATGGCATCAGCTAAGACCTCTATGCAGGCAGGTTAGGATGTTAGTCAGAACACTGGAGGTGTTTTTGTCCAAGGCTGAAATAGCAGGTCCAGGAGCAGGAGCATCTGAAAAAGTGACTGAGTGCACGGAAGAGACACTTGGTGATGAAGGTGGCAGTATAGCCTAGATGTTAGAGGAACAAGGTGTGAATGAGCTTGGTATATCCAGCAGACCAAACCTGAGTTTGATTCTCACAACCTCCACTTTCATACTTTGTGACTCTGAGCAAGTCACTTAACCACCCAGTGCTCCCAGGTCACCCCTGAAAACAGGCACTTGTGCCTAGTGGGCCTACCAGTTACAAAGACTAAAATAAATAAATAAAAATAAAATAAATAAATAAAGGTGCCATGCTACAGTAGTACGGGATGAAACAGGAGCTTTCTGAGGTCCCTATGAAGGCTGAGCTGAACCAGGAGAATATCATGCAGGATAACTGGATGAGAGGAATGGAATTGCCAGCGAGGCTATTGATGGAATAGGGTGGATGATGAAATCCTTGTGAGGGGTAACGAGAAGGGTGTTGAACATGTGTATGCAGTCTGCTCAGCTAGTGGTATGTCTGCCAAGGATGCAGATTTTGAGGGATGAAAATATCATAGATGGTGAGATGGCTGGGAAGCATTGGCTGGATGAAAAATGGTGATGCGGTAGTCTGAGAGAGTGGTAGAAGTATCATATAGTATGGTAGGAGTATATGCACTTTGGAAGGATTGCATGAGGCAGAAGTGAGTCCTGTGAAACAGTAAGGTGTGATGAAGTACCTCGATAGGAGGTAGAAAATGTCCCAAGATGTCCAAGGAACTGAGGTGCATTCCACAGAGCTGTTCTGCATTCACAAACTGAGCTGAAACTGGAACGGGAAGGAAGCTGAGCTGCAGTAGAGGAAGTGAATAAATAGATGAAGTAATAAGCTAGGCCTGTACGTGGGCTAGCTGAAACATGGGACTCCTACATAGGTCCTTTGTATGCAGAAGTTCGGAGGATCGAACTGTAGCGTAAGTCTCAGGTAATCAGACTAAGGAAGGCAGAGACCCGTGTGGGTCTGCCTTGGTAGAATGGAGATACTGATTGAGTGATGCCTTGTCTTGCAGCATGTTTGTTTGGGATGGTGGGACCCACACTTGGGTCAGCCATGGCCACTATATTGCATGATCCAGGTTAGGAGAGTGAGACCCCCATGTGAGTCTGCCTGTAGATGATATGGAAATGCATTTGAATAATAGTAATGCCCCATCATAGGGGCATGCTTGCTGGGATAGTGGGACCCCATCCATGGTCAAAAGTAGGAAGAGGCGAGACCCCCCACGTGAGTCTGCCTATACTTGATATGGAAATACATTAGAGCAATGATTAATGCCCCGCTGGGGCATGTTTGATCAGGATGGCAGGACCCCATGTAGGACTGCCATCACTATATTATTGAATAGTCCAAAGAGAGGCGGATGACACCCTGATGGGAGTCTGCCTTTAGCGATATGGAATTATGGCCAGTAATTTGTAAGGCCCCGTGTGGCACATTTGCTTGAGATAGTGGGACCCCCCCGCCACTGCTTGTCCACCATTGCTGTAGTATGATATGGTTCAATATAAAAGGGCAAAACCATTTGTTTGGGATGGCAAGACATCACGTGGTCCACCATCGCCACCTTATTAGATGGTCTGGGATAGGGATAATGAGACCCCCATGTGAGTCTGCCTGTAGAGCTATAGGAATATGTTTGAACAATGAGTAGTGCCCCCTCGAGGGGCATATTGCTTGGGATGACAGGACCTCCACATGGTCCACCATCATGATAAAACTGTATGGTTTAAATGAGGACATTGAGTCCCCCCTCCATGGGTCTGCCGTGGTGAGACGGAAGAATGCTTTGAGAAATAAACAAACCACTCATGGGTCGCGTAACTATCATGAAGAGGGACATTCCTTGGAGCTGCGATGGTATATGTGCTGTGCATCCTTGTTTTACTGTAGATTTACATATGCCAGAGATTGTAGTATAGTTTTGGTGCCACGATACCAGGCAATAGTCTCAGAACTTTCCTGCTAAGCAGAAAACTGTACCATGGTAAGGAATCAACCTGGCTCATGATCACAAAAGCTGTTTTCTGATCTGGAGGTGTGAGCTGCTAAATGACAATGTCTGCCACTCAGCAATGTAGTATACATTTATATGGTTCATGAAGCATAGTTGCATGCCACTGAATGCAGTGATAGCTGACTGAAAGCTGTACTAGAGGAAAATGGAACCTGCAGATGAGTCAGTATGGGTGAGCAAGCAATGCACCGACAAGACAGACCTGAGACAGCCACCAGCACTGGCAAAATAGAATCAATGGATTTGGCTGGAGAAGGAGTCAGTAGCAAGGAAGAGCCAGGCATGGAGGGTGGTGTCACACCTGAAGCACCAGTTGGGCAATGGAGGAAAGGGCAGGAAGCCGGAGGCCTATAATTAAAGCCCCAATCTGGCAGCAACTGGGCAGTTCAACCCGAATGACTGAGCGCTTGAGAGCAATGATGTAGCTGCGGTCCGGTTGCTGACAAAAGTATGGACAACATGGTGGCTGGTGAGGGGAGGAAGAAGAGCCCAAAAAGGAAAGAATGGGAACAAAAGGACAACTGAGGAAAGAAGTACAGGTCAGAATGGAGAAGGGAAGGAGTGGAGAGAAAATGAACCAGGTATGAAAAAGGACAGGCAGAATAAAGAGGGGAGGCAAAGGCAACAGATGGACACAGAAACAAAAAGAAAAGTGCAAAGGGGGGGCACCAGGGAGAAGGAACAAAGAGGAGAAGAGGGAAAACCCAGCCCCACCAGCCACGCAGCCCAGGACAGCATCCTCCAAAATGGGTGAAACTGAGCAGCAGAAGATGTGAGGATTAAGTAGGGAATGTGGGAGGAGCTATTCCCCACCCCTTGAACTACAGGCTATAGCCTTTCAAATAAAATAAATAAATAAATAAATGGGAGTGTCTAAACCTGACAAAGCTGTTCACCTTCCCTAGCAGATGGCACCATCCCTTTGCCCTTTCATCAATAAAAAGTATCTTGAAGTGAATTTCTCTTTTAAAGTTTTGAAACAAATTTAACCAAAGTTTGTCTATTATGTTTATTCTCTTATAAAAACTCGCCACTTAAAACGTCAGATTATATATTGAATAGTAACTCACTCTGAGGTCCTGGGAACTCACACCATCATCCTGTTGACTCCCCACAGTGTAGAGGAGCAGCTATGCTGGCTGACATCCGTGGTTGATATACCGCATTGCAGAGAGGCGTGACATCATAAGTGATATCTCACAGCAGTACCCACCCATGCGACTGCTACACAAAGCTCTATGGAAAAGGCCATTGCAAAGTCACTTGTAGCACAGAGGGAAAGTACATCCCCTCGGAATCACATAAGTTGCAGCAGTTCATCCCCATCTCTGGGATCTTGCCCACAGAAAATTATTTTACCTTTATGTTGTGTAAAAAATCATTACACATTTCTCTGTTAGGAAAATAAGATGCTTTGTAGACCTTATTGAAATTTGTCTGTCCTCACATGTCCAAAACGCAACAATGAAAGAAAGAGTGACCACAGATAAAACATCACCAGTAAAACATCTACTATAGTAAAAATTCAAAATGATAAAACAGTGATAGCTGTCTGCTCAGTAACACAAAGAGCTAAACGGAGAACCAGAGAGGTACTTTGATGATTTAGATACTCACAAGTGATCTGTATTGCCTGTTATAGTACATCCAACTTGTATAGTCTCTGTTAATGATGCAGCATATGAAGCTGCAATGGTCCCAATAAGTGTCCATTCAATGACCAAAATAGACTTCAGGCGACTCCTCATTAAGGCCTACATTACAATTTGCTATCACATGCATCCAATACACTTCCTCTACTGTAGAAAATTCACCAGTCTGTTTTTCTCTTTGGTTGCTGAACAAGTTCTAGTCCTCAGAATCACAGTGAGGACACTGAATGATCAACTGCTGCAAAATGTCTGGCCACAACAGAATCCTTGTTTCACCTATGAATATTGCTTTTGTGCTCACTGATCCTGGTTTTTAGTTCTCTCTTAGTTTTGCCCTCATACTGTATATTCTGTCACATGAAGATTGCAAAAGGTAAATTACATGATCAATGGAGCAGGTAATATGTTGTTTAATCTCATGTCCAACATTAGTATACATGTACTCGTATACCATTTTGTTACTGGTGTTGCTACACTGGAAACACTTCTCGCATGGAAAATTCTCTTTTATGAGTGAGCCTAACAGGAGCTGTCTGGTGTTAGTGTGTGTTCCACATAAATCAATTTATCCCTAATGGTTTGGGTTTTTTTAGACAAAGAAGGGTGTACAATAAGATTAATACAAAAATTAAAAAAAAATAACTAGATTAGGCAATGGAGTCTAGTGAGGGGCATTAGATGTATTAAAAGGTGGGAGCTTTTTGAAAATCAAAGCACTATGTTCAGTCATGACAGGTTACATCTTAGCAGGCTAGGGGAAGATGTACTAGGACAATTGTTTTCAGAACAAATAAAAGAAGCTTTAAACTAGTGGGAATGGTATCCATGTCTTGGTACTCACACTATTAATAAAAAACATAAAGCACATAAAGGGAATAAGACAAATTCTAATAAGAGAAACATAAAATTGGGTAGCATGAGTAGAAAAGATCATATTGGGGAGTTAAATATATTACTAACTAATGTGAGAAGCTTAAGAAATAAGATTGATGAACTATATATTTATTTAGTTGTTTAACCAGGTATAGCACACTAAGCTGAAAGCTTTTTACAGGGCGACCTAGGAGCACAAGAGGTTAAGTGACTTGCTCAGAGTCACAGTATGCAAGTGGAAGCTGTGGGATTCAAACCCAGGTCTGGTCTGCTGGATGTCACCAGATTTGCAACTCAGAGCCTTAGACCACTGTGCTATACTGCATCCTCAAAACAATGTTATATTCACATCAAATACAGGTGTGTGCTTTAACAGAAACATGGATGCATGATGGTGATTGGGGAGCTGATATTCCAGGTTATAATGTATTTTAAAAAAAAAGAAAGGGTAAAAAAGGTGGGGGGTAGCAATATATGTAGCTGATGACCTAACAGCACATGAAATAGCAATGCAATCACCAGTTAAAACTGATGTAGAATTATTGTGGGTAAGAACTGGTACAGTTGCAAGTGGTATAACTATAGGCCTTGGACATAGGCCACCTAACTAAATAAAGAAGACAATAATACGTTTTGGCAGCCATTGATAATATGATAGTTAGTGATGATTATATTTTACTTGAGGATTTCAATTTCCCTAGAGTATTGGGATACTCTATTAGGTTTACAAATCAAGAAACTAACTTTCTAGAAATAATAGTTCAAAAGGGGTTAGAACAATATGTAACATCTAAAGCAAGTGGTAACAATATACTGGACCTTGTGTTAAGTAATTTAGATTCTAATGTAATTAGTACTAATGTAATTGACCCTATCAGTGATCGTGATCATAATGTAATAATTGTCCATGTCAAAAAGGAACTTGACAGAATTAGAGGGTTAACTAAATCAAAAAACTAATATAAGGCTGACTATAAATCAATTAGACAGTATCTAGGCATGTGGAATTGGAAAAAGGATTTGATTAAGTCTGATATGAATATAATGTGGATAAAACTTAAATCCAAATTAGATTATTTCATTAAACAATGGGTACCAGAGACCATTAAATATAATTAGAAAGGTTGAAAGACAGTATGGTGGGGAAAAACAATTATAACCAGCATTACATAGATACATAGACAGTGTCGGCAGATAAGGGCCTATGGCCCACCCAGTCTGCCCATTTGAGCTTGTAAGTTCAGTTTGTTTTCTTAGAAGTCTGTTGCCCCTTACCCCTGACCTCCAGAATTCCTTTATGTCTATCCCATACATTCTTAAATCCGTGATTGTTTCAGCCCCCACCACTCCTCTGGGGGTGTTCCACTTGTCCACCACCCGTTCTGTGAAGAAATTCTTTCTCATGTTTCCTCTGAATCAAATCCTCCCTCCAACTTCATCCCATGCCCTCTAGTCCTGGAACATCTTTTTCGCTTAAAAATAGGGTGTTCCTGCACCCTGTTCCTCCTTGTAAGATCATATCCCCACTTCCTCCTCTCCTCCAGGGAGTACATGTTCAGTTCCTTCAACCTGTCTTCATAGGACTTGGATGCAATCCATGCACCATCTTTGTTGCCCTCCTCTGAACCTTCTCTACCCTGTCTATGTCCTTACGTAGGTATGGTGTCCAGAGCTGTACACTGTACTCGGTGGGGCCTCACTAGTGTCTTGTATAGCAGAATTATGACCTCCTTTTCCTGCTGGTGATGCCCCTGGCTCATACATCCCAGCATCCTATTTCTTACCTGCAGCCTTGTCACACTGTTTCCCTACCTTGAGGTCATCAGAGATGACAACCCAAGATCCCTTTCCTGCTTGGTGCATGCTATATCCTCACCCCAACTGATATATTGTGCCAGGGCTTTTGTGCCCATATGCATTATCTTGCACTTCTTTGCATTGAATTTCAACTGCAAACCCCTGACCATTCTTCAAGTTTCTGCAGGTCCTTCTCATTCTGTCTATGCCCTCTGGTGTGTCTACTCTGTTACAGAGCTTTGAGTCATCAGCAACAGTGAAATTCTGCCTTCTAGGTCCTGCAATGTCACTGATGAAGATGTTGAATAGGACCGTCCCAGCACTGATCCCTGTGGTACCCCACTGGTCACTCTTCCTCTGTGGAGTGACAGCCATTTACCACCACCTCTGTGTCCTGCCACCCAGCCAGTTACCTACCCACCACACTACTGTCCTGCCCACACTCATATTCCCCAGTTTGTGTAATAGTCTTCTATGTGGCACAGTGTCAAAGGCCTTGCTGAAGTCCAGATAGGCCATGTCCACTGCCTCCCTGATCCACCTCCCTAGTCACCCAGTCAAAAATTCAACGAGGTTGGTCTGACATGACCTCCCCTGGTGAACCATGCTGCTGGGTCCTGTAGTCCATTGACAACCAGATGTTCCACCAATCTCTCCTTCAGTAGTGCTTCATGATCTTCCCCACTACCGAGTTGAGGCTGACTGGTCTGTAGTTCCCTGCTTCCTCTTTGTTCCCACTTTTGTATAAGGGGACTACATCTGCTGTCCTCCAGTCTTTGGGTACCTCCCCTGTTTCCAGTGATGAAACTTAGAAAGAAAAAATATTCAAAATATGAAAAGGAACAATCAGCATTAAACTGCGTAGATTATAAAAAAGAAGCTAATAAAACAAATAGATTAATTAGGAAAGCAAAACAGAAGGCAGAAGAAAGAATGGCTGCAGCTGTGAAAGATAATAAAAAAAACATTCTTTAGTTATGTTGGGTCACTTAAGGGTAATCAGATGGGTACAGGGCCACCACAAACAGATGCAGGGGTTATAAATGATGAACAAAATATTGCTAACATATTAAATAGTTATTTTTGAGTATATATCAACCTAAAGAACAGTAAAATATATTGATAGGTCAAAAAGGAGAACCAGGTAGAATAATACAGCTAAGAGAAAAGGATGTTTTGGATAAAATTCAAAAATTTAAAATTGATAAATCAGCTGGACCAGATGGAATGAGTCCAAAATTCACTAAGGAATTAGGTAGTGAACTAGTGGAGCCTCTCACTATGTTGTTTAATGAATCTTTGTTTGAGGGTAAGATGCTCAAAGAGTGGAGAGAAGCCACTATTACACCAATACATAAAAAAGGTAATAAAAAGATGGTAGAAAATTATAGACCTATCAACCTTCTGTCTATCTTAAGCAAAATGTTGGAGAGTCTAATCCATGAATACATAATCATGCACATAAAAGAATATGGGTATATAGACATATCACAGCGTGGTTTTAGCACAGGACGATCTTGTCTGACTAATTTATTAAGTTTTCTTGAACCAGTCAGTGCAGCTTTGGATAAAGGATTGCGTGTGGATATAGTATTCTTGAATTATGCTAAGGCTTTTGATTATATCTCCCATAACGTTCTTTTAGAACAATTAGCACATTTGCATCTTCTATATAACACAATTGCTTGGGCAAAATTATGGCTGACTAACAGACGTCAAAGAGTCAATATATGAGGTTTCAGTTCAGATTGGGGAGAGGTGACTAGTGGTGTGCCCCAGGGATCGGTTCTGGGGCCAACACTTTTCCATATTGTGGTTTCATCAATGTCAGTTTCAGAGGGAGCATGGTTGGGTAAATATGCAGATGGCAGCAAAGTGGGTGCTATTATCAACAATAAGGAGGCAGCTAATAAACTGCAAAAAGATATTTGCAATCTTGGGACAGGGCAGAAAAGAACAAATTAAAATTCAACCTAGATGAATGAAAAGTTATGCATTAGGCCCAAGAAATCAGAAATTCATGTATGAATTGAATGGTACTCTATTAGGGGAACAACAAGTGAAAATGATCTTGGAGTAATCATCACAAACGATTTGTCCTTTGACTCCCACATTAGAAATAAAGTTAAATTAGGAAACAAAATTCTGGGATGCATATATAGAAACATCAGGAGCCGTAATCCATCTGTGACTGTACCTTTATATACATCTCTTGTGAGACCACATCTTGAATATTGTTCATCACTATGTACACTGCAATACAAAAGGGATGAAGTATTGATTGAGCAAACACAGAGAAGAGTAACTAAAAGAATTAATACAGTATATGGGAAGAGTTATGGTAATAGACTGAGGAATCTGAACATGTATTCAATGAACTATAGAAGAATGAGGGTGATCTATGTCTGGTTTTCATGCATCCAGAGATAGTTATTTATGGAAACCATTGGCCTAACAGTGCAAGTCTCTATAGACTCACGTATACATAGAATAAAAATTAAAGGAGAAATATGTAAAACAAACAAAAGAAAAAATGGTTTTCCCAAAGAGTAGTAGAAGTATGGAACACCCTACCAGAGTCTATAGTCATGTGTAAGACTATGGAATCCTTCAAATTATCCCTAGATCAATACATGGGTAACAGGAAGTATGAGTATCACCACTGAAAAGTGACAAGCTACAATGGGTCTATGGACCTACCTGCTTGTATTACCCTATGAAACTATGAAACTATTAAGGGTGGATCCTTGAACCTCACATGTTGATCACTGGCCAGCAAAACATGCCAGTTCCTAAGCAGTATTCTCTTCATATCTTCACTCAGATAGTTGTATGTAGTGGAAAATACTATTCTGTTACCTGTCATGCCCTGATCAGTAGGACTTCTAACCTCGATTTTTAGAAGAGTATGGTAGAATTTTTCAATTATAAAGTTTGTTATGAATTTTTTCCATCAACACATTTTTCCACTGAATGTTATTCAGAGATGGGTGGGGTGTGTAATGTGGTCTGAATAGCCTGAGTTGCTACCACATATTAAGAATCTGATGGACAAATTTGGTCACAGCAGCACTGAAAGACTTGCCAACCGTTGTTTCATGTACTTTGCAAGACTGAGAAATACCCCTCTGTGCTGTGACATAAGATGCCTAAGACTACAAATACTTCAGTGATGTGAGATGTACTTAGTGTTAATCGCTTATTTATTTAGTTAGTTAGCAATAAGGAACAACCAGGGGTTATGTTAATGTTCTTTTTTTAATTATCTTTTTATTGAGTTTTAGGTTACAATGCATACTTCAGGTGCAGAAATAGATAATAGATGTTACAGCAGTGGTTTCTCATCAATGGTTTAGATAATAAACATTGCGAAATTCACATAATCTTCCTGTTTCTGTACTGTACATATTGTTTTTGTTAATCATAGAACTATAAAATGGGAGTCAAATATATTTTATTCCCTAGAACATGAATGGCTCTTCGTGTCCAGTCATAGTTATCCAACTAGTTCCCATCTGTATTTAGAAATCCCTATATTTATGGTATTATACAGTATCTGTTCTGTGATTCAGCAGACATATTAGCCAGTTATTCTACTGGTTGGATAATGCAGCAATCTTCTTGGGGTTGCTACTTATGCCTATAGCTAGTTGCTCCATCCTATAAGTAGACATGACTAGGTCCTCCCATTTATGCTGTGTTTGGCAGTGTGGTGCCAGCCAATGTCTGGTAATAGCCTTTTTAGCAGCTATTAGCCATATTCGTATTTGTTTCCAATATAATTTTTCTTTGAGGGAGGGTGGGTATGCAGTATAAGGAAAAGAGCTAACTTAATCATTAGAATCCCCATATTAGGTAATAGTTCTTATAGTGCTTTTTCAATTGAATCCAAGAGAGGTTGAATGATACAGCATTCCCAGAATACATGAGTAAGAGTAGCAATCAAAGTACCACAGCCTCTCCAGCAGGCAATGTGCCACAGTGGGTCATATTTTCACATTATTTGCGGGGTTCTAAATAACCAGGTTATCATTTCCACCCAAATTCCTTCCACTGATAACTGAAGGTAAGTTTGTGTTGGTTCTACAATGCCATTTTCCATTCAATATCAGAGAATTTAAATCCGATTTGAGATTCCCATCTCCATCTAATCTTGAGATGCTCATCTCCCTGACTACTGTGGGTAGCTTGATATGCTGCTGATTTAAAATGTGGGGGCTATTCTATTTCTAAAGTCTGCAGGAGAAAGTGTAGTAGAACTGGTATTGAGCTGCTGTCCTAGTTTAACCCCAATCTATAATTCATATAGTGTATAACCTGTACATATCTAAAAATGTCTGCTCTAGTCAGCTGGAATTCTTGCTGTAACTGAGCAAAGCTCTTGAAATCTCCTTGATGATAATACTGATAGTAATGTCTCAATCCCTGCCTGTGTCATCTAGAGAAAGCATTATTTAATAATCTAGGAGAGAAGAAATCATCTAATACCCTACCATTCCAGGAATCTAGTATCTTTCTTTAGGTATGGAGCATTCAATAAGCATTGCCATAAGCCTATCAGTGGGCTGGTAAAGGAAGATTGTGAGTCAAGCTTTAATTCTTGAGTTGGTGAGGTAAGTAATAATTCTTGTAAATCTCCACCATTTGCTATAAATTCAAAGTCTTTCCAATGGGGGTGCAGCTGGGTCCAGCCATAACAGGATATGTTGTAACTGCAAAGCCTTATAGTAATCTGCCAAATTAGGGAGGGCTAGACTCCCATGGGATTTAAAAAGTTGTAAGGTTTTATATGCTGTCCTAGGTCTTTGTCCCTTCCAAATGTAGAAAGAGATTGCTTTATCTCATCTGTTAAAATCATCCGCAGTGGTATTAAAGGAGAGTTTGAAAGATATACCTAAACGTGGCATAATATTCATTCTAACTGAGTCAATCCACTGTATTAGGAGGATAGGGAGATGGATCCATTTAATGTTTATGTGCTGTCAATCACCCCATGAATGTAATGAGGCACGAGGTGTAGTTGAGTGCCACATACCCCAAGGGGGTAACAGAACATTAACGTAACCCCCTAGGAGTACCTTATTGCTATTAAAAAAATGGGTTTAAAAATGAATGTTGTACCTTTTGTTTAAATACTTCAGATTTTGCTTTACTGAGTTTTTTACCCTATGTAGGTCTTCCGCACAGCTGTGGAATGTTGACAACATGCCACATATTCTTGTGGGTTCCATGCGCATGTTGCATGTTTTCTTTAGTTCTGTGTGAATGCAATTTTGTGCAGAAAGATTTAGATAAAAAAGAACTACTGAAAGACAATGTATGGCCAGATTAAACTGTCCATGTCAGATCTAGTCAAATACTTCAGTTGAGATAGAGAAATGTGCCATGTACTAGTACTGTTTCACATGAGTTCACCTGATTATCATTGCCATGCTGACCAAGATGAAATCATTTCTTTTCCAACAAGCCTTTGGGGACTAAGTAGACATATGCAGTGTTATTGTTTTAGAATATAAGGCATATCATTATTTATTAGATTTTATATTTATATTTGTTTGATTTTAGATACATGACTGCATTACAATATGCTGTTTGTGATTTATGTTTTATAAAGGTGCCCTGAGCCTTCAGGGAAGGGCACCTCAAATAAATAAAATCTAATACTACTGCTACAAGTTATTGAAAAACATAGCAGTTGGCATTGCACTTTTTTTTTAAAACATTATACTGATTGATTGGATTGTGTAAAAGCAACAAAGGCTATGTTTTTGTGCACACAATACTGCCTTGGCAACATTTGGTGACCAGACTGTTTTTTATTTATCAGTACCAAGTGGTCATGCTGTTATTGTTATGAACACCTGCTGTGTTGACCATTTGCAGGGTCACCACAGCAGTGTTGTTCTGGTGACCCTACAATTAGTTAGCAGGGCACATTTACATTCAAAATATCAGTGGGGAAACTGTGCACGGAATGATATGTGGCAGTGGCATTTGTTTTAAACATAGAGCTGCATGGAAAAGGTAAATTGAGAGTATAGACGTCTGTCATTTTCGTAGGAGTGAGAGTTCATGGCAGGGAGCATGGGCAACCACAGCAGGCTGTCAATTTAAAAGTGAATCAGCATTATGTGGACGTAACAGTGTCCAGCAGTCAATTTAAAAACAATCAATTCCAGCTCAAGCGTGGATGTGAGAGAGACTAATGCCATATGGAGAATATAAAAATGGTGGCTCACAATTCTAAGAACAGAATTTTGGGAAGGTATGACCTTCTTTTGACAAATCACTACTCTTGTGATGAGACTGCACAGACATTAATTAAAGATTAATGTAAGGCTGTTGGAATCTTCCCAGCCAATCAGGATTCTCCATTTCAGATACCCTTTTATAGTTTATGTTATTTATTTTTTAACTCTGTTTCTTTACTCCCTCACCTCCAGACTGTCTCCAGCGTGAGCTTCAGTCAACAGCTTTCTCCAATCCTGCTTGAAGTGCGGCTCGCTCAATTCCATTTAATGCCATCCCCCATCACCTGCGTGGCTTGCCCATACTCCTCGGGTCTGTGTCCTCTGAGGAAGGACCACCACCTCCTACTGGTTCCCTATCTAGAGAATTGGAAGGGAAGCCTGAATGCAGGGGAGGGATCCAGATCGAGTGTCTTAGCGCCTGGCAGTGGAAGTGGGGCCATTGCTACTGGCCCCGCCTTCGCCTACTGGAGGGGGAGGGTTTTTCTACTTTTTTCCCCCCGACAAGGGCTGTGTAACGTCACCCAGCCCGTTAAGTGTGCACATCCGCACATGTCCAGAGGGCAACTGCCCAATGTTGAAACCCCACTTGCTGAGTCCCTGTAGCTGTAGTGCACCCAGCCACCACTGGGTGTTCCTACTTGTGTGGGGCAATCCCCTATCCCTCTACAGGAGAGGAGAGCAGTTCTGTGGATGCTCAATTCTCTCCTCCCCTGCTGACCCCCCACGGCCCAAGCTCACTCCCGAACCCAGGTTGCTGGTGTGGCACGAGGTGTGGCGTCCAGTGTCTCACTCCTCAGTGCCACCAGGCTGGCCCTATTTATTTTGATAACCAGGTAGGTGCACTGGTCCTGAAGCACCCTTTTCAGGCATGAACCGAGTACAGAAGCGTGCACATCATGCAAAACAGGTACAAACGCTGGACTGCTGAAGATGCACTTTCAGCTTGGCAGTGAATGCTTTAGAGGTAGGAACTGCTCTAATTGAGAAAGGGATGGTGTTCCAGTAAATTGCTGCTCTGTATCTGAAGGAGTTTTGACCCATACCCATGCACATGAAAGATATTCTTAATAAATTGTTTGTAGAGGAGCAGGAGAAGGGGTTATCCACAGACATGAATAGCTTGGAGAGACAACGGGGATCACTTCTGTGTAGAATTTTGTGCATGAAGTTAGCTAAGGTTAACTGGGCTCTGGTTTCAGATTATAACCATCCAAGTCATTCAAAGTTGGCACAGTGATGGGACCATGGGCCCTGGGGGGATGCAAATTTGGCAACTTTGTGAGTTAAGACCCTTCTTATTGCCCAGACCATAAGGGGAGTGGCATCCTCTACAATGGAGCCATACTTAAACAGGGGGAGCATGCAGCTTTGGGTGATTCTGATTTTTCTGTCAGGTGCCAGATACTTTAAAAAATGATAAAACAGACCCAGTTTTTAGTAAATGGTTCTTACAGTATTGGTCACGAGTGTCAAAAGTGAGGCAGTGATTGATGGTAACACTAAGGTATTTGAATTCATTGACTAGTTCCAATTGTGCTCCATCCAAAGTTGAGATATTGAGGTCTTAGTAGACTCTTCTAACTTTCGGGCTGAGCTGAATAGCATGGTTTTGTTTTGGTGATATTTAGGACCAATTTTCATTAGCAAAAACTGTTGGATGGAATGAAATTGTGTCCGAGGGCTTTGCAGATAGAGCTGTTTTCTTTCCCATACACAAAGATGACTGCATCATCTGCATAGAGCAGAGTCATGGCAGCATTGCACCTCTTATGTAGGCTATTTATGAAAATAGTGAGAACGAGACAGTCTAGGAGGATCCTGAGGAACCCCACTGAAGTCTTTGTGTGGTACATAGCTCAGTGCTTTGTGGTACATAGAGCCGAATGAGATATGGTTGGTGCTTAGGTACATCTGAACTGGTTAGGTACATAGTTCAGTGTTTGTAGCACGTGGTAACTGGATGTCATGGTTGGTGCTTAGATACATTTTGGCTGAATGAAACATGGTTGATGATAAAGTCTTAATCTTTGGCCTGTCTCTATATCCCACCTTCTTGCAGTATGCTAGGTATGTGTAGGTTAGAAGGCCAAGCACGAGGTGAGATAAGAGTGCTGGAGAAGAGGAAGAGGCGGGGGGGAAGGTGGGCAATTGTGACTCGCTCTAAGCAGAAGGGTGTGTGAGAAGGAAGTTTAAGTAGAGAATGGGGGAGGAGCTATATCCCTCCACCCCACAGAACTTCAGGCTGCAGCCTTACAATTCTCTGTGTGGTACATAGCTCAGTGCTTTGTGGAACATAGAGCTGAATGAGAAATGGTTGGTGCTTAGGTACATCTGAACTGGTTAGGTACATAGTTCAGTGTTTGTAGCATGTGGTAACTGGATGTCATGGTTGGTGCTTAGATACATTTGGGCTGAATGAAACATGGTTGATGACAAACTCTTAATCTTTGGCCATTTTCTATATCCCACCTTCTTGCAGTATGCTAGGTATGTGTAGGTTAGAAGGCCCAGCAAGAGGTGAAATAAGAGTTCTGGAGAAGAGGAGGAGGCAGGGGAGGAAGGTGGGCAGTTGTGACTCGCTCTAAGCAGAAGGGTGTATGAGAATAAAGTTTAAGTAGAGAATGGGTGAGGAGCTATGCCCCCCTCCACAGAACTTCAGGCTGCAGCCTTCCAATTCTCTGTGTGGTGCATAGCTCAGTGCTTTGTGGTACATAGAGCTGAATGAGATATGGTTGGTGCTTAGGTACATTTGAACTGGTTAGGTACATAGTTCAGTATTTGTAGCATGTGGTAACTGGATGTCATGGTTGGTGTTTAGATACATTTGAGCTAAATGAAACATGGTTTATAATAAAGTCTTAATCTTTGACCTTTCTATATCCCACCTTTCTGCAGGATGCTAGGTATGTGTAAGAAGGCCCAAAAGATATTAAGTACTCTGTGATTACCTCCTCAGCTCCGGAAAGTGTGGCTAATAGCATACAAGAGAGGAGAACCCCCTTTAGTGGGAAACCTCCAAGGACCCATGGCTACTGATCTGCCCATCCTCTGGGCATTATTAAAGGAGAATAACCCTAGTTAGTCAAGTACTAAGTCAGTTCTCAGAGTACGATCCAGATATTGGTAGCAGAGGAATATCTTGATTCGATGGCGAGCAGAAGAATCCTGGAAAACTAGGTACTGGAGGAAGGACTCCAACATGGAGATATTGCATAAGCACTTGATTAATCCAAGTCCTTAGTATCTGTAGGAGATGAATTGAGAAGCAAAGTTCCAGCTGAGAAGGCGAGACCCTCACGTGGGTCTGCCAAGGTGACAATGGAATGCGATTGAGCAAGCAGCCAGTCCCCCATGAGGGGCGAAGCTAAAGAAACCTCCAGGCCCCCTTGTGGGGTTAAGCAGAAATACGATGAGCAGGTAGCCAGGCCCCCTTGTGGGGGTGAAGCACTAATAGCTGAGCAAGTGGCCAGGCCCTCTTGTGGGGTGAAGCAGAAATGCATGAGCAGGCAGCCAGGCCCCCATGCAGGGTGAAGCTAAATAACTTCCAGGCCCCCTTTCTGGGGTGTAGTAGGAATACGATGAGCAGGTAGGCAGGCCCCCATGTGGGGTGAAGTAAAACTGGACTGAGCAAGCAGCCAGGCCCTCCTTGTGGGGTGAAGCCAGAATGGGTTGAGCAGGTGGTCAGGCCTCCTTACAGGGCAAAGCAGAAATGTATGAGCAGGCAGCCAGGCCCCCATGTGGGGCAAAGCTAAAGAACTTCCAGGCCCCCTTGTGGGGTGTAGCAGGAATACGATGAGCAGGTAGCCAGGCCCCCATGAGAAGTAAAACAGGATTGGGTTGAGCAAGCAGCCAGGGCCCCTTGTGGGGCGAAGCAGGAATTTGTGAGCAGTCAGCCAGGCCCAATGCAGGGCGAAGCTAAAGAAACTCCAGGCCCCCTTGCAGGGTGAAGCAGGTATATGATGAGCAGGTAGCCAGGCCCCCTTGTGGGGTAGGGTGAAGCAGGAATGGTGGAGCAGGCAGCCAAGCAGAATGCAGGAGCAACTTCTGATCTAAGGTTAAGTTCTCTCCCAATGGTACTGGTGTTAAGTGGTTGAAATATTTGAAAACCGTTTTATCTTCAGGCATCCCAATGTTACTATCCAGCGTACCCTAGTTCCCCTGACTCCTGGATGCCAGACTCTCCCTTGAATGAAATTGGGAGAAGCTGTTCAATCCATGGAGTGATGCTGCCATCTAGCGGTTCTACTGTAGGGTGGCAGGATGTGCATCTAACAGAATGTGACTGTTAGTGAAAGGTTATGAGCCTAGCTTATGCTGCAATGTAAATCAGTACAACAGCTGAAAGTCCATGGATGAAGCGCTGACCTGCGTTGATTGTGCTTTTTGTGCCAAAATCATTGCTGTTGTGATCTGTAGGTTGTTGGAATGTGGGAAGGACAAAGTACTGTAGACTGGAAGCGAAGCCAGAGAAAGAGTGCCCAAAAGAAAGGAATGTGTCCCCACGCCAGAACCAGGGAGGAGCTCATGAAACAAAACTGCACAGCAGCGGAGCAGGGGAGGCAGCACTGGTGGGACAGATGGGCATGGAGGAGTCCAGGGCAGGAAGGATGAGCAGGAGAGCAGCACCAGGAGGCGGGAACACTGGCCCAGGAAGGCACAGGAAATGGAGCCAGATCCCGTCGGTGAGAGAGAACTGAGCAGAGGCTGGCAGGCAGAAAGACAAGGACAAGAATCAGCAAGGAGGTACTGGCAACACTGGATGAGAAAGGGAGAAGAACAAGAGGGAGGAGACAACAGTATACAGAGGGAGACAGCAGAAATGGAGGCAGGGAAAGAGGGGAAGAAAAATGAGCCACACCAGCCCCACATCACAGGAACCCCAGTGAGTGTGACTCGCTCTAAGTAGAAGGGCATGTGAGTAGGAAGTTTAAGTAGAGAATGGGGGAGTAGCTATTTCCCCCCACAGAACTTCAGGCTGCAGCCTTCCAAAGAGAACTCAACCTGGACAAGACATTGCCAGTTTTGATAAACTGTGACTTATTTTGCGCATACCTGGAAAACAACAGAGTAGAACATACTTCATCACTTGTGGAGTGTCTGTATTTCTTGAGGTTGCAGAAGTGATTGTTGAACAAATCAGTAACAGATTTGAGACTGGTGTGCTTGAGACCATTTACTCTGAGGGACAGAGAGGATGTGGTAGTTCTGGGGATGAGCAAAAGAGTTAATGCAGTTTCAAAATTTGGGGGGCCACTATGGTTGTCTGTTGTGCTTTCAGATATGCACGGTTGGCTATACAGTATTAAAGAGCAGGTTCCTATTATCTGTATTGCTGCCTACCATAGCCTGGTCGATAACTGACCTGCTCAGTAGTAATGTCCTGAAGTGTGGCATAAAAGTCCATTGCTGTTAAAAAGTAATTCCACTCATAAATTCTAATTTCAGCATGCCAGCAAAAAAAAAAACACCAACTTCCCGGTCTTAATACCATGCCCCCATGTCGGCCCACACAGCCTTGTTTTGTGGTGTCACAAAACGAAGGCTGCGTGCGCACACCCTATTGAGTACTATGGGGCTGATACTTCCACCTATTTTTATACCCTTTACAGTTGGGATTTTAGTAAAGCAAACGACCGATCAACTAATAGGGATCGATCGCTTTGCTTTACTAAAATTCCAATTGTAAAGGGTATAAAAATAGGTGGAAATACCAGCCCCATAGTACTCAATGGGGTGCACTCACACAGTCTTCATTTTGAGATATCACAAAACAGGGCTGCGTGGCCCAACGTTGAACATGACAAAAATACAATATCACCCCAATATCACCCCACCTGCCCCAGGTCCATGATTTCCTTTATGCCAGGGATTCTGACATCACTTCCCCAAAAAGGGCAAAGGGCATGCACCTGTCATAGCAGAAGCAGATATCCAGGAAAGGAACAGCAGTGAGTGAAGAGGTGACTGCTTTCTCAGTGGATGGGAAGTAACTGCAAAACAAGGAGCTTTCATTGTTACTTCTTTGCATTGCTATTTGCATTGTGGAAAGGAGAAGAAGGAGTTTGAAGAAAGTAGTGCAATAGTTACTTAAGTCTCTTTTTGGGTGTTGACAGGAAGGATAGAAATGTAAAAAGCAGTTCTCAATCTATCTAGATGTGTATGACAATGGGGGTAAGGGAAATTAAGAAAAGGAGAAGAATGATTTGCACTGATAGAGGTGTGAGAGGGGAGACATGGGGAGTGTTGGTATCCTTCATCTGGAAGGGTGGGGTCACTGTGGGCAACAAGAGCAATAGGTAGGGTGGTTGGCTGCAACAACTGCAGGTCACCAGTCTTTCTAAAAATTGCCAGGGGGGTGGGGGGATGTTTAGTGTGCTACCACATAGAGAAACTTAGAAAAGAGATTAAGGGTCAGCAGGAGGAACTGAGACAGGCAAGGCAGACTGGAGGCGGGTTTCACCCAGTACTGGAGGAAGGGAGGAGGGGAGATGAAGGAGGGCAATTTGAGCCAACAGTGGTGAGGAGAGGGTTAGATGAAGGGAAGTGGAGACAAAGGGGCCCAGGCCAGGAAGAACGATTGCTGGGGAAACCAGGTCAGGAGACAAATGACAAATGGAAATAGGAGACAGGGACTTGTGAGGGGAGAAGAGGCAACAGTCATGGAGTGGAAAGGAGGGAACAGGTTACTAAAAAGAGAGAGGAGAGAGGAAGCGGGCATTTGTGAAGGGTCTTCAGAAAATAGTTTTGCACTGCTAGAGAGGAAGAAGGATGAGGGAGGTGATGCAATTGGAGGAGTAATTGATAAATGCCTGACCAAACTGGAATGGGGGAAAGTTCTGCTGGGAGAATTGCAACAGGGGCAAAAGGGGGAAATAATATGCAGGAGGAAGGAGAGGACCTGGGAATGAGACATGGAGATAAATGGAATCAAGCAGGGAGTAAGAGGGGTGGAATCTTGAGTATGGGGACTTAATACTTAGAGGTCAAGAGTGAGGGTAACAGGGGAAGCGCGCATTTGGGTGGAGGCCATGCCAGGAATGACAGCGGAAAGGGTGGGACAGTCTGTTCTGATATATGCTAGAAGGGGTAGGGACAAGCCTCATTTAATTATACATCTTGGACAAATGACCTGGCTGACAAGACAGTAGATATAGTTCAGAGGAGGTTTGAAGAACTAGGACAATTATGTGAGAGGCAGGAGATCAGTAACATTTTCAGAGATACTCCAGTGCCCAAGGCAAGCACAACAAGAAAGCTGAGAATAGAGGAATTTAAGGATGGCTAAGAACCTTGTCATGCTAAAGGGTATGGGCTGTTGGGAGCAGGGAGTAGAAGGGGGACAGGAGGGACAACTGTCCCTGGGCCCAGTGGCTCGGGGGCCCAAAGGGGGCCCATAGAGGGACCTGTAATAGGGGATGTGGAGGCTAAGGGGACCCAGTCCCAAAGATGTGTCCCGGCCCAGGAATTTCTACTGGCACCCCTGGTTGGGAGGGTGGGAGGGACCTGGGAGGACAGTAGTCTCTATGCCAAGGACAGACTACACTTGAGTGAGGAGGGAAAGAAAGTGCTGAAACAGAGGATGGAGAAGTACATAAAGGAAGTTGGGAATTTAAACTAGGAGAGGGGGGTAGCAAGTGGACAAGAGACATGCAGAGACCACAGGTTGGGAAACCATATGAGCTTACTCCCCAGAACAGTGACAAAGGACAAATGGCAAGTACTATTGGTGAGGCTAGTAAAAAGAGGGAGGATGGGAGGGGGAGGAAAGGGTGGACAGTGGTTACCCTTAATGCTAGAAGCCTTGGGAGGAAAACTGCAGAGTTACATGTGGTCATTGCAGAGGGAGAAATGGACATTGCAGCCATCACAGAAACATGGACCACCCAATACAATGACTGGGACCTGTCTGTGCCAGGGTACAGGTTATTCCATAGGGACAGGGTGCTCGGGAAAGGAGGGGGGTGGCACTATATGTGAAGGAAGACTGAAGTGCGTAAGGGAGGAAGGGGAGGAGGGTAGTATGGAGTCACTTTGGATGCAAATCCAGGATTCCAAGAATAGGATTCTCAGAATGGGAGTGGTGTACAGGCCATCCTCTCAGACGGAGGAGTTAGACAGGGAACTAGTGGTACAGATCAGGACGACCTGCGAGAAGTGTAGTGTGGTGATTGTGGGGGACTTCAACATGCCAGGAGTGGACTGGAGTACCCCAACAACCAGTAATAGAAGGGAGCAGGTACTGCTGGATGCCTTCCAGGACAGCTTCCTGCAGCAAATGGTCAGTAAACCAACCAGGTTAGGGAACACCCTTGACCTTGTGCTGGCAAATGGGGAGTTTGTGAGAGAACTTATGGTGGAAGAACCGCTGTCAGGGAGAACCCACCACTCAGTATGGCTCACGTTGGATATGGCCAAGGAATGAGTGGAATCTGGCATGAGTGCTGGACTTCAGGAGGGCTGACTTTGGGAGGATGGGGGAAGTGATTAAAGGGTACCTTGCCAGAATTCAACCTAGTATGGGCACTAACCAGAAGTGGGAGCTCATAAAGCTGGGGATAGTGGAGGCAACCAACACCTGCTACAAGGCCAGAGCAAGAAGGCTAGGGCTAAGAAACTGAGGTGGTTGAGCAAGGAGGTCATGGAAAGGTAAGGAGGAAAAGAGCTGCCTTTAGGAGGTACAAGAAAACAGGGAGGGGGGAGGACAGAGAGGAGTACCTGACAAAATCGAAGGAGGTAACACGGGCAGTAAGGGGAGCCAAGGTATCTACTGAGCTCAGGCTGGCACAAGGCATTAAGATGGGGAGAAGGACTTCTTTAGGTACATCAGGGAGAAAAAGAGCTGTAAGGACCACATAGTAAGGATTAGGAAGGAGGGGAGTTGGGTGGAAGCAGGGTGTGATAAGGCAGAAGCACTAAATGATTACTTCTGCTCAGTATTTACTAAGGAGAAGAGGGGGGTGATACCCAAGGGGAGAGGAATGGCAGAAAAGGGGAGGGGTGACAGATAGGGAAATCATGGAGGGCAGAGTTCAGGAGGGTTTGAAAGCACTGAGGGTGGACAAGACACCAGGACCAGATGGCATCCACCCCAGGGTACTGAAGGAGCTGGCAGAGGTCCTTGTGGGACCTTTGGCAGATCTATTTAATGCCTCACTACACTCAGGGTGTGTACCTCAGGATTGGAAGATGGCTCAGGTGGTGCCCCTCCACAAGAGTGGCCCCAAGGATGAACCGGGGAACTACAGACCGGTGAGCCTCATGTCCATCGTGGTTAAGCTGATGGAAACTATCCTGAAGGAGAGGCTGGTGGCCCTCCTAGAGGCCAAAGGACTACAGAACAGCAGACAGCATGGCTTCATATGTGGCAGATCAAGCCAAACCAACCTGGTGGAGTTCTATGACTGGGTAACTAGGCAACTGGACAGGGGCCATGCAGTGGATGTCCTGTATCTGGACTTCAGTAAGGCATTTGACTCAGTGCCGCATGGGAGGCTGGGAAGTAAGTTAGAAGGCACAGGGGTGGGTACAAAGCTGGTGAGATGGGTAGGGAACTGGCTTCAGGGAAGGCAACAGAGGGTGGTGGTGGGTGGGGAGCTCTCACACCCAAGGGTAGTGACAAGCGGTGTCCCACAGGGCTCAGTGTTGGGATCAGTGTTGTTTGGGATATTCATTGCAGACATATCATTGGACATCAAGAGCAGGATCAGTCTGTTTGCTGATGATACTAAGATTGGAGTGGTGGTGGACAACCTAGGAGGATGGCAGGGGTTGCAGGATGATCTGGCAAAGCTTGAAACCAGGTCAGACACCTGACAACTGGGGTTTAATGCCAAACAGTGCAAGGTGCTGCATTTTGGGGTGAAGAACCCAAGGAGGAGTTGCCAGCTGGGGGGAGTGCAGCTAGCCCAGACAGAGGAGGAGGAGAAGGATGTGGAGGTGCTCATTACAAGCTCAATGAACAACTCAGCACAATGTAGGAAGGCAGCTGCAAAGGCCAACAAAATGCTGGGTTGCATCGCAAGAGGTATATCCTCGAGGAGGGAGGAGGTGATTCTGCCACTGTATAGGTCATTAGTTAGACCGCACCTGGAGTACTGCATGCAGTACTGGTGCCCGTATCTGAGGAGGAACATTAAGTTACTGGAGGGGTGCAGTGCAGGGTGACAAAGATGATCAAGGGGCTGGGGGACTTATCATATGAGAGGAGGCTGAGGGAGTTGAACATGTACTCGCTGGAGGAGAGGAGGGACGGGGGGGTATGATTGAAACCTTTAAGTACATGAAAGGAATAAACAAGACAGGTACAGAGGGGCTGTTCAAAGTAAGGGAGGGGAGGGACACTAGAGGCCATGATATGAGACTGGAGGGAGAAAGGTTCAGGAGGGAGATAAGGAGACACTTTTTTACAGAGAGGGTGGTAGCTGGGTGGAATCGTTACCTACCAAAGTGGTATCCAGTAGAACAGTGGACTGCTTCAAGGGGATGGGACAGGACAAGGGAGAGGGTCAATGCAGGGGAAGGGTGGAAAGAAGGGGCAGCTGCAGAATAAGGGCTGCTAGCTGCACATTCGAGCAGACTTGATAGACCTCTAGACCTTTATCTGCTGGCAAATTTCGTATGTTCGTATGTGGTAAGAAAATGGCAAACTTTCTCCTAACTGATTTTCATCACACCTGCTAATGACGAGCTGCTGGACTAATCTACGTTGAATTAGATGTCGATTCAATGTCAGGTGCAGAATCCCACCTGTGTATAATTTGGATTTTATGTTTTATTTATTTATTTTTATTTATTTATTTATTTATTAAGACTTCAGATAACACCTTTGAGCGATGGCTCTTTTACAAAGGTTCCACGTCAAGTACTGAGGACATGAAGAAAAAGCAATAATGCAAATACATAACATACAGTATAATATACAAAAGGCAGCCTGGCGTTGTCAAGGATTACAAATGACTGAATGATGTACTAGTGGAACAGTACACACAACATTGTACAATGTATGCCTGGGAAATGCCAATAGATGATTAGAGCAAGAGCAGGTGTTACAGGTACAGAAGACATCTTTGGATTCTAGGTAAAAGGGGGTAGTAGAAGCAGCTTGAGACTTTGTCAAGGAGGAGAAGGGAGGGAGTAGTAGGGTATGAGGGATAGGGTGGGGAATGAAGATTAATCAGGATAGAGAGAGAGGGAGGGAGGGAGGGGAAAGGGGAGGTTAGAGAGGAGATAGGGCAGATGAGGAAGTGATGATGAGTGGCTAGGTGAGGTAAGGGGTGCTGGGAGTAAAAAAGAGAGTTTGGGGAGTGGCATTAGAGTAAGAAAACAGATGGAGAGAATAGAAAGGACAGGGAGGCTGTAGAATCTAGGGAGAAATCAGGCAGGGTTTAAGGGTGGCCATATGTGCACCAGGGGGTGTGGGGGGAAGGAGGCAGGTGAGGAAGAACTGAGAGAGCAGGGAGAGGAGCAGGCATGAGACAGTTAAGTGATGCAATGACAAGAGGCATGAGCCACTAGGTGCTGATGTAATTTGCACTTAAAAGTGCCAAGCGTGGCAATGTTAGTGACTTCCAACAGAAGAGAATTGAACCAGTTTGAGGCTCTAACATTAAAGGAGTACTGACCTTGAGTGGTCCAGCAGCGATGAACAAAGAATGTTTGACAGTCCGAACTTCTAGTTATGTGGGGGACGCAGTGAGGCTTGAGTATCTGCTGAACTCCTGAAGGCAAGCTACCAAGCGAGGACTTTTTGTGGATCTATGATGATGGTTTGACAACTATTTAGTCGACCGGCATCACAGCAACATGCTCCATGTTGACTGCGATTTGTAGTTAGCAGGAGCCGCGAGACTGGATAACAGTGTTTTTTCTTCAGGGGGCTTTGTCCCCTGAACCCCCCACACACCCCATACTATTAGATTCCAACTCCAAGTCAGAGCTGGTTCAGGGAGGGGGTGCAGGACAGGGGAAAGTGTTGCCGGATCCTGATTGGACTTCCACAGCAACATGCCGATGTTGTCAGCATCGGAGTATGTTGCTGTAGAAGTGTCGCTGTGTGGGAGGCATACCCTTTTTTGCTATGATGCAGGTATGGCATTTTACTCTGCCAAGTAGCTGAAGCCAGTTAGCCTGTTTGTAAATATCACAGGTGTAAGAGAGGCAGGGGCAGAGGTGAGGAGTCTGCAGCCCTTGTTTAGTGCTATGTCTAAGTGTCGCAGTGTGGTGTCAGTGGCCAATCCATAGATCACAATCCCATAATCTGTTATTGAGATTACTGATCTCTGAATTGCAAGATTTAGGGCATTAGACATCAGACAGTTCTTATGCTTGTATAACAGGCCAGTACAGGTGTTCATAGGCTTTGCAATGTTGTCAATATGTTTGGCATATGATAAAGTTCAGTCAAGGGTCACTCCCAGATATTTAAACAGGTTCACCTGCTCCAACATAATGCCAGAGCTGTTGTTGGTTATTAGTTGTTGGTCTTTATGCTTGTTGTGGGTTCCATGGAACATCATTGTTTTAGTTTTTTTGTAGTTTATGACAAGTTTATGCAATCTAAACCAAGCCTCAATATCCACAAAGCTTTTCTGTAGCTGAAACTGTAGGAGGGAAGGATCTGAGTGGCATGTGTAGATTACTGCATTGTCTGCATACAGGAGTATCTTATCTTGGCAGGAGGTGGGGACCTTGTTCAAGAAGATGCTAAATAGTAAGGGACCCAGGACTGATCCTTGAGGAACCCTGAATGGACTGGAAGGGTAGTTGACAGTACTACTGAATCCTAACCTGTTGGGTGCTATCACTAAGGTAGCTTTGAAACCAGAGGGTGGTGTGCTTTGAGAGCTCTAAGAGATAGCTGATAGATCAGCAAGGAGTGGTTGATGGTGTCGAACACCTTGGTCAGATCAATATATGTGGCACCGACAAGTTTGCCAAGATCTAGGGCATGGTGGACGTAGTTGGTTAATTTGAGGAGAGCAGTGGTTGTGCTATGCCCCATTCAAAAAACATGCTGCCGGGGGGGGGGGCGCTGTGGAGCACTCAACGGGACGTGCCTTGCTTGAGCTCTGTACATGACAATATTTTATAATTAATATCCTTACTTTATTGGACTGAAAGCTAACTTTTTTGGGACTGATTTCATTCCTGAAGACTTCTAGCTAAAAATGAGCCCAAAAAGGCAGCTGTATCATAAGTCGTCAGGGCTCGATTCGTACTTTGGTGGCCAAGGGAACAGTGCTTCAACTAATTCTGGAGCCCCTCTTCAGCACCGGCTACCTGAACTTTCACAACTTCTCCCGCCTCCTACCAAAATTGCAGAAGACTGGCAATGAGACAAACAACTGCCTGGCTGTCATGGAGAAAAATGTGCCTACCGCGACTCAGAAGATTGCAAAAACTCCACGTGATTTCTGATTTAACTTCCACATCAGAGCGGCAGTCTGAAATTAACACAGGCCTGATTTGGGATGTCAGCTTTCTCCATTCTAAAGTGGAGACATTGGAGAATGGCCTTAGTTGGGGACATTGCAGTTTTTTTTCTCCAAGTATTCAACAAGTTGGTCAGCAACTATCTGTTCCAAAGCTTTGGTGGGGGGGATGGAGTTAGGCCTGTAGTTGTTGAGTACAGTCTTGTCATCATTTTTGTGAATTGGGGTCACCACTGCTGAGTTCCATTTTAGGGAGAATTGGGAAAGTATGAGGGAGCGATTGAGAATTTTGGTTAGGGAGGATAGGACTTCATCAATAGTGAGGGCAAAGTTTCAGATCAAAAGAATCTCTACTATGTCTGGACCTCCCAAGAACTTTCGGTAAATGGATTTTGGCTAGGCTTTAAAATAGAATGGTGGTTTGCCCTTGTGCCAATCCCGTTTTATCTGAAATTCCAGGGTTGGAGGTGGAAACAAAAAAGTCAGGGGGGAAACACGCAACTAAGGTCCATGAAGGCCTTGTTAAAAGTGTTTGTTATGGTTACATGATCAAAGGTAATGGAGCCATCAACGTTGACCATTGTGGGGGTTACTTTGGGGTCTTTCCCTGTAACTTCCATAAGATTGTTCAGAACTTCCCTCCCATCTTTCCAGGTGCAGGCAAGGGTGTTCCTGAAGTAGTTAGCTTTCTTGGAGTGGATGGTTCTGGTGCAAGTTCCTAGCTGTTTTGTATGCGCTTGAGTGCCTGTGGCCTTAGCTCGATATCAGAGATGGTCTTGGGATTTCAATTGTTCAAGGAGGTCCAGAGTACTCCATGGGTTAATGACACCCTTACCCACGCGTTTCTTGAAGGGGGCATGGACATTGCAGCCTGAGTTGAAGCTAGAAATGAAAAACTCATGAGCAGTGTCCATGTCAGGGGCAGTGTCAATTGGTGACCAGTTGTGTTCACAGAGAAGTGTTTTAAGGGGCCCCAGATGTCCAGGAGCTAGCACTCTGCAGTTAATAATTTTTGGAGGGGTATGGTGAACTTATTTTGCCAGATGCATAAGACTGGCAAATGGTCACTTAAGGAGTCTGAGAGACCTTCAGTTTTTGTGATGTGCTCTGGTCGATTGGTAAGCACCCAGTCAAATAGTGTACAGGTTCCCATTCTGTAGTTCATCCTGTTGGGTGACTGGAACATTTGCAAGACGTTAATGTCCGACAGGGCATCCTTGTAGCTATTCTCACTGGGTGTCAGCCAGTTTACATTGAAGTCCCCTAGCATGATGACTTCCATGTTCTGATCTAGGATGTTGATACAGTCAAGGAGGGAGAAGGCCCAGATTAGTCAGCTTTGGTGGTATATAGACTGAGGCAACAGTCAGGACCTTATTATTGCTCCAACTAATAAGTTGGCGCAAGGACCTGGATGTCATTCCCAGAGTTGGGCATGGTCAGAATATGACCTGAGAAGGACTCTTTCAGGTAAAGAGCACAGCCTCCTCCTTTCTTGGATAGCCTGTCCTGCCTAAAGACGATGTATCCAGGTATTGCAATTGCAGAGTCAGGGATCTTAGGGGACAGCAACGTCTCATGCACTGACAGGATGTCTGGGTTATTCTGAGCAACCTAGGCAGTGAGTGCATCAAGTTTTGTGAGAAGGCTGCAGATGTTTATGCTTGCTAGAGAGAGTGTACCAACTTGGCTAGTGGCCTTGGACCCAAACTGGAGAGGGCCAGGGTTAGGGTGAATGTTGCCTAAGATAAGTAACAACAGCAGTATTTGACATTTTAAACAAGCCTTGAGGTATTTGCTATGGAATAGTAAGGCCCTTTTTTTAGGTGGTTCATTAACAACTGTTTGTTGTGTAGAGCAGAGACCAGTTAAATAGAGCGAGTAGCTGAGGATCATAGGAGCATTCTCCGTGGAATGGAGAACCAGCCAACAGTGAAAAAGTCCTGGAGGGAGTTGGCTAGTGTGATACAAGTAATTGTAATTTGTATAAGTCCTGTAGACTGACAGGGGATATTCGTTAATGCAGCCAGTGGCCAGGAGGGGTAGGGGTTCACCAGCTGTGCCAGTAAGAGTAATTAGGAAGAATAAGGTATATATAGCATGAGACAAACTGATATCATGTTGAACCTTAAGTGTGGTGCCAGATTAGGAGAACATAGAATCACTGTGGTATTCCACAGGGGGGATGCCTAAGAAAGTAGACAGTGGGAGTGATGATGGGGGAAGGAGGGAGGGATTTAGGTGTATTTAATAGATGTTGAGGCCGGGGTTGGTGGGAGCAACAAAAAAATCAGGTTTGAAATATATGTAGAGAATGAGCAGTCAGAGCAAATTACAATGAGTAGGTAGAAGTGAGTCTGCAGGAAGCCAATAACTAGAGAGAGACAGACTTAATTGGCCAGTAGTTAGCTGAAACCAGCAGGCTGTAGCAAATGGAATTGCTGGGCTTCAATTCTCTCACTGTACCTTTGGAGCTGAAGGAGTTAGGCAGGCAGGTTCCTCCGAGTGGTTGGCTGAAGATGCACTGAGCCACAGGAGGGGAGCGCTGCTCACCCTATTGGGGCAAGACCCGAAAGGAGTTAGAGGAGAAACACTGTTTGTGATAAAGTACGTGGCCTCAGGGATGGCCCTTGCAGGTAGCACCCATGTAGAGTGCTGATTATTGAGTGCTGCACTTTTGAGCGACTCAATAATGACGCTCTACAAGCGAACAGTGCTGCAGTACATTGCTATATCCTACTAGCGTGAGTACAGCAAGAAGCGATACTGTCTACTGCAGGATACAGGATGCTTTCTGGCCAAGTCCCACTGAGCTGCTTGCATAGCGTAGTGGTGTACACCACTGCTTGCAATGCAAACAGACCTAGGTTCTGGTCCTGCTAAAGGCAGAAATATTTTTTTTGCTTTTGAATCCAGTAACTTGCCTCGTGGTCCACAGCCCCCTCGGAGTTCATTATTTAAGTTTGGGAGATACGGGGGGGCGCAACCCTGCGCATAAAATAAATATTTCTGTGTGGCTCAGTTAAGTATTGTAGTGACCGTCGCTACTTACAACAGTTGGTACAATATCCATCACCCTTTTGACTATGGGCTCAAGTATGCTCGCTCTATGTGACAGGCGGTCTTTCAGACTCCCTTTATCACAGAGAAACCACTTGCAAATCGGTGGGTGGGTAAAGCAGACAAAGAGAGGAAAAGGGTAAAGTGAGGAGCAATTGGGGGTATTTTTAACAATAACAAGAGGGTGGGGGAGCTGGACTTAGGCACCAGGGTGGTAAGGACAGACAGAGAGGCACAGTGGTGGAAAGAAAGACAGTAGACAATTTGGACTGAGGGTGAGAAAACAGGGGGTGGGTGGACTTGGGCGAAATTAGAAGGAGTTGCAAAAGCAGGGATAGGTAACAGTGAGTTTGACCAGGCACAATCCATATCACAACAGTTTAAAAATGCTCATATTTAACAGTCACACTAGTCTCACATGAGCAGCATTGGGTAACACAGAAAGTTTCAATGAACACAATATAAACAGTTTAAGAATGTTATTACTTTAACAGATGCACTGGTACCACAAGAGCAGATATGTGTAGCACAGTGAGTTTAAACAGGCACAGTTCTAATAAAACAATTAAAATAAATATGCAGGATTTAGCAATCAGTCTAGAGTATCACAGTAAGAACACAGCAAAAATCTCAGGTTTAAAACAGATGTAGAGAACGAGTGGGCAAAGCAAATTACAATGAATAGGTAGGAGTGGGTCTGCAGGAAACCACTAACTAGAGATAGACAGACTTAATTGGACAATAGTTAGTTAAAGCCAGCAAGCTACAGGCAAATGGAATTGCTGGGCATTAATTCTCTCACCGTACTTTTCGAGCTAAAGGAGTCAGGCGGATGGGTTCCTCACAGTGGCCAGCTGGAGGTGCACTGAGCCTTGGATGCAGAAGGGGAGTGCTGCTCGCCCTATCAGGGGTGAGACCTTTGGAGCCGAAGGAGTCAGGTGGGCAGATTCCTCAGAGCAGCTGGCTGGAGGTACACCAAGCTGCAGATGCAGGAGGGAGCACTGCTCACCATACCAGGGGTGATACCTATGGAGCCAAAGGAGTCAGGTGGGTGGGTTCCTCAAAGCCGCCCGATGGGAAGTGCACCAAGCCACAGGCACGGGAAGGAAGTGCTGCTTGCCCAATCAGAGGCAAGACCTTGGAGCTGAAGGAGTCAGGTGGGGGGGCTCCTCAGAGCAGAAGGCTGGAGTTGAACTGAGCTCTGGATGCAGGAGGGAAGAACTGCTCGACCTATCAGGGGTGAGACCTTTGGAGCCGAAAGAGTCAGATGGGTGGGTTCATCAGAGCAGCCAGTTGGACGTGCAACGAGCCATGGATACAGCAGGGGAGCGCTGCTCACCCTATCAGGAGTCGAGACCTTTGGAACCAGCAGGTCAGGTGGGTGGGTTCCTCTGGGCGGCTGGCGAGGTGCACCATACACAGATGCAAGAGGAGCATTGCTCGCGCGCAGAGGAGTCAGGTGGGCAGGTTCCTCAGAGCAGCCAGCTGTAGGTGCACAGAGTCGCGGATGCAGGAAGGGAGTGCTGCTCACTTTATCAGGGGTGAGACCTTTGGAGCCAAAGGAGTCAGGCAGGTTGGTTACTCAGAGCGGCTGGCTGGAGGTGCACTGAGCCACGGATGCAGTGGCGGAGTCCTGCTCACCCTATCAGGGGTGAGGCCTTTGGAGCTGAAGGAGTCAGGTGGGTGGGTTCCTCAGAGTGGCCAGCTGGAGGTGCACTGAGCTGCAGATGCAGTAGGGGAGCGCTGCTTACCCCATCAGGGGCAACACCTTTGGAGATGAAGGAGTAGGCAGGTGGGTTCCTAGAGCAGCCAGCTGGAGGTGATCGAGCTGCAGGCATGAGAGGGCGCTGCTTGTCTATCAGGGGTGAGACCCTTGGGTTGAAAGAGTCAGGCAGGCGGGTTCCTTAGTGCGGCCAGCTGGAGGTGCACCAAGGTGCGCAGACACAGGAGGGTAGTCCTGCCTCGCTATCAGGGCAAGACCTTTGAAGCTGAAGAAGTCAGGAAGGTGGGTTTCTTAGAGTGGGCAGCTGGAGGTGCATCGAGCTGTGGATGCAGGAGGAGTGCTGCTCATCCAATCAGCGGCGAGACCTTTGTAGTCAAAGGAATCAGGTGGGCGGGTTCCTCAGAGCAGCCGGCTGTAGGTGCACTGAGCCACGGATGCAGGAGAGGAGCCCTGCTCACCCTATTAGGGATGAGACCTTTGCAGATGAAGGAGTCAAGCGAGTGGGTTTCTCAGAGCAGCTGACTGAAGGTGCACTGAGCTGCAGACTCAGGAGGGGAGCGCTGCTTGCCCTATCAGAGTGAAACCTTTGGAGCTGAAAAAGTCAGGCAGGTGGCTTCCTCAGTGCGAATGACTGGACATGCGCCAAGCCATGGACACTGGAGGGGTGCTGCTCACCCTATCAGGGTGAGACTTTTGAACCAAAGGAGTCAGGCTGGTGGGTTCCTCACCGCAGCCAGCTGGAGGTGCACCGAGCCACAGATGCAGGAGGGAGGCGTTGCTCATGTTATCAGGGCAAGACCTTTGGAACCAAAGGTCAGGCGGGTGGGTTCCTCAGAGCGGCTGGCAGGTGGTGCACTGAGCTGAAAACACAGCACGGGAGCTCTGCTCACCCTATGAGGGGTGAGACCGTTGGAGCCGAAGGAGTCAGGCGGGCAGGTTCCTCATTGCAGCCAGCTGGAGATGCACTGAGCCACGGATACAGGAGGGGAGTACTGCTCGATCTATCAAGTGCAAGACCGGAATATATGTTTATAATATACAATTATGGAGTTTGTTACAGGCAAATGTGTTTTTTTTTAGCATTTTTCATATTTCTGTCTCACATGGGCTGAATGGCATAAAAAGTTTATGTTTCATTTTGTCGTTCAGCCGCAAAGAACTTTTTAATGAGAGCACTTTCTGTTTAGTACAAGGCAGTCCTCAGTGAGACTAATGAGGAACTCGTGCTGAATTTTTATTTGCAAAACTGCTTTTTGTCACAATTATGACATTTTCAATCCGGACTTAATGGGAACGAGTCACACGCTAAGAAGATGGCTTATTGAGGTTGTCACATTGAGGATTCAAAATCACTGGGCAAACATATACTGCAAGAATTGAGGGAGAGATATGGGCAGTGATGACTGTAATAGTGCTGTCAAAAGAGTTGCCATAAATAGTCTGGTTTACGGAACACTTGCTTCAGCTCTGTTTCTCTGGTCTATAGCCTCAGGGCACAGTTCCTTCCAACATGCTAATGTGTTGGTGTTTTGATCTTATTTTCCCCTCTACAACTGAAAAGCAGCAAGGCAGAACCATCTAAATCTATAATGTGCTTAAAATGAGATATCTGTTCCAATTAAGTTCTCCTACCTAACCTTTCAAAAGGCATCCAGTGACAGGGCTTTTGCAGACACCTGACATTTACTTGTTTGGGTGAGGGTGTTGTGCTCACAAAGAAAGAAGATAGAACAAAAGGAACTAGAGGCAGAAGAGCAATACAGACAGAACCACAGACTAAGAGACATGTAAAACAGGAATCGAAAGAACACTTTTTGGAGGTAAGACAAAGAGGTAAAAGATAGAAAATAAAAATATTATCATACAGAATTTAGGGGAAACTGTAAAAGAGCCATACCAACATGAACATTCCCAAGCCTTTAATATCCAACATAAGTCCTAACTGCAGCAAGAGCAGTTTGTCATTCACCTTATCCTAGTATTTATGTGCTGCAACCTCTACCATTAGATTATATTGAAAGGAAGTAATACATGCTTACTAATTTCCCAACAAGTGTGTGCCACTTAGATGAGACACATACCCCTTGTTGACCTCAAGTGAGGAAGCACTAGAGAAACCACTGATAGAAGCAGAGTTAACCGATGCGTTATGACAACTGAAACCCAGCAAACTCCAGGCAAGGACGGGTTCGCTGTTGACCTTTACCAAAGAATTTCTCACACTATCATCCCGCATCTACTGATGGCTCTGAACACAGCCAGAGAGCAACAAAGCTCCCTCCCCCCACAATGAGAGAGGCACTTATTACTTTGCTCCCCAAAAGGTCCAACAACCCCCTAGACAGTGCTAACTACAGGCCTATCTCACTCATTTGGCTCAGGGGCAATGTGAAGAAATATTTTTTCATGAAGAGAATGACAGACACATGGAACTGCCTTCTGAGGAAGTTGTGGGGTGAAAAACAGTGGAGGAATTCAAGAATGCATGGGACAGCCATAAAACAATTATAGTGGGGGGTAGGAGGAAGTAGGCTGTTGGTAAACTAGAATCTGCAGCTTATCCAATGGGTAAGGAAATGGGCAGACTGGGTGGGCCAAGTGACCTTATCTGCCATTAAAGTCTATGTTTCTATATCAAAATCCTTGCAAAGACCTTAGCTAGCCAGCTGGAAAAGGCCTTACCAATGCTGGTACACCCCACATAGGCAGGGTTCACAAGGGGCATATGGGCGCAGACAATATTTGGACCCTGCTGAACATCAAATGGGCGCAGGCAAATTGGATGCACCAATGGCAACTATGGCCATAGATTTCTGCAAGGCCTTTGGCTCCATGTTATGGGAGCACCTGCATACAATTTTGCAAAGATATTGGATAGGGCCATATTTTAGAAGTTGGGTTCAGCACTCTACAGCACACATTCAGCCTCTGCCTTCACTAACAATCTCACACCTCCCATATTTGCATTGCACAGGGGTACGCGTCAAGGGTTTCCGCTGCCCCCCCTTCTCTTCCTACTGACCCTGGTGCCTCTTACCAGGAAACTGCTGGACTCACCCAGAATTCCAGGGTCCAAGTCAAACAAACGGCCTACTTGGTAAGTGCAAATAGTGGTGTATACGGTCTAAGTGGTATATGCGGATGACATGCTACTAACCCTAACGAAACTTACGGGGTCCATTCCTCAGGTTATGTGGGTGCTGGAGGCCTTTGTAGAGGTATCAGGACTCATGGTCAACTGGAACAAGACAGTGGTCTCCCCAATTAATGGGACATGCGGCAACCAATGCACAAAAGGAACCAGTATAGTTTGGGCCCCAACAGGGTTCACATACCTGGGGGTCCTCATTCCTATGAGATAGTAGAGAATTCTTACAGAGAATTATCAGCCTATGCTACCAGGGCTCGAGCAGGATCTGAAGAGGTGGGGACAGATACGCCGTTCAATCAAAGGTGAATCAGAGGCCATTAAGATGTTTATTTTACCCTGTCTGGCCTATCTGTTTCTAAACATACCTCTTATTGTCCCAAACACAACATTACAGAAGTTCCTAAAGAGTATAGCAGGCTTTCTTTGGAGGAATAAGAGACCAGGACTTAGCAAGGCTAAGCTATGGGTCCACTGGAAAAAAGGAGGACTAGGTCTCCCATGGCTGCAGGGGTACATGCTGGCCTACCGAGTGGCACAAGTCACTCAATGGTACCTCCCTGAACATGAATCCACCCCTGGATACATTTGGAGAGGCAGATTGCTGATGCACCTTGGCTGGGAGCACTCCTAAGGCCTAAGCCTAAGAAAATCCCAGGGGAAAATCCCATCCTGTATGACACAAAATCAGCCTGGGCAAAATGCTTTAAATTATTAGGCAGGCAGGGCATCAACTACTCCACCCTGCCCCCAAAGATTTGCGGCATTGTGGCATAACCGTAGCATCCAAGTGGGGGGAGGGGAATCCATACACTGGAGCAACTGGGAGCAGAAGAGTATGCAAACAGTAGGAGATATATCTCTTCTGAACATGGACATGTTACTATCCTTTGAGCAACTCCTACACAAATATGGCCTTAGTAAACAAAATTTCTGGCAATATCTCCTGCTCAGGGACACACTGGCTGATCTAAATGGAACAGTGGCACAGGTGCAAGAGTGGGCATGGCTGAACAAATGGGACACCCCCAATGTGACAAAAGGGCTAGCAGGCAAAATTTACACTACTTTAAGGGACACACAGCCAGATTCTATGAGCACCTGTAAAACAAAGTGGGAAGAGGACCTGCCTTGGGGCTTATCTCACGATCAATGGGAAGCCTGCATATACAAGGCCCGCTCTGCATATAGGGATGCTAAAAGTCAGTTAATCCAGCTCAAAGTACTTCACCAATGGTACAGAACCCCCAAACTACTCCATGAGTGGGTTATTCTCCCCCACTCCAAATGTTGGAGATGCCAAGCACCAAACACTGACCTGCTTCACATACTATGGAACTGCCCCAAAATCCAACATTTTTGGCAGGCAATTATTGAAGACTGCTCCAAGGTCCTGCATATGCAGATACTGGCCTAGGCAACCCTCGCAATCTTGGGAGCTGTGTTGCTTCTACAGCAGGGGTCATCCATGGAAGCAAACTGGCTCCTGGTAGCACTCATGGGAGCGAAGAGGGTGATCCTTATGAGGTGGAAAGTGGCCTCTCCCCCCCATCAATCATACAATGGCACTCTGTGCTTGCCAAAACTGCTTTGTATGAACAGCTCTCACTTAAGGCAAAAGGAAAGCTTAGCATTTCATAAAAGAAGTGGACCCCCTTTCTGAAGTCCCATCTGTGCTCAGTTCCACACCAGAGCCTGGGAATCCACCAAGTAAGACTGGCAGCTAGTGTACGGCAAAGGAAAGAACCCAGTGTCATGGGCACCACTCATAGAGGCACATGGAGATGGTAGACAATATACACACTGGATACACAGGTTGGGGAGAGGAAGGAGCACATGAGACAAAATATTCTGAACATCAATTTAGAAGAGGCACAACTGTAAAAGATACTTTTGACAGGTTGAGTGTATATGCTTGATCGTTTGCATGTTCGTGTCAGGTCCCTGTGTTACCCACGTTAGGGTATAATTAGAATAATTCCTAGAGCATGTTATAAGATTACCGTTATGTATTATGAGTGTATGTATGAAACAGAAAAATCAATAAAAATGTTCATGATAAAAAAGATGTGAAATACCTGCTCAGCTACAAGAGTACTTCATCAGCAGAACAGAAAACACACACACACACACACACACACACACACACACACACACACACACACACCTGTACTGCACAGCAGCAAAAAAGTAGTTGTCTGCACTTAGATTTCAGTACGGCTTTCAACACCTCCCACATGGGAGTTCATTACAAAGACTGGAAATCAAGGAGTGAATAACTTAAACACTTAACTACATAAGGAGCTAGATGGTAAGCAGATGTGAAAGGGCAATGAAAAATATTTTATTATGCAAGGCAAGTACATTTATTTTATGTAGTGCCCTTTCCCAGGTCTCCGAGAGCTTCACAATAGAAGCATAGTCAGTTAAAATATGCATAACAATGTTACAATATAAAAACAATTCTATAAAAATGGAGGTGCAGTTATAAATAATCAAACTGTGCTGAAACCAAAGAAAATAAAAAACAACTGAGCAGGAACTTATAAGGTGGTAAGGCAATCAGTTTCAAACTATTGGAGCCACTACCAAGTATGCCCTGTCACCACGTTCCTTCAGGCAAGACCTCCAGATGGTCAATGGTGGTACAGTAGTTCCTCTGTAGAACAAAGTGAATCAATAGAGCATTCCAAACCATGAGAACTGTGTGAGGCTGTACATTTTAGCAATGCAATCATGAAGGTGGTGTGCCACCTGATATGTAGCTAGTGCAGATGCTGCAGCAGAGGTGTAATATGTTCTGATTATTACATTCTTATAATCAACCTGGCCACAGCATTCTGAGCCATCTGTAAGCAATGCACCAACCCTTCAGACAGAAGGATTGGTGTGCCATTTGCATGGGTGCCTGTGGAGAACAAGGTGGTAATTTCATTGAGTAAAGACGAGGGCAGCATAAGCCATGAGACCAATTGCTTTTGCCTCTACAAATGTGATTTTTTTCATTTCTTCAGTAAATAGAATTGCTTATTTAAACCGCCAGTGTGTGTGTGTTCTATTTGGAGCAACTACTCATGGACTAGTATGTTAAATTCTGTATTATGTTTACTTAAAATCATTAATGCTTAAAGTTTTGATTTGGTTTACAAAAGTCTGCTATGCATTTAAATGCTGAATACGCTCATGCATTCTTACATAACAGATTTCTCAAGTTTATTGTATCTCCTGTAGGAGTTGGTTGTAGGCGTGTGTCAGTTTTCATTTTTTAGCTCTATTGTTGTATTATTTTTATATTGAGGGATGTGTTCTTTCACTTAGTTTCGTCAATTTGGGGTTGAGGGAGGGTTACAGCATAGTGTGACCTGAACCACCAATAGTTTATCATATGAAGAAGTAACATAACTATAGTGAATAATCACAGCGTGAACTAAGCTGTCAATTATTTTTTATTGGCAGAGGCAACATCAGTTTCTCAGTTCACTGAAATCAGTGGGTAATAGGAGTTAAGTGAGTGATATATGGATATTATAGAGAGCAATACTAAGTCTGACATTATCAGACATTTTATAAGGGACTTTGAGGAAGGACTGGGTAGTTAGATTATAGCCACATTTGAAGATAAAACCAAAATAGTTACAAAAGTGGATGCAGTAATAAAAAAGGATTGCAAAGGGACCTTGTATTGAATGATCGATTGGTCAGAGAAATGTCATATGGAATTCAAAAAGTACTGTACCAAGAAATGCACTTTAGACACAAAATAATATACAAGTTACTTCCTAAATAAAGCATTTTAAAATCAGCAGACAGGGAATAGGGTCTGGAAAACAAAATGTCAAACAATTGAGTGAAGAAATATAAGTAATGTATGGAAGCAGCAAAAAAGACAATTCAGTACTAGATTGAAACATGTTACTAACAATACATGAGGCTATGTTCCATTTGAGCACTGCACTCAGTTCTGGTCATTACATTATGTAATAGTCAAAAATAGTTGGAGAAGGTTTATATATAACAAAAGGGTGCATGGATACTGTAACCTATGACGAGAAGCTAAGGAATTGGACTGTTTATTTTGGAGAAAGGAAACATGAGCGTTGACATGATTGCTATTTATAAGATACTGACAAACAAGACAGGGATTAAACATGTATAATACAAAATATAAGAGAAAAGTGTAGCATAGAAACTACAGGGTAGAAAGTTTAAAACCACAGAAGAAACATTAGCACAGATAGTGGAAGGGTGTGGAATTAGCATTATAACGTATTCAAGGAGGCTGAGAACTAATATTTTATTCCAGTTAAGTCTATACAAATGTATGGATAAGGACATTGGGTGGGTATAGCTACTATTTTGTAAGGATGGACTAAATAGGAAACAGCCTTCTTTTTTATTATGGCAAAATGTACTTGTCCCATAAAAGCATGAAAATTTACTTAGATGACAGTCAGCAAGATAAGTCATGTACTGTATTATTTAATAACTTTGAATGGAATGCCCTTTGCTGTAAGACATAACACAAAAGTGGTCCCAGTTGCCTTAGATTAAAGCAAGTTTCTGGAAATCAAGCATTTATCCCTGATCTGATATATGACTTGTTTCCTGTTTAAACAACCGCCTCAATAGTCCAGTATTTCTAAAAATCTAAAGGAACCAATTCAAAACAGATATTAAAGTGCAACTGATCCTTTTGTAATGCTCCTTCGTCTATTTTCCTCTTATGTCGCTGCCCTGCAATTCAATAAACATTAATAATGTGCTAAGAGACAAAGCCTGTTTTATGCAAGTTTTAGCTTGGTCAAAGCACAATCAGTTCGCCCTCTCCTCCCCACACTTCACAGTAATGTAATTTGAACACTACTACACACAATGCATCACAGTATGATTTCCTGTATCAATAGACAATGGTAGTCACAATCACATACTGTACATTGTCTTAATAAGAATACACAACTCCTGTGATAGACTTGTTTTGTCTTATTTCAGTTAAAGGAGTAATGTACTATCATATGTTGAAAATCTAGGTACAGTAGTGACAACCTGGACCTGAAATTTCTTTATTTTTTATTTTTTTTAAATTCAAATTTATTCAACTTTTCTCCCAATACAGAGCTAGAAGCAAGTACATAGGAGACTCCAGCTTGCAATACATTCTAGTATCATTATAAACATACCCAGGTACATTGTCCAGAAGCATCTTGCTCCCTCCCTCCCTCCTCCCTCCCAACCCCTCCCTCAAGCAGGCAGAACCATATAACAATGTACATATCATTGGAACACCCTCTGATTTAAACTTATACTCATGGAGAATAAGCACCTGTCTGGAGTAAGTACAACTCGTGTAATTTTTCCCATACCTTGCGATACCTTGATAAACAATTTCTTCTGTTCGCGCTGAATTTCTCCATATTCAAATTAAAAAGCAACTCCTGTAACCACTCAGTATAGGAGATTGCAACACCGTCTACCCAGTGTTTCAATACTACCTTTTTGAGTGATGCTGATATAATGGCCATATAATACCTTCTGGCTTTTACCTTAACCCTGGAGTAATCCCCCAATAGGCAAACCACAGAGCTGAAGAGGAGATTGAGTCCCAACAGGGGATCTACTCGTTCCTTAATCGTGTCCCACAGGGATTTAACCCTGGGACATTCCCAAAAGATGTGGAGTAATGTCCCCTCCTGCTGGCAACAATAGTTACAGTCTGAGTCGGGAATATGACCAATCTTATGCAATTTTGACAGAGTCCAAAACATGTTATTTAAAAACTGAAATTGCATAACTCTCAGTCTGTCTTGAGTTATATACCTATAGGTATGCTGCCAAATTGTATCCCAGTCCCTCCCCAGGTCTCCCAAAGTAGTGTTCCAGTAGTGGGGGATACCATCAAGGTGCTGATATGCTTGATTAAATAGACAGTTGTAGAATCTGGAAACTACATGCGGCTCCCATACGGTCCTGGTGAGGGTTTCGAATACACCATTGCATGTCTGAGACCCCTCAAGTTTCCTAAGGGATTGCATCATTAAATGTCTGAGCTGATAAACTCTAAAGATATGACTAGGGGCCACATGATATTTATTGATTAGATCCACAACAGAGAGGCACTCCCCCTCCTGAAAGTGGTCTGAGACCCTCAAGCCCTTTATCTCAGGAAGCCAAGATTCCTGAATCATTTTCCCCCCAATTTTTAAATTTGGATTCCGACACAGAGATTGGTGCCTATCCTTACTGGGGGAATATTTTAAAAATGAGCACAACTGTGCATGAATTCTTAGAAATTTTTTTATTGAGGTGGGAAACAAATCCACGGGAAGGGACTTCGGTGAAGTGTAGAGAAGGGCGATCGGATCAATCCTGGATTCCCTTATTAAATCCACTTCTAACTTGACCCATGAGGGGACATAAAAGGATGAAGAATGCTCTGTGGGAGCTATCAGCCACCTTAGGTATTTACTGGCATTGCTTGCCCAATAGTATAATCCCATATGAGGTAATCGTAATCCAGCCTTTTCCCTAGGGGCAGCCATTCTATAATAAGCTCTCGTGGGTTTCTCTTGCCAGATGAAGATAATATTATTGCATGCATACTTTTAAACCACCTTAATGGCAGCCAGGAGTTCAACATGGTTAATGGGTACAGTACCCTGGGTAACACATTCGTTTTGTCTAGCTCACCCTTCCCCATAAAGATATCGAGTTTGGCCCACTTTGTGGTCTTGTTGAATGCTATTCCTAATCGAATCTAAATTCAGTTGCACCATCTTGGAGTCGCTCCAAGCCAATAATACTCCTACATATTTAAGTTTGTGCGGGCTCCATTGTAAGTCCAATGCAGTGATCTCCGACTTGAATACCTTAGAATTCAATGAGGACACCAACGTTTTCTCTCTATTTATTTTGTAGTTGGAGAACCTGCTATACTCCTCTATAAGCCCCATCACCACTGGTATAGTGGCAGTGGGGTGAGTTAAATGGAGAAGAATGTCATCTGCGTAGGCAGAAAGTTTGAACTCATGGGAACCTAATTTAACGCCCTTGACCTTAGAATCCTGCCTTATTTTTGTCAGAAGAGGTTCGAGGTAAAGATTGAAAAGAAGGGGTGATAGGGGACATCCCTGTCTAGTTCCTAAGCACAGGGGAAATATTGAGGAAAAAACCCTATTACAATAGATCTGTGTGCTTGGTTGGCTATACAGGGAGAAGACACTCTTAACAAAGGGGAGGGGGAGACTGAATTTCACCATGGTCAGAAATAAAAACTGCCAATCCACCCTATCAAATGCCTTCTCTGCGTCTATCGAAACCAACCCAGAGGGAAAACAGTGATCCCTGGACACAGAGAAGACATTAGCCAGTTTGCGTAGGTGGTCAGAGGTCGATCTGCCCACCATGAAACCCACCTGGTCACTATGAATGAGTAGGGCATTACTTTAGCTAGACGATTGGACAAGATTTTTGCTGAAATCTTAACATCGTGAGTTTAATAGTAAGATGGGCCTATAACTGGACACTTTATCTGGATCCTACCTTCTTTAGGGATGACAATAATAAGGGCTGTGAATAAGTGTTTGTCCACTTTCTCAGAGGTCAGAATACATTGAAATAATCTTTTTAAACCAGGAGCTAACTGTGCAGCAAAACATTTGTAGAAGTTAGGGGAGAACCCATCAGGGCCCGGGGCTTTATCAAGGGTCAGTGAGTTTATTGCTGTGACAATCTCACCCTCTGAAATGGGCTGGAACAGCTCCCCTCCCAACTCCGGCGGCAACAAAGGGAGTGGACAAGAAGAAAGATATCTTTCCATCTCCTCCCTCGAGGGTCTAGAATTCATTGGGCTATACAACTCCCTGTAATAACTTTCAAACTCCTGAACAATTTCCTTTGGGTGGGTTTTAACCTCCCCATCCAGCCGAGAAGTAATACTCTTTATATTCCTGGCAGACTCTTCCCCTTTTAATCTCATTGACAGCAGGTGCCCGGCCTTGGACCTGAAATTTGTTAAAATTACCTTAGATGAAATACTGGTTCCACTTACACATGTTCTCAACATTTCACTCAGGTACTCACACTTCCCCGTAAAATGGAAGTCTGTGCTCATGACTCCAATCTTCAAGAGTGGTTATAGGGCACTAAGTGGGAACTATTGTCCAATTTCTTTTCTAGCACCTCTCTAAAGCACTTGACCCAATAGTTGTGGACCAGCTTGGTGAATACCTGAAAAGTATCAGCTGCAGTGTCTGTGGCATACAGTTTAGAAAGTGATATATCACCACTACAGCATTGCTTGAATTTACTGGTTACATTACTGAGCCCACCCGTTTGAACCTCAAATCGAGTAACCACTCCCTTATAGACTGAGTTCTGACCACCCATCCTCACACAGTCATCCAAGCAGGTCTACTCCCTGACTGTATGAGTGACCACCATATCATTTACCCTGTTCACAAAATTCACCGCCCTAAATATCTCCCAAAGTTCTTAGTCCAATGGCCCTTCAACTCCGTCAATCACACACCCCTACTCAATGACCTTGTACTAGCAAACTGCCCCCCCCCCCAGCTCCATAGATGACACCCTCCTACACTTCAAAAATACATTCCTTAAGGTATGGGACACACATGCCCTGCTACGCTGTACTAGGGTAGGTGGCACCTACCTGCCTTGGATCACCCAAGAACTCCTAGCTTGTATGAATGCCCGAGATAAAGCATGGTGAGCTTGTAAATCCTCAGTCCTACCTCATGACCTCTCCCACTACTGGTTTCTGCAGAACAAGTGCACCAGAGCAACTCAGCTAGCTAAAGCAGAGTATTTTAGATCCTCACTCCAATCTAACCTAAATAGCCCCTCCAAGTTCTGGAAGGTCATCCACTCCCTCTTTTCACCCTCTGCTGCTAAGCCCTCACCTCTCCTTAGTGTAAACAACTCCATCCTTTCTGATTCAAGCACAGACACTGCAGAGTTCAACTTATATTTCTCCACCTGTGCCTCTTCACTCCTTTCTTCCCTGCCCTTCCCATCACCTCCCTCACTGCATTCAGGGCCTAAGCAACTGCATGGAGCTGGTACCTTCTCCTTCAAGGAAATCTCACCGGCTGAAGCTCTAGAGGCCCTGCTAACTTAAACCCTTCTAAAGTGGAATCCCTGATGGCCTGGACCCCAAATTTTGTTCCTCTGGCCACAGCCATAGCTACCCCAATTGCCTATCTCCTAAATCAATCCTTCGCCACTACATGTGTCCCCTATCTTAGAAGCACACCATTGTTATACACCTCCCCAAAGGTAACCACCACCTCCACCTCAAACTACCATCTGATTTCCCTCCTCTGCTCTTGCAGCTGCAAGAACACCTGTGCTTGCCCAGCTAACCTCCTATCTTTCTGACTCAAATTTCTTCACACCCTACCATTCCAGCTTCAAGAAGGATCACTCCACTGCCTCCACCTTACTAGGCTCACTGACATAATCTAATCTGGAATGGATAGGGTCTCATCACCTCTTACATCATCATCGATCTGGCTAAAGCCTTCAATACAGTGTCCCACCTCTTGCTACTATCATGCCTCTCAGACTCTGGCCTCTCCACATCTGCTAAATTGGTCCAGTGCCTATCTTATACACCAAACTCAATCTGTAAGGATTGCAGATGCCATATCCGCACCCTTCCCCATGACCACCGGCATCCCCCAAAGTTCGGTGCTTGGCCCCATCCTATTCTCCATTTTCCTAAACAACCTGCCTCTAACATGTTCCCCCTCCTTGATCCACATGTATGTGGATAATACTGTCCTATTTTCTCCGGCTCCTCTCCAGACTGAGTTGCCTCTAACCTCCAGGCAGAATTCAACAAAGTCCAGCACTGGTTCAACTCTCACCAGCTCTCTAAATGCGAAAAAAACAGTCACTATGACTTTCGGCACAACTCAACGACTAGCCAGGCTCCCCTTCTTCCTGCTTTTCCACACCCTCGATGGGACAGTGCTGGAGGATGTCACCTCCTTCTGGTATCTTGGAGTTTGGCTTGACCACCACCTCACCTTCTCTGTCCAAGCTGACTCCATATTTCAAAAATTCATCCCAAGCTCGGGGCTCTATATTGGAACCGAAATAGTTTCCCCTTTCCTGTCCGTCATGACCTCATCCAGAGAATGATACTTTCCTCTTTTGACTATTGTGATACTGTCTATAGAGCTACCCACAAGATTGTCTTATCCAAGTAAGATACCCTTTTCAATGAGTTCTGCCAGTTCGCTCTCAACGCTTCTCCTTGCACCCATCATTGCAAGCTCTACCACTCCCATGCGTTCCCCTCCCTCAAAAACCACCACTTAATACACTGCGCCAAGTTTACCTCAAAGTGCTGGCTAGGTGCCTTCCTGACTTACCTGGCCTCTACACTATCGCACCCACCTCCGGCATCCACCCATGCCCTGAGGTCCCTAGACTCCCGACTCCTTTTAATCCCTAGGTGGAGAACCTCTGTTGGCCAGGCCACCTTCTCACACTGCTTCTCTCAACTCTGGAACACTCTTCCCACACAAATTCACCACTCCTCCTCTGTCCAATCACTATCCGCCTCCCTTGCCAACTTCTACTCGGTAAACTGTTCCTGCACCTAACACCCTCTGTTCACACGTGTCCCCACCTCTAAATTTCCAATACCCAAGTAAGCTACACTAGCCAGACTCAACGCACTACTGCACTTGCTCCCAACTCATTGAGCTAGCCAGCTCTGCACTTATTCATTCAGTGTTACATATCACAGCAGCTGCTGATCTGTTTATCCTCATTAGTTACCTTTACATGTCTGTTAGCAAACTAATGTCATCCATGCTCAGTATTTCTGTCAAATGTGTAAATGTTATACCATGCATCTGTATTCTGTCAAATGTATGTAAAATATATAAGAAGTTTGATAACCTTCATGTTATCCTCCCTCTGTACCCCTCCTTCAGGTCGCACTGGGAGACAAGCAGTTGTTGCTCAGTGTGCTTTTCCTAGTGAAACAATTTCAACAAATAAATCAATAAATAAACATTCACAATTCCTTGAGCAAGGTCATCTTGTTGGTGCAGCATATATCGACTTATCCAAGCGTTTGACACGAGTGAACCACACACTACTGATCAAACAGCTTGAGACCACTGATTGTCTTCTGATACTGTGGCATGGTTTACAAGCTACCTGCTGAACAGGACTCAGCAAGTCAAGATTGTAAACATCCTATCCGATAGTTGACCAGTCAACTCGGGAGTTCCACAAGGGTCCATCTTGGGCCCCCCTCTTATTCATCCTTTTTCTAAACCAACTCCCATCCACCTGCTAATGTCATCTGCTATTATATGCAGATGATACTGTTCTGTTTGTCAATGATTCAGACCCCCTTGCACTTGAATGCAAACATCAGAGCAACTTCTAAGTGGCAGAAGGTTGGTTTAAAGAACAGAAACTTGTGATGAACTGTACTAAGATCAAAGTAATGTTGATTCACACTCCAAAACTGATACAGAACCTACCCTCTCCTCATCCCTAACAAGGAGTGCTGTCCACTGGAGCTAGTGCAATATTTCAAATATCAGAGGATCACACTGGATAGCACAATGTCTTCTGACCTCTACATTGACAAAGCTACTAGAGCCGTCAATACATGCATTGGACTGTTGCACAGGCACAAGCACAGTCTAACATCTGAGGCTCTCAGGCTAGCTGTGCAAAGTTCTCTGGTGACCATCATTGACTATGGGCTGGCAATACATGGCTCAGATATAGATACTGCCCTTTGCTGCATAAAAGTAGCACTAAATTATGCCTGTCAGCTTGATACAGGAGCCAATCGCATGATGCACATGTGTGACCTATATGGCAAGATAAACTGGTTACATTACTCAGGCAGACTTCAATTCCAGTCCTGTCTACTGGCAAAAAAAGTGAGTCTTGGCCTGGCACCCACGGGGTTCCTAAATCTTCTCTCCCCTGATGATAACCGTTGCTGCACTCATAGCGCAGATAACCAAATCTTTAAAATTCCCCACTGTTGCACCTCCTTGGGACAAAGGTCCTTTGCCTCCCATACCCCTGGGTGGCTGAACACTCTACAGGTGGATATTTCATAGCTATTATCGATTGGACCCTTTAAAAGAAACCTGAGGAAACAGCTAATTGCGAATGCCAGCTGTGACTGGTTACAATAACTTACTTCCTACACATCTTGAGACTGTCCCTCCAGCCCTGGATCCTGTTCAATTGTCAGCCCAATCCTCCATTGTCTACATCACACCTATTCCAATCTCTGGCCGGCCCCATTCATTACCTAGTGTTTTAACCACTCTGCTCTTATTTCTCCCTTAGCACATTATCCTTGTCTGCCATCCCCAACCCCCTACCATTTTCCTTCCCATCCCTCCTCACCTTATTGTATCTGTGCATCCCCCACTTTCCACTCACTGGCCGAGCAAGCTGCATTCTCCCCTCTGCCTCACCTCTGTTTCTGCTCTGCTCTTTCCTTCAGATGTAGCCCTCTGGGCTACTCCTTTCCTTTCCCTCCTCTTCTATTTCTTGTCTGTCTTTTTCTGGTCCTCTTCCTTTGTAATAATGTCTATATTATTGTATCTGACTCAGCTATTTTTACATAGCCTTTGTAATAATGCATAAGTTATAGTAACTGACTCCGGCTATGTCTCATAGCCTATGATTATTACTTACTAGTTGCAACCATTCCTGTACAATGTTGTTGCTATTTGCCTCTCCCTAATCTGTACAACTGTTCTTATTGTTTGTTTCCCTGCTGTGGAACCTATGCAATGAGCTTGTCCTCAAAGGTTAAATCCAAGATTTCAAATAACTAAATAAATAAAAATAAATGTTATTTGTTTCCTTGTCAATAGATGACTCTTTTCATGTAGCTGTTTGAGATATATGTGTTTAGTTTGTTTTCACTATTCAGCCCAGACCCTCCATTTTCCGGCTGTTGAGCTCTCATTGTCCATGAGAGCTGCATTAGCATAGGACAACATTATAATAATAATAGTGACATTTATTTATAAAAAGCACAATTCAATCACTTATCAAAGCGCTTGTACAAACATCATAACAGATAAAATAAATCACATATATAAAAAATTATTAAAACAATAATGACAGGCAGCAGAAATTTCAGAGTTCAGAAAATGCCACACTAAAAAGGTGAGTCTTTAAGGCAGATTTAAAAGCCTCAGCGGTCAGGCACTCTCTAATCCGATGAGGTAGAGAATTCCACATAAACATTATGCCACAGCACCAATTTACACCATGTATCTCTATGCTGAAAGTACACATCACCTGAAAAACCTCTGTAGAAACACAAAGATTGAATGCAGTTTTAAAGGAAAACCTTGCATTACATCTAAGACAGTTTTTAAAGCTAACTAAATGTAAATATGACATTTCACACCTTGCTGCTGCTTCTTTTGTTGAATTCTAAATACACAGATAGGCATATTGCAGAGTGTAAAAGGTGTTGACATTATCATTTTCTCATGCTAGTGCAGCTCTCCGGGACAATGATATTTTAACAACCAGAAAATAGAGACCCCCAGGCTAGTTAAAAGGATATCACATTGCAACAGTGACAGGAAGACAGTGAAGACCATCACAGTGACATTTTCGGCAGTTAGCTGTCATGGTCTGCTTGGTTCCCAACACTGTTGCCTCCCAAGTGTTCGCCCCCTCCCCGAACCAACTCCAACTTAGAGTTGGTTAATTAAAGTCTGGGGGTGTGGGAGCAGGGGGCGTGGGGTGCAAAGCCCTACACAGAAAACACTTGTTCCCCCAGCGATGGCACAACACCAATTGGTGGTGTTGTACTGTTGCTGTGCTGACTGTCAACAAATTCTGTGTCACTGTGGCATGGTGAAACCAGTTAAAGGGGCTGGTGTGAACAGTGAAAACAAACTAAAGCAAACACATATATCCCCGACAGCTACACACACATAAAAAGTTGACTGCTGACAAGGAAACAAATAACATTTACAAAATATGAGGGTGTACTACACCTTTAATATAATCTTGCTATGATTACCAGAAACATAATGCAGAGAATATTAGATTTCCTGTAAGAAAACTAAAGTCAAAAAGAACAAAGCTGCTTATGCAACAATGTGAATTTAAATCAGCTTTATTTAAATTGCATGCAGCCAGGCACTGTCAAAATGTGAGACTAGGACACTACCCATTTTTCAGGAAGTACAGTAGTCATGTCATTAAAATGAAAACACTGATTTTGCAAGACTAATTGCTATCCACTGTTGTTAACACAGCAGAGAAAGGTGTACTACACTGTTCTAGAACATCCAGCATTTACTGCATATCAGGGTATGCTTCCACATATGATATCCTGTGTCATATGTGATGCAATAAAGGAATAATGCGACAGGGTATGCGTTGTGCTGGGATAATGCCACAGCTGGGGGGTTGGGCACAGGGCTGCAGGCCAAGTATGTCAACGCCCCAGACATGCGTTATCCGTATGACACACCCTGGAGTGCATTATTCCTATTATACAGTGGCATGTTGTTATATACAGAATAAATAAAATAATTTTAAAGAATGATTTTATTAGTGTGGAAAAATATTTATGTTTCTTAAGAGAAGATGCAAACAATGTTAATGCTAATGCAAATAATCAGTCAACAGGTTCACAGTGCTGAGTATAGACCTGTGATGTTATGCTGGGATAACACCACAGGGACCAGCCCCAGACTGACCAATCACAGTCCAAGATTCTTTCCTGCCATTGTATAATGAAGCTTTACACTGGCATACTAGATCCGCCTCATAGGCTACAGAGACATTACACACACAGACACAAACAGTGTGCCTTGCAGTGCAAAAGCAGGATTTCTCCAGGTAAGAAAGCAAAGTAAGCACTAGAAATTGCACAGACAGAATTAATATATTTAAGGCTTTAATATTAGTGTTTAGTTTGGCATGACTGATGTTTCTTCTAAAGCTTAGTATTCTCTTTCTTTTGCTTTCTTGTAGCTCAAGGTCAGAGTGTGCAATTCATGTTTGGAGGCAATGTTTTTGACAAGGTTAGGATCCCTTAATTTTGAGTACATTTAGGAACAATACATTATAAGTTGTACTATGTACCTAATACATTGTCAGTGTTATTATGTCTACACGTACTCCCGTTAGGAGACAACAAAGCTGTTTTACTTGGCTAAGTATTGTGTGATCTGGCATTTATACAGCTTAGCACCACTGTGCACTATAACATGAGAATGTTTCTTGTCAGTATATGCAACAGGTATACATGAAAACCTTCTATTTAAGTGCATTGTCAGTACTATGCATGAACATAAGGTCATTTTTCTCAGTAAAGAAATTCAATCAAGTTAATACAGTCTGTATAATCCAATGGGAATCTAATCTTCTCAGAGCTGGTAGATAGCAAGGATGTGGAAATAGGAATTCACTGTTAACATTCTGAATTCGATAACTTGATGATAAAGATTTCCTGACTCACTCTGTGAATTGTGATTTTTTGATAACAAGATTTATGTTATTGAAATACATTTTTAGTAAGCATTTTTACATTATTGAGGAATCCTATAAAGGATCCATGTGGGATTAAGAAACAGACTGAAAAGAGTATATACTGTGTCCCTATTTTCTTACACAGTTAATTAAAATATATTGCACACCTTTCTCTACTGTGTTTACAACAATCAATACTAAATAGCCTTGTACAATTACTGGTAGTGGTTTAATTTTCTTAACAACAGGAGCACTCCTCTGAAAAAAGTGGGTAGTTTCATAAAATGTTGGGGTATTTTGATACTAGCCTGTTACATCTATTCAAAATAAATCTGTCTTCAGTTCATGCTGGTGATTGAGCAGCCTTGTTCTTCATGTTTTTCTTATACTGGTTACAGAGATCTGGCTCCTCGCCCACTAACCTATCTCTGTATTTTCAGGAACATATCTGCATTACCTGGGAACTTATATTGGTATCTGTTAAAAATAAAACAAAGCAAAAAAACACAAAATCATTGTACCATAGTAAAAATAATTGTAACATATTTGTTGCACAAGCTGAGTGATGCTCCCATAGGACATTCAACATTCTTAATCTATTTTGTTCCATAAAGGTATAATATAATTTCGATAGTATTGGTGCCATGCAAAGTAGGAGCCCATAGCACCTAATGTTACCTGTTTCTATTTATCTGTCAAATGCATAATCTGGAATTAAATAAAGTTTCTGTTAAAGTCTAAGATGACACAATGTAAAAAATAAAATCCTTACTTGTCAAAACATAAAAATATTAAATGTACGAGGGCATATTTCATTTTGGATGTCAGAAACAATGTTTCATAGGAATCTAGATAACAGAACTTCAGTTTGAATTCCACATGTCACTGACTTTCTGTCTCCATAGCTTGTATCCTGATACTTGGAAACAGGCTAATCATACCTCTTCCAAAGGGGTGATCTCTCTCTCTTGGTAACTACCATCCTATCTCCCTCATCCCCACCTGGGCAAAGCTCCAGGAACACCATGTTCTCTTGTAGCCTCCCTTCCTTAATTCATTATCCTTCTTATATTTTGCAGTCTTGCTTCAAGAAGCCTCAAGCCACCTCCACCTCCTCCTCCTCTGGCTAACTGACTCTATCCTGTCTGGCATGGATCAGGGCCTGGTCACCTCCACCATCTTTGCCAACTTCACCAAAGCCTTCAACACTGTTGCCTGCCCTCTTCTACTGGACATGCTTAAGGCAGTGGGGCTGTCTGCCCCGTCAGTCAGGTGGCTGCATTCCTACCTTGAGGACAGGTCTCAAACTGTCCAGATTGAAGATTTCCTATCCCCACCCCATTTAATCAGCTGTGCCCCAAGGGTCTGTCCTTGGCCCAGTTCTCTTCTCCATATTTGTAAAGGACCTCCCTACTGCCAGCCTCCTGTATACACCCATAAGAACACAGATGGTATGGTACTCTCTGCCTTAAGCTCCTCTGCCATTGACCTCGCAGTCTGGCTCCAACAGGACTTAACATCCAGAACCAGTTCCTGGCTAATCAGCTGTCTCTGTGTGCCATGAAAATGGTTACTATGACCTTTGGCACTAGGTAGAGGTTTGTTAAGATCACGCCTCACTCCTCCTTCCATATCTTTGATGGTGCAGTGATTGCGGATGTTTCTTCCTTTAAGTACCTTTGGGTTTTGTTGAACTTTCACCTCAATTTCTCAGTGCATGTGGATGTCATCCAATAGATGCTCGATCCCAAACCTGGTGTGCTTCACTGGAATAAAAAGAGCATCACAATTCCTGCCTGCAGAGAGATCATCTTTAAGATGATACCCCCATTTCTGACTATGTTGACAGTGCTGCTCCCAAGTTCACCCTGTGCAGACTAGACCAGTTCTTTCACTCTTTATTCTGCTTTGCCCTAGACAGTCCCCCCATACACACTGCTCACTGTACTTCTCGTTCTCTCTCTCTTTCTCTCTCCCCCCTCCCTTGATGTCAGGCCCAATGTGTTTCCTTTACCTCTAAATTCTGGCATGGCTACCTCTCCTTTTACCATGCCTCCTTCTTCTCTTCCCCCCTACTTCCTCTTAGTCACTTCGCAACTCTAGTTCTCCCTCTGTCGCTCTCCCCCAAATGATATCCTTGCTGGCCAAACTGCATTTTCCATCCACTTCCCCAAAATCTTGGGTCCCTTTCTTGATTTACCAGCTGTTCTACACCCCCCCTTCACTCCCTCAATCTTTCTCTTTGACTTAACTACTCACTATAGCTGCCTCTGATAATGGGCCCTGGGCTGTTGCCCACCAACCTCCACCCTTTGTTCCCCACCCCACCCTGAACTTACTTTAGTGCAGCCTCCCAATACACACTCCCAAACTGTAGTCATTGCTCCCAGCATGTACTCATGCATTGAAACATAGAAAATTATCTAAAAGACAAAGAACCTTAGTTCATAAGCACTGAGGCAAGGATTACCCCAAGGGGCATTGACTGGGAAGCCAAGTTTCAAAGAAATACAAAATCACACATAAACCAATAACACAAAGCATCAGGGGCTGTATATGCAAATCACCACAACATATTATGCTGGTTCAACTTTAAGCAGAAATGCATGGTGACGAAAGGCCTCTCACACAGTCTGCAAAGGGTGCCAACAGAAGACATAGACATGTGTTTCTACCAGAATGAACTAGCTACCCTAAGTTGGTTTAAAATGATGACAGAAAAAAGACCATGGTCCTTCCACCATCAAAGTTCCCTTCATTCTGTCCCAACCATGCCTGGAACTACCAATGATTTTTGCAATTAACACTTTGGCTAGTAGACTGCTCTTCAGCCCCAGCACCCTTTCTTTAAAATAATAGTTCCTTATGCCTGTCCTGAACCTCCCCTTGTTAGTTTCTACTCATGTTTGCATGACCACAAGCCAATATTCAAGCTAAATGGTTCCCCACAGTTCATTTTAATTTTTATTAGAAATGTGAAGGTCTCTATCATATCTCCCCTCTCCCTTCTCGTCTCCAGCAAGTACATGTTCTGTGCCTTGAGGCACTCTTCATGGGACCTGCCCTGTTGGCCCTGAATCATTTTCATCATCCTGTGCTGCACCGTCTCCAGCAAATCCCTATCTTTCCTGAGGTGAGGACTTCAGAATTGGGTGCAGTACTCCAGGTGTGGCCTTATTAAGGGGTCTACAGTATACAGAGGAAGCATTACTTTTTCCCTTCTGCAATCAATACCCCTTCCAGTACAACTCAGCATCCTACTCACCTACCAATATGACTTGTTGCACTGACTTGATTGTTTTAGGCAGTCGCTGATGATAACTCCAAGGTCCCCTTATTCAGCTGTAGTGTTAAGTCTCACCCACCCATCCAGTACTCTGTCCTGTGATTCTTGTTCCTTAGGTCATTACCTTACCTTTCTGACACTGAATTTAAACTTCCAAACTTTAGACCAGCCATCTTGCTTCGCACATCCCTATGTATTTCCTTGATTCCCTCATCACTAGCCACCCTCCAACAGAGCTTAATGTCATCTGCAAAGAGACACAACCTCTCTGGATTCCTTCATCAATGTTGCTGATGAACATACTGAATAAGACAAGAACCAGGACAATTCCCTGTGAAACCGCTCATGACCTCCCTCCTCTCTTCTGATCTGGCTCTGTTGACCACAACTCTCTGCTGCCTCCCCTTTAGCCAGTTACCTACTCAGTTTACTGTGACCTTAGCCACACCCAGATCCTCCATCTTCTTCAACAAGTGTCCATGAAGCACTGAATCAGAAGCCTTGCTGAAGTCAAAGTAAAGTAAGTCCACAGCATAGCCCTTATCCAATTTCCTCATCATCCAGTCAAAGAATACTATCAGGTTAGCATGACAAGACCTCTCTGCCATGAATCTGTACTATTTACTGAACTGGAGTCCATTTCTCTCCAAGTAGTCCACGAGATCCTCTTTGACCAGTGACTCCATCAGCTTCCCTACAGTAGAGGGAAGACTGTCAGGCCTGTAGTTCCTGCTTGTTGTTGTTGTTTATTTAGGTATAACCATTGAGCTTACACTCATTCACAATGGTGACCTTATTACACAAATACAAATACATAAAGACAATATTACAAATCAGTTTCAAACAATTAATTATTCATTTCCATACAAGCCTCAAATATGCAATAAACAATAATAAATTGCCCTCCTTTTGGAGTGGAACCATGTCCACTACTCACCAACTCTTGAACTACCCCATCCCCTATGAGCTGCTGAATGGACCTACCAGGGGATCAGACAGTTCTGCTGCTAGTTCTCTGAGTAACCTTAGATGCAACCTATCTGCTCCCAGGGCCTTATTTGTCTTTTTGTCTTTAGTGCTACCAGCCATTTCTGGACCTTTTTGCTTGTAAATGTTGGTTGCATCATCTCCTGGACCCCCATAGTGGCTGTCTTGATGCCACTCTCTGGCAAGGGCTCACCATCCTCCCAGTGAAAACTGAGCAAAAGTAATTATTAAGGATGGCAGTCTTTTGCCCATCCTTCTCTAGCACCCTACCCCCCCAGCTAGCCTTTTGATTCCCCCTCCTTTCTTCCTGGTATCAATATATTGGAAGAACTATTTTCCTCTGCTCTTGACCCCCTCCATAATATGCATCTCAGTATCTGCTTTTGGTTCCCTAGCTATCATCTTTACCCTATTTTCAATAAATATTCTCCCCATCTTTCCTCCACTGCTTTTCTTTATACTTGTGGAAGGCCTTTTCTTGGCCCTTACCTCTTCCCTGTTCCTTGCTAAGAACCATAACAGTTCCTGTTCCTTTTGGTCATCATTCTCATGCATAAGTTAGATACTTCAAAGAATGGCCCCCTTTAATTGTTCACATCTCTCTTCTCCTCACATATGTTGTCCACCCATAGTAACATTTCTATGACCAGCTCCCTCAGCCTACTGAAGTCTGCCCTTCTAAAAATTAGGACTTCAACTCTTGATTGGGGTTTCCCATACCCAAGAGCTAGTTTGAACCAAATAGAGTTATAGTCGCTGTTCCTCAGTGGCTCCCCTATTCCTACTGCCTCCAAGTTGGTAAGCACCACATCTACAATTGCAGTCTGCCTGCTGGGTTCCTTAACTAGATGTACCAGTGGACAGTCTTAGAAGGCATCCAGCAATGCCTGACTTCTGGTGCTCCTGGCCACTGGAACTCCCCAATCAATGTCTGGCAGGTCCAGATCACCCAACACCACTACTTCCCCCTTGCCACTCCTCTTTAAAGTTCTTCCTTGAGCTCTGTGCCCTCTTTTCCCTTTCCCGGAGGTCTGCTGATCAGCCATGAAGTGCGATTTCTTGCCTGACTCTGCTGTGAGTTGCACACCACTGTAACTCTGTTTGTCCTTACTATCCTGCCATCTTGATGCCATCCTTGACAAAATGGCAACTCCTCCCCTTCTACCTTTCCCTCGGTTCCTCTTGAACAATGTGTAGCCAGGTGCCATCAGTTCCTAGTCATTATTTTCCAAAGCCCACATTTCTGTGAGAGTCACAATGTCCACCTCAATGTCCGCTATCAGCTCCTGGAGCTTCCATCTGACCGCTGAATCATACTATGCTATTACTTTTGTGCTTTCCTTGCATTTCTTCCTCATGTTTTTCCTGGGTATTGCTCACTTTGCAATCCCCTTCTCTAATTTCCCATCACCTACTTCAGTTTGGGCCACAGCTCTCCTTGTACCTGTTGTACTGCTACAAGCCCTCAGATGCGGGGGAGTACTAGCTAGGATCCCCTTCCTTTGACCTGCTACCATGGTTCCCCTAGACCCAGTGTCCCTGCAGTGAGTTTAAACATCTGATATAGATGTCAAACATCTGCCCCAGTGCACAGGCCCCTATCTCATCAGATGAAGTCCATCACCCTTGAAGAGTCTCTGTCCTAGAGTCCCCCATTCCCCACAAAGTGGTACCTCTTCTCCTGACATCATCCCTTAAGCCACCCCTTAAACTCCTAGATTACCTCACTCCTTATCCTAGCCTGTTTTCCTTCCTTGCTCACACAGGAGAACTTCAGCAAAGGCCAGGGAGGCTAATTGTGCCACCAATCTATCCCCCAGTCTATGGAAGTTCCACTTCACCATCTCCACCAACTGGTTCAACAGATACTATTACAGCTGCACCCTGTCTCCCTCTCTGCTATCCTTCCTATCATGTCTAAATCCTGGATGGCCAATGCACAGGAAGAACTCTGTACAGCCTATTGCACGCTGCAAATTATTTGCCCTCAGCACTTCATTGCACTGTAGTTTACTTATGTACACCGACTCGTTGTCTTTGGACAATCGTTAATCTGTGATGCTTATTTACCTATTATTAGTATTATATGTACTTTTGTACCATCATTGTTGAACTCTGATTCTTCCACTTCCCTTCCCAACAGGATGCATCATAGCTGTCGCCAGCATAGTATAACTTTCCTGGTAAAACTTATGAAATAAATAAATAAATATCTTTAACCTTAAATTAGATATTCAGAAAGTCTATAGGAAGAATAAGATTGAGGGCATTTTTAAAGATCGGAAATAAAATTCAATAACCTGGAACAGACAGAAAGAAAAGAATAGAGAATATACTGAACTGTAAATCCTATGTTGTCCCCACATGACATATCAAATCAAATCAAATCAAATCTTCTTTATTTATAAAAAAGGCGCCTTTCTAAAACCAAGGCGCCTGTACAATAAAATATATAAAATGAAAATGAATCATCCAAAAAGCAAAACATATAAATTACAGTAAATACAATACAATAGCATATAGTAACACTAATCCCGGAATGCCAAACCAAAAAAATAGATTTTCAAGGCATTCTTGAAACTCTGGATGGTCAGGCATTCTTGTACCCAATGAGGTAGAGAATTCCACAGGGACGGGGCAGCAAAACTAAATGCCCTTGCTCCAGATGTTTGTAACCGAACCCTGGGAATCTCTAGCAATCCCTCATCAGTGGATTGGAGAGGATGGAGGGGACAATAGGGACAAAGGAGATATTTCAGGTAACCCGGTCCCTGGTCGTGTAGGGCCTTATAGGTTAATAAAGCAACCTTGAAGGTGATCCGCCACTGTATCGGCAGCCAGTGCAGACTGTGGAGCACAGGCGTTATGTGACTGGTTCTGGAAGTACCAGTCAATAGCCTGGCTGCCGCATTCTGCACCAGCTGCAACGGTGGATATCAACCCCCGGTAGCCCTAGGTAAAGGGCATTGCAGTAGCATATCCCAGCTAGCATGGAGACATCCATCAGTCTGGGAGACATATAATGATGTCTTCATAAACAACAAGATAGGCAAAGCAAATTTAGCCTCTCAACGGAAGAATTTTCCTTCGAGACTCTTACATAACAATAACAATATAGTCATTGAAAATAAGCAACAATGGGGTAGTAGTGTAATCCTAGATTGTACAACATACAAGAATGAGGCCCTGATATTCAAAGTTTAGCAGCAGTGCAAATTTGGTTAGTGCCAGCCCTAACCTGGAGTTTAGCGTCAGTGCACTGGGGCCATGTTAGAGTCCTGAGTACCCACCAAACCTGACAGCACCAAAGCACTAAAATACCACTGCACCTATGCAAATGGGAAGTGTCGCCTCAAGTGTACCAGTGCAGTGACATATTCAAAGATCTGCAGAGGCGGTAGACAGCACACTAAGTTACACTGTTTATCATCACCAAAAGCAGCCATAACCAGGTGTTAAGACCATGCCCCACCCCCAAAGGCAGGGTGGCTGTACTGAAGCCATCCGCTCCTGTACCAAGCTTCCACTTCCATTAGCCTGGTTACTCAGTATACTGCTACTCCTCATGGCATAGTGGTCCCCACCATCATCCAGTTTCTAAGTATAATAATACCTCTGGTGGTCCAGTGGTTTCCTCCATACTCTGATCGCACCCTGTTGAGTAGTTTCATAATACCCTGGTAGCCCAGTGGTTCCCCACATCCTGATTGCACCTGGTTGAATAGATTAATAATGCACTGTTGGTCCAGTTAATTCCTACACACCCCTAGCAGTACAGGGACCAACCACCCAACGAAAACCTCTGTCCTGCACCCCCTTCACCACCAGTGATGGTCTCCTGAAATGGTGGCCAGAACATCCCTCCTCTCATCCACTTGGCCAGCCACCATCTGACAGTCATGGAGCATGATCACATACATGATGCGTGCTCCATGACTGTCGATCGACTCAGACAATGGGATTGGGGAAGAGTATACCAGCTGCTGTTTCACAGGACCCTGCACTTGACGTGAGGAGGTGTGCAGGGTGAGGTTCTCATGGGTGGGGTGGGGGTCCCTGTATGTTTGGGGTATAGGGGACCCAGTGGACTCCCAGGGCATTATGAAGCTACTCAAGAGGGTGTGATTGGGGGTTGAGGGACCCACTGGACCACCAGGAGATTATGAAACTACTTGACAGGGTGCCATTGGGGGGAATCACTGGACCACTGGGGGTAATATTATACTGAGAAACTGGGCAATGAGGGGGACCACTATGCCACCAGGGATAGTACTGTACTGAGAAACTGGGTGATTGTGGGGACCATTATGCTACCAGGGATAGTATTATACTGAGAAGCCAGATAATGGGGGGACCACTATGCCACTAGGACCTTCTTCAACAAAAAGAGGGGGCACTAAGAGGCCACTCTGCCACATGCACATGAGCCCATAATGGGCATGCAGATGGCCCTTTAGCACCTTGCACACCCAATTGGCTCATTGGCATGCTCAAGCCAAATACGGCCCAGAGGGGACCTGGTACAATCCCATTTTGGGCAGTGCTATTCTTGTGGGCCTTATGCAAGTCCCCCTAGTCCATGTCAGGGCAGCACAGATCCACTGTGCATGTGCAGGACCATTACGTACTTTTGTGTATCTGTTCATGTCACCAACTCTAGAGGGTGGAACAGTTGAAAATACCAGCAGAGCCACAGAATGATACCAACACCTTGCCGGCCTGACACCCACTGATTAGGCTCTCCCATCGATTGCAGATTCTGTCTCTACCAAGATTTTGCAAGCCCCAATGGCCTCACTATGTGGGGGTCATGCCATGGTGCTACTGGGGGAGCAGCAGAACTGGAAAGTAAATTCTTGAACAGGGACAATAACAGAAATTCCCCTGAAGAAGCAGGCAGAAGACATGGCCAATGTCTGAGGAAATCTATACTCCAACAAAGGTAAAGGGAATTTAATGAGTCAAGACTCATCTTCTCGACAAACATTTTTGATGAATTGAGACTCTTCAAATTATTCTGTAGAAACATTGAACAGTCTTACAGTCTACCCATAGTGGAGAGAAATCATTCAGAAATTATGCACTGGTTTGGAGTTAAGTCACCAGCATTGCTGACAGAGTCACACATTCTGAGCACAGAGTCCCTAAAGTAAACACAAGTGTGTCACCTGGGTTTGCACCACCTAACATGGAATGCAGCAGACACCTAGGTCTAATCATGACATAGTGCCATAACATAGTACTGTGCCATGCACAGAGCCCCAACCCACTGGAGATACTGCCAGTCTTACTCCCCTACCACAAAGTCCTCTTGTTGTTCTTGCCATGATGTGACTTAAGGCCCCTTACTGGTCCTCCTAGGTTGTCCAGTAGCCCACCGTTACCTTTTGTATTTTTAATACATTACTTGGTGTCCAGTGGATACCCATCCTAGCTCTGTGTGCACTGCAATCACTTTGGTAGTATGGTGCACTCCCTATGGTAACCAGCAATGGAGCTTTCATTCTATTTCACAAATCAGCAACCCCCTCTGTAGAGCTTCTTCCATCAGTTCTACCAGAGGCAGGGCTCACTGTGCCTTGACGTTGAGGGTGCAGGGTGCTGATGAGCCACTGGGTATAGCCAGCAACTCATCTGTATTCTGGTACTTTCTTCAGCCTGGCTGCCCTTGCCTTCTTCATAATGTCATGACAGAAAAAGGCTCCAACATACTTATGTATAGCACAAAGGGGTGCAAGGTTTAACAGTGGGGCAAAGTGATCATTGCAATCACTTTGCACTACCAAACTGTAACTATGTTTCAGGCCCAAAATTTGATATTTAGCATAATGCACATAATTTCCCTTAAGACTGACTAGGCAACTTTGGTAAGTAACATCAACATATGTACTGTATGTTCATAAGCAAAATGTTCAGGAAGAATGGTTTTCACTTTGAGCGCCGAACATATAAGTACGATATTATATAAACAAAATAATTGATTGCAATTAAAAGTTTCAAAAATATAGTATATGAATTAAATACAGTGGTCCCCTGAAGAAGAATGAGTGTTTTACAGAGAAAATCATTTTAGCAGGATTTGCCATATCAGAGGAGCACAGCTATCTGGTTTTATGTGCACTAGGCATGAGAATGCCTTACAGGTACCAAATGGAACTATGAATAAACCATTACAGGGTATTAATGATGGATAAATAATTGAATGCTGCAAAAATAGAAAGAGTAAATCTGTTCATTTAAATTTTAAACTAGGCAGCTTACATCCCTTGGAAGGCTGCAACATAAGGCACAAAGTGATATCTATTTCCTATTACCTGCCACCTTTCTCCTTGGCATTTCAACCCAAATAATTTGTTCTGTGCTCTGACCAGGAGGGTCAGCCTTTGGCATTTCAATAAAGTGATTTTTTGATGGAAGACATATATAATACTGCATGGGTTGGGGAGGGTGCCCCAGCTCTTTCCACCTTCATGGTATAATATTTATTTTATTTATTTATTTATTTATTGAAATGTTTCATCAGGAAAGGCACACTGAGCAACAAGTATTGCCCTAACCAGCTATGATGTGCTTTCTGTATCCTCAAAGACATTACTTCACCTTCATTCTATCTCTGCAGGTGTAGATCAAATGGCTTGTTAAAAGATTGTAATCATATTTTTTTAAACTGTTTATTTATTTATGCAGAGATACTCCATAATCGTGAACTGAAATCCCTAATGATAAGCAGAGACAAGGCCTGGAAAAAGACCAGGTGCTCCACTAGTCCAGCAGACCTAGCTGACTACAGGTCCCTCTTGGAACAAGTGCAAAAGCTTGAAATCTGCTAAAAGGGCCTCTATCAAAGCCCTTCAGCAGGATACCTTGACTGACCTAAGTCCTTCTGGACCAGTATCAACTCCCTATTAGAAGGCACAAACAAACCACAGCACGGCAATATACCCTGCAATGGGTTAACCTTAACTGGCGGTGGTGAGGCCCCATGACCTTCAACAGCTTCTTCACAGACCTGGGCATTTTCAGAAACAACCGCCACAGTCACTAGGGCCCCCCCAGTCACTGAAACGCAGGATCCTCTGACCCCCTACTTCCACTTAAAGACCATGTGTGTCAAAGAAGTGCTACCCTTCCTGCAATCCTTAAATCCTTAGGATCACTGGGACCTGATGGATTGGACCCTTGACTGCTCAAGGCTGCTACCCTGCCATAGCCTTATCTGTCACCATATTAATAAACAGATCCCTGCAGGAGGGAGTAGTCCCCAGAATGTGGAAACAGGCCCTTGTGGTCCCAATCCATAAGGGTGGATCCAGATACCCAACTGGCCACTACAGATTCATCTCCATCATTTGCCACCTGTCAAAGATCCAGGAGTGGCTCATATATGGCCAACTGAGGGACCACCTGGAAGACAATCAGCTTCTGGCCCCATCTCAGCATGGTTTCTGACAAAGGCACAGGACTGATACTGCCTGCATCAGGTTCACCTCTGACGTCCCTAGCTGCCTTGGACAAGGGCACCCCAGGGACAGTCTTTATAGACCTAACTAAGGCTTTGACCTGGTAGACCACCCAGTCTTACTAACCAAGTTGAGCACATTTGGACTGGAGCAACTCTCTGAACTGGTTCTGTAACTACCTGAATGACCGCTCCCAACAGGTCAAGTGGAGAGTGCAACCTCTGACTTGCTACCTTTAAATGAGGGGGTGCCTCAAGGCTCCATCCTGGGCCCTCCTGTTCTCCCTGTTCATCAATGAACTCCGCCACCACTGTGGGAGTAGCTTTGGTGCAGTACTCGATGATGCAGTACTCTATAGAACTGTGCGCACCTGGATGATCTAGGACCCCTGCTCCAGTCTGACTTCACCCAGGCTGAAGCATGGCTGGCGAGAATCACCTGGTCCTAACTCAAACAGACCAAAGTGCTCCTGTTTGGTCCTAAATCCCTGAGTCCCTCACGGCACATTTTCTACTGTTGGTCACCACATCGGGCTCTACAATCAGTGGTCCAATCCTTCTGATACCTGGATCTTACACTAGACCAGGGACTCACGCTAAAGCCTCACATAGATCTGGTGACAAAATACATCCACCAAAAACTCAGGCTGCTGTACCATCTTAGCACCAATATGACACCTGAGACAAGACTGGCAATAGCTCAGAGTACCCTCCTACCTTCTCTTACCTATATGGCCCCGACCCTACTTGGTATCACAAAACTTGACTATGGCAGACTACAGACATTGTACCACAAAGTAGCATGATTCACCACAAAAGGCCATCCAAGAACCCACCACTGTGAAGCCCTTGCTGCACTCAAATGGCCCACCCTGAACCTTAGGCTTCAGTACCCCCTGTTAAGCTGGGCATATAAGCTCCTCTCTGTCGATCCTCCCACAGGGCTAATCGAGCTACTTACCCAAAAGTGGCCCAGCAGTCCCCTCCACACTTCAAGAAAAACACTGCTTGAACTGCCCATGTCCAGATCTGCAGCCGGCAGTAAATCTTTTGCCCACATAGCCCCTATGCTGTGGAACACGCTCCCCTGACAGCTCCAAGAAGCCCCCTCCCTAGCGATTTTTCAGATGGGACTACTCACTCACCTCCAGAATCTCAGCTCATGCATCTGTCCTGAAGGCTAGCTAAATCATGTTCCCTGTAGTCTGGCCATGGAAAGTCTAATTGCCCTAATTGGCATCTAGCTGCTACTCTTGATCTTGTGTACTTGCCCTTTAAATAGTTGCTCTCTTCTGTGAAAACTGGTTATTGCCAATGTAACCCTGTAACCTTTTGTACTATACTGTATTGCTTGTATATTTAATTGTACTACCTGCCCTAAGTCTAACAGCTGCCTGTTGTTATGTTGTATGTCACCGCCCTCTCCAATGATTATTGTACAATGTCATTGTATTCCTGTACACAATGCCCTACTCTGTATTCTTTGATTGTACTTGCACAGCTCTATGTAACTAACTCTGGGTCGCCCCTGAAAAAGGGACCTTCAGGGCCCAGTGGGCTTACCCGGTTAACAAAATTTAATAAATAAATAAAATATTATAAAGCAATAAATCTTACATTAGTGCAAGAGCCGGGCAGTTTCACCAACAGAGTAGGTCTGCAATAAAAACTTAAAAATATAAGTGATCACAATACAGATATAGAGAAATTTCCCTTCCAGAGATCTTTAAGACATAAATGTTGGGTCTACAAGGCACAAATGTTGGGTCTGCAATAGACAAATAAAACACCCAAGGTCTCCAAGTTAGTTCAAAACTGTTGACTCTACCCAGTTGATTTGTGAGCAAACTTTCCAGATATTATATTTTATTCATAATACAGTGCCAGTAGGCAAGTGCAGGGGGTGTAGGTTTAAGCCATATTTGGGTTATAGCTTTTTTTGCAGCTGCAATATATAAATAAAGCATACTTCTGGATGAAGGACTGGATATTCCCCACCTCATAGGAGAAAACCAGTTGTGTGGATAAGACCATATCCAGTTCCAGCAGCTCTGTTAAGCTGTTCTGGATGTCCTTCCAAAAATCACTTCGTATCAAGCACAGCCAGAATATGTGAAGTGAATTGGCACATTCCTCCCTCAGAGCCTCCAACATCGCCCATAAGATGAGGGTAAGTATTTTACCAGTTTAGTTGGGGTATCAAAAAAGCAAATGTGGGATTTCCAAACAAATTCTCACCAATATGGGGACTGAGACAATTTAATCGAGGGGGAAATGGCCTTAAGATATTTCTCATAAGAAATGTCTATTGAAAGTTCAGCGTTCCATGCCTCTAATTTGGAGTGAGTCAATTCGGGCCAGTATTCCCTAAGAGCTTTATATACCTGCCGTGTTAAGTGTGTGGGAGTGTAGGCTTGCTATTGCATCTACCATCAACTTTAAAATTAAAGGTATGGGAGTTGGTAACATGTTCCAGGGTGGACCCTTCTGCATTAAAAGGCTTGAATTTGCAAAAATCTAAAATGATCCCGCCTGGATAAAAGGTATGATATTTGTAAGTGGGCAAAGGGACCACTTCTTTGGAGTCCAGAAATTGGTATATATATATATATATATATATGTATATGTTATGTTAAACCCTGCCTGTGACATCATTGAAAAGCTAAATCAAATCAAGCCAGTAAGAAATCTGCCTCTGCTATCAACAATCAGACTTAGTAAAAAATCAGTGCTAATGTAGAAAGCACCCGAATCTTATACCTAAAGAAAAATCTTTAAAATCCAGAGGGGAGGCAAAGGGGGCAAAAACTATAGTGCCTATATCAAATAAGTCATTTAATACAAATTAAATATACTTCCATACCACCTCATAGGAGGGATTAAACCATTACAGGACAATTTTAAACATTACCATGCTATGGTATTCCTTCAGATTTGGTAAACTGAGGCCCCCCCTTGTCAACCAGCAGCAGCAGAAATGACCAGTGAATCTGGGGGCGTCGACCAGCCCAGACAAATCAAGAAAGTGTTCTGTTACATGAGGTAAAAAAATACTTTGATAGGGTTACTGGGGGGTTTGAAATAAATACCTAAATGTTGGTAATATGGTCATTTGAATAACTTTTATTCTTGGAAAAAAAAGTTAAATGGAGATGTGCACGTTTGCTCAACTCTCTCTTAATAACCTGCGTCAGAGGTTCATAATTTATTAGTTCTAAATGTAGTAGGTTCTGGGGTAAATACACTCCTAAATATTTGATTTTAATACATCTCCAATGGGAGGAAAAACATGTCTTAATACCCGCAACAGAGAAAAGTTGATCATTAAGATCACAGTCTTCTGGACATTTATGACATAACCTTAAAGTGTCATAAACATCTGGTGTATCTCCATTATTACTGGGACAGAACTCTCCAGGTTTAGAAGCATCAGGAGCAGCACATCATCTGTGTAGAGAGAGAGAGCTCAAATAAACGTCCTCCAGAGGAATCCTCAACCCCTCATGATGTCTAATGCGCTGCGAAGGGTTCGATATAAAGAGAAGCGAAGAGAGAGATAGGGGGCAAACCTGATGGGTACCTCAAGTTATATTAATTGGGGCACAGATCTGTCCATTTACTCAGATGTAAGCTTTAGTAGAAGTGTATACTTGTTTAAGCCAAATAATAAAGTCTTCCGGGAAATGAAATTTGGCAAGTGTTCACCATAAAAATGGCCAAAGAACCCAGTCAAAAGCATTGTCAGCATCTAAGCTGATCAGGGCTGCTGGGGTAGATCTCCGGTTGATAGAGTCCATTAAATCAATAGTCCTATTGATGCTGTCAGCCATCTGTCTGGAACAGATGAACTCCGTTTGGTTAGGATGTGCTATAGCCAGGAGGATCGTTTCAATTCTGTGGGACCATACAGACATGAACAACTTGTAGTCCATATTTAATATGGAAATGGGTCTATACGATGAGGTGACCTGCGGTCTCTACCAGGTTTTAGAATGGGAGAAAGAGTTTCGTAGGCCCAAGGGGGGGGATCCCCCTTCTGAACCTCACAAAAAGTAACAGTCAGTGTGGGAAGCAAAAACTTTAAAAAAGTTTTATATCATTATGACGGCAGCCCATCTGGGTCAGGACATTTTCAAAGTTTTACTTCTCTTGATTGCCTGTTTTATTTCATCTCCGTATTGGGATAATAATAATTCCCGAATGGTCTTGAGAAGTAGTAGGAGGGTTACATAAGAAAGACAGGTGTCTATTTGAGTGTCAGCAGGGGAGAGGACATAGTATATAACTGTAAGTAAAATGTCCTGAAAGCCTCCATAATATCAGAGGTGGAGGATACTACTGCTCCAGTACTGGGGATTGCAGGTAAGTAATACATGATGTGACCCTATGTCTGCACAGTCTCCTAGCCAAGTTCCTAGCCCCTCGAGGCCTCCTCATTCCTATATTCTTTTCAGAAAAAACAGTCCCTGTAGAACCCTGTCATCCAAAATGTTTTGTAATTCCACCTGGACATGGCAGATCTGGGAACAGATCTCTGGGGTATATCCATCTGTGGTGTGCTGAAGCCGTTTTAGTTCTGATTTCAGTTTCTTATATATGGCCTCTTGTCTCCTACGTTTATAGGCTGCATAAGCTATTATTTCCCCCTTAGTACAGCTTTTAAGGTATCCCAAGTGATGGAGAGGGAGATTTCTGGGGAGGAATTATCTGCCAAAATCTGTGGGATCTTGGCTTGAATACATTTTTTAAATTCAGGATCTCGCAGTGACGAGACAGTAAGGCACCAAATGGATATCTTATGCGGCTTTTCAAGATCAATTTTCAGTAGCAACAGGGAATAGTCCAAGAGATACCATGGACAAACAGTGAGATCATGCAACCAGTCAGTATGCTCCTGAGAAACAAAAAAATAGTCCAAGTGGGACTGGGCGTGCAAGCAGGCTGAATAAAATGTGTAGGCTCTGGAGGTTGGAAAGAAAAAGTGCCAGACATCCGTCAAGCCCCATGTTTCTTGTTGATTCCGAAAATACTCCTGATCCGCAAGATGCCCTATGAGAGCAGGGGCAGATGTGTCTAGCTGCTGAGATAAACTTCATTTGAGATCTCCTCCCATCAATAAACATCCTTGTATCATTTCTAGGAGTTTATTAAAAATACCTCACACTTACTAGGGGTGGCGTACGGAGGAAAATACACATTTACTAATGTTACCTCCTTACCGCACAATTGGCCCCTCAATATTACATAACACCCATGAGGGTCAATGTATTGTCTCTGAAGTATAAAAGAAGTTGATGTGGGTATCAAAATAGTGGTGCCCCTGTATTTGCTCCCTGAATAAGATAAAGCATATACCTGAAATCTTCCCCGCCAAGAGAGTTTTGAGTGTAAACTGGGGTCAAGTGGGTCTCCTGTAAGAATATCACATCCAGATTCTGCCCTCAGAGGTACTGCATACTGTCTCTGTCACCATATTTTGAAAGTAAAATTGCAGCAATGGACATGGTCAGATATTTCACAATATTTCTGCAGATATTCTCTCTCGTGGCCCTAAGATGGTACTGCAGGCAAAGGATTTCTCATGAGGTACAACAGAAATTTCAGGAAATGTGTGACCATGTCAGTTGCTACAACTGTATGTGCAAGAAAGAGCTCAATACTGTCCACTGACCAAATGTAAAATGTTGAGCTAAAAACATGTTGTTTTAAATGCAGCAATGATGCAGCAACTACATACTGTATTGTAAACCCTTATTTAGCCAAGGTCTATGAAACTAACTCCGAAAAGGGACTTGAAACCAGCCTGTAACCATTATCCAGTACTGTGAGCCATGATGAATGCTACTTTCAAGTGTTTGCTTATTTAGTTAAACAACCCTTGTCTAATCTGAAGTGTAGAGAATTCAGTTATTCTAAGTCTGTCTTTGCACTATTGGATATAGCCAACTTACTCTTCAGTACTTGGACTCAGTAGAGAGAGGTAACTGTGGAAGATGTCTTACAGCATAAGTACATATGAAAACATATAGAACCATTGCTGGTGCCACTTAAGATGTGTTAACACTATAGTACCTCTTCACTGAAGTAGTGGTTCAGTTCCTGTGTGTGAACTGCAGCACTGCAGCCATTGCTAGAGTGTCCACACTCATTAGCTGTGAGTCAGTGTTAGTAGCTTGGCTTACTTCTCTGGATCCTGACAAAACACTGCTTTTAAACAGGAAACTCTCTGTACACTTCCTGACTCCAAAAATCCCAAATTCAGTGGTGCCATCTTTTTAAAAAAGAAAACACCCCCCCGTGAGCTCTCTCCCCAGAACTAAACCAATCCAAGTCATTTTTTTGTTTAAATAAAAAAGAAAAACTCTCCTTCCATCTTATTCTGAACTCTTCCTTCCATTGACCCATGACCTTGATGGCAGTCTGATGCTGCAGGTAATGGGGAGCATCCATGGAAGAACGAAAATGCCTACTGTGTTTTCAGTCCCCACCACCACCACAGTGATCAGAAATGCCCACAACAGAGCATCCAGGTGCATCCATGCTGATACACTGGGAACAGATTAGCAAATCTGCACTAATAGCAGTGTTGCAGATAAGTAAGTGTAATCATGACTAAAGTCTCCAGTGGCTGTAATGTCAGCTGTGGGAATTAGACAGACAGATAAATAGATAGCCAGACAGATGGATGCACAGACAGACAGACAGAGATATAGATAGAAGGGTAGATAAATAGACAAATTGAGAGATTGACAGATGATAGATAGATAGATAGATAGATAGATAGATAGATAGATAGATAGATAAATAGATAGATAGATAGACAGAAACTTTATTTGTATAGCGCCCCTTACCAGAGACTCAGAGCGCTTCACATTAACAAATTAAAACAACATGAAAACACAGTCAACACAGCAATCACAGTCAGGTGAAGTAGGCGACAAAAAACGAAAATCTATCTATCATTATAAAAATAATAAATAATGATTCAGCAATTCAATATCTATAAATTAAAAACCTGGTTAAACAAAAATGTCTTTACAGCCTTTTTGAAGGTTTCCACTGAGGACACCTCCTGAAGATGGTTAGGTAGTGAGTTCCACAGGGTAGGTGCAGCAACAGGATATGCACAATCACTGAGTGCTGCAACCTAACCCTGGGAACCTCAAGGAGGCAATCCTCGGAGGAATAGAGAGTCCAGGATGGAGAGTGGGGCACAAGGAGATCTTGAAGGTAGACTGGTCTTCCCTCATATAGTGCCTTATAGGTCAGTAACCTGACCTTGAAGACAGTTCTCCGCCTAACTGGCAGCCAGAGCAGTCCGTGGACACAGACATAATATGATCAAACCTCATTAGCCCATCAATAATCTTGCTGCCACATTCTGCACCAGCTGCAGCAGGCAGAGATTGCCTCCAGATAACCCTAGATACAGGGCATTGCAGTAGTCCAGCCTGGCCGTGATGAAAGCATGAACCAGAGTGGTCAGGTCCTCAGTTGGTATGAGGGCCCGGATCCAGGCGATATTCTTCAGATGGTAAAATCCACTTTTGATGATGGCCGACACCTGAGCATCAAGTGTCAAGCCATCATCGAGGATCATGCCCAGATTCTTAACCCATGTAGAGGTGGTCAGTGGGACCCCCCCAGTACTAGACCAGGGGGATCACCCAACTTGCCCCCCTCACAACGACGACCCAGATTCACCACTAGCACCTCAGTCTTGTCAGTGTTGAGTTATAGCCAGTTTTGAGTCATCCAAATCTGGATCTCCTCCAGGCAGTTGTTAAACACAGAGGCTGCCATCTGGTTACCAGGTGCACAGGACAAGTATAGCTGGTATCATCAGCATATCAATGAAAACCCAGCCCATACCATCTGATAATGTCTCCCAATGGTGGCATGTACACTGAACAACAAGGGTGACAAGATGGACCCCTGCAGGACTCCACAAGGCAGAGACTTCGGGTTTGATGAGGCTAACCCCATCATCACCCTCTGCACCCTGCCTGTCAAGTATGACCTGAACCATTTGATTACATTACCAGACAGGCCACACCATTACCACAGGCAGTCAAGCAGCACCTCATAGTCCAGGGTGTCAAATGCCACCAAGAGGTCCAGGAGGACCAGGGTGGTACACTCTCTCCTGTCCCTCACCTTTAGGCGATCATTAGGCAGCTTCACCAGGGCATTCTCCATGCTATACTCAGCTTGAAGTCCAGACTGGAAAGACTCGTAAGTGGAGGAGGAGGTAAGAGTGCCTTTAGCCGAATGGCCACCACATTTTCTTTAACCTTCCCTAAGAATAGGAGGTTAGAGACCAGTCTGTAGCTGCTGAGGCACTCTGGGTCCAATGAGGGTTTTTGCAATGGGGTCCTACCAAGGCCCTTTCAAGGCCAGTGGAAAGACCCCACTCCTCAAGGAACTCTGGACGATCTCAGCCACCACAGATCCAATCAGATCCAAACATCTGACCAGAAGTCTGGTTGGGCCTGGGTCCAGATCACAATATGTTGGTTGCAGCTTCGAGACAATCTCCACCACCTCCTCCACTCCAACCGCGATCGAGCCCAACCCATACAGAAGGAGAGTTCCGCAAGCCTCAGGGTGAACCCTGCAGTCCCTTTGAGTGATGCTGGAGGAGATCCCTGCTCAGATAGAGGACACTTTGTTGGCAAAGAACAGAACAAACTACTCACACCTTGTGCTAGAACCCGCTACTCCTGCTCAGAGACAGGCCGGATGTAATAGCCCATCTACCATGCAGAAGAGCTGAACTGGTCTGTTCCTTGCCACAGCAATCTCCCTTGACAAAAAGTCTGCTTTCTTTTGGAAGATTGCCCCCTGACAGTCACTATAATGCGACCTCAGGGCCAATTTGTCCTCCATCAGGCCAGATCCCCTCCAATGTCTCTCCAACCTCTGACCCTTAATCTTTAACTCCCTGAGTTTCCAATCAAACCAGGGAGGTCTCTGGCAAGTAGATAAGGGTTGGACATGAGCGGATGCAATTGAGTCAAAGGCAGCAGTGATGGCCCAGTTACAGGCTGCCATAGCCTCCTCTGTCCCAACCCACACACAGCCTCTACACTAGATAGGTCCAGCACCACCTGTAGTCCTAGTGGGGACAATCCTTGTAAAGGCAGTACTGGACCATCTCCACAGATCGTGGACCCTTGGGGGCCCCAAACGTGAACCCCAAGGTGCTATGATCTGACCAAACTACTAGATCTACATTGTGGTCATCGACCTCAAGGCCCAAAGTAAACACCAGGTCGAGTGTGTGGCTGTGCAAGTGGGTCACTGAGGTGACACTCTGCCAAGCCCAGTGCCTCCATACTCTGCAGGTGATCATGCCCAACTGACGAGAGTCCATCGTTGACCAGGCATTGAAGTCCCCAAAATTAACCATCTTGGGGACTCCAACACCAGGCGGTGGCCAAGTATCCAATCTCCCACAGAAATTCTCTCTCCCCGCCCAGTGGCTGGTAGAGCAGGAGGATCCTATAACCTACACCAGAACCACCCCATGTGGCAACACATTCAAATGACCTGGTAGGGTCCATAGACAGCACCGTGAGGGCCAGGCTGGATTTAAAATGAATGGCCACTCCCCTGCCTCTGTGATCCTTTCTCGGGGTGTGTATCACGGAGTGCCCGACCGGCACAGCTGCATCCAGAATGGGGGCAGTTTTCTCATCCAGCCAGGTCTCCATGATGCAAGCCAGGTCTACTGAGGATATCAAGTCCACCATTATGGCAGTCTTGTTCCTTATCGACCTGGCATTGCATAACACAGCCCGATTATGAAGAGAGAAGATGCTGAATCAGCTATCTGTCCATTTTCCACAGTGGAGCCCTTGAGCATGGGAATCAGACAGGGCGAACCCCTGTCCAGTACCATTTTGCTCCAGGGCATCACCTTGGCCTCATCACCTGAATCCTTGACTCCCCAGATGCCACTTGAACAGACTCACCCCATGACCGACTCCCCCCCCTCCAAGCAATCCCCAATGCCCCTGATGCCTGAATGATGAGACTGAAAGTAAAATGGAAGGGGGTGGTACCACCAGTTTTACAAAGGCAGATATTTTTACAGTATGTCTCCACAAATATTGTAGGTGACTGATTCAACACAGAAGAACAAGCCCAGCACAATAGTTGTGGGGTGAGGTACATCGTTTTTGTTTAATAATGAGGAAAAAGCAGAATAAACTTTGTAATAATTCATGGAAATATTTACAGAATGCATTTTGTTGACACATCTTTGATTTCCTGTCACAGAACTAAATAATATTTTCAGGCACCCAATAGTTCGATACATACTATATATGTACAGGTAAAACTGCCTGTAACTGGTCATCACAGAAAGACAAAGTAAGTAGGGGTTCTTTTGTGTTGTGCAACTGGCATTTTTCAACATTTTATGTGCATACATACTACTGGCTATGCTAACCCCACCCAGAAATATTTATTTAGTTGTTTAACCAGGTATAGCACACTAAGCTGAAAGCTTTTTACAGAGCGACCTGGAGCACAAGGAGGTTAAGTGACTTGCTCAGGGTCACACAGTATGCAAGTGGAAGCTGTGAGTTCAAACCCAGGTCTGGTCTGCTGGATGTCACCAGATTTGCAGCTCAGAGCCTTAGACCACTGAGCTATACTACCTCTATAGTATGTAATCAACTAGTAAATCAATGCAGTGTCTCACCATACTGTGCATTTACTGTACTATGATAGATTTGCTGCTATCAATGGGGGGAGGGGGATTTAAAACTGAATAGCAATGCCTCTCACTCAGCATTGCAAATAAAGCCAGCTTTGTCAGAGCACAGCTTTGATGAGACTTGCAATAGTGTCACAGCTCTGGTCCTTGCAATAAGTGTTGCTATGGGTGACAGTATACAAGTGCCAGAAAGATACAAAGGAGAGGACGGTTAGGAAGTTCTTAAAGGGGACAAACTATGAAATGTCACTCAATCAATAAGCATCATTGGAAATATCATTCCTTTTCCTCTGTGAAAAATTCACCAAGCCATACCTTATAGTTGTTTCTCTACTAATGCACAATGCATCATAATTTACTGAGTAAAAATGAGATTCCGTGTGAAACATTTTCAGATGCTTCCAGTTAGTACTAAGCAAGCTGCTATCTAACTTCAGAGTACTCCTTGCTGCTTTTTCTTTTGCTCTCATTAATTTTTGTCTCTACAATTCTGGAGAAGTGAGGGCATCGTTAAAATTCAACAACTGGGACATAGTTATCAGAGTCTGATAATCCTTCACTGATACTATAGATGATGGTAGAGACAAATTAAATAAAAAAGGCAGTTGTGTAGAAGTGCATCAGACAGCAGTTACAGTGCACAAGGCATATTACAATACTTGGCAATCAAAACCTTACATCATCTCTCAAACCAATCCAGGTGCCAGAGCAACATTTTTAAGAGTCTGGTGACAATCAAGATCATTTAACACAATGCTTGACCTTCAACAACCCAACCTGTCTTTGTATGCACACAGTCTGTAAGTTGTACAAGACTGCGTAGTGCTGTGCTGAGAACAGGGACTTGTCCTATATAGATGATTTATATAAGTGACTGGAAATCAGTAAATAGAAAGAAATGTGACATTATATTGAAATAAATATAGCATAAAGATATTTTACCAGTTACAGTGCACTATAGTTATTTCACTATCAATGTGGGAGATTAGACTGCCTAGAATCCACAGAACTCTTGGTAATGTGCACCATTTATGACCAGCAAATAAACAACATTAGACAGATGCCTGTTTAAGAGACTTTAAATAAGCAGTTTGCTTAGATAAGAAATCAAGAGTTGCTTTCCCTAACATCCTCCTAAAGTGGAATCTTTTTCCACTGAGAGCAGTGGTGAAAATTAACTCTACCCTGGCTCCCAATGTGAGGGGAGGGTATCTTTTCCCATGGCCCCAAGAGCAGTGGGTCGTCTGGCTTTTAGCCTGTGGGGACCCCTTGCTGGTTCAACCAAGCACTGGGGATGACTGGGAGGACCAGTCAGGGACATTTCCATAGGAAGAAGCATATTCCTCTACATAAGGCTGGTACAAAGGTGGCTGGCCGCACATTTCCCACAACTCCAGGACAGTTATTGTGTGAAAAAAATACCTCTCCTTTCCCTCCCTCTCCTCCCCTACCTTCCCTTCCCTTTCCTTTCCTTTCCTTTTCCTTCCTTAGGGCTCCTTTGTTCCTGAACTGTCCCCACTTAGGCCACTGACTTCCTCCTGCTGCCCCCAAGCCTGTGAGTTTTCCCTGTAATGGGTTCTCTGTATCTTTTCTGGTTTAATGCAACCATGTCAGTTCTGCCAGTTCCCTGTCACTTATCATGTCTTGTCCCTCTAGCAGGTTTAGTTCCTCTGCACAATCCCTTAGTGTGCAGCTCTCTGGCTAGTGGGTGGGTGATGAATGCATTGTCCTATAGGGGCCCATCACCAGTGCCCCACTACCAACTACAGCCGATACTCCCTGTTCTTTTGTTTGCCTGCTGTCCCAGCCAGTGGCTGTAGCCCAGCTCAGGACCGGCTTCACTTGGGGTGACTGAGAGAGTCAATCAGGGACATTCCCATAGGAAGTGGCCTCTGCCCCTACATAAGGCTGGGACAAAGAAGTGGTCGGACTCTTTGTTCTAATACTCTCAGACAGATTTTCCCATCAGCATCCAGAGCTGTAAAGTGTTGTTGTTTCCTTCTTGTTGCAGCTGGGGAAATTATGCAATGCATTGCATTGTGGGTGCTAGGGTCTAAAGGCTGAAAATTCATATAATGGAGATCTTTTTTGGCAGGTGGCATTGGCATCAGCTGCACATGGATGACAAGGTCATATTATTTCTTTCTCATTACAATTTGTATTTCAAAAAGCTTAGCAATACCTAATGCTGCACCTACAATTCCATAACAGTTACTGAAATCAAAAGGCTAACTTGGCTGATGAAAAAAGGTGAGGATGTATTGTTGCTGTGTAGCATACCCCAAACTGCATGAAAATGTTCCAAATGAATTGCCAGATTTAACATGCTATGGGGAAACATGCCCTATTTCCTACCACAGATGTTTCTTTGTGTTCCAAAGATGGCAGATTCTCATAGTGAATATGTTTTCCATTTGCACCACTGAATATGAGCAGACTATTCAAACTGGGTAAACCTGAAGTGCTTAATGAAAACACAAGTTTACTCCATGTTATTGAGAATTTAGCTCTACATCCCAGTCACAACTAAGACCACTGCTGAAATGTAAGCCTTAAACAGCAACTAGGGGTGGGCGAAAGTTGTGAATTCTCCTTTTGTGGAAATTTCGGAACTTTTGCCATTGGTGAAAGTAGGATTTTCTTGATTTTTGCCAAGTTCTGCAGACTTTTTTGTGAACTGCAGAAAAATGCATACAAACTGTGGAATTTATTCTTTCCACAGTTTAATGAATTGTCAGTGAATGAGTGCCTGCTTGTACAACCATGCGGTTATTCACTGACAAGTCAGTGGGCCACTGGTAGTGGAGGAGAGAGGAGTGTTGCGCTGGTGGCTTGCTCAGGGGCAGGGTGGGAAGGGGAGTTGGGTGGTGGCAGATGAACTGTCAGGGTGGTGTTTGTGGGGGTCTAACAGACACCAGGGAATTGAAATTATTTTATTTACAAGGGATCTGGGATGGGGAGGTCCACTAGACACCAGGGAGTACTGGGACCAGAGGGATGAGTTGGTGGACTGCCGGCTGTTTATTTGTGGGCTAAGGAATCCAGGATAGGAGAGGATCTGCTGAGGCATCAGATAAAATATTTTGGGAGCCATAATTGGTGGGTGGGGGGCACTAGTAACCATGAGGGTCCAAGGAAGGGATTGGAGGTCTTTACTGGGACCCCAGATCAGTGAGGGGTGGATTACTGAGTTAAACTGCAGTTAAAAAAAGCCTCAGAAATTACCACTGGCAGTTTAATAAATTATCCCACAGTTTTTTATATTTTTTCCACTGTTTTAAGGCAGAATTTCCATGAAACTTCCAAAAATGTTTGCCGAGCTTTAGCAGAAGCGAAATTGGCACTTTCTCCAAACTTCCACCAGCGGAAATTAGATTTCGCACATCCCTAACAGCAACTCTGCACTTCAGAATGTACCTTCATAAATAAGATATTTCAGCTACTATAGTTTAATAGATAAAGTATTTTTCCATTTTCAAAGTTCCTTTCCAAGATTTACAGCACATTTTGGTAGTCAATCTAAAAGGTCTATATAAAAACCATTCACCCCTCCCCTGTCACCTTCCATGACTTACTATGACAACAGACTGTGATGTCACAAACAACAGTTGTGAGGTTAGTAGGAGAGAGTCAGGTACATGTAAAGACCCATCGAAATAAGTACTGCATTATCTATAATATTTAGTAGGCCAACAACAGGGAAACGTAAAACAAAAACAACAAAAAAACACACACGGACAACAATAAAGTTAAAGCATAATTGGTGTAATTCTAATGTTTTTAAATGTTTTAAGAGAGTTTCTATGTTAGCACGCACATGCACAAGAGATTATAGAAGTTGTACATTCTAGAGAGAAATCACCATTGTAGAAGTCTCAAACTCTTTTATTATGAAAAATTCACAAATTAAATGATTACTGAAGAAAACAGAAATTAATTTACATAATACACCATCTCAGGTTCAAGCTTGACTTCATCCTGATAGTCGACTGAAATGCAAGGTTACAAGCAGAACTGGAAGTGAGATTAAATAGGAGGAATGAATTTTAGAGGCACCGAAAAGTTCCTACAGAGTTTTGTTATAGAAAAATCAATGTAATGGGGGGCAAAATTGCTACAATTCACAGAAAACAGAATTCAGTAGATTAGTATAATAAACAGTAGAATTTCAGCTAATAGAATGGACTATGATACTTAAAGGGGTACTGACAGCCCTTTTTGCATTATATTATTTCCAGTGGAAAACCCACATTTTCTGATTCTAGCTTCTCTAAAATTAATTTATATTGCTGGTTGCTTTATCTGCTTCCTTTCATAGTAGAACTGAAATTTATGCTAATGGTGTAATTATATCCAATCTTGTTTTATTTGGTATTATTTTTATTTATTTCAGTTTGGGATTAATACCTTTGAGTCAAGGACTCATTTTGAAAGGTTCCACGTCAGTGTTGAACATAAATTGCAAAAATACAAGGTTTACAGAGAGAAAAAAAAAGAGAAAAAACATTGAAACATATATACAGGAAGTAATAGTAAAATCTGAACTTATACACATCAAATTAGTAAATATTAACATGTAGACTGATTAGATAAGAGGTGGTTGGGGGGGGATCAACTGAAGGTGGCATCATCTGTGGTGGGAGAGAAGTGGAGCTTTCAACCAAGTGAGGCCATCGTCAGGTAACTGGGATGGGGTGCAGGTTAAGAAAGAAGTGGTATATAGCATTAAGATGTAGAGGGGGTAGGTAAATGGAAAACTGGGGGTGAGGTGATATCACATTAGTGCAGGCAGGTGGCATCATCTGAGGTGGGAGAGAGAGGTGGAGCTTTCAACCAAGTGAGTCCATAGTTAAGTAATTGGGGTAGGAGAGTGGGTTAAGAAAAAAGTGGTATATAGCTGAAAGATGTAGAGGGGGTAGGTAAATGGAAAACTGGGGGTGAAGTACTATCACATTAGTACAGGCAGGTACAATTCATTTTAGAGTCAAAGAGAGATTTGAGCCCAGCTTTGAAGATACTTATCTTGGTAGTATCAGTGAGGACAGCAGTTAGTTCATTGTACCATTTCGGACCTTGATACATGATGGAGTTCTGGGCAAGTTTCGTCCCTTTGAAGGGAATCACCATCTTGTCAGCGACTGCACTATGGGTAGATTTCGTTGGGATGGCCAGCTTAAAGTGTCCACCCAGTGTGGGGGATGTCAGTCCAAGTAGTACTTTTTTTAGAAGTAGGCAGGTTTGGTATTGCCCTCCAAGATGGAGTGGGAGCCATCCAGTTTCAGTGTACAGCAAACAGGTGTGGGTGTCGAGAGTAGCCCCCAAAGTAGGATGACAGGCCTTATTGAGGACCGTGTTGATCCTGCTAAGAGCAGTTTTTGTGCCCACCCTATGTGGAGGCAACCCATAGTCAATGGTAGACAGCATTGAGCTACTGGTGGCTAGTTTGAGTGCATCCAGTGTCATTAATGTCTGTGCGATAAAGTACACAAAGTTTTATATTTTGCAGTCTTGATGACAGTCGTAGTGGTTTGAAAAGTGGCATGTCATCAAAGGCAATGCCGAGATATTTGAAGTTAGATACTTGGTCTAGAATTTCACCCTTTTGGTTATGAATAAGGGGCAGGTATTTCTTTTGCTTTGGGAGGTGGTGAAGAGCATACTCTTTGTTTTTGACATTTAGTAGCAGCTTGTTTTCCATAAACCAAGATTCAAGTTTATGGAAGCTGCTTTGGAGTTCAGTTGTGATGGATTGCTGTTCTTTGCTAGCGACTATGATCACTGCATCATCAGCACAGGGAACTGTACTTGGTGAGCAAGCCATTGGGGTGGAGTTGATGAACAGGCTAAAGAGTAGAGGACTGAGGATTGACCCCTGCAGAACCCCAAGGTGCACCTCCTTAGCAGAGGATAGGGTATCACCAGTTTGACTCCTTGTGAACTGTTACAGAGGTAGCTGCCAAACCATAGTACCATATCTGGGGATAGACCTATAACCAGAAGGCATCTTAGAAGGAGGTTGTGATTAACAGAGTCTAAAGCCTTCGTGAGGTCAAAGAAGACTGATCCAACTGTGACCACTATCAAAGGTGTTATATAGTTGGGATGAATAATCATCTAGGCGGTGAGTGTGGGTGCTTTTATGGAAGCTGTGCTGTTCTGCGGCAGAGTAGGTTATGGTTATCAAGGTCTTCAGAAAGCTGCTCCAAGACCATTCTTTTGAGTACTTTTGAAAGGGAAAGAAGGATGGATACAGGTCTGTAGTTGGATGTTTGGGTTTTATCCCCACTTTAAAGACAGGCAATACATTAGCTGACTTCCCATGCATTTGGAAATACTCCTGATTTTAGAGAGGCATGAAACACCATGGTAACAGGACCAGCAAGTTCATGAAGGAGTAGACCAACCAGCTTCATGTCAAGCATATCCACCACCATCCTGGTCTTGCCAAGCTCCTTTTTAATATGCTTGATAGTTTTAGCTTTGGTGACATGTATAAAGTAAAAGGGTGGTACATCTTTCCTTGGGGGATCTTGAGGGGCAGTTGGGCATCGCTAAATATGCATATCTTTGAAGTAGTCACCAGGGAGTACACTTGAAGGGTCAGTGAATGCATTGTTGAGCTCATTGGCAATTTTTATGGGTTTCTGTAGGGGCCCCTTCACAGTCAACAGTAGATCTGGGAGGTGTTGGGGGGCATTGCCCATTAAGGGTTTAAGTCTCTTCCAGAACCCCAGGTTTTGGTTAGTAGTTCCTTATAGTATGAGGCTTTAGCCTGTTGGATGAGTCTGGTACATACATTTCTAGCTGCCTCGTAGGTATTAAATGCAGAAGGTGTACCAACTGCTTTTGCTATATGCTAAAGATTGTCTCTATTCTTCATAAGTCCAATAAAGGAGTTGGAGAGCCAGGGATTGGAGGTTCCCTTAATTGTTGTAATTTTGTACAGTGCAAACATATCACAAGCATGGTTGAAAACCATTATGAAGTAGTTAAGTGCCTCATTACCATCTATATCCCCAGCCAGCAGAGACCAATCCAGTTGTGTCATGCACAGCTTGAAATGTTCAAGTAGTTCAGGCCTTAGGCAGTGGTTTTGCACACCTTGGGTGAACTCTTAGGGAAATTCTTAGACCAGGTACACTTCACTGAGGAGTGGTCAATGAGGCTGTCATGTAGAACAGTGACATCAGATATATGCTCAGGTGTGTGGTCAGGATCCAGTCCATGAGAGAGTTGCTCCCTGTTTTGTAGTTAAGCCAGGTGTCAGCAGTGACCATCTGTTTTAGGAAAAGGCTAGTAATTAGATCCTTGGCCTTTGTTTCTTTCTGTGAGTGCCAGTTTATTTTGAAGTCACCTACAATGATCTTCTCCCAGTGGTTGCCTAGTTGCTCTTGGCTTGCGATAACATGGTTTTAGTCCAGCAGGCTGGTGCCCTGGAGGTATGTATACTATGGAGACCAGCAGGACTTTATTCTATGTCCCTATGTTTAATTTGAGGTTCAGAATCTGGTATCTGGTCAAAACTGCAGCAGTATAAACACGCAATGGAAAACCATGCAGGCAAACAGCGTGCATGGTTTCAGAGTTTGTTTATATGTATTAGCATGGTTTATCATTGCACCCATTTACTGATGTATGCTAACATGGTTTTTCACTGCATGTTTACACTAGTACAGTTTTAACCTAGACCCATTTTATTTTAAATCTTGATCCACTTATATTGCATACTTTCTGAATGTTAGAAACATCCCTAAACAGCTCAGCAACTCATAATGCAATAGTCTCCTCTCCTCCTATAGCATCTTGAGTGGATAGACTGTTGGGGTGTTCCCTAGTCCAGGAGAGATGCAGTTGGAGTTGATCAAGGGATGTAAACAAACAACATTTTGTGTGATAACACCAGTATGGTGGGCTGTCTGTTTTTCACTTTTAAAACAAAGACAAGAATCTGCCAGCTACATCAACACATTCTACAGAAGGTGGGCATTCATAAAAGGTTTTTTTTTTTTTTAACTAGGGAGAGTTTGAGGCCTAAGGGAGTTGACCGTTTTTTTTACTGACAGAATTTGGTGGAAGTGTCTTGGACCTGTGCACTATTGAAATATTTAATTTTAAGTATAGAGAGTGTACATGTTTAAAAAGAAGCAATAGTGAGCTCACCTGTGTTATTTATCAAAAACTATGAAGATTTTATAAGAGATAGTAAGCTCATACATTTACCAAGGAAAAGGCACTCAAGATGTAGAGGCAGCCTCCCGAGAAGAACTAGAAGCTTCATTTAATGTTGCACTTAAAACTTGCTTGATCAATTAGCAGAAATGGTGAGATCAGATTTACAGATCAGAAATAGAAGAGACACTAACCAATAAATTGTATGATTCAGAGTAGCAGTTATAAAACAACACTGAACAGGAGGCTCAGACTTCTAAGAAAATACCCTCAGAACTTAATAATAAATAATATGCCTTATGAAAACAGAATTAAAAATATTCTAAAAGGGCATATTTATAGCAAGGTTAGAAGGAACTTTAAACATTTCAAGATAAAAGTGGATCTCCATAATATTGGGAATATAAAATGGCTTGAGCCCAAATATGCAATTTTTGTCTAAGTATGAGGGTACAATATACCACTCATGAGCAGTAAAGCTGACCTCTCTGAAAATTAGATGTTGCGCTTAGATGTGTTATCTTGAGTAAATAAACTGAAAAATAAAATAAGTAAATATGAAAGTCCTGCCCCATTCAAGTAGAACAAGAGCCCAATTCTCAAGAGGATATGTCTGGCGTAACTTGACTTGAGCCAAAAAAAATGGTGCAAGTAGCAAGTTACACCAGCAGTTGCAACATATGGTATTCTGAAAATCAGCCTGTAACATGCCGCAGGCTGCTTGCACCAAAGAGGACTTACACCACCAGTTATGCTTTAAACCCCCTGTGACATGGTGCTAGGGGGTTTATGGCAGCAGTTGCACCCTATTCTGGAAGGGCAGCAACAAAGTTCCCCAGCACGATATTCTCCAACAACCCCTGGGGGAAAACCATCAATGTAAGTTATACCAGCATATAGCTGGCGTAACTCAAGTATGCCCCCAGAGGTTGCCTGCATATGCAGCCCATTCAACCCCCCAGTGGTATGCCACCCTTCCCCACCACTGCCCTGATCCCAAAACACAAAAGCCTCACAGGGCTAATTCTGTTCCCCAAATGTCCCGACCCAGAAACAAAATGGTGATCCCTGAGAGCTATCCATGCCCCTCATATCAGAAAGTACCACAGGGCTGCAGCATGTCCCCAACCCCAGTACATGTAAAATAGACCAACAAAATCTTAAGTCCCAAACAAAAAAAAATTGAATTATAGACCCACCCACAGGGCAGGAGCATGACCCCAACCACCAGTACTTGTAAACAGCCCTGCAGGGCTACCCATAGCCCCCAAGCCCTGATCCTCAAATGCATTACTTAAATCCCCACGGGCTACTCACCCCCCAAGCCCGATCCCAAAAATGTGTTAATTAAAGCCCTGCAGAAAGCTACTCATGCCCCCAAAGCCCCGATCCCGAAATGATTTAATTAAAGCCCCACAGAATACTCAAACCCCCCCCAAACCCCAATCCCCGATGCCAGACACCTACAAATGGCAGATCCTGTAGAAATAGAAATGGAAATATAAATACAAAACCCCAACCCATAACCCCTGGTAGTCTAGTGGCCCCCTACCCAGCAGTGCCAGACCACCCCACACCAACCAACGTAGTCAGCAACTGGCACAGCCCACCACTCACCACCGCAGCTAGCCACTGACTGAGCTCCATCTGAGCACGTACTGTATATCATACATGTTCAATGAATGAACTGACATTCAATCATTGATCACATACTATAAATAGTATGCGCTCAGACGGAGCTCAGTCAGTGGCTGGCCATGGTGGTAGAGGTGGGCTGTGCTAGTCACTGACTGGGTAGGGGTGGGGAGCACAGGGTGGTCTAGTACTGCCGGTGTGTGGGGTGGGAGGGCTAGTAGACTACCAGGGATTATGGATTGGAGTTTCGTAGTATTTATTTCCATGTCTAATTTTACAGGATGTGCCATTTAGGCGGCTGGCATCAGGAATCGGGCTTGGGGGCACTCCTGCCCTCTCATCCAGGGTTGTGTCTGCAACAAGCCCTTCAGATATGCCCTTCATTGGGTGTACATGTGGATTTATCGCAAGTCACAGGACTTAGCCATGAGGACCGTGCCCCTTATAGAATCGGGCACAGGGTCCATGAAAATGCACCCCTCACATGTTGCAACTTTGCATACGCGAGGGGTGCTTCTAGAATTGGGCTCCATACTGTGTATTTTGAGTCAAGCCACTGAGCATTTGATTACTACATCAGTAGTATTTACCTTTGCAGGACTCTTGGGTACAGGTACTCATGACACCAACACAGCCAGCTATTTCAGACACGGATCCTTCCCCCAATGTGCAGTTTCCAGCAACTGCTTTAAACAAACTCTAGCCAGAGCTGACACATCTGCAGCTACACTTGCTGAGCTCATGGTGGAACAGTCCATCGTGCCCAAGATGGCCACCGATGCAGAGTGCGCATGTGCAACTACTCGCTTCATGTGCACTGAGCATAGCCGGCCACTTTGAGCACAGCGGATGTAGTGGTCCCTCGGGGGGACTAAACAGAGTGTTTTGGAGTTACGGAATGATCATATACTGCTCTGAAATAGTTCTTTTGCATCAATCCAGTGGCTCATTTTTTTATCGATCTCGTAAGATGGATGCACCTCCGCCCACTGCAGCCATAAAATGGCAAACTGAAGAAATGTTTACATGGCTCGCTCTGCATTTCACAATCAGGAATTTTTTCCTTCAATTGTGGTAAAATGGATGAAACTACGATAATTGTGTCCTATAATTCTATACATTTTACCATCAGTGCAAACTCTTGGCTTCTCAGACCCTAGTGTTTCCTACAAGGAAGCCAGGAGCCTCAATATGATAATCCTAAAGACAACCCCATTCTGCATGTATCAAACTGTAAAATCAACATTATTAGTACACCACTGCAAATGTGCTTAGGCTTAAAAGTGCATTCCATCTCTTAGTTTTAGGAAATATATCACTATTAGTATACAGTGAAACGTATAACTTTTAAATCAACTGTTAATGTGAAGACTTAACTGATTGTCTTTAGTTTGACAGCTGGCTGCAGGACAGCACAGGACTTTCCTGATGGCATCAGCATTCTGGAGCAATCACTCTTTTGTTAATATGTGAACTTTAATACAGCCAGTCAGGTGTAACACTGTGAATAGATTCCTGATTCCTGGATGATAAAGAAATTAACTGCAAATGAAATTGCCTTGTTTCTTGCAGTAAGTCTGCTGCAAAATACTGCAATATTGTGTTGCATCCTGTCGGGCTCCACTGTATTTCCCACAGCTGATTCTCAAAAAACCTCCTATTAGTAAATGCCAAAAAAACTAAATCCATGCTGTTTGGATCTAAGCCCTTTCTGGCCAAAACTAAAAACCACGCCCCCTTACGTTTCACCCCAGACAGCCCAGCCCTGGAGGATGTCAACACCTACAATTACTGAGGTACTGCTCAACCCTCCCTCACCTTCACTGAGCATGCAAATTCCCTTGTCAGAAGGTTCCATCAAAGTTAGGTGCTGCCTATAGATTCAGGCAATACCTTAACCCTGAAGCGACTAGCCATTGTCCAGGGTAATCTTCTCCCTATTCTTGACTATTGCTCCCCTATTTATGCCAGGACCTCAGCTAATGCCATGGTTAAAATCTCCGCTGCCTACAACAGCCCTGTCTTTGCTTTATTGGCCCGTTCTCCACCCACCACTGTACTCTATAATACCCTTGATGGCTACCACTACAAGGTCGCTTGACCTAGTCCTCTGCTGCATGGTAGACAATGTCATCCACGTGGCTCCAGAATCCCCCCTAACTGCCCTTCTGAAAACCAGAACACTCCTCCGCAACCTCTGCTCTAATGGTACTTCCCCTCTATCTGTTCCTAGGGTATCTACCAACATGGGTAGCAGAGCTTGGTCTCCAGCTGCCCCTTTGCAGTGGAACAAACTAGCGGCTGAACTCCGTTCCACTGACACACACTCCAGTTTCAAGTCCTGCCTTAAAGTCTGGTTCCTGGCAAACTCATCCTGCCGCTGCTCCCTAGGGTCTGACACTAACCCACACTAGTCAACTCCCCAGCCCAGGGGTTACCCACCTACCTACACTAGTCAACTCCTCTGCCTACAACTGTTATATCATATTTTTCACAGTGATATTTGTCTTCCTTGCCTGTACATATTGTATATATATTTTTACTGAGTATTCTGTGTATTACTTGCTCACTGGATGATGCAGTCACACATTGTACAGTGTGCCTACGATTTGTTTGTTTTGTACCAAATCTCCTCATGTCCGATATTGAAACCTTGTATTCGCTGTTCTCAAATGGACCTATCCATCAATACTGTATATTGTGTCTGCTATTGTTGGTTGTATCAAATCTGTTTCATGTGTATTACTGTTACCTTGTACTGCACTGTCACCCTGCACCATGTGTTATGGCCCGGTCGTGCCTGAAAATGGCCCCGGGGATCAGTGCACTCACCCGGTTATCAAAGTCATAAATAAATAAATAGTAGAGAATACTTTTCTTCAAAACTAGATAGGAAATAAGTTGGTTGGATGCAGTCAATGTGGTCCTACTAAACTTCATAGCCCCCAACTGACTTTCCAATGATGCTTGATGTTTGGGGAGAGCTAAAAGGACAAAGATACCAGATCAACTGCAGTAGCCTTTAAAGAAAAAATGATTTATTTTATTTCACAGATAAAGGATCTGTGTGAGTGAGTAGGCAGAAGTAGTTGGTTTTGGGTCAGTGGTTTGGAGTCTGTTTTTTTTTTTCTTGCCTGTAATTCTTTGTAGTCAGGAAGGGGAACTTACTATAGCTGGGTAAATATGTGTAGTGTCTTGTGTGTTGAGTGCATAATACACCTTGTGAAACAGGTGTCTGATTGGGGAGGAACTAAGGTAGGCTTTGAAGAGACAGAGGTTTAAGCCTCACACCTTCAAGTGTCCCATCTATTTTGTATCCCATTGTGTAAGTAGCACAGAGTAGGAGTGAGGCACCTGACCAAGGGCATTGAGGGCATCCTCTACAGGACCACAGAAGACTCTGGGAGAACAGGTAGCAAGTAGAGTATTTATCTAAGGGGTAAAATAGCTGGACTGTAAGCATATCCCAGAGACATATGTCTTGGGTACCATATATTGCGTATTTATATTTGAAAACAGTGCAAGAGAATCATATAGACTCCTTAACTGAGACACCCTTGGAATACAAATACAACACCCACACCAATACAGTAAACAGACAATGCAGGGAGGACTTTTTTGTGGGAAGTGGGAGGAGGGGGATATGAAGGGGGTGTGGGACAGTGGCAAACAATAGAGTGCTCTGTGAGTTTGACCACTGTCTCAGCCATTAGAGGTTCCAGGCCATAAGTGTAGAGCTGGAAGCTACAAGGTCTAAATTATATCGCTTGACAGCTGAAACCGCCAGGCTAAATAGCGCAACACTACCACAGCCACCACTTGGCCATTTCAGTCTCATGATGGAGGCTGGAAAGTGTAGGGAAGCAGGAGGAAAAAATTGGGGGTGGGAATTTCAAGCCTGAGGAACTTGGGCTATGCTCCAGCAACAGGTTCACCCTGTTACAACAGGAGGTCCTCCAATCAACTACCAGGAGAGACGAGGGCACTAACACACCTAGTAGACAGGCTCTGCCAAAGAGCAGAGTGGAAAGGATCAAGCCTCAAAGGAGCAAGAGAGTGGTACACATAGTTGGGGTCTCAATAGTGAGAGGCACTGGAAGGGAGCTGAGTTTCAACCTCAATGGCAAGGTTTGACATGATCTCCCCGTGTCAAGCAATGCTGCCCGTGATCCTGCAGCCCATATGACTCCAGGGTTCCATGTCACAATAGTGAATGACCAACAGCGCAATGAAGCACAGCGATTATACAGCACCAAAACAAATATGGTGACTGTGCACTACCATAAACTACCATCGACAGTCCTAACATACTCTATAGATTCAAAATTTGTCATACATTTTTTTGTCACGGGGGCTATGGCCCCTCACCCCCTTGCAGAGGCTTCACCTCCTTCAAATAGTCAACTCAGAGGGGGCCTGACCTGGGGTAATGGAGACACCTCAGGAGGGTGCTACTCGGAGGGGGGACTAAGACACCAGAACAGGGGGACAGGGGACCATGGAGCACAAAACCAGGGGATCAGAAACAGGAGACCAACAAAAACCATAAGTCCCAAACAAAAAAAAAATAGAATTACATACCCACCCATAGCCAACTCCGAACATGGGATCCTCTTGCACCACAGGCATCCACTGCCTCCACAACACCAGATGGCCAGCTTGCTTGGAATTGCTTGCCCAAACTAGCTCCCATATCCTTACTTACGTCAGGTCCCTCCTACCATTGCCCTATCCATCCATCACCTTTATTGTTCCCTGACATGTGCTGTTCCCTCCTTCGCTGCCCATCCAACCTCACCCTCTTCACAGGTGCTCAGATTGAGTCGCTCAAATGTGAGTCCCTCAATTTGAGTTGCCCACATAATGGTATATCATCTCCAGGTATTCCATTAGTCTCTCCTTCAGTAGGCACTCCATTAACTTTCCCACTACTGATTTGAGACTAACTTGACTGAAATTGCTGGCATCCTTCCTGCTGCCACTCTTGTACAGAGGGAGCACACTGTCCCTCCTCCATTTCTCTGAAAACACACCTATCTGCAGAGAGGTGCTAAATAGTGTTACCAGAGGGGCAGCTAGCACTGTGCTCAGTTCCTCAACTACCCTTGAGTGGATCCCATCCAGCCCCAATACCTTGTTTTCCTTTAGGGCTTCCAACCCCCTGTGGACTCTCTCTTCCGTAACTATACTTGTGTCCACCCCCACCCCCCAGTGCATGTTAATGCATGTTGGCCCATTCCCCTCTTCCACCGTGAATACTGAACAGAAATTTAAAATGTTTTCTTTTTTCTGATCTTCCTATGTACAGTCACCCCCTCTTGGTCTCCTAATCTTTACTTGTCTCCCGCTTCTCACTCACATGCCTGAAAAAAGTCTTATCCCCATTCTTGACCTCCTGGGTGATCATTTCCTCAGTCTGAGCCTTTGCTGTCCTTACCCTCCTTCCTGCCTCCCTTTGTTTCTCTAGATATACCTCCCTGTCAATGCCATTTGGGTCTCCTTATACGTTCCTAAAGTTTTTCTCCATAACTGCTTTAGCCACCTCTTCTGAGAACCAAGGTGGTGTCTTTCTTCTCTTAGCCTTGCCTATTGCCTTTAAAAGCTTGCTGTTGCATCAGTTATTTATTTCTTAATTCTATTCCATTGTACCTCCACCCCAGCTGCACCCCCCGTTCAAATTTATTATGGCTGTCTCTAATTTCTCCAAAATCTTCTCCCCTGAAGTCCAAGACATCTCGTAGTGTGTTTCTCCCCCTGCCCAATCCAAACGGCAAACCACACTGCATGATGATCGCTTGAACCCAGGGGGCTACCCACTGTGATGTCTACTATGTTGTCCCTGTTTGTAAGTACCAGATCCAGCACTACCCCATCTCTAGTGGGATCTGTAACCATCTGCTTTAGAAATGCCCCTTGCAAGGAGTCTAGGAAGACCCTGCCTCTAGTCATAGATGTGGCTAGGATTCCCCCTTTCCTCCCTGCCTATCCTTGGGAAACATGTTGTAACCCCGTATGGCCAGCTTCTAGCTGTGGTTGTTGCTGCACCATGATTCTATTATGGCCACCAGATCCAGGTCCGCTTCCAGAGTGGTAGTTTAAAGGTCAGGAATTTTGTTTCCTATTCTCCATGGCTTGGTGCACATTGCTCTCCACTCCTTTCATCTCTACCTCCCCCTACTTTGCCCTCTCTTCTTGAATGCCTTTTTCACCCTATCCTTTTCACTGGTACTGTCCTCCTTTCTATCCTCCCTCTGTCAACCCTCCCTAGTGCTTTTCTCAGCATCAGTGCAATGTCTAGATCCAGATGTCCCTTCCTCCCTTGCCCATGTTTCACACTACCCCTGGGGATTTTAGTTCCTTGGGTTTTTCTCCACTGCTGCTCCATTATCTGGGGGGAGGATTCATTGCCTCCCTCTTTTCTTCTGTCTCTCCCCCTCACAAGTTTAAATGTTCACTGAAGTAGTATTTAAACCTTTCACCAAGGACTAACTTTCCCCTCTGAGGGGGATGGAGACTATCCCATTAGTAGAGGCCGTTATCCCTTCAGGTGGGACACCCAACCCTGAAGAAATCAGACCTTTCCTTCCTCAACCAGTTGTTGAAAACCATGGTGTGGTGTTTCTGCACCTCCCCCAGCCTTGCACAGGTAGCACCTCAGTGAAGTTTACTATGGCCCAGATATTCAAAAGGGTTGCACATGACACAACAGCGTTGTGCTATGCGCAACCCACTGATCTTGACGTGATATTCAAAAGGGAAAAGTATCGGCACAAATCTCCATGTGCCGAGCGCATCAATGTATGCAGGCACAGGTGGAGGGTGCTCCATGCACCCTGCACACCGATATTCAGCCCAGGATGTGCAGAGCCATGCATGCACAACCCCTACCTGGCGCCTGCACAAAGTTGATCCAAAAAAGGAACAACAGATGGTCACTCACAGGTGAGCTGCCACATTGCAGGCGCAACACGGCAGCTGCCGCCTCTGAGTAGCCACCCGAGCTCTGGCTGCACCTAGTGGTACCCCCATGCCCGACCGTGGGCATTTGTAATAAAAAATTAATATGTCCAATATCCCTAGTGGTCTAGCGGTAACCCTCCCCACCCACCCACTGGAGCCCCACCGCCTCCACTACCCCTCGGTCAGCCAGCAGGCAGCAGCACCCCACCCGCCTGTCGCCCGCCGCCCACTGACTGACATCATCGGTAGGCTGCGCCCATTGGTCCACAGCGTGAGCCAATCGGCATGCAACGTGCCAGTACTACACTAATCCAGATATGTGAATGGATCATTCACATATCAGGAATAATAATGTCTGATGCGAGCTGCCGCCCATTAGCTCACGCTGTGAATCAATAGGCGCAGCAACAATGGTGATCGGTCGGTGGGCGCTGAAACGGCGAAGTAAGTGCTACTCACTACCAGGACAGAAGGGCAGTGAGCTTCGATAATGAGGAAAGGAAGACAACTACCGCTAGACCACTGAAATATGTTGAATATATTAATTGTTTAATACAAATGCCACGATCGACAGAACAGAGGTCCACTGGACCACCGAGGATATTGGACATGTCTATTTTTTTTTACAAATGCCCACGATCGGGCAGACAGCGGTCCACTGGACCACCAGGACTATTGAACATGTCTATTGTTTTTATTACAAATGCCCGCGATCGGGCACACAGTCGTCCACTGGACCACCAGGGATATTGGACATATTTATTTTTTTATTACAAATGCCCGCGATCGGGCAGACAGCGGTCCACTTGACCACCAGGGATGATAGGTATTCTATTATTTACTCAGCCCACGATCGAGCGGGCAGGTCCACTGGACCACCAGGGATGATAGGGATTCTATTAATTTACTCAGCCCACGATCAGGTGGGCAGGTCCACTGGACCACCAGGGATGATAGAGGATTTTATATATTTTATTTCTAGCCCAAGGAGAAGTGGAAAGGTCCACTGGACCACCAGGGATTTATGCTTTCTTTTTTACTGCAGCCCGCGATCGGCTATGGAGCACATTGCCAGCCGTAGGCGCGGTCCCCGACAGCTGCTGCCTGGCAGGGCACCAGGCGCAAGTCGTCGGGGATCGGGCGACCTGCATGCAATGGGTTATAATGACATGCAAATGGACCCATTTGCACCTTGCATACATTATGGCCCCATTTGTACGTCAAGTTTTGAATATTGTGGTTGCTGTGCATAGCGCAATGGAACTTCGCGCAGCGCATCTCCATGCTCCACTCTGGCCACTTGCGCTGGCACAGTGCCACTGTTCCATGCACACTGAGGGTGACCAGGTGCAATATTAACTCATGCTGTGCCATGGTACAGCTCCGCTGAATATCGCCAGTTCACACCCCTGCGCGCATGCCGCGCTGCGCCCCAAGCCAAGGCCACAGCCTTACAGTTTGAATATCAGGGCCTATATGTGCTACCTACTCAGGCCCCTTCCCAGCTCCCTAAATCTATCCTTCAACACCCAGGCTACATCCCCTACCATATCATTTGTCCCCAGGTAGACAATGACATCTAGCTCCCTTCCTTCCCCACTGCCCTAGCATAAACAAGCAGACTTCAGCAAAATGTGAGTTAAATTGGAGATAAGCATGAAAGAAATAATGAAGGTCAGAGTGCAGAAGAAAAGTGGGAAGCAGGATGGAGTACCTGGGAGCAACAAGAGAAACCACCAAGAAGGTGAAGGAGGTCAAAGTAGAGAAAAAGATCCGGTTGGCAATGGGGGGGGGGGGTGAAGAATCGGGATAAGACATTCTTGTAGTACATCTGAGAGATGAGCAAGATCAAAGGGGAAATAGTGGTACTTAATAGAAATGAGGGGTGGGAGAAGCAGGACAAGAGACCCCAGACAGTATGGGTTCATCGGCAGAAGGTCCTGCCTGACTAATCTGATCAATTTGTGATTGACAAGAGTAGCAGGCAAGAGACAGGCAATTGATGTACAATAGTATACCTTGACTTCAGAAAGACCTTTGACATAGTCCCCCACAGAAGGATGGTCAAAAGATTAGGAACCTAGAGATAGAAGGAAAGGACAGCAACGTTGGGAGAGAGTTTCTTGGGGTGGTAGTCAATAAGGAGTCTTCAGAGGTGAGGGAAGTAACTAGCGAGGTACCTCAGGGGTCCATACTCTGACTGGTCCTCTTCAATATTTTCATCTGTGACATTGGTGAAAGTATCCAGTAAGAGCTGCCTCTTTGTAGATGATACAAAGATCTACACAAGGGTAGACATGGAGAAGGAGAAGAAAAATCTGGGCAGGTTGGAGAACTGGTCCATTATTTGACAGCTAAAAATGAAAGTTAAAAATGCAAAGTACACTGATAGAAGAAACTCAAGGGTGCAACGTTAGTTAAAAAAATGGGGGGACAATAGGAAAGGGGAGGATCACCACAAGGGCAAGTCAGAATAGTTAGGTAGGGTGGGCAGACTGTTAAGGCCAAGAGCCTTTTGTGCATCAGCTTATATGTACCTATGTGTCTATGAATTGCAGTGACTCCACCCATACATAAACTGACAGGAAATCAAAAGAATACAAAGATGGTATTTGGAAAATGTGCTCACAAAACAAGAATAAATGGTACTTCAATAGTGAAAGAGCACTAGTGGTAAATTCCAATATTTAGGGATCTAGTTTACCCAGAATTCATCTTAGAGGATCCATATTACTGAAATGTAAAGCAAAGTGAATAAGGCTGAGTGGGCAGTTAAACCTAGTGGATAGAGCACACAACTGTGAATCTGGAAACTCTGTTTTGAAACCACAACAACCACTTACTTACTGCAAATATGTAATAGTTTGAAAATGATCCCACATGCCAAACCAGGCTTATACAGGTGCAAGATTTCATCCCGTTCAGCCAGTGCCAAGACTGGATGACTCCTGGTCCTGAAGAAAACGTTGCAGATTTGGCTCCATGTGCAGCAGACACCTGTGATGCACAAGTAGCAAGGGAGTCCTTTTTTTTTTTATTCTTTCTATTTGTATGCCCGCCGCGGCACAACTGGTGGGGGCATCCAGCCACTGGCTCTGCCTGCCAGAAAGCAGCAGGCTCAATTTCAAGACAGGGGGATCCAGTGCAACCGCACAACGACGCTGGAGGGCCTCCCCTGCACTCCAAGCTGGGCTGGGTCCGGCCCCCAGCGAGATTCCACAACAGTCCTCCAGGCAGTGCAAAGCATGGCCATCGGGCTGCATGGTCACACTCAACCATTCTCCACCTGTGGATCCCTTGGAGTGCGAACATGCAATGACGTCCTGAGGCACGATGTGCCAATGTCCACCGACTCACCCCCTGTGCACTAGCTCTGGTAGTGCCCCTGGTTGTCACCAGGGGCCCTACAGAGTGGTGGGAACCCTCAACCTCCCTGGATAGGAGGACAGTCCTTCAGATGCTCGATCCTATCCCACCCCCTGCCGACCCCTGACAACCCGTGCTTCATTTCTGAACCTGGGTCACCAGCATGGCACGAGGTGTGGCGCCCAGTGCCTCAGCCCTCAATGCCACTAAGCCAGCAGCAATGGAGGCTTAAATGCATAGTTTCTGCAGGAGGTTACACAGCTCAGAATACTAATGAAAACCTGGGAACACATTAAAAGGAACACTCCTTTTATTACTTAAAATAAAAAAAGTGCTAAAGCAAACTTAAAATGGGGAAACGGATGCCTTACAATACAAGAGATAAGGGCACTCTAAAATCTAATAAAAAAGTATATAGTAAGTCACAATTTTCATCATTAACATACACTGCTCCTTTAAGGCTGGAAATATTGAATAAAAGCAAAACAATTTTAAACCTGAAATGCCCTAAGCTAAATGATACTGTGGGAGAACTTATCACAAAATCACTGGGGTGTGTGTGTGTGTGTGTGTGTGTGTGTGTGTGTGTGTGTGTGTGGGGGGGTAACACTAGCACCAGGGAGAATGGGAGAATTTGTTTTTACTTGGGACAGCAATCATCAATCATGGGAGGGTACCACTGGCACCAGAGAGAATGTTTATTTACTTGGGCTAGCAATAATCATGGAGTGGGGGTCCACTAGCACCAGGGAGGATGTTTCTTTTTTACTCAGCCGGAGATTGCGGGGGGGTTGTGCAGGGTAGGCAAGGTCTTGGTCAGTGATATTTGCTCCATGCAAGTGGGACCACACAAGAGGTTCTTGTATGGAGCAAATGCTTTGTGGAATCGGACAGTGATGATATTCATGTCTCCTACCCCTGTTTGCATTTGGGCCCCCTCCACACTTTTACCAGCATAACAGACAGGTTTGAGCACCCAAACCAGGCTTTGTGAATGCCAACTCGATGCAAAACTGGGTTTGTGTCAGGGCAAAGTTTTGTGAATCTAGCCCCTGGTCTTTAAGTTTTCAGTTTTCATATTTTTAAAGGGGAATTTATCATGTTTCTCTTTTGGTTTTTTTAGAATAGACATGTACTGTATGAATGTGTGTCTAATGTTTCCTAATGAAACTGAACTTTTATAAATAAAAAAATAAAATGAATGCATTTTTTTATGTGTTTTAAAAATGGAAATCATTCAAGAGGTACAACATTGGATACGAACTTTTAGCTTAAGACAAACAAATTAATTAGGCATTGAAGATTTTGTTCTGCTCTGGATAGCATTTTAACATATTACAGATCCCAAGGAACAGGTCACAATATATCTTCAGTCCAAGTAAAGCCACAGGGGAAGCTGAGATGCCCATTAAGTCTTTTGTATTCATCCCTGACTGGTGGCTCCTCATAATCACAAACTTGTTCATCTTCATTCTGGAATCCCAATTATAAGTCTAATTCATTATTCATGAGCTAAAGCAGCTCACTGATTGGCTGCCATGCTGGTCTGAAATGTCTTAAAAGAGCCCAGCATGGCAGCCAGACAGCTGATTGCGCACTACATACTGACAGCAGCAGGGTCAGCGCTGCTGTGAGTCATGAACATACAAAGCACTGTGTAGCAGCGGGCTTGACAAGAAAAGCAACTTTCGAACCACGCAGCGAAAATGTATTTTCCACAGCCACTGAATAATTCAAGATGCTCTTCATAACGTCACTTCTAATTTGTTACTTCAGGTACAGATGTATTGAATATTCATTGCAATGGCATTACAGTTGCAACTGAACTGTCATTGTATAAAAATTCTGTGAAATAAAATCTGAAAGAAACCGAAATTCAACATGTGTGACCATCTTTACAAAAACTACTCACAAGAAAACTCTTATAAAAGAGCCACACTGCAATACCACGAACACTGAAACCCAGCTTATACACAAGCGACATACCATGCAGCACTGTCATCACCAGCCGCAAAGAAAAAAACAGTATAAAAACCTACAAAAGCTCATTTTGTGATTAGACTTACTAGAGATTGAAAGAATAATGACCTCGACAGCTATTAATTTCCTGGGATTAACAACTGGCTGGTGGGATTGGCTCCTTGTCATGCTTCTCTGGCCAGCTTCCCCTGGCTGGTTGTTAATCCCCAGGAAATGACCAGTTGTTCGGTCATTATTGCTTAAATAGTTCTATTAGGATCAAATGGAAATATTGTGATTCCAATATAAAAATGAAACTCATTTAGTCCTTTCAATACAGACCAATCAGTCTGATCGATATTCTGTCCAAAACTGGTAGGTTACTCTTTGACAGACTGAAAATCTGGATAGAGGACAACTTGATACTGGCAAGAACAAACAGGGTTACGAGCTGAGTACTGCACCCTCACTGGCGGTTTTATTTTTTCTCATTAAGCATACAAATACAAAAGTTAAAAATCACAGTATCCTGTGATATGGGTGAAACAAACCAAGTGACTCAAATATGAATGATTCAATTTACTTGACCCGACACAATAGTGAATGTGGAGGTACTGTATAGTGATGGGAGGAGATAGCTAGTGTGGAGTGTCACTAATAGCTCGGTGAACGATAGGGGAGCTGTAGAGTTATGCTGGCTAAATAGAATAATGAAGCCTGCTGCTGAGCTGTCTGCCTGGTGTTGTAGATAGGGTCACTGCCTAGAATGGTAATGGTCCGGGGTTCAGGATTGTAGGCAAATATTGTTTTAACTGTTTTGGCTGTTAGAAATATTTTTTGTCCTGGTGTTCCCTGGACTGATGTTTCACCACGGTATCCCCAGCATACTGTTGCCCCCATCCATGTATTCTCCTTTCCCCACTGTCGGCTCCCTGGAGATGATTATATTAGTTTGGGAGGGTGCAGGAGGCCTAGCCCCACCACTGAAGCATTCATTTTAAGGTTCCCCCTTTTGGATCCTAGTTGCGTTGCTATGTTGACAGTCATTGAAGTGGGTTCAGTGCCAATTTTGCAATCAGCATTTTTGTACTTGCTCTTGTGCAAGTTGCTGTAGAGTTTTTGCCCTTATGACATGGAACCAAAAATCACATTTCTATATAGCATGCATTGATTGCAAACTACCTTTGATCTTATTGTCAGAAAACTCTCTGGGTGGGATATTCAGAAGGTTGCGCCCCTCTTGTGATATTCAAAAGGAGCGTGCACAGCACAAATCCGATCGCCTGAGTGCATCAGTAATGTATGCGGTGCAAGTAGAAGGATGTGCCGCATGCGTGCTCCGCACATCCGATATTCAGCCGGGATGTGCTGGAGCCTCATGCAGGCGAACCCCTACTGCGCCGTACACAGATGAGCAAGAAAAAGGAAGCAACAGCTGGCCACCCACAGGTGAGCTGCCGATTGCAGAGTGCAACACGGCAGCTGCCAGCTGTGGGTGGCCACCCGAGCTCCGCAGCACTGCCTGTTGTGGTATCGCCCCCCCCCATGCCAGACCGCAGGCATTAGTATTAAAATAACACTTCTATATCCCTGGTGGTACAGTGGACCGCTTCCAGCCCGATTGCGGGCATAAGTATTAAAATAAAATGTCCTACATCCCTGGTGGTACAGTGGACTGCGTCTAGCCTGATCGCGGGCTTAAGTTTAAAATATTAAATACCATTCCATCCCTGGTGGTCCAGTAGTACCCTCCTCTCCACCCACCACTGAGCCCCACCACCTCTCCCTCCCCATCACGGTGGTGGCAGCTCCCCACCTGCAAGCCGCCCTGCTGCCTGCTGACTGACTGTGTACAGTAGGTGCATCGCCATTGGTCCTGGCGTGAGCCAGTGGGCGATGCAGACTCACTCCACGCCTACACAGTCCAGATGCGTGAATGGATCCATTCACATATCTGGACTGTGGTAGTACAGTATAATCTGCCCCCATTGGCTCACGCTGTGGACCAATGGGCATATATCCCCTACTATACACGGTCAGTCAGCCGAGCAATGAGAGAATTGTGGTGAGAGCTGCCGCCGGCCGCGATGAGGAGGAGCGGGTGGTGGGGCTCAGTGGGCGAGTGGGAGAGGGGTACCACTGGACCACCAGGGATGGAAAGGTATTTAATATTTTAAACAAGCCTAATCCGTTCTGGACGGTCCACTGGACCACCAGGGATATAGGACTGTATTGTTTTACTACATATGCCCACGATTGGGTAGTGGGGCACTTTGCCCCTTGTGCAGGGGGGCATCAGTCCCTGACAGTTGCAGCCTGGCAGGGCGCCAGGCGCAAGTCGCCGGAGATCGGTGCATCTGCATGCAAATGGTGCCATAATAACATGCAAATGGCCCCATTTGTGCCTTTGCATGCATTATGGCCCCATTTGCATGTGCACTTTGAATATCGCGTTGATGCACCTGCGCACCCACCTGCGCTTAGTGCATCCCCTGCCCCTCTTTGGCCACTTGCGCTGGTGCAGTGCCACTGCACCATGCACAACGCGGATGGACACAGAGCGATATTCAATGGTGCTGAGCCATGGCGCAGCACCGTTGAATATCACCCTGTCAGCGCCCTGGCACATCCCAGTTGCACTGCGCCCAGGCTTGCGCCACAGCCTGAAGCAGTCTGAATATCCCACCCTCTGAGTAAAACTGGCTGAATTATGAATTGAGATTTACCAATGAGAACTCTTAAAAAGGGTACCATGAAAACACATGGATTAGATTTAGAGTAGGTGTAATCACTGAGTTAACTCCTTAAGCTGTGAGGCAAGGGTGCATTCTGACCCCAACCTTTTTATTAACCTCCTTATCAAGAATACAATAAATTGCTGCTCCTCTGTCCTGCTTGAATTTTACTTTTAATTACTGCTACCAATGTATTTCTCAGTATTCAAGTTTAGACTGCACCCTGCATTAAGTTTAGTGTACAGTATTTTAAGCCTAGTCTGCAGAGTTTCAAGTTTACAGTGCTTTTAATCTTAGAGCAAGTCTACAGTGTCCTAAGCCTAGTCTGCAGCATTTATTTAAACTTAGGAAAAGCTTACCCTGCCTTTGAAATTCTGCCTTTGCCATTTTTTTCTTTTTTTTTGAATTGTTCTGCCCACTCTGTAGCAGCCTGCAGCTCCACCCAACTCCTACCCACCCCTACGTTATCTCAGTTCCTCTCCTGCCCTATTGTTCATTTTGTTTTTCTTACTACTCCACCCTTATTTTGCCTCTTAATAATTTTTCTGTCCCTCTTTTCCAGGGGACTGTCAGCCCTGACTCCTCAGTTCGAACCACCATTGTGGTTCAAACCTCCAGGAAAACCCGCTCGATCCCTAACGAAACTAGGTACGGAGCAGAGAGACTTTGAAATATTTAATTCTGGTGCCTAGTCTCTCTGGCTGCTTCCCACTAGAGCACGCTATCCCCATTAGAGGGACTTTGTTTGGGATTGGCAGTATAGCCTCTAGGTTAGAGTAACAAGCTGTGAATGAGCTTGGTACATTCAGCAGACACACTTGGGTTTAATTCCCACAGCCTCCACTTGTATACTGTGTGACCCTGAGCAAGTCACTTAACCTCCCCAGTGCTCCTGGGTCACTCCTGAAAAAAGGCACCTGTGCCTAGTGGGCCTGACCTGGTTACCAAAGAATAAAATAAATAAAATAAAAAATGTGTCTGCCAGCCTGAGCTCCTCAACACTGCTTCTCATCTGCCCTGCTTGAATCTTTTCTTGCTCACCCTCCCCCACTCCCGTCTACCCTCCCCAACCCCGTCAAGTATTAAATACTCCTTCTGACCCTCCTCCACGGTAGCAGCCAAGAAAAGCGCCACACAAACGGCACGGTATCAGGGGGGCGAGGCAAGAAACGCAACCACAGCAAGGGTGACCACCCAAAAAGGAGAACGACAGCATCAAGAGCGAAAAGCCTGCCACACAGTAACAGCACCCCATGAACAGCAGACAGCAACATCATGAAGCACCAGCAGGCCACTAGGTGGGAGAGGCACCTCTGGCAGGGAGACACTAGCAACAAGTAGCGCTTGGATGGAGGAACAGCAGGCTGTGAGTAGCAGTAGCAACAGGAGACAAAGGGCCAGAGCAGAGTAGGCCACACAGAGGACAACACCGCTGCAGCGGGACACATCGTGAGGCACCATTGGTGGGGCACAGTGCTAAGGGGGACATATGAGCAGTGCCACTTGACTGTTACAGGGCCACACACATGGACAGGTGCAGGACAACAACCCCAACCCCATGCCCACCACAGCAGACACACATACACCTACCTGACAGGACAGCATGGAGAGGACGGAGCCCACAGCATTGCACATGCACAGGGCCACACAGCGGAGGGTGGCAGTCCACGATACACAGGGCCCATGTACAGGGCAACGATGGGAGGGGTGCAGAACAACAACACCTGATAAGCAGCACAGACAGGAAGTGGGTGTGTCAAAGCAGAAGCTGGCCAGGGCACCCAGTGCCCATAAGAATCACAGCTGCAGCACAGCCCTCAGATGTCACAACATCTACAATATGGAGGTGCATTACGTACAGAGCCAGAAGGGCAAGCCAATGGCTGTCCACAACGGCTTCATATACTGCAAGGATAAGGAGGGAACAGAGAAAATATACTGGAGGTGTGCCGAGGCAAGAGGGTACCATTGTATGGCCCACCTGCACACAGCTGAGGATATGGTGGTAGCCACCATCGGGGAGCACAACCACACCCCTGATGTGGCTGAAGTGGGCATCACGGTGAGTTATGGAATGCTGCGGACAGGGCACGGCATACCATGGATTCAACTTCTCAGGTCATCGTGGCAAGCACGTCGGGCATCCCTGCGGCCGTGACCAGTCGACTACGGAGTGTGTCTGCTGCGCCGGATGGTACAGCGTGTGCGACACGTGGCACATAGCTGGCCAACCACCTCACAGTCCATCGAGAACCTAATCATCCCGGAGGAGTACACCCGTGCGTCGGATGGCACGCGCTTCCTCCTGTATGACAGTGGGAGGGAGCGAGACCGCATCATCATCTATGCCACAGACCGTCGCATGCAGCAGCTGGCCAGCAGCATGGACTGGTTCATGGTTGGAACATTCAGGGCATGCCCTGCCCTGTTTTACCAAATGTACACCATACACGCCATCTAGTCAGGTACAGTCCTGCCTACCATCTATGCCCTGACGTGCACCAGGCAGGCACAGACATACATCAGACTGCTAGGCCAACTGAAGCTGCACATCCCTGACATTACACCTGCCATGGTCCTGCTGGACTTCAAGCACACCAGCTGGTGCGGGGTCACCACCATATTCCCCAAGTCACGGGTCAAAGGCTGCTTTTTTCACTTCACCCAGGCCCTGTGGCACAAGGTACAGCAGTTGCCAGAAGTCCTGGCATGGTATACCCAGGATCCTGACTTTGCACTGCATGTCTGGATGCTGCTGGCATTGGCTTTCCCACCACCTGCCAATGTACCAGCAGTCCTTGAGGAGCTCAGGGAGTGGGATTTTTGCGGCAACAAGGACATCCTCCAGCTCCTGCTGGACTATGTGGAGGACACGTGGGTTGGACGGCCAACTTGGCGTTCAGGACGCCGGCGTGCCCCATTCCCAATCAAGCAGTGGAACTGCTATGACTCCACCATCCAGGGCCTGGTGAGGACTAACAATGTGGTTGAAGGATGGCACAGGGCCTTCAGCACCCGGATTGGTGCCTGCCACCCCAGCATATGGCACCTCCTCGAGTGCCTAAGGGAGGAAGAGCGACTTACTGCTGCATGTTCTGAGATGCTATTGTCTGGAGCGGAGGCACCACAACCATGGAGAAGGTATTGTGACCTTCATGCCAAAATCTGCGCCATCGTGGCCGACTATGCCAACAGAAGCCACTATGACTACCTGCATGGGCTGGCACAGAACTGTGCTTTCAATGTCTAATCCACCGCATGTCTGCCTCATGCATGCACCAGCCCCTGCTGCCAATGTCCAGCCCTGAGCAATGTCGCCCTGTGCAGCACCACACAGTGCACAGTGTGTGCCCAATAACATCTCCTGCATGGGTATACCCTTCCAGGGTTGCTACGATCCACTGCCCCCGAGTCACCTTTGACCCTCCGTGCATGCCAGGGACCCCTACACGCTCACGACCTGACACACGCTGGGGAGTGGCACCCGCATTGTGGCCCTCTGCACCATACCTTGGCTGCAGTCCCTGGTGATATGGCCATCCCCCTGCCCACTGTGCATGCCTGTGAGCTGGCCTCCCCTGTGCCTGGGTGGTGGATCAATGCCACTGCCGTTCCCCCCTTGTGGTTGTGCCCATCCCGACCATCCATGGTCATACATACTCCAGGGCTCACCCTAACCATTGGGCAGCCTTCCAGGCCTGGCCACGCCACACCATGCTTCCTGTCCACTGCCTTGAAGGGGTTGCGCCATGTGCTCGGCGCCCTACCAACCACACTCTGCTGCTGTCGTCCTTTTGACCTGTCTGTGCTGTTGTGCAGTTGCCTTTGTGGCATTCGCTTTGTCTTCCGTGCTGTTCTGGGCAGTGCGATTGCGGATGCGCCTTTAACACATGGAACCGACCCATTCCATTCAGGCACATATATTTCCTTCTTAAAGGGGCAAGTGCCCTGAATCTTAATAATCTAAATACCTAATTTATTACTCCATTAGAAAGGTCATCTCCCAGAGAGAACCAGGTCATCTCTCTTGCAGCCTCCTACTACAATGGTACTGCTCCCATTCTCCAAAATACTGCAGTGCTATCCTCCTCAAACACAACCTCACTATGGGATGGTCCTTTACAAAAAAATCTATCCCCATGGTCTGCAATTCATTCTACTCTATTTCCTAACCCTACTATGCACCCCTTATTTTACAAATAGCCCCAATTCAAAGTCTGATACCCTAATAATAATAATTCCAATAAACTGCATTTTTTGCAGAACCATCTGTCTAAGGATACCCTAACGTTGCAACACCACTATACTGGAACCAACAACTTGGAGGATGTGAAACTCTCTAGAGATCTTAGTCCGCAGCTCCATAGCCATACCATAATAAGCATAAATGCATAAGTAGCATTTTATGCATTATCCTTTTATCATTACTATGCTGTTACTCAGACCTCGACGCTACATCCTTCCATTCGCAAAAGGACTAGACATCTCCTTCCCAAAGTCTCGATGTATGGAGTTATAAAGCTTCTCCTCTTATTATTACTCTGCTCTGGCAATGTAGAGTTAAATCCATGGCCATTCACACCCATTACCACCCCAGGTGACCTAACCCATTTAAAAGATATCAGCTTCCTTCACATCAACATATGCAGCCTACTGAAAAAACTTGATCTAGTACAGGCCTGGGTGCTACTTGCAATGCCGGACATACTGGTGATATCAAAAACATGGCTGAGGAACTACACCCCAGACAAAATGGTTAAGATCCCCTCTTATAATATATTTAGAGCCGATAGGCATACTAGAGGAGGCGGGGTTGCAATATATGTATCGGACAAGTTCTCTCCCTCAGTCATTGACTCCTCCTGTATCCACAAGGAATATGAAAGTCTTGCCCTAAAAATCCCTTTATCCCCAAACAAATCTATCTGTGTAATAGGCTATTACAGATCTCTGTCAGGAAGACTCGAGATACTAAATCTCTTTCGCAAAATACTAAACTCCACTGACTCGGAAACCATTATCATGGGTGACCTTAATTTAGACTAGAACTCCACCAGCTCCTTAGCTCTGAAAGATTTCTGTGACACCCACAATCTACATCAGTTAATCGCTGATGTGACCTGCCCCAGTATTAAAAACCCCACACATAGTACACTTCAAGACATAATCCTCACCAACAAACCCTATAGAATCTTTCATGTAGGTGTGTTCCACAACGACATTAGCGATCATAGGGCAATAGCCTGTGTAAGGCATATGCCAAAAACTACTTGCACACCAGGGTAAACATACAAAAGGAGCTACCTCAACCTAGCTGACATCAGCAGGAGTAGATGGCAGGATTTTTATCTTGCTTCCACCGTCTCTGATACCTACTCAATATTTCAGAGATTAGTCCTAAAAGTGATCAACACCCATGCACCTATTGTAAAAACCAGACCAAGAAAAAAGTCCTAACCGTGGTTCAGTGGCACCCTAAAAATAGCTTTACATCATAGGGATGCTCTCTGGAAAAAGGTTAGAAAAACTAAGTTAGAAACTGACTGGGCTGCATTTAGAATGATCAGGAACCGTTGTACCAAGCTGATCAGATCTGAAAAGGTAAAATATTTCCAAAATGCGCTTGAGTCATCCAAAAAGAACAGCACCAAATTTGGGCAGATTCTGAAAGACGTAGAAGGACGTAAAACATCCTCCTCCTTGCCTAACAAAATCACCATTGGGAACAGTACTTGTGCAAACAAACAAGACATCCTAGAAGCCCTCAATAATCACTTTGCCAGTGCTAGCCTAGCATTCAATACCTTCCCTATAAGCAAACTGCTAAACCAGCAAACTAACAGCGACACACCCATGCCCCCTACCAATATCTCCACCAGTTCAGCTAATTTTAGCTTCACCCCTGTCACTCTTAAGCAAGAAGAAGACCTCCTAAGTTCCTTAGATATTAAAAGTGCAGGGGCTGATCAAATTGACCCATTCTTACTAAAATTAGGTTACTGTCACCTAGACCCGCCGATCACTCACCTTTTTAATATGTCTCTCTCCGAAGGGTCTCTACCACTGGTGTGGAAAACAGCTCATGTTATCCCACTGTTTAAGTTTGGCAATCCAAGTGACTTAAACAACTAGACACATCTCCTTACTACCTATTTTGTCAAAGCTTCTTGAAAAACTGCTAAACGCTCAGTTAAGAGAATTCTTGGAAAACCATAGACTATTAAATCCTCTACAGTCTGGATTCAGGCCTAAACACTGTATGGTCACTGCATTAGCCAAGGTCACTAATGACTGGCAAACGACCCTCAGTGTTAAAAATCATGTAGCTACACTATTCCTAGACTTAAGCAAAGCATTCGATACTGTGGACGATGACCTACTATTGACCCTACTGAAAAACCTTGGGCCAGACGATACTGCCCTTAAATGGTTTTCCTGCTATCTTGTTGGTAGGCAACAACAGGTGAAAGCACAGGGTGACCTCCCTCCCAGTAAATTACTTCTGAGAGGGGCCCCTCAAGGTTCAGTCCTGGGCTCCTTATTATTCACAATATATATCAACAATATTGACCACAGTATTAACTCTGCCAGTGTTCGTCTCTTTGCAGGTGATACCGTACTTTACGTTGCTCGGCCCTCCATGGAATCTGCTTGTGCAGTCCTACAACAAGAATTTAATATGTTACAGCAAACTCTGTTATGACTGAAACTTCTACTCAATGCCAAAAAGACCAAAATCGTGTTTATCTCTCCACTAACTAAAGTAACCCCTATAAGAGATCTGCCTGTCAACCTACATATAACAACTATGTTGGGTGAATCTCTAGAAAAAGTGGACAACTTTAAATGTCTAGGTTTTTGGCTGGACTGTAAGCTTTCCTGTATCCACCATATTGAAGAGCTTTCAAAAAAAACTAAAACAAAGACAGGGACTATTTTTCCATTTCAAACGGTTGCTCACCTATGAAGCAAAATTAAAATTAGTACAAACAACATTTCTTCCACTTATCGACTATGCAGACTTCCTTTATAGTAACTGCCCCAAAACTGTTCTTATGAGACTGGACATATTGTATCATAGGGCCTTAAAATTCATGACAGATTCCCCTTCCAGAACACACCACTGTTCACTCTACCTCCAACTAGACTGGACCTCATTATCTACCAGAAGGTGGCAAAATGCCTCTATCTGGACCTTCAAAGCCCTCCCAAAAAAACTCCCCTTGTATATATCCAATACAGTATCTTTAAGTTTATACCTTGTGCGTACACTCTTAGGAAACACACTTATTCATTCATTCATTCATTCATCCTTTATTTTTATAAGATGCTTTTCTTATAAACAAAGCGCCTGTACAAATACATAAAAAAATAAATAATTAAACAAGATTAAAACTATCATAAATCATTAAAAGCTCTGCTAAAAAGATATGTCTTCAAAGCTCCTTTGAAGCTTTGAACAATGGGGCAATTTCGCATCTATGAGGTAAAAGAATTCCACAGGGTTGGGCCCATAAAACTAAACGATCTTCCCCTGAAGTTTTAAACGGACCCTGGGATCTCTAGCAATCCCTCATCAGTGGATCAGAGAGCGGGGAGGACAGTAGGGACAAAGGGGTTTTTCAGGTAAGTGGGTCCTTGGTCGGTAGGGCTTTATAGGTCAGCAAACCGACCTTGAAGGTGATTCGCCAGAAAACTGGCAGCCACGTAGTCTCATGGAGCACAGGTATCATAAGGATCAGACCCAGAAGATCCAGTCAACAGCCTGGCAGCCGCATTCTGCACTAGCTGCAGACAGAGAAGTTCAACCCCCGATAGCCCCAGGTAAAGGGCATTGCAATAGTCAAGGCGGGATGTAACGAATGCGTGGACCAACGTTGGAAGGTCCTCTGGAGGAACCAGGTGCTTCAACCGGGCAATGTTCCTCAGATGGTAAAAGGAAGTTTTGACCACCGCTGACACCTGAGATTTAAAAGTCAGACAGTCGTCAAATACTATGCCCAGATTCTGCACCTGGTCTGAGGTCGTCAGCTGGACACCCCAAAGCCATAAGCCTGAGGGCGATCCAGCTAACAAACCTGCCTCACAGCGACCCTTGTCCACAACCAACACCTCAGTTTTTTCAGGGTTCAACCGCAGCCAACTCCCATTCATCCAGTCTTGGATCTCAGCAAGGCGGTTGTTAAATACCGAAATAGGCAGCATCCTGGCGGGCACAAAAGACATATACAGCTGGGTATCATCTGCATAGCAATGAAAACCCTAAGCTATTAGTAAGTCATTTAGTACCCGAACAAGTGCTGTCTCGGTACTATGCCTTTTCCTAAATCCAGACTGGAGAATCATAGACATTGTTGTTGGTCAGATGATCATCCAGCTGCTGCAACCACTTTCTCAATAACTTCACCACAAAGGGTAAGTTAGAGACAGGCCTGTAATTTGCTAGACAATCCGGGTCCAAGGAGGACTTCTTCAAAGAAGGCTTAACTACAGCCTCCTTAAGAGGATCTGGGAAGATCCCCTCCAAGGACCTCCAGACTATCACAGCCAGGATCTGGCCAATTTATCCACACAGTCCACTAAAGACACGTGGACCAGGGTCCAAATCACAGTTAGTCGGTCGCAGTGCTCGGATGATCATCACAATGTCGTTGATTGAGGGGAGGCTGAAGTCAGACCATGCAAACTGGGTGTCCGACTTCTCCTGCCGACCATCACAACTCCCCTTTGAGAGGGACAAGCGGACATCCGATCTGATTATGGCAACCTTATCTGCAAAGAAGAGAGCAAACTCCTCACACCGTTCTTGAGAAAAGGCTCTTCTTGGCTGAAGACAGGCTGGATTGCACAGTCTGTTCACGGTCCGAAAGAGCTGAGTTGGTCTATTCTGTGCAGCCGCAATCTCTCTGGACAGGAATTCTGCCTTCTTACGAAATATGGATTGATAGACCACATAGTGGTTCATCAAACTAAGTTTGTCATCATCCAAACCGGACCTCCACCAGCGCCTCTCCAACCTTCGTCCAACTCTCCTCAACTTCCTCATGGTCTCATCAAACCAAGGAGGCCTGGGACGAAGAGTGAGAGGCCGAACTCGAACAGGTGCAATGGAATCCAGGGCACCTGTCACCACCTTATTATAGGCACGTACCAGGTCTCCCGGATCCAAGCAATCTATCGGTAGTCCCGATAGGTCCAGCACCACCATCAGGTCATCCAGGGAAACACCCTTTAATGGGCGGTACCAGACCATTTCCGTAGGGGCTGACCTAATAGGGGTGGCCTCAAAACTGAACCCAATGGAGTGATGGTCCGACCATCCGACCGGTTCCACCACCAAGTCAGATATCCCCATCCCCAGAAGGAACACCAAGTCCAATGAATGCCCACCAATATGGGTCGAGGAGGAAATAACCTGTGTGAAACCCAGTGAAATCATCAACTGGAGGAAGTCTTGACCAAAGAGTGAGAGTTCATCATCGACCCAGGGACTGAAGCCCCCAGAACCAACCATCTGGGGGACCCTGATGTCAGGTCGACAATGAAGTCTGCAACTTCCCACAGGAAAACATTCTCGTCACCTGGTGGACGGTATACAAGAAGTATCCTGCACCCCACTCCCTCGCCTAGGATGTACTCAAAGGACCTGGTCATTATATTATATTCTGCTTGACACCCCTGGGATTGGATGCCATTTTGACACCTCATCTACCAGTTATGCGCTACCAGCACTGTGGAACTCACTGCACAATCCCCCTAAAACGGACTCACCTTGTTAGCTTATCCTCCTACAAATCACTCCTAAAACCTCTGTTGAAGGAAAACTGTCAGTGCTTCTCTTAGCCCCCTCCTCCTATGAAGTTTTGTATGGCACTTATAAAACTCAAGCTGTCCTCCAACGCTACCTGCCTCCCCTTTTACTCCTTTGTCTGTCCCTGTTCTTACAACTCTTTTTCCATTCTTTATGAGCCCCTGCACCCTCCTCTTTCCTCTTCTTGTTCTTTTACCCTTGTCCTTCCCCCATCTCCTTACCTCTTGCTCTATTTTCCCTACATTACAGTGCTTTAGATCCTGTAACCTAATTTGTACTGTTAGCTGCTTTAGCACTTATATTAGTTAATTGAACTCGGTGTATTTGGACTGTCTACTTGACATGTATTACCCATTCTGTATTGTATAAACTCAGTTGTCAAGTCAAGCATTTAGTGAGTACACTATTTGACTCATCTGTATTCTGTATTGTTAGTATTTTATAAACTCTTACTAATTTATTGTTTTAATATTTCTTATTTTATTATTGTACAGCATTTGGTTTGAAGAATTGCACTTCATAAATAAAACTTATTATTATTTTTATTATTATTATTACATTATTGTGCTTATTTCTTGTATAACCTGTGTGTTGTCCCTCCAGGACCACCTTGCAAATGAGTATCTTAATGGTGTTTTTACTGGTACAAAATAAAATTGAATTGAACTGAAGAAATGAACTTGAAGATTAATCTTTTATTCACCAAGAATAGTTAACAAACCAATACTCTTACTACTCTAAACAGATGACTTGAATTTAGTGTCATATTCCACAGCAGGTTTAGAGTGCAAGCAAAACAAACTATGATATTTACTCTAGCTTTACAGGGTATGTCCTCTGTACAGCGACACCATTACAGTGAACATGTCGATGCCAACAACATCGACAGTTCACTCTAATGGTCCATCTGAGACCCTGGCACTCTGTCCCTTTGGTCCTGCTCCCCCTCCCCAAATCAACGCTGACTCAGAGTTGATAATCCTTATGTTCGGGGAGTGCGTGGGCAGAGCCCCAGCATGGGTGGTTTGGGGTGAAGGCCCCCGATGAAAAACAACCGGTTCTTTCCTGTTGCACGATCTAACTTCATGTCGACATAAATCTGTCGCTGTGATGTTGGTCGACAACATAGTTGTCAAACCAGCATTGTAGAACCGCTTTACAGTGGAGCAAAAGTCAAAAGTGATGTTATGAGGCCCCAAAACAGGATATTTTCTTGGTTTATGGGAGACCAAACAGTGGAGCAGGTTTCCAATTATTTGTAGTCAGGCATGAAGGGCTCACTCTACAAAGCAGCCTGGGATCTGCATGATTTGCTGCTTACCTGCTGCATAGCTCTATTCCCCAATGCCTGTCTCCACAAGATGGAATCCACAGCCTCCATCCACCACTTTATTCAAGTGCAGAGCTCTACATGAAAGTGATGGGTGTCCTTGGGTGGAGCTGTACCAGACACCAGGCATCCAAGCAGCTGCCTGTGCCATATCCAGAGGGGATCCCTGCTACTCAGGGGACTGTGACATATGGCAGTCCTTCAAGGACTGTTGTATGACATTCTTAATGAGAAACATGGTAGGCAAGTTAAGCCCCCCCCAAGTCCTCCATATCAGCTCAGAGAGCCGGGGACATGCTCTAGGGGACAAACAGGCTCCTGCTATGTAAAGGGGGCACATAGCTGCTACGGCAGGGAAACTATGCTCTGTCCAGACCAGGTGCATAGTTCCATGTTTTGCCCAGGGATTGGGAATGGGATCCTTTATATGTGCCATGGTTCAGGAAAGGGGCACCCTTCAGATATGCAATCCACTCTGCAGACACATAGGGCAGCACACCACTTTGTGGATCAGGCCTGAACTTTGAAAACAGATTATCAGTATGTAAAAATATACAAATGCAAGGGCATCTGTGGAGAAGTATTCATCAATAGGCATTATCAAGTTCAAATACAATTTTGGTGGAGACCGGTCCAGTGGCATGGTGGGCAGAGTCACTGGCTGCTTCACACCCTGCTGTGGCCCAGGTTTGGGAGTGGGTGTGGGATGCTTGGGGGCTGGCCAGGGGGGGAAGATTGAGCACCCAAGGATGTTTTTTATCCCTTGTGAAGGAAGGAATGCATATCCCATGGGTTGGCTGTCACTTGGAGAAATCTGGGTGTAGTGCCACAGGACTATGAGAAGGGGATCTGATCCCACACTCAGACACTGGGTCATCCCTGCAGAGGCAGAACACACACATCAGGTCATTACATGTGCATGGACCCCAAGGTTGAAAATGGAGGAACAACCCTCTGACCACAGTGCAGTGACAGCCCAGTCCTGTGCAGACCCTGCACCCCCAACTGGGCCCCTCTTGCAAGTTCTGTGGCAGAGGATACCATGGAGTAGGTAAGTCCCAGGAAAGTTGTATGGTGGGGCCGGGGGGACCAGTCCAGATGGATGCCAGTCAGAGAGACCAAGGAAGATATAATATTGATTAAAAAGAAAAATAAATAAATAAATAAAGAAAGAAATTACCATTTTACTCATAACAATAACAAAAAAAAAAATCTTTTGTGGTCTTCAGAACCAAGGAAAACTCATAAATCCTTCATGCAGTAGGGTTATTTTGCTAGGAAGACCTTGACACTGCTGAAATAGTTCAAAATCATTTCCTACAAATCATGCTTCTCATATGCTAATGCAGCTGTCATAGACAATAAGATGTCAACAACCATAAAATGTAGACGCCCCTGACAGTTACATGGGACTAGCATGGATAGTGAAAACAAACTAACACAAACACATATATTCTTAATGTTGACTGTTGCCATGGAAACAAATACTCTTTACAATATATCAGGTGTAGTTTTCCTTTAATACATCATTCTGAGCCCCCAGTGGATCAGTCCACGACAGCTTCAAGAGCTACATGGAAATCACCCCCCAATATGACAGAGTGGAGGGGTCCCAAATGCCAGATATAGAATTACTGAGTTTGTATAACAGGGCAGGATTGTCACTGTTGGAACCATATACATTACCTAGAAGAAGGGGGCCTTTGGGGTGTCCAGTTTAGCTACCACCCATGGGCCTTGAGTTTTGGAGATGTACTAGAGAACTTCCCATTTCAGAGTTTGTGCACAAGTATGGATACTCCAGCATGTGACAAAGTGGCATACTACTAAGCCCACCCAATCCCTGTATGACAAAGCAGCCTCAGTGGTGCCAAGTTTAGTTTCTTGCTGTAAAGTTATCTGCATTTTAAAAGATTTTAATCTAGTGAGGACTCTCTTTCACATAACAGGTAGGCTCAGCACCATAATATTCCAGGTTGCATTGGCTTAAGGTCATCTGTAGTCCATAGTTCTGGATATGAACAGATAAAGGGAATCCATGTAAGACCTAGGACTGAAGAGTTGGGAAGGAGTCATCTTGAACCAAACATACCTGAGGCATAGTATCTTGCACGTACCTAACTCTTCTTGTTGCTTTCAGAAAATGAACATGTAGCATACAGTGAACACATTAGCAATATAGAACAAAAACAGAAAATACAAAATCAGAGCACTGTGAGCTAACAGAGTGAATGTAACAGAAAGAGCCTCAGATATTGCCCTGTGCAGAGAACTGTTTGGACCAGTCTAGACAGAAATGACATAGAGCTGCAGGGATCAAAGGGTCTGAGCCTAGCCATTCTTAATATATTTAATGATTCAAAACAGATCAAACCTACTGAAGCAGTGCAATGCCCTGGATTATCCTCAGAGTGTGCAATTAAGCAGTTGCACTGGTAGACTTACAAGAAGGAGGATTAAGCCTTGTCCCTAGAGGCACTAGGTAGAAGAGGGTAGTAATCAAGTGTACAAAATGTCCTGTCCTCTGCCTTCAACACCAAGCTTATGGGCTGAGTGTTGGGGCAATTCATGCATTTAGAGGAAGGTGTTGTTGTTATCACAGAAGCCATACCTGAACATATATCCATAAAGAAGTGATGTAGACATTGAGGTGTGGTGGGGAGGTAGGGACAGTTGGGGGGGGGAGGATTGTAGGCACATGCACTGTATTACCAAGTCATATAAAATTGGTGGAGACTCTTCTGCAACTCAAGTAGTTACTCAGGTCATCATACAGGCCATCTGAAGGATGTACCCTGCAAGGATTTATCATCATGAAGAATGCACCTTGAAAGCCCCATATGTGGGAGGGCTTACTGAGGGGACAGGAACTAAGTGAGAAGACTATCCAGCCACCCCATCAGCCAATCCTATTGCTAAGACTTCCGAGTTGGGGGAATGCTCCAATAGCTTTCAGAAACTTACTGGAATTGTGCATAAAATTCCAAGTCCTCCCCTTGGATTTTTTCTGGATGCCTGTTACCAAGTGTAATCACACAGGCATATCTTGCAACTGTTATGGCCAGTACTTAGTATGCAGTGTAGAATGTTCATATAAATCATTGGAATCATAGGAAGTTACAAGTCAGTATACGATATTCTTTTGAGACATATCATTTCTCAAAGGCAATGCCCTTATATTCCCTTTTGTGTTAAGTATTTGTCTAACATATTTTTGACGGAGTGCATGGTCTTAGATGTAACCACACTTTTAGGTACTCCATTCCAGATCAATACAGTGTCTGATTTAAACTCACCCCCTTTTTATTTGTCCAATATAGATCTCCTTTTAATTGTAGGTTGTGCAGTCTGTTGCCCCGTGCTGTTTCTCTTTTTCCAGGCCAATGCACTCCCATAGATCCTTGTCCTTATGGGCTGTGTATACTAGGCACAGGTTCCCCATTAGCCTTCTAAATTTGAGAGAACAGATGTTTAGTCAATCCCTTCTATGATCATAAGGTTGTTCTCTTAAATCTACCACTAGCTTGCTAGCTCTTTTCTGCACCCCCTCAAGCCTTTTTACACTTTCCTTTCTTTTGAGGCACCTAGACTGCCAACAATACTCCAGGTGAAACCTAACCAGGGCACTGTACAATGCCATAATCACTTCCTTTGACCTGCTTGTTATATTACAGCCTATGCATTCCAGAATTGTGTTACATTTTTTTGTAACTTCATTGCAATGATTATCAAAGGTCATATTATTCATTACAAGTACCACCAAATCTTTTTTTCTTCTGTTTTCTATATTTCTTTTCCCATTAGATAGTAACTTGCTCTTTTATTTTTAATACCAAAATGCATCACCTTACATTTTTTGGTATTAAAAGCAAGTTTACTGTTTTTGGATCATATTTCAAGCTTTGTTAATTTCTGCTGTTCCTCCAAAGTTGTTGATTGCATCCTCAGTATCAACTACTGCCCCTATTTTTGTATCATTTGCAGATCTGCATAGCCTTAGTTTGTTGGTACATTGCATAGATAATACATACATTTTGAAGAGCCTAGGTCCCAGCACTGAGCCCAGTGGTATCCTACTAGTCATTCTGCCCTACGCCGAAAAGGCTCCCCTTATGTTCACCTTTTGCTTTAGTTCATGTAGTCATGATGCTATCTAACCCGCTACATTTTTATTTATAGCCATCTCCAATAATCTATTAATTCCTGGTGAGACACACTATCAAATGCCTTTGAACAGTCCAGGTAGACTATATCAACTAGCATATCACAGTCCAGGGATGAAGGAGAGACTGATGGAATACCTGGAAATAAGTGGGCTGCAGTATCACCAGCAGCATGGCTTCACAAGGGGGAGATCATATCAAGCAAATCTATAGGCTTCTTTAACTGGGTAACTAGGGAGGTAGACTGGGAAGGGCAGTGGATGTAGCCTATCTAGACTTTGGTAAGACCTTTGAAACTACACCACACAAGAGGCTAATAAAGCAACACAGCAGCCTAGTGGTGTGGGAGAAGGTGGTGAACTGGGTATCGAACTGGTTGTTGGATAGGATAGAGAAGGTAGTGGTAAACAGCAGTCACTTGGAGGACAAGAGGCTGATCAGTGGAGCAACACAGGGATTGGTACTGGGTCCTGTCCTCTTCAATGTTTTCATAAGCGACATTTCTGAGGAACTGGAGGGTAAGGTGTGTCTCTTTGCTGATGACACAAAAATATGCAACAGTATGGACAACCAAGAGAGTGTGGAGAGACTACAAAGGGATCTGTGGAAGATAGAGGGGTGATCTAAGGATTAGCAGCTGGGTTTCAATGCCAAATATAGCAAAGTCATGTACATGGAGCAGGGAAACCTGGGGGCTGTGTATAAGATGGGGAAGAACTTACAGTTACCAAGCAAAAGAAGGACCTTTGGGTTATCATATCTGATGACATCAAGGTGGCAGGGCAGTGTGACAAGGCAGTAGGCAAGGCTAGCCAGTTGTTGGGGTGCATAGGGAGAGGGATTTCCAGCAGGAATAAGGAGATGGTGTTGCCTCCTTATTGTTCATTTGTTAGACCCTACCTGGAGTACTATGTCCAGTTCTGGAGATCACACCTCTGTAAGGACATTGACAAGGTGAAAGCAGTTCAAGGGAGGGCTACCAAAATGATGTGGGGGTTACTTGAGAAACCATATGAGGAGAGGCTGAGGGAGCTCAGCATGTACTTCCTGGAGAAGGGAAGAGCAAGATGGAACATGACTGAGACCTGTAAGTACTTCACAGGGGTGAACAAGGCACAGGAGGGAATCTCTTTCACAGGAAGAAGAGTACCAGAACACAGGGGCATTCTATGAAGCTGGGGGGTGAAGTTCAAGAGAGATGTGAGGAAATATTTTTTCACAGAAACAGCAGTGGCTGCCTGTAACAGTCTGCCTGAAGAGGTGGGAGGAGCAAAGACAGTGGGGAGCGTCAAACATTCATAAAATAGGCACATGGTTGTACTAAGCAGAGATAAGGGAGGAGGGAGGGACACCTGTGATCACACAGTGTCCAGGGTGTAGTAATAGGCAGGGAAAATACTGCAGACTAGATTGGTCTACTGGTCCATTTCTGTCGACACATTCTATGATTCTGTGTTTCTATTCCTCTCTCTATGCTGACACTACTGTCCCCTTGTAAAAAGATTTCAAAAATATCCCAATTAGGGAGCCTGCTATTTCCCTGGCAACCACTTTTAAGAGTCTTGGGTGGAACCCATCTGTGCTTTGAGATTTGTTGTCATTTAAGTCACTTAGTTTCCTTTCCACTTCATTATCCAGAGCTTCCATAATGTTGTTTAATTTGGTTATCCCTTTTATTTCATTTTTGTGTCCCTTTGCTTGATACACACTGCAAAAAAAATTGTTAATGACCCCTGCCATGTCTGTTGCATTTGTTACCTGAACTTCCTTTTTATGTTTGCTTGCGCGCATGTGCAAGAAACATTTCGTGACAGCTTAGGAGAGAAGCGGGGTTTTGGAGGTGTGGCACTGTGGGGGCCAAAGCCCACAGTGCCTTTTGAGGCTTGGCCTGCTTTCCCCAATGCAGTAGCACACTGCTGCTGACACTAGTTCAGCCAGTGTGCCACCAACTTGAAACGAATCTGCCGCTGCAATGAGGGGCGACCCGTCATTGCTGAGCGGTGCCTTGCCTTGTGTAACATTTCTTATAACATGGTGGCCAGCAGTGGCTCTCTCTGCCCTCCTCAGAGTCCCCATGAAAGCCAACTTGAGAGTTCTCAATCCCTGTTGGCATGCCCCCCAGTTCATTTGCTGATGGAGTAGCCCAACTCCAGCATGATGCGCCCCATTTTGTTATGTGCCAAGGGGTGCCCAATCCTCCTTGGCTCATGCGCCTCCCACTCCCCCCTCATCACACAGTATTGCTGACTGGGTGCCCTAACCCCGTAAGCTCCAGTACCCACCTCCCCAACAAACACCCGCCAGGTGACACACTGGGAGCCCACCCCAGCATGCCAAAGTGTCCCATGATGTCTTTTTATTTTAAATCCTTTAAAAAGAAAATGGTCCCTCACTGAGCCCATGCCCTCCCACAACCCACACCCACCCTCTGCATACTCTACCTCCCCACAACCCCTCACCCTATACTTACCTTCGAGTCTCGGTGCGACGATCTTCAGTGGACCGGAACACGCCTGCCCTCTTTCAAAACTGATCGTGAACTAAAGAAATGTTGGTAAGCTGTATAATGGCATAAATGGGTTTTTTTCAACTTTGGTGCATATCTTGGCCATTTTTTTAAATTTTGGCACCAAATTTTCAACATGGGGTTCTTGGGACCCCATCTCATGAATTCAATCACTGTCATCTCGTCATTTGGTCCCAAAATGTGATTTTGTGGTCACTGAGTGGAATCACCTTTCCAGACCAATTAATGAAATGGCAGTGTCACTGTTCATGAGGTGGGCTGTCAGAAAGCCTATGTTGCAAACTTGGTGAAAAAATTCCAAAGAATGACTGCGTTATGAGTGTGCATTGCACAGTTTTTATGCATGCTCGTAACTTTGCGAATTTGTAATATTTTTCACTACAGGTTTTCAACATTGGCATTTTTCCACACCTCCTTATGAACAGTACAGCTGTTATTTTTCACATCCTGGCCGACATGTGTTTTTGCACTCCCGGCACAGAATGGCATGATCGCTTGTGGGAAAGCAGTGTTCAGGACAAATGAAGAAAATCACAGTGACACTGTTCATAAGAAGAGGTCCTAAAATGCCTATGTTGAAAATTTGGTGACAAAAGTCCATAAAATAACTGTGTTACAAGCATGTGTTGCGCAGTCTCCACGCACCCTTGTAACTTCTCAAATTTGTAATATTTTCACTCCAGATTTTCAACATTGGCATTTTGCTACACCTCCTTATGAACAGTACTGCTGTCATTTTTCATATCCTACCCAAAATATGCATTTGCACATCTGGCGCACAATGGCGCAGTCGCTGGAGATATTAATGTTTCGGACAGATTAAGAAAATCATAGTGACAGTGTTCATGAGCAGAGGTCACAAAATGCTTACGTTTAAAATTTGGTGAAATAATTCCACTAAATGACTGCGGTACAAGCATGTGTTGCGCAGTTTCCACATACGCGCGGAACTTAGAGCATTTTTAATATTTTCACTACAGATTTTCAACATTGCCATCTCTTCACACCTCCCTATGAATGGTACAGCTGTCATTCTTCACATCTTGCCTGATCTGTGTTTTCACACATCTAGCGCAGAATGGCATGGTTGCTGTGGGAACTTGAAGTTCAGGACATATTAACAAAATCACAGTGCCACTGTTCATGAGAAGAGGTCCCAAATGCTTTCATGAAGTGAGAGCTACAAAAAGGCCATGTTGAAAAGTTGTAGTGCAAATACCAACACATGCCCAAGGCGTTAGGGTTTCTAACCATAATGTCACACCCTGTGCAGACTGACAGGCATCAGAGGTGTGACTTTGGATCGCTGGCTGTAATGCTCATGCCATCCCACCCCCACCCTGAAGCCAGCGACAGGCATTGAGGTGTGCCTTGCACTCTTCAGCCCTAGACTTCATCCCATTCTCCTGTACTGCACCCATTTCAGTGTATGTCCTTATGAAATGGGGTGACTGTGAAGCCAAACACCCCAAGGCACACCTCAACACTTGTCGGTGTCTACAGGATGGGGTGAGGTGAAATGCCGTGAGTATTACGGGCAATGACTCACAGGCACACCCCATTGCCTGTCCATCTCTTCAGGGTGGAGGTGGGATTGGCGTGAGTTCAATACTTCACTGCCATTCCTATTCTGCATCTGTCTAACTCCTGCACGTCCAATGCTAATATCAGCAAGCAAATATTTGGCACTGACAAATGCTTGTTAATAATTGGGCCCCTCAAGGCTGTTGATATGATTATAAAATTATTTTTTTATTGATCTTAGTTTTTGTTGCACGTCTAAATTCCTCCTCCTTTTTCGCTATTTGTATTTGCTGTTTGCAATTTCTAGCTGTACCTTTGCACCCTTCCCATAGTGCTGGAGTATTATTGTGTTTCGCTGTTCTGTATGCATTTTTTTCTTCCTTGTTAACCTTCTAATCTTCCTTGTACTTCATGCTGTAATGTTTCCTTTTCAGTTGTATTTTATCCGTTCCAGTATGTAACACAGTATGTCACACGTTGCTGGAGTTTCAATATGTTTGTTCCACATTTTATCCAGATTTAACCCTTCAAATTCTGTCTCCCAATTCCATTTTTTAAAAACTCTTTTATTGCTGTACACTTGGCTTTGTTATAAAATCTCACTTTTGTAGTTGCTGTTAATTTCTCTTGACAATGCTTAGTATTAAAGTGTACAGATTTGTGTTCACTGACACTGAGTGGCTCCCTAACTTTGCAATTGCTTGTTTATTCCTTCATATTGCTAAGTACCAGGTCCAGAAGGTTGTCACCGTTTATGCTACCACTGACACACTGTTTTAAATTTAGCAGTTCAGTAACTTCTGTGAATGCATTTTCTAGTTGTGTGCTTCCCTTACCCCATTCCAATTTATACTGGGCAAAATTAAAGTCCCCTAGTAATGCTATTCTACTTTCTATGTCTAGGTTTCTGTGACTATCCATAGTCGAGTGGGATGCTGCAGTGCATAGAGAGGGGTCTCACCAGCAGAAAGAGGGAGGTGGTGTTACCTCTGTATAGATCACTGGTAAGACCCCACCTAGAGTGTTGTGTCCAGTTCTGGAGACCACATCTCCTGAAGGACATAAACAGAGTGGGGGCAGTCCAGAAGAGGGCAACTAAAATGGTACAGGGTCTGCATCAAAAGCCCTATGAGAAAAGACTGAAGTACCTCAATATGTACACCCTAGAAGATAGGAGGGAAAGGGGCTATGATAGAGACCTTTAAATATCTCACAGGGGTGAATAAGGTACAGGAGGGGAGTATTATTCAGAAGAAAAGGTGCTCAAGAACAAGGGGACATGCTATGAAGCTGGGGGGGATAGATTCAGAAGAGATGTGTGGAAGTACTTCTTCACAGAAAGAGTGATGGATTCCTAGAACAGTCTTTCAGAGGATGTGGTGGGGCCAAAAACCGTGGTGGGGTTCAAGAATGCATGGGATAAGCACAAAGGAATCATATTGGAAATTAAGGGGGAGGGAGAAAAAGCTGTAGATTGGGTACGGTCTGATGTACTACTGCAGGTAGGGAGAGATAGCAGACTGGATGGGCCAAATGATCCTTATCTGCTGTCAAACACTGTTTCTAGCTTCTATAGTGCAAATGGATGACAGCACAATGAAGCACCTCCCCCCCCCCCAGTTTGAAGCCCCTCATTGCAACTAAGGATAGGCCTCATCTTTTTAAAAATAAATACTTTAGCATGTAATAGTATAAAGAAGTGCACCAGTTCTTTGTTTAAGCTGAAGTGGCATACCAGGTAGTGATGCAGATTCCTAAATAAGTAATGTGTCATTCCATCTGAAGGCCACATTTAAAGTGAAATTTCAAGTCCCAACATACAGTATATCAACTCAAGTTACTAGGTAGGATTCTTGCTTCTGGGCCAGCAAGCCAGTGGTTGAAGTTTAATACAAAGTCAGTTTGGGATCATACCCAATGATGCTGATGCTGTACTGCAGTACTAGAGGCTACAACATTTGAAGGTGTCATCTTTCAGTTGGAACACTATGCAAAGTTCTCTTCAGCCCTTTATCGTTGGCATTGATTAATTGCAGTATTAAAGAAAAGCTGGGGATAGCTCCCATATCCTGGCCAATACTCTTTCTGTTTAGGTCCTGTTGAACAACACCTTCCTCTTTAACTTCTCTGTTATTGTATACAAGGAAAAACAAATACAAGATCTATTAAATGTTGTTTATTGAGTTGTTAATAAAAAAGGTACAAATACAATTGTTCACTGTTGTCTGAAAGATGTTACTAATACATAACGCTGCCAATTTTTTTAAAAGATTGTGTGTGTATGTGTGTGTGTTAATTTAGTGTTTGTGAATGGTGCAGGTTTGACAGCACTAGAGCCTGATGTCCTCTGCTTATCCACATACCATGCACAGTGCACACAATCAAAGTGCAAGTTTCCCCACACTGTCCCACCAATGTGTCTCAACCTGCTACATAGGGACTACCAAGTAGATGAGAGGGTAGTTCAGGTTGTATGCCCATTCAGTCCTTCACCTCTCGTGTGAGACTTCCAGCAGGGGTGCCAATTAGTGCCAAGTGTGCTGTCTTGGTGGTTTTATGATGTGGACACCTGCTCCCTGCAAACAAGATGGAAAATCTGTGTACATCAATTCACTGTACAACACATACCTAATATGCTTGTCTTTAAACTGCTTTCAGATACACAGCAAATGCAATCACTACACACAGTAAACTGCATACTACAGAAATTAACTTCATAATTTTACAAACAATAAAAAAATTGCTGACTACATGTTGTAACTGCAAGTAAAACCTCAAACATGATTTTTTTAATGTCTCCTCGAACATTTTCACTGCTACAAACGAAGGCTGCATAATGAGTAACAAGAGCACTAATCAATTTTTTGAAATGATAATCAGCTCCTCAGTTTAGCATCATCACAATCACCACAGTGACAACCAATTTCAGTGCCATGGTTACCATAGGGCTTTAAAATCCACACTGCCAATATTAAACTTGAACTCAGATTCATTACCAAAATCATATTCTCTAACCTGCCCATTTCAAACCTACATGAAAAAGGACTAATAAAGGCTACAGCATTGTTAGGTTGCCAATATTTCAAAGGACTTCTTTGCATACAGTAAACTTACTGCTTTGCATTGGAAATGCTTTGCTCCTTACAGTAAAAAAGCACACGTAAGTATGCAAGCAAGCAACAATAGTTACATAGTGTTAAGACAGATTAGCATATAGTACAATAGGATAATTGTACCACTTTAAATAACTTGAACAAAACTTCTGGGGCCAAATATTCAAACAATTGCACCAGTGCTAATGGAATTTGCACCAGTGCTGTCCAGGTCTGTAGTTTGCACTGGAGGGGCCATATTCAGAAGCCCCTATAGCGCACACTAAACCTATTAGCACCCAGATGCTAACATAACACTGCACCCATGCAAATGAGGGGGTCCCCTGCTGCATACAGGCATAGCATCATGTTTAAAGGTTTGCAATGGTGATAAACAGCACCCAAAGTAGAGCTATTTACCACAGCTTAAAAATTGCCTCTTAACTGGGCTCCAAGCCCATGCCTCCACCCAACCCGACTGATGGTGGGATGGTTATACTGCAGCTGCCTGCCCCCAGCCACCCATCACAACAGCAAGTTATCAGGCTCTGGTGTTCAGTGGCACTACCCAACCCTCAACACCCATCCCATGTAGTGAACAATAACCCTGGTGGCTAGCAGCACCTCATCAACCAATCACCTGTCCCATTCAGTGAAACATATCCCTGGTGTGTAGTGTCACCACCCACCCCTGAACACCTGTCCTGCTAATGCAGTCCATATTCCTTGTGCCTTATTGCACCTCCACCCCCTGAAGACCCATCCCATGTCATGAATAGGTATTTGTGGTGTACAGTGACATCCTCCACCCTCAGAGCATGCATCCTGTGTTACCTATATCTATTCCTCACGTCTAGTGACATCCCCATGAGCACCCATGTACAACGATATGACCGCCCTGTATACTGTATACAGTATATTGTATGTGAGCTCACTGCCAACTCATACTGCAACTGGCCAAGAGGGTGACAGGAGGGCTGCCAGCCACCATAGCAGGATTCCAAGAACATCCCCAGAGCCCTGGTAAGGGGGGGGTTGGATGGGCAATGTGCTGGGAGCTGGGAGGGTGGGTGGGGGTCACTGGACCACCAATGCTTACTAGTGCAGATTTTGATATGCATTTAGGAGGGCTGAAGCAGTCTATACCATTATACTTAGGTGATTGAGGGGGTGCCACTAGGCACCAGGGGTAATGATGCATAATATGGGACAGGTGTTCAGTCTTGGGGGGGTGCCAATAGACACCAGGGATACCAATGCATAATATGGGACAGGTGTTTGGGGGGAGTTACGGGAGCCACTAGACACCAGAGATACCTATGCATAATACGGGATGGCTGTCTGGAGGATGGGGTGCCACTAGACATCAGGGATATAGACTGCATTCAAGGGATGGGTACTCAGGGGGTGAGGGTGCTGCTAGACACCAGGGATGATGTCAGGCACACACAGGATAGGTGGCAAAGGGCCACCCCTCACCATACGAAAGAGCCTTAGTGCCTTGCATGCCCAGTAGGCTCATCTGTATGGTGTGGCTAAATATAGCCCACATGGGTCCCAGCGATATTCGGTAAAGAGTGCTGTTCCTTTTTGGCTGGATACAGCCCAGGTCCATGCTGAGGCAGTGCAGGTTTACTTAGTGTTTCACCAACATGGGGCTGATATTTAGTCAGGTAGCACGAGTCTGCTAACTGACTGAATAGTGCACCTGCTGGGTTGGGCATAGGCACAAGTGTGGTGCAAGCCTTTGTGCCATGCTTGCATCTCTCATGGAATATCCTGGCCCCTATCCTGGCCCCTAGTGTACTAGTTTACAAGTGGCTCTGTTTCTACTAGTGATTAGCCACATAGCCACAAACTAGATTTATTACGTGGCTAAAAACATTTCTATCCAGTTTGCCATAGTGGTAAAAGTATTTGATTCAGAGTGCCTGCCATTTTATAGTAAACTATGCATTATCAGGAATGCTGCCCAATGTAAGTATTTTCATGCAGCTTTTAAGAAGCTAGTGTACTGCTTAAAATTAACATTAGTTTTTAAAAGCAGCCAACCATTATTTTTTATATCTGAGATAATGTTTCTTGTCTCTTTGGTTAATTAGAAGATTGTTTCCCTGGTGTTAGTAGGTGTGATGTGTGGAACAGCACTATTTTTGGCAGCTGACATACTTAGTGCTAATTCCCCCACTACATCATCAGCATTGTGACCTCACTGACTGTGGCAAGATTGCTGCTTAGGAACAGCCACTTAGTAGCTGTCAGGTCAGTCACCTGTGATGTCACTATCAGTGAGATCACAATGCTGATGATGTAGTGGGAAGAATAGATAGATATGTCAGCTGCCATACTGAGATCTGTTTCACAAATCCAGCACAATATTATCATATAGAAAACTTTCTAATGAGCAAACCGAAAGAAAAATACTTCGGAAGTAAAACAGCTGACTACTTCTAAATATGTGTATCATTTTTCTGCCTGACCATTTTGGTTTCACTAGCTCTTTAGGAGCAGCTTTGCCCACAGTGGTCAATAAAGGAAAAATCCCAGTGGGAACACACTGTAGATATGTAAGTACGTCTCTGAGATTTACCTTAGTGTTGGTGTCCAGATTAAGATGCTAGTGACTCTTAAAGACAATCATACAGTATTTACTGACCACTCAGTTTCATAGGCATTAATGTTTCACCAAGTGAATGTTAAGCATATTAGGGGAAAAAGTATGATCAATTTCATCCAGCCTTCTTTCATAAACTATGGTATAAAGCTGCATACAGTACATTCACAAACCGCCTCTGGTATTCAAGTCATCACATTTGCCTTTTATTTCTGCATGTCACAAGATATTATCAATAGATTAGTTTAGACTGGTCCAAATTAAATAGGGACATGTTAAAGTGTATTTCACCCCCTTTGTTAGGCTGCTGAAACAACATCTAAAATGGACTGACCCTACTTGCCTCAGCTGTAAAAGGAACAACTACACCTCATTGAGGCAAAGATTTTCTCATATTTTAATGTCTTATGCTTTAGTCTAATGGAGCTCTGAAGGAGGATTGCAAACCCCATGGATTAGAAAGTAACATGCTAAGCATTCTTCCTGTTTCTGCTGCAAGCTCTGCAGTCCCATCCTCTTCTGTATTTCCTGTTGAGAGACACTGTTTGAAAGTCATCTAATTGCCCTAAAGTGCTCCTGTGCCCTAGAAGCTCTGTTCTGCATTGTGTGCCATGGAGTTATTAGAAACAATAATCGCTAGTGCTAACAATACAGATAAAGTGATGTGCAGCCATCCTGTATAGCCACATTGCTTCCTGTTGCTGACAGTGAGCCAAGTTCACTTCACACTGTATAGCTAAATATTTCAGGAACTGCTGCCCTGATGTTAACTTCTCTAGCTTAGTTTCAAACATTAATAAGCTGCTGAAAAGCAACCTACACAATTAGAAGTCAAAAGGAGAGCTGAGACGAGATCATCCCATGTTTCATTAAACTGGGCAAAAACTAAGACATTTTGTTTTTGTCCTCCCTTAGTGTTCTGTTTTGCTAAAGTTCCATAACAATGCTCAGAAAATATTCAAAACTGCCTTCTGAAGATCTGACTAGACCAAAGCCTTGCATCATATAATGCCATGCTCTGTCAACAGTTCATAAAAGTGTTGTTGTATTGGAGCCAGCTATCTGATCTGAGTATCTGCTCAACTGGGTTTGATTTGTTTGGGGAGCGGGGATTCAGAACTTCAACTGCTGCACTGCTGCCTGGGTTGTGAGCCCAGTCAGTTAGCGAGAGGCAGTTGAGGGTCATATATTACAGGTAATGAAGGACTACAGAAAATAAATGTCATTCTCATTGTTTCTGTTGCTGAGCTGATCTCTGATATTTCACTATTTATGAAATAGGAACCTACACAGCACAAACACTTTGGTGCACATGTTGAACTACTATGAAACATTAATCACCAATGTGATCAATCTCACCTCACCCTGCTTTCCCAGTGGTGACCTTAGTGTTGAGTGCTGCTGTCTCCTTCCTAGGACTGATTATGGCTTGTCCCATCCACCAATATGTGCTCTTTAGAAGTCCTATCACTCCCAGATTGAGAAGCACTGAAAAGCATTAATGCTAAGCTGTACATCTATACACTACACCATGTCAGTCATCATTAGTGCACTGTAGGATGACCTGGTGCTCTCACCCCAGTGCTCAATGATCTCTGACCAGTCAGCTCTTTCTCATCAGTTAACCTATACTCTGTCCCACTATTCAGTCCACTGTGAGAGTACACTCCTCCTGCTCCCCTGGCTCTCAGAAGGTAGCTGAGTTCTCACAGAGGGCTACTCTGTGTCTCTCTCTCTCGTACACTTCAGTGCCATGATGAGTGATCTGCCAGCAATAGTGGGCACTCGGCTAGGGAAGTCAAAGAAAGCAAGTTGATGACTGGGAACCCAGGGCCCAGGCTTGACTAAGGTAAGCAAAAATAAATCTCTGAAGGCAGATGGGCTGACAGATCATTGGTAGACTCTGGTGAAGGTGAGAGATCTTTATCTTACCAAAAGGTAATCTTGTATGCCTGCCTGCCTGGCTGGCTGACTGATGATGTGGGCAGTGTACACTGCAGATCTTGATACATTCTGTGGAAATGGTTGCAGACTGATTTTTCATAGGAAATGTTGTTCCATTGAATATAATTCTGCGGATCACAGCAGGCACAATTCTGCAGAATGACCAGCAAAATTCCAATGGAAGGTGGAATGTTCATTCCATGCTAATTCTGTCAGTGAAAGTCCACATTCCAATTAGCACTACTAAAGAAACATCACAGAGAGACAGTTCTTTTCCTGCCAGTTCAATAACAAATTTGTCATTTTCGGTAAGGCAGTGTGTTCTACTGATCACAGCATGGAGCTAAAATCCTGGTGACTCAAATTTGAGTCTATCTATTGACACTAACTAACTGTGTGACTTAGAACATGTCCCTTAATATTAACCTTAATGAGTTTAAGTCCTCCTGATTGTAAAATTGTGGAGAACAGGACCAGTCAAATCAGGATGGTACATTTCATTTGAGTCTAACCTTGGTATTATTAACACAAATGATTAATAATTGAAAATAAATTATTGGTTATGTACAGAAATTATATATGAAGAGAAAGAGGCATGGCGGTATCACCATTTAGAATGGCAGCAGCAGTGAAGGGAATGAAGAGACCAAAGGGTTGTTAAAAATTTACCAGTACGTCACTGGATTTATGTTAACACTGAGGATTGCTTCTGCACAGAATAATTCTGTAATAAATACATTATCTGGAGAACTGAGCAATTCAGCTCAGCAGTCTATAAGATATCTGAATACTTGCATTTGTTATTATTAGTGAGTGTGCGCCTGAATTCTTGTTCCAAATCCAAATATTACAGATTACAATTCCAATAGCAAAAATGCTATGCAATAAAAAAATTCCAATAACCACATATTTATGCACTTAATTTTTTTTCTAGCTGTTGTAAAGTTAGTGTTTGAGCTAATGATGGATAAATGCGGAACTGCACGGAATGCTGCTGAGCTCATGTACATTTTCGAGGAAGTCTTATGATACAGAAGTTGCAATAGCAGTAAAAAATTACATAAGAAGAAACAGCCACATAGTTTATAGGTTTTTTGATGTTTGGAATACCTTTTACAAACTCAATTACTGGCATCACACTGATTACCCAATGGGATGATTCTGCCATGCTGACGACCCGGGTTTTGAAGCGAGCTCTAGCAGCTGTGTCAGGCAGGCCAAGGTCGAGATTGTGGCTGCATGATGGTGCATCCTGGCCATGGAGGTAGGTGGTGGGTTTCACCACCACAGCAGTGAACCCTGCAGTTGGGCCAAGGAGCTTGCGCCTGCATAAAGGGAAGCTTTGTGTGTGCAAGGTCAACAGAGGCTTTGCCCACATAAGGAAGGAGATGGAGAAAACAGGGGAAGGAAACTGTGGTAGCCATCTATATGACAGTCATGGATCCCATGACCTGATGAGGGTTAATCCACATGAACATCAGTATATCACTGAAGCCAGGTATGCTACCAGCCAGGGAGAACATTTATATGTAAAGAAAACCTAAATAGCTGGATGTAAGGGCAGTAAGGAACAAGCCAGTCACTACCAGTGACACCCATGTGATGAAAGCATATATTGCTCCATGCTAGTAACTCACCCTTTTCACTTAACAGTACTGTTTATTTCATGATTCATATGGCTAGAAGACACTAATGAGGTAGTACACAATGACATAGAGTAAAATTAAAAATGAAGTTGTATTTGAGAACTATGGCAGTACACCGGGTCTGTAAATTTTTGAATGTTTACTAAATAAGAATGAGGCTACTGCCCCTTCATGTCTTCGACAGTGCAATGACTACTTACTGTACTGTCATATGAAGTATCACAGCCTCCCTGCTTTTGAGGGGTGTTAGGCTTGAGACAACATGAATCAACATTTTGGATGGAGTAAAGAAAAAGCATAACATGATCATATTTCTGTGGCATGGAACAGCTATTCAATAGCCATGCCTTTCATCTCCAAGTCTTTTGTTATAACCACCTCTACATGTTAGCCAACTCCCTTACTTTCTGCACTGCTAAGTGAATATCACTTAATGATGGAACTAACAACATGCAATGCCCAGGAATCCTGGAAATAAACAACAGTAAACAGCAAGAATACAAGGCCAACTCCTTGGCAGTAAAAAGGTGACAGCTCATATTTTTGTTAAGAAAGAAAGCACCAAATACATATTAACAAAATGGATAGAACACAAGGTGAGAAGCATGTGGGCACTTAAAGGTACTCATACTGGAAACTGTTTCTATAATGATTAAGAGAGCAAGTAGTAGGCACTGACTCAAGGGGCTGGATTTTCTAAAGGCTGGAATCAAGTGATGTGCCTGTGTCCAAGAGAATACTTTGTATCCATCACCGTCTTGGACACAGCATGTGCTATTTTTGAAAGTACTGTGCATCTGATTTGCAACAATTGGACACAGTTTCTGGCAACATATGTTTAAATGCAGATGCATCTGACAACAGAGACTAAGTCAGTATAGACCAAAATCAAAAGTCTGATCCAAATCACTTAGTCTCTGGCAACCTGTATCCAAACATGGATACTAGAAACTTTGCTCCAGGCTCCCAGTACCTCTCTACATCCAGGGACAAGAGGTTAGTGCAGTTCCATTCAGAATTGCCATGGATACAATGGGTCCAATTCCCAAATGAGTTAGGATGCTGCAGGCTCTGGGTGTGCCAAACACATGGCACATGGGGCTTATGGCAGTCCCTGGCTGGCAATTGGGAATCTTGATCCCATGCACCACATGAAACGAGTTAGACCAGCTTTTGCTGGTTTAACTTTGTGGACCTTTTAATGGGGTTTGCAAAACAAATTTGACACAATCCACCATAAAAGGGGTAAAGTGCTGTCAACGTACACAACCTTTGAGAATCAGGCACAAGGTGCAGCAATGTGTTTGCTGCAGCTGCAGGGTTTGACACAGGGCTTGTGCAAGCCCTGCACCATCCTTTGACAATTGGGCCCAGTGTGTGCTGTGGCATTAAGTTACAAAATCTCCCTTTATATGACATTGCAGATGGTCTTGTCGGCTACACTGTCACTGTCCCAACATGGATAGAAAAGGCAGATGCAGCAGGATAAATTAAAGGCTAGCCTTGAGAATGCACAAGTGTTGCATGAGAATATTAAGCTTTTCTGGGAGGGGCACTTGGAGCTGTCTGTCGGTGCCTGGAAATAATTTTTTTTTTTTTCATTTATCCTTCTGCGTCTGCCTTTTCTATCCATGTTGGGACAGTGATAGTGTAGATGACAAGACCATCTGCTTTGTGAGTACCTTATGTGTTTTGGCTCCATCTTTTGCTTTTTGGAGCCACTTGACTGTTGGAATTCTTTATATAACATTATTCATTGCAAGAAAAACAGTGCTGAAGCATCAGTTAGTGTTGAAGCACAAAGTCTCAAAAGTAGGGAAAAGTGACATTTGGGTAAGAGGGCCCCCCAAATCATGGTGAATATGTGACATGATATTCCTTGAGGTTTGCATGATTATTACTCATTACAGCACTGGTATTATTATAACTTTGGCATTGCCTTTTAATGCCAGAATATTAATTAATCATGCCAAAATTAATTAATACCAAAAATAAAACACATTTTCTCATGAAAATAAAATGGCTTCTTAACATAATATTCTTCATGTTAGATGGCTAATTCAAAAACCTTACTGAGCATGATCAGAAGCCAAATTTCAAAATATTATAACTTGAGAACTAATTGATAGTTATTCAAGAATACTTCAAAAAACATATCTTTGGACAAAGACCCTTCCACTCTGAAAGACTTAAAATTTATTCACACATCAGCTGTGTAAAAATGATTTTCTATCGCCTTTAAATGGATTTTGATGCTATTTTCTCACAAAAATAGAACACATTTTCTCATGAAAATAAAATGGTTTCTTAACATAAAATTCTTCATGTCAAATGGTTAATTGAAAAACCTTACTGTGCATGATCAGAAGCCAAATTTCAAAATATTATAACTTGAGAACTGATTAATATTTATTCAAGAATCCTTCAAAAAATACACCCTTGGACAAAGACCCTTCCACCCTGAAAGACTTGGAACACAATTCAAAACCATCGTTGCTCCAAAGGTTATTAAAAAACTCTGCAAAACTGAAGAAAAAGTACATTTTTAAAGGCATTTTAAAGGCATGCAGGCAATATTTCATGCAATTTTGTTAAACAGTGCCAGAGTGAAAGGTTCAAAAATTTGTGGTTAAGAATAAATAGCCTGTTCAACCCTAAGAATACAGGCACTACTGGACTTGTACAAAAAGAACCAGCTATCCTGGAAACTGTTCTGAGGAAACTCAGAAACAAAATATTTGAAACCTTATAACTCATGAACAAATTCATATTTTTTCACAAAATCCTTGAAATTACCTCTTTGGGCCAAACTGCTACTACACTGAAATTTTCGTAACAAACTTCTAAACCATTATAAATCTAGACAGGAACAAAAATATGGCTAAAAAGTGCATTTTAAATGCTATTACACTCCCTGGATCTCAGAATCTGGATAAGCTGCCATTACAAAAAATGACAAATCCTAGGAACATGGTACCCCAACCATGCATGCAAAGGTTCATGCAATTTTGTCATACGGCACCAAAGTAACTGAGGTACAAAAATCAGGGTTTCACATTAAATTGCTTATTCACCCCATTCTCAGAAGCCAAATTTTAACACCTAATAACTTAAGAAGCAATTAATATTTTGTCATGACATCTCTGAAAGGCATTTCCTTGGGTGTAGATGCTTCTAAAAATCCAAACCATATCTGTTGTACATGTGATCCAATAAAAGGCCACTAAAGAGCATTTTTTTCTCATTTTTATACTCCATGGGTTTCATACTCCAGAAATGTGGCCATGAAAAAAGAACGTTCCAAATTATAAGAACTTTGCATCCTGACCATATATTCAAAATGCATGCAATTTCATTGAACGGTACCAAACGTATTACTGCTCAAACTAATGATGGTAAAATTATTTTTTGCAAAAAAGAAAACATATTTTCTCGAGAAAGTAAAACAGCACGAGAAATCAAAATTCTTCTTACATGTCAGAGATTCATCTCACAAACCCTAATGAGCACATGCAGGAGCCACATTTCAAACCCTTATAACTGGAGAACTGATTAATATTTGTTCTCAAAACATTTGAATGGCACTTTGGTCGAGGCCCTTTTACCCTAAAAGTTTTTGAACAATTTTCCAAACTGTTTGTGTTCCACAGGTGAGCAAATAAACAGCCAAAAAGTGCATTTTTGAGGCTTTTTAAAGTTCCAGATCTCAGAATCTGGATGAGTGTCCATCAGGACATTTATCAAGTCTTAAGAACTTGTCACCAGGGTTGTGCATGCAAAATTTAACACAATTTCATCGAACAGCATCAAAATTATTAAGGTGCAGATATTCTAGTTGAACATTAACAGAATGCTGAACCATAACTATACTTGTGCTACCACACAAGTATAATAAATAAATATGTATATATGTATCTATGTATCTCACATCATGAAATATCATTGAAAAGCACCAAAATTATGACTGCTCAAACTCATGATGGTAAAATTATTTCTTGCAAAAAAGAAAACACATTTTCTCATGAAAGTAAAACAACTCAAGAAATCAAAATTCTTCTTTCATGTCAAAGATTCATCTCACAAACCCTACTGAGCACACACAGAAGCCACATTTTAAAACCTTATAACTGGAGAACTGATTAATATTTTGTCTCAAATCCTTTGACGGATACACCCTTAGGTCGAGGCCCTTTTACCCTGAAAGTTTCTGAACAATTTTCCAAACTGTTTGTGCTCCACAGGGGAGCAAATAAACAGCCACAAAGTGCATTTTTAAGGTTTTTTTAAGGTTCCAGATCACAGAATCTGGACGAGTGTCTGTCAAGACACTTACCAGGTCTTAAGAAAGTGACACCAGGGGTGTGCATGCAAAATTTAACACAATTGCATTGAACAGCATCAAAATTATTAAGGTGCAAATGTTCTACGTGAACATTAAACAGAATGCTGAACCACACAGTAACTACTTATGCTATCACACAAATATAACAAATATCTGTCAATAGACAGAGATAGATATAGATATATATATATATATATATATATATATATATATATATATATATATATATATATAGATAAAGATATATACACACATGCACACACACACAGAGTGGAGCCATCCATGATGCAATGCAATATCTTGTGAAACTGCATGACAGAAGGGATTAACTGCCAGGGCCACCCTCCACAACTCAGTGGTAGTACCTGACAAAGTTTCTCTGTTGCATACTGTTGACAAGCCTTGTTTTAAAAAAAGTATGCTGTGTATGCTGGTCACAGTATCTTCTGTCATATCCTTCCATGTCCCCAAAACATGTTTAGTATAAGAAAAACATGTCTTTCAAGTGGTTTCCAATAATTTTCATTTAAAGTGGCTATTATGCCCTTATACTACTTGATTCTCTTGTTTGAACTCAACATTTACTTTAATAATAATCAAAATTGTCTTAACATATTAAAAAGTAGTTGGAGATCACCTTTTAATCTTCTCTGCTTAAAACTAAACATCGCCAGTGTACTTAGAAGATCTGTGTATGGTAACTCCTCAAATCCTCATATTAGTTTTGTAGCTTTCCTCTGCTTCCTGTCAACATGGATAATGTACCCTCTTTGATATGATACCTAGAACAGTGACCCAAAGTCTTTATGAGTTCTATCATACAATATGTCTTTTGGGGCCCCTTATAACTTTTTTATTGATGCTATAAAGTTATGGAGCATGTTCCTAAGAACCCTGCTAGCCTTTTTAACTACCAATTCAGTGTTCAGTGTGCTTTAAATCACTGGATAGTTATCCCAGTAGCTGTTTCCACCACCCTTTTTTAGGATGTGTATATTTAAATAGCTTTTATCCTCTATGTTCCTTGAACTCAGATGATATGCAGTTCATTTGTCAATGTTAACATCCATCCTCCCATCCTGCTGCACAGCTACTTATTTTGTCCAGATCATTTTGTGTACTTCTACTTCCCTCAGTAGAATCAACATCAGCACATCCCCAAGAGTATTTATAGGGTGAAGAAAATGTTATCCAAAGGAGACTGGTTTTGCAACTTAAGAAAGTAAGTTATACCACTCAAAGAAGGGCTACCAAAGTGATCCAAAGGCAACAGGATGTCCTACATGAACAGATGCTAGTGAACCAGTAAACATACTCACTTGAGGAGGAAAAAAAAGGGTGGGGGGCATAATCAAGACTTTCAAATACTTTAGAGGCATAAACAAGGTCAACCTTGATGGTCTTTTTAGCATAAGTAAAAAAAAAAACACTTGTGGGCACAGGTGGGGGGAAGGTGCTGGAAGCAGGCCAGGAGACACTTCTTCACAGAAAGAGTGGTGACCAGGGAAAAAAACACTACCAGAAGGGGAACTCAATCACAAATCAGTCAGGGTTTTTAAAAGGTGGTGAATAAAATTCATGGGGAAGGTTAGAGTGACAGGGCAGGGGGTGGAACGACATGAAGCAGACATGCATGAGCTTCACAATATGCAGACTTCATAGACCACTTGGGTCTTCTTCTGCTGACATTTTCATGTGTTTGTATGTTCATATGTGATGACCATAAGGGTGCCACTGATAAACGTATTTCTAAAAAAGGACCTGAAAATGAGATGTGTAACTACAAGAGAATATCAATTTTGCCAGAATTATCAAAGCATTGTAAGTCGGCTGCTAATACATTATTTAAATGAAACTTCCATAATCACTGTCAAAAAGATTGTTTTTTATAACATCATTCAACAAGCACTGCCCTAATTAAATTCATTAATGACATTTACAATGCTATGGATGATTGCAATTTCGTTGGGGCAGTATACATTTATTTAATATCGAATTTGATATTTTTAGTCACAAGACACTACAACAACAATTGAAATGTATTAATTGTTCCCAAATTGCCTCTACTTGTTATTTACGGAGAGCATAATGTAGAGCAAAAACTGTGAAACTATATGAACTGCTATTTTTTCAGTCAGTATTCTTTGTTATAGAGTATGGACTCCTGGTTTAGCCAAATTGCTCAACAATATTGTTGGTCAGGCTTGATGTACTTTTTAACTGTCCTTCAGATTAATTTAATACAAAGGCTGGGAAAAGCACCACTGTGGGCAGTATTCTAAAGTAAAGAGTCTTTATTTGTAAAAATAATAGGAGACAATATGCATGGTTCAATTTACTCTTTAAATGTGTAGAGGTTTACCTCTTCAGTACTGTGGATTTACTTGCAACAGCATAGACCTATTTACCAAACTTGAATATCTCAGGTAAGTTACTAATTATGCCATCCGAAAGCCCCAAATCAAAACAAGGGCCATATACATTTTCATATATTGATAAATCTACAGTAGCTGAAACACCTTATCTGACAAAATAAAACATTTAGACTGTCAATGAATTCAAATAAATAGTAATGCACTTTCCCAAATTATATTCGCTAGCTGTCTTGACTGATGTATATTTATTAATACACTACTAATGTTCTTTTAAAGTGTTTATTGGAATGAACCTTAACTGTGTGTTGTAATCCGTCATTTTTAAACATTGTCATGGACACACTTGAAAATGGGGAAGCTTTTCTCCAATACATGTTTCCTGTAAATACCTTTTAAAAATAATAAATACATTTATACTGTATTATAGATCAAGGGGACCAAACATTTTCAAAACATTTTAGAAGTTGTTTAAGGCCACCGAATTAATCTATTTCTAGGATCACTGTTCACAAGACACTATCTGAAGAATAAGAGAGTTGCAGGTGCTGGAGAATTGGGTGCTCTTATTGGCTGGCAGCAGTCCATCACTCTACAGCCTAATCATAATACAAATGTTGCAGATCCTGCACGCACAAAAGCAGGACTATGATTGGCTAGCTACTGGTCTTGTCTCACAGATACATCATTTCTAGCACAGACAGAACATAATTTGCCAGTGCCTTGGCAATGTCTCTTTTCAAATGGCAATATTATCCTTACGGGTGTTACTTTAAAATAAAAAAATAAAAACATTTGAAAGAGTACAGAGACCTTCATATTAGGTATGGCTGTACAAGATGTAAACAGGTATGGATAATAACTCTTTACTTGAGGCACCCCATTATAGGTGGTCCTTATCTTGCGGGTAAAAGCATGCAACAGTGATCATTACTGCATAAATTAATTTAATGTTTAAAGGCACTGGTGTGCACCAAACCAGATAAAAGAGACACTTAACAGCTACTCCTACTGCTCTGAGGGTCAGCATTTCTGCCAGTTCTAGACCAATAGATTGTACTATTCTTGCTTTTCTGAAGTTATGTTCTAGTCTGTAGTATTAGTGATTCAGTAGGATACACTCTTGCCTCTGGGGCCAAAAGATTAAAATGACTGTGGGTTCCACTTCCACACCAGCAATGAGGACTGATACCCAATAATGTGTAGTGCAACACTGGGGGTGGCCTACTATTGAGGTATCAACCTTGGGATCAGGGGTTAAAACAAAATCTCTTCTGCCTATAAGTACTGTATCTGTATTGGATGTCCAGGTGTAAGTTAAAAAGCACCTGTTATTTATTTTAAGAGTATGAGATTTTCCCCAGTGTCCTGGCCAAAATGCTCCTTGTTAATAAAAACACAAGGCCAACACCAACATTCCTCTTTATTTTTCTGTACTTCAGGGGAAGCACTGTGTATCTTATATATCTATTGCACTCCTCAACTGCCTTTCCTCAAATATTGAATTATTCTGAGACTAAAGAGATGAAAATCCCATTTGTAAGGCTTCACTGAAATTCATCTTGTCGGTAGAGCAAATCTCAGTCTTGAATGTGTATCCTAAAGGCAATTTGCAGAAACAGTAGTTATGCATAACACTCTCCTCTGCACTACACACAATATCAAATATTTAAAACAGATCAAAAGTGTTTTGGTTGCCTTTTGAGTTTCTCATTTAAAGGATACACATTACCAGAACTTAAGTAGTAAACTTTTTTTTTGAGAAGTTGACAGCAACTTCCATGAAAGGCTTATTGTGCAGTTGGGCTACTGTATTTTGACAGCTGGCCAGCTGTGTTGGGTTGGATAACCCACACATCTCAAACTCATTTTCTGTTTGTAAAAACAGCAAGCTAAACCATAAAATAGATAAAATAACGAGTACCAAGAAATGAAGCCACTTAGCTCTCTGAGAGTCTCAATATTTGAAAGTATACAATAACAAATTTATCAAAGTCAAATCAGGATCACAAAGAGCCAAAGCAATTTCCCAGACTCTGTAAACTGGCATCCAATTGCTGGTTTGTATACGTTTGCTTCTTAGCGGTGGCTGTCATGGACCAAATTTAAAGAAAAAGTTTGCAACTTTTTTCCAAGACCCCGAGCCGGGGAAGTAAATTGTTAAAAAAATAGGCTGTTACTAGCATTGCTGTCGTTTGCACCGAGATCGTCAAAAAGCACAGCGAAAACTGCGACAGCCCATTCCAGACTGTGATGTCTATTCCTACATCTGTATCTAGTCAGTAATTATTACCTTTTTGGTCGACGATGGAGCATGCCATCTCCCGGACGTGTGCCAGTGAGAAGTCGTTCGAGTCGAGCAGCACCGGCTCTCTGCTTAGCCCGATCTGGATCTGGAAGGAGATGCCTTGAGCCCCGGGTAGCGGGCTTGGCGGCCGGATCACTGGAGGGACACTCATCAGAATTTCCGACAGAAATTACAATAAGAATGAGCGAGGTCTGAGAAAACTAGACCGCGACAGGGGTCTGAAATAAAACTTCAAAAAGAAAATAAAAGACAAAAGTCTCCCCTTTCGGTAGAGAAAAATGGCGAAGGACAGCTTGGAGGATGCGAGCAGGAAGGCAAGGGGGAGCCCGATACTGTGCTGCCGAAAGTGGTCACTGTTTCCCGAGTGAGCGGCCAGGCAGAAGCCACCAGACGGCAGAGATGTAACGATGTGGGGGGAATGAAAGGTTGGGGCTGCGGTGGGATTAGATCCCGCCTTGTTTCTGCCCGGCGGGCGGTGACTTCTGGTGCTTCACAGCTGATGGTGCTCGCCGAGACCGCTGAGGGAAGATTCGCTCCGGCCCGAGCCCTCACTGGCATGGCATCCACACTGTCTGACTTATCAGACTTAACTGTCCTTTTTAGAAATTGAATTTGGCAGTGGACAAAAAAAAAAAAGCGTGTTTTGTTCCCTCTCACTCTCTCGCTCTCAGCAGTTTCCCACCCAGAGACCTAGATACAAGAGACGGCAACGTCAGTGATTGTAACAATTTATAGGCATATGGATTACCAGGCTGGAGTTCTGCTTGGCAAAGCTTTGTGTTCAGTGGCATACTGGCTCCTCTAGTTGGTATCCTATTTTCCCAGAGTGGTATGCTAGTCTTAAATAAACTGGCATACAAGTCCTTCTCCAACTAGACTAGTTCAAACAGCAGAACCCCCCAAAAGTTAGTGACAGGACACTTAACAACCCAACCTGTTAGTAGTTTTATAAACATGCTATGCTGCATAGGGTGAATAGTGCAGGACATGTTATTTCAACTACAGTACAGAGCTCCAAGTCTGTAAATGTGTAAATGAGGGATTCCATTTATTGGGATTGGGCTCAATTAGTGAGAGATAAAAAAAAGTGCACCAGAATCTATTGGAACTAAAGCCTATTTCCAGTCACCTGTGCACACTAACCCGGGAAAAAAGACTGCCCCATTTCATCCCCACCATCTAAACATATACACAGAATATGGAACTTGTCACAGTAGGTGAGAGCCCCCCCCCCCACCACACACACAATGTTATACAGTAGCTGTTGGCATGCTGGCTATTGATTGCAGTATGCCCAATTTGAAAGGGCAGCTGTGCATTTCTATATGGTCCTGTTTGTACAGAAGCCCTGTTCCTTTTACTGCATAGTCACAATGGACCCTATTCACAATGGCTACATCGCCCTATGCATGGTGTGTTAGCTGCTTGTGTAGACTGTTACACACGGAGCATGTGGAAGCAGCCTCCACATGGTAGTCACGACCCATGTGTAGTGTGGTACATAGAGACACCATGTGAACATGTGCACCATAGTGGATATGCAGCAGCACAGGGCGTTCCCATGTATGCCATGCATGCATGACCGTGTATGCGCATGCACGATGCAGTGTACATCTAAAAGGCACATTGTATCCCTGTGTACATGATACACATTCTGGAGGCAACCGTAAACAGCCTAAGCATTGTACACACAGCAGGAGTGGCCAGCGAAGCATGCCAGAGGGGGCATGGCAATGCCCACTATGGCACGACACACCAGCAATACACACAGTAAAGCAAGGCACAGCAGCAGTGATCACACATGTGCCCGCAATATGCCACATGTGACTACCGCTGGTGCAACACCACTAGCCATAAGGCCTACCCAGCATGGTGTGCATGCCACCCAGCAGTCACCACTGAAAGCGGCATGCCCAGCACAGCATACTGTGACAAACAGGCAGGCAAATCCAGAATGCATGCCACAAGGCCCAGTCACAGAAGCATGCAGAACACACAGCCCTACTCACACAAACAGGCCTGCCCATGCACACCATGCCAGAGCAAAGAATGAGACAAACACACGGCACTGAATGCAAACGCCTTTATTGGCAGATAGTGCACAACACAAGGCCCACACAGGGCACACACCTGCAATGATTGTGGGGGGGGAGGTGGATCCACATGACCAGCCCATGGCCATAGTCAGAATCATCCTCGGTGTCCACCTCTGAGCTGGTGGATGGGGTTAATTCCTGGGGGTGGAGACTGTGTCCATGAACTCCCGTTCCTCAAGGACAAGTCTGTGGATGGGACCAAGGTAATGCTGAAACAACAAGAGCAGACAAATAGGACCAATGTAAGTGACCCTGTTGCTGGCAAAGGCCACAGAACTAACAATGCCACACACACACACACACACACACACACACACACACACACGCACACAGAGGAGTGTAGCCAGAAATTTCCGTTTTGTACACAATCCCCAACAGTTACACCACCCAATTAAAAAATGTACACATCCCTTCCAAATAGCACCCACTTCCAAACAAGTCAGATTGTTGTCAGATGATTCCTCTACTCTCTAAAGAGGTTATACATGTATCAGACCCTCCTCAGTGGCCTACAGTAACTCAAATACTACAGATTAGAATGATAATATTAACAGAGTGGCTTATAGTTTGTGACAGGCACTCAACAAAACTGTACACAAATGTGTACAGTAAGTATGCCTGTCTACACCCTTACACACACACACACACACACACACACACACACACACACACACACACACACACACGTCCAAGTGCCACCTACCTTAGATAGTGCATGGATGGCCTAGAGGTTCCTCATGTTGTTCCAGTACACAAAGTCCTCCATGCTTTGCCAAAGGTCTAAATGCCCGAGGATGTTATAGGGAAGTCACTGCCTCAGTATCACCACCCTGGTTGGGCCAGGCCCACCCACCTACAGGAGATTCAGCTCCAGAACGGCTTTCTGATGCAGAGTACCCTGCAAAAGAACACAAGGAACCAAATGATTCAACATGCCCATGACACAGACCCATACCCCTCTGTCATACACTGACACACTGACACATGGCCATGCGTACCATCTGCAGAACCTACCTGCCTCCTCTCCGACACGTCCCACAGGGCACCCGCAGGCAGGCCATCCTAGTATATGGTCTCTGCAATGTGGGAAAGCCACTGTGGCAGGGTGAGCCTGTCACATACCAAACCCACTGGCATCAGAGGAGCTGCCATTGCTGCAACAGATGAAATGGCATTCCCATGGCTGGCATGCCCACACCACGTGGGCACACCATGCCCTATAGGACATGTGTGCCACACCACACAGCATGCACGGCTAACACTTGTGGATATACAACACCCTTCTGCAGTCGCTCAGAGTGGTACAAGTAGTGGCAGTGGAATGTGTCCAGGGGCACTACTACATATGGCCCTCCTAGTGGAAGCCATTGTGGAGTGCCATTGCAGACTGAGGCACCACCACTGAGCATTCAGGCCACATCTTGTGGTATAAATGTTGCATCCCACCAACATTCTACATTGGTACCAGGTTGACCATGACAAACTATGGTTCATCTGTGGCCTAGTGGAGGATGTTGTCTGGCCAAGCACCAGGTGCTCCATGGCCATGTCTGTGGAGACAAAGGAGCTGTGCACCCTGCAGTACTATGCCATGGGCACCTTCCAGAGTGTGACAGGTGATGTGACAGGGATAAGCCAGTCATCCATGTCATGGGCACTGCACCATGTGACTGATGCCCTGGGACGGCACCAGGAGAGACACATCTTGTTCTCCACAAACGAGGCAGAGCTCAGGTCCATCAAGGGTACGTTCCTGGAGAGATACGGCATGCCAAACATGGTGGGTGTGATAGACTCCATGCATGTGTCCATCCTCACACCATCCACTAATGAGGAGGTGTGCAGGAACTGTAAGGGATACCACAGCATAAACTGTCAGGTCATCTGTGATGCCAAGGGTATTCTGACCAATGTCCTGGCAAGGTGCCCGGGGTCATGCCAAGACTCATACATCTTTGAGAACAGTGAGCTCAGATGCCATTTGGACCGGTAACAGGAGGCAATGGCTGGCTGTTGAGTAAGTCCCCATCACAGCGTGTGGATACATTAGCTGCACATGTGCACGAGCACAACTAATGGCTCTTTTTCACCCCACATACACAGGTGACAGTGGCTACCCACTGAGGACAATGCTCCTGACACCACATCTGGCTCCACAGCACCCTACTGAAGAGGCATACTGTGCAGTACATGTATGGGCACATGGCATCATGGAATGCACCATAGGGCTGTTGAAGATGCGTTTCCGATGCCCGGACTACATGGGTGGCATGATGATGCTTGCACCAGGGATGGCATGCAGAGTGTTCACTGCCTCTGCCATGCTGCACATCTGCATGTGCCGCATGGTACCAGAGCCCCCTGACTTATACCCAGAGGAGAGCTGTGAAGGACCACTGCAGCCACCCCATGGATTAGCACCACCTGGTGAGGGTGCAAAGCTGTGATGATGATTGTGACTGAATAAGCTGGCATGTGTGTGGTGTGCACACCATAGGCCAGTCACATATGCATGGTGCCACTGGCATACACTGTACCCACCCAGGCTGCCATGCGTGGCAAGTGTGTGGTGTGCTGTGGGCCACACTGTGGGCACACTGCTGCATGCTGTGCATACCAACATGTGCATGATGCATGGTGGGTGTGTGTGTATGTGTAGGAAGTGCCTAGGTGTGGCATTGCACATGCCTGTTGTGGGAGCATCCAGCACCCTGTTCAGGTGACACTGCTCCTTGTGGTGGCGTTGATGACTGGCATGTGTGCTTTGCTGTGTATGTGGGGGTGAGGTGTGAGTGGCGGACATGTTCAGTGTTGTCATCTGCTGTGCCTCACTGAGTTTCTGGCCTTGGTGTATGGCCACTATGTCTGCACCCCCTTCCATGTTTGCCATTCTGTTGCTGCTGGGACACCTGTACTCAGCGCAACTGGCATACTGCTGTGCTGGTGCTGGGTTCGTTCATGCTGTCACCTGCTGTGGGGTTGGGGCACTGTCGAGCATGGCCTCGCCTTGCCTGTAGTACCATGGGCATGGGTTCTGGCACACTGGCCAGTGCCATGTGCACATCCACAGCCAGCGCAGATGGCCATGCCTTTTGGATGGACAAGTGTGCAGCGAGAGCCAGGAGGGCATCTGTAGTACGCTCCTAGGCATGGATCCCCATGGCCATCTCCTCTGCCAGGCATTTCTGGGCACATGCCCCTGTGGCTACCGCCTCTGCCATCTGCTCCTACACCCTCATGCCCATGGCAATGCTCTCTGTGTGCCTCTCCTGCAGTGACCATGATCTCCAAGAAGTGGTACATTGCCTCTGTGCAATCCCTCATCACCTGCAGGTGGTCCTGTTGCAGCCTGCAAAGGTCAGAGTAGTAGCTAGCAAGGAGTGAGCTGCTGGGGCCCTGCCAGTGGTGCCTTGCTGGATGGAGGCCCTTGGAGGCACCCATTTCTGGCTCCTCTGATGCAGATGGTGTGGCACGAGTTGTGACTGCTGTCATGTCGCAGCTGTCCTCCGGTTGCCCAGAGCCTTCCTTGCTGCTGCATTCAGGTCTAGGTGATGGCTGCTTGTCCTCATCATTTCACTCTGGTGTCTCCCTGTTCATCAGTCACCCGGGTGTGCTGTCCCATGCCCAGGCTGCTTCCCTCCTCCTGGTGCTGCCATTCTGGTGTACATCCCCTTTCATGGCTGTGGTGGTTTTTGGGAAGGGCAGACAGCTGAGTGTCATCATCTGGTATGTCCTCCATTCCATGCTGCTGTGGCCCTGTGTGGGTGATGGGGAGGACAACATTTACATCACCTGCATATCCATCATTTGCAGTGTCATGTCCTGTGTCTCTGCCATTATCCACCACTGCCATCTACCCTCTGTGGCTTTCCTCTGCCAATGCCGGACGGTCCCTCTCCGGCACCGTCATTGTCATTCACTGCGGGAAGGAATCATGGCAGGTGGTCAGTGACTGTTGCTGTACTACAGTGCTGTGGTGCTGCTCTGTGCACACCCGCATCATGCTCACCATGCATGCTATTGAGCCCATCCAGCTTGCTGTCTGTGAGAATACTGCTTATGGTGTCTGCAATCTGCTGCTCGATGGGTGTCAGTACTGGGTCAGGGGTCGAGGGCCATCTCTTGTGACACCCTGCGACTGCCATGCCCTGTTCAGCCTTTTCTTCACCTAGGACCAGAGGTCACACCACTTGTGCTTAATGGCCACCAGGGTGCGTTTCTCTGGTCTGGTGGCATTGATTGCCACCTGCAAGTCCAGCCAGATGGGGCCTTCATTTAAGCCAGGGTGCCCAGTGACCTGCACCCGAACAGCACATCATAGTGCTGGTGGATTTCTGTCACTAGGATGGTCACTTGTGTCCCCATAAAATTTGGTGATTGCCACCACCTACCACCACCCCACTCATTCCGCGACCACCTGCGTTGCTTGTTTGCTGCATGATGGCTGTTGCCACCCACTCCTTGCTGCTGCAGTTGCTGCTTGTCTCCTCTGCTGACATCTTGCTTCTGCACTATGCATATCACAGGCTCGTGGCAGTTCTGCATTGCCATATATGGTGGGGTCAAAGGCCATTCCCTTTGACTCACGCTGTCTCAGTCCCACCCCTGCGCATTGCTGCATGCCTCCTCTGTCTCTGCCCCAGCATCCTGGGTGTGTGTCAGGCTGGATCATACATGCCACGTATTTCATTGGGGCTATGCGGCGCACAATTGGATGCCTGCATTTATGATGAAACATAGAAACATAGAATTTGACGGCAGATAAGGACTGCTTGGCCAAACCAGTCTGCCCATTTCCCTACCTAATGGATAAGCTGCAGTTCCTAGTTAACCAGCAGCCTACTTATTTCTACCTCCACCCTCTAGAATTGCTTTATGGCTGTCCCATGCATGCTTGAATTCAACCACTGTTTTTGACTCACAACCTCCTCCGGAAGGCACGTTTTCATGCATACACAACCCTCTCTGTGAAAAATACTTCCCTTACATTACCTCTGAGCTTAGCCCCTCTATCTTAAATTGTGCTGTTCTTGTACACTTTTTTTTTGAAAGATGCTACCCTCTTGGACTTTGTTGATTCCCTTGAGGTACTTAAAAGTTTCTATCACGTCCCCCCTCTCCCTCCTTTCCTCGAGGCTATACATATTAAGCTCCTTTTCTTTCTCTTCATATGTCTTCTGGTGCAGACCCTGCACCATTTTAGTTGCCCTCCTCTGGACAGCTTCCATCTTGTCTATGTCCTTGTAGAGATTGGGTCTCCAGAACTGCACACAGTACTCCAGATGGGGTCTCACCAGCTGTCTGTACAGAGGGATAACAACTTCCTGTTTTCTACTGGTGATGCCTCTCCCTATGCATCCCAGTATCCCCCCAGCCCTCCGTACTGCCCTCTCACATTGCTTGCCCACCTTTAAGTCATCTGATATGACTACCTCCAGGTCCCTTTCCATTTTTGTTGTTGTTAGTATCTCACCTCCCATTGTGTACTCTTCCCCTGGGTTTTGTTTCCCAGGTACATTAACTTGCACTTCTTAGCATTAAATCTAAGCTGCCATACATTTGACCATTCATCTAACCTTGCCAAGTCCCTTCTCATCCTTTCCACCCCACCTTGTGCATCAACTCTGTTGCAGATCTTTGTGTCATCTGCAAAGAGACATATTTTTCTTCCAGTCCCTCTGCAATGTCGCTTATAAAGACATTGAAGAGGACCGTCCTAATACTGAACCCCCGCGGCACCCCACTAGTAACCCCTCTTCTTCGGGAGGGCTCCATTTACTATTACCCTCTGTGTCCTATTCTCCAGCCATCTTTACCCAGGCTATCATCTTGGGACCCACTCCGAGGCTGGCTAACTTGTATATTAATCTTTGTGTGGGACTGAGTCAAATGCCTTGCTAAAGTCTAGGTAGGCCATGTCCACAGCCCTTCCCTGATCTACTACTTTGGTCACCAAGTCAAAGAAATCTATTAGATTCATCTGGCATGACCTTCCTGCTGTGAATCCATGCTGCCTTGGGTCCTGTGCCCCTCTGACCTCTAGGTACTCGACAATTCTTTGCTTCAGAGGTGATTCCATTATTTTCCCCATCACTGAGGTTAAACTAACAGGTCTTCTAGTTTCCTGCTTCTGCCCTGCTCCCACTTTTGTGAAGGGGAATCACATCTGCCCTCCTCCAGTCCTCAGGTACCACCCCATCCTCCCATGATTTGTTAAAGACGGTAGTCAGTGGTGTCACTAGTTCTACCCTTAGTTCTTTTAGAATTCTGGGATGAATTCCATCAGGCCCCATTGCTTTGTCCACCTTCAGTTTTAAGAGTTCTTTTAGAACCCTTTCTTCTGTAAATGGGCTGGTATCAACTTCTGTATCCAGAGTGTTTCTATTGTTTGTTTTAGGTACCTCCCCCTCTTCATTTGTAAATACTGAGCAAAAATATTTGTTTAGTATCTCTGCCTTTTCACCATCGCCCTCTGCCTACCCCCTCTCCCCTTTATTAAGCCTCCCTATCCCTCCCTTAGTCTTCCTTTGCTCCCTGATGTACCTAAAAAAGGTTTTGTCTCCCCTCTTAACTGAGTTGGTTATCTTTTCCTCAGTTCGGGCCTCTGCTGTTCTGACTGCCTTTCCAGCTTCCTTTTGCTTTAACTGATACAATTCTCTGTCCTGCTCCTTCTGTGATTCCTTGTACTTTCTGAATGCTTTCTTTTCTCTTGAACCTTCCTGCCACCTCCTTTGAGAACCATAGTGGTTTCTTACATCGTTTTGTTTTGTTTATTTGCTTCACACAAAGGCTTGTTACCTCTGTGATGGCAGATTTTATTATTCCCCATTGTTCTTCCACCCCTCCTTCCTGCCCATTTGCTAGTGCATTCCTTAGGCACGCACCCATTTTGGCAAAGTCAGCCCTCCTGAAGTCCAGTACTTTTGCCTTTGTATGGCTTGTCTCTATTGCTGTGTTTATTGTGAACCATACTGTTTGATGGTCGCTAGTTCCCAGATGGCTACCTACTTCTACATCTGTGATCCTCCCTCCAAGATTGCTCTCTCTCGAGAGTGGGTTCCAATACTAGTTGTCTAAGGCATGCCCCTTGTAGGGCATCTAGAATAACCCCACTCTTAGAAGTGGCTGCTACAACTGCACTCCAGTTAACATCTGGCATATTCAGATCACCCATCAGCAATATCTCCCCTTTATCTGCCATTCTAAGTATACTTTGTATCATTTTCTTGTCCATTTCCTCCCCCTGAGAGGGGGGTCTGTATACAACCCCTGTGAGGATTGTGGTGCCATTGCCTGCCTCCAAATTGACCCACAGTGCTTCTTCTCCTCCTCCCTGTTTACCCTTTTGTTCTGTTGCTTTGATTCCTTCTCTTATGTAGAGAGCTACTCCTCCTCCTCTTTTACCCTCCCTGTCCCTCCTGTAGATAGTGTATCCTGGTATGTTTACGTCCCAGTCATGGTTCTGTGTGTACCATGTTTCTGTGACTGCCACGATATCCAGATGTTCCTCCTTCATCAAGGCCACTAATTCAGGAAGCTTGTTACCCAGACTACGAGTATTGGTACTCATTGCTCTCCATTTGTTGATGGCTTTACCTTCTGTAGCAGCATCCCCACTGACCTTTCTACCTTGGTCTTTTTCTCATTTAGTACCCTGTTTTGTAGGGGGAGGCTGGGATTTTCCTGCTGCTTATCAGTGCCTCCCCCCTTGACTAGTTTAAAAGCTTGCCAATGAAGCATTTAAACCGACTGCCCAAAAGACTTGTTCCCTTCCTGGACAGATGCAGACCATCCTGCCAATATAGGCTGGTGTCACTCCAGGTGGAACCCCAGTCCCCAATGAAGCCAAACCCCTGTGCTCCACACCATTTTTTCAACCATTCATTAAACTGTATGGTGCAAAGTACCCTCGCCTCACCCATGCCACAGACAGGCATCACCTCTGAGAAGGATACTGTGTGTGCTACTTGTCTTAGGCCCCTCCCCAACTCTACAAAGTCCTTTTGCACTGCTCTAATCTCATGATGATCCAAGTCATTTGTCCTTAGGTGGACAATGACGTCCAGCTCAGACTTCTGTGCAACTTTTCTCGTGATCCTAAGGAAGCGTTTTCTGTCCCTTCAAGTTATGGCACCAGGCAGGCACCTTACTTCAGTTTTCCCTGCTCCCCCCAGTTCTATCCCCCTAATAATTGAGTCCCCCACCAGGAGCCACTTCCTTTCCCTGTGGTGCCCTCTGCCTTCTTCCTGAGGGCCTCCCTTGTGACAGCTGTCTGCACCCTCCTTAGTCTCCTCTGTGGGTGCATCCATAGAGGAACTATGCTCCCCCAGAATGGTGTATGGATTGTGGAGTGGAAAAATGGACCGGGTGTGCCTCTGTTCCACCACCCTTACCCTCCCTGAGCCCACTGTGGTCCAACTGCTGTGCTTTCTTCGCAACCTCTGAGGTAGTGGTGGTGGCTGTGGTGCTCCCTGGATGGGGGAGGTTCCCTTACTACTGTCCAGTGTGGCCTGAAGATGGTCAACTTCCTTCCTCAGGGCAGATAGTTGCCTGCAAACAGGGCAGCATCTCAGCCTCTAGAAAGACTCCTGGAAGACTGCTGCCCCACAGCCATTACATTGCACTACTCCCCACATAACTGTCTACCTTGTTTAGTTGTTTTTTTTATGGTAATGCACATAGCGGTCGGGCTTCATGAATAGGCCCCAATATTGTTTTAAACCACTCGTAAAGGGTTTGTGCCCCACCACTGAGCATAGCTACTGCATGTGGTGCCACTAAATGTGGTTTAACATAGCCTTGGAAGCACAAAGGTAGAAGTCTATGACAGTGGACATAGACTTTAACAGAGTGCACTTGAGAAAGACAGAGAAGGAGCCAAGGGAAAGGCTACTACTGTAGTAAGGGTGGAAACCACATGGGATTTTATAAAAAAGTTGATTCTTGATGAATAGAAGTGATTCCTCCAGAAGGTATTGAAAAGGAGGAGAAACAAAAGGCCTATATGGATTTCTAAGAGGTCAGAATAGCAGTAAGAGACAAAATGTCAGGTTTAAGAAGGTACAAAGTGGACCAGGTGGAGTCAAGTAGGGAGTTCTATTTCAGCATGGCAAACATAGCCAGTGAGGCAGTGAGGCAAAAGGAAGCAGAGGTGGAGCTTTTTTTTTTTTAACTTTCTTATCTTTCATTGAACTTTTAAACTTCTAAAAAAATACAGTGAAGAAGAAATCAATACCATTGAACACATTTACAAAGGAAACATCAAAAGTTACTACAGAAGTAGATCTAGACAGGAAATATAATAATATCAAAATGTTCCCCCCCTCCCCCCAACCCGCCAACCCAATCTGCTGGGAAGTAACTATATATCTGTTTATGAAACCCATGATCACAAAAGCAATAGTGCTTTACTTAAGGAGGGTATATGGAATAATCCATACTTTGAACCCAAGTCAGATTGGATCTATGATGCCAGCTCAACAAAAATGTTGTCGACCGACGTTACAGTGACACCTTTATGTTGACCGCATTTGTGGTCAGCATAAGGGTGGTCACTGCCTTCCATGTCTTTAATGTTTTTCTGGTTTATATGATATAATGTTTATATGTTTCTTTTATTGACTACATGTATGTATTATTCATATTTATTTTTTTATGTGTAACTTAGATAATTACAGGACTGTCTTGTGAACTGGACCGATAAAAGTCCGAAATGTCATATTCCTGTATAAAAAAATTAAGTTTTGCCAAAACATACCATGTTTTCTTCTAGGAGGGCTTTGCCCCTGAACCCCTCGAGTGGAGGACTATTCCTCCTCACCCCTGAATTAATCTAATCAACTCTGAGTCAGAACTGATTAAAGGAGGGGGTGCAAGACCCCCAGAAAACAATGCCAGGGCCAACACTTCAGTGACCTTGTGCTGTTGTCGCTGTAGTGTCGGTCACTGCCAGCTTGTCACTGTGGGGGGTGAATACCAGTTAAATTGAAACAGAAGATGAGTGATATCCAGTACTCTATGGAGGATAAAGATATATGATGGCTGTACTTAGGCACTTTTGAAGGTGTGATTTCCAAGTCGGAGAAAGTGGTTTTATCTGTGTTAGGGGTGTCAACCAAACAACATATTCTTAAACATTGGGTGGATAATGCTCATCTTTCATTTAGGGAATGGATAACAAAGTATGTTCAGACCTCCACCTTATCTGTTTGGTTAATTTGCTTTATAACAATCATAACCAATTTTTTCAGTTATGGGGAAATTTACAAGATCTGTTGTTTAGATTATGATTTTTGTTTTGTATACATAAAAGTTATTCCCCTCCCTTTATTTTCATTTTGGAGTGCACTCCCTATTACACCATAGAGTGCTTGGATGTATATATTTAAAGGTATTACTAGCTTGGTTTCATTCAATACCCAGTGATATTGAAAGGTCTTGTAACTTTACAGCAGAGATGGAGCTTAAAATTGCAGAAGGGGTAAGGGATAATGATAATGCCTTTGTTTGGTAGAGTATATCAAGCAAAGTAGAAAGAACAAGGGGGAATTGAAAGACTGAGAAGGGGTGAATGAGGTGGTGGAGAATGGGCAAAAAGCTGCTATTCTAAATAACTACTTTTGTTTGGTCTTCACAGTTGATGAAGGAGTGCCACTGCTGGAGTAACATCAGTGTCAAAAGGGAAATAAAAAATGACCATGAGGATTTTATTTACCATTGTAGAAAGGGTACTCAAGGGTCTTATAGGGTTGAAAGTGGATAATTCCCTAGGACTAGATGGGTTCCACCCAATGGTTCTCAGAGAAGTGGAGCAGGACATAGCACATCACAGGGGAACCTATTTAGTGGCTTGAATCAGGCACAGTCTTCAGAGACTGGAGAGTGGTTGACATTGTCAACCTGTGCAAAAGCAGGGATAGGGGAGATCCTGGGAATTATAGAGCAGTTAGCCTGATTTCCATTGTGGGGAAGCTCTTGGGATAACTGGCTAGCTTCCTGGAGCCACACGATCTCCAGAATAGCAAGCAGAAAGACTTTGTGAATAGAGGTCCTGTCAGTTAAACCTGATAGAATTCTTCAATTCTATGTCACGGGCAGTCTGTAATGGCCAAACACTGGATGTCCCATATGTGGAATTCAGTAGTGCCTTTGATGCTGTACCCCACATGGCTTGTGAAAAAACTGATAGACATGGGAGTGGGGTTGAAAGTTACAGGTTGGGTACAGAACTGGCTAGGAAGAGAACATAAGGATGATGCAATATGGCTTACACTCTGAGGTCAAGGTGATAAGTAACAGTTTGCCTGAGGGGTTAATCCTGGATTCAGTATACTTCAATGTGTTCTTTTTTGACATTAGAGAAAGGATCCACAGTAAGATGTGTCTATTTGTAGATGACACTAAAACATGCATCATGAGGATGGTGTAAATGGCTTGGAAAAAAAAATCTGAGAAAAAGTGGAACTATGGTCCAAGATCTGGCAACTGAAATTTAACACTAAAAAGCGCAAGATTATGCACATGGATAAGAAGAATCTAAGAAATGAATATTGGATGGGGTAGGTAAGGCTAAAACTGACCACAGAAGGGAAGAACCTGGGAGTTATTATAAGCGATAATCTCAGGACCTTAGCCCAAAGTAACAAGGCATATGGGAAAGCTAGCTAGAAGCTGGTGTGTATTGGGGGGCCTATTCAATTAGAAGAAAGTAAGTGGCTTTACCCCTATACAGGTCCTTAGTGAGTCCCTGTATTTGAGACACAGGTCAGGAAGCATTGGGAAAACCAGGAGCAGTTGTAGAATTCACCAAAAATATTTATTTACGGTAGCAGTAACAAAAAGGAAAAATAAACTCGTTCATAATAACTATGTACAGAGGAGCTATGAAATAGATTTTTCTTTCAGTCTCTGGGTCCCTTTTTCTTCTAATCTTTCTTGCACATGCAGCTTAGCTCTTTTATAAGTCTTTTTAACTCCCATCCTTAGCAAGTATCCTGTTTTTGTAAATATTCTGTTCTTGTAAGTTTCAGGAGCTGCTAAAACACAGTGTGCTTTGAGCTGAGGCCCCTTCTGCAGCTTTTGCAAAAGGCTGGAAGATTTGCACTGAAGTAACCTCTGGAGTTTTCCATTAGTTTTTTATAATCATCTCAAATTCTAATTATATACATTTCAACAGTAACACTATATATTTTTTAAACAAAAGGAGATCCCAATATCAGTTGCATTTCTATACAATGATTTTCACATACTGTATTTTATATTAGCAGATCTAGATATGCAAAGGAGAAAAAACAGATAGCAAGGGAGGAATGCCAGACAGTGAGAGGCAAGGAATTGCTAGACTGTTTCGGTTGATCAAGTCCAAAGTCTCACAGGAAAATTTGGTTGTGCAACCAGACAGAGAACAGACAGAAAAGGAAAGAACCTTGCATTTAAACACTTTCTCCGTAACAAATGGGACAGGATCCTATTCTACCCTGTCACATACAGCCCCACCTTAAGAGGGAACCTGTTTTACTAAACAGGTTTCCAAAACATTTTATTCTCTAATAACATTTGCTGCTTTAAGCAATTAAGCACATATGTATGATCTGTTTTTTTCTAACAGTACAGCAAGCAGTAAAGTTTAAACTCATACATTTGTTTTTCAACCTTGAGAACCCTCAATTCCTGATCCGTATCTTGACAGAAAATGAGCATTGCACTTCTCTTTACCAGATTTGTGTATCACATTGAATTTAAATGGCTGCAGTGCCAGGTGCCACCATGTGAGTCTGGAATTTTTATCTTTCATCTGGTTAAGCCAACAGAGAGGATTGTGATATGTTACAAGAACAAAATCAGCTCCTAGCAAATAAAACTTCAGGGACTCCATGGCCCACTTTGCTGCTAAACATTCCTTTTCGATAGCGGAGCACCTTTTCTCTCTGTCATGCAACTTCCTACTTATGTACAGAATAGGATGTTCTGTCCCATCTACATTTTGACTTAGGACAGCACCTAGACCTATCTTGGATGCATTTGTTTGTAGCAAAAATGTTTTTTCAAAGTCTGGGCTTCTTAAAACAGGGGCTGAACATAATACAGCCTTTATAGCTTGAAAAGCTTCATCACACTCTGGGGTCCATTTCACATTATGATGGCATCATTTTTTTGTGAGTTCAGTGAGGGGAGTAGCTAACTCAGCAAAGTTGGAAACAAATCGCTGATAATAACCAGCCAGCCCTAAAAATTACCTGACATGTTTCTTTGTTTTAGGAACAGGGCTGTTAGCTACAGCTTCTATCTTAGAAACCTCTGGCTTGACTACTCCGTTTCCCAACACATAGCCCAAATATCTGGTTTCCTACATGCCCAATACACATTTGGTAAGATTAATAGTCAGATCTGCATTTTTGATAGCTTGGATAACTGCTCATAGGTGTTCCAGGTGGCTTTTTCATTCTGGACTGTACACCACGACATCATTCAGGTATGCAGCACAATAACCAGTGTGAGATGATAAAATTACATCCATGTACCACTGGAATGTAGCTGGCACACCATGTAAACCAAATGGTATGGTGGTGAACTGATAGAATCCTATAGTGGTGGCAAATGTAGTTGTATCTCTGGATTCTTTAGCTAAAGGTATTTGCAGGCAACCCTTGGTGAGATTGAGGGTATTGATATACTACTTTGCACTCCCCAGTCTGTCCACCAAATCATCTATTCTGGGCATGGGATAACTGTCAAATTCTGACACTTGATTAAGTTTCCTAAAATCAAAGCAGATTCTAACACCCCTTTCTTTTTTGTTTACAATTACCATGGGAGATGACCAGGCACTCCTCAACTCCTCTATGATACACAATTCTTTAATTTTTTGTATTTCCTTAACCACATCTGCTGTTAACCACTCTGACAACCTGTATGTCTTTTGCCTAATAGGACAAGCATTCCTTGTCACTATTATGTGCTCAACCCCTTTTGCTCAGCCTGGTACCATGGTATAAATACAATTAAATGTCTTTAGCACATTACAAATGTATGCAGTTTGTTCTGAAGTTAAGGAAACATTCGCCTTTACAGCATCAGCATTCATAGCTTGTTCCAGTCTATCATAAGCAACATCAATATCTTGCTTATCAGTTTCTGGTAAAACCAGCAAAGCAGCTTTTGTCATTTTTTCAGCCCCCTTTCTTAAACATAGAAGCATAGAAACATAGACTTTGACGGCAGATAAGGACTGCTAGGCCCATCTAGTATGCCCATTTCCCTACCTACAGGATAGGCCGCAGATCCTAGTTAACCAACAGCCTATATCTTCCTGCCACCCACAAGAATTGCCTTATGTCTGTCCCATGCATTCTTGAATTCTCCCACAGTTTTAGACCCCACAACTTCCTCAGGAAGGCTGTTCCATGCATCCACTACCCTCTCTGTGAAATAATACTTCCTCACATTGCCCCTGAACTGCCCTCCTTCTATCTCTAAATTGTGTCCCCTTGTTCTTGCAAGTCTCTTTTTCTGAAAGATGCTACCCTCTTGGACTTTGTTGATTCCCTTGAGGTACTTGAAAGTTTCTATCATGTCCCCCCTCTCCCTTCTTTCCTCAAGGGTATACATATTAAGCTCCTTTAGTCTCTCCTCATACGGCTTCTCTTGTAGACCTTGCACCATTTTAGTTGCCCTCTTCTGGACTGCCTCTATCCTGTCTATGTCCTTGCGGAGATGGGGTCTCCAGAACTGGACACAGTATTCCAGATGGGGTCTCACCAACTGTCTGTACAGAGGGATAACAACTTCCTGTTTTCTGCTGCTGATGCCTCTCCCTATACATCCCAGTATGCCCCCGGCCCTCCCTACTGCCTTCTCACATTGCTTGCTAACCTTAAGGTCATCTGATATGAGTACCCCCAGGTCCCTTTCCTGTTTTGTTGTTGCTACTACCTCCCCACCCATTGTGTATTCTTCCCCTGGGTTCTTGTTTCCCAGGTGCATTATTTTGCACTTTTTTGCATTGAATCCTAGCTGCCATACGTCTGACAGGAGGAGGAGGTAACATGGTATATCTTAGAAGGATTTTTCCTGTCAGGGTCTCAGTCTCATAGTTAACACTGCCAGTACATCTAAGAACCTTATAAGACCCTTGCCACTTCATTAACAGTTTATTTTCTGTTATGGGTAACAGTAGCAAAACCTTTTCACCTAGCTCAAGAACTTTTTCTTTAACCTCATGATCATAATATACCTTCTGCTGGTTTGGGGCCTCCTCCTGATTACTATGGGCAATTTCAACATATTTTGCAAGCTTCTTTCTTAGGGCACACATATAAGAAGATATAGATTGTTTCTGGGTGTGGTTATCTTCCCATATTTCTTTATCACATCCAGTGGCCCTCTTGGCTGCCTACCATACAGCATTTCAAATGATGAAAACCCTGTTGATGCCTGTGGCACTTCTTTGAAAGCAAAAAGTAGGTAAGACAAGTATTGGTCCCAATCTTTTCCTTCCCCTTTTACAAATCTTTTTAGCATGCATTATAGCATTTGGTTAAAACGCTCAACAAGACCATCTGCCTGAGGGTAATAAGGGGAGGTTCTTATGGCAGTGATACTTAGCAGTCTGTATAGCTCCTTAAGCAATGCAGCACCAAAATTATTACTCTGATCAGTAATAATTTCTTTAGGTATGCCACTCTGCTGAAAATTTTGGCAAGCTCTGCTGCAGCTTTTGGGGCTGTAACAGTACGCATTGGAACTGCTTCTGGGTATCAAGTAGCATAGTCGCATACTACCAGGATAAATCTATTACCCTTTCTACTTTTGTCTAAAGGACCAATCACATCCATTGTTATTCTCTCAAAAGGCACATCTATCAAGGGTAGGGACACCTTGTCATTTCTAGTAACTGGGGCTGCTTTCTGACACTCAGCACAGGAATTACAATAGGTAGCAACATCTTCATGAATTCCAGGCCAGTAAAATCTATACAGCAATCTGTCAAGGGTACGATCCCTCCCTGAGTGACCAGCCATGGGACTATCATGTTCTATCTGTGACAATTCTGTCTATACTTCTGTGGCATAACCAATTGTTCTGTCTGTTCCTGTGTCTGAGGTTTAACCCAAACTCTGTACAGTAACCTGTTACATTTTTCAAACACTGGTCCACCCTGTTTTGGTTTTACCCCAGTTGCTTAAAATAACCTTGGAGAGAAACATTGTTAGCTCATTCTGAAAGAAAATCACAATCAGTTATCAATTTAGTTTCAGTATGTTCATATGTTAACCCTTTATGTCCATCAGTCATTTATTGCCACATTTTCTTCAGGCTTCGTCTTTCTTTCCTGGATTTCTGGATCTTGGAGCTGTGCTCAGAAAATCTGAATCAAAATCTTTGAAAGGAAAAGTGTATCCACCATCTGAAATTTTTTTTGCCTGAGCTCTTGTAACCACAGCTGCTGAAACATTAGGACTTACTCCCTCTTTGATTATCTCAGTAAACTCTGAAAAGTTATTTCCAATAATCACAGGTACTGTATAGGTAACTTTGGTACTACCCACACTTTCATTTGGTGTGACACACCCTTAATAGTGATAGTCATTTGAGTGATGGGATAGTATCAAGTGCCCCCATGGATGCAGATGACATCAGTACCTGGTCCCTTTGCACAGTGTTTTCCCAGCACTCTAACATGCACTAGGGTCTGTCTGCTTCCCGAATCAATGAGTCCATTCAGTCTTATTCTCCACCTTCACATCTGTTAAGTACTTGTCTCAATTTGCCAAGGACAAATCTGCTCCAGTGCCACTCTCCTTACTACGACAGTGTCTTGCAAAATGGCCTGGCTTATTACAGTTATAGTAGATAACATCTTTGGGCATAGATTTGTTACCCCCACCATAGTTCTTATCAGGCTTGGAGTTTAAATGGGAAAAAGAGTGTCTTACCGGTGCTTGGCTGTTACCTCATTGCTGTGGCATCTGACTGGCCATTTGGTAGTCCTCAGCCAAAGAAACAGCCTTTTCCTCACTCTCTGATCAGTGTTCCTTTGCCCACAGCTGCGCATCTGTAGGCAAGATGTTGATGAATTGCTCCATGGTAAATGTGTCGATGATCTGTGGGACAGTTTTGCTTTCTGGTTGGATCCATTTTATTAGGAGTTCTCTGAGTCGGGTGAAGGCTTCTCAAGGATTGTCCACAGAGTTGTACCTCAGAGATCAAAATCTCTGCCTGTATGTCTCTCTGGAGATGTCATACCTTTTCAGGATTTTGCTTTTCACCAGGTCATAGTTTTCTGACTGTGCAGTGTCGATACTGCTGTAGGCAAGTTGGGCTTTCCCTGCCAGGTAGGGTACCAGTCTGATTGTTCATTGCTGCTTTGCCCACTGGCAGGCTGTGGCAACTCTTTCAAAAGTCATCAGGTATGCCTCAATATCATCTGAGGGACACAACTTTGTAAATTTAATGACTTTTAAGTTGCTTGCATTTTGTTGTTTGTCTGGATCTGTGCCAGATCCTCTGCCTTTGATAGCTTGCAAGGCATCCTGCCATCGCTGCTCCTGTTGCTACATCTCTTCTCTGATCTGCTGCTCCTGTTGCTGCATCTCTTTTCTCTTCTGCTGCTCCTGTTACTGCATCTCTTCTCTCCTCTGTGTTTCTAAACTTTGAATCTCTTTTTCTCTCTGCTTCTCAGTCTCTTTTTGTGTTATGTCCCACCATTTGAAAAAGTGCATCAGGCTCTGTCACTGCCTGTTCTTTTTCCATAATTTGTGCTGGCTGTACAATCTCAGACTGGATTTTTGTCTCTGCTAGTTTGGTTGCCCTTCTCCTGGTAACCACTCCTGGACTTGCTGCTGCATGATCCATACCTTCGTCTGTGTTTCCTTGGTACTAGATCCAGTGCCCATGCACAAAACTCCTTTCTTAGGATATGCACTGCTTAAATCCCACCTAGGCTGACACCATCTGTCATCGAGGCACAGGTCAGGAAGCATATGGAAAACCAGGGGCAGTTGTAGAATTCACCAAAAATATTTATTTACAGTAGCAGCAACAAAAGAAAAAACGCGTTCATAATAATTATGTACAAAGGAGAAATTAAATATTTTTTTCTTTTGGTCTCTGTGTCTCTTTTTCTTCTAATCTTTCTTGCAGTTGCAGCTTAGCTCTTTTATAAGTCTTTTCAACCCCCATCCTTAGCAAGCATCCTGTTTTTGTAAATATTCTGTTCTTATAAGTTTCATGAGCTGCTAGAACTCAGTGTGCTTTGAGCTGAAGCCCCTTCTGCAGCTTTTGCAAAAAGCTGGAAGATGTGCCATCAAGTAATCTCTGGAGTTTTCCATTAGCTTTTTACAATCATCTCAAATTATAATTATATACATTTGAACAGTAACTATATATTTTCTAAACAAAAAGGGGATCCCCATTTCAGTTACATTTCCATGCAATGATTTGCACATATTTTATGTTAGCAGATCTAGATATGCAAGGGAGAAAAAACAGATAGTAAGAGAGGAATGAGAGACAGTGAGAGGTAAAGAATAGCAAGACTGTTCGGGTTGATCAAGCCAAAGTCTCACAGGAAAATTTGGTTGCGCAACCAGACAGAGAATAGACACAAAAGGAAAGAACCTTGCATTTAAACACTTTCTCCATAACAAATGGGACAGGGTCCCATTCTACCCTGTCACAGGCCCCACATGGAGAACTGTGCACAGTTCTGGAACTGTCACCTAGAAAAGGCAAGGACCACCTGGAGATGGTTCATAAGAGAATGACTAAAATTATTCACGGTCAGTAGGAGAGGAATTATGAGAAATAATTGGCTGACCTCAACATGGACTCCCTTGAGGACAGAAGAAGGGGTCATGATTGAAACCTTTAAATACCTGAGGGTTTTAATCAGCTTGGATAACAGTAAACTGTACAGAAACATAGAAATGTAGGCTATAACAGCAGAAAAAGACCATTGGTCCATCCAGTCTGACCATAAATCCCTAACAAATCTGGGACCCACTTTTTTGTCATGATTCTGACCCACACTATCCACCTCCATGCCTCCATCCTATGGCTACCACCCTGAGAAACTACTAAGCCCTTCATTCTGTCCCAGCCATGTTTGAAACCATTGATGGTTTTGACACCTACTGTCATGAATGCACTCCTGAGGGTCAGGCCCACTGAACTCACAGTGCCCACCCCTAAGCACAATCCGTGACACGGAGGGGGAAACAGGGGATACCCTCTTCATTTCCTTCTGTAGTGCTCACTGTGTTCACAACTGAACACTCACCATAAAGTCCCAGGGTCCCCGCTTTACTCTGGATCAGGGTAAAATACTAGTCTTGAGTCTTGTAGCCAAATATAAACCCTACTTGGTTGCTATACAAAGAGGTAAGATCCAGGTGTTACAACCTCTTTGGGGTAGCGTTGTAACCCTGATTCTGCCTTCTCCCACAAGGCATGCAATAACCTAGTTCAAATCCCCACAGACCCTTCCTTGAGACTTCTGTATTCCCCTTATCTTTATCCAGACCTTCCCTTTTCAGACCCTTTGTTCAATTTGGTAGCTTATGATGGCACCCAATAACTTTTTAGTCACAGATTATTACTGAAACATCCCAAAATCACACACACAATATAGAAATCTCTAGAATAACACAAATAACAAGTGGACATGTACATACAAAAAAATGCCTTAAAACCGTTAGCTAAGTTCTACATTAAATTCGTAGTTGATTGAAGTCAAGGAAAAGTAAATGAAAGTTTCAGTTTCCTTTGATTGCAGTCTTGCTTCATGTGTGTCAGGAGAAGAGTGTCCCTTGAAGATGCTCAACAAATGAGAGAGAGAGACCCTGGTTTTCAAGCTCTTTATATAGTGTCACAATCCCTGGTCTGTCCTAACTTTTAGGCCAATAGATGTCACTCTTGCACTTTCCCAATAACACAATTTTCTGGCTACCTTGTGATGTCATACTTTTCTGACAATTTTGACACCAGTAAGAGAATTCACAATAGCCTGCCAGAATGGATATTTCTGTCCTTTCCTTTCATCTCATCAAAGGCAATATACCATGACAGATTCCTGGGACCAAAGCATCCGGCCTTTGAGGTGAAGAAGAGCTGTCTCCTGAACATTTTATTTATCTCTGTTTCCCTCAGTTAGCTAATCGGAAATGCCTGTGTAATCTGCTACCCCCAAGTGACAAGTAATTGTCAGCTTCCTGGGAAGGAAGCTGGTTCCTCTCAGGTTAGAGGAAGGTCAAACATTTTAAAAGAAATATAGTCTCTCTCACTATTGTATGAGACCTTTACTTAACACTGACATTATTGTGGCATGTACACATATACAAAATATAACAGAATATACCTTCATATATCTATACATCTGACTGGCAGTAGCATAGCTTGCCACACCTACCACATTAGCTGGCAGTTATTCCACAGCGCAACCACTCTTTCTGTAAAATAAAACTTTCTAAAGCCCCTCCTGAACCTCAACCCATCAGTTTCCACCTCATGGTCATGTGTTCTTGATCTGTTACTCATGCTAAATAGTTTCACACAGTTTACCTTGTTCATTCCATTCAGGAACTTGAAGGTCTGTATCATAGTTGCACTCTCTCATCTGGTCTCCAGCTAGTGCATGTTCAGTGTCTTGAGTCAGTCCTTGTATGATCTGCCCTACTGGCCCAGAATCATTTTGAAACCCTTCATTGTACTGTCCCCAGTCTGTCCTTGTCTTTCCTCAGGTGAGGACTGAATAACTGGAACTAGAGAGGTAGTAATGCCTCCTCCCTTCTGCTGTCAGTACCCGTTCCTGTATACCCGAGCAGCCCGTTTGCCTTACTGTAGGCTTTGTTACACTGGATTTCTTGTTTTAGGGAGTCTTTGCTTTTTTTTTGTTTAACCAGGAGAGACACACTAAGCTGAAGCTTGTTTACAGGTGCGACCTGGGAGCACAAGGAAGTTAAGTGACTTGCTCAGGGTCATACAGTATGCAAGTGGGGGCTGTGGGTTTCAAACCCAGGTCTCCAGATTTGCAGCTCAGAGCCTTAGTCCACTGCACTATACTGCCTGTCATGAGTCACTGATAATGACCCCTAGGTCACATTACTAAGGGGTCATGCACAGCTTTACACCTCCCATCCAGTGCTCTGTCCTACCATTCTTGTTCCCTACAGTATGTGCATCACCTTGCACTTTTTGGTGTTGAGTTCAACAACCAAACCTTTGACCTCCTTTCTAGCCTTTACAAGTCTCTTTACATCTCCCTAACACCCTTTTCACTGTCTAAGCTGCCATAGAGCTTATTGTCATCTACAAAGAGACGCATTTTGCCCTGGATTCTTTCTCCTGTGTCACTGATGAATATATTAGAAAGGACGAGACCAGGACTGATTCTTGTGGCACACTATCTTCTGATTTGACTCACAGAAACATAGAAACTCCTTTAACCACAACCTTTTGCTGTCTGCCTTCCAATCATTTTCTCACCCATCTGTGTTCTTTGCTGCACCTGGATCCTCTAGCTTCTTCTGCACTATTCTGTAAGGTACTGAGTCAAAATCCTTGTTGAAATTGAAGTAGAATAAATCCACAGTATGTCTTTTATCCACTACCCTGATTACACTATCTAAGAATATTATTAGATTAATCTGATATGACGTCCCTACCATGAACCCATGCTGTTTACTGCCCCAGAGTCAATGATTTCCAGGTAGTCATTAAGGTCCTCTTCGACTGGTGTCTCCAACAGTTTTCCCACAGTAGAGGTAAGACTAATAGTTTGTAGTTACCAGGTTGCTCCATGTCCCCCCACCATATGGAGCAGGACTAGATTTGCTACCTACCAGTCTTTTGGAACTACCCATCTCTGACCTGATCTATTGAATAGCCCTTCCAGGGGTTCAGTTAATTCCAGTACCAGTTCTTAGAGCACCCTAGGATGCATCCAATCTGGCACTGGAATCTTATTCATCATTAGGGCTGCTAGCCTTTTCTGAACCCTTTCACTGGTAAATACTTGCTGCGTCATCTCTGAGATCCCCTTTTAGCCACTTTAATGTCTCTCTCAGGCAGAGACCCTCTGTCTTCCCTTTTGAATAAAGAGCAGAAGTAGTCATTAAGAATGACTGCTCTCTGCCCACTTTCTCAATTATGCTATCTCCCTCAGTTAACCTAACAATTCCTCTTCTCTTCTTTTTTCCCTAATACAACAGTGTCAGACAGGATGTACTGGAGTACCTTGCAGTATTACTGCAGCATAACTGCAGAGCACAGAATGGGTGGAGTGGTATTGATTACCACCAAACAGGAAAGAGGCCTGGAGTAAACATGTTGGATGACCTAAATGTGGCCAAGCAGGTCACCAAGGCAGTTGGGAGGGTGAGTAGAATGCTGGGGTGCATAGGGAGGGGTATCATTAACAGAAATTGGGAGGTGGTGTTACCTCTATATAGATCACTGGTAAGACCCCACCTAGAGTACTGTATACAGTTCAGGAGACCATATCTCTGGAAGGACATAGACAGAGTAGAGAAGGTCCATGGCAGGGCAACTAAAATGGTGCAGGGTCTGCATCAAAAGCCCTATCAGTAGAGAATTAAGGACCTCAACATGTACACCTTGGAACAACAAAGGGAGAGGGGGATATGACTGAGAACTTTAAATACCTCATGGGGTAAATAATGTACCGAAGGGGAGCATTTTTCAGAGAAAAAGATGCTCAATAATAAGAAGACATGCTATGAAGCTGGAGAGAGGTAGATTCAAGAGAGATGTGAGGAAGTATTTCTTCACAGAAAGGGGGTGGATTCCTGGAACAGCCTTCCAATAGAGGTGCTGAGGGCAAAAACAGTGGCGGGGTTCAAGAATACATGGGATCAGCCCACTGGCACAGTAGTAGCAGTACAGCTTATGATGTTGATGTCCCAGGTTTGGAAGTGAGCCCTGAGTTGGAGGGCTGGCCAGGGGAGATCCATGGATGGATCTCCTCCACCAGGGGAAGGTTGGGAAGCATCCAGTGCTCAAGTGGTCCCAAGCCAAGGCTAGGGGTCTGACAGCCTGAGTTTGCATGTCTGGGGGGGGCATGCCAGACATTTGGTCATGAGCCACTGCATCAATGCATGGCATTCCCCCCTGGGGAAATACAGATTGCAAAAATGACCAGGCAGTGCAGGGAGGACATCCACCCTGTCGAAATCCCACACAGCATTTTGAGGCATTTAGCCCCCGATCAGCCTCAGTCCTTCTTCAGGGAGCAGTGACGGTCTTCCCCAGAAGCCCCAGTCTGGGGGGCAATCCAGGGTGCACTATGGGGCAGATGTAAGTCCTAGGAGTTGGGGGTGGTGGAAAATGGACTGAACACTAGCCAGCCGGTAGCCAAAAAAAAAAAATGCATGGGATAAGCACAAGTACAGGTACAAGTGAATCATAGTTGAAAGGAAGCAGGGATGCAGAAAGAGCTGTAGATCTAGCATGGTCTGTGGTAATTTATTAATTTTTTTATTGAACTGTGTTGACCAGGTAGGTCCACTGAAACTAGAAGGGTATCCTTATAACATCCCATGGCTCATTATCCCAACACTCAGCTGCCTGGGCAGTATTGCCCAACAGGTGTAGTATCCCAACAGTGTAAATCCTGCTGGCTTAATGCCTGATGGTGTTATGGGATGAGGTAAGGTAGTGGATGTGATGGGTTGCTACCTTATCCCTGGTGATGCTGCCGAAAGCAGCATCGAATCAAGAAGCTGGCCAGGCTGCCCCAGTGGTGTGGAGGGCTAAACCACTGTCAGCTCAGTCCGCATACCCTAGAAGATCAAATTCTGGTCCAGGCTACGGAAGATTTTTTACTTTTGCCCCATACAGTAACTAATATATTTTTACTCCACGGTCCGCTCCCCCTTGGAGTTTGTTTTATTAGTTACGGGGTGTGTGTGTTGGGGGTGAAGCCCCTGTATTGAGGTGTTTGTCATAGTGGAATGACTGACATTATACTTTCAGGCATCCAATTCATGTGAGATTTTTGGTTTCAGGACTGTAAGCTTGGTATGTTGAGTGTCAGCAAATCGAGTTTCAGTCTAACATAAAATATCCACTAGAACTCCCTTTTTCAGGGGCAATCTGGGGGGGGGATACAAATGGTAGCCATCTCAAATTGAACTAGATTAAGCTGTTGGTGGTATTTGTAGAGAATGGGGGAAATTTGGCCAGGACGCCTTTGGAAATTTCCCTACTCTTTGCAAGAAGTGCCATGGGATCTTTAACACCCACCTGAACAACTACCAGAACACAAATGGGGCCTCAGTTTAATGTCTCATCCAAAAGACAGCAACTCAGGAGTGCAATATCCCCCTCATGATGCACTGTAGTGTCAGTATTGGGATTTACCCCAAGTGCCTGCTGTGGGGCTAGAACCACAACCTTTCGATCTTCCAGCCTCAGAGGTAAGTGTGCAACCTGCTGAGCCACTGACACTGTAATAGTGTAGGTAGGGAGAAATGGGCAGACTGGATGGGCCAAGTGGTCCTTATCTGTCATCAAATTCTGTTTCTATCATTCAAGATGCAGGCTGTAGGGAACAGAGTAATTCAGTGGCAATTAACTCTTTTGTCATACACTATTTTGTGACATGTCATTGACTGCAAGGTCCTTGAAGGCACTGTGTTGCACCATGGCTGGCACTGCTGTACAGCATATCTAAACAACTGTTTTCCCCTCTCTTAACACCCTCTGCAGTATGCAATTTTGTGTCTGCCTTTGCATGTCTGACCACCCTCATTTTGGTTTTTCTTTTTTCTCATTTGCTACTCTTCACATTCCTCCTCCCCTTGTTTTTCCATGTACTTTGTGAACGTCTTCTTTTTGGATTTCACCACTTTCATGACCTTTACAGAGAACCATATTGGTCTGCTGCACCTTTTTCTTTTGATTAGCATTCTTATGTAAGACTTCGTTGTCTTAAGAATGACCCGCTTGACTGCCACCCATCTTTTCTCCACATCCCTGATGCTGTCCATGCCAACTAACTTGTTCTGCACCAGCTTTCTCATCAGGTTGAAGTCTGCCTTTCTGAAATCTAGGACATCAGCCTTTGATGAGGGCTGTACTAGTCCCATGCCCCAGGTTGAACCATATAGGGTTATGGTCACTGTACCCTAGTGGCTTTTATACCCTCACTCCTCCTACATCTTTTGAGTTGTTGAGCACCACATCAAGAATGGTAGTCTACCTAGTGGGTTCTTTAACCATCTACACCAGCAGGCCATCCTGCAATGTATCCAGCAGAACCTGATTTCTGCAGCTCTTGGCTGCTGGAATGTTTCAAACAATATCTGGCAGGCTTAGATCTACTTCTACCACCACCTCTCTCTTTGCCCCCCCCTTCTATTTTTATTTATGACTTTGATAACCAGGTAAGTGCACTGATCCCAGGGACCATTTTCAGGCATGACTCAGGCCATAACACATGGCGCAGGGTGACAGTGCAGTACAAGGTAACAGTAATACACATGAAACAGATTTGATACAAGCAACAATAGTAAGCACAATATACAGGTTTGATGCATAGGTCCATTTGAGAACAGTGAATACAAGGTTTCACTATCGGACATGAGGAGATTTGGTACAAAACAAACACACCATAGGCACAGTGTATAATGTGTGACTGCATCATCCAGTGAGCAAGTAATACACAGAATACGCAATAAAAAAAATATATATACAATATGTACAGGCAAGGAAGTCAAATATTGCTGTGAAAAATACAATATTAATTCTGTCCCTAGCTACATATGTCTCTCTTCCCCCTATCCTAGAGGTCTATAGACCACCCCCATCTGTAGTTTCTTGTCTGAAGATGCTGGGAGCTGATCCCATAGTGATTCTGTTTCCCCATTACCTCCTCTAATATTTACATCTTCCACTACCTCACAGAGATCTACACCTCCTCCTTTACATTTTCCTCTGTCCCATCTAGGCATCACATAGCAAAGGACTGTCAAGTCATAATCATTTTTCTCTGTGGCCCAAGTTTCTGTGATGGCTGCTATGTCCAGCTTCCTGTCTGCTGCCATTGCCTAGAGCTCAATAATTTAATTTCACAAACTCTTGGTATTGAGGCATCCCCTTTTCATCTTTCTGCTGATCCCCTCTTGCTTTTTCCTGTCTCTTCTCCCTTATTCTTCTCTAGTCTCCTTATTTTATTTTATTTTTGATTTTTTATGCTGAATGTAGGCTTTATCAGTCCTCCGTTGTTGTCCTCTTCCCCAAACATAATTTGAAATTCAACCTTAGTGTTACCCACCTTGCTGCTACTTGTCTTCTGTTCACAGGGATCCCTGGCTAGATTCCAGACCCACTCCCCCTTCTCAGTAGTTCCCCCTAGCCTCAGTTTCTCCTGCAGTCAGTTTAAATGTCAAATGTAGACATCAAATTTCTGCCCTGGAGCACTGTTTGTTTCTCTCATCAGGTGAAGACCATCACCCCCAAAGAGGCCCCTGTCCCAGAAGACCCTCCAGTCCCCACAAAGTGGCACAACTCCTCCTGACACCATCCCTTCAACCATTCATTAAACTCCTCGATTTCTTTCTTCCTTACTCTATAATTCCATTTCCCCATTCCACACTGGGAGGCTTTCAGAAAAGGCCATTGAAGCTGAATGTGCCTTCAGTCTGTCCCCAAGTCTTTTAAAATTGTGGTTCACTGCCTCCACGGGCTGGTTTACCATATCATTGGTAAAAAGTGAAGGAGCACTCCCAGATCATGCTCTTTCTTCTCTGCAATCCTCCATATCCTATCTATATCCAGGATGACTGATGCCCAGGAAAGCATCTGACCACCTCCTCCCCTTCCCCCCTCTGCTCACCACCCTAATCATTAAGTTTCCAGTTGTTAAGATTCTCCTTACTGAGTTACTCCTACTCACGCCTCTAGGTACCACCAAGTCATCCTGCCCATTTCCCCCAACTGATTTTGAATCTCTCTGGTAGAGTCAGGTAGCAGAGCCTCCTTCAGGGGGTGCAAATCGATTTGCTGTCAGGGTGGTGTGGGGTTGATTGACCCCATTGTGGCTATCCCTGCTACCCTTCTACTTGAATTCCCCTCCACCACACCTGTCATCCTCCTGGTCTAGTGAACCTCTGAAAGTGGGGGTGTGGGGGGTGAACCACAGCTGAGCCTGCGCAACTGAGGTATCTTGTCTCTTGCAATAACAGCTGAGCATGGAGTTTCACAAAGGTCCTGCAAATGGGGCAGTGCAACATCTTCCAAAGCATAACCCCGGAGAAGATTATCCCATAGTCCCTGCAATTGACTATCTCCCTATCTCCCCACTCTTCCTCATCTCCATACTGGTCCTATAATAACCCCTAGACCATTGCCAATACCTTGCTTTCCTCTGTCTACCTAGTACCCTTGGACTAGAAACAAAAATGCCTACTTTCTATACTATATACAATTCTGTTACAGTTCTTGTCTTACTTGGTTTACTTAGCTCTCCCTCCAAGACTGCTACCTTGAACCCCTATCCTAGAGAGGTAGTAAGCTAAGGATGCTAATGTACCACAAGCTTTCAGTACAATACAATTAGTACTGTACCTCATACTCTTACCCTAGATACTGTAGGTAGTTGGTTACAAATGCTAATTTCATTCAGTAGCTCAGCAGGTGAGATACCACAATCATACAAAGCATTTAGCTAAAACACCCCAGTTATACAAGAATTTAGTACAATGTTCCTTACATTAAGTAACACCATAGTTACAAAGCAGGTGTACCCTAAATAGGGAGTTATATATGTACAGGTTTACCATTCATGACACCTGAGGCCTACCCAATACCATCAGTGGCTAAGAATAGGCTAAGTAAGGGGTCCATTATGAGGGACCATAACTTATATACAGAAAAGGGAAAATGAATGAGTGACAGGAGAGTAACTTCTTTACGGAGAGGATGGTACAAAAGCAGAACCATCTGCCAGGTGAGCTTGTCAGTTTTACTGTAAGACAGTTTAAATAGAGAATTGGGTAGGCACATTGGTAGAAATGTATAGGGGAAGGGATGGTACTAAAGGGGCATTGGGATTTGCCATGCAAAACTATGGGAGTAGAGCTCAGCTTAAGGGCCTGCTAGTGCTAGGCTGGTGGGGATTTAGGTAGGAGCCGTACAGGCCTGATGGACTGTAAGTCTTTTCTCTTTGTAAGCTTGTATGTTTCTATGTTTCTTAAAGTCTCCAGTGACACTTTGCTACACAGAATGCAACTTGCATTGGGTCCCCTGATGTTTTATATCAGACCTCACTGTATTATGGATTCAGTTTTTTAAAAAGCAGTGCCCAAAAAGGGGGCTGAAGATTTTACAGTAAATAGCTCTACAATGCTATGTGCTTCTGAGTGCTCCTATAGCAGCTCATAAGGAGGCTAGAAGCCTAATAATTAGGACTGCACCTCATCATGGAAATCATGGATTTCATGTTTTCTCATTTTTATGAAAACTCCATGATAGTTTTCATTTTCTTTACGACATGATCTTAGTATGTTTCATAAAACACCTTAATTTTTGGTGTTTATTAAAGAAAGATGCATAATTTTGTGACATATCCCCGCAATATGGCTGATACCCAGTTGGCCACAGTGTGGGATTCTGGGGCTTGAATGTGAGTCACAGTCTTCAAGATGGTTGCAGAATATGCTGTCCACATGGTTGGACCAGCCTAAAATGACATTTTTGTAGTTAATCATTTTACTGAGGTTTTGAAATGATATACAACAAATCAATAATACCAAGGGGCAACTCAGGTACACCTTCACAACAACATCATGGAATCCAATGCATTTTGTAAATGCACATCCTGTCACTGAAAAGATGTATATGTAAGTACTACAATAATAGCTGGTAACGTTAGTAACATGGCCTTTTCAGTCTGCATTGGCATTCAGTAGGCAGTCACCAGGCCCTCAAGGAGTATACAATCCCTTCACCATCCACCTCTGCACAGTGACCCCACAATGGAAGGAGGTGGTGGGGAGAAACCCCACCCTTATAATGGCAGCAACTTGTCCCAGCTGTGTGGGTTAAAAGGGTAAGATCCATGTCCAGCCTGAGTCCAGTACCATGTACACTGCCGGTCAAAAGTTTTAGAACACCCCCATTTTTCCAGTTTTTATTGAAATTTATGCAGGTTAATGTCTCAATGTACTCTGAAATTAAAGCATAGAACAAATAAACAATTGGAGATAAAAAAGAAATCATAGAATCATTTTGTTTAACAAAATTTAATCTAAATTTTTGACTCATCAAAGTAGCCACCTTTTGCAGATATACTGTAACCGCCGAACACACTCGTGGCATTCTTCCTACAATCTACATCAAATACTGTTCGGGAAGTTCTTCCCAACACTGTTGCAGAAGTTCTCACAAATGTGTTGCACTTGTAGGTTGCTTTGCTTTCACCCTTCTGTCCAGTTCATCCCAAACCAGCTTGATGGGGTTAAGTCTGGAGACTGTGCTGGCCATTCCATGATTTGAAGCCTACCGTCTTGTTCTTTTCCTCAAAGGTAGTTCTTACATAGCCTGGAGGTATGTTTTGGGTCATTATCTTGCTGTAGGATGAACCCCTGACCAACTAGACGTAGACCAGAGGGTACTGCATGGCGCTGCAAAATGCTGTGGTAGCCCTTTTGGTTCAGGGTGCCAGTCACTCTGTGCTGTTGTCCTGTGAGCCGCCTATCACGCAAGCTGTTGACTCTCAGAAACTTGTCTTCTGATTCTGTTGTGGCTTTGGGTCTGCCAGACCTCTTCCTGTCAGAGTTTCCTCCAGTTTCCAAATTACCTTTTGATGGTGTAGGAAACTGTACTCACTGACACCTTGGCTTTCTTTGCAATTTCTCTACAGCAGTTTTTGCTAACCTAAACTTTTTTTTAACCTCTAGCAGTTTACCGCTTACCTTTGTACCATTTCAGGTTATTCACTGGACTTGAATTGCTTAAATTTCAATAAAAACTGGAAAAATGGGGGTGTTCTAAAACTTTTGACCGGTAGTGTAGTCTAGAGGTTGGTGGAATCAGCATTCATTACAAGGAAATAGGTGGGACAACAATGAGAGAATATACCAAACTAAATGCCTTCAGTGAGGGTTTCTATAGATTGAGTTAGCCCTGTCTTATTTTTGCTGAGTAGTAGGAAGTGAAAGCAAGGGCAAGGACAGGTATGGATCTGACATTAGGTGATATCTGTTCATGGCATATACTACAAAATAAGCCATGTACACATACATAACTAGCAGACCTAAAACCTTGTTCCACTTTGCAAATGTAGGGGTGTCAGTAGTCCTCCACCTTCACAGGATGAGGCACTTGGCCTTGATACTAACCACCAACACCCATTTAAATTTTAATGAGTTATGGAAGGTTCCTTCCGGGGCATATCCCAGTAAGAGGAGGGCAGCATCAACTTACATGCTGTTCTCTAGCACCTCTTGACATGCCTGTTGTATCCCTTTTAAGAAGGTGTTTACAACCTGACAGAACCACAAAATATTAGAGAGTTAAGCACCTGGGGAGCCACAACACTAGCAGTTGTCATTTGTTAACTACCCAGGGACATTGAAACTATTGGTGTTCTATACCAGTAATACAAGACTTTGTTTTGACTATGGCAACTTCAGTTGTACAAGCACAATGTATGTGTACTGTACCAGCAACATCTCCATTCCTGGTCTTTTAGTTTAATGTTTTAACACCTGTCATTTATGAACAATAAAGCGCTGCATCAGTATGTAGACTAAAAACAAAACAAAAAGGTGATATTAAATGCCCAATGAAAACAGCAAATAGAATCAACGTTTTATTGGTCTTTTTCCAGAATTATCTTTAAAAAGAAAATAGCATTGGTAGTGGAGAGGTAAGAGGAAAACAGAGCTATATCGATCTGTATCTATATATGTCTATATATCTATCTATCTATATATATATATATATATATATATATATATATATATATATTACACACACACCATGTTATACCTTGTTATACCATGTTCAGTCCAAGTAAGAGCAGTGGAGAGGAAATCTTCAACAATCATAAATTCATATGTGACTGGAAGTGACCATCCTGGTTTCAAGAATTCCTCCTGGTGTCCATGACCATAGATAAAACAGAAATAGGGGACACCCTAATCTCATGCATCCACTAAGCAAAACAGCCCATACTGTATAACCCCCTATGTCCATGTATGTGAAAAAAGCAGGAAACAGGTACTGGTGATAAACTGGGTCCTCTAGCCATATTACCACAAAGTACAATATAGAGTGACACACCATGGCCCATCCAGGGAGTTGTGGCCATACATACAGCAGTCCTGCCCAGTGGGTGAAGGGGGAAATCCCTACACACACAGAATGAGCTAGAGTGGGCTGAAAGGCCACAGTCCTCCTCGGGGGGGGGTCAGACAAGGGAATTATGAGAATCAAGGAAGTTAATAAATGCAGAATGGAGGGAAGAGATGAAGTGGAGTGTACCATAACTTCCCCCAAGGACTCAGGTATTGAAATGAAAGTAACCTCCCACTCTCTAAGTCCAGTAATTGGTGATAACAGTACTATAGATGCTTGGGACCGCACTTATCCAGCCCATAAAGATTCTAGAGTGAAAATCAGTCAGGCAGTGCAAGGCAAACCCACTCTATGGTTGTACCCAGTTGCTATAACCTAAACAAGCAGAATCAGGTGCAACAGTAGATAGCCATTTCCCAGTGAATTTACTATGTGCCCTTCCCCCTTCCCATCAGCCCTGCATCCCATGCTAGCACTTACCACCTTATGGTCCAAATAATCTGCTGTGAAGGGGAAAAAATCATTTACAGGGGAGCCTGCCAGGGAACAGTTTAAATATGCAGCCTTCTGGGTAGCTTGTGATAATGGCAACTGTGATTGAGCACTTTTAAAAAGGGCAGCTCAATCATGGCACCTGTGCATAGGGTTGCCTGGCAGTGGAGGCAACTGTTTTTTGTTTTTTTAGTTTTTCATCCCCCTGAAGCTGAGAATCCTTTAGTGGGTAGGGTGCAGAGGGCATAGCCCCTTGTGTAAAACAGAAAACCTAACTCTCGGGCACCCTTTTGTTGTTCGCCGTGAGTGTACATCGCCGAAATTTATTTTCAGCAATGTACACTTGCCCAAACAGTGATCACTATTCCTTGATCACCTTTATCACATGGAACCACATTCTGCAGTAGCATTACTACAAGAAACAAGACAATTTCAATAGCAGTTAACCCCTTTTGTCATGCAGGAATCTGTGACACTGTGTTGCATCCCGGCAGGCTGCACCGTTTGTTGTTGGGCGTCCACCAGAGGATGTGATGATTTCTCCTGAAGCTGATTGCCATTTTCCATCTCTGTCTTTGCTGTGAAGCAGCAGGGATAATATACCATCACCTCCTGTTGTGGTTAGGCCTCTTTAGGTGTTTCTTTGGTAGATCAGTGGTTTGGGGTAGTGGCCAGCCACCAACGAGCATGGTCATCTGACTTAATCGCTCCATCTTAGCTCCGTACATTACTCATGATTTCACCCTCATAGAGTCTATTTTTGTGCAATGTCAATGAAGAATAGACCTTCCAGTGTGGTAAGCTATCCATGGAGCCTTTTTGTTGATACTTCGAGCACCAGAAGTCTGCTCATTAAAAGACTGCCGATAGTGAGCTGTGAGTGCTGGCCTTGTGAACAATTGTCAGCCCTACAGGAAAGTTTACAGGAGCTTCCAGAAGGTATGGCAAGCATGGAGGGGACCATGCAAGCCCAGGACAATGCTGCCTCTCTCTCCTGTATCACATGACTCCTGGAGACCCTAGTCGCGGATATGGCAGAGATTAAAATCACTGCAGCGACCAATTCTGACAAAGTCAGACAATCAAAAGATGGAGTTCATGTCCTTGAGAAGCAGTCAGTTGACTTTGAGGACTTTTAACATCATGTCCCCCTACAATTGCAACAACATGAACAATGCCTGGAACACCTTTGATATCAAGCAGAGGACCAGGAAAACAGGGGAAGGCACAACAATCTCCAGATACTTAGGAGTTCTGAAGAAATTGGAGGGGGTGAATGTGGAGAAATTTCTGGTGGAACTCCTGCCATCACTTATGGGCCCTCAGTGGCAAAGTGTGGTGGAAGTAGAAAGGGCCCATTGCACCAGAGGCCTCCTGCACCGCTGGGCACCCACTGCATCATAGCTTACCTCCTGAAGTATTTGGTGAAGAAGAGACTCCTGAGGGCTGCTAGGGACCGGGGATAACCTGTCTGAAAAGGTTCATGCATCTTGCTGTACCAAGACTTCTCTTCGGAGGTAGTCCAATGTCGCAGGGAATACAATGAGATCAAACCTGCACTGAAACAAGCCGGTGTCAAGTACCGCTTTAAAGGCCTTGAATATATTTTAATTACAAGGGATGGGTAAACTTTTGAAGGCCTGAATATTCAAGAAGTAACAAGGTGGATCCACTACCACTGGCTGGATGTGCAGGTAGGAACTTCATCCCCCCAGAAGGCTCTGGGACGAGCGCAAAGGTCAGACACTAGAGCAAAGGAATATTGTGCCAGGATAGCTATGCATGGGGACCAGTGCACACAAAGGAAATAAACAAGTGTGCGTCCAGTCAGGAGACCACTTCCAGAAAGCAGTTGGAGACTGAGGAGCCCAGAGGACAGAGAGAAAGAGAGAGAGAGAGAGAGAGAGAGAAGAGCATCAGGGCTGTGTTGGCAAAAGCACAGAACAAACAGCAAAGACTGGCAGTGACAGAAATGATAGAGACATGCACTCCCCACCTGCAAAAGCTGCAAGAGACTCATTTGCAGATGTCCACACTTCCAGGAACATTAGCAACTGTTTACCACCTGAATTCCCTGCAGACCCAATTAAAACTTTGATGAGCTGGGCTGAGATGGACTCTACTCAAGCAAACACAGACATTGGATCCACTGATATTGTGTGGGCTGAACCTGACACTCAATCAATCACCGAGGTTGTGGCCGCCAAACTCATTCGACCTACTCGAGGTAAGTAGTGTGTCTTTCTTTTACTGCTCATCTTTTTTTTTTTCATTTAGTCTTTTTCGTGCCTGCTCCATTTGCTGGCCACCCACCTGGTCACGGACCCCTCAACTGTGGCATCCCTACATGATCTGCTCTCCCGGGACCCCCTGGATTACCCCCCAGGGTGGAGATGTGGCACCCAGCCCTAAGATGCCATGAACAATGGGATAGGATGGGAGTCAGCCTGGGGAGCTGATTGCAGCTGAGGGGTGGGCATCATCTAGACAGTAGAGGCAGGCATACTTTTTCCCCCTGTAAGGGGGGGTGGGAAAATGCAATGATGCCTGTGTCCATCCCGCCCCCTTGTAACCTTGCTGTCGTCGGTTGCTGTGGCACTCCTGGCCTCTGCCAGGGGTCCCTCATGCACCGATGACATCCCGTACCCTTCCCCTGGAGAAGGAGAGCAGTCATGGGATGCTCAATCCTTCTCCCCTAGCCATCCCTCCGATGACCTGAGTCCGTTCCGAAACCCGGGTTGCCGGTATCGCAAGCAGAAACTGAACCGCTGTGCAGGCGGGCCCTTTTACTGCTCATCTTGTTAGAAGGAGAGGTGGCAAGTAAGATGCCCCATGGATAGGGGATGGAACTTGGGAGCTTGAGTCTTCCTGACTTTGCCTGTGAACAGGAACAAAGCTTGTTTGTATATGCTGTAATGTTTTTCATCCTGCAAGGGGCAGGGGGCTTGGTTCACACAGAAATGTTATAAAGTGTATGTGTGGGACACCGGCTTGTGCATAGCTGGGAGGGCTTGGACCACTTGTTAGGTCCTAAAGGGGTGGCAGGCAGGTTAGCCCATTAGGAAGCACAGTTTCCCCAGAGAAGACAGCCCCACTGCCCATCCCCTGCCCCTTCCCCCTGTCTGTCAAAGCTGGAACTGTGGGGTATCTTCCCTCCATACTGCTTACTGAATATAGAATTTTTTCAATTTAGAAAGTAGCCACCCCTGCAGCACAAGCAATGTAATGTATCACAGTCAGTTGTCTCAGTGGCTGGCTGCTTTCACACCCATATGGGAAAGTCCCAGGGTAAAACACCCTACCGACAGAGGGAAAGGGACTGCCAATAGTGCATCCCCCTCTTCCCACCTCCCCCCCTCGATTACACATGGACCCATCATTGTACATGGCCCCTCGCAGCTTTCAGATCACAGACTGAACAGTTAGTCCACACTGGAGGTTAGTACTGTTACGGACCACCTCAGGGAGCTGGGGAGCGATGGATCGGTACTCCCCCAGACCTGACCAGAATAACAAGAGGAACAAGTCCGTTTAGTTTTATTGTCTTTATGAAGGATGTTCTCCTCAAAGTTTCAGATGGGGGAATGACATAATCAGACCCAAGGAATTAAACAACTCCTTAAGCTTCTGTCAGGAATGTTGACAACAAGAAACTGGGTTTAAGCTGGTGTACACCATTCAAGGTCACTACTGTTCTCCAGACTGGTATCTTGGTGGCGGAGCTTGGAACCCCATTGTGTTTCCTTTTCACTTACACCTTCAATACTTTAGATTGTTTTCTGTAATTTTTTTGTTGCCAAGTACATTCACTAACACTGACCATTTAGAGTAAGAAACAGCTTTTGTAGAATACAGTTACTCCATCTGGCTTGGAACACAGGTTGCTAGACAGGGCTTTTACTGTTGCAGTTTTCAGTATTGGGTGTTTTTGCTTCTTTTCCTCAGCCACTATTATAATTGGGCCCCTTAGGATTTCCCTACATAGGGTCAAAACTGTCCACACTTCTTTTATACTTTGGTGTACCACAGGGGACCCCTGAATGGTGCTGATTAGAGCCTAGAGGGGTAGGGGACAACTACACAATCCGACCAGAAGAACCCAGAGTTCTCCACCCCCCATCAGCCAGGGAGGCACATCAACAGAAGTGAGCCTCACTTTTTTACCCAGAGGTTGAAATTCACGGACAGGGGAATCAGCATAATCTAGGCACGCACACCCTGCAAGTAGTCTCACAGGCTCTGTGTAAGACCACTCCCCCCCTCACCCATTAGCAGCACCACTTTCAGGCTGTAGGGCAGTCCTTGGGGAGGGTTGGCATCATGGCTGTGGGACAGCCTGTGGACATTAAATGTATTTCCTGGAACATTAAAGGCCTGAAGCACCCAGTGAAACATAGCAAAGTATTACAACATTTGAAGTGCCTTAGAGCTGAAGTAGCCTTCCTCCAGGAAACGCATCTCATCGCTAAGGCCATGGTTTGGCTGAAAAAGTCATGAGTAGAACAAGTGCATCATAGTTTGCCCTCATCTAAGTCCAAAGGGGTAGCTATTCTGCTTCATAAAGCTTTAACATGGCAACTGAAGGGATGTAAAATAGATCCTGAGGGAAGATGGATGGAACACACTTTGCATTTCCAGGCAGCGAGGTCATGCTTGCCAACGTGTATGCACCCAATAGTGATCTTTCCAACTTTTTTGCTGAATTAAGCCAGGCCCTGACAGATGTAAAAGGGGATTCAGATGCCCCCCTTCTTACGGGAGGTGACTGCAATCTAGTGCCGGATCGCTTACTGGACAGGTCCCAAATGATGTCCAACTCGTATCCCAGGGCCAGGGTGGCCCTGGAGGCCTTAGTGGCAGGATGGGGGCTCTTGGACATTTGGAGGATGGAACACCAAGTTGGGAGAGACTACACTTTCTACTCCTCAGTGCATGGGTCCCATAGTGTCGGTTTTACATCAAAGACCATCACAGCAACATTGTCGGCAGTCACTGTGATGGTCTCCACTATCCAACACTGGTGCCGGGAAGGTGTTTGCCCCCATCCCTGAACTAACTCCGACTGGAGTTAGCAATCTAAAGCATGAGGGGTGTAGGGGGCAGAGCCCCCTGCATAGGGGGTGTGGGGGGAGAAGCCCCCAACAGAAAACTACTGTTCCCGAGTGACAGCACAACTCCAATTGGTGCTGTTGTGCTATGGCTGTGCCATCGATCAACAAGAAATTTGTTTCCACAGCATAGTGGAACCCCATAGCCATATCAACTTCTAATTAGTCGATGAAGCTGCAGCTCCCAATACCCAGGAACCCAAAAGTGAGTCCATATTGATTTTGGACCATGCCCAGGTGGGCTTGCGCTATATTCCCCTCTCTGGACAGACCCGCTCCACTAGGTGGAGATGTAATCCTGTCTTGCTCAAGGACACTAAATTCTACAGCTGGATAGTAGAGGATGCCAAACTATATTTTTAAACCACTGACAATGGGGAGGCAGCACCTGGCATAGTTTGTGAAGTGTTTAAGACTTATATCAGGGGACAAATTACTTCATACACTGCACATCAGAATAAGCAAAGATGAGCAGAGATGGCACAGTTACAAGAGGCCCTAACAAGTAAGGAGAGGCTGTTTAAGGCCACACCACACCAACTCAGGAAATGGCAGATATTGTTGGCCTTAAATATAAAAAAGTCAACACTTTGATAACTAGGAAGGCAGAGTGGCTCATGCTCATGACAAAGTACACCTACTGGCAATTGGGGATTAGAGTGGGAAGTTGTTGGCATATAGGCTTCAGAAGCAAAAAGCAGAATCCCAGATATTGGCACTTCGTATTGTGATGGGGAGATCATTAGAACCCTGGAGGGTATCAACAGGATAGTACATGACTTCTACTTAAACCTGTACTCCTCACACACATCAGCAGACATAGAAACATAGAATTTGACGACAGATAAGGACTGATTGGCCCACCTAGTCTGCCCATTTCCCTACCTAACGGATAAGCTGCAGATCCTAGTTAACCAACAGCCTACTTCTACCTACCCCCCACTAGAATTGCATTATGCCTGGCCCATGCATTCTTGAATTCCCTCATTGTTTTTGACTCTATGACCTCCTCAGGAAGGCTGTTCCATGCATCTATAACCCTCTCTGTGAAGAAATACTTCCTCACATTACCTCTGAGCCGTCCCCCCTCTATCTTCAAATTGTGCCCCCTTGATCTTGCACGTCTCTTTTTCTGAAAGATGCTACCCTCTTGGACTTTATTGATTCCCTTGAGGTATTTGAAAGTTTTGATCATGTCCCCCTCTCCCTCCTTTCCTTGAGGCTATACATCTTAAGCTCTTTTAGTCTTTCTTCATATGTCTTCTGGTGCAGACCCTATACCATTTTGGTTGCCCTACTCTGGACAGCCTCTACCCTGTCTATGTCTTTGTTGAGATGGGGTCTCCAGAACTGCACACAGTACTCCAGATGTGGTCTTGCCAACTGTCTGTACAGAGGGCCAACAACTTCCTGTTTTATACTGGTGATGCCTCTCCCTATGCATCCCAGTATCTCCCCAGTCCTCCTTACTGCCTTCTCACATTGCTGACCTACCTTTAGGTTTTCTGATATGACTACCTCTAGGTCCCTTTCCATTTTTGTTGTTGTCAGTATCTCACCCCCATTGTGTACTCTTGCCCTGGGTTTTTATTTCCCAGGTGCATTACTTTGCGCTTCTTTGCACTGAATCTAAGCTGCCATACATTTGACCATTCCTCCAACCTTGCCAAGTCCCTTTTTGTACTTTCCACCCCACCTTGCATATCAACCCTGTTGCAGATCTTTGTGTCGTCTGCAAAGAGACATACTTTCCCTTCCAGTCCCTCTGCAATGTCACTTATAAAGACATTAAAAAGGACTGGCCCCAGTACTGAACCCTGCAGTACCCCACTAGTAACCTTCCTTTCTTCACTGTGGACTCCATTTACTACTACCCGCTGTGTCCTGTTGTCCAGCCAGTGTTTTACCCTGGCTACCACCCTGGGACCCACTCCAAGGCTGGCTAATTTGTTTATTAGTCTTTTATGTGGGACTGTGTCAAATGCCTTGTTAAAGTCTAGGTAGGCCATGTCCACAGCCCCTCCCTTGTCTACTACTTTGGTCACCCAGTCAAACAAATCAATTAGATTTGTTTAACATAACCTTCCTTCTCTGAATCCATGCAGTCTTGGGTCCTGTGCAACACTGGCCTCTAGGTACTCAACAATTCTTTCCTTTAGAAGTGATTCCATTATTTTCCCTACCACATAGGTCAAACTGACAGGTCCGTAGTTTCCTCCCCCTGTCTTGCTCCCACTTTTGTGAAGGGGACTCACATCCACCCTTCTCCAGTCCTTGGGTACAACACCATCCTCCCATGATTTATTAAAAAGGGTAGTCAGTTGTGTTACTAGTTCTTCCCTTTGTTCTTTTAAAATTCTGGGGTGAATTCCATCAGGCCCCATTGCTTTATCCACCTTCAGTTTTAAGAGATCTTTCAGAACCCTTTCTTTTGTGAAAGGACTAATATCAACCCCCCTATCCAGAGTGCTTCTATTGACTGGATTATGTATCTCCACCTGCTTTTCCATTGCGAATACTGAGCAGAAATATTTGTTCAGTATCCCTGCTTTTTCACTGTTGCTGTCTGCCCAACACCCTTCCTCTTTATTCAGCCTCAGTATCCCTGCCTTCATCTTTCTTTGCTCCCTAATGTGCCTATAAAAGGTTTTATCCCGCTTCTTAACCGAGTTGGCTATCTATCTTTTCCTCGGTTTGGGCCTTTGCTATTCTGACTGCCTTCCCCGCTTCCTTGTGCTTTAACTGGTACAGTTCTCTGTTCTGCTGCTTCTGTGTTTCCTTATACTTCCTGAATGCTATCTTTTTCTCCTTAACCTTCCCTGCCACTTCTTTTGAGAACCATAGTGGTTTTTTCTTTTGTTTTGATTTGTTTATTTGCTTCACACAAAGGCTTGTTGCTTCTGTGATGGCAGTTTTGATGTTTCCCCATTGTTGCTCCACCCCACCTTCTTGCCTGTTTGCTAGTGCAATTCTGAGGCACTGTCCCATTTTGACAAAATCAGCCTTCCTGAAGTCCAGTACCTTCACTTTTGAGTGGCTTGACTCTACAGCTAAGTTTATCATGAACCACACTGTTCGGTGGTCGCCTGTTCCAAGATGGCTACCCACTTCAATATCAGAGATCCTCTCTCCATCACCATTTGAGAGTACCAGGTCTAAGTTTGCTCCCTCCCAAGTGGGTTCCAAAACTAGCTGTCTGAATCATGCCCCCTGTAGGGCATTGAGAGTGGCCCTGCTCTTGGATGTGGCTGCAGCAAAGATGCTCCAGTTAACATCTAGCATATTCAGGTCCCCCATCAGCAATATCTCCCCTTTCTCTGCCATCCCAAGGATGCCTTCTATCATTTCCTTGTCTATTTCCTCCCCCTGAGATGAGGGTCTGTATACAACCCCTGTGTGGATTGTGGAGACATTACCCAAGCTGATTTTACTCCCCACCATGAAGGAGGCTATGATAATCCATCTCCCCAAAAAATTGTCGGATCACCTAGACTGCTCAAACTTCCACCCTATATCCCTGTTGTCCACAGACACCAAAATGGTTGCTAAGGCCCTAGCCAACAGGGTGGAGAAAGCGCTCCCCCATATCATTCACCCCTTGCAAGTGGGGATTAGAAAGGGGAAATTGGGGGCAGACAACCTCCGCACTGTGATCCAACTGAAATGGCTGGCCCGAACTAGTCCCCTGCCAGTGGCAGCCATGGTTGTCAATTTCAGGAAAGACTTTGACTCTGTCGAATGGTAGTATCTCCATGCAGTCCTCAAGGAATATGGCTTTGGTTCCTGCTTCTGTAGCTGGATTTCCACCCTATATTCCTCCCCTTCAGTCACTGTACTCATGGATTGCAACATCTCCCAAGGCTTTCCCTTGTACAGGGGAACACGACAAAGGTGCTCCCTGTCCCCACTGCTTTTCCTGATTACCATAGACTCACTCACAAGAATGCTCTTAGATTCAGTTTCTATCCAAGGCATAGGCACGGGTAAAGATACATGGTTAGTAAACTCCTATGTGGATGACCTTCTCCTTACCCTTACGAACCCGGAGCAACCCCTGAACCAGATAATGGCACTATTTGATAAATTTACATGGGTACCCAGGCTCAGTTTTAATTGGAACAAGACCACCATTTCCTCCCTCAACTCAATGTGTACTGCAGGGTGTCTAGGGGACTCGTAATTAAAGTGGGCAAAGGAGGGCTTCAAATATTTAGGGATCACTATAACCTTTAAATGGGAGGACTTGAGCCTTAGAACCAGACCTAAACAGAAGGAGGAAGTTACACCTATCACTCAAGGGAAAAATTGAAGCAGTGCACATATTACTCCTCCCCCAAGTTGACATATCTGTTCACTAATCTCCCACTATCCTACCACTTACACTTTTTGCTAAAATTGACAAACTGATAGATACCCTTCTCTGGGATGGCAGCCCACCAAAGTTAAAGAAGAGCAAAATCTGAGTTCACTGGTCCAGGGGCGACCTAGGTCTCCCCTGGTTTCAGGGCTATCTCTGGGCCTTCAGAATGACCCAAGTGATCCAATGGTTTGCCCCAGGCAGCACTGATACACCACTCTGGGTGTCTCTTGAACAGGACATCACAGGAATGCAGTGGTTGGGGCCTTGCTAGGCCCTGGTACCCCAAAGCTTAGAGACCGAAACCCAGTCATACTGGCCACTAGACAGGCATGGCAGCGAAGCTTCTCACAAACGCACAGCCCCAAAGACATAAGGCACCCACCATGGTGATATGTATCTGTATGGGGCTCCTCAGAAGTGCTGATAGGTAAGGTCTCTGTTAACTGGCCATCTTTGGGGAAGGCAGGTATACACACAACTGATAATTTGTTAACGTCCAACACAAACAAACTGTACTGATCTACTTCCAGCAGGTGCAAGAGAAATCCAATATCCCCAGAACTGAGTTCTGGCAATACCTGCAGCTCTGGAGTGCTATACTGATGATATGTCCCAGACACCCATCCCAACCAGAATAGGCCTGGCTCCACTCAATACACAGAAACAAAAGTCATAAGGGGGGGCAAAGTGGATCTATAGGACCATCGGGGATGCTCAGCCTCACCCCACAGTAAAATGCAAGCTACAGTGGGAAGCAGAGCTTCAACTGAATATATCTGAGGATGCTTGGATAGCATGTCTCAAATTAGCCTACATAGCCTACTGGGATGCCAGATGCCAGTTGATAAAATCCAAACTGATCCACAGATGGTACCGTACCCTGGGTACTTTGTACCAGCGAGGCCTGTTACCTCATTCCAACTGCTGGAAATGTAACGTAATGGGAGCCAATCTAACACACACATCATCTGGGCATGTCCCCGCCTGTTAACCTTCTGGGCAGCAGTACTATAAGACTGCTCAGAAGTTTTGCAGACAATTCCCCCCCTTCCCGTACTTATCATTCTGGGGGACACATCCCAGTTGGTGGGTCACAGTGCCTCAGACCTTTGATGGCTGCTTGCGGCCATTATGGAAGCCAAATGGACTATCCAGATGAGGTGGAGAATGCCTCAACCCCCTTCGGTTCTGACATGGCATCCTGCTCTAGCCCACCTGGTCACCTTCAAGAGATTATCATATGTCACGTACAATGTCTTCCCCACCTACTTCAAGAAGTGTGGTAAATATCTTGAATCCCATTCATGCTCAGCTACCCTTCCTGCCCCAGGCAACCCCCTGCTTCCAAACTGACAGCTCATTCACCCCTCTTCAACTAGATGAGACCTCTGTCTGATAGGGACAAGAATTTTCTCCTGTATACCCCATCAGTATCCCTCCCTTGGATGTCTAAAGTCCTACTTCACTTTCCGATCAATCACCCTGATTACAAAGAGTAACTGAAACATGCATAAAGGTAATGGGACTCTCAGAGTTACACATGCGCCATGGTTGGTATGTTTGTTGCTGTTTTGAAGTTTGTATTTTTTTCTAAACAGGTTTGTTGTAACAGTTACATGATCTCACCCTTGGGCTGATATGTATGTAAATATAAAATCATTAATAAAATCTTACATGATAAAAAAAAGTTCAGTGATCAGGGCTCATTTTGGCTATGAAGGCTTATGGCATATATGACATACAAACATATGACGAAGCCAGTAGGATAAGGCCATTAGGTCTATTGAGTCAGCTCATGTTACAGGGTCCTCAGCATCAGCTACTGACCTTGCCCCCCAATCCACTCTTCCCTTCCATCTGCACCTCTCTTGACCCTTATTTTCCCCTTAACTCTTTCCCAGTCTCGCTAGAAGTTGCCTACCATTTTTAATAAAACCACCTCCTTATGAAGTTTATTCCATCCCACCACCACCCTCTCCATGAAGAAGTGCCTTTCAGCCTCTCTCCTAAACCACTCCCAAACTTGAGACTGTGTCACCTCGTGTTTTGATTCCCACTAAGCCTGAAGAGACCCTCCTTGTCCATCGTATGTTTTTTTTTCATCGCAACCCTATTTCTCTGGGCTGCAGCGACTACCAGCAGGGGCATCCAGCCACTGGCCCTGTCCAACAGGAGAGCACCAGGCTCACTCACATGATGGGGGATCCAGTACAGCTGTCACCAGTCTTCTGGAGGGCCTCCATGTACCCTGCCCAGCCAGACTGGCCCCGGACCCCCTCCCCAGTGTGATTCCACAAGAGTCCTCCTGGTAGGGCAGGGCGCAGCCATCAAGCTGCATGGTCATGCCCAGCCATTTTCCACCAAGTTTTTAGCCCCACTGGGAGCACGGACATGCAATGACATCTGGGCACTATGTGACGATGTCTGCCATGCTTCCCCCCACATGTCCACTGGCATGTAGTGCCCCCTGGGCATCCCCAGGGGCCACTACAGTGCGGTGGATTCCCCATATCTTCCCCAGGATCAGGAGAGCAGTCTATGGACACTCGATCCTGATCCTCCCCTGTCAACCCACCAACGACCCGAGTCCGTTCCCAAACCTGGGTCACCAGCGTGGCACGAGATGTGGCATCCAGCGTCTCAACCCTCAGCGCCTCTGGGCCTTGTTCATCGTATTTATTCCTCTTAAATACTTGAAAATCTCAATCATGTCCTCTCTCACTCCTCTCTTCTCTCTCTCCTCTCCTCCAGGGAATACATGTTCAGGGCCTCCAACCTCTCTTCTTACATCCTACCTTCCTTGATGATCATCTTAGTTGATGATCATCTTAGTTGCCCTCCTTTGTACTGTTCCAGCAGGTTCATGCCCTTTTTAAGGTATGTCCACCGGTACTATGTACTGTACTCCAGAAGTGGCCTCACTAATGACCTGTACATGGGCAGTATGATCTGTTCCCACCTGTTGCTGAGCCCCCTGACAATGAAACTGAACATTTTATTTTCCTTTGCTGTTGCTTTCCTACATTACATGGAGTGTTTAAAGTCACTAGTGATCATCACTTCCATGCCTTCTTCTCTGATGCAGCTACTCAGACCCCTCACAGGCTGTACTCACTCCTTGGGTTCTTGGCTCCAGTGTGGATAACCTTGCATTTGTTTGCATTGAAACCAATCTGCCAAATCATGGACCACCTTTCTGGCTTTTCCAGATCTTCTCTTATTGCCTTAGGTCTTGTGTCCCTTCTGCAGTGTCCACCATCCAACAGAGCTTGGTGCCATCCACGAATAAGCACATTTTGCCCTTAATGCTGTTCCAATATAGTTGGAAAATACTTTGAACAACACTGGTCTGAACATCAAGCCCTGTGGGACCCCAATAGTGACCTCCCTGGTGCTGGACAGCTCACTTCCCACCATCACACTCTGGGTCCTGATCCTTAGCCAGGTTTTCACCCACTAGGTCAATTTTTCAGGAACCCCTAGATCCACCAGCTTCCTGATCAACTTCTCTTGAGGTACAAAGTCAAAGACCCAGCTGAAGTCCGGTAAAGGGTGTGCACCCCTTGGCCCCAGTCCACTGCTTTAGTGACCTAGTCAAAGAAGTCAATCAGATTTGTTTGTCTCTCATCTTGGAGGACATTCTCATCCAGATACTCTACTAATGTTTCCTTAAGTATGGTCTGTATGAGCTTGCACATGACTGAGGTCAGTATTACCAGTCTGTAGTCATCCTTGGGACCGCTCTTATGCAGTGACACTAAAAGTGCCATTCTCCAGTCCTGTGGTACCATGCCCTTTTCCAGTGAACTATTGAACAGGTCAGCCAAGGGATCTACAAGCACCTCCACCAGCTCCCTCAGCAAACCTTGTCTGGGCCTGGAGGTTTATCTATAATCAATGCTAGCAGCCCTGTCCTTACCCTATCCACCTCTATTAAAATGTACCTGAGCCTTCCCCTCTTTCTCCTCTCCTTGTTCCTAGTGGCACTGGTCCCTCTCTCTCTCCGTGGTAAAGATGGAACAGAAATACTTATTCAGTACCTCTGCTTTGCCCCCATTCTCTTCCACCCACCTGTCCCCTTTGCTGAGCCTGCCAATCCCATCCTTCTTGTCACTGTTCTTGCTAATATAAAGGCCCTTTTTTTTTAATTCCTTCAGTTAGCTGCAGTTTCTTGTAAGGTTAGCCCACCAGACTGCTTTACCTGCTATACTACCCATCTTCAGATAGTCCTCCCTGTCTTTCCTTTCTGGGTTCTCCTGAATTTCTTGTAGGCTCACCGCTTATCTCTGACTGTCTGGGCAACCTCAGTGCTGAACCACCTGGGTACTTTGGCCCTTGAGTTCTTCCCTTTGAGTCTAAAGCACTCCCTTGTGGAAACCATTATTCCCTCCTTGATGATGGACCACCTTTGTTCCGCCCTCATATCCACTTGGATGCTGCCAGGTGACTCCTTAGCAGCTTACCCATCTTTCTGAAGTCTGTCTTTCTAAAATCCAGGATTTTAGTCTTAGTGGGATCCTTTTCCCTGCCCATGTCCAACCAGAACTAAACTGTTTGATGTTCACTCCCACCTAGGGGCTCCTTAATCTTAATATCCTGGACATGGTCCCTGTTTATCAGTGCCAGATCAAGGATTGCACCCTCTTTGGTGTGTTCTGTGATGCCCTGTGTCAGGAACCCACTTTGTAGTATATCTAGGATCACCAGTCTCCTGGAGCAGGTCATGGCCAGTACCCTCCAATCCACACTGGGCAGGTTGAAGTCTTCCACTATTACTACCTCTCCCTTCCCTGCAGCAGACAATATTTGTGAGTTCCAGTCCTTGTCTTTTCTCCTCATGGTTGTGTGGTCTGTAAACCACCCCTAACCTGACCTTCCTCCATCTATTAGACAGTAACTGAATCCACATTGCTTCCACCTTCCCCTCTTCTGATTCTTCCCTTGTACAAGTTATACCCTCCCTGATTTAAACTGCCACTCCTCCCCTTTTTCTTACCACCCTGTCCCTTCTGTATGATTTAAATCCAGGAATGAAGTGGGCCCAGTCATGACTAGGTGTGGCCCATGTCTCCATGACTGCTACAAAGTCCACCCTCCTCTCAGCCAACAATGCCTGTGGGTCATCCATTTTGTTTCTAAGACTTAGTGCATTCAGAGATGCCACCTTCCACCTAGAGTCTGAGCCACTTTCTCTTCCCTCCAATCTGCCTTTCTCATTTATCCCTGTTACCTGTGCCCCCCAACACTCCATGGCTAACCCCTCATTCCTCCTCCACCTCCATCCTCCAGTCCTGCTTACTGGTATTCAGGGGGCCCACTGACCTCCTCCTCCTCCTAGAGACTCAGGGCCTATAGGCCCACTTGCCCCTCAGTAGTTTAAATTAAGTTTTTGGTTTATGTACCCCCACCTTGTCCCTGAAGACCCAAGACCCCTCACTACTGAGGTAGAGTGTGTCTGGTGCCAAAATAATTTTATCTGACCAGGTCACCCCCCAGCTTCCAATACAGTTGTACACTTCCTCTGTATACCACTCCCTCAGCCAGTCATTGAACTCCTCTATCCTTTTCTGCCTAACCATGCTGGCTCTTGGTACTGGTAATACCTCTGAGAATGCAAGCAATCTAACTGCCCCTCTGCAGGCTCTTCCTACCACCCTGCATCCTTCCTGTACTACTCTTAACTCTTCCTGGCTAGGTCATTGGTACCTAGGTGTATAACAATGATTATGAACTGAGGATTGTAAATGCAGCAATCTGATTGGCCGACAGCTCTTTAAAGCTGTGATGATATCGAGCAACATCATCCTAGCTTTAAAAAAGCTCCGGCAACCAGCCTCCTCACTCACAAAATTTCCTGTTGGCAGCATTCCCCAGATCCCTCACTAGCTTCACAAAAGTCTACCCACACAGAGCACGTCTTCCTATATACTGCAAGCAACCACAGATGTAAAAGACCCCCCCAAAATCAACCTGTTAGCAAGGTGAGGGGCAGCTACACAGAAGTTGCGGTCAGCAACTTCTCACTCACTTTCAATAGCAGCACCACGCGACTGACAGTAACGGGTGAGTCTTTTTTTCCGTACATAAAAACAAACTGGGGCTCGAATGACACAATGGCTGCAACTCCCCCGTGTGGTTCCTTATCAATGTACTGTCCGTTGTCTCACCCCAGCCACAACTCTCTTCTCTGCGCTGACTCGTGGCATCAGCACTCCATTTCAGTGCGCGGCTTTTTAGTCTTCATTTAAAAAAAAACAGTAAGCTCCACAAATCCATTACATGCCGCTCGCTACCACAAAGGAACAGGAACCTCTTTAAAATGGCCACAATTTACATCTGGATGCATTGTAGAGTAAGAGATGAGTTCACAGGGACACAACAGCCCCACCTCTATCAACTACCAGTATAACAACACCACCTACTGTCAAGAACTATTTTATCAAAATGTAACCCTACACCACCCAAAAATTCATTTTAAAACATTTTAAAACCTGTTTATTTTACTTTTTTATTTTTAAGCCTTTAAACCCAGTTCATAATAGCAATAAGGCACTCCAGGGTGTGGTATATCATGGGATATCATCACTTCTTAGATGGTTGGATGCACTTGGCCTGTGGCCTTGTGCCCAACCACCCAAGGTGTGACGATATCCCATGATATACCACACCCTGTTGTGCCTTATTGCTTAATTATACAATGGCAAAAAAGAATCCTGGCTTCTGATTGGTCAGTTGGCCATCATAGCAGGGATGTTATTCTGGCATAACATTCCAGCTGATCTTTTGCTTAGCATAGTTGCTCTAGCATTGTTTGCTTGGCATAGTTGCTTTAGCATCATTTACTTAGCATTGTTGCTGTAGCATCATTTGCATTAACATTGTTGTTCTAGTATCATTTGCATTAACATTGTTGCTCTAGCATCGTTTGCTTAGCATAGTTGCTCTAGCATCATTTGTATTAGCATTGTTGCACTAGCATCGTTTGCATCTTCTCTTAAGAAACAAAAATATTTTTACACACTAACAAAAAAATTCTTTAAAATTATTATTTTGATTTTTTATAAAACAACAAGCCATTGTATAATAGGAATAATGCCCTCCACGGTGTGTGTTATGTAAGCAATAATACCTGACAGGCTGGGTGGTATTGGGCAATACCAGACTGCCCTGGGGCATAATGAGGCCCGACGCCGCAGGTGGAGGGCCTTATAGCCCCTGGAAGGTCCGGTATTGCTCAATACCGCCCACCCTGGAGGGTATTATTGCACTTAGAAAATGGGCTACCTGTTGCATTTTAATATAGGATTTAGAAAAGAATAAATAAATAAAATAAAAAAGAGTAATAAATAATTTAGTCTTTTTCTAGTAAAGTAGTCCCTGAGCTGTTCCATCTCCTGTTGTACCCTCCCCATACAGCCATTCTCTTGCATCCCCACCCCATCCCTAAAATAACAAGCCCATTTTCTAGAAGAAACAATGTGTATTTGGCTAAAAGTACATTTTAAAACAGTTGGAGACAATGGGCAGCATTCAATAGATAAAATGAAAAAAAAAATGTTTGTTTTCTGTCAAATGAGGAAACGTTCATTCTCTGTCAAAAAGACTCATCTGGCTGTAGGAGAAATTATGATTACATTGCAGACGGTAGTGCCCCCACCAACACACTGAATTACAATTTGGTATGCTTTCTTTATTTTAAAAAAAGTGCAGTTCACTTGCCAACAGTCTGGACGACAGCTGCTAAACTGCTCCCTGTCTTTCTCTCTCTCTCTAGCAGCGCGCAGACAGATCGCAGTCCAAACCGAACCATTGTTTTTTATACAAGTTTATACTTTATAAAATTAGACCCCACAGGGTCTTTTATCGTACCAAAAGATGACTGGGGGAAACAACAGAAAGCCAAGCAGCGGTGGCTGAAACTAATGGCACCTTGCCAGCTGCTCGCTTCTGCCCGAGACCATAATTTACATTTGTTGCTTTACAACTCATTGAAATCACATGCCGGAGAAATGAGGAGAGCGGTGAGTTTTTTTAAATATACCGTTACCGCCAACTCTCTCTCTCTCTCTCTCTCTGCATTCCTACACACCCTCTTTCACAGACAGGAGCATACAAGGAAAGGGGAAATTAAAATAAAAGGAAGGATAATAACTGCTCCTCCTGTGGCTGCCACTGAACTACTGACAGTTTGGTGGACAGCTGCTTTATTACCGGAATGACTGAGCAATGGGAGAGAGGAACAGGAGCGCAGTCTGCTGTTGAAGAGTTGGGCTAGCAGTGCAGCAAAAAGAATGGGATCATAAAATATTGATAAATAAAAAAAGTGTGGGAGAAAAAAGAGCATTAGTGGGTATGATGTGCAATTCATCAGCTGCTGGCACTGAATTTATGAGCATTGGGTGCCGGTGGCCAGTTCTCTTGCTAAGCAGCAGAAAGAAAATGGCGGTATTTTGAATTCTGTGCCCAGTGCTTCAACCAATAAGGAAGCAGGCTGGGCACAATGATATTTGGCTGGGCATGAGGTAGGTTTGGTCTGGCACTTTTTATTTGCTGGGGTCTGTTGCCACATAGATTATGGGTATGCAGAACCTATCAGCCAATCAGGATGCCGCATTCTTAATGCCCATTTTATAAAGTAGAATAAATGCAGTTTCATGGCATTTGAAAAATTTAAACACAGCCTCTCCTGATTCAAAAATTCTGCTCTGAGAATCCTGAAATAGCTGCCTTGATGATGTCAATGAAGCAAGAGAGATGCCAGTTATGCAGATGTATTCTAATTCCACTTACCGTATTCAAATGAGAATAACTTTAAAATGAAAATGATAGCATAGTACTATAAGCATAAACGATGTTCAGTGCAAAAATATCTACAAAATTAGTGTGTTTCATTTATATATATACCTTTTACTTTTTTAAATTAGCACTTTTTCAACAAACTGATGCAAATAACTTTAAAACAAAAAATGATAACATGGTACTATGAGCATTACATTTGTTAAGCACAAAAATATCTACAAGTGGTGTTTCACTCATAGAAATCTTTTAGTTTTTTTTAAATGAGCAAAAAAAGAGCAGCACATTCAATTTTCTTTTTCACTTTTTTCAACAAACTGAGGCAAATAGCTTAAAAACTAAATATGATAGCATGGTACTTTGAGCACAAAAGTTGATCAGCAAAAAAATATCTGCCACATGAATGGTGCTTCATTTATAGGTACCATTTAGATTTTTTATAATCAGCAAAAAATGGCAGGAAATTCTTTTTTTTTTTACTTTTTTGAAGGTATTGCATAATTGGAATAGGTTACCTCCCTACTGGAAATATTGTTGATATTTACTGTTACCATGCCCTTCCCAATTAACAGAACTGCAATTTGCTTTTCAAATAGCTTCCATCTCCTGCATTCCATACAGGGGGAGGGGGATGCAAAACTGTTATATGCTTAATGTTTCTATTTCTGTTTTCTTCTGCTCTGTCAATGCTGCCTAGTCATAACAATGTGAGCCACAGATTCTTGTTTTTCCACTTTATCAGGGCAACGTGATCTAAGGCACACTGCAATTCTCATGCAGTCACCCATTGAGACTTCCTTTTCTTCCTTGCATTTAGTCAGTGTACATAAAAACTGCCTTCTCCATACTACCCAGAGCTACATCTTGCTCTGCTGCTATTTCCCTCTTTTGGTTTCATTTTGTGTCATTCAGCTGTGTGCTGTTTAAGTTGGAATGTTACCTCTGTTTCCAGTAAAATAAGTCAGGGGCCTGGTGCTCCTTAGAGCAGCCACCTGCTGACTATCCCATGTCCTTAGCATGTCTTTGACACCTGAGTGAAGAAATCAGCACTTCCCATGAGGTTAATGGCACTCAGCTGCACTTCATACCTTACAACCCACCTGTGGCCTGCAGTAATTTAGCATTTCTGTATACATTGTGATGTGCTATCCCTTACTTACAATTTACAATGCGATTCTATGGGGATTTTATATTACACTTCCTAAGTGGTTGAAGGAACTCAGCTGTGCCTCCTGCCTCACAACCCACCTGAGGTATGCAGCAATTTAGCCTTGTGCACACCCTGCTGTGTGGTATTGGTTTCTTAAAATGTATAATATAATCTAATTCAAATTATGTACCACACTTCCTAGGTGGTTGAAGACACCCAGCTGCACCTCATGCCTTACGATCCACTTGGGACATGCAGCAGTTTAGCACTGCTGTACACCCTGTCATGTGTTATTGCTTGCTTACAATTTACATTGTGATCCTATGGGAATCACATACTGCACTTTCCAGGTGTTTGAAGGCATTTGGCTGCACCTCATGCCTCACAACCCACCTTGGGCATGTTGTAATTTAACATTGCTGCACACCCTATCATGTGTTATTCCTTACTTACAATTTTGAATGTGATCCTATTGGATTTGTTTATTGCACTTCCCAGGTAGTGTGAAAATGTGCATGTATATCCATGGACACAGAAGTGCTGGACCGTGATGATGGATGTCTCTTATGTCATTTGGAAAGAGTTGTATGTTGTTTGTCTTACCTGATGAAGGATGTCTGTGGTTGCTTGAGCTGCATTGCCCCCTTTGGCTGCTAGGGGGAAATGTGGAGTTAGTGTTGAAAACCCTAACATTGCATTTCTATACTTTTGCCGCTTTAATAGCAACACAAACTGATGCGTTAATGAAGTTTTCTGCAAAAAATATTTAAGGGATATGCTATCCCCCCTACTGGAAATATTGTTGATATTTTTTGTTTGAGTGCCAATTCACCAGATGACATCATGAGTGGCAAAGTCACAAGTGGTGTCATCAGATCAGTCGGCATGAGAACAAAAAATATCAACAATATTTCCAATAGGGAGGTAGCATATACCATTTAAGCCACACCTCCAAAAATGAAAAAAATAAAATTGAATTTCCTGCCATTTTTTGCTAATTATAAAAAATCTAAAATGAAACACCACCCATGTGGTATATATTTTTGTGCTGAACAAATGTTATGCTCAAAGTACTATGCTATCATATTTTATTTTAAAGCTATTTGCATCTGTTTGTTGAAAAAAGTGGAAAAGAAAATTTAATTTGCTGCTGTTTTTTTTTTCTAATTATAAAAAAAACTAAATGGTATATATAAATTAAATGTCACTCATTGTGTAGATATTTTTGTGCTTAACAAATGTGCTCACAGTACCATGCAATCATTTTATTTATTTTAAAGTTATTTGCATTTGTTTGTTGAAAAAGTGACATAAAATAGAATTTTCTGCTGCCTTTTTTGCTAATTAAAAAAAACCCAAAAGGTTTATATGTATATATATATATATATATATATGAAATACCACTCATTTTGTAGATACTTTTGTGCTGAACAAATGTTATGATCACAGTACCACGCTATCATTTTATTTGTTTTAAAGTTATTTGCATTGTTTGTTGAAAATGTGACAAAAAATAAAATTTTCTGCTGTTTTTTACTATTTAAAAAAAACGAAAAGATATCTAGAAATGAAGCACCACCCATTTTGTAGGTATTTTTGTGCTGAACAACGTTTGTGCTCAAAGTACCACACTATCATTTTTCATTTTAAAGCTATTTGCATTTGAATACGGTTAGTGGAGCTAGAATACATCTGCACAGCTGGCATCTCTCTCTTTATTGACGTCATCAAGATAGCCATTTTACAATTCTCCGAGCAGGATTTTTGAATCAGGAGAGGCTGTGTTTAAATTTTTCAGATGCTATGATACTGCATTTATTCTACTGCGATAAATGCAGTTTCAGTATACATGTTAACAACATCTTCTCCTTTATAAACTCATGGAGTCATTTAAAATATTGTTTAAAAAGATGCTTTAGTTGCCATTTAAGGCTACTTGTTGAGAACTAACTAAACCTTTGGTCAAAATTTGGGATTTCTCATTCAGCATTCAGCAAGTCCAAAGCTGTGGAAAACTTAATATGTAACACCAATGCACAAGAGAGGCCTTGCTGATGCTGTGGAAAACTATAGGCCTATCTCTATACTGTCAAGCATTGGAAAGGTCCCAGAAAAACTAGTACATGATCAGTCAGTCAGTTATTTAGAAATGTACAATATACTGACACAGACACAACATAGTTTCTGGAGGGACTGTGGAATGTCAACTGCCCTAATGAGGTTCACAAATGTCCTGCACCAGAATATGAAGCAGGGCCTCCTTATCAGTTCAGTGTTTGTAGAACTGACCAAGGCTCTTGACTTGGTGGGCCATACCCTCCTGGACACAAGGATTGTGCAAAAGGGTACTGGTTTGCCTACTATAAAACAATTTGCTGGAAAGTCTTCTGCTTTGCCAGTATCAATAGGTTTTCCCCAGGGATCCATTCTCAGACTCTTGCTATTTACTTTATTTGTAAATGATTTCCCAAGTATATGTGCAGATACAAAAATCTTACTATATAAAAACAAGGCAGTAATCTATACAGCACATAAGGATGTTCAATCACTGAATGCAACTCCAGAATCTTAATTTGCAAAACTGGCAAAATGTTTCAGGGATAGCAGGTTACTACAAAACAAAAAGAAAACAAAAGCAATGCTGTTATGCATGGCCTGGAAACATAACAGCTACTGTAAGGATTTTAAGATCACTGTTAATGAGCATAAGTGTTTAGAAATAGTGGAAACAGAGAGTTTGGAAACAGTGGAAACATTAAGTACATGGAGGTTTTTTCTTGATTCCTCACTATCCTTTGAGCCACATATTAGGCATATAACTACACAGATACACAAATGGTTAGTTGCACTTTATGCAGTTAGGGATCTTTTTACTGATTAGACACAAAAGCCATAGCCCTGAGCAGTCTCCTCCCATACTTGACTGTGGAAACCAGATGTGGGGAGCACACTCTTCTAAAGGTCAACTGAAACAAAAAGTACTATATAATGCTGTCTGCAGAGTTGCACTATATGGAAAAAAAGATGAAACTCCTCTGTGTTCTGTACTCAGACTTCAAATGGTTACCACTAGATCTCAAGGACCAGCTAAACCTAGGGGGTAGTGACTTACAGGGCAATCAGCAATGGAACAGAAAACATAATCTAATTCACTTAAGGTCGAAAATAACAGTAATCGTTTGAGATCAAGAAATATGTTCATCTTGGAAATGCCTCAGTTCGAGTCAGCAACTGGCCAAAAATCCTTCTCATATCTTACAGTAAACTCTTGGAATGCCAGTCATCCTAGCATTAGGCAACTGAATATTCTAACTCTGTTGAAAAAAGAGTTTTAAACAGTACTTCAACAGTATTGCTGGATGTAAATGTTTTTGAGCTGTGTATTAACAAATATATTGTACTGATGTTGTTTTAACATTTGCTATGTACTGTATGTTCCTTGTATTTCACATGTGTCCCTTAGTGTTCATACTGGGTAACCAAAATCAAATAAATAAACAACTATAGTGTGCTGGCAGCAATTCTGGTTACATTTACCACACTATACTGAAAACTGTACTACACCGAGTCTTGAGAATGCAAACATATTTTTACACATTTGTGAATGGTAGTGTCACATTAACGAAGGGTAGTGTCATACCACAAAATATACAATACATGAAAATTATCTGTTCTACAGTACATGGCACAGGAATAAAAAAACAAATACAAAACAAATGTAACAATATACTGTAGGTAAGGTAATAAGTAGCAATAGTAAAATGCACAGTGCTTGAGGCTGACAGACCTGTAATTTGGCAGATGTCAGCCACTGTCACAGCCTAATAATAAAGACAGAATGCATTTATTTATTTATTTATTTATGACTTTGGTAACAAGGTGGGTGCGCTGATCCCAGAGACCATTTTCAGGCATGACTTGGGCCACATACTGTAGCACAGAGTTGAAAGTATACATCAAACAAGTAAATAAGAGCAGAAAACATATTAAAATTGAGATGTGAAGCAGATAGGATAGGGGAGGGAGAGTCAAGAGGTGGGTTGACAAGGACATGTGGGATAGGGGAGGCATCTCAGGTGGTATCTAAGGGTCAGAAAAAAAGAGGAAAGACAGACAGAGGAGCGGAGCAGGTTCCATAGTGAGGGGAGATAGGAGAAAACAGCTTGCTCAGATAAGGAGTGAGGATGAGGAATGGAAAAGGTACAATGATCCCTAGAGCAGAGAGAGTAGGAAGAGGAAGGGGTGGGAGACAGGAGTGAGGAGGTTCCATGTCATCACATCGACAATGATGTTGTTGACATGCCTGACAGTGATGGGAACAATGCAGACAGTTGGCATTGTTCCTGTTGGAACTAAGTGTTTTTTAGCAGGGGGCTTCACCCCCTGAGCCCTCCCCATCTCTAGATAATGAGCTCTGAGTCAGAGTTGGCTTGGGGGTGAGGATGCAACACCTGGAAAGAGAGCGGCAGTGTGAAGCGAGACCAGCACAGTGACCTGGTGAGAGAATGAGGCATGAGCATGAGGATGTCACACTGTTGGAGACAGCTGTAGAGTCAGCTATTAGCTGATGAATGCCCAAACAGTGCATGTCTGCCTCTGGCCAGGTAAGATATTAACATACTCATCATTCTATTGTATATACAGTATATGGCCTGCCCTATATGTCTAAAGTAATCCCTTCTCAGAGCCGTTGCAGTGGCTATTTGCTTATGTGTGAATTCTCAGTCAGTTTAATCAATAACTGTGTTTTGGGTACTTATATTTTGGCCTTTAGCACCTGGCTGCCTGGGCACTTGTATTTTTGCCTGTTAGCACCTGGTTGGCTCCCCATTGGAGGAAGGTTAGGTTTGTTTTCTATCTGCTGTTGCCCCATTGCCTGTATCCCTATCAGGGTAAGGCCTTTATTTCCCCCCTACAGACACTACTTGCAGTTGCTTCCCTATCTGGTGAGGGCAACCTCAATTCCTGTTACTGATATTGGCTGCCACCCTATCTGGGTGAGGCATACATCCCCTTTTGTTCTTACTAATACTTGTTGCTTCCCTGTTTAGGGGAAGGCTACTCCCCCCATTGCTTCTACTGAAATGGGCTGTCTTCCTACCTGGGGAGGCCAACACCCCTGTATCCTACTGCTGTTACTGATATCCACTGTCTCCCTTTCTAAGTGAGGTCTACACTCCCCCATTGCTGTTACTGATATCGGGTGTCTCTCTTTCTGGGTAAGGACTACAATCCCCCCATTGCTGATACCAATATCTGCTCTCGATCTGGTTGAGGTCTGCATACCTCCATCAGTGGTAGTGACTCCGCTGCCTCACTTCTGGTAATGGTCTGTTTCCCCATCCTTCTAGCTGATGGTACTCCCTACCACTTCCCTTCTATAATACAGCCTAAACATGTCATCATCAGCAGCTGCCAATTCACTTGCTCATTCCCCAGCCTAGTGGTACTTATCTGGTCTCTCACTAGGTGTTTCATTTTTTCCCCACATGTTGCTTCTTATACTCTCTCCTCCCCCTCCTTTCCCCCATCTCCCACCTTCCTCCTGGGTTCCTGGGTGCTGTCTCCTACCATTTCCTTGGCTCTACCTCAAAGTCCTTTGAAGCCTTCTCCCTCCTTTCCATCCCCAGTCCCACCCCACCCCCTCCAAGTGGCTTATAGGCTCACTTAAGCTAATTGTTTCCTTTTTGCTTCCAGTGGCAGTTGATGTATAGCTTAATCCTGATCCTGTCTCTTCCAACCCCACTCAGCTTCCAAAAGGGCTGCATGTGACCCACCAAAACATCTGCAGTCACCTATCAAAGTTGGATTAGCTGCAATCCCCTCATTCTTAAACTCAAACCAGATGTCCTAATTGTCTTGGAGTCCTGCACCTCTGCCAGCATCCTAAATACCTTTGTAGCTCTCCCTGGCTTCACAATCACCATGCAGTATCGAGCTAAGAAAGATGGTGGAGTGCTTTCTGCATCTCCACTTTCATCCAGTTCAAGCCAGTGGTCTCAGTTTCCTCTTCATCCCCCTATGAGCTGCTCTCCTTAAACTTGACCTCACTTTCTCTGTTCCTATCTCCATTGCAAGAGACTACTGCTTCCCTGGCTTGTATTCTGCCTCCATAACAAAGCTCTTCTCATGCCATCTACTTTCACCCCTGTTTGGGTGAGTTAATCATTCTTGGAGATTTCAATATTAATAGCCTCTCACCTACTTCCCATAAATTATACTGAAATATAAAATCCCTGTAATTCTCCCAGATGATCTCTGACCCCACACATCTAAATCTTAAAACCCTTCATCACTCCATTCTGGACTGGATTCTCTCCTCCCACCCTTACCATATTGTGGATGCTGGTATCTTCACTGAAGTGACCGCCATATGGTCTACTGCATTAGTTCTCACACTTTATGACAGTGAGCCTCCCCTAAGCAATGGATAATATGTTGAGCCTCCCTCAAATCTGGAAAACAAAACTTGGGCCTCCCCATAGAAAAAAATATATTTTCCACAGTACACCAGGAATAAAGTGAGACTATAATAAAGCTTACTGAGTATATTCTAGTTTTATTCAACTTACTGTCCTCCACCCCCAACCCCACATCCCAGGTTATCCTTGTCACTCTACTTTTCTGACTCTTGAGCCTTTGTTACTCTGTTTTCTCTCTGTCTGGAGCAACTTAACTAGCCACCTTCATCTCACCCTCTCTTACCACGTTGTTAAGCAGGTGACACCTGAAACAAACAATGTCTCTGTGTGCCTTTCCCAGTCACTGATCTACTTATAAACACCTACTGTAGAAACAAGCCTTGGGTTAGTGTGCCTTTCCCAGTCATCAATCGACATATAAGTACACACCTAGACACAAGTTGGCTCATTGGACCTTACCTGTTCACCAGTTTGTGCATAAGTAAAGAAATTCAGCTGCCATTATTCATATTTAGTTTGCTTCATCCCATCACACAAAACATCCAAAACTTAAAATGGTAATACTGTATATTCTCAGACTTGACCGGGCCTTCCCTGGAGCAGGTTGGGTCCTCCCTTGGGAGGCTGGCCTCACCATTTGAGAACCACCGGTCTACCTCATTCACAAACTTCATCATCCCAAGGATCCTCCTAAATATAGTTATATTTCCTCATTTACTGTAGGTCTCTGGATTTATAATCTCTTCATGCTGACCTTTCACCTTATTAGACTCTGATCTCAGCAGCAATCAACATCAATTCTGTCTTCAGATTCTTCCACTCTAAATTTATGGCTGCCTAGGATTACCATGACCCCACCTTAGAAGAAATAGGGTTAGAGGATTTCTGCCAAGTTGCTTACTTGCCTCCATGCTAGAGACCTAGCCAGGCTGACTCAGAAGTCCACTAGCTTCTCTGCTGACATGGCTAAATAGCAGTCCCTTTGCAATCCCTGAACCAGAGCTACCAGGCCTGTGAAGTCCAAATACTTTGCATTCACACTTTAGCATAATCTAAGCCATTCCTCTGAATTCTGGAAGGTTATCCACTTCCTATTCTCACCACCAGCCCAGTGATCTTCCCCAGTCCTCAAGTTGGACAACTCCCCTATATTTGACCTTGTTATTATTATGACATTCAGTAAAAATGCTACAAACAGCTTAAGCTGGTTCAATGTCAGTTAGCATCCATCTGTATCCCCCTCCCCCGGGGCAAAGCTGAAAATAGGCAGAATTGTCTAGTCCTCCTTTCCTGGTCAACAAAAACAAAATAAATAAAAAAAGAAATAAAGTTATATCCTCTTCCTTCGTTATCTTATTCAACTCCTGCACTTGCTCCTTCCTCTCTTCTCTTCTATTCCTCCTCCTTCTCCCTCTGCTGCCCCTCTCCTTCCCACCAATCCCCCCAGCTGCCTCATTCAAGGCCCTTTTAGCTCCTGCTCCCTCAGAGATCTTGTGGTTGGAAGCCTATATGCATAAACTAGCACATACTTTAAATGCTAGGGAAGCAGGACAGCTTCCTGCCCTGTCAGCATTTTCTCAATAAAGTTTTTATTTGTGAATAATAAGAGAATAGCAAATTTACAAATCTCAGTTGGTTTCAGTCTTTCCTTGAGGGTAGATTCCGAAGAGTGGTATCGGGGATTTATTCCTTGGCCCCTCATGGGCTACCCTGCAGGGTTCCACAGGGCTCAGTGCTGTCCCCCCTGTTATTCACGGTGCACATGCTCCCATTAGGGAACATTATAAGATGGTACGGGCTGAGTTTTCATTGCTATGCTGATGATTCTCAACTGTTCATGTCTTTCTTGTCCGAACAGGAATTAGATTCTGCTGTGGTGTTTAATAACTGCCTACTGGAGATTCAGAACTGGATGAGTGCCAGCTGGCTTTGGTTGAACTCAGGAAAAACTGAGGTATTGGTGGTGGACCCTGGTTATAGGACGACAGGGGCATGGGCGGGAAAACCCTCAGGATTAAAACTTGGGGAGACCCCACTTATTGCTTTGGGCCAGGTGCGAAACCTGGGCATGGTACTTGATGAAGGTCTGACCCTGAGGGAGCGGGTTTTGGCTGTAGTCAAATCTTCCTATTACCATCAAAGGAACATAGCCCGGGTGAAGCACCTGCTCCCACCCAAAGATCTTCCTACCTTGGTCCACGCCTTTGTCACCAGTCGTTTTGATTACTGCAACGCCCTCTGCCTAGGGCTTCTGGGGGTAGATATCCGCTGCTTGCAGCTAGTACAAAACACAGTGGCCCGGTTGTTGACTGGAACCTCTAGATCCAGTCATATAACACCTGTGTTGCGTGAACTGCACTGGCTGCCAATACAGTGGCGGATTACCTTCAAGGTCACATTGCTGACCTATAAAACTCTACATGAACAGGGACCCCACTACCTGAAAGAACTCTTATGTCCTTACTGCCCCACCCATTCACTCTGATCCTCTGGTGAGGGATTGCTACAGATTCCTAGGGTATCCCTAAAAACACCAAGAGGAAGATCTTTTGCCTTTATGGCACCTACCATGTGGAATTCTCTACCTCACCAGGTATGAGAGAGCCAGACCGTAGAGGGTTTTAAAAAGCTGTTGAAGACCCACTTTTTTAACCAGGCTTTCTCAGGAATTTATTAAGTGCACACTGATATTTTTCATCTGTTTTTAAATTGAAATAATGTGTGTTTTTATTGTGTATTGTAAAGGCGCCCTGAGCATAGGAAGGGCGCCTTATACAAATAAAATGTTGTTATTTTTAAAGAGTTGCGCCAAACCTCTATAGCATTTTCCCCATAAAGGGTAGAGCTGGAGAAGAAAGGAAATGAAAAGATGAAAAATAAATAAGCGTCAAGATGAATTAGAAAGCAGGAATATAGAAAATAGAATGACAGAGCAAACTAAGATTTTCAAAAGGAAAGTAGAACAAACACATAAAAAAATAAATTGAATTGAATATCTGGATTATGGTTTTCTGCATTCATCTTTACTCATTGGTTCCTGATTGGTTCTGTTTGGCAAAACATGTTATTAAATTTCCCCATTTTGCATTAAAGTTGGGGGGACTGATTCATGAATTGTTGCATCTGCTGCAAGTCCCCAGTGTGCTGAACAGATGGTACCGGGGACTTGCAACATACATTTGGTACCAATTGCGATTCACCATTGGGTGCACTGAATCCAAGTTAGACCAGCTCCCCCAGGTCTAACTTTGCATTCAAGGGGGATGCATTTTATGGGGGTTGCGCCAAAGCTGCAGAAAAATGTGGTGAAGGTCACAAATGTGCCAGCCCAGCTTGAATCAGGCTCCATTGCGCCACAGTGCTTTGGCGGAGTTGCAGCAAAAATTGCAGATGACGCTGGGCTTGATGTAAACCCTATGTCATCCATCGTGAATCGGGCCTGGGAAGTTTAGAATAATAGCAGTGTGCTAGTTTTCCAATTCTAATGGCTCCATTTAAGCTTTGTCTTCATTAATGAAATGGAAGGGGATTCTCACTGATTCTATATTTAAGAATAACACTTTTTGTTACCATTACTAACATTTTAATGGAGCAAATCTCACTAAACAAGAGTGTTTTCAATTGGGAAATGACTTGAATGCAAATTGCTGTTGTAATGTAGTTAGCTATCTTGGAAGAGTTGGAAAAAAGAGATGTAATTTTTGACTCAGAAATTTGCTATATGCTTACAACTGCAGAACATAGGGATAATATTGCTTTTTCTTCTCTGCATTTAATATATTTATCACTTTCATTATGTCCCATTTTATGCTGGTGTACTAGTATGTGGTATAGATCATCTAAAATGTTATACTGTATGGTTTTATGGTTGAAGCAGCATCCTTACATGCCTGTTTAAAAATTATTTTCCAATCCCAAGACAGCACATTAACCCCTAACCATCTGGGCCATCTCTCACTGGATTCAGAACACCCTTTATAAGTTGATTTAATCAAAAAGTCATAAAATTTAGAGATGCTTGGCTTTAGTCTGCATTCTGAAACAAAACTGGCCGTAATTGCACTGGTTTTCAGAAAATGTACGTTGTTATAAATAACCGACAGACTGGCCTACTCTAGTTGTAAACTAGGGGAATCTTTACATTTGTTCCCACTCTTTATATTATTTATGCTAGTAATGCCACTCTGATGACATGCCTCATTTGCAGCTACCCCCTCATAAAATGTTTGCATTTCTCCACAATGGTTGGAATCTTTCTTTATCTAGTTTAAATTTCAGGGTGGGTGCCATCTGAGATATTTGACATAAGGAGTCTGTTATCAGTAAATTGTTTATTGTGCCTATAGGTAGGCAAAAATAAGAACATTAAGGCTATAACCTACTGAGCTAGATATTTCCCTTTCTATGGATACCCATTCTGCTATGTGATTTTTATTGTTCAAATCCATGAGCCACTTGGCAGTTTTATTCATTCTAAAATTAACTCTGTCTTGGTCTTTTATCATTCCAAATATGTTTTTTAAGAGGGAGTGAAAGTGTACAGACCAGGACTGTGAGATAAAAACAGGTGTCACACCTAACGTAAACCTATTCTTGCTAATATATTCATTTTTATTATATGTAAGCTGCTCCAGTAGTTCAGAGGAAGATCATTCCATTTGTTAAGGTCACCCTCACTTTTCAGTTTTAAATCTTATAAGTTGATTTTAGTAGTCTTGTTTATATCGTTGTAAATCTTTACACCCAGTTACTGTGTGAAATTGCCAGCCCTCTCTAATCACATTCTAACTATATCTCTTTTTAAGACAAAATCCATTTAATGAAAGGAACTCATTTTATTTGTATTTACTTTGTAACCTGAAAAATTGGCAAATGCTTGTATGATATTAAATATTGCAGGCACCAATGTTATATGGTTTTGAACTGAAATAAGTGGGTTGTCTGGATATAATTAGCAACTGAATTTTCCCCTTTAAATTGAATACCCTGCCGGCCCAGTGATGCAGAGGGTTGAGGCGCTGGCACCTTACCTCAGCCCACGCCGGCGACCCGAGTTCAGGACCGGACTCAGGTCATCGGGAGCTGGCAGGGGCAGGAGAGGATCGAGCATCCATAGGACTGCTCTCCTCTCCTCTCCTGGGGGTGGGTAGTGGGAGTTTGTCATGCTGCAGTGGCCCCTGGTGGAGACCAGGAGCACTGCTGATGTAGGCAAGAAGGAAGGGGATAACCAGAAAAGCGGAAATACCGCTTCAAGGTAGACTGATGACGACTGCCCGGCACTCTGAGGCCATCAATCTCCTGCTGAGCTCCCCACCTCAGCAGCATCCCTTGGGATAAAAGTAAAAAAATAGAGTGCTGGCTTACCCCTCGGCTGGTGCCTTCCCCCTTGGAGGAGGGGGACCCACCCGGTGAAAGGGTTACGCTGGATCACCCTGGGGATCGGCTACGATCTGAGGCAGTCGGAGTCTCAGAGGAGGGATGGCTCAGGGACTGCCTTGGCAAGCCCGAAGGAGTGGCTGCCGAGGAGCACGTAGGGGGATGAGAAAAAAAATCAAAAAAAAAAAAAATTGAATACCCTATGCATCAGGATATTTACATAACTTCTGAACCAAAGGATCTTTTGAAAGTATCAAGAGCAATGTTGTGAGGGGCCAACATTTTTTTGTACCCCTCTGCATGACAAAAAGAGAGAATATGATTATTAAGAACAGCTGAAGTAAGATTCTTATAGAGAAGGCTTATCCACCTGATGAAGCTTTCTGTGAAGCCATATAAAGACAGTGTTTCTATAATGTGTTACCAGGACATCCTCATCAATTATGAGATTGCCTGACTGTCCAAACCTTTAAGGGGGCATTAAAAGCTTATCTTTTAACCTTGTATATAATAATTTTTAATTGTTGTAGGATTGAATTAATTTTAATGGTTTTTAGTTATATTGTTTTTATTATGTCATGTACAGGCTCCTTGGTTTTGGAAAGGCGCCTTTTATAAATAAAGTTTGACTTGACTTGACTTGACTTGACATCCTATCAAAAGTCTTCTCAGCATCAATGGATAGTAGAGTCACAAGTATAATTAATTATTCAAACTGTTCAGATGGAGAATTTTCCTCATATTGTCTGAGGATTATCTTACCTTAAAATCCATCTGCATAGGACCTAATAGGTCTTGTATACACTTCTCTAGTCTAAGAGGTAAAGAGTACCAACTGTGCTCATTTTGAAATTTTTTTCTGAAGCTCGCAATCAGCAGCTTACCTTATCAGAACTTCAAAAATCCACTTTTAAGATGTTATTAACAGTTCTACATGAAAGGGGAATGGATTGTAATTCCTCTGTTGGAGAAGCCGGCCACCCAATCTCTTCCCCTTTATGGTTCCTGAGTGTAGACGGTGCCACCCCTGGGTTCACATGTTTTGTGATGTATTAGTTTAAAGATTGTGGAGATGCACTCCATTGATAGCAAAGTATCCCGTGAACAGAGCAATTTCTAATGAGCGAGTAAATATGGGCAAAGTCATAATAGAAAAGGTGAATTGGGCAATTTGTACTTAATAACTATGGCTATTAAGAACACATCATAATTTGAACTGCTATGTCCCATCGCTGTTTTGGAGAGTATGTGTAGATTTGGTGTTCAGGCCAGTTTTGAGCTGGCCATCTGGTGTACTGGCTAAAGTGACCACCTTCATGGCAGGCAACCTGGGTTCAGGACTGGCTGTGCTGAAGAAAGTTTTTGTTTGTTTAACTGGTACTTGTTTTTCTTTTCACTCCCATACCCCGTCATTCTGACTTTGTTCCCCCCACCTATAGGTTGCCCCCAATGCTCTCCTCCTCCCACTGTCTGTCCCCTGAAGTAGCCCCCTCCTGAGTTTTCCCACTGCCCCTCATTGTCATGCCCTCCACAGAGTTAATTATTTTAAGATTGGAGGTGTGTGGGGGCAAAGACCACCCCATAATGGGGTGTGTGGGGTTCATAGCCCCCCACATTAAACATAGAGAAGCATTATCATTTTCAGCGATTGAGTGGAAGTGTAGCTGTTTGTGATGGGCGCTACAGTGCACATCCCCATTTCACTTTTCAGCGATGTGCAGTAGCTGTTGTTGTCAGCGCTGTTATGCTGGTGCTCTTATCATATGCAACCGTGTATTGATAGCAGTGGTAGGTGGTTTGGAAATGATATTTTTGAGATTTTAGAGGGCCACAGGAGTCAAATGAAGGCCATTATTCAACTAACAAGGTGCTTGTTTGTTGAGCAGTGGCTTTCATTTGACTCCTGTGGCCCTTTAAAACCTGAACAATATTATTTCCAAATCACTCCCCACTGCTATCAATAGAGTTGATCCAACTGTGTTTGAGCATCAAGGGTATTTGTATGATAAGGTATTATTAAATTTGTGGAGTTTTTCAGGTGTATAACAAACCCTATGAATTATAATGAACTGTGCCTGCTTCATTTTATTATTCCTGAAGACTTGTGATAATGATGTTGGCATCCTAATTGGAAAACCTATGCCATTTTGTTTCTCTATTCCCTCCTTTAATCTGTAAATCCCTAAATTATGTCTCCTATTTCTGCACTCTAAATCTTCTATCTTGCTCTCCAATGTTGTGACTTTTTTGTGTATTTTTAATTTTCTCTGAGTACTCTGTATTCGTTCTGTCTTCCAGACTGCTATCTCCACATTGGTTATTTTAATTTTGTGAACTGCTGTTTCCATTTTCATTTCTTTAAACTCACAGACCATTTCACTCACAGACATTTTTAGAGACATAAATTCAGTCATTATCTTTTCAAAATGGTCAGTGATCAGTGTATTAGAAGTGACAGCTTCATTCCTCACAACATTTTTCAGTGAGCTATCATCCTTAACTAATAACCTATTAGTGGATTTAGCTAATTTAACCTTTCACCTACAGTATCAGTGGGGTGGCAGTAGAGCCTAGAAGTCAGAGTAATGAGCTGTGTACAAGCTTGGTATATCCAGAAGATCTGGGTTTGATTGCTAGAACCTCTACTCTGCATCCCATTCCCTTTCCCTTCCCCTCCAGGAAAACTACTATGGGTCAAGCTGCCTCCTCATATAGTTTCCCCAGCTCTGGCCCTCTCTTACCCTGTCTAAGCCCTCAGCCTCTTCCTTCTCTTCCTCCAGTCCCTTCTATGTAACTTTACTATGCCTTCCTGCAACTGTACCTGACCCTTGACCTTAGTGCCCCCCCTCTGCTGTTGGGTGCCCCTCGACTTGGAGCAGTTTTCTGCCCACCATTGGCCACCTGTCTGTGTAGCATAAATCTACTCCAAATATGTGTTCAAATCTGGAAATGTGTTGCATCTATGCCTTACTGTGTTTTATTTTCAGTGATGCACTCAAACCTTAATGAATTATCCTTGACCTTTTTATTGTGGGTTGCTCTGGTCTACCTGCCTGTATATTGCAACTGTATATATTATAATTTTTATTACTTTTTCACAGTACCACACTTTATTTTCACTTGCACCTTTGTATTTTTGGCCCCTCCCCTGATGCATCTGTAATATTGTGTCTTTCCTGGTAAAACTTGAAGCAAATAAATAAATATAAATAAATAAGATCAATAAATAAATTATGCCTGTTCCCACAGTGTGAAAGCACATTGATAGGCAACATCTGTCCTCTTATTGTACATCTCAGAGGGAGGCAAAAATACCTCAAATGGAACAGTGGTATGTTTAACCATACTAGCCACCAAAGCATCCATGCTCAGTTGAGATTTTCTATTTTTTAAGCATATCCTTCTGAAAAGAATAGCATCTTTATCTTTTCTGCTAAACAGCTTCTTACCAACTTCTGTCCATTCTTGGTTGACAATCTGATAATGGGAAGCATTTTGGAGTACTGCCAGTAGTTGATAGGATAGGTTTTACCAGCAAAGGGGCCACAGACTGAACTGCTGCAAGATCTTTTTTTTATTTTTATAATAGTCATTTATTGAATTATTTGTATACATAAACAGTAAAGAGATATTTTATACAAAAGTATAACCAATACATGTTACAATATAGTGATAGTTGATACTATAGGTATAAATATAGATGGAAGCGCATTCTATCTAACTAATTAAAAGTCAGTATAACATAAGTCCAATTAAGTAGCAGAACGTTTCTACTTTATATGTATTAATAAATCACAAGAATTAACCTAAGGAAACATTTCCTCTGTTAAATAAAAACCATTTTCCTGTTAGGATGTAATAAGAGAATAATTTTTTGGCAAAAAAATAATAAGTATACATTTTCCTCTAGAATTCCCATTCTTTAGGTACACAAAATTAAAAAAAAGATTCCATACTTCCTTTGACCAATCCATTAAGTCTGTGAAAAAGTCTGATCACATACTCTGTGTGTATTACTAGGTACTCAGCTCAATATTTAAATTAAGTAGATCATCATAATATTCTAATTAAAGGTTATAGCTAACAAAGATAGACAGTGGTGATTTTCTAAGTTGTTCTGCACTTCATTCTGCCTTTTCCACAAACATGCTGGCTTTGGACTTGTTGGATGGAGTTAAGCCATTTTACATTGGAGCTAATGTGAGTTGTGGCTCAGAGTCAATACAAGCCTTATTGTTCTGAATAGAGACTGGTTGCTCAGGTGTCTGATATTTCTGCACTAGGGAACTGCACACTGCTAAGGTCTGGTAGAGAGGTAGAAACAGCAGATATATTGAAAGAAGAGTGATTAAAATCTGCTACGGCAGATGAAATCGGGGATGACAATGATGTTGCTAAAATTTTTGGAAGTACTGTAAGACCAGAAATATCCATGTCATGTGACTCCGATTCTGAATCTGAGCCAACAGAATCAGCATAATTCTGATCTTTCCTGTAATTTCTGAGAAAATCCTTTAATTATTAAGTGTCTAAAAAATATTTTTGTTCCTCATTTATATTTGTTTGAGCCTTATACAGATACAAAACAGCAAACTTGCTGCCTACTGTATCTGCTGGAATTCTCTAAATTAAGGAAAAAGCTTAGTTTTGCCTGCTTCAGAATCATTTCCAAGTCTGAGTTTCAATTACAAATGCTACAAAAACTGTTGCAGGCTTCTCTACACACTTGGTTACTGTTTTACTAACATCAGCTCTGGATCAGATCTGAAGTACTCTAACAAATCTTGGAGTTAGGTTGAACTTTTTCAGAGATCAAGTCTGTATGTCCCAAATTCTTACAATCCTTTTCTAGAAAGGGGACATCAGTAAAATGTAGGTTAATTCCCCTTACCATATTTTCTAAGGCCTCAGTTTTTCTGGCCTGAAAAAGGTTATCTTGGGAAGTGAGGAGGATAATGCCTTTTTTTTAAGGATTGTTTGATTTGAGTGACCTAGTTCTGTATCTCTGTAATAACTTTTGTGTTTATTTTTGTATAATTACTGGTGACCCCCCCCCATCACACCAATTTCAAGGCTCCTTAAAATGCCATAATAACCCAAAAATGAGTTATTGTGGTGTTTTGAAAAATTGTCTTTCACAGACAGCATCCTCCATTGTCACTCACTTGTACTGAGCCACTTCATTGGCTTGAACTTTGTATGTGGGCGCGGGAGGAACAGAATAACAAATATGGTGGCTATGCTTTCCACTTACTGACGAGTCGCTATGTTTCAGCACCCTCCTAATCTTTATTTAGTTTACTTTGTTATTATTTATCTGGTTGATCCTGCCATTTAATTTTAAAACAAATATCTGGTTGTTCCTGCCACCCGTCCAGATCAGTAGGTGCCAAGTAAGATCCAGGATGGACTGTGACAGGTAAAATACAAGTTTGAGAGAGTGAGTGAGTAAGAGTGAGAGAGAGAAAAAAAGAGAGAGAGAGAGAGAGAGAGTGTGTGTGTGTGTGTGTGTGTGTCAGCATGTGAATGAGTTCAGCCTGTCAGCAGCAGATTGACAATCTTGGGAAACTATCTTCAACACTAACTCCTTGCACCAGTAATTATAAAAATTAAAGAATAGTCAAATGTGTGTTATGATTTTTTTTTAACACCCTCAGTGTGTAATGAACATATAAACCTCTTGAGCTTCACTCTCGAGGTTTATTGGTCATCACACACCTCGGGTGTGAAAAGAAAATTCATAACACACACTTGACTGTCCATTATTCTCTAGTTCTATGTTTAATTTTTATTATCAGCTACACATCTTGTAGGTATTTCAGTTGAGATAAATCTGCTTGATAAACCTAAAGTTTCATGTCACTGGACCCATGCCTGTGGCAGTTAATTAGCATGTATTTTGGGCAACCAAGAGAGTTCAGGGTACTTACACTTCAAAGAGTTGAATTGCTTTCATTGTTTTGTTTTTTTTAATTCTCTGTTTTTTCTGGGCTCAGACCCCGTATTACCTCTGCCCTTGTCACGGCTCCCCGGAGACCTTCACCACCACCTATGGCTGCTGAGACCCCCAGTCAGCCCCGGATTCCCCCCCGCCGGAGGGTGGTGCCATGGCCACCTTCACCGGCAACCCACAGGACTTATGGCTAGTCGGGGATCCGCAGCGGCAGTGGTGTCACGAGGTCCTCCGGGGAGGGTGTCATATGCACATTGCCCTTGCCTCGGGTTTTCTCTTTTTTATGGAGGCGGGGACGTGCAGTGATGCAAGCATCTGCTCCCACCTTCCAGATCTGGCTCCGTCAGTCACCTGAGGTCCCCCAGCCTCCACTAGGAGCCCTCAGTGCACTGAATGCTTCCCTCGCCCTCCCCCCGGAGAAGGAGAACAGTCCTTAGGACACTCTATCCTTCTCCCCCTGGCTGGCCCTCCGACGATCCGGGTCCATTCCCGAACCCGGGTCGCCGGCGTCATAAGTGGAAATCCCACCGCTGCGCCAACGGGCCGGCCCAGGTGAATTGCTTTCATAATCATGGGTTCTGTTTTTTGTTGGGGAAAAAAAGCCAAAGCAAGGGAGATGGAACCACAATGACTTTACCAGATGGGAAGACTAAGGTATGGACATTGCAATCCATGAAACCAAGATCTGGAGTACATGTCCATTTTGTACAGGCTCTCCAGATAAGAGTTTCCCAAGAGACAAATAACTTGTCAGATCCATAATGTCATAGTGACATATGCAATGATGTGTCATGGGGGGCTGGCAACTGAAGCGTTTTTGAGGACTTGCCAGACCCCAGCAAAGGTAGTTAAGCTGAAACTCTGAGCAGTTAACATCTAAGGTTCGAATCTGCCCTGATTCACCAAGGTGTCCTGTATGTGGTAAGCTACAATACTTTGCTAAATAGAAAGAGAAGAGTGAGACAGGCTTTCTCTGTGTTGCCTACTGTTCAAAACATTTTCTTTTTATGTCTGTAGAATTACTGTTTCCCATTGTCTTAGCGTAGTATCCTGTATTATATGTGTAAATATCCAGTCTTAGTTTAGTATCCTGAATTATATGTGTAAATATCCTGAAGTACTAATATATTTTATATACTTCATGTTTCTGTGAATGAGTCCTTTGAGGTATCGATAACTAGGTTATAACTGACAAAAACTGGTGTTCTGTAGCTGATGAGAAGAATACGGTTACCATATTTATTTTCTAAAGCAATGTTATTCTCAGCTGTGCACTAGGGGTGGGCTGCTTGCCCTTCTGTTGGAGCACTATACCATGTGAGCAGTGACTCTGGTGGGATTTAGATCTAAGGATACCCCAAGTGAAGCTGCTGAGTGGTGGCAGCTTACCAAGGTGGCCCTTTCAGGCATCTGAAGGGTTGTGAAAGCTGGTAACAGTTCACAGACTGACTCTGGAAGAGACCAGTCTGTCACAAATTGAAGGCAGTGAGTGGGATCTGATACAGTTTTGTTGGTAAAAAGTTTATCTGTCCAGTCACAGAACAGGATATACAAAAGGGAACTGTATATTTTATCGGTTTTATTTTGCAAGTGTAGGTAGATAGAATACACCATGCCCCCACAGCCCTAGCTTCAGCTCTGTAGTCAGCACCCACCCCCTGATTTAGCTACTTTTTGTTTTAGCAGACCCTGCATCCTGCAGCTGGTGCCTTTCGTGGTCTGTGACCTGCCCCCCATTTCACTCCAAAGTCCCAGGTCTTCATTAAGTTGCACCCCTCCCTGCTAAGTAACCTCCCCCCAATAACTTCCCCCAGCTAATATCTGCTCTTTTACTGTTCCTCTCCTTCAGGCTGAAGGAGCCCAGCCAGGTTTATACCGAGAACTCGGTCACACTCCACAGCTACCCACCAGCCCCTGTGCAGGACTAGGAGCTTCCTGCCACCCGCCGTCCAAGCCAGGTATGGTTCAGAACACAGTCAGGCTACAGGGGATTTAGTGGAACAGGCCTGAATCTTCAACAACCGCACCTTTCTTTTTGCTGCAACCTCATTGGTCACTGAACAGGACTTGTATTCAGCCATTGGCTGTCCCATATCAGTACCAGAACCTGCATTTAGAACACAGTTTCTTGGGGCAGCTAACCTCTGGGAACCAACCTGCCTAAGAGTGTTCTAAACTGCAATTGTTCGGCTCCCCACCCTCCCCAACCCCCACCACTCATTAAATGCACCTTAACTCCGCCACCTCTAACTAACCTCTCTCCATTGGCTAATACCTTTTAGGACAATAATCTTAATGATACAGCTTCTTTTTTCTTTAAAACCTCCCTCTGCTGTTAATCCCTCCCACAATCCCCAATATTCACTTTCTATCAAATGCACTAAAACCTTCTCCTTGGCTGCTTTTTCCGTGCCTATTTTAAAGGAAGATTACCGTAATTCTCTCATCTTTATTCCTTCCTATCCCCTGAAAAGCTCTTTTATAGGCTAATATAATTACCATATACACTTAAATACTTCAATCTTCTGATTTTTCCTTCCTTTTCCCTTGAATAAACTCTACATTCAGCCAGTATAACTACCATACACACTCTAATAACTCTCTGTCAATCTGGGGTCCATTACGCTGCACCTCCTTCTGGCCTGTGTCCCTCTACTCATCACTCCTACATCCCTCCCTCCCTCCTCTCAACCCACTCTCCCACTCCCTCCACCAACCTGCCCTCCCTCGACCTCACCTGCCCTTACTTCCTCCTGGCATTCCTTCACCATGCACTCACCCTGCTGCTCTGCTGCCAGATTCCTCTGCAGCATGGGTCTCCATTTGGCTACCATACATGCCTTCACATTGCACTGCAACTGGATGGTTACCACCACTCCAGCCACCTCCCGCCTACACCCCCGATGAAAGAATTGGTCGGCTATAATATCTAGAGTCCTACTTCTACTACTACTACTGTCAGCTGGAGACATTGAACCCAACCCTGGTCCACCTCCCCTTGCTATAACTAACTTTCCTAAGGGGTTAAGCATTGCCCACTTAAACATTAGAAGGCTTCTCCCCAAAATAGATCTCCTGCAGCCACTCGTATCTCAACTAAAGCCCTCTATTCTCATTATCTCCAAAGCATGGCTTAGCTCCAGAATCCCAGACACTGACATCTCCATCTCTCGATACTCTGTCATTCACCAAGACCACAAGTCCAGGGCCGGGGGTCTCGCTATGTACGTCTCCTCCTCTATGAAAATCTCTATCTGCTTGTCTACCTCCTCCCTCTCTGCCTATAGCAGCTACTAAGAAAAATATCCCTCCCCACATCCTTCCCCATCTACATCGGTGGTGTCTACTGTCATCCCAACCTCTCTGTTTCTGAACTAGCCTCTATTTCTGATCTCCTCTCCACCACTTCATCCCTGGCCACCCTTGGGGAACGGTACCTCCTTGGGGATTTTAACATAAATTGGCTTGCCAGCAAACAGTCCAAAGTTTCAGTTATGCTGCTTCCCTGAACCTAAAGCAATTAATAGTTGAACCCATGTGCCTTAATCATAAATTCAGTAAACATACCCTACTTGACTGGGTTATGTCTTCACACCCACACTGTGTCATTAAGTCTAGCACTCTCCCTGATGCACTTAGTGATCATCATATGGTCTACTACATGCACAAAATCCACCAAGTAAAGTCTCCCTCTATCATTCTTAAAATCCGCGTGTTCTGTTCCCTTGACATTTCTGCCATCCATAGTGAACTGAACAGCTTCAACTAGTCACCCATCTCCTCTGCCTCCTCTGTGGATGCAGCCCTGTCCTTCTTTAGCTCACAATTCCTATCTGTATGGGACTGCCATGCCCCAATAATGAATGCTAGGGTCAGAGGTCTGCCTTGGGTCTCTGTGGAAGTCAACGCATGCCAACACACACGTGACCAAGCATGGGCCACCTACAAGTCCACTAGCTCCACTCCAGATCTTCAGCACTATCGTGCTTTCTGGAATGCCTGTACCCATGCTATCTGCTTCACCAAAGTGGACTATTTCAGTGCCTCCTTCCATGATAACATAAACAACCCATCCAAATTCTGGAAGGTTATCCACGCCCTGTTCTCCCCTCCATCCCAACTCCTCTCTCCAGTCCTAAAAATTTGCTCCTGTGTAATTGAAGATCCTCCCTCTGTAGCTGAGGCATTTAATAAATTCTTCACTATCTGTGCTTCCTCTCTCTTTGCATCCCTTCCCCCATTACGCCCCTTCCCTCTAACACCCCTACCCATTCTCAATTCCCTCCCAAATCACACTTCACATTTAAACGTGCCCACAATGATTATACCCTCCAGTTGGAAAAAAGCTAAAGTAATCCCAGTTTTTAAATCGGGGACTCAACAGATCACTGACATTACAGACCGATAGCCCTGTTGTCCACGGTGTCAAAGGTGATGGAAAAACTGGTACAAAAACAGTTATGTAATTACTTGGAGAAATATCACCTGCTCTCTGATTCTCAATCAGGATTCTGAAAGGGCCATTCCATGGACACCGCTCACACCGACCTAATAGATTTTGTTTCCTCCCAACTTGAGGATGGCGGGGTGGTGGACTTGGTGTTCATGGACTATCCAAAGCCTTTAACACTGTGGACCACAGGGTTTTACTCCTGAGATTGGGACTTCTCAGCCTGGATTCTGAAACAGTGGGTTGGTTTTCATCCTATTTGTCAGGTAGAACCCAACAGGTTCAGCTGGAGGACTCCATTTCAAAACAGCTTAAAGTTGTTAGGGGGTAACCCAAGGGTATATTTTGGGCACAGCCCTGTTTTTGGCCTATGTAAATGATTTAGTGAATATTATTACCTAATCAAAAATCAAATTATACATGGATGATACAGTCCTAGTTGCTCATGGAGTAAATATCAATGAGGTTGAAAAAGGGCTTCAAACTGATTTTTTGGAGTTAGAAAATTGGCTAGCGCACTCAAAGTTAGTACTTAATAGTAAAAAAACAAAAACCCTGCTTTTTTCATCTTGGAAGGGTAGAAAGAAACAAAAACAGGGGTTAAATATAATTACATCTAAACAAGAAACCCTAGAGCAGGTTCCTCATTACAAATATTTAGGGGTGTGGGTAGATCAGGGACTGAATTTTGATGTCCATATAATAGATTTGGTAAACAAAATAAATAAAAAACTTAAGGCATTTCAAAGAAATAGGTCATGTACAGACATACAAATGTGAAAAACAATTGTAAACCAATTGCTAAATCCTACTATAGATTTTGATAGCCATATATATGGAATGGCCACAAATTCACTTCTGAAAAAGATAGATATTACCTATAACAATTTAGCTAGATTCATTTTACAGTGTGACTTTAAAATCCACCACTGCAAATTGTATCAAAAATTAGATTGGCTAATGCCTGAAAATAGAAGAAAATTAATAGGGGTTTCACAAATGTACGAACTCCTAAAGACAGGAGAACCAAAATATTTAATGGATAAAATAGAGGGAACAATTATCAGACATAAATATCAGTTAAGAAACAATGGGGAACTGCCTCACAGGTCAAAAGTAATAAACTATTTTAGTCAAATGACATTCAAGGAGGTATATGCCTCAAATTGCTATTTGATAAATTATATTATAAAGAAACCAGGATATAAACCTTCCCTGTTTATAAAGTACTGAACAGAGAAACTGGAAGTTAGATGCATGTGCAATAGATGAAAAGCGAAATGGAGGTCTGGGAATATAGGTTAATCTTAATACTTGTATGCTACATGATTGTAAGATTGCGAAAGTGTTCTTTCTACAAATTAATAATTGTTTATCAATGTTAACATGTATTTTTGTATTTGATGTGATTTTTAAACTGAAATGTAATTGGCAGCACCATCTTGAAAAAAGGCTTCAGCCTAAAGATGTGAAAGAAAGATCTGTATCCTGGATAAAAAATAAATATTTTTACTACTACTACTACTACTACTACAATTACTTACCCTGAATCCCAACAAAGGAAAAAGCCCTGATGGTCCTGACCCTAAACTTCTCCACCTTTCCACCCACGCTATTGCACTCCCCATAACCTATCTTCTGAATCTATCCTTCTGGTATGCAACTGTACCCAATATCTGGAAGTCTGCTACTGTGGTCCCCCTTTCCAAAGGTGGGGACCCCTCCAATCCTAGCAACTTCCGCCCCTTATCCCTGCTACCTATCCTAGCCAAGGTTCAAGAACATCTGACCTTAGAGCAACTCTCCCTCTTCCTTGACTCCTCCTCGTTCTTTGCCCCCTTCCAGTCTGGATTACATAAAAAACAATCCACTACCACCTCCCTCCTCAGGTTCACTGATTTCATTCTCACCGGGATGGGCCAGGGTTGCATCACCTCTGCCATCTTTGTCAACCTGGCAAAAGCCTTTGACACCATTGCTCACTCCCTTCTCCTATTCAAGCTGACTGCGGCTGGTCTCTCTGACTCCACAACCAACTGGTTCCAGTCATACCTTACTGACCTGTCCCAATCTGTCAGAGTCTGCAACTCCACTTCTCCCCTCTCTCAAACACCACAGGTGTCCCACAAGGATTGGTACTTGGTCCAATACTGTTCTCCATCTTCCTAAATGCTTTCCCTAATGTCTGCACATCTGCTAGCATACACATGTATGCTGATTACACTGTGTTATTCTCCTCTGGGTCTTCCTCGTTGAAGTGACTACCAGTCTTCAACTTGACTTCAACAATGTCCAACACTGGTTTAGTGCTAACCAACTACCACTAAATGTCAAAATAACAGTCTCTATGACCTTTGGCACCAGAAAAAAGCTGTCCAGACTTTACTTTATCCCCACCTTTCATACCCTGACTGGTACCAAACTGGATGACGTCCTTTCATTTAAATACTTTGGGCTGTGGCTAGACAAAAATCTTGACTTCAGTGTACGCATTAATGCTATTCACAATAAGCTCCTCCCTAAGCTCTGTGCCCCATACAGAAACCACAGCTGCCTGTCCCTGAAAGCTAGGTGTGAAATTGTCCAAAAAATGATACTCCCAGTCTTTGACTTTGGCAACATTATCTACAGTTCTGCCCCTAAGACCACTGTATCCAGACTGGACACTCTCTTTAATTCATTCTGCCTCTATGTTCTTGGCTGCCCCCCCACCCACCACTGTAATATTTATACAGTACCTCCCTCCCTTTCCCTACCCTCACTGCCAGGTGTCTGTCCCACACTGCCAACCTTGTAGGTAAGTATTGGCTTGGCTGTCTGCAATCATACCTCTCCACTTGCTTCTCTAGTCCCCCTCCTTCCTGCTACTCCCTTTGATCCTGTACACACAGAACACTTTCCATCACTCCATGGCATACATCTACTGGTCACTCAGCCTTCTGTTACAAATTCCCTTCACCTGGAACTCTGTCCTCCTCGATATTCACTCCACCCAGTCTCGCCATTCCCTTGTTTTCCTCCTTTGAAAACACATAGTTCACTGCTGTTCCTGTAACTAACCTCCCCAACTCACTTCCCTCTTCTTATTGATTCAGCTGCCTCTCAGCTTCTCTAACTCCCTCCCCCTATCCGAACCTACTCCTACCCCTTCCCTTGGCATCCTCTCCCTGGCTCCTATCACATGACTTTCCAACTCCCTCCTCTGTAGTGTACTACCCCTCCCTCCTTCTTCCCGTCCACCTCCACTGTCTTGTCAAACCTCTCCTTCTCTCCAATGCTCCCCCCTCCCTCTACCCCCCTTTTTTCTTTAATCTCTTGCCTGCTCCATTTCCCCTTGCAGGGTTCTCAGCACCCTGAAGGGGAGATTTTCCAGGCTTCCCCCTCTCCTTCTCCTCCTCCCTCTCCCCTCCCATAATCCCTGATACTTTAATCCCCTGCTCCCCTCCTCACCCCACCCCTACTCTCCTTTAATCTCTTCAAATTTATCCCACACACTATATATGTGTAGGACAATTAAATATCACTCAGTGTCCCTTACCCTACCTACTATAATACTAAAACTGCTTGTCTTCCATGCATGTTTTTGTCCACCTGCCCATTTCCCAGATCTACCAACCTTACTCACAGTCCTCAACTCTGTACCATTGTCCTAAGCAGGCTTTGTTTACTAAGATTATTCTCACAGATTGTATTTTATATTCACTACCCTGTTTCTGTGATGTTTGATGTATATGATTTCCTGTCACAATGACTCCTGGATATTGCTGCACTAGTTGCTGCTAGTTAATTGAATTATAGCTAAAAAATCACTTGTTATATCTATGTTATGTACATGTTATTATATGGCTTGAAATGCAATGCTCATGTTTATTGTCTACTGAGGTTTTCACCTCCTCCACCTGTACCCCTCCATATGCTTCTGGAAATGAGCTGTTCACAGCTCATGCTGCTCTCCTGGTGCATCTTTTCTAAATAAAATAAAAATAAAATAAAAAATGTCAGAGCCATATGAGAAATGCACGCTGCCAAACCTGCAGGTGCTATGCAGAAGGAGGGAATTGGGCTGTAAGGAAGTCCAAATATGGGTGGAACTCATAGACATCCTCAAGCAAAGTGACCAGGGAAGCTGTGTACAAATATGCCCTGCTATCCAGTCATGAGGTTAAGGAGAATGCAGATGAGCCAGATCCTTTGACTAGGGCAGCTGCACAAGTCGACGGGTTACAAATGTTGGAGCTAGACCTCACCCTGCTTAAGGCAAAGGCAGAAATTATGAGGCAAAAGGTAGATGTGGATCTGCAGAGAAACAACAAACTAAGGAGCAAGAAAAGAAAAGCCAGCATGAGATCCAGCTGACAGATGAGTGAGAAAGGCGGTGTCAGCATGAGTGAGAGGAGCAAGAAAGGCAGTGCCAGCATGAGATCCACATGAAGTAACTTGAGCATGAGAGACAAGTGAAGACTCTGTGCCAGAGGACAGCACCACAAACTGTGAGTAATGCCATGAGGGGTTCAACCCTATAAGCCAAAATTAATTCTAAAATGTTTCCCAGATACCATGAGGGGGATGATCTTGATTTATTTTTAAAATCTTTTGAGAGAACCTGTGGGCTATTTTAATTGGGCAGGGCTTCAGTGGTGACTTATCTATTGCCATTTCTTGCAGACAAGGCATTAGAGGTTTTTGTCAGAATGGACTATGAGGACTGCATGAACTATGACAGAGTGGAAAATGCCTTGCTAAAGCATTTTGAATTAACTTATTTTTTTCAATTAAATGTACTTTATTGAAATTTTCACAATAATACTCTGGGTAAGATGTTCCTTTTAATAATACTCATACGGCCCCATAGAGACTAGTGATGCAGCTAATTTAAATTCTACTGGTGAAGTGAACGCGAAGTGGCACTTCACATTGCCACTCCACTATGCAGAGTGGGCAATGCAAACTGCTCACTCTGCCTTGTCATTACCGCTTCGCATTAAGGCAGAATGGCAATGTGAAGTAAGGTGAAGTCATTGTTTTTAATGGACTTCACGTTCCTCATTATGATTCTAAGTGATCCACTTGGTGTTTCAGATTTGGCAGCCCCCCCACACATATCACATGGCTTACAGTACTGTAAGTCACATGCTCTTTAACTTGGCAGAAAGGAAGTGAGTCACACAAGCAGGCACTTTTACATTCCCCTGTGCAGATGGGGAGAGAGGAGTGTGTTTTGTGACTGCTGATACTTTGAGATCAGAGCGAGGAGGAGATTTAAACTTTGATTTAGACCCAACAGCTTTTTTAAAAGCTACATTTTTTGTCTTTTCTGTACTCTTTTTTTACTTAATTTGTTCTTTCTGTAAATTTTATTTTTCTTACCTTTATAAGTAGTTAGTTGTTTGTCGTCCCCCCAGAAGTAGGACCAGCACCACCTCCTGTCCCGACTCTGAGGCAGTTGAACCACTACCACCAAGTCCAGCACCAGGTCCTCTGGAACAGGATATGCCTGTTCCTCCAGGCCCAGGTGTGGATCCCATCCCTGTTCAGCACCGTGACCAGTTGGCTGCCAGTTCATCTGGCCCTCCCCTGCCTGTGCCTGGTCCTCCCCGCACCTCCGTTGTTTGGCAGTTTATTGACTGTGTCGGGGGGACAGCAATGTGGTCAAGTGCTGCCTTTGTGAGGTGGAGGTGCACCATGGCCCCCGAGGGACTCACCTGGGGACTAGGGACTGGGGGCCAGCACACCCATATGCTCAATCACCACCAGTTGGAGTGGCAGGCTGCCACAGGATGGACCATGCCTGCACCTGCTGGCCGTTCTGTGGCAGGGGGTGCAGCTGTGCATGGTGGCATCCCTAAGAAGAGGAGGGCCACGGCAGCACCTGCTGCTCCACCAGGATTGCATAGAGGGACATCAGTTGCAAATTATGTCCATGCTGGAACTGCTGCTGGATCACCATGGGATCCCACATTAGTTTTTTTTCTCACACCATGTGCCCCCCACTCCTTCCTTGCTGTGTTATAAAATATATTCCTCCACCATCCCCGACCATTGTTTGTAATTATGCCCTTTTTTGTTGTCTTCCGTATGCGTGACACTTTGTATTCTGAGCAGTGCAAGTATACTGTGCTAAACTGCATGTGTGCAGTCAGTCTTCTTTCCAGTCTGTGTATGTACTGCAGACACTGTCTAAATCCCCTGACTTAAAAACACTTATTAATGAGTACAATGGTGGGATAGTGAAGCCTGGAGAGATACTACAAAACAGGCTTAGTATACATCCAAGTAACTAGTAAAAAAATTTATGTTGTGATTCGTGACATAATTGTAAATCGTGATTTGTGACTGCATTTGTGACCGTGATGATGAAGAAACATGAATGCCTATGGCTGTACTTCTCCAGGCCCCGATGAGGTGTGACACAAAATTCCCAGACTTAAAAACACTCATTAATGAGTACAATGGTGGGGTGATGAAGCATGGAGAGATACTACAAAACAGGCTTCAAATACATCCCAGTAACTATTAAAAAAAAGATTAATGTGATTAGTGGCATGATCATAAATCATGATTTGTGACTGCATTTGTGACCATGATGATGAAGAATGGATTTGAATCATGAGTGACTCGTGATGGTGGTCCTGACTTAAAAACGCATATTAATGAGTATAATGTTCATGCAGAATTATGCACCACACCTGTCCAGTACTCTGAAGAGAAGCCAAAGAAACAACTGTGACTTAAGTTAGAGATGGAGATTGGGTCCTAAAGAGATGCAAATGCACATACAGATTAAGATTGTGCTGCACACTGAAGAGATGCAGATGTAAAGGCACAACACCTAACCAGGGCTCACCATCAAAAATTCAAATCTGGAAAAGAATTCCTTTGCCGGTTGGGGCGGGCCATGGGGGGGCAGTGTACTGCACTGCTGCAGTAACAGTCACTAGTACTAGTACTAGAAAAGATACCACAAAGAAGTACAAAAATTACACAACTGCAGTGGATAGCAGGTTCACATTGCTGAAATTATGTGGTACAATAAAAGGTGTCTGATTTGATGCCACGTGTCACACACATACTTACACACACACTAAGAAATGTGTAGCAAATTGAAAACTTCAGTAATATAACCACATATTTTAAACAAACTAAAATTATGCACTGCTGCACCACAACAATCAGCAAAAAAATGTCAAGAATTATTGAAAATTATTACTGTGTGTACATTAAAAGTTATACAAGAAAAATATCACCAAAACAGAAAGCACTGTTTTTTTCTCCAAGTTAATCTACCTACATCACAGATACACCCCTCCCCCAAAGCACACTTTCACTGTCTCTCAGTACACAGACTGAATATTGTACATTAACATTCAAAATCCACACACAAACAATAAACGCTCGATGATATGAGCACAGGAGGGTTTCCTATAATCGATGAACTAAAGTTTCAGCAAAACAAATGACCCCAAAAGGCTTTCTAAATAGCTTTTAGAAGGCTTGAATCGCAGAGCTCTCAGAGCAGATTGTCTCCTATAGCTTCATACACACACTACCACAAACTGAGGCTGTACAGAACAATCTAGAGCCCATGTGACCTGAAATCCCATGAATCACTGCAAATTTGCCTTTGAAGCTTAAAAACAAGGTGAAGTGAGGCGGAGTACATTGTTTTCAATGTACTTCGCCTTAAGAATTGGTGGAGTAGTGGTTTGGGAAGGTGGAGTAATGCAAAGTCATTGTTTTCAATGTACTTCACGTTACCCATTATAACACAAAGTACTCCGCTTCGCATTGTGGATCACTCCTTGAATTCGCCTTCACTCTGCAGATCACTTCAAGGAGCCAATTGGGGCCACTTCGCCCACCACTAATAGTGACAGGGGTAAATGGGCCCAATGAATAGTGTCTTCCTTTAAGGAAGCCATGATGGTATCGAGGTTCAGTTTTTCCATGGTTTTGGGAGGGGGTGAAGATTGATACCTAGGTATTTTAGTTAGTCCATACGCCATTGAAGGCCCAGGTTTTCAACCTCAGCTCTCAGAGTATATTTGTTGAGTGGGAAAATTTCTGTCTTATCTTAATTTAGTTTATAATTAGAGATGCTACCAAACTGAGAGATTATGTGAAAAGCAACAGGAAGGGATTGTGCACGGCAGGATATATGTAGTAAGATATCACCTGCATATACAGAGATTTTGTATTCTGTTTCACCTATAGTAATGCCTTTATTGAGCGGAGACGAGTTCAGTTTTCTAATGAGGGGTTCTAAGAAAAGGTTAAATAAATAGGGTGAGAGGGGACAGCCCTGACGCGTATCCTGGTGGAGTGTGAAGGGTGCAATGAGAATACCATTGCATTGGACACAAGCAGAGGGGGTTGAATTGAGAACTTTAATCCAATTTACAAACTCTTGGGGAATTTGATACTTAGGGAGTAACATAAAGAGATAATCCCAGGAGACCCTATCAAAGGTCTTCTCAGCATCTAAGGAAATCAGGGCCACAGGCATAGGGGAGTTACTAGAAACAAAGAAGAGATAGGCAATTTTCCTGAGATGATCAGAAGAGAGGTGATCCTTGACAAAACCAACTTGTTCTTCACTTATTAGGCCATCCCAGACATTACCTAACCTCGAGGCCAGTATTTTGGCTAGAATTTTTAAGTCCACATTGATTAAAGAAATAGGTCTATAATTAGGAATGAAAAGAGGGTCTTTTCCCAGTTTGGGAAGCACCACAATAGTGGCTTGAGTTAAAGAAAAATCAGAGATACCCTCCTTAAATAAATAGTTGAAGGTGCCTGTATTTAAAAGTATGGGTGCCATTGTTCCTTTGAAGGATTTGTAAAAGTTAGTGGAAAAGCCATCTGGGCCGGGTGCTTTGTCCAATGGAAGAGAATTAATGGCATCCACTACTTCTGTGAGAGAGATAGGGGCTTTTAATATGTCACTTTGGCATTCAGATAAGACAGGAAGGTGAATGTCTCTAATAAAGCTTCTAGCATTTGTGGAGAAGAGGAGGAAATGGTGGGTGTGTGTAAGTGGGAATAGTAGTCTCTAAATGCCTCAACTATGTCTTTGGGAGAAGTGAGAGAATGACCTGAGGGTATGAGGATGGAGGTAACACTTCTATCTGTGACTTGGGTACACAATTGAAGGGCTAAAATCTTCCCAGCCCTTTCGCATTGATCAAAATAAGATATCTTGGAGTGTAACATGAGAAATTCCATTTTTGTCTGCAAGCAGGTGGTCATTTTGAGCCCGAAGAGATTCTGCTGTTTCCCAGTCTTATATAGGGGAGGTTTGGGATAAAGCTGCTTCAGCTTCTATGATTGGTTAAATAAAGATGAGTAAGTCCTTTCTCTTTGTTTTTTCCGTTTAGATAACAGGTGAATTAGTTTGCCCCTAAGTGCGCATTTCAGTGAACTCCATAAAATATCTATCTTATGCATGGAAGGGGAACTGTATTCCATAAAATTAGTAATAAATAATTGTAATTGCTTAATATGATCATCTGACCTTAAGAGTTGATTATTAAGTTTCCAAGACCTGTCTTTCTGAAAATTTGGTGAGAAATCTATGTGTAGGTGGACAATGTTGTGATCAGAGAAAACTTCAGAAGAGTAGAACAATAAGGTGAGGCCTGGGAGATGGTCTACACCCATTAGAAAAAAGTCTATGAGAGAGAGAGAAAGAATGGTGAGGGAGAGAATGGAAAGAGTATTCCTTTTTCTCTGGGTTTAATAGTTTAATAGTCCCCAGGTATCCGTTAGGCCTAAGGTGTGCATTAGTTTGTGTAATGTTTTCTGTCCCATAGAGAAGGATTGTCTTGGTTGACCCGACCTATCAAGGTGATTAGAAATAACAAGGTTCCAGTCACCCCCAAGAATAATTGGGAGTGCAGTTAATGGTGCTAATGAGGCCATTATCCCATCAGGTTTATGAAAAAATCTGGATCATCTGTGTTAGGACCATAAATGGAACCTAAAATGACTTCAGAATGGCTCAAGAGTGCTCTCAAGATCACATAACGCCCCTCTGTATCAGAATTCTTGAAAAAGGTGAAATGGCACCCTACGGCCAATGAGGATAGCAGTTCCCCTCTTGCAAGAATTCAGGCCGGATCCAAAGACCTGGCCCACCCAATTCCTATGTAAATAGCGAGTTTGATTAGGGAGAAGGTGTGTTTTTTGTAAAAAAACAATGTCTGTTTGAAGACTACGCAGATGGAGTAAGACCTTCAGTCTTTTGGCTGGATTTTGGTCTCCCTTTATATTCCATGAGCACATATTAAATGTAGCCATACTGAGTTGAAGAAATGGTGTGTAGAACCATTGGGTTAAGAGAAATCATCCCTTCCAGTTTAAATTGTGTTACGTCAACATCCCTAATACTATTGGCAGTCCCCCCTCCCTCCACCCAGCCCACCTACCAGACCCTTATTAATGCTACTAAGACAATTTCCATTACACCAATTCTTGACGCACTTCTGATATGTATTAAGAAGTCATACAAGACTACTATTAATGAGGGTTCCCAACCCAACAACAAATACTTATTTCCTGTGCAGTAACACTACCCACCAGCCCCCCTACCCCCAACATTATCAAATAACCAAACAGTAATTATTAAAGGTAAATTTGTAATAGCTGGATTAACAATTTGAAAGCTTAACATCAAACCTCAGACCACCCTAAGCATAATCATATAAGGAGTATAATATGCTAGGGTAGGTAAGCCAACAGAGAAGTCTATGAGGACAGGTAACTAGGTAAACCAAATCATTTGGCTAGTGAAGGTAACACCAAAAAACTGGTCGATGATAGCTGCTAGAAGAAATCCAATCTGTTCCCAAGACCTGCAAGAAGAAAAAAAGGGGGAGAGCCCCATTGATGGTAGGGGGCTCTGTGTCATCTCAGGATCGAGGTTGGCTATAATAATTTGCATTTGGCCATAAATTCTAAGGGACAGCCATACATCATGAGTCAGGGCACAGCAAACCTGATGTATAAAAAGTACAGTGAATAGAGAAACCAAAGATAAGGAAAGAGAAGAAAGAAAAGAAAGAAAGAAAGAAAGAAAGAAAGAAAGAAAGAAAGAAAGAAAGAAAGAAAGAAAGAAAGAAAGAAAGAAAGATGTGGCTTTATGCCTGTATATCTTTGATTTATAGGTGGGCTCTGACAGGGTTAGTTTCAATATTAGCTATAAAAGGTGGCTGTCTGACATGGGTCAGGACACGGCCTTTCCAATTTATGTTGGTAATCAGCAAGAAGTGGTAGAAGTAAAAGGCAGAAAGGGTGAAAGAAAATTCCTGCCCAGTAACACTCTATTTTTGTGCTGCAGAGCACTACTGCTAGTCTTGGTTGAGGTACCCGGAAGGTATCCACCTTTGACAAGTCAGGGCAGTGTTTGCCTAGTTTATGTTAATGTAGAAGAGATGGTAACAAGGGAGAAAAGGGAAAAAGAAGTTTAGATGTAGTTAATTAATAGGGTAGGGATGAACTAAAAAGAGGAAATCAAAACTAGGCTAGATAATATAGTCAAAACATTCAAAAAGATATTAGAAGTCCTTGGCTGAGGTCAACATCCCTCACAAAGAAGATCCTCAGTGAGTTGTGCATAGAACAGTCCACATCACAAACACTTGAAGGATCGTGTAGAAGCTGTGCGAGAGTACGCAAATTCAAGGAGACCAAAATAACCAGCAGGAGGAGAGCAAAACGTGAGGTGACAGGTAATCCAGTCTTTGTCTCTGGGGTATCCTTTCAAAACAAGTTAAAAGTTGTAAAAGGTCGGTCAGAAAGTCTGTTGTAGCTCCGGGAGCATTACAGATTCATCCTGCAACCGCAGACTGCCTCAGTGAGGGACTTAAAACATGCAGGACTCCAATTGGACATCAGGAGAGACCAAAAAAACAAAGTTCAACCTTAATTATGGTGAGTACTGCTCCATTATTGTTGAAACCAGTCAATTCAGTGCAGGGAAAATAACTCTGGGAACAGGGAGGGAAGCCCTTTGCTGGCTATCTCTGCCGTATTGAAAGCTTTCTAGGAGCCTTGATGTAGAACAAGAAGGCGAGCTGGGTATAGCATTTGAAATTTAATGCTAGCTGCTATGAGCTTGGAAATGGATGCATGGTATTCATCTCTTTTTTGGTGTACTGATGAGCGAAGGTCTTGAGAAATCTGAAGGGAATGGTCTTCCCATTTTAACTCCTGCAGATCTTTTACTTTGCTCAGGACATGCTGCCTGTCGAGATATCTTGAACAGTCAGGGTTTTGTGCCAGGGGGAGGCCTAGGCTGCAGAGATCTATGCGCCTTCTCCTCTATGTATGTGGCTGAGTGTGGAGAAGCCTTGCTAGCCTAGCTAATAGTTTTTGGGTGAACAGAACAGGCAATGACCCTTCAGCATCCTCAGGGAGGCCAAAAATGATCAAATTGTTCCTCTGACTTCTCCCTTCAAGGTCTTCCATTTTTGATTCCATTCTGGTGGGCTTTTGTCAAAGGGAGATGAGTTTGGGGTCAGCTTTGGCTCTCCAGGTTTCAACTGACAAGGTACGAGCTGAGACATCTGAGATCTTCTGGTTTGTGTCTTTTAGTTCTTCCCACAGCGATTTGAGCTCAGAGGTGAAGTCAGCAAGAGACGATTTTAATGGTGCTAATTCCAGCAAGAACTATTCTTCCAAGAGCAGTGCATTGGCGGAGGCTGGTGAGGTGTTCTTCCTGATGGAGACAGGCTTGTTTTTTGGCCTTTTTGTCTTCTTTATCCAGTGTTTGTGGAGGGGTATGCACCAGGAGAGCTTGTTGCATTTCAGCCTCCATTTTAAATGTTGTAAATAGGGTATCTGCTGCTTTCTTTTACACCGGGAAGATGTTGTTGTCTTCTTTAAGCAGTTGAGTTGAGGTGGATCTGAAAATAAGTCCTTTAACCAGCTATTTCAAGATATTTAATTAAACCGGAGTGGGAGCCGGAGAGCCGCATGTCCTTCATAGACAAAGCATCACGTGATCTGCATTTTGAATTGTTCTATGTGATAACAGCGAAAGCCTAAAGGTGATCACAGTTATCATGCAGTCAGTGTGCTGAAAACATTTTCTGCACTCTGAGACCCTCAGAGCACAGGACAATGATGCCGGTACATGTATTTTAATGCTTTCTGTGAGGGGGGGCACTGTGCCCCCATCACCCACACCCACATGGGCTTCCTTTCCACACCCCTACTAAAGTTCTCAACTCCAGGAGGTGTATCTCTGGGGATGAAAGCATTAAAAATGAAAGCTCGGCCGGGCGCAATAAAATTGCACCAGCGCCCAGACCCAAACCCAGTACCTCACCCACCCCAAGTACAAGCCAACCCCCAATGCCATGACACAGCTCAGCAATCCACTGCAGCACCACCCCCTACAGCTCCTCTGCCCCTCCCAGCTCACACTCACTGTGCTCGCTCCCACCCCCCACGCGCGTACATATAGTGACATCCTGTCGCCCAGTTCACCCACTCCCTCATCTGGTCACCCTACACTACCAGCTCCATGAGGGATTTTGCCGGGAAGGAGTCGCCGTTATGGACTGTGCCCTTCCCCATTCACCCACCTCATGGGATACCATTTTAAATTAACTTCTGAGACCTATAGGCAAAAATATAGAGGGCTAAGAAAGGCACCAGGAGATAGCTATGTGGAAATGTGTGTGCAGCTAAGTACAGTAATTTATTAGAATACTGGGTAGATGATGCAAAAGCTTGCACTGCAGAGGAAATAAAAGATTTATTTCTTCTGGAACTAGTCTTAAAATCTGTACTTTAGGAACTGTGAATAAGGTTGTTGGACAGAACTCTGCCCTCCACAATGGAGGCAGGCAAGAGGGCTAATCAGATCATATCCAGCTGACCATACTTTCATCACAAAGGTAATGGGGAAGGGCCATTAGGTGATTTTAGGAGAACCCTGTGGGGGCGACCAAGAAGCCAGCAGTAGCAGCCCACTATATTGACTTTTTTGCAGCGAACACCACCACAGCAACAAATCTTGCCAGGTCAAGATTGTTCACTGTGGTGGTCTGCTGTCTGTCGATGCAGCAATTCCTGGTGTAGCGCCCCCCCCCACCCTGAACCAACTGTGACTTGGAGTTGGTTATTTAGAGATGGAGGGTGTGGGGGGCAAAGCCCCCCCTCAGAAAAACACTTTCTCCCCTGCTGGAAACAATACCGACTGTCAGCATTGTTCCCGTTGCTGTCAGGGGTGTCGACATCAACACCATCAATGTAATGACATGGACTGGAAGCCAGCCTGTGCCTGAAGAAAGAGGAAAGCTACCTGGTTTCAAAACAAAGAGACAGTTGAAAGCAGGTGGTATATCTGCCATAAACTGCTGCACTTGTTGTATGCATTCCCAAAAAATAGGTCAAAAGCTGCAAGTGCAGCTGGAGGGGATACATTGGGAAGCCCACAGCAGTTAGTGGCCTATACACAGAGTGCAGTGCCCTCTGACTGCACTACACACATGCACTCTGTGTTTGTAAATGGGATGGTGACCCAGGGATTAAGGGTCACTGGGCCTCCATTTCTATGGTGAATCAGGATTTTATTCAGGAGGAACAATCCTGCCTGGCCAATGTTTTGAAGATTAGAGAAGTGATGTATCCTAGAGTCTCAGTGCCAACTGCCTAGATCTTTCTAACCTGGAAAGGTGGCTGGGTCATTCAGGAGGAGTATGTGTTGTACCAGACCTACCCAAGGATGTAATCATGGGCAATGACTTCAGTAGTATGTCCAATATTGTGTGTCACTACCTGCAGCAAGGCAGGGGAACCAGCTCCTGAGGAAAAAGAGGGGTCGGTGCATGAGGAAGCAACCCCTGCCTTAGTAGCAGGAGAAGTTACAGCTGATTAACAAGCTGGGAGCAGCTATCCTGATCCACAGCTACAGACTCAGGAGAGCCCAGCTGTGGGTAGCTCTCCAACAGCAGAGTGTGTTTTGGGTAAGATCAGGTCTGCAGAGCTAGGGAGAGCACAGATATCTGACCCATTCTTGCAAAAATTAAAGGAGTTAGTCACCAGTGTGGGAGGTGACTCTGAGTCTGGGAAAAGGGAGGTATACAGTACTGGAAGAATGGGCTCCTGTACTGTGAGTGGGCTCCTGAGGGAGGACTGGAAGAAGGGGTACTCTGGTAGATAGTGGTTCCTGGGGAGTACAGGAAGACGCTTCTGGCCTTAGCTCATGACCTACCATTTTCTAGATACTTGAGGTTAGCCATACAAAAAGGCAGCTAACTAATAATTTTTACTGGCCCAGAAGTTTTAAAGACGTGACAAACTACTGCTGGACTTGTCTGCTGTGCCAAAGGGTGGGAAAGGTTGGGGAATAAGACCAAGGTGGCTTTGATTCCCCTATTATTGAAAAGCCATTTCGTTGAGTTCCCATGGACATTGTGGGGCCACACAGCACTTCATGCCATACCAAAAAGCGGTACATTTTAATGGTCATAGATTATGCCTCAAGGAACCATAAGGCAGTGCCCTTATCCTCCATCTAGGCTAAGAAGGTGGCCAATGAACTGCAGTGGCTATTTAGCTGGGTGGGGTTTCCCCAGAAGATTCTTTCAGACCAGGGCACCAACCTCATGTCTGATCTGATAGTCTTTGGAAGAAGTGTGAGATAAGGCAGGTCAAGGCCTCACCATACCACATCTAGACTAACTATCTGGTCAATGATTCAATGGGTCACTTAAGACCATTTTAAGGGCATTCACTGACCAGCATGTGAAAGAGTGGGAAAAGTATTTGCCCTATTTCTTATTCACATATTGGGAAGTCCCCTATGAGTTCTTAGGGTTCTCACACTTCGAGCTCTTGTTTGGCCATAGGTAAGAGGTTCCATGATTTGGTAAGGGTTGACTGGGAGGGTGAGCTTGCTCCACAGGGAGAGTCTGTTGTGGAGTATGTACCGAATTTCAGGTCATGTCTTAGGGATCTCATGGGGATTGCCAAGTAGCACCTAGTCACTGTACAACAGAGGCAGAAGGCATGGTAAGACCATGGGGCCGGAGTCCAGGAGTACAAAGCTGGGCAACAGGTGATTGTACTCATCCCTATTTGACAGAATAAATTACAGGCAGCTTGGAAAGGGCCTTACTTGGTGGTCAGGAGGGTGAATGATGTTAATTATGTGGTGAAGTTACCAGACAGGAGACACAAACAGCGATTCTACCACATAAACATGATGGAGCCCTACCATGAACAGGACAAGATGGTCACAGTTGTGTGCAGCTATCTTGAGGAGGAGGCTGAAGCACACCCCTTGGTGGATCTCCTTGGAGACATTATGGGAGAATTTTCTGTGGATGCTGTCACCCTTTTGTAGAGGCTGACACCAGTCCAAGCTGCCGAGATGTATGGGGCCCTGCATACATTTGGTGAAATGTTCACAGGGAAGCCTGGGTATGCCACACTGGCAGTGTGCCACATGGACATGGGGTCCCAAACCCCAATGAGACAGCCAGCCTACAGAGTCCCAGAAGGAGTAAAACATGCCATAGAGTTAGAGATCAAGGACATGCTGGCTATCTGGATGATCCAGGAGTCCAGCAGTCCCTGGGCTTTCCCAGTGGTACTGATCTCCAAAAAGGATGGAACCACAAGGATCTGCATTAACTACCACAAGCTCAACAGCTTCATGGAGTCAGTGACATGCCCCATGCCCAGGACAGACTATGTGCTGGAGAGGTTAGGGGAAGCCCTTAACCTGTCCACCATAGACCTGACAAAGGGCTATTGGCAGGTACCCCTCACCCCCAAAACCAGAGAAAGAGGTGGGTCTTCATCACCCTGTTCAGATTATTTGAGTTCTGTGTAATGCCATTTGGGATGAAGAACACACCAGCCAACTTTTAACAGCTCATGGACCACATTCTAAATGGAGTAGGAGATTTCACTCTGGCATACATGGATGACATTGCCATCTATAGCCAGACTTGGGAGGGCCATGTCAGACACATGACAGAGGTGTTCCACCAACTGTAGGCCACTGAGCTGACACTCAAGGCAGAGAAGTGCCAGATAGCAATGGCAGAGCTGTCATACCTTGGGAACAGGGTAGGGATATGGTACATCTGGCCTGAGCCAGTGAAAATCAATGCCATTCAGGGATGGGCCAAACCCACAATCAAGGTAAAAGTACAGGCTTTCCTAGGGACCTCAGGGTACTACTGTAAATTTGTACTGAATTCCAGCAGCATGCCCAAACCCCTGTCCAATCTCAGCAGGAAGAAAATGCAGGGAAACATTCAGTGGATGGACACCTGCAATACTGCGTTCCATCAGCTGAAGGAGGCATTGTGTTGGGCACCCATGCTTTCCAGCCTGGTCTATTCTTTAAGGTTTATTGTGCAAGTAGATGATCTGATCATGGGCTAGGTGCACTTCTAATTCAGGTTACGCACTCAGGAGAGGAACACCAGGTCATGTCCCTGAGCAGAAAGCTACTGCCCAGAGAGGAGGTCTATACTACAGTCGAGAAGGAGTGTCAAGGGATTGTCTGGGCATTGTAGAAGCTGTAACCTTGTTTGTATGGTAAGGAGTTCACCCTGGTCACTGACCACAGCCCTTTTATAAGGCTGCATAGCACCAGTGGACAGAACCCAAAATTGCTAAGGTGGAGCCTGGTGCTGCAGTCCTATATTATGAACATTAGGCACTGCCGTGGATCACTACATGGTAATGTAGACTGGTTGTCCAAACAATAGTTAATGCCCCTTTTTCAGTAGGAGAGGAACTATTAGAAAACAATGTGGGGTTCACCCGCAGATAGAGATAGGTGAAATCCACAAATTTCATTACGTGAAATATTTCACGAAATATTTCAGGGATGCGAAATTCCACCAGTGAAATGTGGAATTTTGCACCCTCAAAATGCTAAATTTTGCCACAAATGGTGGAATTTTGCCACTCACGGGTGAAATTCCACCATTTGCAGGCGAATTTCCATATTTCGCCAGCAAAATTCCGCATTTTGCACCCACAAAATATTTCATAGAATACGTGAATTTCGCGAAATAGTTCATGCGGCAAAATTTGTGATTTTGCCAGAATTTCGCTTGTGAAATTACATTTTGCTGCATCTCTACCCACAGAGTGAATTGAGGGCATAGCAGGTAGAGTCAGCCAGCTCACACAAAAAGCAAACATCATTTAGTGGTGCTAAAGGATTTATTTTTCTTTTCTCCCATGGGGGGGGGGGATTGATTGACTACTTTTGTGGATTTTTTGTGTATTTAATTTTTTTTTGTCAGCTAAACCTCTTGCAAGTATTTCACCTGAGATAAAACTGTCTGATAAATCTGAAGTTTCATGCCACTGGAGTCCAGGTCTAAGACAGTCAACTAGGGGGTTGTTTGGGCAAACAGTACAGTTCCTGTCAAGTTAAAGGGTACTTACCCTTCAAAGGGATGACTTTCTTTCATAATCATGGGCTCTGTTTTGAGTGTAAAAACTGCCAAGACAAGAGAGATGGAACCCCATGAACGTTACCTAATGGGAAGACAAAGAGACAGACTTTGCAATCCACAAAACCAGTGTCTAGACTCAGTAAAGGTCCAGTTTGAACAAGCTCTTCAAATGTGAGTTTCCCAAGAGACAAAAGAACTTGCCAGTTCCATGATGTGAGTTTTGACATATTCAATGATGCATCATGAGGGGCTGGAAGCTGAAGGGTTTTGAGGACTTGCCAGACCCTAGCAAAGGTAGTTAAGCTTAGACACCATGCAGTTAATATCTCAGATTTGAGTCTGCCCTGTTTCACAAAGGTGTCCAGTGTGATAAGCTACTCTACTTTACTAAATAGAGAGAACTAAATAGAGAGAGAGAAGAGTGAGATAGATTTTTCTGTGTGTTACCTACTGTTTTAAACATTTTCTTTCTATCTCTGTAGAATTTCTGTTCCCTATAGTCTTAATGTAGCATCCTCCTGTATTATATGTGTAAATATCCTGAAGTATTAAAATATTACTTTTTATATCATAACATAGAAAAATTGGAAGTTGTCGGCATATAAGGGCCTCCTGGCCCACATAGTCTGCCCAATTTTCCCTACCCAGTAGACAATGCAGACTCTGCTCAGTCTCCAGTCTCCTCCCTTTTACTTCCAAGATCCCTTTGTGTCTATTCCGTTCTTGAATCCTGTAACTGTTTCAGCCCCCACCACCTCCGCTGGAAGGCTGTTCCATGTGTCCACCACCTCTCTGTAAAGAAATATTTCCTCACTTTTCCTCTGAACCTCCCCCCTTCCAACTTCATAGTATGAGCCCTCATCCTTGAGCATCTTTTTCTTTGGAAAATGATGCCTTCTTGTACTGTGTTCTGCCCTGTGAGGTATTTGAATGTTTCTATCTCATCTCTTCTTCCCCTCCTTTCTTCCAGGGAGTGCATATTTAATTCCTTAAGCCTTTCCTCATAGGGTTTTTGATGCAGGCACTGCACCATTTTGGTTGCCCTCCTCTGAACCGTCTCCACCCTATTAATGTCCTTTCGACAATGGGGCCTCCAAAACTGGACACAGTATTCAAGGTGTAGTATCACCAGTGCTCTATACAGGGGAATTATTAGCTTCCTCCTTCTGCTGATGATAGCCCTGCCTATGCATCCCAGCATCCAGTTAGCCTTTCCTGCTGCCTTGTCACACTAGTTAGCAACCTTCAGGTTATCAGAAATTATTATCCCAGGACCCTGACCCTTTCCTGCTTTGATCCCATTAATACCTCCCTTCACATTTAGTATGTTGCCCCTAGGTTTCTGTGCGCTATGTGCATTATTTTGTACTTTGTAGTGTTGAAATACAGCTGCCAATCCCTTGACTATTCCGCCAGCTTTTTTAGATTGTCCCTCATTCTATCCATCTCCAGTGAGTCCACTCTGTTGCAGAGATTTGTGTTGTCTGCGAACAGGTATACCTTCCTTTTCAGTCCTTCTGCAATGTCACTAATAAAGAAATTGAAGAGAACCGGGCCCAGTACTGATCCTTGTGGCACCCCACTGGTCACTGTGCCTACTCCAGAGTGTATGCCATTCACCACGACCCTCTGAATCCTATTACCCAGCCAACTCTCTACCCGTTTTACTACTTTAGTCCCTACTCCTCAGCTTCCAAGTTTGTTTATCAGGCTTCTTTGTGGAACTGTGTCAAAGGCCCTGCTGAAATCCAGGTAGGCCACATTCACCGCCCCACCCTGATCCACCTCCATGGTTACCCAGTCAAAGAACTCAATGAGGTTTGACTGGCAAGAACTCCCCCCTGTGAAGCCAAGTTACCTTAGATCTTGCAGACTATTTACAACAAGGTATTCCACAATCCTTTCCTTCAATAGTGATTCCATTACCTTACCCACCACTAATGTCAGCCTGACTGGCCTGTAATTTCCTGCCTCCTCCTTATTTACACTTTTGTAGAGAGGGGCTACATCTGCCTTCCTCCAATCCCCCGGGTACCACCCCCATTTCTAATGACAGGTTGAACAGGGCTGTCAGAGGTGCAGCCAGCTCCTCCTTTAGTTCCCTCAGTATTCTGGGGTGCACCCCATCTAGTCCCATTGCTTTATCAACTTTTAGCGCTGTTAGTCCCCTAAGGACCCTTTCCGCTGAAAAAGGACTTGTGTCCACCTCCTGACCCTTAATGCCCTTGTCCATTATCATTGGCCAGTTACCTGCCCCTTCCTCTGTATATACTGAACAGAAGTATTTATTCAATATGTTCACATTTTGGTGGTCCTCTTCCACACAACCCTCTCCTTCTCCTTTCAGCCTTACTATTCATCCCCTTGCCTTTCTCTTTTCACTTATGTACCTATAAAAAGTTTTATCCCCTTTTTTCACTTATTTGGCAATCTATTCCTCTGTGTTTGCCCTTGTACTCCTAACTGCATTTCCTGTATCCCTTTGTTTTTCCTGGTAACGCTCACTATCCCCCTCCTTCTGTGTTTTTCTCTGTCTTCTAAATGCCACATTATTTTACTCTTACTTATTTCCACTACCTCCTTAGAGAACCATAGTGGTCTCTTTTTCCTCTTGCCTTAGCTAACCTGCCTCATACAGAGATTTGTAGCTGTTGCAAATCCCTCTTTTACTTTTGTCCACTATTCCTCTACTCCCCCCATATTCCCTAACCATGAAAGGGTGTCCTTCAGGCATTCTCCCATTTTCTTGAAATCAGCCCTCCTGAAGTCCAGGACCCTTATCCTTGTGTGTTTCGATTCCAATCCAGCTATTATATTAAACCACACCGTACGGTGATCACTGTTCCCCAGAGGGTCCCCCACAGTGACACCTGCAACACTGTCCTTGTTTGCAGTACCAGGTCCAATAATGCCCCCTCACCAGTGGGTTCCATAACCAGTTGCCTGAGGAATGCTTCCTGCAGGGAGTCCAAGATGTTCCTACTCCTGGCTGTTGCTGCAGTGGGGAGATGCCAGTCCAGTAGATTGAAGTCTCCTACTAGCAACACCTCTCCCCTGTGAGCCATCCTTTGGATTGCTAGCATCTTTTCCTTATCCACCTCTTCCCCCTATACTGGAGGTCTGTAGAAATACCTCTGTGTGGATAGCTGCCCCCTTCCTCATCCTCTCCATTTTAACCCACAGTACCTCCTCCTCCTTGCATCCCTGCTCCCCCTGTATTTCCGTGGCTTTTATGTTGTCCCTCACATAAAGAGCCACTCCTCCCCCTTTTCTGCCTACCTTGTCCCTCCTGAACAGAGTATATCCTGGTATGGCCACTTCCCAGTCCTGGTTTTCATTGCACCGGCTCTCTGTGATGGCTACTAAGTCCAGGTCTGCTTCTGCCATGGTAGCCTCTAGGTCAGCAATCTTGTTGCTCAGACTTTGAGCATTTGTACACATGGCTCTTCAGGTTGTGCTGCCACCCCCCTCCTTTTTCCGTTTTGCCCACCCTTATTTTGATTCTGTGCTCTTGCAGGGTTCTCAGCACCCTGGAGTGGCCTAGTCTTAGGCAAGCTTCTTCTTTCCCTCCTCTTCCCTCCTTTCCCACCATTCTTTCTTTTCTCTCTTCCCAACTTGTCCTCACCTAGTTCTGCCCCCTGACAGGGTTTTCAGCATCCTGGAGGGGTCCAACACTGGGAAATGACTCTTCCTTCCCTCCCCTTCCCCTCCATCCTTTTTACCTAACTCGTCCTCGCCTGACTCTCCTGTCTGGCAGGGTTCTCATCATCCTGAAGAGGCCTAGTCTTAGGCACGTTTCTCCCACCCCTCCTCCTCCTTTCCTTTACCATTCCCTCTACTATCTCTACCCAACTTGTCCTTGCCTACTCCTGCCCCTTATTCTAAGTCCTTGCCTCATTCCACCACTGGCAGCTATCTCTGCATTCTGAAGGGGCCAGTTCCAGGTATGACTCATCCTTACCTATCCCTTACTCCCACCTCTCTCCTGCCCCCTCTTTACCTCCCTGCACTTAATCAAAGGAATTAGTTCACTTGAGCTAATAATTTGCACCTTTTGTTCTGTCTGAGGTGCTCCCAGACTGCACTAGCCCTGTGTTAACTTGCCCGTCACAACTGATTTTTAATTTTTTTTTGCTCACTTTTCTCCAGTAATGTTCACCCATCTTTATCCTCTCCTTCCCCAGCTGGTTTCTGGACCTTATTTAAGGTTTTGATCCAGCATAAACTCTCTGAATCATGAGATTGACAATCTTAAGCACGTTCCATCTTGAACCCTGAAAGCTCTGAGCAGAAGGGACACCCCCCGCTAAAGTTCCCAATCATCTTGTCTAAGAGTCCTTCTGGGGTTCCCCTCCCCAACTGCAGCTTTTGCCTCTCCTTCCCTTCCACATCCTGCGAATCCTAGTCACTCCTCCCGCTCCCCTCTATCTCTATAATTCCTAACCCTACTTATTCCCTGTTTTATCACAGGTGAATATTATTGTAACCCTGCTGTTACCCGGGGTTACTAGAATCCCAGTAAGACCTAGTGGTAGGCAGGGAAGGCAGCCTGTGAAACTCCAGTTAAATGGATTTCACACTGTCTCACTCTGTTCTCAGTCTCAGCTGAGACTGAGGGATGACATGACCATAGAACTCTTGCAGCTGCATGAGCCACACTGGAATCTGCAGTTGGGAGTTAGGTTAGAATGTTGGGAGCTTTTGAAGGGTGTGTGTGTGAGCAGTCTTGAAGAGAGGAGCACAGCAGTCTGTGCACAGGCTCTTGGAGCCTAAAGCTCTGATATAGAGCTATTGTTAGGGAGAGATGTGTATTTCTGCCAAAAGAAGAACACAGTAAGCTGTTCGTGAAGTGGTGGAGACCGCTGTTACTGGTCTCTGTGCCCCATCCCTGAGGGGATGGGGTTGGAAAGGTTTGTCTGTTATTCCAGGGGCAGCCCTCCTGGTTCTGGCTAGGGAAGAAGCTGCCTTATTTTTCCAGTTGTGCTGCAGCACTAGAAGCTGTTAAGAATCACCTGTGGGGCACCTGCAACCAAAGGGTGAGTCTGCTGTTACATAGGGCCATTGTTTCACCTGAACTATTGTAAAGTGGAGATTGGACTGCTTAAGTGAGAGGCCTAGAGTAATGGGCTAAGTCAAGTAAAAGTATGTTCTAGTCCAGCACAAGGGGAAAGCCAAGACATGTAGAGGAAATGTGCTATGCATTTACCCTTTAATCTACACTGCCAAGCTTTTCAGAAAGAGATGTTTAATGTCCAGAGAAATGGCTGGGTATGAATTGTGGAAGCTAGAGGTGGGAGACCCCCCATCATTAGTAACCAGGTTCACCTCTACGGATGTGCTCTGTGGCCCTTTTACTTTGCCTCAGGCACTTGGCCAGTGCTGAGGAAAGTACCCAGGCGTGGGATTGAAAGGAAGTTTCCCTTATGGAGTCGAAGGCTCTAAGGTGGTTTAGGGAGCCACCAGAAAATGTGTCCATGTCAAATGGAAGGTGTTCGAGTGGCCGGCAGAGGAGCCAAGCCAGGGAAACCCCAAATAGTGTACAAGTCGGGCTGTGTACCCAAAGCAGCATGCAAGTCTGGGCTGTGTGCCTGGTGGGTTCAGAGCCTGAGGGCTGAAGTGTTGAGAAAGTGTTCTGTTTCTCTTAACCTGCATTACCAGGAATGTAGCCCCGTTGGGGTCCATCTATGCTTTGATTGTTCAGTTTGGATGTGAATAAACGCCACACTTTAGAATTCCATTCCTGGTATTGGACATTACAGTTATTGCTTCCTGTGTTCAGATTTACTTGGGTGCCCCTGTGCAGAGTAACTAAACCTAGCCCTTGTGCCGAGTAACCTATTCCTCCCCGAACCCAGTCCCCACCTGGTACTGCTGTCAGCTTCAACAGCATACCACCTGTCATTTGCAGAAAGGCAGGGGTGAGGGGTTACAAAAATGGAGGAACCGCTTTGGATTTTTAATTTAGGGAGGAAAGGTGCTCGGGCAAGGGGCTAGCATTTTGCTTATCTGGCAGTGGGTAGCCCAAAAAGCTGAAGCAAGGTTAACTAGTGTGTCGCTGTGTGTGCTGTTGTCCAAATGCTGCTGTTAAAATGTCAACTGTTTACCAAGGAGCAGTAAAGCTGAAAGAGTATGCCCTTGTCCTGCATCAAATAGTTACAGCATTTTGCCAGTTTTTAAAAAACTGTTGTGACAAAGAAAAGTGTTGAAAACTAGGGGTAGCAACAGGAAAATTGTGCCCTGGATGTTGGAAATGCATTCTAGTGAACTGTTGTGATAAAGAAAAGTGTGGAAAACTAGGGGTAGCAACAGGAAAATTGTGCCCTGGACATTGGAAATGCTTTTTAGTAAACTGAGAGACTTGCTGTGTTAATGGCCATGACAAGTGGTTGAAATGGGCTCCTGCCATGGAGTCAGTTCAAAAAAAAAAAAAAAGTGGTTTCTGCAGTTTAAATTTGCCTGCTCGATGATCGCCATGAGGAGAAGAGCACTGGTGAGGGAAAAAGGCTCATTTGCATGGCGTCGTTTGATTGGTGAGACTGCAATCAGTCCCACCCCCAAGCCAGCTTTACAGCGACTGCCCAGCATTCGAGAGGGCGAGTGAGTGGAGTGCGTGTACTGGCTTAGTGGAGGAGCGTCGCGGTGATTAAAAAGCGCTGTAAAAGTTTCAAAAAACGGACTCTTCCGTCTAAAATCGGGCTCAACCCGCATCTCGATCAACTGAATTGTGAGTGTGGTGATCGGAGAGATGATCGGCAGGATTGCCAACCCGCTTCCTTTCTGAGGCCTCCAAGACTGGCTGCAGGCTGTTTTTCCATCGCAGCAAACAGCTACTGATAACAGTGAGTACCAACAGTAAGAATTGCTCAAACAGTGATTTTTGCCAAAAGCCAGCTGAATCTGTGTGCAGCAGTGTAGTCGCTTTGCAAATAAAGACTGTGTCAAGTTTTACCAGCAAAAGCAAGACGGTTAAGCCATTGACTGTGAGCATAGTTATGGGTTCAACGTCAGAATAAAGTTTCAAAGCCATGAGAGAGACTGTGATTTGTAGCAAGATATGCAGCACTAGTTACAGGCAATCCTGTGCTTGAAATCCTGATGCTTTAAGGGACTGTGAGCTAAAGAAATGTTTTCAGCAAGTGAAAAGTCCATGACAAATCATATAAATGTGTTAGAAAAAAGAACAGTGCAAGTTTGTTCAGTTTTGAGCAAAGTTATCAGTAGTATATGTAAATCGGATGCGCAGTGGCTTGACCCAATTTCTGAATGTTGATGCGAAGGAGTGCTGCCGCTGCCATTACAGGGTGGGGTAGTAATGTAAACACAGCAGCTTCAACAGCATACCACCTGTCATTTGCAAAAAGGAAGGGGTGAGAGGATACATTATGTTATATTGTCCTTAACTATTGCCTTGTATACTCTTGCAAATTTATTATTTATTGTTAACTGTCCAGATCAAAAAGATGTTGATGACCCCTGTACTTGCTTACTGTTATTGAACTGAGTTTTTTTCCTTTTCCTGTTATGTACTATGTATTTTATGCAGTGTCCTTGTTGACCATCCTAGGTCCACCTTGTAAATGAGCTTAGCTCAGTGTTGCTTCGCCTGGTAAAATAAAGATGATTGATTGATTGATTGATTTCGCCTGTCTACCCCTCTACCCTCCTTGATGTCCCCCCACTGGACCTCATTCATTCTATAATTGCTAATTAATCTGCCTCTAAACCGTGATCCATTCCTGCAAGGAGCTGGCTTCAAGGCTACATTAAATTTCTGTACTACGTTCCTCAGATATGACACTTGTAATTAAATGCGTGTTCCACAGGTATGATATATTTAATTGTATGTTATGACACAAATGCCACTATATGATTATTTATGATATGTTTTAACTGTAAGTCTTGTTACAAATGTAATTGAATGTTCAATTCCTCTGGTATGTTAAATCTTAAACTGTATGACTAATTCTTCATCCAGTTGTACCCCCACCCCCCCACAGGTCACACCGGGAAACAAGCAACTTGTTGTTCAGTGTGCCTTCCTGGTGAAACATTTCAATAAATAAATAAATACAACTTTGCCCACCATTTTTTTTTGCTTGTTTTTTAAGTTTTAATCATTTCTTCTACCCCTTGGGCTTCATATTTATTTGCTTCCTTTGTTGGTTTTACTCCCTCAGGATTCCCATTGATGACCTTGTGGGCTGCGGGGGGCAGGAGGGGTTGTCTCCCTGTCTCCATCCAACTCCCCTCTTGGCTAGTTTAAATGCTTGCCAAAAAAGCTTTTAAATTGTTCACTAAGAACTATGTTCCCATCCCTGGATGGATACAGGCCATTGCCCTTGCACAGGCCTTCATCCTTCCTGGTGGGGCCCCAGTCCCCAATGAAGCCAAACATTCCATCTCTGCACCATTCCTTCAACCATGCATTGAATTCCCTGGTACAGAGTGTCCTAGCCTCTGCCATGCCATAGACAGGCAGTACCCCAGAGAAGGTCATGGAGCTTGCTGCCTGCCTAAGGCCCTTCCTCAACTCTCTAAACTCCTCCTGCATTCTCCCTAGCCCTGTCTTGTCCCTAGCCAGGTCATTTGTCCCCAGATGGTCAATGACAACCAGCTTCCCCTTCCTTGCTACCGCCCTAGCGATCCTCGGGATCCGCTCTCCATCCTTCTGAGCTGTGCCTCCAGGTAGGCACTTAACCCTCCCCCATTACCAGTTCCCAAATCTATTACCCAAACAGTGAAGTCCCCCACCAGGAGTTGCTTCCTTTTCCTCTGAGGTACTCTGATGCTCACCCTTGGGACTCCATTAAGGAGGACCCTCTCATCCTCCCGGTCACTGCTTCAGGTGTCACTGTGGGACCTTCCTGCTCCTCCAACACTGTGTAGGAGTTCTTTAGTTTCACTGGATGGGGGATGTACCTCTGTCCCATCACCCTTACCCTCCCTGAGCCCACTGTAATCCATCCACTCCCTCTGCTAGACACCTTTGAGGTACCGGAGGCAGATTTGGTGGGTACTGGGTGGGAGAGGAGATTCCCTGAATCATAGCTAACTCAGCCGAGAGACTAATAACCTCTGTCTTCAGCCCAGAGACATGCCTGCAGCTGGGACAGCACTGCAGTATTCAGAAGGACCTCCTGAACACTGCCCCGCCAACAGCCACTGCATTGCACCACTACCAGTATCTTTCCCTTCTATGCTGTCTATCCTTGCGTTCTCTGCTCTTAAAAAAAACCTTTTCCTCTTTTTTCCTTGCCCTATAAAGGGTGTTACAACTCTTCCCTCTTAACTGTAGTTAGACTTTTCAAAATTTTCCAATAAAGTTTATTAAGTTAAAAACCAAAAACAAAACTGCAGTTAGACTGTAGATTCACCACAGTTTCCAGAGCTCCTCTGGTTCCTGTTGATTTTCCTGTCCCTGATTTACACCTTCACTATTAAAGCTAACTTACCTAGTAGCTAAATACTATTAAACTAACTTACCTAGTAGCTAACTACAGATATTACCCCACAATGAACAAAAGCATTCACAAGCATGAGTAATGCTTAACAGCACCAGGTCAGGTAATACAATACATTCTTGTTTTTATAAACAATCAACCCAGAAAAAATAGAAGGATAAGAATATTACAACCTGGTCAACAAACCCAAAAAGCACCCAGTATATCTTCTCCCAATGATCACAGAATATTCGCCCCAATGCACACAGTAAACAAGCCCCCAATGCATACAGTATATTAGCCCCCAATGCCCACGAATCCCACTTATCTGTTTGCTTTCTGCCCCTTGTTCACTGCCTGTACTGTGCTTCCGGCTTCTGTTTCCTTGAACTCCCACTGCAATTCTCAGGCACTGCTGACAGTTACTTCTGAGCTGTTAAACTGATTGGGCGGGTGGGCGGGGGTGGGAGGAGGCCAAGTCCCGAGTAAGCTGGCTAGTGTGGAGGGTCATGTGGCATCCAACTCCTGTTAATTGCAGCTGAGTTCCACAAACAGATGCTGAAAGTGAACTCCACCCTCAGGACGAGATAAGGTAGGCTACAAAAATAAATTATCTGTGGTGACCTCTAACCACAGCACTGGTACTCCAGTGGCCAAAATTTCCCAGTGGCTTCTGGCTAAATTTTATTCTTTGGTAACCATGTAAGGCCCACTAAGTACAATGCTTGTTTTCAGGGACAACCTGGGAGCACAGGAAAAGTTGTGACATGCTCAGAGTCACATAGTATGCAAGTGGAGCTTATGGGAATCAAACCCAGGCCTGCAGTATACACCAAGCTTATTCACAGCTCATTAATCTAACCTCTAGGTTATACTGCCAGCCCTTTCATGTTTTTGTGACTGAGTTCTTTGAGGTTCAGATAACTCTGTTATAATTGACAAAAACTGGTGTTCTGTCTCTGAAGAGAAGGCTACAGTTACCATATTTTGTTTCTAAAGCAAAGTTATTCTTAGCTATGAAGTATGGGTGGACTGCTTGCCCTTTTGGTAGAGCACTGTACTGTGTGAACAGTGGCTCTGGTGGGATTCAGATCTAGAGATACCCCAAGTGAGGCCGTGGCTGAGTGTTGGCAGCATACCAAGGTGACCATTTCAGGTGTCTGAAGAGTTGAAAAAGCTGGTAATAGTGTACAGGCTGAGTCTGGGAGAGACCAGTGTGTCACAGTCTCTACGAAAGAGTTTTCTGCTTTGCTCACACTCTGTTCCAGCATATTTAATTTATTGAGGGCCAAATCCATTTTTTTCTCAAACGGCAAAATCACTTGGTGTCAGAAGGTGGAAAGCATGATTTACATCCTCAGAAATTCAGACCCAATGTCCGTACCTGCTACTGGTATTTCTTTTCAATCAATCAATCAATCAATCAGTCAATCAAAATCTTTATTTATTCAGGCGGACATCATTGAGCAAAGCTCATTTACAAGATGGACCTGATAGGTCAAGGATCAAATTGAAGGTACAGTAGCAGATATATACAGAACACTTGTATTTAAACAGATACAGTAATATAAACATATATACACATGAAGGATAGAGGTTGATAAAACCTAACAGGACAAGGTAGGATACAATAAAAGTACACTAGAAGAAACCAGAATGTCCAAGTCCCAATAGAGGAGCCAAAGCAAGCATGCAACACAGGGTAACCGGTATTACAGGCTCCAGAGCAAACTAAAGCAGTGCAGATTTTCCCATAGTGGGGTCTGGAGCAGTTGTGGTGGTGGTGGGGGGGGCTCACCTCTTCCAGTAGGCCCACCATTGTTCCAGGACCTCCCTGGGATTAGTCAAGTAATTTTCAATAGACCTGCTAATTCTTTCTTGTCTGGGTTGTCTATTTCTGTTAGTGAGAAGACAACATCTTTTCTCTGCAAGATCTAGTGCCTGCAGGTTTCAGCAACATGGTAAGAGGTGAGGTAGGGATAAAACAAAAATGGGATGGGCACAGAGTGTGGATGACCAGAACATTTAGCATTGTTCTCAGAGGAGAAAACCTCACCTTCATCAGATGGCTTGGCAGATTTCACGGGGATGGGGCTTTCTTCAGCATTTGGTGTCTGTTTCTTTAGCATAGGCTCTGACTCATATGAACCATCAGTATCTGTCTGCTCATGTGGCAGAACATCCTCGTCATGCTCAGGTGTGCCTGGATGTACCTGTGGTGTGCCACCTCGGCCTGAGGAGTCCACCTTGAGGGCCTTTGCAGAAGAAGCCTTCAGCTCTTCTGCATGAAAAATACCATGAAGAATCTTTAATAAGGATAAGAACTGACTCCACGTCGGGAGCCCATTTCAACCACTTGTCATGGCCATTAACACAGCAAGTCTCTCAGTACAGTGGTAGCCACCACTACTGTCAAAAGAAACACACAGTGTTGCAACATGGCAAATCCTGCTACAGGAAATGCCACATTCTGATGAATGGAGCTGTACACAATGGTATCGGGCCGTGACGCACCATAATAAATGAAATAATTGATCATGGCAGTGAATAGCACTGGAAGTAACCCAAATTTGCCACTGCCTGTTGGCTTACTAGAAGTACCTTCCCACTGCCCCCAGAAGCATGGGATTTGGGAAAGAAAAACATGGCATTCAGTCACATGATGCAGAAGGGACAAAATAAACCAAAAGATGATTGTTTCATTGTCCTCATGCAGACCTTGCATTTGTTATAGTGAGTGAGTCTGTAAAATGCCATGGTACCAGCTGTCAGAGAAAACATTTACTTACTTTGCAGAGATAATTAAGAATATCCTCTTCAGTGCCAAAAAGAAAAGGTAGTTTGGACTTTGAGTCCAAGAGTTATTCCCTCTTTGCAGCTCCATGGTGTCTGGAATCTTCCTCTGAGGTGGCTGTTGTGGCCCTAAACCGGAGAGTAACACCTCCACTAATCTAAAAAAATCCCTTAGTCATAATGCATTTTGTTATTCTGAGGAGAACAGCTGCCTTCCTATAGAGCATGAACTTTTATTGTAGTGCTGTTGAACTGCAGGCCTCGCATCACACTGTGCCCATGCATGTGTAGTTGTGCGATGATTAATGGCACTCAGGTATTTGGAACAAAGGGGTATGAAAGTGTTCATGCTACCAACAAACTAAAATAAACAATACAACCAAACAGATCCTAGAGAAAAACAAAGGATAAAGAACCACAGTACACCAGGTAAAAGAGAAAAAGAGGATAATGACAACTGAAAGGGAGCTGCTCTGAAACAATGTTGGAGGAGGGGGGTAGGGACAGAAAAGGACCCTCACTAACCTAAAGGCACAAGTGTAACAGCCCTTTGACTCACCTTGGCTGCTCGGGGGGCCCTCGGGGTAGTTCTGAACAGACCTCTGAGGGGGCCAGTCTGGGTTCTGCAGTGACAGCTCGTGTGGCATGGTGCCTCCACCTGGGGTAATGGCAAGGGAATCCTGTGGATAAAGTACAGGTTACCACCTCCCAGGAAATAGTACCCTTTTCCAACAATATGTTCTCCACACAAATTACAGTTTTCACACTATTGCCCCCCCCCAGCAGCGCTCTTTCAATAACACAGGGACAGTGAATAAAATGCAAACAGCAACCTTATTTATTATGGAGGGGGAACAAGGAGGAGAATATCAAACACAATTCACTCTAGGCACAATACCTTCCCCAGTATCAGCCCTTCTCACCGTCCCCTAGGTGCACCCAGATTGTCCCTGTGCAGTTGTGCAGGCCTGGGGTCTCTCGTCGGGGCCCAGTTGAACACAACACACATTGGATTGATTATCTTATACTGGCAGACTTGAGTGTCTCTTAATAGAGGTGGAATGATTTACCCCCAGACTCTTAACTGACTAGCTAACTAAAAGACTCCCCAGTGCCACAGCTCTGGGTACTCGTGGTTTGCAGTCCACTCTGGAGGTTCACAGCCAGTTGCGTTGCACGGTACCATCGAGATTTTGACATAGGAGGTTCTCCACTAGTGAGAAAAATAAAACTTGATGGCTACAGGGATGATGATCTTCACCTGCCTGGCCTTGCCAGCTTCGCCTACGGGCCTTTTTATACAGACTTCACACAGGCAGGCCTTTTTCGTCCTTCAACGTGGTGCATTGATGTCTTCAGTCCAGGGAACCAAGATTACTTCTGTTCCCCAAACCCTTTCCAAAGCACTCAGGACCAACACAGGGCAGCAGTGCTTCCACAGTCTCAAAACCTACAGCCCCTCACATTGAGGATACTTTCACAGCAGGCTGGGTCTTGTCACAGCAGCTTAGATCAAGACTTGCAGGCTCTCCCCTGGCTGAAATGTCCACTTAACTTAATGGTTTCTATGTTTTGGGGAGCAGGGGGTATTTTCAAAGTCCACAACCCATCTCTTATTTTCTCAGTTCAAACTGAAGTTCAAAGTAGCTGGGCTGCTATAAAACTCTGCTTTTCTCTACCCTGTTTCAGTCTCACAAGCAGCTACCTGTCCTCCTACACTTAGCTTGGCAGGTGGAGGTAGGCAGGGTTTGCTCAGCCAGTTAAACTGTATTTATGAGAGAAGTCTCTCCTTTCACATCCACCCTGTAGTCCCTCTTGACCTCCAACCTCTTTTCAGCACCAAAACCCAGCCTTATATTTCCCCTGAGCAGCCTCCCAATCATTGGCTGCAACTTCCCAGGTGATCTCCAGGCTGCCTCTGGTGTTTTCCCAGCAGCAGTCAGTTTGTAGTTCTTTAGGGAGCTACCAATTTGTCTTCCTGGCAGGTTCCCTGAAGTCTTGCCCCAGATTATTTAATTTTGCCCATTAACACCACAGCCACTTGAAAGGATGCCTGGCAGAGGGTCGGAGGGCTGTAGCCCTACCAGGTAAGCCTGAATTGGGGGCCTTACACACGCCACTGGTTGAATGCTTGGCATCCCAACAAGCCACTCTATTAACCAACATTTTACCAGACACCTGATTCCTAACTAACACCAACAATAATCACTTATTCATCACATTTTGTATCCCACCGGTGATATATTTTTAAAACACAGGTTCAATGGTCTATGCAGCCAGTAAGTGTTATGCTTGTGCAACTGGGTACTTAGGTTTTGGCCGTTCGCACTCTCTGTTGCAGAGAAATTACCACCCTGTAGGGGTACCAAGGCAAGGAACCCTCTAAAGGGTTCCACCCCTAGAGGTGCTGTGGGACACTTCCATTGGCTAAAGGTACCTTAGGAAGAAACCCAAAAAGAAAGTAATAGTATGAAGCATATGGGCAACCCAAGGAAGTAGTAAGAAATGTATAAACAATCAGAAGTTGTAAGCCATGGTAATAAATAAACATGAGGCAGCTTGATCACGCAATGGGATAGCAGGGAAGCCATGGGATGAGTCTGATGGGTTGCAAAGGGGAAGAGGGGACTTCCTAAGGAGAGAGAGAGAACAGCCAAGAAGGAACACCGTCCCCATCCATCCAACAGCAGATCCTAACTAATGGAACTAGGAATTATTAACTAGGTATTATGACCTTCGGCACGGAGGAGAGAAAAAAAAAACCTTTGAAGAGGAAATCTCTGGGGATCCAAGGCCTAGGACGCCTTCCCTCCAAGCATGGGGTAATTTAGTTAGTGATGGCTCTGCTACTGCAATTTAAAAAGCCCCAAACAAGAAATGGAAAAATATTCCAATTTAGAGGGAAACTCTCACTATCCTTCTAACAGGAATGACATGGAGGTTGCGAGCCGATTTGCTCTGCAACAAGCCACCTCCAAGGTGGAAGGAGGAGAGTAACGACCCCCACAAGCATTCACCCGGCTTATCAATCCAAAACAAAAAACAAACAGGTGAACCTGAGGGGGACATGGGGAGAATGCAGTGAAGGTGCCTTGCCAGGGAACCACTAGAGCCAATAGACTATGTTAAAGTGGAACACTGGAGCTAAAGGAAATCGCTGTAACCTCCCTTCATGGCTGAGTCATAAATACTACAACTTGGGGTGCCATTGGTATGGTTGATGACTAAAGGTCCACCCAGAGTGAGGACATTCTCAGCTATGGGCCAGGTGAGAAAGACCCTGCCTCAGGCTTCGCATGCCCAAGCTGTGGACTCTAGGTGCAGAGCGAGACCGTCGGCTGCAGGGAAAACCTCACGCCCGAATGTGATGGTTGTCTCACCCAGGGACTGCTGAGGAACTGAATAAACAATGAGAGCTGAGACCTTGCAAAGGGCAGATGGCAGGGGGCAGTGAGCAGTGAGCAGTCATGGCATAAGCAGGGGTCGACCAGGACGTAGCTCAGTAAAGCAGGGTAATTGTTCAGGGAAGCATAACAATAATCGGACCTGCATGTAGGTCAGTAAGCAATAGGAATAGTCAGACCGACATATACAGTAGGTCTGCAAAACATAGTATCAATGATGGGACAAGAACATAAAAGGGGCAGCATGATAGTGGGACAAGCCAGCCAAGCATTTAAAAAGCCAAATCAAGGTGACAAATACTCTGAGGATTTTCGGCGGTGAAGGCAGGATTTAGAACAGAAATAACTAGCCACATGGGGCCATGACTCCCCAAACACTTCCCAGTCCCTGCAATAGGACAAACAAGAAAGTGATGGAAGGGCTGAGAAACACATGCAGATATTAAAGCTAGTTTAACAGCCTCAGCAGAAGCTTTAGCTGACCTCAGAGTAGAACAGCAGTGTACGAACAGGAAATAGCATGACTGAACTGCATAGCAAAGTTCAGAGGGAGCATTGAATCAGGTGAAAATAATCAGACTTGATAACATGGGGAGCAAGTATTTGTGTAGCAGGGGAAGCAGTAATTCTGATAGCAGGGTAAGCAGCATTGGGTAGTGGAAAAACACAAGTACTGGGTACAATAACAATGGGAGTAAGCAAAGCAGAAGCAGGAAGCAATTAGGCCTGTAGCATGGGAAGCAGCTTGGGGAGTGTAAAAAACACAAGCACTGGTTACAAATGGCAATGTAAGGAAAAGCAGTAGCCAGCTGAAAAACCAAATCCCCCCAAAAAGAAAACAAAAACAGACAGAAGAAACAGGGAAGGAAGAAAAGAAAGCACACAGCCGGAGGCAATATACAAACCAGAACAAGGGAACAAAACGCACAGTCCATCAAAAAAAAGCAGCAAGGCCGGGAAGGGGGGTGCTTCAGGCCCCAGCCTGACACAGATCCTCCGGACGCAAAACAAAAATGCTTCAGAAGGGAGCTAAGGGGAACAGCATATATAGCTCAGGAAGTGGGAGAGGCTGGCTGCTTGTCCATCGAACCATGGGTGGAGCCTTCCAATTAACTATATACAGGTAACTACAGGTATGCGCATACATCTTCCCACCCCATCCATTGGGCAACACCATGGTGGATAAAGTACAGGAACCACAGGCTTATGAATAACATGGAGGGAAAGGCTGGAGGAGACACCCAGGCTATCATACGTAAGTTTGACAATGGGCCTGGGCTGTCTTGCTGTCCTCCTAGGCAAAGCTGTGTCAGGTATGGGAATCTCCCCAGGAATAACAGGAAACCCCACCAGGCTAGGTTCTGCAGTCCACCACGGGGCCTAGTCAGATACAGCTACACTTCTTTAATCCTGCTCTGGGGCTGGCACAAGAGCAGGGCAAGGGGTGGCTGGTGCATCACCCACTGGTTCGGGAAAGCCCCAATCATTGTCATTGTCCATTTCAATTTCCACATTGGGCTCTTGCATAAGGATCACAGTCCCCTTCTTAGGAATGAAAGGCATGGCATTTGGATTCAAGGAGAACTGAGAGTCTGGAGGCTCAGTGCTGGTGGGTGGAGGGGAGTTTTGACAGTACCATTCCCACGAGGACTGGGGTAACTCAGAATTTGACACACAAGGACAAAGTTTAAAATCCTCCTCCTCAGTTTCTTCAGAAGAACTGCTGGCAGGCCGCTCAGGAGGCTTAGTTGGACCAGTGTTCAGGTTCAATGTGGTCCTCTCGGGGGACATATCTACAGCAGAATAACTTCTGTGAGTCCTCTCAGAAAGCATAGTTGAGCCAGTATTCAGGTTCAATGTGTTCTTTTCAAGAGGCATGGATGGGTTTGGGCTTTCTTGTCTTTTCTGAGCAGCTTGACTGTGTTATGGGCTATCTTGCAACTGGAAGTTTAGGACCAGGGGCAGGGTCAGGCATTATCTCGCTGATGGGGAGTAGATGGTTTTGGTGGACAGTCTTTCCTAGACCCCGACCTTGCTATTTTTTGATTCGGTACACTGGCAATTCTGGCAGCTTCTTAACCACAGTGTAACTTTCTGGGGCCCACCGATCTTGAAACTTGTTTTTGCCTTGCAACCCCAAGTTTCGAAGCAGAACATGATACCCCACTTGCAACTCTTGATTACAAACTCTGTGGTCATACCTCTGCTTGTTACTCTGGTTACTGCGAGCTGCTGCTTCAGATGCTAGCTGGTATGCTTTTTTAAGTTGCTTTCTTAACTGATGTGTATACTCCAGGTAGGTTAGGTGGGACGTGTCATCAGCGGACATACCAAAACAAAGATCAAAGGGCAGCCGGGCTTCATGACCAAACATGAGGTAGAAAAGAGAGTGTTGGGTGGCATCATTTTTGGTGCAATTGTACACATGCACCAGATAGCTTACTTTCTGACTCCAGTTTGCTTTGTTGGCTGAGTCCAGGGTACCCAACTTGTTCAACAGAGTTCGGTTGAAGCGCTCAGGTTGAGGGTCTCCCTGGTGGTGGTACCGTGTGGTGTGAGATTTCTTTATACCGTATGTGGCCAAGAACTCTTTCAACAGCTGACTTTCAAAATCTTGGCCTTGATCAGAGTGAACTCTCTTTGGGATGCCATAGTGCTGTACAAACTGCTGCAATACTTTGACCACAGTGCTAGCCTTTTGATTTTGGTGGGAAATGCCTGGGTGTACCTGGTATAGTGATCAGTAATAACTAGAATATTAACTGTGTTTTTGCTGTCAGGCTTGAGGGACAAAAGATCCATGCAGACTAGGTTGAGGGGCCCACTGGTACTAATGTTGACTAGAGGGGCAGCTCGCTTTGACAGGGTTTTCCTCTGTATGCACCGCAGGCAGTTTTACAGTGTTTTCCTACATCAGTCTTCATTCGGGGCCAGTAAAACCATGCTCTACACAGATCTAGGATACATTCATAACCCAGGTGATCCATGTCATCATGCAGGGACTTTAGGACTATATCACGGTACCCCTGTGGCAGTACCATCTGAAACTTGGAACATCCAGGGTTGTCTTTGTAATGTACCTTTCGCAGTAACAGTCCATCTATCAGAACTAGCTTTCCCCAATCTCTCAACCGGCATTTGGTGTCAGGGTGATGGCTGCTCACTTGGTTGGCTGAATTTTTCTTTTTCCAGGGCCCAGATTCAGTCTTGGATAGCCTGGTCATCTCTCTGGGCCTGCTAAAGTTCAGGCTTACTGGGTTGGGGCAGTGAAGACATGTTCAGCCCAGTGAAATTCAGATATGCCAGTGGGATAGCTTCGGGAGAGGGCCCCAGCATATCTATGGATCTGGTTAGGTTCACAACTGGATCATCAGCAGGCGAGACAAACTTGGAACACAACACTTGAACCACAGCACTCGCAATTTGAACGGGGAGGGGCAGAGGCATCACCATGCGGGCGTCTTGACAAAGCATCAGCGTCTATGTTAGTTCGCCCACTTCAATACTCAAGGCTGAAATTACAGGTGGAGAGAGCAGGGAGCCATCGGTGCCCTGCAGCATCCAGTTTTGTTGTCGTGGTGACATAGGTCAGGGGGTTATTATCTGTTCTGACCATAAAAGGAACCCCATACAGGTATTCATGGAATTTGTTGGTCATAGCCCACTTTAATGCCAGGAATTCCAGTTTATGCACCATGTAGTTTCTTTCAGAAGGTGTCAAACTATGGCTGGTGAATGCCACTGTCCTATTCCTTTCGGGATACTCCTGATACAGCACAGCTCCCAAGCCATTTAGACTGGCATAAGTGTGGAGAACATAAGGTTTTTTAGGGTCGGCAAATGCCAAAACAGGGGCCTCACTTAATCTCTGAATAATCTCCCAGAAAGCAGCTTCACACTCAGGGGTCCACCATTCTCCAAAAGGTTCACCAACTCACAAGGACTCCTTTGCAGAGCTTGTTCTGGACCCTGAGACTCTCTTCTTCTGGTTAATTGGGGGATAACCTTGCATCAAATCATTAAGTGGGCATACCACCATTGAGTAATCTTTTACAAAGTGACGGTAGTAGCCACTGAACCCCAAAAAGGACTGCAGAGCCCTTAAGTTGGTGGGCCTAGACCAGGTGGTGAGGGCCTCCACTTTAGCTGGATCAGTTTGCACGCCCTCTGCTGAGACGATGTACCCCACATACTTGATCACTGGCTTGCAGAGCTGACACTTGTCAATTGAAACCTTCAGGCCAAACTCTTCCAGTCGATCCATAACCTTCATTAACTGGGTCTCCTGTTCTTCCATGGTGCAACTGAATATCATCAAGTCATCTAGGTAGACAATAACTTCGAGCAAGTTCATATCACCCACAGCCTTCTCCATCAAGTGCTGGAAAGTGGCTGGTGCTCCGGATATTCCCTGTTGCATACGCTCAATCTGGTAGAACTCCAATGGGCAGATAAAAGCAGTTTTTTCTTTGTCCTCCTCCACCATGGGGATTTGATAATAGCAGCTTCGGAGATCCAACACAGGAAACCACTGGCTCCCAGGCAGGCTGGCCAATACATCTTCTACCCGAGGCATGGTGTACTGATCTGGGACGGTCTTCTTGTTTAGCGTGTGATAGTCCATGCACATCCTCATGGCTCCGCTCTTCTTCTGGACCACTACAATGGGGAGGCATAAGGACTCCGGGACTTGGTTATTATGCCGGCATCCAGTAACTCCTGCAGGTGTTGTGGTACATCCACAACGTCGCCCGGGGCCAACCTCCGAGACCTCTCTTGGAAAGGCCACTCGTCCTTCAGATGAATCTGATGCTCTTCACCTTCCACACACCCCATATCTCACTCATGCAGTGAGAAGACCTTTTGCCGCTTGGACAGTTTTTGGCTTAGGCTCCAACAGTAACTGGCGGGTATAGAAGAATCACCAAACTCAAACAGATTTGGATCTATCTCTTCTTCAGTGGCTACCATCTGGTTCACTGCAATTACGCTGTCACACCGGTAGATACTTGCCAGCACTTGACCGTTTCAGATGACTCTGGGTTTCCTTGATTCATTTTGGACCCTCACCATAACACGCCTGGCCCAGGGTGTATCTGGAGGAGGCAGCACTCCTTTTTGTACCAGCAGCCCCTTGGGTAAACTGTCAGGCAGTGGAGCGTCAATGATGAAGGCACGTCCTTGCGGTGGCTGAGCAAACTACACAATTCCCACAACCTGGCACTCTGAACTTGGAGCCAGAATCAAATCTTTTCCATTCACTCGGCACACTACACCAACGCTCTCTTCCACAGTTGTTTTTGCATTTGCCACAGTCAAGCCCACTTTCTTTATCACAGCTTTTACCAGAGGGTTCACTAGCTCATCAGTCCCACCTCTTTCTTTACACATTTTTGCCAACCTCCAGAACATATCAGCATTTGTCCCAACTAATATTGGTGTGTTGGTCATCCCTTGTGGCTCCGAGCATATCAAAGCCAAAGTCATAATGGTGGGGTGCTCTTTGGGACCCTTTGAAATGAAAGCTATTCATACCAGGCAATAACCATCATAGGGGTAATCTAAACTACCTATCCCCCACAGTGACAAACCACACAGAGGCAGGAGGGGAAAATGCTGCAAATGACTGCTATAGAAAGTCCGGTGAATGATGGTGACCTGTGACCCAGTATCCAGCATAGCAAAACAAGGCACTCCCTCCAGCAAGATTTCAGCATCAGTCTGGGGGCCAATCAGGCTGGGTGGCACCCAGCTAGTGGGGGGAATTTGGGGGTTGGTCCACTTGGTGGAGCAATGCAATGGCTGGGGCCCAGGTAGCTTCATTATTGGTCCCCACTGGTGTTTCACTGGTCCATTTGCTGTTGTTTTTTTTGCCATTAGCTGGGGATTTTCAGCACTGAGGCAACCACATTGGGTATGACCATCTTGTCTGCATTTGAAACAGAACCAGTCCTCTTGGGCCCGAGGGGTATTCGAGGTCTAGGCCTGGGGGCAGAATATTGAGCAGACTGCTGCCTAGGCTCAGACACAATAACACTTTGCAAGGGTTAGGACTCCCATGCCAGCTGCAAGGCCTTCACACAGTCTTTTATTTCTTGGAACTCTGCCATAGTAGGGGTGGGAGGTGTTTCTCTCATTCCCTTGAAGTCATGCACACAGTCTCTTAACTCTTTCAGCACATTCCCCAACTCCAAGGAGCAAGGCCATACTGCAGGGTTTGTAGAATGGGGTCACAGGGTGGCACTGGTAGCTGCGGATGTCTGCAGTGAGCCGACAACATCTCCCTAAGCTTCCTCCTCCTTCACCTCATCCAACAACTGCTTGAAAGATGGAGAGTTTTGTTTTTGGTCCCTTAATTGGAGGAGATTAGAGTCACTCAGGAGTGCACAGCCCCCCCTAAGGATCTGGTCAAGTCTCATCTTAGTTACTTGCTCTGGGGACTCTCCACCATCCTCTGCAATCTTGCACACTACAGCCTCCACCCTGGTGATGTACTGCGACAACTTTTCGCAGTGCTGCTGCATGGTGCCCCAAACCTGAAACAGGATAGCCTCTCTCTTCTCGACAGCTTCAAAGGTGGTTTTCAAAATGGCAACATGGTCATCTGTTGTACAGTTAGGCTGGTTGGCCCATAGGGACTGAGTCACATCCAAAGCCATGCCTTTTAAGCTTTCAACTACCCTCTTGCATTTTTCATCATCTGAACACCTTCAGACTTGGACCATTTTGGCTGCCTGACTTATCCAGAAATCAAAGTCATCTTCTCCAGCTGGCGTGGGGATTTCCCCTGAGAAGGTGCACAGCCATCTGTACTGCTCATACGGTGCCACTACATGGGGGGGTCACCCCACTGGGCAACACTATAGAAGAGGGCCCCCCTCCTGGGAACATAGCCTGAAGGTCTTTGAAGGACTTCCCTTCCCTAGCAAGCAGGGTGTCCAGTTTAGCTTCAAAACTCCCTGGGTCACAGGGAAGGGGGTTCTTGGGGGGTGGACAGTCAGGTGGTGGACTAGCCTGACTCCCTCTCTTCAGCAGCAGCCATGTTTCCTGAAACCCTTCCAATGTCACAGTAGGGGGTAGGTCAACAGCACCGAAATCCTTGTCTGTCTCTATTATTAACTCCCTAAACCCAGTGTTGGAGTCCTTGGCCACACTTCGAATTTCCATTCTCCCATACTCTGTCAGGGTCCCATCTAATACTTCCTGTATAAACTCTTTTGTCCATACCCCAGTCACATTCCTTAATAGCAGCATCCTCTGGGGGTCAAGGCCCTCAAACATACACCAGTCCTCTACTTCCTGGAATGCCATTTCATTTGTCTCAACCCGGAAGGGGCACCAACATTTTCAAACTGCAATTTCAGGGGTAACCTCTAGGGGGCATCAAATACCAGTTGTGCTTTCCACTTGTAACAGCCATTTGACTCACCTTGGCTGCTCCAGGGCCTCCAGGGTAGTTCTGAACACACCTCTGAGGGGGCTGGCCTGGGATCTGCAGTGACAGCTCGTGTGGTGCGGAGCTTCCACCTGGAGTAATGGCAAGGGAATCCTGTGGATAAAGAACAGGTTACCACCTCCCAGGAAATAGTACCCTGCCCCAACAATATGTTCTCCACACAAATTACAGTTTCAACACTATTGCCCCACACCCCACAACAGCACTCTTCAATAATACAGGGACAGTGAATAAAATGCAAACAGTAACCTTATTTATTGGGAAGGGGGAACAAGGAGGAGAATATCAAACACAATTCACTCTAGGCACAATACCTTCCCCAGTATCAGCCCTTCTCACCACCCCCTGGATGCACCCAGATTGTCCCTGTGCAGTGATGCAGGCCTGTGGTCTTTCGTCGGGGCCCAGTTGAACACAACACACGTTGGATTGATTATCTTATACTGGCAGACTTGAGTGTCTCTTAATAGAGGTGAATGATTTACCCCCAGACTCCTAACTGACTAGCTAATTAAAAGACTTCCCAGAGCCACAGCTCAGGGTACTCGCAGTTAGCAGTCCACTCTGGGGGTTCGCAGCCAGTTGTGTTGCACGGTACCATGGAGGTTTTGACGTAGGTGGTGCACCACTAGTGGGGAAAATAGAATTTGATGGCTACAGGGATAATGATCCTCACCTGCCTGTCCTTATCAGCTTCACCTAAGGGCCTTTGTATACAGACTTCACTCAGGCAGGCCTGTTTTGTCCTTCAACCCGGTTCGTCGATGTCTTCAGTCCAGGGAACCAAGATTGCTTATGTTCCCCAAACCCTATCCAAAGCACTCAGGACCAACACAGGGCAGCAGTGCTTCCACAGTCTCAAAACCTACAGCCCCCTCACCTTGAGAATACTTTTGCAGCAGGCTGAGTCCTGTCGCAGCAGCTTGGATCAACACTTGCAGACTCTCCCCGGCTGAAATGTCCACTTCACTTAATGGTTTCTACATTGTGTGAAGCGGGGGTATTTTCAAAGTCCACAGCCCATCTCTTATTTTCTCAATTCAAATTGAAGTTCAAAGTAGCTGGGCTGCTATAAAACTCTGCTTTTCTCTACCCTGTTTCAGTCTCACAAGCAGCTACTTGTCCTCCTACACTCAGCTTGGCAGATGGAGGTAGGCAGGGTTTGCACAGCCAGTTAAACTGTATTCATGAGAGCAGTCTCTCCTCTCACATCCACCCTGTAGTCCCCCTTGACCTCCAACTTCTTTTTGGGCCAAAACCCAGCCTTATATTTCCACTGAGCAGCCTCCCTATCATTGGCTGCAACTCCCCAGGTATGTATTTATTTTTTGTTCAGTCATTAAAAGATCATTACAAGACAGTTGATACAATAAACATAATTTAACAATAAATAGACATCACTTATTCAGTACTAGATATATGTACTATGTGCAAAGCATGAGGTAGTTCCAGCAGCAAAGAAGACATGTAGATTAATCCTGAATAGTATGAAGGATCCTTTTCCTTATTTTCTGTATATTAAATAGGAAGAGGGCAGTATTTTTAATAATGTAACAATCCTCAGTAACAAAGAGTGTCCTTAATATTATATCATTTGAACAATCTGTGAAAGAAGCAAGAATAGGGCCCAGCCATCTCTGTCTGGCTACTCTATACCACTGACATTTCAAAACTACACGTTCCAAGTCTTCCTCCTCATTATTGCCACAATAGCAATAGGCACTCAGTTGATCCTGTTTTTTATTAAATCTGCACGAAAGGACATTAGATAAGAAAAATCAAATTCTTAACCTTGCATAAGTCCGATGCATCTCTGAACACTCCAGGAACTCCAGATAATAAGGAAAATAGTGACAACAATCATTCTGAGAATGCCATATTTCAAAACTTGATGTCATTATATACTGTAAATCATAAAACTTCTATTTTCCTGTAATCAGTTGCTTAATACAAGCTTTATAGCTTTCTGAAATAGTAATTAGTTGAGTGGTCAGATCAAACAAATTTAAAAGGCCAATCGATTTAAAAATATCTTTTATCAAAGGCAGCCTGTCTGATTTTTTACAATCCAACAGTTTCCACTGCATTTTTTCAGTTAAACACTTCTTGGCATAACATTGATCTGGCAAAAGATTAAGCCTGATCCAAAAGTTAACTAAGCGGGACTCAGCCAGAGCTACCAAGCTGGATAAACCCAGTTTGGCTCTTACAAATTGGGCAGGAGTTGATTTAGTAAAACCAATAGCTCTTCTAAGGGCTTGAATTGCTGTTTTTTCCAGCTTAATAATATATTTGTGATCCCATATCTCACTCCCATACAGAACTTGGGAATTATATTTAGGCTCAATCTTTCTTAAAAAGGGAATAGGTGATTTGCCACCATATTTATAGTTAAAGCCATTAAGGGCTACAATAGTTCTCACAATTTTCTCTAGAGTAGCCTCACAATGCTTATTCCACTTGAAAGAGGAAGATACCATAATTCAAAGATACTGATATTCATTCTCTAATTCCATCTTTTCAGACTTTATATACCAATTAAATTTGTAAGTAATACCACCCAATATCATAACCTTTGATTTATTCATATTTATTCTAAGACAGTTTTGATCCACAAAAATAGCCAACTCTTTTAGCTTTATCTGGAGTCCTTTCGGAGTCAATGATAACAGTAATAGGTCATCTACATAAGCAAGAATTCCATAAGAGTCCCTCCTTATCTTTGGAGAATCAAGATGTAATATATTAATGTTCTCCAAAAAAGTTATTTATATAAATTGAGAAGAATGAGGGAGCAAGGATGCAGCCCTGCCTCACACCACAATTGGTGTCAAAATGTTCAGTAAGTCTCCCCTTACTATTCCTTACCTGAGCCCAAGTGTTAGTATATAATAACTTTATTGCATTTATAACAGCAGGATTAATACCTTCATTTCTCATTGTGGACCATAATATTTCTCTATTTATGGTGTTAAAGGCTGATGAAAAGTCAATAAATGCCAAATATAGCTTTTGAAGTCTTAGGTTCACATATTTTTCTTGTAAATGTTGTAAGATATAAATGTTGTCAAGAGTTGAAAATGACTCACAAAAGCCAGCCTGTCCCTGTGATGTCACCCATTTCTTGAATATTCAGCAGTAATCGTTCAAGCAAAATATTTGAAAGGATTTTTTTCCATAATGTCAATTAAACTAATAGGGTGATAATTAGCTGGTAGCGCCCTGTCCCCTTTCTTAAATATGGGAACAATAACAGACCCCCTCCATGAGTCAGATATATGATTTTTCTTTATACAATTTTTATAGAAATCAGCCAAAATCTCAGCCCATTTATGGCTCAAATATTTGTAGATTTCACTGGGAATCTGGTCAGGACCAGGGGCTTTATTATTTTTTAGACCGTCTATTGCTTCACTCACTTCAATATTAGTAATGTCTTTAAACTGGAGTGACTCATCTAATTCAAGTAGTGGAATAGAATTATGCGATTCCTGAAATAAAATCTGTAGAAAATGACTGCACCAGTCCCTATCCCCAATCACACTATCAATATAATTTGAGGCCTGCTTACATCCAAATGCTACCAGTTGCCAGAAGGTTCAGTCATCTCTGGTTATAATTGCCTGATTCATTTGTTGCCAAAGATATGAATAGTATTGCTTCTTTTTACCAGATAAAAAAGTCCTATATTTATTTATTTCACTCCTTAAAAGTGCTAGATCATCAGCACTAGATGATTTCCTATATTTCCTCAATTGCACACTCAGTTGATGTTTCTGAAATATGCATTCATTATCAAGCCATCCTTTATATGTTTTAGTAGATTTATTATTAGGTACCTCAGTGTAAATATTTGTTAATTTTTTTCCGGGGTTTGCATCAGAAGTTTACTTTTAACCTCAAAATCTGTATTATTGATCTCAACGTATTTATCAAAAAAAGAAATCCAGCTCCACACATGTACTTTAATTAATGATATTTGACCACACTAGCCTTTTTTTTGTTATGAACCTCCAGATTAACAGTACTAAAAGCTTGAGATTTTATTGGTTCTGTTCTAGCTAGTTCTTTATGTCCAGTAAGACATATAGGATAGTGATCACTCTCAATTCTACAAAAAATTAAGGGACCTCTCCACAGTGCCAGATCTAAGACAGATTCCGCCATAGCAAAGTGATATGTAAATTCCCCTTCTACGTCACTGCACAAATGGCCATTCAGTAGAAAGATGCCATTTAACTTCAGAATCTCAATAAGTTTAAATCCATTACTATTGATAATCCTGTCTTTAGATCTTCTAATAAATATTTCAGCTTCAGGAAATATGTAATGTAATATAGTGTCATCTGCCAGACCATCATATTGACCAATTTTTGAATTAAAATCACCAATCAATAAAAGATAGTCCTCTGGAAATTCACAAGCAACTTGAGTAATTTGTTCCTCTAGCTTACTCCAAATTCCTGGATCAAAAAATGTAGAAGTCTTAGGCGGAATATTGACATTACATAAAATAATGGCAAAACCCTCTCCATTTAATCTTATGATTCCATAGTGACTATTCAACTCTATTTGAGAGATATTGGTAAACATATTTATTTTAACACTGATGGTCAAACCCCCAGCTCTTCTTCCAAGTTTAGATATTTTTCTTTCTGGGATATGGAAGGTTCCAAAACCATCCATACTAATGTCATCATCTTGTGCATGCCAGGTTTCTTGAAGGCAAAAACACTGAAAAATCTGCCAAAAATTCAACAAATTCTACATCTACCAGTTTTGCCTTATAACCCGCAATATTCCATGATATGAGAGACAATTGATTTGTTGACTCCTTAAAAGACTGAGCTATATGTAACTTGTGTACTGAGTCATGGAGGTGATCTGTAGTTTTTAGTATTTGTCAATCTACCATGTCCTAAAAGGGCTCAAATCTGTTAACTAATCTCAAATCAGAGAAACAGCTTTGTTTTCCTTCTTGATGAGTTGTTCCACCCATTACATTTGACACCTGATTGTTAGTAACCAAAGTACCCTTTAAAAAAGGTGAATAATTAGTAATCACCAATGAGACAACAATATGAATTCCAATTCTAACAAGAAGTGCTTCTTTGGCCATAATTATTTCACTTACTTGTCTATTATAACATAACACATTTACCTGACTGTCTTGATACAAGCTGGGATGCCTAAAGCCATCCATGGTCCCATTTCTTCTCAATTTGATCCCAAAGATATTTGACAGAAAATTACAACGCGACATTCTCAGCTTGTTTCTAGTTTCTCTGTACATCTGTCTTAAGCCAAATAAAAAAAAGTAAGACAGGGCTGCATCCCCCATCGCTCACCTCCTCTTGTTTCTTACCACAACCATTCACTAGCTCAAAACTTAAATTCACAAAGCAATATCCTGCTACGTTTCTCCAAAGATAGTAGAGGACTCTTTTATGACAACTGAAGACTTTAGCAACTGTAGGCCTTTCGAAAGAAGATGTACTTCTAGTAACATAAAGATCCTCATCCTCCACAGAAAGACCCAAGGTGTCTCCAAGGAGGGTGAGAATCTGTCTCTTTAAATGCTTTTCAGACTGCAACTGCAGACCCATGATACTTATATAACTCTGAGGATCAAATGTGATCAGAAATTCGTTATCCCTACTGTCAAATTCTGCCCTATTTTCATTGTTTTCTTTCTGGCATGTATCCTGTATTTCAATTTTCCCAGCAACCTGCTCACTGGGCTGAGCACTTACAGACTCACTGAATACAGCTTGTACGACCTCAGCAGATTGTCCCCCATTAGCATCTTTCAATTCTAGATCAGCTGTATTGTTATTAACAGTACAGGAGCCTTTGGGTGAACAAACCCAAACTTTCTTATTTCTATGTTTCTTTTTCTTCTTTTTTTTTTTGTGTGTATCAATTATATCCTTATTACTTGTGTGTTTTGATTGAATTTGGAATTTTCCAGCATTTTTTTATTTCCCTTTAATTTTATTTAATGATTTTCTATTATTCCCTCTCCCCTGATTCTTCTGCTAGTTTTCTTATCCTTTGTAGCTATTAAAGACTCATAACTATTTATTTACACTGAGCTTCCTAAATCCTTGGCAGCTATCAAGGGGATAGAGGATGAACCTCTTGGTGGATGAATATTGTTCAGTAATCTAATTATAACCTCTATTTTTGCTCCATTAATGGCTATGTTCAGTTTCAAGTTATCCAGCACTTCTCTTACCACCACAAATTGCTCCATCAAAATTAAATTTTCTGCGTGTTGATTTTTCATATCAATTAAATCCTGACTTAAAGCTGTTGGATAATACATAATTGAAACCTCTTCCTTAGAGTTACCTGGAGTTATTGGATCAATTACCCTAGGAACATGATTGTCCAGGGCAATTATTGCCACTCTTGGGGTCTGCTTTGAAATTAAATCAGTATTTAAAGATTTTAGTCCATGTATCATATTTTGTAGGTCGGACATTATTTCACTTAAGTTGGTATTGGGGGAGTTAATTACTACCAAAAGCGTCTTCTTTTATAACAAGCCTATCAGTCAAAAGTCTCTCTTCATCACCAGGAGGTAGCCAATTCAAAGATTCAAAAGATGCTGGTGAAAAATCATCATCTCCCCTCACTTCAGGGACATTTGTTGACCTTTGATCACAATTTGTTAACAAATCTGGCTTTTTTTCTATTTCAATCAGTGCCACGGCGTTGTGTTCAAACAGTTGGGGGTCAGAATTGTTTTCAACAAAAATGGAGTCATCAAACCTAGATATTACTGAAGCCATTAAATTCTGAGTTGAAGTAAGATTTATTGGTGTTAAAACAATCTGATCCCCCACCATCACTTTCACCTCTTCCTGCATTTTTTCTGTGCTATCTTTCTTACTGTTGTTTACCTTTGTTACATAATGTGCAAGAATGCTTGTTTGCTTAATCTGCTTAGTTTGCTCAACCTGTTTAACTTGTTTAACCTGAGACTTTTGTGATTTATTAGGGTTTGTCTTAGAACAATCTGTTTTATTACTGCCCACATGTTTACTCATCTCTTTCTTCCATGGTTTAGCCTTCACAAAACCATAAAGAGTCTCTTGTTTAAGACTAGTTATTTTACTATTATTACTGTAATTACTATTGTTATTGGTCCTTTTGTCCTTCAAACTCTTCTTACCCGTAGGTATCGGGGGGAGAAAGAAGCTGCACTGGCTTTAACCCCCCCCAAAATGCCCCCTCATATCACTCTTACACACTTTAGAACTGATCTCAATATCATTATCATTAAATGAATTAATTTGTCTCGTTGAACTCAGACAACTCACCGATGGAGCTTTTGTAACCACCATGGTGTCTGTTATATTGATTACCACAGTGTAAAGCACTTAAACTTAACTAACACTCGGGTATGACAAAAGTACCTGAATAAAAAATATGCCTGTAAATAACAGAAATTTGAAAAGTCCTGCAAAAGATATAAAAATTACAGAACCATAGCAAGGACCAATAAACAGAATCAGATAGTCAATTAAAATTCTAGACAGTTTCTAAAATAATCTTGTAGTCAAATTCAAGTTGCAGACTAACACCAGTTCACTTCAATAGGATATCAATTTTCTCAGGTTCATCAGGATTATGAGGAATAAAACGTTGAGATGAAAAGAAGCACTGTTACTCAATTGCAAAAAGTTCTAGAGGGCTTCTAAAATTATCATCCAATCAATTCGAGTTGCGAGCTAACACCAGTTCACTTCAGTGGAATATCAATTTCATCAAGTTGATCAGGATTATAAGGTGTAAAATGTTGAAATGAATAGGTTCACTGTCACTCTGACACGCATAAGACCACACTTTTCCAAGGCAGCACCTAATCTGTATAACTCCATGCCCCAGACCTCCAGAAACATCACAGGCCTTGTCCACTCTGTCAAGAAGCACAATCAGACAATGATACAGGCCAGTACAAAATTCAGAAATTTGAAACAAAACCAAGACATATAAAAATATAAAAGTATAAAGAAATCTAAGTAAAGATGTGCCCCTAATGTAACCCTAGACTCAACCTCACAGTAAGTCAAACAGTAGAGCACAAAAAAAAACAGACTAAAAACAGGCAACAGCAGCCTAAAAAAATCTTATATAAACAGTTAAAATACAGGGGCCTGGATATTCAAACTGCGCTCAAAACTGGTGCAACAGCAGGAGCAAGCGTAAACCAGTTGCGCAAATGCGCAACAGGTGCGATATTCAAACATGGAGCAGAGCAAATTGCGCAAGCAACCAACGTCTGAATATCGCATACTCGCTCAGCGCGCAACCAGGAAGGAGAAGCTGATAAAATGTTGCGCTTATGGCTAAACTACATGGAAGCTCAGCTGAGCATTCCAGGAGCTGCTACAGCGCAAGCACAGCCCCCCAGAGCAAATGGAACTGCACATCCAAGGAGGCAGGCTGGGGCCACCGCCAGCCATGCCACACATGGGCACAGGAACACACTGCAGAACCCACACCACCGGCACACCCCAAGCACAGCATCACTGGGGTGGGACGGATGATCCACGTGCCCATGGGGACAAGCCAACAAAGCATAGCAGAGCCCTGACACCCCAGCACAACCACTGGCAGGCGGAGGTGCCACACACAGGGGTTGACAACCACAGTGCATCAGCCCCCATATGCAGCGCACCCTGCACTGTGACCCCAAGACACCACCCATGTGCAGTGACTGGCACTGCAGGAAACCATGCAGACCCCCCAGCACACGTCAGCCCCATGCAACACAGAAGCCTACAAGCCAGACACACCCTGTGCATGCAGCAGTGGGTGGCAGCAGATGGCAAGACCAACTGAAAGTCACTGCCATGCTGGAGATACCTCCCCATGCACACACATGCACACACACACACACATACCCAGGACCATACCAGCCCAGATGGCATGTACACACCTGCAACTCAGCACCCATAGCCAGCTGCAAATCAGAGACCAACACAGTATTCATATATCAAAATAGAAATGTATATTGAACATAGTGCAACAAGAACAATAAAAACTATTTACAAGGGGATGGGTACAAGGAAGGGGTGTTCAAGAGGAGGATTAAAAACTTGGAGAGGAAGGCAGGGTGGTAGGGGATGGAAGAAGTGGGAAGGGTAATGCGGGGCTACGGCCCAGCCGGCTCCTGGTCCTCCCCCTGCTGGCGCCCCATTCCAGGCTGCCCCTGATGGCGTCCATGCCTCTGTATTGCTCGCAGGATCCTGTGGCTTGCCACACTGACCTCTGTGAGGTGACGGACATCCCGCTGCATCCTCCTTAGAACCTCGAGGCCTAGGAAAATGGCAACACAGTCAATGGCTGTGACTGACCACAACCCTGAACACCACCCAACCTGCAAGCCATATAGCCCAATGTCCCGCACCTGTGATGGCATGCACCCACCCACAGTGAACATGCACATGACCATCACAAACAGGCAGCACCAGCTATGCACACCACCGCCCACACACACTGCCCACGTCAATCACAGTACAAACTAGGCTGGCAAGTGATGTGGCAGCGTGGTGCGATGCCAGTTACACAGCTATGTGCCCAGTGCATGCCTGGACCACCAGTGACGCATACACAGACATGCCGTGATACTGCACTGTGATGCAGGTCACCTGTGTCATGCCTACATACATGGATACATAGACAGTGTCGGCAGATAAAGGCCTATGGGACACCCAGTCTGTCCATTTGACCTTGTAAGTTCACTCTGTTGTCCTATAAGTCTGTTGCCCCTTACCCCTGACCTCCAGAATTCCTGTATGGCTAACAGCCATTCCTATAAATCCCGTGACCAAGTCAGCCCCACCACTTCCTCTGGCAGGGTGTTCCACTTGTCCACCACCGTTCTGTGAAGAAATACTTTCTCATGTTTCCTCTGAATCGTCCCCTCCAACTTCATCCCATGCCTTCTAGTCCTGGAACATCCTTTACGCTTAAAATACTGTTTCCCTGCACTCTGTTCCCCCCTGTAAGATACTTGTATGTCCCCATCATATCCCCACACCCTCCTCCCCTCCAGGGAGTACATGTTCAGTTCCATCAACCTGTCTGCATAGGACTTGTGATGCAATCCATGCACCATCCGTGTTGCCCTCCTCTGAACCCTCTCCACCCAGTCCATGTCCATACGTAGATATGGTCTCTGGAACTGTACACTGTACTCCAGTGTGGGGACTCACTAGTGTTTTGTATAGTGGAATTATGACCTCCCCTTTGGTTGTGTCCCACATGGCTGGTGGTCTTGCCCCCCCCAGCATGCAATAGCATCCATGAAGTAATGATACTCACACTCCTCCAGCAGCTGGGTCTGACACTGCTGCTGCTGCTGCTGTTGGGGCACAACACCCCGGCACGGGGCCCTGCATAGCCCACGTCACCCTGGCCCTGTGTCCTCACAATCCGGCCTGTGGGAGACATATGTTGAGACAAACATCAGTGTGACTCAAAAGCAGAGTGCCCCTGCCCCAGTGAGAGTGCCTGCCCACCGGCCATAACCATCCATCGCACAGCTGCACACACTGACACAGCCACGTGTCCGAGCCGGCACCTATGCAAACTACCCAAGCACACACACACCCCTACAGAGAATATAGGTGCATAGATGGTACACTCACCTGGCCTAGGCACCACGCCCTGCCTGGCACGTGAGCAGCCCGTCAGGAGTTCCGGCTCCCTCGGCGGAGGTCACTGTACCCGATGCCCGGCACTGCTCACCAGACCGGCCCGGCCAGTGACCTCCACCAGGTCAGTGGCCACTTGCTGCCACCGCGTGGGTCCCCAGGCATGGTGAGGCCTCACCATGCTGAGTGCCTCACAGTGGGGCTCCTCAGGAGCACCAGGTTGGCCACTTCAAGCTGGCTCAGGACACCGCCCTCCTCCTAGCCATGGCACCAACTTTACAGCAGGCAATATGGCCCGGCTGCGCGTAACCCCGTGGAGTTGTTGCACAATAGACCACCACAGGCTCCAATCACGCTGTTCGAACAAGCGCCATCACTTACATGGCGCTGTCTCAGACCACACAATGGACCGTACATAGGCATGCCAGCAGTGCCAGGGTCAGAGGGCATACACAAGGTCACGGCAATGATGCAAGGCTATGCACAGCGCCATAGGATGTGCGGCATCCTGCTTGGCGACTGCCAAGCTGAAACACCAGTGCCACAGTGGACTCGTCGCGGTAGTGCCACAGCGCCATATAGTGCCCGGTGCTGTGGCGCCACTGGCACAATGGTGGCCATGGTCTGAATCGCCTATCATGCTCAGCAGGTCTGCAGCATGATGAGCGCGTAATAGCTGTCTGGGCATGTGCAATGCAGTGTGGCACACAGCCACAAACCTGCGCCATTGGCTCAGCTGGACCTTCCGTGTGCGCCAGCGCCGTCACGCGATATTCAACCACATATGCAAATCATGCAATCAGCTATTCAAAGGTGCAGTGCACGATTAGCATGTCATTAAAGTTGCGCCACACCTCATTTGCATGTGTTGCGCTATAAAAATGCGACAGTGGGTTGTGCTGGCCAGATTTGGTTACTGCAGGTGAGAGGTGAGTTACATGCTGTGTGATGCTCAGGACAATGCTCATAGGCGGAGGATGATAAAGGCTGAGGGCTGAGCATGAAAGGGCGCAAGAAGGGACAAAGGGCACTCTGATCAGTATCTGCCATGCGGAGTGGAAGCGTGGGGTTTCCGGGCGGCAGCTATGCTCATAAGGAATGCTGTTGACTGCACAGTGACAGGTGTCACTTCACCCATACAGATCACCATGACTGACCAGAGCCAAGCTGAGGTGTGGCCGGCGGGCGTAGGAGGGGCCGAACTTCACGCGGCAGAGGCCGAGGCCCTCTTCCAGGCCTACCTGGAGGATGAGCCACTAGTGAGTGGACGGAGGGGCACCCCTCAGGAACGTGCAGCTGCATGGGAGGGGGTAGCTCGGGCCGTCAACCTGCACGGAAGCTGCCAGCGCTCCGTGCAGAAATGCAAGAAGAAGATGGGGACTGACCACAGGAGGCTGAAGGAGAAGGTGGCAGCCTTCAGGGCGGCACGTGCTGGCACTGGTGGGGGCCCACCAGTGGTGTTGAGCCGACCCTTACAGAGGAGACACTGGTTGCGGCCATGCGGCGAGTGCCATTATTAGGCGTACCAGGTGGAGGATTCCAGACAGGTGGAAGCCCATCACTGCGGTATGACATGGTGGTGTTGTTGGGGGCTGTTCATGCACTCACATGTACTCTCTTTCTGTTACAGATCCTGTTAGTCTTCAGGAGGCGATGGTGGTGGTGGGTCAGACAGTGATGCAGACCTGCTGGGCGTGGAGGAGGGACCATCACCTCCGCCACCAGCCTGCAGGCACTGCAGCAGCATGCACACTGGGCCAACAACTCCGTTGTCAGTGATATGGGTGCAGGGGTGCACAGCCTGTGTCACAGCAGTCAGGCATGCAGGTATGCCAGCATGCTGCCTATGGCAGTGGCACACCTGCACCATTGATGATAGCAGGCCTGCAATGGGCAGTGGTAAATTGTGTGTCCCATGACGGACACATGGCAGCGCCAACCGTGCCCTGGGCCTTCCTGGTTCACACCTGTGTACCAGCATGCTGGCACAGATCCCAGGCTGTGCCTGTCAGCACCGGTGGGGCAGCACGGTGGCTGTGCGGTATCTGGCACTGTTGTCAGCATGGAGGTGGAACTGAGGTGGACCTGGGGCTCAGCAGTTGGAGGGCGGCGCGCAGCAGTCGCACACCAGGTCTGGGGTACAGTGTCAAGCAGTGGCACATGTTCACCGCCATGATCCGCCCATACCTGGTCCTGGTGAACCAGCGCCCCACCTCAAGGGGTGCTGTGCACCAGGACAAATCCACCCCAGGGGTCCACGATGCCATTGGGTCACAGTACCCATTGAGCGCTCACACCCGCCTGCTGCAGGACTCAGTACAGCTGCAGGGGTGGGTTCTACAGTCCGTGGAGGCACTGTCTGTGTCTGTGGAGTGGCATAGCAGGGGTGTGCTCAGGACCGAGCGAGCTGGCCTTATCGCGGACAGATGTGACGCTGCCATTGACAGGCTGGCCAGGCAGTGGTCTCTGTCAGACGCATTGGCCACACTGTCAGTGCCCTGTACCACACCCCACAGTCGCTTTCCACTCTCCGTTCGGCGAAATGCGACACCAGGCTCTCGACACTGGGTTCTGCTGTGGGCATCCGAGCACCCCTGGTGCAAGTTTGTTTGGCAGGATGCAGACCCTGTGCGGGCAAGGTTGCGTTCGCACTGTGGGACCCTGGTGGTGCACCAGCGCCACCCGATGTGGCCCCTGCTCAGCCTGCCAGTGCTGCTAGGCCACGGCGGGGCTGCCCATGCATCCGTGGTGGCCGTGGGACAGTGCTACCTGACTGAGCTGTCTCCCAGTGCAGGCCCAGTCGGTGCTGCCCTGTGTGCAATGTGTGTCATGGTGGGCAGTGCACTGCTGGGTGCCTGCTCACCAAGCTGACATATGGACCACCTGCACACTCTCCCAACTGCTGTCCACAGGTGCGTGTGCATGATGATGCCTGAATTGCACTGTACACCAAGGTGCAAGGGTGCCCAGGTCCTGACACATGTACGTGGACAGTCCAGGTGGTGGGGGTGGTTGGTGGTGCTGTGTGTTGGCAATGTCATTTCCGCAGTGCTGTTCTGCTGCCCATGTATGCTGCCTGGTGTGTGTGTGTGTCCATATGAGTGCTCACCCCTCTCTGATGGTGTGTCGGTATGCCTGGAGCCTTCAACTCCCCTGACCTTCATGCACGGTGTGTTCCCCTGTGTGCCTGTGGTTTGCGCATGGACAGTGTTGCCTGCACATGTCCCCTTGACTTACCTGTGTTGGGCATAGTGCTCTTCTGCAATGGTGTCCCGGTGCAGCTGGGCCTGCGGGTCAGTCGGGGGTCCCTCCGTCCTGGGGGCTGCTCATCACTAACATCACGGTGCCACTGGCATCCCCATCGCTGTCCCCTCTTGGACCTGATGGCTATCCCATGGTCTTTGGCCATGTTGTGCAGGATGCAACAGGCCAGGAATATCCCACAGGCCTTTTGGGGGCTGTACTGTGAGAGACTCCGCCGGAGGTGTCCAGGCATCGGGCGTGCCTTAAGCATCCCAAACACCCCTCTATGATGTTACATGTTGCGGCATGTGCCTCATTGACATAGCTGCACTGGGGTCGTGGGCGCCGATGCAGTGTGAGCAGCCAGGGATGGAGTGGGTATCTGCAGTCACCTGTGTGGAGATAGTGGAGATCAGTGTCATGTCAGGTCCATATTGCCCATATCCTTGTGCCACTACCATGGCACCTGTGTCATTCCACCCTTGCCCAGGTTTGCATTCCATACATGTGTACTCACCCACTAGATGACCCGGTGGGGATGTCCCCACTCTCGAATCGATAGCACAGTGCAGACTGGTGCCATATGAAGGCATCATGTGCTCCGCCAGGTGTGTGGCACAGACATTGATAATGCGAGTGGCATCACACACCACCTGGCAGTTGACACTGGAAAACCCCTTTCGGTTCTGATATGCCTGGCCGTCGGGGCCAGGTGGCGTGTGAATAGGCCACATGGGTGCAGTCTATGGCCCCTAGCGCGCCAGGCATACGTGCTACCCTGTGGAACTCCTGCATGTTTGTTGTCACGCTCTGCCCGCGGTGCTGGGGAAATGGATGTACTCCGCAGCATGAGGCAGCAATCTTGAGGATGGGTGAGGATGCGTGGCGTGGCCGACTGTGTAATGCCTGTGGTGTCCCCTGTTGGCCTCTGGAAGGTGCCCTTGGTGAGCAGGCACATGCAGGCTGTCACCTTGGTCTCCACAGACAGGCGTGACTCCGTCGTGAGGTGCCTGCATCACATCACTGCACAGCTCGAAGAGCCGTCTCAATGTGCCTGTTCAGGCGGGGCTGACCCACAATCTCTCGACGTCGTGTGTACAGCTTCGAAGCTGATCGAGGCACAATACCACCTGTCCGGGGCATACCGCCGACGGGCTCCTCCACGACCACGTCCCCTGCAGCATGGTGTCTCACCCCCTCATTACAGCTTCCATGTGGGCTGGCACTATCCATCTCCTGGCTTCTGCCCCCGGCTGCTGTTCCTGTGTTACCCCGCTGCCCCCACTGCTGCTTCCACTGCACGGGCCTCCACTGGCCTCTCTGTCCTCCTGGACCCACTGTCCCTCTCTGCCCTTCAGCTCCTGTCTGTCTCTCTCTCTCTCTCTGTCTCTCTCCCCAGTTTGCGGCCTGCTAGGGTTCTTGCGCCACTTCCTTGAGCCTTTTATTTTGGCTCAATTCCGCTACTACGCCCAACTTCGACTGAGCCACTCTTGCGCATTGCCAGAGTGTTCGATGTCGCGTGCGCACTTTATGCATGGACCCGCCTTGAGTTGCGCATGCCTTCATTTTCCATTGGCTGTTGCTCAGCATGTTTTGGTGGCACAACTGGCCCCTTCTGAATATCGCAGAATGGCGCATTTTCGGAGTTCTTTGCAGCGCAGCCCCTGTTGCATGGCACAACCCTTTTGAATATCTGGGCGAGTGTAAATACGCAGTGATAAATTCTGGCTGAGTATCTTAAGTTAGAATCTCAGGGTGAGAGAACTTACTTCCATAGCTTGCTTCCTTTAAACATATACAAAGCCTCTGATCAGTTCCCAAATAGTGCAAAAGACATAGAAAGATGTAACAGGAAGTGCCTGTAATCAAGCTTCATAGGGTGCAAAAGGCACCACACCAAGTATCAATTTGTTTAAGACCAGTCAAAAGCTGCGATCATTGTCAATAAATCGAGACACCAAAGAGCAAAAAACAAAAAGAAAGTGCTCAGTGCAAACGCTCAAGCTCAATCTCAGCACAGCTACACCGTTCAGCACAAACCGATCAGGCAAATGGTGAATCTGAATCAGAGACGCCACGCATGCGTTATAGGCATCAATGACACATGCTGCTAAATAGCCAACCAGAGACAGCTAGAGAGGTGAAAGGCGTGAAAAGACAAACAAAATAAAACAACACCAAATAAGACAAAAAACTCAGAATTCGTACCATGATTAAAATTTAAACTAAAAACCCTTATATTAAAAAAAAACAGAAAAACAAAAAACAAGAGAACTGCCTGTAAGTCAAATTGAGTAGCCTGTAATTTTAAAATGATCTGAAAGCCGAGCTCCCAAAGTGATATAAGTAATAAAATATTATGGCTACGCAGAATTTTCACAAACAGCATAAAAGTTGAACAGTCCCACAATCCCACAGTCAAATTATACACACAGTCAATAAGGACTTTGAAGACTGTTTGGCAGAGCGATCACCAAACACCGTTCCTTATAGATCTTTATAAATCCATTCTCCATCCTCCTCTCCCACGTTTCCATTTTCCACTCTCCACTCTATGTTTCTTCAATCCTATGCCCGTCTTCTATCTTATCTTTTCTTTCCTTGGGTACAGCACTCCAGGCTAGATCCTTTCAGAAGGGTTCCTTTACTTTTCAGTGTCCTGTGGCCATTACACAATCCTCCTGTGGAAACAAAAACAAACAATGCCTGAAAAGCAACCCACTGGGAGTGGAACACAAGATGGCCTGGTAAGATATGCCAAATATCAAGCAAACAATGGCATACCTGTTATAAAAACTGTTCACGAGCAACCCAACTGGCCTCCATTACCTCCACCTGTTTAAACTCCCCCAACCAGGTGGAGTGCTCGCCAGATGCCCAAGGTGACCACTGTCAGCCATATTATGGCACACTGGCACTACACACTGCCTGATGGTGGACACCCTGTCTGAGAAGAAGTGAGAAAACTCTTCACATAAAGCATTTGAAAAGACTATTTTTGGCTGTAGACAGGCTGGGTTTAGTAGCCTGTCCACAGTCTGGGCAGGAACTCTGCCTTCTTACGGGTGATTGCCCCCTGATACTCACCATAATGGAAGTGCAGGGCCAGTCTGTTCACCTCCAACCCGGACTTCTACCAACAGTGCTCCAACCTCCGACCCAAGATTTTCATCTCCTTGAGCACCCCATAAAATCATAGGGACCTCAAGTGAGAGGATCTGAGTCACACACAGACTAGTGCAAGAGAGTCAAGCACTGACATCAATGCTTTATTATAGGCAGTGACAGCCTCACCCATACACCCCATGTATACACTACTCATACTAGATAAGTCAGCCACCGCCAGGAAACCCTCTGGGTTCAAACCCCTCAAAAGGTGGTAGCTAACTATCTCTCCAGTGGGAGGGCTCTCGGAGGGGTCCAAATGAGAACTCCACCATGCAATGATCGGACCAAATGACCCAATCAGTCTTGAGGTTACTAACCTCAAGCCCCAATGAGAAAACCAGGTCCGGCATGTGGCTACCCTGGTGGGTAATGGAAGAAACTTTTTGTGACAGGCCCAGGGATAACATCCTCTGGAGGAGGTTATAACTTAGTCTAGAAGTTTCATCATCAGCCCAAACATTGAATTCCCCCAGAATTAAACATCTGGGGGACTTCATTTTGCAAATGATGAAATCGGTTACCTCCTGCAGGAATTCTCCTGCTGCCCTAGGAGGTGGGAAATCAGGAGCATCCCACAGGCAGCCTGCGCCTGGACCCCCATGAATGGCCACACATTCAAAGGTTCCCAGTTTTCTCACTGGGTGCACGGTGAAGCTCGATTCAAAGATAGATAGATACTATAGATAGAGATGGACATACATACAGACAGACAGACACAGAGGTGGCAGTGTGGTGGGAGACTGATTGATGATTGATTTTTTGGGCTTAACAAAGTAAAATTTTCAATGAGGGACAGTTTGCTTTATTGTAGGAGGAGGAGGATGAGAACACTGGGGATTGGCACCCCAGTGTCACCATGATCTTTCATTGCTCTGGGGGTGGATATCCTAGTGCCACTACTTGTCTATAATGGGACACCATCTGCCTGCCCCATGTGTGTGTCCCCAACCCCTGACAATCCTAGTCCCTCCATAGTTGGGGTGAAGGGGGGCAGCAGGAACCCTGTGGCATTACCTGCAGGTGTATCATTTAATTTGCCACATGTCCATGGGTGCAACACATCCTGAAGTTCTGGTACATGGACCCTATTGAACCTGAATATGGTGGATGATCCCTGATGCAGCCTGGATGCCTTGAGGCCCTAGGTCACCAAAATTTGTGGCAAGCTAGTGGCCCCTTTGAAAATCCAGCCAATCATTTTTAGGTATTTTTCACGTTTTTAGTTTAAAAAATTACCCACAATGGCAGCCATCACAACCAGAAAATTTTTAACACCCCAAAATCATTAGGTGACTGACTAACTCAGCCACTAACTGGTTCAGAGCATACCTTGTAGGTCAGACCCAGTCAGTCAGAATCACTGACTCCATATCCCCTCCCCCATCAACACTGGTGTCCCTCAAGGGTCCGTGTTGGGCCCTATACTTTTCTCCATATTTCTTAACCTACCATCTGTCTGTACATCAACCTCAATACATATGTACACAGATAACACAGTCCTCTACACCTCTGGACAGTCCCCCACTGATGTTGCAAACAGACTTCAGCAGGACTTCAATAATGTTCAGTACTGGTTTTGCTCTCATCAGCATTTTCTAAATGCCAAGAAGACAGTCTCCATGACCTTTGGCACTAGGCAGAGACTTTCTAGGCTTCCCTCCCTGCCATCCTTCCATACCCTTAATGGGAAAGTCCTTCAGGACACCTCCTCATTTACACATCTAGGTGTTTGGCTTGACCAACATCTCACCTTCTCTGGTCATGAGGACGCCATCCTGAAAAAACTGTGCCCTAAGCTTGGCACTCTATACAGGAACTAAAACTGCCTCCCTCTCCCAGCTAGGCATGAACTTGTCCAGAAGATGATCCTTCCTATTTTTGCCTACTGTGATGTAGTCTACAGTGCCGCTCCCAAGACCTCCTTAGCCAGATTGGATACCCTTTTCAACTCCTTCTGTCTCTTCACTCAGGATTCTCTTCCTCTCACTCACCACTGTGAACTCTATCACTCCCTGGCATTTCCCTCACTAGAAAATAGATGCCTCCATCACTGTGGTAAATCTGTCTCTAAATTCTGGATTGGATCGCTCCCGTCCTATCTCACTTCCTCGTCATCAGTCCTTCCTCCCTCTGCCTACTCACTTAGCTCTTACAACTCCTGCTCTTGGTTGTCCCTTGCTGGGCTACCACTGTAGGCCAGGCTGTTTTCTTGTTTCACTTCCCAAAACTGTGGAATTCACTTCTTCACCAGATTCATCACTCCTCCTCCTCCTCCTCCTCTATAACTTCAGCCCTACATAACTTCATCTCTGTGAATTGCACCTGCAATTAACCTACCTGGTATTCCTGACCTGCTCCCAACCTCGATCAATATATTAAGTAACTGTTTTGAATTACAGCTGCTTTACAGCCCCACTACTTTCTTTCCCTGCAGAGATCCATACCTGTCCATTCCTTCAGGTTATCTATAACTACCAATATAACTATGACTTTAGATTATTAGTAATCTACTACTATCAATACATCTATAACCTTGATTTCTATTCATCTGCTCCCCTCCCAGTCTTGCTACCTTTCCACCTCTGCTGTTACTCTCTATCCACCCTTTCCTTTCTTGCTAAATGGTACCATCATCATAAGTTTAAGGTATTATCTTAATGTAATGCACTTGACCTGTCCACTGTGATGTCTGTAAACAATTATACTTATATGCTGCACATAATATGTTCTTTCTGTTATTTGCTTTTCATTGATGCCAAGATTATTGTAATAATGTTTGCTGTTGTATGTATGTATGTATTTCCACTACCCTTTCCCCCAGGACACACCGTGAGACAAGCAACTTGTTGTTCAGTGTGCTTTTCCTGGTGAAACATTTCAATAAATAAATATAAATAAATAAGCAGTGCAAAAGTAAAATGCTTGCAACATGAATATTGTTGCATTGTTTCAGAGGGAAACCCTGCTGAGCATGCTCAGATAAAAACAAACCTTTAAATCCTTATAACTACGAAACATATTAATATTTTTCACAAAACCTTCAAAATGCACAACCCTGGCACAGGGGGCTTCTATCCTAACATTGTAAAAATTGCCATCCCCAGTAAAACTAAATGATTCCCTGGTGTCCATTGGTACCCCCTGACCCACCAATTGCTCACCACAGTTTTTTACAAGAAGCCTCTGGTGTCTAGCTGCCCCCCACTGCCTGTACCAGGTGCATCACCCTGCCATTCCACTTACCACAGTCGCTGGCACTGCGGGAGCCCATATGGTGACCTGCATAGCCCTCTTGCCACCATCTTAGTTGGCTGCTATATGCAATGACAGGGAGTGCACATTCTGTGCACTAGTATCCTATAACCTATCTCTCTCTCTCTCCAGAAATTCTACCAGCATTACCTTCATGATTGTTTCCCATATGTTTCCCACGATTGAAGTCAGACTGACCAGTTATTTATTACTTAGGTCATCTCTACTTCTACTTTTATGTTGTGGTCCTACATTGCCACCCACCAGTCCTTCAGTGCCTCCTCCATCTCCAACAAGAAGCTGAATGTATTTGCTAGTGGTGCCATGAGCAAGTGTGCCATCCTTTCCAGCACCCTTGGGTGCAGACCATCAGGACCCTGGGATTTGTCTACTTTCATGCCCCCTAACCCTTTCAAAACCATTTCCAACTCTGTAACTCCTGTATACATGCTGCCCATGATCCCCGAGTTTAATCATATACTGTGATAGTGGTCCCATATTTGTACTTTAAAGACTGAACAGAAGTATTTTATTTATTATGGTCACTGTGTGCTTATTCTTATTCACCCAGTCCTCTCCTGTTTTAAGCCTTACATCCCATCCTTATTTTTCTGGTTTTCCTTAAGGCATCAGAAGAAAGTCGTATCCTTTTTTTCACTCTCTCTACAATTCTAAGCTTGGGATTGTCCTTTGTTTTTCTCATCTTCCTGTTGACTTTCATAACTTTGTCCAGATAGAACGCCTTGTCATCATCTAATTGGCTGGTGTTATAGCATTTGGAGGCCCTCTTTCTTCCCTTAATGCCTCACCTTGGATATAACATTTTAAAAACTAACCTGAGTTAAATTAACCTAATGACTCTTAATAACTCCCAACTGGATAGCATCCTTACCTTCATTTACCTTGACATCTGTCTTCTTTAAAGTTAGATTTCTCTAGCCATCTGGATTATATCAGTTCCAAACTGGCTGCCAGACTTGGAGCCCTCCACAGTAACAGTATCCCTCCCCTTGTCAACTAGATGGGAAATCTTTGGTGAAATTATCCTTCCATACTTTAAATATGGGGATGTACTTTATGGCTCCTCCTCATCTCTTTCCTGGCCAGGCTGGTACCCCTCAATCATTCCTACCATTTTGCCATGGTCTTCACCCCATGAACTCAACATTGCATCTTGTACTTCATCATGAATTGACCTTCACCGAAGGAGAGAAGGCTATGATACAGTGCTTCTTTCATCTCAAAGTGCTGGTCTAGCAAACTTACTAAGTCCCTTGTCTCCTTTCTTACCTCTACCTCTATTCCCACTGTTGCCTATTGTCTTATGAATACAAATTTCTCTTTTCAAACCATAGCTGTAAAAAGGCTGTGGGCAAATTTGCCTTCTCATACCAAATTATCTTGAAGCACTTTATTACTGATGCACCTTATGCTCTTGTTGCTTTTTGTTGCAATGCACTCTCTCTTACTGCTACCTCAATCATGTATTGTATTGTAAAGCTTCTGCTCATGTATTGTATATTGAAACTATTATGTTTCTAATGCCATTATTTCTGTCTTTATTTGTATTACATTGTGTTTGTAACTGTACTCTCCGGGGTCATGACTGACAATAGGCATATTATTGTCTAGTGTACATACCCGTTAATCAAAAACAAACAAACTAAATAAATAAATATTCCCTACCTCTGGAAAACCTTTCCTTACCCATACATTCTGATTCATGCCCTGCTGTGCAGGCACAGTTATGTGAGATTACCGCTATTGCCTCAACTGTTTCTGATGTAAGCATGCACAAATTGCACTCACACCTCTGTCCTTGAGGTGCTCAAATTCAGGAGCATCAACACATCACTGAATGCTCAATGCGACACTATATTTCTTATTATGTTACTCTGCATGGTATATTTTGTGCTATGTTTTCTTCCCTTGCACTTACTCCCTCCTTATTAAATCCTTCCCCTGCCTTCCTCAGAACACATGTGGAAATGAGCTATCCAGCTCAGAATGCTCCTTCTGATAAAAAAGTATAAAAATATATAATAACGCCTGGAAAATGGTATATAATGAGTTTTAACACACCTGAGGTGTGTGATGTCACATAAACCATGTGAGTAAAGCTCAAGTGGTTTATATTGGTAGCACACACAGAGGTTATATAAAAAATACACATGAGTGTACACACTCTTTTTGTTATTGCAACACTTATCATTTTACAAGCCATACACTTTTCTGTAATGACAAAGTGACAGTGTGCATTCTCTATTATATACATGCTGCATTATACAGCATCTGGGTGTATATAATAAAGAATTCTAGTAATGCATTTTGGGTTGTAATCAGCCATTATCAGTTATTATAAATAAATAACATATGTCTTATAAATTGTAATGCAACAGTATTAATTAGTGACATCTAAGTTATTCAGAAGTAAGCCACAAATGCATATTAAGTGAAACAGGAAGTCAAGCTCATTGTGTCCTCAGTATGAGTCTCATTTTCAAAAGGAAACAGTTTCGTGATAAGGGGGAATTAAATGGAAGCCAGACTGTAAGCAGAAATAAGATTAATTCCTAATAAAACAAAAAAGGATAAGGCATATTCAAGGTTCACTTACTAAGAGAAAAAAAACACTACTGTTGTATGAATATGTATATAAACTACAACTTTGATAGGTTCCTAGAAACACAAACATTGGGCAATGCCTTTGTGTTTACTTGCAAGATTTAGAGAATTTGTTATGCTTTGCTGTAATTAAGAAAAAAAAAGGAGAAGGAAAATTTACTTTCATGTTTCCCAGTTTATGCTGATATAACCCTCTCACTACAGCATTTTGTGTTGCTGTTACTAAGCAACTTGCAAGTAAACAGAAGTACAATACATGAAAAACTCAAAATGAATAATGAACAGGCATCTATTAAGAACAGTGTTGCTAGGATATCAAGGGGGTTCTGATAAGAACCTGATAAGAACAGGGGATGGTAGACATTGGAAGGAATGATGCTGGATAGGACCATACCACACATATTCTGTAGGGTTGGGCAGACTGCACAGGTCATGGACTGTTTTCAGTAATCATCAAATATGTCCTAATTGGTTTGTTCTTTACAAATTACTACTTTTTTATTTTATAGAATAGATTGTCAGTTCATCTGACAACATTTAATCTACTATATCTACATTTTGAGGGTACAGTATATGATGTTTTGTGTAATGCAAGCTGTTATCAAGTAAAAAAATAGCTGCAGTTGGGTTTGACAGTTTTGTGAGGGGCAGGGTGGTGTGACACTGATTATGTACCTGTGATTTTTTTCTTCTTCTGCAAGAAAGGTTGATATAATTCCTGGAGACAATCAGTTTCCAGGATAACAGGCAACAGATTCAGGAATGGGAGGTCATACCAGACAAGCCTAATTTACTTTTTTAATTGGGTAACAGGTTCCTGCTGTACTGCACTGCAGCATAAAATGTTGGGGTCTGGTTAATGCATTATGTCTTTGCTGTCGTGCATAGTCTATTGCTTATGTTGTCATAAAATAAACGTAATCTGGTTGCTGAACGTAAGCTTAACATGTTTGTGCACCTCTTTTCTGCAGTGCTGTCATTAGTGGTTGCTTGACCCATTAAAAGTGCACCACATTACTCCAGTACAACTTTCTCCCATTGCAACTTTGTAGACATACTGGGCCAGATTTTTAAAGGGCCCTTATACTGATGCAATGTGCATCAAACACCCACCTTGCAACAAAGCTAGGTACACCAAATACTGTGTGCTATGTTCTGAAAGAACTGTGGTCTCTGCAGCAAAGTCTCCACACTTGTGCAGGAAGTCCACTGCATCACAAATATGACACATGAGGGAAGAATGCCACAAGTCGAGGTGCAACATCATGGGGCAAGAATGGCTCCAGGTGAGCCACAAGGACAATGTGGGGGGGCAATAATGCCCATGCTGAGGCACACAGATGATGCAGGGGGCAGGAATGCAACAAGGGGGTTTAAAACAGAGGAGGGAGGCATGGAGCAGGAACTGATGCAAGCTGAGACAAACAGACAGCGCAGTGGGTGAGAACTGATGCAAGCTGTGGCGAAAAGTGCTACGTGGAGCAAGACCTTAGGCAAGCCATACAACAGCTGAAATGGCCACGACAAGGGCATGTGCAGTCCCTAAAATGTCCCATAGGGGTCTATGGGCTCCATCACTATCCCTGTCTGCAATTTACTCTCTCCATTCTATTTACCACTGTTGATTAAATCAACTCCATCCTTGTCTAATGGATGCCTGCCATCATCGGCATAGTGTTAGGGCTTCCACTTTTGAGAACCCAGAAAAAGGGGGCATTGCATCATTCTTGTGATACAAGCTCTATTGTGATGTGGTGCACCCAGGTTTTTGCCACAAGCATGGCACAAGCCACTTTGGTGCTGGCAGTCCTGGGCTTGACATATGGTGCATTGTAGAAGTGGAATTGATGCAACCATTGGCACAAGCACCATGCATCATTCCTGGCTCTTTGAGAAACCATCCCACTATATCTGGACTTTAATAATGCCTTCAGCTTGTTCCCTCACAGGATGCATGTCATGGAGATGAAAGACCTCAGGTTGGATAAAAAAAAATAGATGTTTAGAAAACTGTCTGGGGGGAAGGATGCTAAGAGTGGTAATAAAGAGAAAATACTCAGATGCTAGGGGGTGAAAAATGAAGTGTGGCAGTGTTAAGTCCTGGGTCCCACTGCCTTTAACATATTCATTTTTGATATTGGGATGGGGTTCAAGGGAACATCTGCCTCTTTGCTAATGACTCTAAGATCTGTCATAGGACAGTTAGCAAGGAAAGGGTCAGAAAAATGAGGAAGGAATAGGAAGTGCTAGAGAAATTGTCCAGCATATGGCAGTCGAAACTGAAAGTAAAAAAGTGCAAGGTAAGGCAATCAGGAGAAAACCATCCAAAACATAATACTTGATGGCAGGGCTTGTAGTAGAGAGAACAGCTGAGAAAAGAGACCTGGGGATGATAACCTCAGCCAGAGTGATGGCATCAGTCTAGTGCAATGGGTGGAGGACTAACAGGATGTTGAGGTGAATTGGAAGAGGGATCAGTAGTAGTAGTAAAAAAGTAACCCTTCCCTTCTACATTTCCCAGTTCACCCAACCCTGGAATACTGTGCAAAGTTTTGGATCCCACACCTAAGGGAGAACTGTGGAAAGGTACTGTAGAAGCAGTGAAAAGGAGGTTAAGCAAAACATTCCTGGGGCAGTGAGAGAGAAAATAAGAAGAAGGGTGGAGAGACCACGATATGTATATAATGGAGAAGAGAAAGGATAGGGGTGACATGATAGAAACATATAAATGTCTCCATGTGATAAACAGGGTAAACTTGAATGGGCTGTCCACCCTGTGCAAATACAAACACAATGGGTAATATACTGAAATAAGTTGGAAGAAAGTTCAATAACAACATCTGAAAGTACTTTTTCAATGAAAGAGTAGTGGGCAGACGGGAGAGATTGCCTAGGAAGGCATTACTGTATGTGTCGAAACAGTGGAGGGGATTACAAAAAAAGAGTGGGACAAGAACAGGGGTCAAATAAGAACAAGGAATGGTAGAGCATGGGAAGAAAACAAGGGGTGCACAATCCATACGACCATCACACAAGTATTAGGCTTGGAAAGACTGGATGGGCCATTGCCAATTTTTCTGCATTCATATACTATGTTTCTATGAAATTAATTTCTTCAAAACATATAAAATGTTTTTTTTAAATCCTGAAGTAATCTGTAAATGAAGCCCTGGTGCCCAAACTAGTGAATCAGCAGCAACAATTGAACAGCCATCTATCACTGGTCCATAATATCCTACAAGTAGGTTTTGGTCTCTGTCCCCAGAGAAGTAAAATTTAACTATTCAGCTATACACTACAGCAAAGGAATGGAAAGTGTGCTGTCACTCTATTTCCCACACACTCCACTGGCTCCAATTTGTGGAGTTACTGAAATGTTACCTCCTTTTACGAAACAGTTCTTATACCTCTAGATCCCTTCCCCTTTTACTTTTAGTGTCTATCCAATATCCCAATATGCTTTGATCATTTTGTTAAATAAGTACTCTATTTTTTTGCCTTTGTAACTACTTTGAATCCTTTTCTTCTCAGCAGTTGCTGATCTCTCTTTTATGCTGCTTGAACATTCTGTGACATCAGTAACACCATTCCAAGCCATTCAGATGAAGAGCATGGAATGGTGTTACTGATGTCATGGAATGTCTTACAAATACGAAAACAGCAGTAACTGCTGAAGAGAGTGTAGCTCTTAATAGATCTGAGGGCACAGCAAAGCTAGATTATTCATCAAAAACCAGTCTAAGCATATCACAATATCTATCTGGCTCAGAAAGAAAAACAGAAGGGCAGTTAACTCCGTAAAAATAATTTCCTATCACCTTTTAAACAAGCCTAGTTCACACTAGTTAACAATAATTCAATGAACAGTGTACACCAATCTGCAATCTGGTGGGCCAGTGACAGTTTCATAGTTTATTGGTTGACCGGCACCTTGGAGCATACAAAAGGCTAAAGTGGCTGTCGTGGGTCTGTAGTCCTGGTATTAGACTAACAGGTACATATTGTAAAAGACCAGTCTCACAGGTAGAGGTGACAAAGTGCTGGAAGCTGCTTCACAAATTAATTTCCAAGTTGGCAAAATTCATAAAGTGATAACTTTGCAGTTTTCACAAGGTGAAGCGGCCCTTTTTCCTATGTGAATAGACCTACAGTACATTCACTGGCGAGGTTGCCACTTCACTATAACTTTGCCTGACTTCACCTGAAAAAGTGCCACTTTGATAGGAAAAACTCACTGTGAAGTGGCAGAGTGGTGAAGTGGGAACTTCACAAAGTTTTACAACATCACCAGAACTTCACCAGCATAGTAAAACTTTGTACATCTCTACTCACATGACATGAAACAAATCAAGATGGAATTTTGCATGTTTGTTATGCCTGGGGTTGTTCTGTGTTCTCCTGGACATCTCTTCCTCTGTTGTCATCTGCTCCCCCCAGACACTGGAGTTCTGAGATTCCCAGGTGGTGTCCTGCTGGCAGAGTGGACATGATCACATATCCTTTCATCAGTTCTGGGGAGGTAGAGATCAACTCCCACAGTCCTTGATGCTGTGTGTGTGTGTGTGTGTGTGGGTGTGTGTGGGTGTATGAGTGCGTGTGTGTAGGGAGAAGAGTTGTCTTGATCCCAGCAGCAGATCCCTGGTTCCTTTTGAATAATAATAAAGTCCCAGTGCCATGGACTTACTGTAGTTCTGGTCATGGAGTTGTGTGTTCCCAGGCTCTCTGCAACCTGACCTCCATTGCAAGACTGCTTGCTGCTGCTTCCCTAGATGAGTTGATTGCTCCCCCACTGTCCCCAACTCCTGGAATTCCAGTGAGGGGGAATCTCCCATTCTTCAATCCCTGGTGCTGGATAGGGGACTTGCCTCTGACTATGCAGTAGTTCCCGCATCCTGGTAATTGCTGGAGAGGAAGGAGGGAAGACAGGGAACAGCTGTGCCACCAATCAGCTATTTGAAGCACCAGCACAGGGAGGGAGGAGTGAGAAGACCAGTTCCACTAATCGGCAGGTTTGAATTAATGGCACAGCCAGTAATTGTTTGGAGATGGGGAGTGAGAAACAAGAAACGTAGGGCTGCTGAGCAGCTTTTTTCATAAATGGTAAAGCTGGTAATTGCTAGGGTGAAGGGAGGAGCAAGAAGAAGTCTGACACTGAACAGTTTGGTTGGGGTACTGGCAGAGCCAGTAATTGCTAGGGAGGGAGGGAGGAATAGGCAGAGGACAGCTGTGGAGCACCTGTTTAGAATTAATGGCAGAGATGATACCTGCTAGATGGAATCAGGAGCAGGAGGACCAGTGCCACAGAGATGCTGTTTTTTTTTTTATTAGGGGAAGAGCTGGGAGGGAGGGAGAGAGGGAGGGAGGAAGGGAAAAAGTCAGCAGAGGAGAGACACTAAGTGGCTGTTTAGGATTACAGACAGAGCTGGTGATTTTTTGGGGATAGGGAAGAGCGGCCAGAGGAGAGCCTCAAAGATCCTGTTTTAGAGTACCCACAGAGTTGGTAATTCCTGGGGGGGGAGGAGCAGGCAGGGGAGAGCCAGCCATGGTGGAATTTCTTGTGTTTTCCTCTCACTGGAGGAGGATGAGAGAAGAGTCAATCAGCTGTTGTGGGCTTTGTTATTTACCACTCACACTAGAGAAGGACAAGTGTCCCCGTCACTGCATGGGAATGAGAAGAAAGACACTGAGCTGCAGCAAGCTTTATCGTTTGTTCCTCTAGCCGAAGGAGGAGGATGAGAGAATAGTTGCCCAGCAGCTTGCTGCAGGCTTTGTCATTTGTTCCCTTCACTGCAGAGGGATGAGAAGAGAGCTGCTAAGCCACGACTGGTACTGCTGTTCACCCCCTCCCTCACTGGAGGGGGATGAAAGGGGAGCCATTCAGCTGCAGAGGCCTTTTTTACTACCTTTCTCACAAACAGGGATATACGTTTAGCTTCTACATCTGTTCCATCTGTTTGTGAAACTTAGATGAGGGTCGAGGAGAGTGAAAATTACCTTAAATAGTGATAATGCCTTCTTGTTCTTTCCTAATGCTCATTCATAAATGCTTATTGAGGCAAATTTGAACGTGAAGCATATTTGGATGGAACATTAACAGCTGTTTAATGTGCTCACCACTCCTGTAGAGGGACTGGATTGCCAGCTTATCAGCAGCAGCAATGGCCACCCAACTCCCAGACTATTTGTTTAGCTGTGGAAGGTCTGAGGGGCAGGTCCTTTAATGATGGCAGGGATGGGCACCCAACTGCTAGATTGTTGTTTAGCTGTGGGATGACTGGGGGGGCAGGTTGTCTACCATTGTTGAGGATGACCACCTGACCACTGAAATTACTTTTGTAGATCAAGTGGAGAGAGAGAGAGAGAGAGAGACAGAAAGAGAGACAGGGCTATGGGGGTAGGAAATGAGGGCTGTATGAGATACATCCTACTGCTGATATTACTGTACATACCCCAGGGTGTCACCAGCTTAAAGCTCCTGTGTTCTGTTGTGCTGCTGGCTGCCATGGGAACAGGTAGTAAGAGTGGTGAGCTGCATTCTCTCTGCTTATATTACATACCCCAGTGTGTTCTAAACCAAAGTTCCCATGATTCATTCTGCTGCCGGCTGCTCCTGTAAAAGAAAAAAAAACTCTTACTGGTGTTTTGAACTTGTTTAAAAAATCAGCTAAAGAAATAGTGTGCATCTGTGAACTGGACCTTAGTCCTGTGGTCCATTCTGCTCTCTGCTGCTCCTGTAAAAAAGAGATGGTCAGGCCTGAGACAGAGAGAGCCTGTGTTAGAAAGTTTGTAGTAGCCAGATGCAGATTAACACCACATGCAATTAATTAGCATGAATAAGAAGAGGCTGGTGGGTAGTGATGCGGTGCCTTGCAATAGGCTAAAGCTGGGTGCACAAATGGTCACATATGCATACAAATGGAGCACAGGCCCACAGCACAAATGGCTGTCAAGGGGGAGAGGCTTGTTATGCATCATTCACTGCACAGCCAATATGAATGTGAGCTGCATTTACAATGAAACAACATTCATTGCAATACACAAATTCATTGAACATTTCAATTTGTACACTTTTTAACCATACTGTACTTTGTTACCATTCAGTACCTTTGGTATTATGATTTTAATTTCTGTTTCATGCAGTTGCTTCTATCAATTTGTAAGAAGGCAAAGGGGAACCTGTAACTGCACCCTGCAGTCATGGCACCTAAAGCTCCCCTACCTGCTACAGAGCAGAATACTAGCCTCTATATACCACAGATCTACAGTGCAAAAAATACCCATTTATTAATGAACAGCATATAGAGAAGGGAAATGCTAGGTTAATTGTGCAATGTGATAGGCACACCACAATCAGAAAAAATGTATGCAATGATCAGTACACAATACTAAAGACAGTACATCAGTTGGGATTAAACTCAACAGTCATGGAACGTGCTCTTTAAGATGGTCAGATCATCAGTGAGGGAGGAATATGGAATCTAGAATCCCACACACTGACCCCTACCCCAACAGTCTTGGCATAACACTATTCGAATAACTTCAACAAGAGAGGCTGCAACAGCCTAGTGTTCTTTATTGAATTAACCCCCCAGCACCTCCAGTTAGGTGTGGTACCTTCTGTCTGGTAAATGAAACCACGTTTGCACCTACGGTGCTCCCCTCTGTTCTGTTGCCACTGGTCTGACTCCTCAGCTCCTTGCTGTATTGTGGCTTCACTGCTGATGTCCAGTTGTTCCATGATTTTCAGTTGTTTGGTTGGTCCACTGCTCTTATTTTATAGTCATTCTTTCCAGTGTAGGCCCATTTCTTAACTGTTATGGTCTTTGACTACAGGTGGGGGTGAACTCTCACTACCCCACTCACATTTGGGCTTGCATTAATGACCAAGTCCAACATACCTACCTATCACTAGACCTTACAACTTTCTGTACCTGACCTGCACAGAGATTGATAAGGGGAGGCTGGAAGGGTGTGAAAGGACAGACCTGACTTGAGGGTGGGCTAGTAGGTCACCTATTCTGCCCACACCAACTAAATCAAGAGAAGCCCCTGGAGAAAGAAATGTGGCTCAGACTACTTGGGCTTGCCAAGCCTCACCTCCTACATCCCATCAGTGGATCCTAAGTGGTCTGGGAACTCCCTGTTGGCTGTTGGTGGCAATCCAGTCTCTGACTGTATGAAGACCCCTCCCTCCTTCTCTCCCTTCACTCCTGCAACTTGTCTTAACTGACTCTTCTTCATAGATGAAGGCTCACAGTAAGCTTTGCTGCACTCTCAACCTGTGCTACTTTTGTGGGGGTCAATACGTGGCTGTACTTTGGTAGGGTTGCCCGACTGTGGTCTGGTGGCTTACAGCTGCTGCCTGCTGAACTTCAAAATATTTATTAGAGTCCTATGGGCATGCTGTCAGTTCAATATGACATGGGAGGAGAATTGAATTTTGTATAAACCAACTAAGAACTGGAGCTAGTTGAGCTGCAATGTAATGCCAACAAAAATTGGATAATGAGCATCCGCCCTTGGTTTTAGGAAAATATAGCTTATTCAGTTTCAGCTAACACTTTTTATCATTCCAATGACATTATTAAACAGTTTTTCCAAATCTGTAAAAATAAAAGTTGTTCTTAATAAAAATAGGGAGGGACTGAAATGAGAATGCAAATTTGGGTGACACATTTGTTTTTGTCATGTTGACCCTCCCTAATTATTTTAAATGTAGTGGCTCCTAATGCTCGAGGTCATGATTTGTGTAATCCAAAAATGGAATAAAATTGATTTCAAAACATCATTGTAAGCTGCTATTGATGTATATCCCTAGATATTTTAAACAATTTATTCTTAATTTTAACTGTCTGGTGGTCAAAAAAATGAACTGGAGTATTCTATGATTTCAAAATTTTTGAGTTTTGTCAATTTACTTTGTATCCTGAAATAGATCCAAATTTGGAGAGAACATCCATGAGTACAGGGAATGATTGATTAAAATTACTGATATGTGGTGATACATCATCAACATAAAGTATCATCCACCTTTAACCCCTTTATGCTATTATTATTTCTGATGGTAATATCTAGCAGTTCAATTGCTAAGGCAAAAATGAGAGGAGAAAAGGGGCACATTTGATTGGTTCTTAGTTCAAAACAGAATGCCTTCACAATCTCCCTGTTGGTCTTTATGGTAGCAGAGGGATTAGTATAGATCACATTTATTCATGCCATGAATTTTGGGCCTAGACCTATTACCTTAAACCCTGCCTTTAAAGGAGAACTGCGCTGAATCTGTAAGTTATTTTTCCCAGTAGTTGTTTTTTCATATATTTGATCCATTTCTGATACTGTTGCATCTTTACTGGCCTTTTAGCAAACAAAGGAAGAGTTTCTGATATACACTCTTCTGATAAGTGCCATTTTAGAACTGTATGATATAGTTTATGTCACCTTTAGGCCACAGAGTTCCACAGTAGAACATGAATGCATTGTGAAAACAATATAAGTTCTGAAACAAGGACAAAATGTACAGTACATCTTATAGTTCTAGAATGGTACTGCCCACCAGAGTGTAAAGTTGATACACCCAATTAATCAACTAAAATGGCAGTACAGATGGAACAAAATCAGAATGTGAACCAGTTATAAAAATGCAGCTCCTACAGAAAACACAGGCTTACAGAGTCAAGGCAGTTCTCTTTTAAGTTAACTCCATTCTAGCCTGTCAAGGGCTTTCTCTGCATCCAGGGGTCTATGCACCAATGCCTACGCACTGCATAGGGGCAACACATAGGCATTGCTATGACTAAATGCCATGCAGGGGTGATCTGTGCACCCCCCGTGGCATTCACCATGGGCATGATAGTGCCCAGTGCATTGCATTCCCCAGCCAGCCAAACAGTGCTGTGCCATGGGCGGAAGGGTATGGGAAGGGGGGGTGCACCCACTCCGTGTGTATGCATGACCACACTTTCATGCTGCACTGGCATGGGTATGCTGCTCAAGGGGGCACCCTACCGTAAGTCACTACGTGCCCTCTAGTAGTTGATGGCAGGGCATGGTGGCAATGGGACACCCCGGCACACAACTGCCACAGCCCACTGAGCTACCTGGGAGGGCTGGGGCTGGCCTATCAATCAAATGCCCATTGTTTCCACAGGGTCAACTGTGTGCCATCCCTGGCTCCTCTGACCCACTGCATAATGGATCCACAATGGGAACTTGGATGGGCATCCAAATTGGATGCCCATCCACAGCCTGCACTCTGCCCCTGCACAGCCATGTTCCTAAGCCATGTAACTGTGCACCAGGGGGGCGGTGTTGTAGACAGACAGCCAACATTAGTTCATGCCAGCTTGCACATGCCTCAGTGGGAGTGTGGACTGGTGTGGGAAGGGTATGCACACTTCATGAGCACATCCTGCCCATTAGTGCATAGCTCCCCCCCCCAGTGAGTGCAAGGATACCTATTTATCTGAATTTTCTTCTGTAGTTTAGGAGATTAACTATATGTCTGATATTAGTGGCCAACTGCTTAACCTTGTTGGATCCATTTTGATCCCATTGAATTACACTGGGGGGAGGGATTTTATCTATATCTGTTTACAAAGATGTTAGAAAATATTTTTGCATCATTGTTAATGAGAAAGATTGGCCAATAAGATACACAATTTAGAGTATCTTTTTTCTTCTTTTTAAAGGTGAGAACGGTAGCTTCTAGTGCTGTGCAGAATGCAGAATTCTGCTAATGAAATTAGCATGGAATGATCATTACGCTGGTGGAATTTCCACCAGAATTTCACTGGTTCTTCTGCAGAATTCCACCTGCTGTGGTCCATGGAATAATATTCCATGGAGCAGTATTTTTTCTGTGGAAAATCATTCTGTAACCATTTCTCAGGAAAATATTGATATTTGAGGAATAATATTCCGTGAAACAGCATTTTGTTCCATGGAAAATCATTCTGCAATCATTTCTGTAGTAAATATTGAGATATGCGGAATAAAATTCCACAGAAATGTTGCGGAAAAACTCATTCCATGTTTTTCTGCCATGGAATTCTGCCATTCCATTTCTGGTTACATTTCAGAATTTTGGTGGCATTTCAAAAATTCCATAAAATTCTGTTCTGCCTTAATTTTAAATTCCACACAACACTTGTAGCTTCACCAAATTGGGGCGGGGGACAGACGTTTGCTCAGTAGATTAATATTAAATATTTTTAGTAAATGAGGAGCAATGTGAATGTGGAATGCTTTGCATAGGTCAATTAGGAGTCCATCTGTACTGGGGGCTTTACCTTTGGGTAAATCCTGTGCAGCAGAAATCATTTCATCCTCTGTAATATCTACATCAAGCTGCTCTAGGGAGTTATTATCTACTCTGGTAATGGAAACATGGAAACATAGAATTTGATGGCAGAAGACCACTTGGCCCACCCAGCCTGCCCATTTTTTCCCTGCCTGAACTGTCTCTACATAGCTTACTGTCCCCTTTATTTATTTTATTTATTTAGCTTTTGTTTCCATTGCTTTCCACTATGATTCTCTTCTGCCTATTACACACATTCTTGAATCCTACCATTGTTTTTGCCCCAACCACCACCACCGCTGGAAGACTGTTCCAGGCATCCACCACTCTTTCAAAGTACCCTTCCCAGCTCCATTGCATGTTCCTTAGTTCTCATCCATGTTTTGCTCTGAAAAATACTCCTGTCCTGTACCTTATTTATCCTGTGAGGTCTCTTGAGGTTCTTTAGTCTTTCCTCATAGACTTTTGAGGCAGTTCCTGCACCATTTCAGTTGCCCTCTTGTGGACAGCCTCAGTTAAGTAATATCAGAGTTCTGATGACTGTTATTAATATCTGAGACATCTTCACCCTGCAGCAAGAAATATATTTTATAATTATTAAAAAAATCTCAGTTATTTGTTTAGGTGAGTCTATTATGACCCTTGCCTTGTTCCTGATTCTGGTGATATTTTTTCCTCCTTTACTTTTTTAACTCACCAAGCTAAGATTTTTACCTGGTTTGTCACCTTGTGCATAATACTTGCTTCTAGAAAGAAGAATCTGCCTTTCAGCCCTGAGACAAAGTAATTATATTGGTCTCTTAATTTTGCCAATTCTTGTATGGACTGTTGATCATTATTAGCAGTATAGAAATCTTCTGTCCATGTAATCTGGTTTTCAAATCTCTCAAGATCTGCTTTATATCTTCTATTCTTGTGGCTATTACATGAGACCACAAGGATATATGATGAAAGACTGAAACTCTAAATATCAAGTGTCAGACTCCCAAGACAGATTGCTCAACACTCAAAATACTAACACTCGGTAATTCCCTGCAACACAGGTGTTTTCCATGTTTCGGGGGATTTTACCCCACTGCACCTCCCCTACATATGATAACAAACTCCACCATGGGCAATTACCAGGTGTCAGGATTCTGAGTTTTAGGTTATCAGTCCTGGGATTCTAACACTCAGTATTAACAGTTTCAGTCTTTCAAACTGATACTGATCACAACCCAACTAATGCATGACTTGAAAGCTTCCCAGAATAAATTAATGGAAATAGGGATGAGCACAATTAGGAAATTCTGCTTTCACAGAATTTTCATGAAATTCTGTGGAATTTTATGAAATTGCTTGTAGTGATAAAGAAATAATGTGACCTACTTGGAACTGAATCCAGCCCCCCCCCCAATACTATTCTGGTGCTCTAACCACTGAGCTACAGGCTCGCTTGGTTGGACCTGGGGTTCCTGGACACACTTTCTTTCTCTGGTTTTACATGTTCTGTAACTAGGAATAATCAAAATGACAATTAGATGTTTTTGGTGCAGTACTAGCCACTACTAAGCAATTTAAATCACAAATTGTAGTGAGAAAGAAATAATGTGACCTACTGGGAATTGAACCCAGGCCCCATGGAATACCTCCCTGGTGCTCTAACCACTGAGCTACAAGCTCAGATGATTAGGCCTGAGGTTCCAGAACACACTTCCTTTCTCTGGTACTGCATATATAGACTCGGCACAGATGCCATTGCCTGAGCGTGTTCAAGCATTGTCAAAAAGCAACTGAGAATCCTTAAGAAGCATATAATAGTACTTACAGAGGTTCTGAACCAGTTAAAAAAGAAACAACAAAGAAATCTTACAGTGTGGATAGTAGGGATGTTGCAAAATAAAATTTTGCTGGTGAAATTGCCACAATTGGGAAATTTCACCCAAAATTGGGCAGCTCAGTGCCTGGAGTCCTGAAGCATTTCTGAAAATTGTGGTTTTGTCCTGATTTCAGGTTTTTGTCCAGGTTTTCACTCAGCCCATCGCACACTCCATTCCCATCGCACACTCCATTCCCAACTGCTGGTGCATGTCAAGTCCTGCCAATGCCTATGCTTAGTAAATGAAACCCAGTCACACAGCACCGCATTCGTTTTTTTCTCCCCCATTCCTGCCATGCATGCCTGTGGCCTTTTTAGTGAACCACCAATGGCAGATGAGGTTGAGAACTGGGTAAAAAAGTCATGGCTTTGCCACTGAGCATCTTGGTCCAATCCAATGGACTTGCTGCATAGGGGATCTGATCAGGAACAGACGGCTTGACCAAGCATATGATGTTAGTGGAGAGGAGAGATTCTCACTCAGGCTCAGGTCAGGCTCACCGGTCTCCGCCTGTTTGTTTTTTTTTTTGTAAAAAGTTTGTGGCCCATTTGTGACAGGACTAAAGGGATGCCTGGGGCCATGGCAGCAGGATGTTGGGCAGATGAAGAATGAGAAGAGTAAGGGTGAGTGAGTCCTCTCAGTTCTGACTTTGGGCTCTTAAATCTTTTTAGCAGGTCAGCAGGCAGGAGAACTAGTCAGTCAGTCACTGTCTGATTATCTGAGTGGCAGTGTTCTTGTAACTTCTACTAGGAGTGGCTCTATTTAAGTGAGTGAAGGAGGTTGCAGTAGCCTGGATAGCTCAAATGCCCAGACCCCTGGCCTTAGAGGTCTGCAAAAAAAAGTCCACCGTCGGAATTTCCATGAAAGGTATATTTTCGCTTCTGTGAAAGCGCAGAAATCAAATTAGCAACTTTCTCAGAAGTTCCAACATAGAACGGTGGAAAGAAATTATAAATTGTGGATTATTGCATTAAACTGCGGAGAAAAAAGTCCACAGAATTGATCACTGAACTTCAGAATAATTACAGGTACGGAGGAATAATTCTTTAAACTGTGGAAAAAAAATTAGTCAGAACTGTTATTCCGCAGTTCTTGTGTTATTCCTCAGTTCAGCAAAAAAATTCCATGAAACAGGGTGAAAATCCACCAAACACATTTGGAAGATTCCAATTTCGCCAATGGCTGAAGTTTGGAAAATTCCAGGAAATTTCTGAATTTCTGTGAATGTTCCACGAAAGCAGAATCTGCAACTTTTGCCCACCTCTACTTGGCCTTCATGCATCCCAGTTCAGCCTTCCAGACATTTGGTAGCCTTACATTCCCACTCCCCCAACCTGTCATCAGATAGTGCCCCCCCACTCCCCGTACCCCAAGCGGGCCACCAGCACAGCCCTCCACTCACCTCCATGGCCAGCAGCCTGACTGAGCACTTCAATGAATGAGTGTGTACTTGTACAAGCACATACTCATTCATTGAAGCTGCCTCAGTCAGGCCTTAACACAATGATGTAGGCTTCTGCTAATAATCAAAATACGTGGGGAAACACTATCTGATGACTGTATGAGTGAAGTAGTTTTTTTTTTATTTTTCTAAATTGGGGATGGGGAAAATCTTGTAAATCTTGGGGGGGTTCTTCAATTTGAGATTCATCTTGGGCCAGTGATCGGTGGGGGGTGAGATCACTAGACTCCAGAGATGATTTTTTTTACTTTATTCATCAGGAGGGGGGAAGCCATAAAAGGCTTTATTTTTCCTTAGACACCCCCCCACATTATCTGTACAGTTGTATACGGAAAATGGTGAAATTTCACCTGCGAGCGGCACCCTCAAAATATTTCAGGAAATACACGACTTTCGTGAAATATTCCAAGTAGTGAAATGTGTTAATGTCACACAACACTAGTGGATAGCAAAGATGTTTCTGCATAGATTATTACATTTGAAAAAGTGAGTAGTGAAAGTAACAGATAACAGAATTAAAGTCCCTTAAAAAACCTACATAGGGCAAAATGTCAGGGTTGTTGATAAAAATATGGATATTAGTAACACAGAAAAGCTATGAGGTGCTTGTTTTGAAGAAGATCAACATTTGACCCCTCCTTTCATGAATTTTTGCAAACTCTATCAAACCTTTAAGTTTCAGGTTTGAAATCCTTCTAGTATTTCAGTAATAGGTAAGTAAAAATAAAGTTCTTAATTTTGGCCAATTTAACATTTTTGCACTTCTATAACTCTACCCCCGCTGAACTGATTACCTCGATATTTTTAAGATCCAGAGATCCTGGCCCTCACATAATATTTGACAAATTTCAAGTGAATTAGTTGAAAGAGGGCAGAGTTTTTAAGGTGCAAAAACCAACCCTAATATACCGTGGGCAGGAATCACAAAGAAAGCCAAAAATTCTGCAGCTGCGGAAAAAAAGCCTGCAGCACTGCAGAAATGCAGTTGCATGATATTCATATAGAAATTTTGAGCAGGTGCAGAATTTTGTAAATTCCCCTGCAGCTGCAGAATTTCAGCAGCTGCAGAAATAACTTAGGAGGCACAGCAATAGTGAACTTAATTATCTGGAACAGCAGACTTTAACAGGGCTGCCATAGAATGAAGCTGAAAGCACCCACAAAGAGACCAGCAACCAGTTCCTCAACTGGGACCAATGCAGCACCACAGGTACCAGCAGTACTATGGCACCACAGTGGCCAACTGTCACTGCTGGTCCTCCCTCCCTGGGGTGTTCCTGTTGCCCGCAGGGGTAGCATTCACTGCAGGCTGGCCAGGCTGTATTGCCTGTGAGGCTCCATCATGGGTTGCACTGTGTCTGGTGGTTGATGCCTGTTGCCATATCATGGCAATGTGTGCTTTTGTTGCTGTTACAGCAGCCACGGTTATACTATCTGGGATGCTATTACCAGTGCCTCACCTCCACCTTAATTGATTCCAATTGCTAAGGCAATACTGCAGTTTGCTGAGGAAGAGTTACACCTCATTCCACTGTGTGTAACATTTTTTCCGCACCTGTGGAAAACAAAATGATTGTGAATAGCCTTTCAGGGGCTGTGCCTTACTTATCTCACATCTTTTTTTCCTCAGCGACTTCCGTAGCTGCACTTTTTTCCACAGTCCTTAGTGTTGTTTTCTGCAGCTGTGGAGGGTTTTGTGAATAGCAGTCAGTGCAAGTTTCCATTTGTTTCCATAGCTACGGCAGTTTTGGGGACTTAGGGAAGGTTTTGCACCTTCAGAAAGCTTTGTGAATCCAGCCCCGTGCCTCTATAATATATAGTTAGGGTTGAGTGGGGTGTTTAATATTAAACCCCAATTTCTGCAACTTCAGCAGTGTTAGACAAAATTGCCCCAGATTTGGCATGCATTGTCTTGGAGGCAAGTTCTCAAGGTGTGGGAAGCTTTTTGACAGCAGCTTGTGCAGTTTCTGACATTAGAATGCAATTTTTACCATAATGTCAACATTTTTTCTTGTACAGTGCTCCCAGTTTTATCAGTGAATGAGAGGTGGGGTCTTCCATGGGGTTCTCAACCCTAACAGTCATCCCATTCCATGACCAAATAAGGTGACATGTGATATGTTTTCATCAGGCAGGGCCTACAGGTTCTTGGCAACATGTGGGGAAACACAGTTTTGTATGTTTGAAGGCTGTAGCACAATGGAGTGAGTGTTGGGGTTAAGAACCCAAAGGAAGACCCCACCACTGATTCACCAAGAGTCAGGGTAGTGAAAACCATAATATTTTGCCCTTTTCCTGCTTGGGGAGTGGGGGTAGAGAGTTAGGCTTCAAAACCCAAATCCACATTTTGCTATTTTTTTGGGTTTAATCTGAACCCTAACTAATGTATTAATGCAGTTCATTGCAAAGAATTTCCTTACTTTTTGAGACAGTGGAATCATATCCTCATTCACACAAGTCCCTTCGGAACCTGCGTGGATACATCCATCAGGCTGAGGAAGTACAGGGCCTTCTGGAACCCTGTTCTTCCAAATCCATCCCTTCATAGATGCACACATTCATCAGGCTGTGCAAGCACAGGGCCCTCTGGACCCTGCACTTCTATGCTTCCAGTAAAGCAATATACTGTATGTGCTTCGTTGTAATTGTTTTTTTTTTTTGGTGGGGCTCACTTCAAAGGAAAAAATATATTAAGTGTCCCTCTTTACTGCCATCGGTTCATTGTATATGGGCAAAAATGTGATTTTCACTTTATTACCCATAAGTCAGTACATTTTTGTCAGCTTGCTGTGAAAGTTGCCACGATTGTAGTGGAAGATGAGATACACCATTGCTGCATTTTTATGATGATCACACTTTGATTGTGGCTTTTGCACCATGGTGAAAATTGGAGGTAATTTGGGGTACAGTACATACCCCATGAATGTTTAGTGGGGAACTATGTGCTAGTGTTATACTACTCATTAATACCTTGTTTTTATACTGTATACACATTGTCCCTTAACTCTAATTATTGATGGACTTATGTCTTCTTAAACCTGCAGTGTTATCCTGCAGGAATTGTTCTGTTTTATTTTTTTTATATGGCCCCCTAAACTGGGTGGGGGGAGTATGTGTTAGGGTTGTAGTACTCATTGAGACTGTTTTATACATAGACTCTCCCTTAACTCCACAGAGTGTCAGAGTTATGGCTTTTTAAAGTTGCAATCCTATCCTATGGGAATTTTCATTTTTTCATTTTTATAGTTTTATATATGGCCCCTGATTTGTGTGTGTGTGTGTGGGGGGGGGGGGGTATTATGTGTTACTGAAGTAGTACTCATTGGGAACTTTTTTTGATACACAGATTCTCCCTTAACTCCACAGAGTGATGTCATTATGGTTTGTTATTGTTGCAATGTTATCCTATAGGAATTTTTTGTTTGTTTTTTTACGTGACCCATAAATGATTTGTGGCTGGGTATTATATGTCACTGCTATAGTACTCAATGAGACCCTTATTTCATATTTAGAGTGTCTCTTAATTCCAAAGATTGACAGACTTACAGCTTGTTAAAGTTGTAATGTTATCCCATGGGAATTGTAATTTATAAATGCGTATGTTTTATGTGTCTTTTTTGTAGTGTATTGTGTGTTTGTGTTACAGTAATCATTAGGACCTTTCTTCCGATATATAGAGTGCCCATTAACTGCAAAGACTGACTGAGTTATGTCTTGTTAAAGTTGAAATGTGGACCACAAAAATAAGTCCAAATTATTGTTGCGTATGAAGGAATCCTTTTTGGGAGTTTGTGTCATTCTCATGAAAAAAGATTCCTTCATACAAAAAAAGAATGTGAAAAAATAAAAAACTAAGTCCAAATTCTTTTCTCATATGAAGGAATCTTTTTTGTGAGGTTGTGTCATTCTCACAAAAAAAAGACTCCTTCACATTAAAAAAGAATATGAAAAAAATAATTCCAAATTCTTTTCTTCTATGAAGGTGATCTTTTTTCTACATGGCTCTATTCTTGTTTCCTATGGCCATACAAAATAAGAAAACTGTCTTACGAAAAAATATTTTAAAAATGGTTTAAAAACACATTTCTGGGCCATTAGTCCAAAAACTAACTGAAGAATTCCAATAATGGGGTCCTGACTATCAAGGCACATGTGCTGGTATCTTCCCAAGATATGATTTTTATGGGTTTTCAAAACTTAAAAAATAAAAAAACAGGCACAAGACAGTGGCCATACAAAAAAAAAATCTCATGAAACAGGATTACCCCTCCCCCATATGAAACAGAATCCTTTTTCATACAGCCAAATTCTTTATTCCTATGAAACAGCTATCCAAAAGAGTATACTGAGCATGTTCAGAACCAACATTTCAAATCCTTGTAGCTGTGGACTGTATTAATAGTTTTTTAAACAAACTAATGAAAGGCACCACTCTGGGCAAAGTCCTTTCTACCCTGAACATTTCAGACCAAAATTCCATACCATCTGTGTGCTAGGTGATGACAAAAAAAAAACACTTTTTTTTTTCACTTCTTTCACTATCCAGATCTCAGAGTCCACATATCTGACTGGAATGCAACTGGTCACATCAAGAGACCTTGCCACTGGGACTGGGCTTGCAAAATTTCATTTAAATCCTTTGAATGGAGGTGAAGCTATAAAAGTGCACATTTAGAGGTTTAACATTAAATAGCCTACTCAATCCTAACTATGGTGGTGCTACCGCACCACTATTAAATATATATATATATATATATATATATATATATATATATATATGTATAATAGCACGGTAGTGCAACTGTAGTTAGGGATGAGTAGCCACTTTAATGCAAAACCTCAAATTGTGCACCTTAATAACTTTGCCACTGTGCAACAGATGTGCCTGAAATGTTGCATGCATGGTCTGGCACCATAGGTCTCGGGACCTGGTAAGTTGCTTTACAGTTGGAGGTATGGTTGCAGAGCTACAGAACACCACAAAATGCAAAAAACCAAACTTTTTGCATGTTTCTTTGCTCGCACTTACAGCCCGCACTATTCGTCTGTTCAGTCCAAAAACTTCAGGGAAGATGCAGCTTTGGTCACCATTGTGCCATTTGAAGATTTGGTGAAAAAATATTAAACCATTCAAATGTTATTCAAAAAACAAATTTCCCATTATAGTCAATGGGAAAAGTTAACAAAAATCATGAAACTTTCATGAGATGTCATTTTTACTGTTGCAAATGGCCCTTTACTTTCATAAGCCGGCCATCTTGTTTACCGTTAGTGACACAGAAAAATGCCTGGTGTTTAAAATTGGGACCCTCTAGGTAAACACTGATTGTTGTGTTTACTTCGTCAGGTCCTGAGGATGCTAGCCATATCTTTTTTGGGAGGTTAAGCCCCCCCAGAAAGGCATTTTTAAACTTTTTTCCAAAAAATATTTTTGCAAAATACTTTTGCAAATATGAAAGTTTTGTGATTTATTTTGTGAAACTTTCGTGATTTGAGAAAGTAATTTGTGAAAGTATGCTCAAAATGACTGCAAATATTTGTCACCTTCCTGCAACTAAACAGTTGGGTCCTTTGGGCTGCACTTTCCAGGGTAGCACGCCCAGGTCCTACAGATGTGCCTTTTGGTGGTTTGGTGTGAACACATTACAGGGGCCCAAAGTTACAGCATTCTGAAGTTCAGAAATTTTCCCATAGGATAACATTGCTGACTTTTTGTCTCAAACAGAACTGGGTTGGAAGGTCCTGAAACCCATGACATTTGAATTTTGTTTCTACCATGTACAGTTCCTGAGATATTTGTGATTTACTGTTCCAATTGCTCATTTTCATGTCCAAGGACCACTATTACACCCACAGACTTCGTATTCACAGTGCTTTTTACTGCCCCTCTCTTGGACACAATGTGTGATACAGATTTCGTTGACTTCATGTTGCAGGAACTAGTCAATCTCATGATTATGACCACACTTCAATTTTCATACTAGTTGCTATGGTTCACCAGATATGGGCAAATTAATGTTACAAGGCTTCCTTGCCCTATAGAGCTGCTGTATGGCTCCGTGCTTATGTGTACATGGTAGTGCAGGGCCCGGAGAGCCCACGCTTCTACAAACACATATCATTACACAGAAATGGGCAGCTTGGCAGGAGTGTGGGGCCCAATGGGCCCCATGCTCCCACCAATACGTACCATTTACTATTTATATTTCTCTTTCTCAAAAAGAAGGGAAATTCATTGCAAAAATCTCAGTTAATGCATCAGTTAGGGTTGTTTCCACAGTGATAAAAGTGTAGAAATGCGATGTTAGGATTACCAGACCCTGACCCCCCAACCATCCCACCTCTCCATCCTCCATAGACCAATAGATGCTGAGGTGTGCCATGGGGTAGTGTGGCCTAACTCTCACCCCATTCTCCTTTACTGTAGTATGTCAACTTGTTTACATATGGAATGGGGTGAGAGTTGGGACTCATGACCCCATAGCACACCTCAGCATCCATTGGTCTGTGGAGGACTGGGGGTGGGTGGGATGGTTGGAGGTCAGGGTGTAGTAACTCTAACATCGCATTTCCACACTTTTGTTGCTGTGAAAACAACCCTAACTGATGTATTAATAGAGCTTTTTTGCAATGAATATATATATATATATATATACACACACACACACACACACATTTAGCCCTCTCTGTGCCATATCAATAACACACCCAACCCCCTGTCTCTCCTTCCCCGTTGTTGTACCCCATTCGCAGAAATGGTCGTAAACCAAAACCCACCATTCTCCAGCACTCAACCTCCTTACTCTGCCCCAGCCCTCAAAATAGCCAAAGGATACGCATTTAAACCTCAAAAAAAGAAAACTGTCCCATGCTAGAGTGAGACATAGTCACTCTTCAGAGTCCTGCTGCAAAATGAATGAACAATGATGCCCTCACCTTTAGTAACACCAAACTGTCTGTTTGTACATCTGCATACTCCAGAATGTTAGAAATAAATGGTAGTAAAGAAATGGGAGGACAATTAGAATAAAATGAGGGATTAAGGGAGGGCTTTTTCATAAAGGGAAAGGCCAAAGCTGGTTTTAGACTTATCAGGAAAAACTCCACATCCCAAGAAAATATATTCTATGTGGTGACAAGGACAACAACTTGTAAAATTGTTTTTAAAAAATTACCAGTTGTTGGATTCAAAGACAAGGTGGTTTCATTTAAACAGTTGAAAAGATCAGTCACGTGGTCTCCACCAATCTGTGAAAATGGAAAAAAGCAGTGCCAGTTAAAGAAGGCATGGAAAACCTGGAAGACACTGAAGGCATGGAAAACTTGTAGTGAAAACTAGGGGGAAAATAATCGATTTCTGGATTTTATAGTTTTTATTTATTTATATATGTATGTGTGTATGTATTTATTTACATACCAGGTTGGTACTCCGGACCAAGGGTCCTTTTTCAGGTATGATCTATACCAGTTAGTCCCAGGATGCAATTACAAGTACAAAAGTACAGTAAAAAGTATGTAAGCAGTAACACAAGGCAAGGTGTAAGGTAACACTAAACTACAGCATGTCCCAGGTAGATTGTGAGGTGCGTTTGGCAGTTAAGTCCGTTTAGTCAACTGTGAAGTGTTGTAGTTTATGGCATTACCACACACCCAGGAGTGTGTTATCACACTTTTTAAATGAATTTAACAGTTAAATGAAAGAAAAAAGAAAGTAGCATTTGAACAGTGTGGTAACATGAGATTAATGAATGATCATGTGACCAATTTTGGTTAATCATATTGTTTGTTTGATCCAAGTCATTTTAGAATAGAAGTATAGTACAAATGACATGAAAGCAACTTAAGATACAAAGCAAACAGCCAAACAACAACACATCACAAATGACAAATATAAGAAATAAAATAGTTATATAATTGAAAGTCAGAGGTCAGGTACAGCATTAGCAGATGCTTAGGGCCAGCAAGTAGTCCCAGAAGTTTTATTTAATTTGAGAATGACTGCAGATGAAACACAGGAGGCTGGGGAGGCTGTTCCAAAATTTTGGGGGCAGTTATTCAAGAAGCATTCAGGACACCAATTATTTTGGTAGAAAGCATGACTTGTAGGCATGTGTCAGATGAACTCAGATTACTTGGACATAGTAGGTTAGCTAGGGCAGAGGAGATGGAATTTCTCAGGGATTTATCAATGGTACAAGTAAGGAAATAGTTGCCTGAGGCAAACTGCAGTTTCAGCAAGAGTGTAAGTTGCAGTGGTGGGTACAAAAAGATGCCAAGAGGGCAAAGTAACAGATCTTATTGTACATTACCTTGTCCTTCCAACTATATTTTGCAGTTAAGAGTAGGAGTGATCCATTGTCAATTAAAGGGAATGGAGAGCCCTTGGTGATGGTGAACAAAACATCAGGAATGAAGTGTTGCTTTTGTCTATAAAGGACTTGCAGCTTTCAGTTGACTGTTTTACAGAGATGGAGTATGTGATCAGCATAGAACACGTGAGGGTGTGATGTGCTTTAGTGTAGTTTGTTTAAGGTCCAGGACCTAACAGCTTGGGCTGGCCTTGAATTTGGGCAGAGAGCCAAACAACATGGATTTGGTCTTCTTTGAGTTGAGTAGGAGCTGTTTTCACATGATCTAGTTTTGTACTGACTGGAAGTCAGTAGGGCTGTGCAAAGGCTGAATAGAATTTCCCAAGCACCACTAATAGTAGAGCTCCTGAATATTCAATGGCCCCTCCAGGATACGGGACATTTTGTATTTGGATTTTATATTGATCCACCTGCTGACAAAAAAAAATGAATGAAGAATAACCAAGCCCCCACTCTCTTCCCTATCCTAAACCTTGTAAATAATTTAACCACCACCCTCTGTCAGCACCCCAATCCCACCCTCCTCCCCCAGTACCCACAATTTGTATTTTAGAAATGTAATCCCTAAGTGCATGACTGGCATAACCTACTCACCTCCATGGCCAGCCACCATCTTTCTGAATGAAAAGTGCTTGTGTATGCTAAACAAATTAATTCCCTAATGTCCTCCCATCCCTCAACCCTGGCAGTGCCCTGATCTGAACCACCTCCCCCTCCACCATCCACTCTTAAAGTCCAACAGTAGCTGGCACAACCCAACCTTTTCCATGGCCTTCCATCCTCAGAGTGAATGCAAGCACTCTTGTGCATGCTCTGTAATAGAAAAAACATCTGATATGTGACCACTTTTAGAGCCTAATGACTTCAAGAGTTAAAGACCTATCTCCTACTTCCCATTCTTCGGCAAAGTTATAGAGAAAATGGTGGTGGCATGGCTAAGAGAGCAGCTGAAGGAATATTCCATCTATGAGCCATTTCAATCAGGATTTCATCCTCAGCATAGCACAGAGACTGCCCTAGTGTGAGTTCTGATTGATCTGCTCATGGTAACGGATCATGGAGAGGGTTTTTCCTGGTCCTCTTCGATTTATCTCCAGCATTTAACATTGTAGAACATGTGTATCTTATGGAAGGGATGGGTAATACACTGGGGTAACAGGGACTGTGTTTGTTTAGTTCCAGCCTTTCCTCATTGATTGAGATCAATCAGTGCTGTAATGGAATTTTCGATCTTCTCCTGTAAGCATTGACTATAGCACACCTCAGGATTCCATTTTTTCTCCATTATTGTTTGCAGTGTTCATGCTTCTTTTAGGAGAGGTGATCCAGAAGTATGGCCTGGGTTTTCATTGTTATACCAATGACACCCAGTAATATCTTTCATTTAAACCCAAACAGGGCTCACCAACAGCTTTGCTTGAGAGTGTACTTTCTTAGATCAATCTGTGTGTGCTTCATAGCATACTGAAGCTGAATCATAGCGAAATGTGATCAGATTGCCAGAGGTTATCCATAATGGAGAGGCTGGGCCTCCCTACGTTTGCAGGTGAAAGGATTCAGGCTAGGAATGAGATGCAGGATCTATAATTCATGCTTTTCATGTTGAGCCAGTGCTATCATTGGTTTCTCAAGTGTCAACAATGCTTAAGAGTGGCTTTTATCATCTGAAGAATATTGCTGGGTTGCGCTCTTACCTAGATCCAGAAGATATTTTAATACTTGTGCACCCTTTTGTCATTTCTGAAATACTCTTTAATTGAGCTTTCCATTAGGTCAGAGCTGACATTTACAGTTAGTCCACAATGCAACAAATGGACTCACTACCCATACTAGGAGAGGTGAGTATATCATGCCTGTTCTCCATTCTTTGACCTAGCTTCCTGTTAGACTGTGGATCAACTTTAGGAATCTTTTTTGACCTATAAGGCCCTCAGTGGAATAGGTCTTCTGTACCTTAGTGAGTTTCTTGCAACCTGCATTTAAATTCATGACCTATGCTTGCCTAGTAATGGCTTTTTTCTGTTTCTGCCCCTCTTCTTTGGAACACATCTCCTACTGATATTTGAGCTGCCTGCTTGGTCCCTGTTTCCAACTCTAAATTAAAAACCTGGCCTTTTACACAAGCAACTGATGGCATCTGATGTAGTCTTTGATGTACTTTTAGAGTTTTATAATCTTGCAACTATTTATTTATTCTATTATAATGTTATGCTTTATTGTATTTATGATGCCTCTGCTCTCCGGCTGGTCACCATCTGCTCATCCCACCCCAACCCCATAACATGGGAGATCTCTGGGAATTACCTTATACCTCAACATGGTAATACATGATAATACTAAGGTGCATAGAAGCTGTGAGGGTGGTTTCTATGTGAATAGCTCCATCTAACTATCATAATACCCATGTAATTTGCCAGTTAAAATGTATCTGTCCAGTTTCAGTATAAACTCAGCTTTATATTTACTAATAATTATTTCTACAGGTAATGAGTTCTATGCATTCACTATGCATTGCGTGAAATAGTATTTTCTTTTTTGGAGTCAGATGTGACATGTTGTAATCTGCAGTGGGTAACCTCTAATACTGGGTAGGTTCATTTTATATTTGAAGTTTAGTGAATACATTAGGTAAGGGCCATGCACTATATCATACATAACAGGAAGGTCTCCTCTTTAATGCTTCACTGTTAAAGGCATAAGATTAAGTGATTTCATCCAGTTAATACAGCTTTCAGCCTTAAGTGAAGAAATACATTTGGGTAGCCCATCGTTGAACCTTTCCGATTTAGTTAATATGACTTTTTTTGAAAAGGGCACTGTAATTGACTGGCAAAGTCAGTGAGTGGTCTAACATAATGGGACCTATGCACGATGTCAATGCACTGCATAAACCGGGCATGTTGGCATCACTACGCCTGAATGCCATGGACTATGGCCTCTTGGACCCCCTGTGGTATTTATGATCGGTGTGGAAGACAGGTACACACACCATGCCCCAGCCAGATGGAGAGCAATGCACCTGGGTGGGCTGGGGGCATGCCAGCACTACGCGCTAGTCACTAAGATGTGTAGTGCTGGCCGCATGGGTGCGAGGAAGGGTGCAGGTTATGCCAGAGTAGACCCTGCCATAACCCACTGTGTGCCCCCATGGACACCACCTGTTGGGAGCAGCAGGACATGGAAGTGACCCCCCCATGCTGCCACGGCTCACTGGGCAGTGTGGGGCAGGCTGGAACTGCTGATTGGGTGAGTACCCAGCACCAACTGGCAGGTACAGGTGATGGGGCGCTGTGGTGGCTGTGTGGGGAGGTGATACTACCCGCCACTAGGAGTGCAGGGTTGGGGCACGGGGACATGGCCTGGGGAGGTTCGGGGCACAGCTGTGTTGCAGGAGTGGGGTCCTGCTGCCAGGGGTCCAGCAGTGCCAGGAGGGCACTGGGTGCCACAAACTGAGCTGGTGGTAGAATGAGCCATAGAGCCCATGCTGTGTTGGTCCAGGTGCTTGCAGTAGGTATGCACTACTCCAGACCCGCACCTCCCTATGCAAGGGATCCACTTTGGAACCCAGAAAAGGTATCCTATTGGATGCCCATCTGGGACCACAACTCCTCCCCCGGTCACCCTGCATAGTATTGCGTGCAGGGAGGAGGAGCCATGGACAGGTGCATGCTGGTTGTGAATACCAGCATGTGCACACGGGTGGGGTACGTGCTTTTTCTGCATACCTCTGCCCGAATTGTGTGTAGTGGCTAATATTCATAGAGAAGGAAAATTACCTTTCCATCATGAGGTGAAATATTGCACTTGATGGACCATAGGATGATAGGGCTCAATTGGCTCTTTTTCAGATTTTGTCACACTGTTTGCCTTGATCCATGTCTTTAGTGATGCAAACCCTTAAGTCCTTTTTCTGAGTAGTTGATTGAAGTGTAGTGCTCCATAAATGATAGTTAGCAAAGGTGTTTTTAGTACCCAGGTGCATGATGACTTTGCACTGTCTAGGTCAAATTTAATCTCCCACTCCCTAGCCCTTAGTGTAATTTAATTTAAGTCTGACCAGATAATTTCAACTTGCTCTACATTGATGCATGGGCCTCCTAGTTTGCAGTCATCCATGTATTTGGATGTCCAGCTAAGGACATTTAAGTCTGAAATAAACAGATGGAAAATGATTGGTCCCAAAACTGAGCACTGAGTTTTCCCTCTCTTGTGGTGCAGTAAAGTTCCCTATGCCTGTGTTACAGAAGGATCTGGTTGTGGGTAGTAGTGGGTAGCCAGGTGCAGACCTGTGAGCAGGTCAGCATCATCTAGCCACTCAGGCTGTTTTCCATGTTTTCTACCCCCATCTCCAGGACATCGACCTCAAGGGCATGCCAAACATGCACGCATGTAAGTGTGCATGTTGTGGTGCCCGTTGACATCCTCCCACCTACATCCAGCTCCATCACCATCTGTGGTCACTCAGGTGGCAGTACAGCAGTGGAGCTGGCTGTCTTCCCTCTCCAGAGAAGGAGAGCATCCTCTGGGATGCTCCATACTCTTCCCCTGGCCAGCCTCTGATGGCATGAGCTCAATCCCAAACTCAGGTTGTTGGCATCGAGAGAGAGATAGCACTACTATTTTGTTGATAGGCCAGCTCTAATGTATTCTTTCTGATTTTTGTTTTGCTGGGATCTATGTGTTACATGGCAACAGTGCTTTGGTCTTCAGATAAAAAGGCATTTTTAGATCTCTGTCAGTTTTCCTGACTGTCTGTCTTTGTATCTATCTATCTATCTGTCTGTCTATCTAACCATACTGAGCCACACAGCAACCCTTCATGAACCCAGCCTATGTAAATATATGGGGCCAAGATTTTGTATCCCCTGGCAGCCTTCTTCTGAAGCATGTAGCAGCACAGAAGGGAGGAGCTGACCTGGGGATGAAGTTGTTTGGGTTAACTCTGGGCCTGCAGTGGATCTTCTGCTCCATTGGAGGAGAGGAACATGGAACACAGCAATCCATGGACACAACTGCTATATCCCTTTATGGGCACTTATATATGTTAAAAAATCAAAGATCAACTCACCAGGCATCTAGATTACCATGGCATGGATGAGGCTGGACATAGGCCAGCGTGGACATTTACCCTGCCTCTGTGATATTATTCCAGAGTACACACAGTGCTTGAGTTGCTTTCTATTCTGGTACACAGCCAAAGCCTGTCACAAAGGTCTTTACGCAACCTCAGCCATGCATTCAGCCCATACCTAACCAGTTGCACAGAATCCAGTCCAGCTGGGGACTATTAGGTTTGAGCCACCATGGATACTGGATAATGCATATGTGGATGTGTCTATGGAGTCCAGGAAGAGTGTAGCTTACACCTATATGCCGTGTACTATGGTATGTAGGGTTGAAAAGCATTTGTGCATAGACACCCTTGTTTGGATTCGATGTTGTTAGGAAAACATTTTACTGTGATCTTCTTAGCACATAAAATAAACAGGTAATTTGTATTAAAATGTTTTAATACATGACATCATCCCTCAATGACTTAGACAAAACCAAAAGTATGAAGCTACAGCTGTCTTGGTCAGGAGATGATTTTATTAAAGAAGCATTCTTGGTAATGTGTAGTGAAGTTGATGGTTTATCCTTAACTCATCTGACACTCAGAAAAATGCATTAATTGGACGCAGCCTAGATGTAACCACTACAGAATTTGGTGACTGAGCAGGGACATGATTTGGTGTATATATGTTGTGTATTTACAGGATTTGAGAAATTCTGGATGCAGGAATGGTATTATAGTGTTGTTATACTCAGGTCCGGCTTTAGGGTTTTGGGGGCACACAGCAAGATACTGCAAATCATGAAGCCCACCCCAACTCACCTTGGCCATGTCTTTTACTCTATACCATATGCTCATTTTATTTTCTATACAGTCTGTGGCATCTTTAGTTCTTTTTAAGGGGAAAGTAGCAATGATAGTCCTTGGGGCTCCTGTACCCACCAACCTCCTCTAGTCGTTGCTTAACAAACACACCCAAAACCCATTTCAGGACTAAAACAATGTATCTCTATGCCCTTCTCCTACTCCTGTCAGGGGACATAGAGGTAAACCCAGGACCAATCTCTACCAACTCTCCCACCCCTATCACTCTCCCCAAAGGCTTACGCATATTACACCTAAATACCTGCAGCCTCCTAGCCAAAATCTCGCTACTACAACCTATCGCCTTAACAATGCTCCCCGACATCCTGACTATCTCTGAAACTTGGCTAAAGCCTCACCACATGGATGTGGAAGTCTCAATCCCAGGGTACACAATAATCAGGCACGACAGACGTGGGGCAAAGAAAGGTGGGGGCACAGCCATTTATATCTCAAACAGTCGACAATTCACTAGGATGGAAATCCCTTCCCTTCCCACAACTATAGATGCCTCATTAGTTAAACTTTCAATCCCATATTCCACCCCAATATACGTGTCTAGCACCTACTGTCCCCCATGCACTTCCAATGAGGACATCCTCTCACACCTCTCCACGCTACAGGCCCTGACCAAAGGTGGGAAACTCCATGCCACAGGGGACTATAATGCCAACTGGCTAGGAGCAGACAAAATCCACCTGAAAACAAAAATAAAAGCTCTAAACCTCAAACAACTCATAAGTGAGCCCACCAGACTCAACCATAAGTCTAAAAAGCACACCCTCTTGGACTGGGCCCTCACCACGCACCCGCATCGAATCCTTGAATCTGGGCTACTTCCTGACGCCATTAGTGATCACCACATAATATACCTGATCAGGAAGGTACACAGCCCCCCCCCCACCGCCAAAGATGCTACGCACCTGGTCGTACAACTCCCTGGACCTAAATTCCCTCCTAGTTGACCTTAGAAGGGTGAACTGGTCCTTTATCACCAAGGCTTCTTCCATTGACGCTGCCTGCAATGCATTTCAATCCAGCTTCCTAAAAATCTGGGACAAGCACTCTCCTCTGCGTACCAAAAGAGTTAGAGGAGCACACCTCCCTTGGATCACAGCTGACATAATCAAGATATGCCACTCCAGGGACCTTGCCTGGAAAGCCTATAAGAAAGTGGGCTCCCAGGCCTCCCTTACAAATTACAGAGCCCTAAGAAATGCCTGCACAAATACCATACACCTAGCAAAAAAGTCCTACTTCCTATCTACCTTTAGTAATAAATCTAATCACCACATGGACTTTTGGAAATCCCTCAAATCCCTGATCTCTCCCCAACCCAACCCCCCAACACTGCTTGTAAATGGCTCCATTATCTCCGACCCAAGCAGTGCCACGAAGCTTTCAACACTCCATTTCTCCAGCTGCGGTGACAAACTTATATCCTCCCTCCGAGACATGCAGTCCGTAGCCCACCCCCACACCTCTTCACCTAGCACTCACCCCGCAGCGCCTCCTTTCTCTTTCCAACCAGTTTCCCCAGTAGAAGTCCTCCACTCCCTGCGTGCACTAAACCTGAACAAAGGTAAATGCCCAGCTTCCCTGGACGCTAAAATGCTAATACTATCAGCCCCTGCAATAGCCTCCCCCCTGGCCGCACTCCTCAACCTCTCCTTCTCACTGGGCAAGGTACCAAAGGCTTGGAAAATGGCCACTGTCATACCCCTCCCTAAAGGCGGTGACCCATCATCCCCAAGCAACTATCGACCTATCTCCCGCCTCCCTATTCTGGCAAAACTTCAGGAGAGAATAGTCCTGTCCCAACTTACTCATTACCTGGACTCCTCCTCCTTTTTTACTCCCTACCAGTCTGGCTTCTGCAAAGCCCATTCTACCATCACCTCCCTTCTACGAGTCACTGGGGACATCCTCACTGGCATAGACAATGGTCACATCACCACGGCCATTTTTCTAAATCTAGCCAAGGCGTTTGATATCGTCTCACATTCCCTACTCATCTCCAAACTCTCGGCAGCTGGGATAGCCCACCCAGCTATAGAATGGTTCCAAGATTACCTAGCAGGAAGGATGCAAGTGGTCAAAATGGCCACTGTCATACCTCTAACCCCCTCCCAGTCACTTCAGGTGTCCCCCAAGGGTCTGTCCTCGGACCAATGCTTTTCTCTATATTTCTAAATGACCTCCCTGCAGCATGCTCCCACTCTTCCATCCAAATGTATGCTGACGATGCTGTTCTGTACGCCTCTGGTCCCTCAACTAGCAGTGTGGCATCTCTCCTACAGGAGGATTTCACAGCCATCCAACACTGGTTCATGTCAAATCAGCTATCTCTTAACCCAACAAAGACTGTGTCGCTTACTTTTGCTCCCATCAAAGACTCTCCCGCCAAACACCCTGTCCCCCGTTCATTACCCTCCAAGGGGCACATCTCAAACAATGCACTAGCTATAGATATCTGGGTGTCTGGCTTGACCAACACCTAGATTTCGCCTCCCACATTGACTCCCTGCACAAGAAACGGCTCCCTAAACTGGGGGCTCTCTTCCGTAACAAAACATGCCTCCCCAAGGAAACAAGGCTTGCCATAGTACAAAGAATGATACTCCCAGTTCTGGATTACAGTGACATAGTTTACTCCACTACCCCTGCATCTACACTGACAAGTCTAGACACCCTGTTCCACTCCTTCTGCTGCTTCATCCTAGACTCCCCACATCCACCCACCACTGTCGTTATACAGCTCCTAGCCCTGCCATCTCTCCATGACCGGAGACAAATAAACTGTCACGAGGCTTGCTGCCAAATTCTGGACTCCTCCCTCCCTCCCTACCTTGTTTCTACTTTATCTCAACAACCTCCCCCTGTGTACTCCTTAAGGGCACGAAGCCAGAACTTCTACACGTCCCACTAATGTGCACTACCAAAGGACAGTCAGCTTTCAAATACAGGATCCCCAGATATGGAATAGCCTTCCAGCCCCCATCAGACTACTGAAACTCCCGGTCAAGCGCAACAGACTACTCAAGCACACTTCTCCTCCAGCTGCTTATGCTAAAATGCTACCGCCCGCTACTAAGTACCCATAATTTGTGCAGGAGTACTGGTTGTGATATTATTCTCATATGTATTCTGCCTGTATTTTTACCTTCCTGCTTGTGTTTATCCAAAACTGTACTACTCTGTTTGATATCACAGACAATGTTCGCTATTTTTCATTTCTGTATTCTGCGACAAGTATTCTGTCTGTATTTTTTACCTTCCTGCTTGTGATATTTCTGTATTTAAATGTTCTACTATTGACATGTACTGGGCTAGGCCCCCAGGTCGCATCTGGAATCGAGCATGTTGCTCAGTATGCCTTCCTGGTAAATCTCGTAAATAAATAAATAAATAAATAAATAATCTATGTCCTAGGCCATACTTTCATGAATAATTTTATGACATTATGATGCCACATCGTAAGGCTTTGCCTAGGCAAGAAAGGCCTTTATTACAGTTTTAACAAGGCAGTAATTAAAAAAAAACTTTAAAACTAGTAAGGTATACTGGGCTCTGGCTGGGGGCCCCCAATGACCAGGGGACCCCCAGCAACTGCAGGGTTCACTGGTGCCTGAAACCATCTATGGTTATACTATGGTCGTGTAAGGAGCAAAAAGGCAGTGGCCCATGAATGCTCCTGCTACACTAAAACCTAATAATACTGTGAGGTATTACCTGATAGATTATGTTCATCCAACTTATTTTTAAATTCAGATTTGATTTTACTTATTGTGATGCTTATAGGTAAAGTATTCCATAGATTAGAAATTTTTACAGTACAATGCAATTTTATTTTTTGGGGTATTAAAGGTAATTCTAATGATCTGTAACAGGTGACCTCTTTTGTCTGCTGTGGTGTCTTTAAAACAAAGCTCTAGCTCACAAAACAAGTATGGATCATTTACAATGTTGAACATTAGTAAAAGGTCACCTCTAATGCGTCTTACATCCAGATGCATAAGATTTAGTGTCTGCAGTGTCTCTTGGTATGATAGATCTTTGATGTCAAAGTTGTGTTTGGTGTACTTCTTTGTACTTTTTCTAACTGATTTACTTCTCTCCTTTTTAAAGGGCACAAAAGTTGAGATGCATAGTCCAAATGTGGGCATGCATATGCTCTGTACAATGGCATAAGTACTTTGTTATCCCTAGATCTAATGCAATGATTTATAGCCCACATGATTTTGTTAGTTTTAGCTATGGCCTCATTTGTTTCTCGAGTGCATTCTAGGTCATTTGTAATGAGTATGCCCAAATCTTTTTCAGTTTTAGTTATAGTAAGTTGTTTTCCACATAAACAATAAGTGTCATTCTTGTATTTCTTCCTTAAAAGCATCACTTTGCATTATTCTTTTTTTTTTTTTTTTTTACTTTATCTCTTTTTTGTCTCCTTCCTACTCTCTGAGCCCACTCATTCCTTCCTCTCCTCCTCCATTCCACCTCCGGTGGGATCTGCCCCTAGAGTGCCTCCTTCTCCCCTCCTGCACAGTGGGGTCTGTCCCTCTTTTTGGTGGTCCGGATGGTACCCAGGACTCTATCATCTAGGGCTGCCGAGAGGGTTTTCGTTTTCTCCCTGGTTTCCCTGCCCTCTGAGATGTGTGCGCTAGGGCGTACGTCCCAGTGGTGGCATGCTGGCCTTGCGCCAAGCCTCATGCACCGCCACAGCTCCCCTCCCGGCTCCGGCCCGAGCAGACGCCTCCATCCCTCATTGTCGGTGCTTCCACCGGCTGCGAGGGAGATGTAGAATGCGAAAGCGTTCTTGGTTCCCACCTCTGAGGGAGGAGAGCATCCGTTGGGACGCTCGATCCTCCCTCCCCCTGCCGACCCCCGGCCACCCGAGTCCGTTCCTGAACCCGGGTCGCCGGCATAGCGCGAGGTGTGGCGTCCAGCGCCTCAACCACTTTGCATTATTCTAAATTAAAACACATCTCCCAAGTGGTAGACCATTGACCATTGAAAAACATGCTCAAGATCTGATTGTATCCTGGATGTTTGTTTTGCAGTTTCACAGGTTCTTCCTAATTTTGAATAATCAGCATACTTAGCTGACCTGCAGTTTAAATGCTTTGTCAGGTCATACATAAATATCTGAAATAATTATAGGCCCTAAAACTGAGCCTTGTGATACACCTCTGGAAACAATACCTGGGTTTGACTCGTGCCCTTTTATAACTATTTTCTGATATCTATTGTCCAACCATCCTACAATCCATTTTCTCAGTTTTGTTTTTAATTTGGCCATTTTTAATTTAGTTATAATGACCCAGTGTGGTACTACATCAAACTCCTTGCTAAATTTCAGAAAAATAATATCACAACATAGGAGGCCATGCTGATCAGGATCCATGTCTTCTATGGTTGATGGTAGTTTGTCTTTAATTATGCTTTTCATAACCTTACAGGGGATAAAAGTGAGGCTAATTGGTCTGTAGTTGATGTGGTCTTGTTTACTACCTTTTTTATGTTCACCGTGTACATATGCAGCGAACATTTTGTTATGAGTGGGTTTTCAGAGGTGTGGCACTATCAGTCCAATTCAGAGCAGTCTTCAAAGTGCTCATTAGTGTCACACCAATCCTCATTTAGCTTGATCATGACATTCGTCTGGCTTGCTGGGCACAAACTTAGTGAAGTTTAAAGACGAGATCTGACACAATCGTATGGCAGCTCTTTCCTTTGATCTACATAATGACACCCAGTGAGTACATCTGATCTGTCATGATCAGCCTGCTGTGGTCCCTTCTCCCCCAATGTCGTGCCCAATGTGGCTACAACTCCACCAAGCTGTCCATTTTCATTGTGCGATAACAGGGAGCCCACCCTTGGTGCCGCCAAACTTAACAAGAACCCTCCCTCAATGTCTCCCATCCCTTCCATATTAATATTCTGGCATGGGGGTGCCTAATCCCCCATGGCAGCTGCTACCCCCCCACCATGATTGTTTTAGTTGTGTGACATTGCCAAACATAACAACACTGGGGTGCCCAGCCTCCAGTGTCAGTACCTGAAATAAAGAAAACCACCCTCATAGCTCTTATTTATATAAAATATACCCTGTAAGACAGAAAACAATCTATCAATGTCTGTTGCTGCCATCGCTGTTACTGTCCCCCCACCAGACCCTCCCACTCAGCTCCCACCACCCCTCACCTCCTCAAGCCCTTACTTACATACTGGGGGTCCAATGCCATAATTCTCTCTAGACAGGAGACACATCTTCAATCTTCAATATCAGACCGCAAACTGGGGAAATCAGGTATGCAGTCAATGCATTTCAATGGGTTTTGAAATTGTCATCATAACGTGGTAATTTTTTAAGAATTTTGGCCCAGATTTTCAACATGACTTTTCTGGGACCCCACCTCATGAATAATGGAGTGAAATTAGGAAAACTGTCCTAAAAGGGGATTTTGCAGTCAATGCATGAAATCACTTTTCAGGCAGGATTTTAAAATTTTCTCCACACTTGTTAATGAGACGGCTATGTTGAAAGTCTGGAGTAAAATTATTAATAAACAACAAAGTTATGAACCTACACTGACATACATGAATGCAGACTCATATCTTTGGTGATCTTTAATATTCATAGCCATTTCTTCACAGCAACTCATGAGTGTGACAATTGTAATTTTTTAAATCCTGACCAAAATGTGTTTTCATACCTGTGGTTCAAAATCACCTTTTGAGCAGGATTTGAAAATGTTTTCCACCCTTGTTCATGCGGTAGGGTCACAAGAAGGCTATGTGGTGTCATGAGATGGCTATGTTGAAGATTTGGGGTTAAAATATGCAAAAACAACAAAGTTATAAGCCCATACTGAATTTATTTCAATGCACACCCTCAACTGTGGTAATTTTCAATATTTTGACCCCAGCTTTTCAACATATCAATTTTTTCATACCATCTCAGAAATGTAACAGCTGCCATTTTTCAAATCCTGGCCAAAATATGTTTTTATACTAGAGTTGGGTGAAAGTTGTGGATTCTGCTTTCATGAAACGCTCGCAGAAATTGAGAAATTTCCTTGAATTTTCCAAACTTCCACCATTGGTAAGATTGGAATCTTCTGAATGTGTTTGGTGGATTTTTGCCCTGTTCCACATAACTTTTTGGCTGAACTGTGGAATAATTCACATGAACTATGGAATAACAGTTCTGAGGATTTTTTTTTCTGCAGTTTAATGAATTATTCCTCAGTACATGAAATTATTCAGTAGTTCAGTGATCAGTTCTGCAGACTTTTTTCTCCACAAGTTAATACAATAATCCACAATTTATAACATTTTTCCACCGTTCTAAGTTGAAGTTTCCTCTAAAGTTGCTAATTTGATTTCCACACTTCCACGGAAGTGAAAATCCACCTTTCGTGGAAATTCTGCTGGAATTTTGCACACCTCTATTTCACACTTGTGACATGAAATCACCTTTCAGACTTGATCTGAAAATTTTCTCCACCCTTGTTCATGAGGTAGTATCATAAGAAGGCTACTGTGTGTGGGGTCATAAGAAGGTTATGCTGAAAATTAGGGGTAAACATATTAAAAAACAACAAAGCTATGAATGTGCATTGAATTTTTTTAATGTGTGCTTGTAACTGTGGTCATTTTCAGTATTTTGTCCCATATTTTTAACATAGTCATTTTCTCACACTACCTCATGAATGTGACAACTGTAATTTTTCAGATCCTGGCCAAAGTGTGTTTCACACTTGTGGCCCAAAATGATGTTTTGGCAACTGTTTTATAGATGACACCTGTCATGCTGAGATGGAATGGTCATAAAAAGATTATGTTGACAATTTTGGGCTAAATATTTGAAAAAAACATCTAACTTAAGATCAAATGTTGAATTGTTCTGACATTTACTCATAATTTTATTTTTACAGATTATGGCCCCTAATGTTCAACATATCCTTTATGCTATCCTACCTCCTGAACATGGCAGTTGTCATTTTTCAAATCCCCTTCCAAACCTGTTTCCACAGTTGCACAGTGAAATTACCTTTCAGATGGGATTTTAGAAATTCCACCTGCCTTGATCATAATGTCAGGTCATAAAAAGACTGCTGTACATTTAGGATCAAAATATGGGAGTCCCATTTAAAAGTAGATATTGCAGACATTTCCTGGGCACTGCAAGGCTTCCCTTACTTGGGCATTAACATCACAGCAGCCTGGAAGGACCTAGAAAAGGCCAACTTCTCTCCCCTCCTAACAACCCTAACAGCTGAGGTCCACCGCTGGATGAAACTGTGCCTAACTCTGAAGGGTAAAGTGGAGGCGATCAGACTGTTTATCTTTTCCAGGGTTTCTTATTTACTAAACAATCTCCCAATTCCTTTTTCTCAGAAACCATTCCAAGCCTTAGACAGGCTGGTGGCACTTCTACTCTGGGAAGGTGGCCTCGCTAGATAGGGAAGAATGAAATTACGGGCACATTGGACCAAGGGAGGGCTCAGTCTCCCCTGGTTCATGGGATACCACTTGGCTTTTAATATGGCCCAGACTCTGACGTGGTTTGCCCCTCACTCTACTCCCCCTCCTCAATGGGCGGTGTTAGAAGCTACGCTGGCAGCAGGGACTCCCCTCTACTCATTGTTATCCTGTAGGAAACCTGCTAATTCTCAACTCACACCGATTATGACAAATTCATGTGCACTGTGGCACCGTGCAATGGGCATAACTGGTGTTCCCAGCTCCGATTACCCTCCCCCCTTATGCTATGCCCCAATTTGGAATAATCCTCTTGCAAAAGTAGACCACAAGCCACTTCATTGGGCCTCATGGGCCTCTAAAGGCATACAGATGATAGCAGACTTTCTCATACCAAACACACGTATGGTGATGTCCTTCGAGCAGCTTAAAACTAAACACAAATTACCAAATCAGGACTTTTGGAAATTTCTCCAACTGCATAGTGCGTTGACCCCTTTACTTAAAAGCTGGCCACCCCAATCCTCTTGGAGATGTCTGAGTAACCTCTCCTTGCCCAACAGAGGCAAGGGCCTCATAGGCGCTATATATAGAACCCTTAGGGATTCCCAAACGGATGTCACCTTAACTAGCAAAACCATGTGGGAGCAGGATATTTCTCACACTCTATCTCTACAGCACTGGTCAGATTGTCTCAGATTGGCCCATATGGCTTATGTAGACTCAAAGAGCCAATTGACTCAATTAAAAATTCTTCTTAGATGGTATCAAACTCCCTCAGTCCTCTACAGGCGAAAGATAATCCCACAAGACAATTGCTGGAGATGCCACTCCTCTCCGGCCCACCTTTATCATATACTGTGGCTGTGTCCAACAATTCATACCTTCCGGACTTTAATCTTGAAGGATTGTTCTGCTATAGTGGGTACCTTACTATCCCTTCAGCATTACTCCTTTTTTATTAGGGGATACTTTCTCAATAAATGCACTTACTCCTTCTAATAAAGCCTGAGTCCTGGTCACTGTCATGGAAGCGAAGAGAGCTGTGCTAGTGAAATGGATGCAACCCATGCCCCCCACACTCTCTCAATGGTGGGCGGCCATGGTTAGGCTGGCAACCTTTGAAAGACTTACGGCAGTAGCTAGAGGCAAACTGACCGACTACCACTCAAAATGGGATACCTATCTGCACTCTCATATTTGCAGAGTGTCTTCTCCTCCACCACTACAGAATCCTCCTATTACTTATTAGCAAAGGTATTCTAGGGTGGTACGCCTAATGTTAAGTATTCTCTTCCAGGGTGTGTAGATTCTGTTATGCTCTTTCTTCTTCCCCTTATCTATAGTTTTTTTTCTCTATACTTCCTGCTTTCTGCTTCCTTCTTCCTTCTTATCCCTGATCCTATGTATAGCCTAAGGTATCGTGGGATTGTTGGGTACAAGCTAATTAGGGGAACCTAGTTAATGTAAACTCAATATATAGTCGAGAGGTCTGTGCTGTAAGGTAGTGCTTTGCTGGATCCTATGTCTCAATAATTGTCTGTGTTTCACTTAAAGATTGTAACACTTAGTTTGTCTCACACATAGATTAGGCCTTTCTGAAGGCCAGTGGAGACTTGGATTCTGTACAATAGTGCTATAGTTTTAGAGCAACTTGGTAATTAAGATAAGTCCTATAAAATGGCAGTTTTATCAGTTATCCTGTGGCTCTTTGTCAGCAACTGCGGCTTATTGTGAACATGCTGCTATGTGCTAAGTGAACTAAATGAAAAACTGAAAACTTTAATAAAATATTACATGATAAAAGTAGATATTGCCTTTCAGCTGCCCTATCCATGGTAATTACAATCTAACAATGTATATAAGCAAGACACTGCTAAAAATGAGATGTTGCCTCTCATCTGCTCTATCCTGGGTAAATATATAGTAAAAATGTATACAGGCAAGACCCGGTACAACAGCAATACCATTCTAACATTCAGCATTGACAAATGTTTGTTGATTAATGGGATAGCATTTGTGGGTTTCTAGTCCTTCAGAATGACTCAACTGTTTAATGATTCTTCAAACAGCATTTTTAACCAATATATCAGAAAGTCAGCCATGAATTTAGTCATATTCCCAGTAATCATGTCTAGACCAGGGGAAGAATCTGCCCTTTGTTTTCAATTGTATCTTTTATTTCATCAACTGACATATCTAATCTATTCTTTGACTTCTCATCTTTACAATTTATGCTCCTGTCTTTAGGTGTGAATATCCCACAGAAATATGTATTAAATATTCCTGCCACTTTTTCTGGTGCATTTACCACATTATTATCCATGATTATGGCACTAACCTTAGTTGATTTTTTAGGGACTTTATTAACCCAAAAAAGGCTTTGCTGTTTGTGCTTTTGAATTTTTATCTAAATTATGCTCCAATTTCTTTTTTGATTTTTAAATTTTGTGTTTGCATTTTTTTCTGTATCTTACATGTTTCCCATTTTGTATTATTTCTGGTATTTTTGAATGCCTGATAAAGTGTATTCTTTCTATTTATCAAGTTTTTAATTTTACAAGTTAACCATTTTTGCCTAATATTATTATATCCATATTTTTTTTTTTTTACCTTTGGTATATACTTATCACAAATAGAAAGAATAATGGCCCAGATATTCAAAGGGGATGTGCCAGGCACAACTGAATTTTGCTGGTGCATCCCCAAAATGCACCCCTGGGCTATATTCAACGGGGGGTAATGCGCAGTGCAAGTCCGGATGCACCACAGTGCAAAGATAATGTATGCGGCTCATCTGGAGGGAGTGTTCCCCTGCATACGTGGCGCACCTCCATATTCAGCCAAGATGCACGGTGCAGCCACCCACACATCTTGGAGGTGTGCAGTGCAATGTTAGGCATGGAAATACCAGGCCTAAGTCATAGCCACCCACAGGCTGGCTGCTGTATTGTACAATGCAACACAACAGCTGCCAGCCCATGGGAGCTACCCCCCATCCCTGTCCATGCATATAACATAGCATCCCTACTCATATCCCTGGTAGTCTAGCAGTACCTCCCTCCCTTCCTGAACCCCATCTGTATTGGAATTAAATCCCCAAGTCATCCCTGGTAGTCTAGCGGTACCCCCTTCCCTTTCTGAACCCCATCTCTATTGGAATTTAATCCCCCAGTCATCTCTGGTAGTCTAGTGGTACCCCTTCCCTTCCTGAATCCCATCTGTATTGGAATTAAATCCCCCAGTCATCCCTGGTAGTCTAGTGGTACTCCCCCCCCTACCTAAACATGATCATAGCATAATAGCAGCAATCCCAGTAGTCCTGATGGTCCAGTGTACGCCCCCACCCACTGAGGGACACACCCTCCACCCCACTCCCCCATCCAAGACAGACCATTCAGCCACGGCATTGATGGGCAACACATCCCTCCACACACTGCCACGGCTGCCCACTGATTGAGCTGTCAGTGAATGATGGCATACTGTACTCCTGTAAGCCCATTGGTAAACACTGTTGACCAATGGGCTTGCAGTGAGTACTGTACACTGTCATTCACAACTTTGGATGATTGGGGGATTTATTTCCAATACAGATGTGGTTCAGGAAGGGAGGGGGTACCGCTAGACTACCAGAGATGACTGGGGGGATTTAATTCCAATGAGGATGGGGTTTGGGAAGGGTGGATTGTACCGCTAGACTACCAGGGAGTGGTGTGCCGTCCTGCTAGGGCAATTGCAGGGCACCCGGCTCATTCTGCCGGGCACATCCCTGCACAGGCTGCATCTGGAAACAAGCTTTTTAGTTCCGTCACAAACTGCTGCATATTGAAATGGTCACAGATGTTTAAAAAATGTTTCCAGGTGAGTTTAGTTTATTGGTCTAGGAATTAATGCCTTTGAGCCAGGGCTCTTTTACAAAGGTTCCACGTCACATAGAACATCAAACAAACAAAAAAACATTACATGTATTTTCAGAAAGAAAAGTTACATAATAAATTTGCTTAAACAGTTTCAAGGCAGTAACAATTCAAAAAACAAACTACCTTCCAAGGAGAGGGAGATAATTGGAGGCATTCAGGGAGGAGAAGAGTATGGAATGCAGTGGGCAGTAGAGTGAGAGAGGGAGGAAAGGAGGGAAAGTAGAAGAGAGAATTAGGAGGCAGACAGGACTAGTTAGTGGTATTAGTGGGTTCTTTAGCCAAAGAGGATAGGCCGTGATTTAGGGATGGTCAGTGGTGGAATGAGTCTTTAATCAAAGCAATCACAGGTGCTAGTGGTAGAGAGGTGGGCATAAAGCATGGATTTGAAAGCTCCCAGAGAGGTGGAGGATAGAGTAGGTGGGCTTAGAGCATTGTACCAGGTTGGGGCCCTGTACGTGAACGTTCTTTTGTCCCTGTGCGGTCCGGCATCTGGGAACCAGAAAAGGTTGGTGTTCAGATCTTGTGGTGGGACGTGTGCCATTATTCAGGCAGAGTAGGTTTTGGATACACAGTGGAGCCAGCCCCAGGATTGATTTTTTTGCCATTATGCAGGTGAGATACACAAGGCGATTTGATAGTTGCAACCAGCCTGTTTCATAGTAAAGCTCACACGTGTATGTCAGTCTCTGTGCCCCTGTGAGGAGCTGGCATGCCTTATTTAGAACGGTTGAGATGCACCTTAGTGCCGTGGTAGTAGCTGAGCCATAGATAATTAGGCCATAGTCTATAATTGAGATTATGGAACTTTGTATAGCAATCCTCAGTGCAGCTTGGTTTAGGAATTGGCGGTTTCCAAATAGTATTCCTAGACATTGGTTCACTGTTTTCGCCGTGTTGTCTGTGTGGGTCGCAAGGGTAAGACCTTGATCAAAAGTGATACCAAGGTATTTGAAAGTATTTACTTGTTCAAGTGTATTTCCAGCAGAAGTTTTAATGGTGAGTGGAGTGTTTCTATTTTTGTTTTGGTGATTGGTAAAAAAGCATGGCTTTTGTTTTATTGTGGTTTAGAACAAGGTGATAGTGCAGACTGAAGAATTAGCCCAGTTCATTTTTCCAAAATTTACTGTAAGTCCCCTATAATGATCGCCTAACCTAATTTCGCAGCCTTTTACAACTTCACCTAATATTTCTGATATCCTCTGAAGTGTTAGGAGGGTGGTAGCATGCTCCTAATATTAATGTGCTATTTGTCTTTGTGTTGATTTTTATCCAAATAGTTTCTCTTGAAATGATTGTGTGCTTTATACCTTGAGAAATGTCTGTAGCATTTAAATGCCTTCTTGTATAAATGTCCACTCCCCCATATGCTGAGGTCTGTTCTGTTTGTGTAATTCATAACCCTTTATTTGTGTATCCCAGTCCATGGTATCAGACCACCATGTTTTGCAAACAGGTATAACATCTGGGGCCCAATATGTTTGTGTGGGTACAAATGGATGTTTGCCCATGCAAACTGGGTTTTGCACTAGACCACGATATTCAAAAGGGATGGTTGCACAGATAAACAAAGTTAACGCCCACAAAAAACATAATGTATGCAGGTGGGCAAAGAGGGGGTGGGGATAGGAATATCCATGCAACCCCATATTCAGCACATTTGCGCTTCACCACTGGGCTTAGCGTGGTCCTTTTGCACAGCTCAAATACCACTGCACAAAAGCCCGACTTACCCTGAGCAGCCCTAGTGGCTGCTGGAGTTACTGCAGTGAACAACTAAGTTTGCTGGTGAGGGAGCACACCTGGTCCAAGGGCCCCCCTTATGGTAGCCATGTGGATAAGCCCTGGTGCCTAGTGGTCCCCCCATACACTGATAGCCAGCCCGTATAGTCCTTGAATAATCCCTGGTATCTAGTGTTTTTCCCTCCCTCTGATCACCAGCCTCATTATGCTATGTGCAATCCCTGATGCCAAGTGGTCGCCCCACCCTCCAATCACTAGCCCTATAATGATATGTGTACTCCCGGTCCCCCCACTCTCTGCTCACCAGCCCCACAGCTGCCAAAGTTATCCCTGGTGCTAGTGGGTTCCCTCACCCTCCACTGGCCATCCCTGTCTATGTCTAATTAGTCTCTGGTGTCTAGTGCCCCTCTGCCATAATGCCAGCACTGAAAAACCCACCCTATCAACCTGCCATATGCAAATCCAGAGAGTATGCATCCAATGAAATGTACAGGGTGCACATCCTCTACTGTAGCATAGCACATTCTCTGGATTTTCTTAGCCAACAGAGGAGGTGTGCAGAGGTCTGTGTCTGTCACCATATGGGATCTACGGTGCAGTGTACAATAAGGAGGGTTGGCAGGATGGGGTTGTCGGTACTGGCAGTATGGAGGGAGGTAACTAGACACCAGTGACTAATTAGACTTAGACTTAGACAGGGCTGGTGAGCAGAAAGCGGAGGGACCAACTAGGCACCAGATATAACTTTGGCAGCTATCGGGCTGGTGATCAGAGGGTGAGGGGCACAACTAGGCACCAGGAAATGCAGATATCGTTGTGGGTCTGGTGATCAGAGGGTGGGTAGGACCACTAGGTACCAGGGATTGCATATATCATTACAAGGCTGGCGATCAGAGGGTGGGGCACAACTAGGCACCAGGGATAACTTTGACAACTACGGGCTGACAATCAGAGGGTGGGGGACACTGCTAGGCACAAGGGAGTACACATATCATTACAGGGCTGGTAATCAGAGGGGGGCCACTAGGCACCAGGGATGTCCTTCACTGCATAGGACTAGACAATGGTGTGGCAGCACTGCACAAACCTACTGCAAATACCCATGCAAATGAGCCCATAATGGGCACACAAATGGCAGCTCAGTGCCTTGCATGCCCAATGGGCTCATTTGCATGGGTCCCTCTGAAAATCACAAATAGCACTCTAGTGCTATCCAGTCTAGTGACTGTATTCCGTGCGCTACAGGGATCCATGTTGGGGCAGTGCTACTTGACTCGGCACTGTGTTGACATGGCCCTATATTCAGTTGGATAGTGCAGGTGTGCTATCCCACTGAATACTGCATCCTCAGACTCCCGGGCACTTGGAAAGTGCAATGCAAACCTTTGCACTTTGCTTTGCACTTTTTGAATATCGGGCCCCTGGTGTTTTTGAATTAACAACTGCCATTAGTTGATCCATTTTATTACGCAAACTACATGCATTAAATAAAATACATTTCAGATGACTTATACCCACTGCCTTCTTGTTTACACTGTTGTTTTTCGCTACTTAAAACAGGTGTTTAACAGGTTTCCCTGTCACTCAGTTTAGACTGAGGTTTTCAAGAGAGTTTCTTAGTTGTGCTTAACTGTTTAACCCCAGACTTATTTAAGTGTGAGTCATTATGGGGGAACAGTCTCTTGTTTGATTTCAAATTATTCCAGGGGTTTATGAAATTAATCCCATCTCTGCTACACCAGTTTGCCAGGTGCGTGTTAATTTTATTTTTTGTTAGATTTTTTTCTGAATGGGCTTTAGGTAGTGACAGAATATCATAAATTGCTGCTTTGCAACCTTTAGCCTTGATTTTCTTCCTAATTGACAATAAATCATTACAAATATCTTTCTTGTGGGAACAAACCACATAATTTATCCCTACATGGATAATTACAGCTGAATTTTCAACTAGTAGAAGGTGTTGAATCCTGCAATCAATATCTTCAATTTTAGCACCTGGATGGCATGTGTGTAATTTGTCTGTTTTACAGATATGGCTGTCTGCATACCTAATGATAGGATCTCCAGTAACAATTTTATTCATTGGTGCATTTTCTGGAACAATACTTGGAGTGCCATTTTCATTCTTAATGAGCTGAAGCTATTTGCTAGGGGTAGTAGTGTTTCATTTGGGCATAATTCTCCTCTACCTTTTTTGTGTTTTGAATTTGTTCCAACACACCACTCATTTTATTTCTCGGACGATTCCCCCACCATTCCTCTTTTAGCACTTCTTTCCTCAGTGCTAAGATTAATGCTGTCCTCAGTTTCATCTCTTGTTCTTGTTTTATTCTCTGTTCTGAGTGGATCTGCCAGGGGATTCTCTGCTTCATTTATATTGACAACATTTTCTATCTTGTTAATTTCTAGCACTTTGTCTACTGTAAAGTAAATAAGTGGAGGCATTTAACATAAAGTTTTCTTTTTTTCCTGTGTGGGAAAGCTAAGGCAAACATACAACAGCATTTACACTTTAAAACTAATCCCTCTGAACAGCAATTTAGGCACATCCCATGTTTGATCCATCTTGACTTTTAAACTGGGGTATGTTTATTTATTTATTTATTTATTGAGGTCTAGGAATTACAACCCTTTGAGTCAGGGACTCTTTTTCAGAGGCTCCACATCAGTACAAAGTGAGGCAGGCAAGTGTTACAGGCATCATGAAATAACGACAGAAAATTATGCATAAAGAGAAAAAAATAAATGTTATACAATAGGAACTATCACAAAAGGCTTCACATCAGTACAAAGTGTGGCAGACAAGTGTTACAGACATCAGGACACGAACAATGACATTAATTATACTCAAAGAGAAAATTATGCAATAGGGAGTCAATAATGAAGCATTACAAAAAACATTGACAATTGACAAGGGAGTAACCAAAAACTGTAAAGACAAGTCTGAGGAGAACAAATAAGTACTGGAGACAGGAGCAATGGAGCTATGGAGGAGAAAGTGAGAAACAGGCCCAGGAAGTAGACCAAATAAGAGCTGGAAAATAGTAGAGACCAGAAAGCTGCCCAATGGGCTATACATTTTACTTACAACCAATGGCCCCTATGCAGCAATGGGTGGGAATTACACACTGAAGGTGCGTATCCCACCCACATAGGTCCACACCTGAAGATAGGTGTGCGCATGCTGGTATTCACAACCGGTGAGCACCTGTCCGCGGCTCCACCCCCACAGTGCACAGAACTCTGCAGGGGGCAGCCGGGGGCAGAGTTGCGGTCCCAGGTGGGCATCCAACCGGATGCCCATCCTGGGCAAAAAGTGGATCACTTGCATAGTGAGGCATGGGTCTGGGTGCATGAATGTCTACTGCAGGCACCCTGACCTGCGCAGCATGGACCCAACATATGGCATACCCCCTTGTCCAGCCCATGCTACACGGTACCCTCCCAGTGCACTGCAGAAACCCCAGCAGGAGGACCCAGACTTTGCCCTGCCAACCATCCATGCCTGCTCTGATGTGGCAACACACACCCCAACCCCCAATCCTGGCACCCCATTGGTAGCAGTGTCACACCCCCCATCACCAACTGCCCTCCTCTTGTCCCCCATACCCACCAGATCAGCTGCCACAGCTTTCATCTGCTGTCTAAAGGGCTGTGGCAGCATGGAGGGTCTTCTCCCAGTCCCACCGAGACTGGCAGGGTACGTCCATTGGGATGCGTAGTGGATTATGGCAGGGTCCCCACTCCCATAACCTGAACCCTTCTCTGCACTGATGTGGGCTGTACTATGTACCTTTGGGAATGGCGCAAAGTGCCACCATGCCCCTGGCCAACCCCCAGCATGTTGCTCTGTGCACAGCCGGGGGATCGGGCATGTAACAGTTGTGTGTCCCATTAATGACTGCTGTGTGGACACCACTCCATGGCAGTCACACGTAATGTTGCCAACACACCTGGTTTGTGCAGCACATTGGCATTGTGCATAGGGCCCAAAAAGGGACCAGGAACAAAAGAGGGAGTGATGTCTTCCTCTTTCACTTTGGAGGACACAGGCAGACATGCTTTCCTCTTCTGGTGAATTGCCTCTGCTGTGGACTCACCGATGCTCATAAATTGGCAAGTCTATCAGGCCTAGACAAACTGGAAGTGCTGTGGGGCAGCATTTCTGGTCTGGTGAGATTGTGCAAACTGTAAATTTTTAAAATAATACTTTCTGAACCACATTCTAGTGGTCCTTTGCCAGTTACTAGTTGGGTTGCCACCTACCCGGTCTTTTTCAATACCATCTAGTTTTTGCAGCAGCTCTCTGTTTCTCCAGTATTCTCTTTTTTTTTTGAGTTTTTAGGGCTGCCAGCCCACCAAGAGTTAAACAAGCATTTTGAGTCCTGGATTTCATCAATAACTGTGCTATACGCCTGCACACCGCTGAAACACACCACGCTGAATGATTCCCTGGTTCCCTGACCATGACCTCTGTCCACAAGCAAGCCTTGGGAGCTGGCATGAAAACCCAGCCAATCAGGTACTCAGGACTGCATTGTGATCCAGTCAGGGAGTAAGGCTGAGTAAAGAGCCATGACTGGTCTTATTGTAAGGACCAATTCAGTCCTTTGATTTACATCTCTGGCTGCATCAGGGAAAACAAAATAGGGATTGCAATGTATGTATGTGGAAAGAAGGAGATAGGCCCATTGGCTCATCCCTGCAGTGTCACCAAGAAGAAGCAACTCAATGGATACAGACCCCACCCCGACAGATGCTCATCCCAGACTGAGAACCAGGAGCTTAGTCATATTTTTCACATACTGACCAGTGAATGGTCCTGATGCCACTGCAGCATTGATGGGATAACAACCTTCAAGCAGGCATACAGCATCATATTCTAAAGTGGACACAGCAGCACAATTACAGTTAATAATGTGAATGATGTCTGATATTTAAATAAGGGAGCCATTTAAGAAGGATTTCAAATATGTCTTACATTTCTGCCTGGGAGTGCCTGCCTTTTTCTGTGATGATCAGCATTATAGCAAGCAAGCAGGCAGCAGCTAAGATCTGAGCAGTCCCCAGACACTATGTCCAATATTTTAATATGTGGGAATAATGGTGCTTATGCAAACCTTGTACTTGGTTGTGCTTAGTGCAAATTTATATTTGACTTGGTTTGGTCTTACTCATTCCCACCCTCAGTAGAGAAGCTGGGTAGATAGTAGGGATGAAGGCCCTACATTAAGGGGAAGAAGAGTGCTGGAAAAGGAGAAGGAGGGGTGGATGGTGGTTATCAAAACAACTAGCTAAGCACTGTAGTGAGGTGTAGGGGGGTTTAATTAGTGTGGGGGCAGAGTTATTCCCTCACATTGAACCACAGGTGAAGCCCTCCAATTCAATGTGTGGGAATAATGGGGCTTATGTGAACTTTGTTCTTGTTGTGCTTAGTGCAAATTTATATTTGACTTGGTTTGGCCTTACTCATTCCCAACCTCAGTAGGGAAGCTGGGTAGCATAGTGGAAATGAAGGGCCAAAAGGAGTGTAAGATGATGATTATGATAACCTCCTCCAACTCATGGAGAGCATGGTCAGCAGCACACAGGAGAGGAAACCCCCCTATAGAGGAAACCTCGGAGGAACCATGGCTACTGAACTACTCTTCCTCTTGGCATACCAAAAGGAGATGATTTGAAATGCTTGGGATATAAGTCTAGAACAGGAAGATGATCATCTGCTGAGCTTTTAGATAATATGGCCAGAACATTGTTTCTAGATACTGAGGAAGCTGCTCTAATTCTAAAGGAGAAGTCTGTAAAGAATGTCTTAAGGCTGAACATTGAAGTAAAGTTCTCCTTGGTTCCATGAACTCTCTGGACATCAAAGGCCCCTGATTGGGATTGGATAATACAGGAGAAGAGGGATCAGATAAGCCATGGCATCTGACAAGTTGGTCCAAGTTTTGTACAAGGTACCAGTCATTGCCAGTTGGATAATGAGTAATATGGACTTATTTTGAAGTCTCTCTGATTTGTACATTGATAAATGGAGTATAATGGTCTTCTTGTTTCATTAAACTTGTAATGGTGAGAATTGAAGAAGACGATGCAGCAGCAACCATAACTTCTCCAGGCAAATGGAGTCATAGAAGGCTAGGTAAATGGTGAAGAAATCATAATGTTCATAAGGAAGGATGGGAATTCTGGAATGGAAGCCATCTGTACATCCAGAAGTGGAAAAAATCCACTAGTTGACGAGAAGGATGAGTAGTGAGAAATCAAGCAAGGGCTGGAATGTCCACTAAGACAGAGGCTGTAATTATGATTGGTTAGGACAAGGCAATTTTGGACAAAAGCTTCTTGAGTGAGCTTCACTACAAACATTGCACAGGTAAAGATATCTATAAATGGGAATTGAACAACTGAATTTTGAAATTGTTGCATAAAGTCTTCTTTCCTACAAAGGTCACTGGATGACCGAGTCTGTCATGACTGGAGCAAGGAAGAGCACCAGGGTTAGTAATAATCTGGGTCAAAGTCATGGAGGAAGTAGAAGCTGAATCAAATTATGAATTTTCTTTGTGGAAGCATAGGGGACTCTGAGACCATTATTGGGCAAAGGGAGGCTAAATGAGAATAGGAGCTGCATAACTGGCACGGGAGTGGAGTGCTTGTTGTCCAGCAAAATGGCAGCAAAATAATTCATTATAAAACATGGCCCAATGCAACTTAATTTTAAAATGTACCAAAGCTGCTGCAGCCTTTACAGAAAAACATCTATGTTAGTTATAAAAATGAGTGCCTACAAAACATACTCCAAGGTTGACTAAGAGCTAGAGATATGAATCCAGTTCTTCACATCTGGAAGGGAACAACGAGCACATGATATCCCTATATAAACTGAAAGATAGATTGGATTCTGGAGTAGTTAACATTTTCATAAGTCTGGGGTCCTTAGATTTCAGGACTATGGAGACATCACAACAAGAGATGGCTCTATTTCTATGGAGTCGTGCAGAAAATGAGGAGGTATATTAAGTTGATGTCTTTTCCTTCGGTTATATTTTTTCAGAGGTGATTTGGTGTAAGGTGTGTCAGAGAAATAGTTGGTAAAGAAGGGTTCAGAGGTGAAATACCTGGTTCTTGCTGGGAATTTGAAGCAACATTCGATGTGACAATGGATGGAGAAGTAATGTGAGGTAATGTTGTTTTTTCCATAGCAGAAGCAGAGGACTGGAGTGTCGGAGGAGATTATTTTAAGAAGCTATAGAAGTAGATGGAGCAGGAGGGTGAGTTTCAAGGGATAAAAGTTGAGATTGAACATCTGATACAGAGTTAGCAAGGTGAGAGATATGATCACAAATTTCAGATATGGCATCAGGAGCTGGCTTTGGAGCTGGCTGTGTTGGAGCATGATTTTCATTCTCCTGGGACATTGCAGCTACAGTGGTAGACATAGAAAAGTTTCTCAGTATTGAGGTATACTGAGGTAGAATGAGGCAGGATCACATTACTGTCCATGCAAATTGCCTCAGTGGTACCTCAGTGATACCTTGAGGTACCGCGAGGTAGGAAACTTATAGATAACAACTACTGTATGAATAACTTACACAGTTCTTGCTTTCTAACCAAAGCTGAGTATAAGAGACCAAGTTTTGAAGTTCTATCATTAGGTAAGGAATAGTCCAGTCCTTTAATGAGCATTTCGATTTTGAGGAATTTTTTCTATGGGAAGAATTGTCAAAGGAGGTGCTAGGAGCTGGCGATGTGCTTTCTTCCAGATCAGGAGATAAGAAGGTGCAGGGAGCTCTTGCAGTGTCTTCTTCTGGATCAGGAGATGAGGAGCCCCAAGGACTGGAATCCAGGGAGATAACAAGTAGCTAAAAGGGGGGGGTCCCCATGAGGACAGCAGATGAAAGGTAGTTTGGGTATGTGAGAGCTCCAAGTAAGTAAATAGGTGAGGAGACCTCCATTGATGTGAGCAGCTGAAAAGGCTTGCACATAAGCTGGATTGATGATGAGACCTCTACGTAGGTCAATGATATATCCTTCACGTAAAGTAGATAAAGAAGAGACCTCCATGTAGGTCAGTTGCCAGATATAAAGGCAGTAGACCTCCACATAGAGCTAGCACAACAGTAAATGAAAGACTAATTCCCCACATATTGTAGGTTAGTTGAATGAAAACTCTCGAGACTCCCATGTGGATCTGAGAAATACAACAGAAGGATGCAAGCATTTGTGTAGGTGGGGAGACCTCCACAGATGTTTGCAAGTGAAAGGCTTCCATGTATGCTTAACAGATAATGGCCTCCATGTAGGTCAGCAGATAAAGGCTTCCACGTACACCTAGCAGATAGTGAGACATCCATATAGGTCAATGATGTAACCTCCATGAAGGTCAGCTAAAGAAAAGACCTCCATGTAGGGCAGCTACAAGATATGTGGTACATTGAACCTCAACTTAGGTTTAGAATAACTGTAAATTAAGTACTTAACTCCCACATAAGTTAGTCAACAGACACTCTCGAGACCCCCACGTGGGTCTGAGAATCCAACAGAAAGATGCAGTTACAGTATAAGTGTTATTATTCCCACAGCCTCCACATAGGTATGGGACAGTTTTGAAAGATGCAATTTATTATTGATTATTCCCATAGCCTACATGTAGGTATGGGACAGTTTTAAATGCAGGTTATATATATTATTCCCATAGCCACCACATGGGTATGGGACAGTTTTCAGGAGAATTCACAGCAGGAGAAGGCTGAGGGAAGAATAGTAGGATAAACAGAAAGGTGAGCAGCAGGAAAAGCAGAGAAACTGTGTGGTTTTAGGGGGTGAGGATGTTACAGGCACCAATGTAGAAGAAAGGAGACAGCTATGGATGGACAATGGAGTGGAAAAAATGGTAGCTGAGAAAGTTTAGGCAAAAGAGAATAGCAGCAAACATGGAAATGAACCCCAAAAGGAGTGTCAACAAAGAAGGTAAGAGGCAGACACAGGAATGCAGGCCACAAAGCAGTAGAATGAGAATGAATGAAGCAGAGGGAGACAAGAGAGTAGGGAGAGATAAGCACAAACAGGGATGAAATACAAGGCCGGGGGTGACATCCACAGAGTGGTGGAAAGAAAATGGAACACAAGGGTAGCGGGCGGATGAGATACAACGCGATAAGTAACAAGAGGGGGGAGGGATAACTCCACAGATGGTACAGGTTGTACAAAAAACAAAGAACATGAAAATGAGCAGGCAATGAGCAAGGACAAATGGGAAGAAAAAAGGGGTCAAGGAGCGAGGTGAAGCAGAGAGAAAAGCAGAGAAAGTGGGACAAACATCCCACGAATTATGCAGTGGCTCAGTTGGTATCAAAACAACCAGCTAAGTACTGCAGTGACTAGTAGGTGGGTTTACATTAGGGGGGTGTGCAAATACCTTAATTCGAATATTCTGACAAATATGCATATTCAGGGCACCAGATATTTGTTATTTGTTATTTGACCCCCCCCCCAAGATAAGTGTTATTTTTTTTAAAGACATTGTAACACTGTTAAACTCCACCACTTCTTTCACTTTTGAAGTGCACTAGGCAATTCCGCCATGAACACTCCCCAACAGCCTTTTAGGGACCCAAAAAGGCAACAAACAACTGCACTGGTCAGTGGTCAGGTGACACACGGTCATCACAGATTGAGCAAAGACCGCAGTTGAGGTGACATCTTGTGTTTTGCCTAGGGCTTCTAAAATAGCACTGGTGTAAGTGCATTGTATGTCCACCCTGGAAGAGAGGAGAGTGAGATGTGCCATGATAGAGACCTATACAAGTACCTCATGGGGTGAAGACAGGACACATAAGGGGAGTCTCTTTCAAATGAGAAAGAACACAAGTACCAGGTGCAATGGGTGCATGTGATGAAGCTGAAAAGGGAGTTCATCAAGACAGATGTGAAGAAATATTCACTGAAGGCATAATTGATAACTTTACAGAGACTGCAGGCATAAGTGATGGTGCTGAAAACAGTGTGGGGCTTCAAGCATGTGTGAGATAGGTATAGGGCTGGGGTGTATTTGAAAACAGGCAGGGAGTCATCAGCATTGCTTTAGTGTCTGCAGATGAAACCAATAAGGCAGGGATGGACAATCTGGGCTGACTGTGTGGACCAAGCAGACCTTTCCCAACATATAATTAGTAACCTAAAGTACACAATAGTAAGGTCACTTAAACATGATACATTATTTAAATGTTTCTAGTTTAACAGGGACCTCAAGGTGGTCCTGCAGTTATATGCCTTAATTAAGTGTTTTACATGATAGGAAAAAATAAATGGTGAGCCAAAAAAAGGTAACTTTACACTTTCATAACATTAGGCAGATTGAGAGCTGTACTGTCCCTTACAGAAATATAAATGTGCTATGTACATGCAGAATGCATTCCACATGCTTAGTTGTGCAATGTTTGCATGCGGTTCGCATACACAAAGTGAACATATGCGAATCAGGTCTAAAAAGCAAATCAGGTTTGCATGCTGCAAGCTTGACATGTGTGCAGCAGGTAAGCTGGTGTGAACATCTTCTAAAAAGTACATCAGGTTTGCGTGTTGCATGCTTGACATGAGTGCAGCAGTTAAGCTGGTGTGAACATCATTTAAACATCACACATGCTGCACGCTTTTCATGTACAAGTCTCATCTAAAAAACACATCAGTATCAATTTCTTATACTACTACTAGCAATTAGAGTCATTAAAATACATTTTTATTTGAATTCTCATAAAAATTAGGACCAACAAGGATGTTACAAAAAGAACAAAGAGCTTTAGCTTCCGGACCAACAAGTCCTTCTTCTGAGGCCTAATGAGAGTTATTTAGACAATCCCATATTATTAACACTTAGAACATGCAGAAAAAAACTGAAATAATTCTCATTGGTTTAAAACAGGCCTTCAGAAATAATTAGTGACATCTGGAGAGCTTGAATATCAAAAGAGTGATTTCAGCTGAACCAAACTTAAACGTCAAACGTTTTCCAGAGATAACAGCAGGCAGAGAGTTCAACCCACATATATTATACCATGTATCAGTCTAATGGATAAAAAAAACTTAAGATTCTCTGCTCGCTAAATCACGTCAAGTGGAGAAACCTCAGTATTGATGATTTTTTCAGGTTTCTTCACTTGACATGTGATTTAGTGAGCAAAGAATCTTAAGGTTTTTTTGATCCATGATAAGACTGATACATGCTATCATATATGTGGGTTGAAATCTATGCTGAGGGGCATGCCCCAGGGATCTATCCTTGGTCCCCTCCTCTTTGCAGTCTACATTAACAACATCAATGACCCCATCAAAAAAGCCAACATCCACTTATCCATGGACAACACTGTACTGTACTTGAGTCGTCCCACTCCAGAAGCAGCCTGTGAAGACCTCCAAGCTGAATTTAACGTTCTACAATACCAGCTCATAAACAAAAAGCTTTTGCTCAATGCAAAATAGACAAAAGCCATGCTCTTCTCCCACTCCTTGCATGCGGCAAATCCTGCTGGAGGGGGAGCTATCCCACAAATTACCACTGTTCTTCGAGAATCACTAGAGTATGTAGCTAAATTCAAATATCTAGGAGTTTGGCTCGATCATAAAACTTTCCTTCGCCGACCATCTCGAAGAACTACAGAAGAAACTAAGGCAAAGATTAGGACTATTCTACAGTATTAACCACGTGCTCACAAAGGAGGCCAAGATTCAACTTGTCCAAGCTACCTTCCTATCTTTAATAGATAATGCTGACTTGCTCTACAGCCACTGCACTGCCTCTGCACTGGCTAAGCTGGACACCCTCTACCACAGCGCTATCAGATCATTTCTGGCCTTCCACTTTCAACACACCACTGCCCCCTCTACTCATAATTAGACTGGACTTCCCTTCACTATAGAAGGAATAGAAATGCCGCCCTATGGGCCTTCAGAGCGGTGATCAACAAGCTCCCCTTATATGTCTCAGATTGTATTCTCCAGAGTGTGTTAGGCACCTATGCTCTAAGGAGCTATTCCCTAATTGCCCTCCAAGTTCCAAGGGTCAAAACTCATTTTGGCAAAGCTGCTCTAAGCTTCTCTTTACCCAGATTGTAGAACAGATTACAAAGGAACTTGAAGCTGAGCTGCCCTGTTAGCTTGAATATCTTCAAGGCACTCTACGATTGCTACATGAAAGCACCTTGCAAATGTTTTCCTCATCGCTAGCCCGCTAATTCTGCAACTCCCCCTTTCCATCCTGATGCTCACCATGTTTCTACCCCTGGCTCTCATTCTTTCCCTATTAAGTCTTCCTGCTGCACCCACCCTTCCCTGTCCACTCCAGCCTGGCTAAAATCCCACCTCATTCATAGTAGTGTCCCAATTATCTACCCCTCCTCCATCATTATTATAATAAACAAGCACACGACAGCCATCGTCACTTTCTGCGGTTTTAGCCCAATTTTTCCCCGAGTCGTCGGTAACATATCCCTCCTCTTCTTTACCTCTCTAACCTGCCACCCCATACACAGCCTCTTTCCCCTATATGTGTAGTTGCCGGCTACCTCGCTTAAAAGATCTCTGCTTATAAGCCCTGTATGCCTATGGTTGATTGTACATCTGCTGACTTCTTTAACTGTAAAATAATGATTTTTTTTTATTATTTATTTCAACCTTGTACTGTACTGTATACACTGTATATACTTTTTCTTCCTTGTATATTATTTCTTTTTGTATACCTGCTTCTCTACTGTACTTTGATGTATTCATGACCAGGTCCACCTTGCAAATGAGCCTTGCTCAATGGTACTCGCCAGGATAAATAAAGATTTTGATTGATTGATTGAAATCTCTGCCTGCTGTTATCTCTGAACAGCCTTTGAACTTTAAGTTTGGTTCAGCTGAAATCACACTTTACATATTCAAGCTCTCCAATGTCACTTTAATTATTTCTGAAGGCCTGTTTTAAACCAACAAGAATTATTTTAGTGTTTTTCTGTATGTTTTAAGTGTTAATATTATGGGATTTTTTAAATAACTCTCTTTAGGCTTCTGAAGAAGGACTTGTTGGTCCGAAATCTAAAGCTCTTTGTTCTTTTTGTAAAATCCTTGTTGGTCCAATAAAAGGTATCAAACCATTTATTCTGGATTTGTTCTTACTAGGACTAATATGGCATTAAACATTGTGTTTGTCATAAAAATTAAGTAAATTCGTTCATTCTGATTCTTTTGCAAGTTGTTTAATGGCTTTTGATGTTGGTCATTAAATTGCCATTAATTTGTAAAGTATTGTTTGCTTACTGCATTAAATGCCGAGGATATAGCCAGTCAACATCCCCCATTCCAGATGTATGAAGAAGGGCCTCTGTGTTGTGAAGCCTGTCCATTTTGTTTTGGACCATGCAAATCCCTTATGCATATTTAGTGCTACAAATGTGTTTTTCCATGACTGTTTTATCTCACTAACTTTCCCTTTGTCATTCTGAATTGAGCATATACATTAAGGCCAAGCTCAGCACTCTTTGTGAAGAGTAGGGTCATGGAAGCATGCATCATACCTCACATTTTGTCACTGAAATGAGGGACAGGAACACTCAAATGATGGACAATGAGGGACACTAACCCTCATGATGATCAGGACACATTATGAAACATGGAGATACAGTACCTCAGAATACAATGGAAACCATTGCATTAGGACTTGAGAATGAATTTCTACCATTAAGCAGGGGTGCCATTTAGGTAGAGTAGAGGGGGTCAGTTGCCCCCCCCCCCCGTATATGTACCTAGGTTGTTCTTATGGTGTGGCCATAATGGCTTTAAATTTAGAATTAATCTTTAGTACAATAAGCGTCCACCTGGCCTGTGTGTGCTCATGCTGCAGTTACTTCCAGACTTGACTAAGTCTGTATTGTGTTATCCACTGTCTCCGCCTATTAGCAGTGGCACAATCACATGTGATGTAGGTGAGCTCCAGCCAAGAAAGAGTGCATGAGTCTTGCAAGCATGACACTGTCTTTCCTGCCACAGAGTAGACAGACTGCACACTACAGCTTGAAAGAGTTGGTGAGCACTGAAATCTCAATAACAGTGTTGTGGCAGCATATTTTTGTTGTTCTACTCTTAGTGAGTCTCCATCTTGCCTGGACGCTGAAGGAGCAGATGGTGAGCTAGAAGGTAACTCAATACTAGGCTACCTACTTACTCTACTAGGTTCGCCTTGCAAAAATAACAACACAGGCACCCATGGCAGTAAACTAGGCTTAGCAGCAGTGGTGACAGTGGGGTGGGTGGCTTTCATATGCCTTGATCAGTGCAGTGCAGCAGCCAGAGCAGCAACCAAGCACCAAGGAAGCAAGCAACCCAGCTTAGGTGAGTTTGGTTAGTAAGGTGACTTGGTTGCGGATCACGTTGGGGACCTGTGATGGTCAGTTCTAGCATTCAGCTTCTGGTGGAAGGAGAGAAGGGGAGTGGACTGAAAACAGAGCTGGTGGCACACTGTGCTAGGCTGCAGGTTCTGGTCATAAGGCAGAATAAGTAAAAGTAAATAATTTATTTTACAGGGGGATTGAGGAAGGAGGAAGGACTGACATATTGATGTGTTTTTCATGCTTCTTCACCTTTGGGTAGCTTCATGGCCCATAGGGGATGGGTATTGAATGGAATGGAGTTGGGGAGAAAAATTTAGACAAATTTCTTTTTTGGGGGTGAGGGGTGCAGAATTTCAGCCAGAAAAAAAAAAAAAGATTAGTAACTGGGTGGGTTTAAGCCCAAGTTCTGGTCTGGGGTATATGCAGATGAATCTTATACATTTGAATTTTTCCTGATTTGCATATCACTTTTCAGTCAAAACAAATACGTTGTACCTTTTAGAGATGTTGCACACATTTTAGAGCTGCCCCTTACATTTACGGACAGTTGAACAGTATGGTAAGCACAGACTATTGGAGCCCCACCATAGTCAGACTTATGACCCCCCCGGTAAAGCTGACCTCCACATCCCCATGCTCAGGCACATTATGACACAAGGCAAAGGAGGCTGCAGAGGGGTGCACCATTGAAATAGATGGGGGCATATTTTTATTACTATTTTATACATTATTGATGGAGAGTTGGAGATTAATGAAAGCCACCACTTGACTAACAAGGGCCTTGTTAGTAGAACAGTGACCTTCATTATTCTCCAACTCACCATCATAATATATAAAATAATAATAAAAAATAACTCCATTCATTTCAAGGGGGTAGGCCCCAGAACTGTGACCCACGGACGTCATCTCTTAAAGACTCCTACCTCTGGCTTCCTAGTACTCAAGTAAGATACTTTTTACTTATATCTATACCTGATGGGTTGTCTGTAGCAGCATGGCCATACCCACTACAGTGTGTGTGCATGGGGGCGGGGGAATGGCCATGTGGGTGTGTGGGTGTCAAGATATTACTACTTTTGTGTTTGCACCTTGAAGTCTGTTTGTGTGGAAGCATTCAAAACTATGGAGAGAAAATAGTAGGAGTACAGGCCAGACAGAAGCAATTAAATGGTTTTGTGGGTAAGTTTGTGAATTGGGGTGGGAAAAAACAACATGTGTTTCCATTGGTATGTGTGCTATAGTTCAACTGTGAAACTGAGATGAGTAAGAGAAGGAAACTGAAAAGCATAACAGTGGCTACAAGAATGCCGCTTGCATGCAGATGTAATCAGATACAGTATGTATTGAAGTACAGGTGGGCCATATGTGTGCAGAGAGTATGGCTTAGTTGTTAAAGGCACTGAACTGCAAGCCAGGTAACTTGGAGACATGAAGAACTGGCTTGGATCTCCTCAACCCCACTTGTGCATGGTGTGATCCTGAGCAAGTCATTTAATTTTTTTGTGTGCAATTATCAGTGCTCACTTGTTTTTTGCATGCATGCCACATGGATGCAGTCTTTTCCAATTTAACATATAAAGCATGGTTTCCACACTTGCTTGCTGTATGCATGCCATATGCATGCAATAGGTTCCAGTTTAACATTTAAATCATACTTGCAGAGCACATATCTCTTACGTAGTTTTATGTGTGCAGCATGAAAACATTTCATATAATTATTTCTGTAAGGGGAAGCACCAGTTTTATGTAGGCAGATCATATTTGTAGCCAATTACTGGTAAGTTTAGCTTAAGGAACACTAGTTGTTCAACGTGTTGAGGGTCCAGCTTGGAACAGTGTGGTTCAATAACATCATTAGCAGTGCCAAACATCCTCTCAGATGGCACACTTGTAGGAGGGCAGCTTAGGTATTTTAAAGCAAGTTGTACCAGGTGAGGAGAGGAGCTGATTTTCTGAACCTGGTAGCCCAGTGAATCAACATCAACTGGCTCAATTGATTCTGCAAAGTAGCCATTAAGTACATTTTCTGCAGATAGAGGCTGAGACTGTGAGCATTTGTGTTGCTGCTGATGCAGTGATGTGCTGAGTAATGCCCAGTGACTCTCCTCTACACTGCCACTATGCCATCTTTCCCCATCTCTACCAGTATCATCTGATTCCAAACCACCACATGCCTATATCTCTCCCTCAGGATCCTGAATTGGACCATGTTCCTCCCCTTCCAAGTGTATGACTGCCTGCATGGCACTATTTAACTTTTCACTGAGCTGTTACCTAAAATGAGTCACCCTGTGGGTGGCCATGGCTATATGAAGGATCTCACATTTGAACCTAGGGTCCAACATGATAACAAACATGTGATGGCAGGTAATCATGACTGCAGTGAATCTTGCATCAAGTTCTGCATCAAGATGATTAACAAGGTCAGTGACACTTTCATAGAAACTAGCCCAGTATTTGAATGGTATTGGACATAAATTTGAGTCTATATTTGGAACAATAGAAAAGCCGTTAAAAGAGGAGGTCATTAGTTCTGCTAACACAGTCTCTTACTAATACAGTTATTTTTATTTCCTGTCCAGTTGAACAGATTTGTGAGGTCAGGTGGTTGCCATATATTCTTCTCATAGTAGGATGGATCTGCATGCTCTCACTTTAGTTCTGATTAGATTCTTTCTCTTCTTCCTCTTTCTTTTTTCCTTTTTTTCATTCTGCACTGTACTTCACACTCTTAGTAATTCTGGGGAAGAATACAATTTTTAATTAACTTTTAGGAAACTTTGTAAGTTTAATATTGTATTGAATGTATCAGTTTTTATGAAAATAACAACTTGAACAGTGAAAAACAAAGTATGCCATTTCATGTTGTTCAGATATTGAAAATAGAGTTATTTTTTGTTGTTAATTGTTGTAATTACTTATGTTTAATACTGAGGCAGTACATGTTTTTAATATAAATGTATGTTCTATATTACTGATGAAATACTTTTTACTTTTTTTGAAATAAAGCTTTTATTGATTAAAAAAACAAGGTCAGTGACCTCTTGTGTACTAAGTGTATTGTCGGCCAAAACCTATTGTAATTATCTTTCAAGAATATGCGGAGCTGTGATAACCTGACTAAGTAAGGTTGTGGAAGCACTTAGATCACATGTACTCCTCTTAAATGGCATGAGAACCTTCACCATGCCCTCAAGAACTAACCAATCGTGATGTCCTAGGACCCCTCTGATGTCTGCCTCCATAGGCATTTTGTGTAGTGCCCACTTTTGTTCCAAGAGTCATGAAAGCATCAAGTATGAAGAATTCCACTGAGTGCTAACTTCTTGTATTACATGATGTTGGGGCAGACCAAGGTGTTCCTGAACTTCTCATAATTTGTTAGTGGCTTTTACAGAATGATGGAAAGGGCTGCAGATGGAACAGGCTGTGGATAATATGTTGTTGGTCCTAGTACTGCTATGCAGTGTGTGAGTCACCACTAAATTTAGTGTAAGTGCAAAGCAACGAATACTCACAAAATGGCCATCAATGGCTTTCACCATGTTTGTGCCATTGTCGGCAACAAAAAAGCTAACTTTTAAATTAGTGTTAACACCAGTCCAAGACCACAACATGTCTTGCAGGAACATGAGAATATTATGTGCTCTGTGGTCTTCCTCCATCAGTCTGACTTTCAGCAAAGCTAACCTAATGGTACTACAAGACTGGGGGGGGGGCAAGGGTGAGCCACAAGGTGGTGCATTGGAAACAGCAGCAGCAGGGTGTTGCACACACCAGTTTCCAGTTAAGGAGAGATAGGCATGCAGGGAGTTATCACTAGTCTAGATATCTGATGTGCAGTGAAAAACACTACTAACAGCCTCTGTAAGCAGAGAAGCAACAGCAGATTGCACACCATCATACAGTCGTGGCAATACACTTCTAGAAAATGTAGTACAAGAAGGGATTTGATTTGATTTGGGGGTGCAAATAGTTGAGAAGTCATCAGAAGCCAGTATCTTGCACAACTGACATAGGCTGGAGATCCAATGCCATCATCTCAGCAATCAGCTGTGTGATTTCCTGTGCTGTTGGATGTGAAGCATGATACTTTGTTTGTGCATGTAGAGTATCCATTATTGGAAGTACCATGAGAGACATCGATGTTGACTGCTTCAACAACGATGGTGTGTGAAATGCTGATGACTGTCTCTGCCTTGTAGTATCACTGGAGTCAGAAGTGACCACCAGAGTAGAGGCCAGACTCTGTGTTGGTGAGGAGGAAGGAGTGCCGTGACAACTGGATGGCTCAAAATCAGATCTGTAATTGATACCACTACCACTGTTAACTGTGCATGCCTGTCCACCAGAGGGGTTTAGTCCTGGTGAAACCAAGGGTCCATATCCAGACCCAGATGAGCTTCAATACATTTCAGGGTGCTTAAGCTTCACATTGTTCTATAATGATGTTGTGGTTAAGTTAGAGAGTGATTTCCCTAGGCTTATAGTGGCATTGCAAAAAGAACAGACTGCCTTCCTTGTGTCCTCCTTTAACACAGTGAAATGCAGACACACAGCACTTTTAATATTTCGGTCACCAGTGGTTCTGCTAACACCACAGCCTCCAGCTGTTTTTTCAACAGATGTGCCTGTCTTGTCCTGATGTTCTTGCCCTTTGACCACTGCTCCCGATGGTACCATGCCAGTGCTACCATCACTTGGCTGTCTTTCAGGCTGTGATGGAGCCTGCCAAAGAAACATTAGTGTTGCTTGTTTGGACTTCTTAGAGGGAGGAGGACCTTCACCCTTACTGCTACTTCTACTATCCTTGCTAGTACTGCTACACCTAGAGGCTGTTTCGTCAGCCACCTTTTTTTTTCTGCCCTCAAGGTACATAGCATACTCAGCCTCATTTTCAAAGTCACTCACATGTGCCTCTGATGAAGAAGATGACGTGTCACTGGGAAATTCATCATGTGGAGGGAAATACTCAGAACCAGATGACTGGTCATCCTCTGCAACATTTTCAGGAGTACTAAGAAGCTGAGAAGCAGGAGGCATAACTGTATCAACTGTAGTGGTCATACTGGTAATATGCACTGTGGCAGGGATACCAGACTGTGGTGATACTGTTACAGTAATGGTAGTGATGGCAGGGTTCATAGTGGCTGGAGTGACAGTCACAGTTGCAGGGCTGGCTGTACTAGTCATGCAGCCCATTGTTGTGGAAGAGGAAGACAGGGTCTCTATAGTGGTAGTGGTGGTGGTAACAATTGATGTGATGGTACTGGTGAGAGATGGGGACACATTGGTGGTTGTGGTGGGAGTCAAGAACAGTGTCCTTCTGCTTGTGCTTCTTGTATCACTTTGTCCTGTGCCAGCCACAGTATGACTGTTGCTGGAAGACATAGGCTTGGAAGAGGTAAAGAATCATTTTGGGAGTCAGTGATGTGCTGACCATTGCTCATGTTCAGGTTCAGCATCACTAACCTGTTCATCCATTGTAGATTTGCTTGGGATGGATCAAGTAAGTTTTTTTCCATCCCTGTCTGTCATTGTCTTTGTCTTTGTCTATGCCAACAAGTTCTAAACACTCTCAAGTATTTAATACTGCATAAATGTACACAAGTTCTGCTTTATTGTAGCACTGAAGAAGTATTGCAAGCAGCACCTGCTGCACTACTGCTTTATTTTTGCACAGAAAAATTATTTCACTCCCTCTGAGACTGCTGGCGGCTAGGCCACTGAGTTTCATGAAACCCCAGCCCAAACTCAGATTACACCACAAATATTTCTTACTGAGATTTCTGTGGCAGAACTACTACAATTCATATTTATTTTATTTGTAAATGCACACAAGTTCTTCTTTATTTCAGTGCAAAAAAATGGTTGCAAGCAGCAGTACTGCTTTATTTTTGCACAGAAAAATTATTGCAAGCTGCATGCATGTAGGGCAGGCAAAGGTGTGTGCACGCTGCAAGCGTCACTACCTAGCCCTAAACCATAGGGAGTGGGAGTGCAGTCAGCCAAATGCCCTCTGAGATAGCTGGCAGCTACTGACTTTCCTGAAACCCCAAGCCAAACTCAGATTATACCACAAATATTTCTTACAGAGACTTCTACGATAGAACTACTGCAATTCTCTTTTTTTATTTGTAAGCGCACACAAGTTTTGTTGTATTTCAGTACAAAAAAATGGCTGCAAGCAGCAGTACTGCTTTATTCTTGCACAGAAAAATTATTGCCAGCCCTCTGAGACTGCTGTCAGCTAGGCTACTGACTTTCATGAAACCGCAGCCCAAACTCAGATTACATCACAAATATTTTTTACAGAGATTTCTACGGCAGAACTACTGCAATTAACTTTTTTCATTTGTAAATGCACACAAGTTCTGCTGTATTTCAGTACAAAAAAATGGTTCCAAGCAGCAGTACTGCTTCAATTTCACACAGAAAAATTACTGCAAGCAGCAAGCATGCAGGGCAGGTGAGGGTATGCACACACTGCAATCGTCACTACCTAGCCCTAAACCGTGGCATGGGGGTGGGAGGGGAGTGCCATTAGCTGACTGCTCTCTGAGATTTCTGGCTAGGCTACTACTGGGTTTTGTGAAACCTGACCCCTCCCCACCCCCGAAATACTTATTGTTTACACCATCACATTAAAACTTTTTTTTTTAAATCAGTACAGTACAGCAGTTAAGGTAGAAGTTAGAACTTCTGTAATTAAGGAGGTAAACTGCAACTTAAGTCTCTCTGCAGCTCTTCCTGGCAAAATAAATCAGACAATTTCTCTGGGAAAAATACAAAAAAATTCACACCACTATCAGACAGGCAGGCACTAAGAAAAGAAGAAGAAACACTACTCCTTCACTTCCAGAGCACAGCACACAGAGGCCCATGAAATTAAGGTATACTAGTTTCTCTCTGCAGCTCCTAGCAAAAAAAAAATCACTACATCAGATGATTTATACAGGAAGAAAAAAAACTCCCAGTGCTCCCACTACTACTAGGCACTAAAGACACACTGTACAGAACAAATAAATAAAGCTTCTGTGATGAAAACATTAGTTTTTGTAACTCCTAATCTCTACTGACTCAGAGCTCTCTCTCCACGCTCCACTACAATCTCTCCACCATTTATGAGAGGCCACTGAAATGAAGGTGTGCTAGTTTTTCTGCAGCTTCTAGCCAAAAAAAAAATCAGTACATCAGACGATTCATCGACGAAAAAAAAAGTCCCAGCGCTCCCACTAGTACTAGGCACTAAAGACACATGGTACAGAACAAAAAAATAAAGGTTTTGTGATGAAAACATTAGTTTTTGTAACTTCTAATCTCTGCAGACACAAAGCTGTCTCCACTATGATCTCTCTCCACTATGCAGCAATGTTGAACTATCATGTGGTCTAGCTTTGGCAAATGCTTAGCGATTGGCCAGCAAGTCCTGCAAGATCTTGAAATCCCTCGGGAAAGCCGAATACAGAATATCGCAGAATAGCTGCAATATTCAGTATTTGGCTCCTGAATACTGAATATCGTATTATTCATGGTATTTGGGATTTAATATTTCTCACTCACACACCTAGATTAAATAGTAGGGGGGGGGGGTGCTGAGTTATTCCCCCACAATGAACCACGAGCAAAGCTGTCCAAATATATATTCAGTATGTACCTCCTTGTCAGAAGCATAATGGTTATGATAACTGTCATGCAGCCAGGGTATTTTTTTTTAAATATTCAGTCACAAGGGGGGGGGGGGCATTTAATTATTTGTTAAATCTCTGCCTTTTCCCTGTTGATCATCAGATGTTTATTTTATTATGCAAGTAAGCAGGCAAGGCAGATTAGGCAGCAGAAATCTAAAAGGTCAGCAGCCCATGTGATATACCAGTTGGTGGAAGGGGCATGGTCCTATGCAAATCAGTGGGGCTACAGGCATGGCTACATTTGTCTGATTTTTGCGGAACTTAATGGTGGCATCCCTAGTTACCAGCAGGTTTACTGCTACATTGCAACTCTGTGTACTCCTGGATGTAACAGACAGTAATAGACAGTACAAACACTCAGCATTTATTTATTTATTCATTTTGGTTTTTTTTGTTTTTTATTTAAGTTATTGAAAACATATACAAAGTAAAAAGCAATCTTAAAAGCACCAGCTATAGTGTTCTCTGCCACAGGGTTCTTTTTCAGCACAACGTCCCCCTCAAATAGGTGAGTTTATCAAGCGTAGACAAAGCAGAAGTGCCACGGGGCAGGTCAGGTCTGGTGAGATTTTGAAATCAGCAGTTTTTTAAAACTGTGCTTCTTGAGGCACTTTCTAGTGGTCCTTTGCCAGTTATTAATAGGTTTACTGCTTCCTCACAACTCCAGTCAGTATACAATAATTTGGCAATAGCTGCACATTACTTTAACAGTATGGAGGGCTTAGAGAGTACTTCCGCTATCCCACAATGCTCAGTGTACTCCCAGGTATACCAAACAGTACAAACACTCAGATTTTTCTGTTTTTTGTTTAAGTTTCTAAAAACATAGACAAAGTGAAAACAAACTAAAAATAGTCTTAAATGCACCAGTTACAGCACACTCAGCCACAGGGTCCCTTTTCAGCAGAACCTCCCCCTTGAATCAATAAGTTGATCAAGCCTAGACAAGCCGGATGTTCCATGGATGGGACTTCCATTTTGTCAAGATTGTGCAAACTGCAAATTTTAAAAACTATGCTTTCTGAGACACTTTCTAGTGCTCCTTTTCCAGTTACCAGCAGATTTACTACTGCATCGCAACCCTGGTCAATAAAATAACTTTTCAGTAGCTGAACTTTCCTTAAACTGTATGAAGGACTTAGAGAGGACCTTCACTATCCCATAATGCTCGGGGTATTCATGGATATACCAAACAGCACTAGACAGAACAAACACTGATTTTTTTTTTTTATATTTGCTTGCATGCATGTGCAAGAAACATAGTCCCACCCTACGAGTTTTCGTAGTGTGGCACCCCCTTCAATGCCCTGATCATTTTTGCAGATGTGGCAGCAGGGCACCAATGAATATCCGAGCTGTCTATGACAGCAGTTCAGATGCAGTGGCCTACAGTTGAAAGAGAAAGACCGCTACAGTCAGCTGTGGTAACGTGTAGGCAATTTGCATACTGCCGTGCCATCAGCAGTATGCAAATTGCATAAACGTTTCCACCTTAGCAGTCATTCTCTTTCAGCTGTACCCCACTGCATCTCTCGGCATGATGCACCCCCTCATTTGTTGTGTGCTGAGGGGGTGCCCAGTCCCCCTCATCACATGCACACTCCCCCCAAGCACACTGTATGTCCGATGGGGTGCCCAATCACCATCGGCTCCAGTCCACTGCCACCTGAAAAAGGAAACTTCAAGGTGCCATACTGGGAGCCCACCCCAGCATGGCAAAAGTCCCACATCATCATGTGCTCCCCCCCACACACTGTATGGCCAACAGGGGTGCCCAATCCCCCATTGGCTCCACTGCTCCCCAAACAAACTTCCAGGTGCCACTGTGGGAGCCCACCCCAGCATGGCATTAGTCCTGCATCATCTTTTTGTTTAGAAAACCTGTAACAAAAGAAAATGGTCCCTCGTTGACTCTCTTGCCCCCCAACCTGTGCCCACCCTCTGCGCACCCCACCTCCCCACACACCTCTCACCCCATACTTACCTCCGGAGCCAGGTGCGATGATCTTCGGTGGACCGAGAACACGTCTGCACTCTTCAAAGTCGTCCGTGAACTGAAGAAATTCTGGTAAGTTGTATAATGGCATAAATAGGGTTTTTTCAACCTTGGTTCATGTCTCGGTCATTTTGTTGAATTTGTGCACCAAATTTTCAACATGGGGTTCTTGGGACCCCATCTCATGAATTCAGTCACTATCATCTGGTTATTCAGTCCCGAAAGGTGATTTCACAGTCACTGCACAGAACCACCTTTTGGGACTAATTAACAAAAGGACAGTGTCATGGTTCATGAGGTAGGTCCCCAAAAACCTCATGTTGAAAATTTGGTGAAAAAATTCCCAAAAATGACTGTTTTACGAGGGCGCGTTGCACAGTTCTTACGCACGTTCTTAACTTCGAGAATTTTTAATATTTTCACTCCAGATTTTCAACATTGCCATTTTATCACATCTCCTTATGAACAGAATAGCTGTCATTGTTCACATCTCACCCAAAATGTATTTTCGCACATGCAGCGCTCAATGACATGGTCAGTGTGTGAAATCACTGTTCGGGACAGATTAAGAAAATCACAGTGACACTGTTCATGAGCAGAGGTCTTAAAATGGCTGTGTTATGAGCATGCATTGTGCAGTTTCCATGCACCCTCATAAGTTCATGAATTTGTAATATTTTCTGTCCAGATTTTCAACATTGCCATTTTTCCACACCTCCTTATGAAGAGTACAGCTGTCATTTTCCACACCCTGGCCAAAATGTGTCTTCGCACTTCCAGCACAGAATAGCATGGTCGCTGTGGGAAATCGGTGTTCAGGACGAATTAAGAAAATCACAGTGACACTGTTGTTGAGCGGAGGTCCCAAAATGCCTGTGTTGAAAATCTGCTGTAAAAAATCCCCAAACTAATTACATTACGGGTGTGTGTTGCGCAGTTTCTATGCACGCTCATGCCTTCACCAGTTTTTTTATATTTTCACTCCAGATTTTCAACATTGCCATTTTTTACACCTCCTCATGAACAGTACAGCTATCACTTTTCACATCCAGTTTGAAATGTGTTTTGCACCTGTGGCACCAAATGGCACAGTCGCTGTGCAAAATCACCTTTCAGCTAATGAACTGAGAGTGTCACTGTTCATGTGGTGGGGTCACAAAAATCCCTTGTTGAAAACGTGGAGTAAAAATACCAAGAAACACTCAGGGCATTAGGGCTTTCGACCATAATGCCCTAACCGGTAGGGACTGACAGGCATCAGGGGTGTCACTTGGGACTGTCGACAGTAATGCTCATGCTATTCAACCCCCACCCCACCCTGCAGCCAGTGACAGGCATTGAGGTGCATCTTGGACCCTTTGGCCCCACAGTTCACCCCATTCTCCTATACTGCACCCATTTCAGCATGTTTCCTTATGGAATGAGGTGAATGTAAAGCCCAAACACCCCAATGCACACCTCAAAACTTGTCAGTGTCTGCAGGGTAGGGTGAGGTGAAATGTAGTGACCGTCATGGGCAAAGACCCAAAGCCACGCCCCAATGCCTGTCCATCTCTGCAGGGTGGGGGTGGAGTTGGCGTCAGTTCAGTACTTCACTGCCATTCCTATATTGCATCTGTCTAACTCCTGCACTTCCACTGCTAATGCCAGCAAGCAAACTTTTGGCATTGGCAAATGCTTGTTTTTTGTTGTTGTTTGTTTAGGTTTCTAAAAAAACACAAAGTAAAAACAGTTTTAAAAGTACCAGCTACAGGATGTTCAGTCACAGGTTCCCTTTTCAGTATTTTGGATAAATGTCCACACTGGCAGTTTGTGAGGGTTTTGAACTTGTGATAATCAGTTTTAAAGTGATTTTTTTGCTGCTCTCATTCTATTGCTATGCTGCCTTTGAGCCCATATTCAGTTGAAAAGTGACAGCTGCATCATGCTAAGGAAGAAGAAATGTAAAGGACAGTTTGAGCCAGAAAAAACATTACAGGTTACCTTAAAAATCTATTCTTAGCAAAAGAGATTGTAAGATCATAAGTTGTGCCTTGGCTGGAAAGACACTTAATGATAGTCCTTATATTTCTGTTGGCTAGAACACAGACCATGCACTTTGTTTACAAGATTATGTCTGTAAAATTGACAGCAGAACCAAAGCAGGAGTAGAGAGAACAAGCATTTGTCAATGCCAAATGTTGGCTTGCTGGCATTGGCATTGATAGTGTAGGAGTTAGAGAGCTGTATAATAGGAATGGCAGTGAAATATTGAACTAACACCAACACCCCCCCCCCCCCCCGCAGAGACTGAAAGGAGTTGGGGGGTGCCTTTGGGTCGTCAGTCATAACGCTTAAGCCATTCCACCTCACCCAACCCTGCAGACAGCAACAGGTGTCACAGTGTCCCTTGGGGTCTTTGGCCCTTATGCTCACCCCATTCCATAAGGAAATAAGCTGAGATGGGTGCAGTATAGGAGAATGGGGTGAATGTTAGGGCCAAAGACACCCCTGATGCCTGTCAGTCTTTACAGGGTGAGGTGTTACATTTGGAAAACCTAACACCCCAGGTGTTTGTTGGTATTTTCACTCCAAATTTTCAACATGAACTTTTTTGGGACCCCACCTCATGAACAGTGTCACTATCATTTCGTTACTCTATCCGTAAAGGTGATTTCGCACAGTGACTGCACCATTCAGAGCCACAGGTGTGGAAGCACATTTTGGGCAGGATGTGAAAAATGACAGCTGTACTGTTCATGAGGAGGTGTGAAAAAATGGCAGTGTTGAAAATCTGGAGTGAAAATATGAAAAATTGGAGAAGTTTAGAGCATGCATAGAAACTACACAATGCACGCCCGTAATGCAATCATTTTTTAGAATTTTTCCACCAAATTTACAACATGGGCATTTTGGGACTTCCTGTCATGAATAGTGACACTATAATTGTGTTACTCTGTCCCAAAAGTTGATTTCCCACAGCAACCGTGCCATTCTGCGTCACAGGTGCAAAAACATCTTTTGGGAAGGATCTGATAAATGACAGCTATACTATTCATAAGGAGGTGTGAAAGAATGGCAATGTTGAAAATTTGGAGTGAAAATATAAAGAACTGGCAAGGTTAGGAACGTGCGTAGAAACTGTGCAACACGCGCTCGCAATGCAGTCATTGTTTGGAAATTTTTAACCAGATTTGCAACATGGGCTTTTTGGGACCTCCCCTCATACACAGTGGCACTGTTGTTTTGTTAATCAATCCCAAAAGGTGATTCTGTGCAGCGACCGTGAAATCACCTTTTGGGACCGAGAAATGAAATGACAGTGCCTGTGTTCACGAGGTGGGGTTCCAAGAACCCCATGTTGAAAATTTGGGGCCAAAATTTAAAAAAAATGGCTAAGATATCAACATATGTTTAAACCCCCCCACCATTGACTCCCATTATACAGCTTACCTTTGATTCTTCAGTTTGCGGTTCAGCTTTGCAGAGTGCAGACGTGTCCCAGTCCACATAAGATGACAGCGCTCGACCGCCAGAGGTAAGTATGGGGGTAAGGGGAGGTGGGTGCACAGAGGGAGGGTTCGGATGGGGGAGGGGGACGGCAACACAATGATGGACCATTTTCTTTTTTACAGGTACAAAAATAACCAGTGAAGGACAGTTTTCTTCTTTCACATGGAAACTTTTTTTTTATTAACATTGGCACACTGGGGGGGGGCTCCCAGTGTGCCACAATAGTGAGGGAGCATGCCAAAACAGGGGTTGGGCACCCTGATGCCAGCAAATCATGTAGAGGGGTTTGGGGGGGGGGACCCATCCAACTCCAGGAGTGGGCATCCCAGTGTAGGAAGAAAATAAAAAAAATTTGGCATACTGGGGAGGGCCCCCAGTGTGCCACATTAATGGGAGGAGGGGATACATGCTGACATGGGGATTGGGCACCCCAATATCAGCTTTTTGGGAGTGTGTGGCTGGCAGCAGGAGCCATCATGTTTTGGCACACTGGGGTGGGCTTCCAGTGTGCCACATTTAATGGGGGGGGTGCATGATGACATGGGGATTGGGAATCCTGATGCTGGCTTTGCAGGACTGTGCAGCAGGTGGTAGGAGCCACCATTGTGGAAAGCTGCTCTGTGGCTAAATTATTTATTAAAATGTTTCACCAGAAAAGGCACACTGAGCAAACATGTTGCTTGTAACTCCTCCCAGGCACATTACTGGCCATTGTAATGCACACGGCCAGAGTCTTGTCATCTGCCGCTGCAATGACAAAACTGCACCTGATTGCAGCGGCAGATTTCTTGCAACTTTTTGGCTCTCTTTGAAGTTTTCTGTCATCGCCAGCATACTCACTGATTGGTGGCTGAAGGATGCACCAACTAAAGCATTCTCTGCATTTGCCACAACACTGACACACCTCTGAAATGTGCTACTACCACAAGATGTTGCTTGCGCATGTGTGCAAGCCAACATAAAAGGTTGCAGTTTGGAGAAGGAGCTAAAATGTAATGGAGAGGTGAGATCCTGGGTGAGATCTAGCCATAAACTAGGTGTGGGTATGATTCCCAAGCATCCATCAGAGCAAGCCTAAATAATATGCAGTAGGAACAAGGTGTACATCAGTGTATCTGGTAAGGTAAGAGAAGAAGACATTTTAAATATGCAGATTTTAAATGTGCAGTACCAAAGAAGGATGACAGGAAGATGGGAAGCTGGAGAGCCTGTAGGACAGCCTGCAAAGTGACAACACCATTCATTTAAGACCAGTTCACCCATGCCAAGTCTGTTAAAAGGGATATACTGATACTCATAGCACATCCTCAGTATCCGAAAATGGCCCGGCTACAAACCACCTCAAAGCTCACTTCAGTTTTACTGCAAGCAGAAATGTATCATAAACCCTGTGAAGGCATCAGTACTCAGTAGAAATAGTGACCCCCAGCAGTGTGAAAGTAGCTCAACCATGTTCTAGCCCAATGGGTCAAGTGCAGCCACCAGAGTGGATGAACACAAGGGAGCAGATTTCAGGGAACATCAACATTCTACAGGGAGCTTCATGTAACACTTAAAGCTACTAGCAAACACTGACTGGAAACAAAGACCTAAAAATGTTGGATGCCAGTCTGTCAGTCAGTATCTCACCCAGAAATCAGTGGCATGAATCCCAAGAAAGATCCTTGAAGAGATCCAAAAGTACTTCTCAGTCCAGTAACAACTAGATGACAAATTGGTTCCATGTTTAGGGGTAATATGGTTCTAGAGCTGAGAGCTCTAGTCACAGGAATGTGTGAGCTTACATGGTATGTTTTATGCTATTGGTGGGTCATTGGTAATTGCTGTACTTCATTATGTTTCATATAACTGCACTGCAATCATTCTGTTTGTAAATGAACTTTATTCTTCATATAAGTATCTAGGTCTGACTATGATTTAGTCCAGTCATGAATGTTTAGAGATGTTGTATAAGTTAGGAACTTGGTTTTATTTTGTATATGTTTAGCCTACTGTCTGTCTGAAGGACTAGCGCTTTATACAGAAATTCACTGATCAGAAAACATGACCTCAGACTTACAGAGAGAAGGGATTTATAGTGCTCTTACCCACTGGGGCATGAGATCCTATGGCAACTTTACTCTGTGCAGGTGCTGGGATTCAATTGAAAAATAGCAGTCCTGCTAATGACCAGATGTTAGTACTGCACTGGAGACACTGAGAGTTTAGTCACTTCATTTAACAGTTAGCCACAACTTACCTTGTTCTTGTGAAGAGTGTAGCTTATCAAAGAAAAGTTCCATCGTCACAACAAAAACATATTGCTGGTAGGAAACACAAACCTTCCCCATGCAGAGAGCACATGCCGATACATATGCAAGTGGCAACATTTCTTTCAGGGTGGGACCAACTTCTTCAGAGGGTGCATGCTTGTTACCCAGCCAGGCCCTTTTAAATGTCAGCTCATGAACATTTATGTGGCAGGGAAGACCGAGTGTGACTACTGAAAATAGTGATCACTGTACAATCGCAACAGTGAAACAAAATACCAAGAGATAGAATAAAAACACATAGTGCATAAGTACAATGTTAAAAAAAAGAAATACAGATCTCTCTCTCTCGCTCTCTCTCTCTCTCTCTCTCTCTCTCTCTCTCTCTATATATATATATATATGTATAAAACAATTCACTTAGAAAGCACATCAGCATTTATCTTTGACTGGTATTAAATCAATTACCAGCATATCAGTTCTGTGTCAGAGTATCTCATGGGTGTATAAGCCAGAAAGTAAAATCAAACAAAAAATGCAGGGAAAATGGGCAGATACAGTTGATTCTGCTTGTGTGCATACAGAAAGGAAGACCAAAAATGTGCACACAACCAAAAAGGCACTAATCCAAAAATACCTAGTGACAAATGGTTCTGTGAAGCACTAGCGATAAAACCATTCAAACTTTTTATTACACATTGGAGAAACACTTCACCAAGTAAAATACTTCCGTGTAAGAGTAGAAAACTAAAGTAGTAGCTAAATACAGTAATAAATAAAAGATAAATTACATTAATGTACTGTTAAGGCTAAAAATGACTGCCCAGAAGTGCTCGTTCAGATGCTGTTCACACAATGTTAAATTACAGTACAATGCATCATGAAAAACGTTAAAAGCAAACAGCTGCTGTACACTACAAATGAAAGTCCAGTCACAGTCCGGGAGTGTTACACAAATAAAAATCTGTGATATGGGCTTGTCTTGCTGTTCGTTTTGTAAATGACTCCAGCCTTTTTTCAAACATGTAAAACCAGCTAAAGTCATTCTGCTCCTTTCTGTCCACTTAATGCCATATCTTCTGCATCATTCCCCAGACTTCACCCATTGTTGGAACCTGGACCTCTGGCTTGTCATCCTCCTCCTCATCATTTGTACTGGCACTGTTGACAGTAGCACAAATTTCCTCCTCTGTGAGCTCCCCACTGGCAGGTTCTTCATTGTCCATTGCCACAAAGTCATCAAGATTGGCCACCATCATTCTGGGGGGGGGGACTGAACAGTTTATATTGGCTGCTCACACTCTGGCTCTTCATGAAGCTCACTGATGCCTGCTTTTCTGTAACAGTTTTTAGTTGTCTCTGTGTTCGCTTCTCCCCACGCAGCATGAAGCAGGTGGATGGCATTGAGTATTGTGATGGACTTCGCTATTGCATTGATGTTAAAATTGTCATGTGAGTCCATGCTGAGGAGAATTTTGTTCGCAATTTTTTTTCTGTGGTGTTGCTTAAGATTATTGATTATGCCCATATCCATGGGCTGTGTAAGAGCAGTACAGTTGGGGGGGACAAATCCTGGACGTTGCAAAGGGTGACCAGTTTGTGAGCAGAACATTTGTCAACAAGGATTGCTATTTTCCGATGCTGCTGCTGCATTTTTTTGTCAATTGCAAGAAGTAATTCATGGAAAAGTACAGAAGACATCCAGGCATTAACATTAGCTGAATATTGAACAGGTAAAGCCTCCACCGTTACACCCTTGAAACATCAGGGTTTCTTTGACTTGCCCACGATCAGCAAAGGCAATTTTTATTTCCCAGTGCTGTTGACACACACTAGCACTGATACCCAGTCCTTTGCTTTCTTGTGTCCAGCAACAGTGTCCTTTTTAACAGTTAGTGTACCATCTGATGTGGCTCTGAAGAACAGTGCTGTTTCATTAGCATTGAAAATGTCTCATGGGGCAAATTAATTTGTTATTGTTGGCAGCACTTCAGGGACCCACCAATCCAAAGTTTCAAAATCACTTTCTGCCCACTCACCATGTACACATTTGTAACCCAATATTGTTATAAGCTATCCAGCATGATAACCACCCTGTGATCAGTTCTAAATCAACGCCCAAGCTCGTTGCCAGACTTTTTGCCTTTTTCAAAAAATTGTGCCTAGATACTGGTACGCCGGGGTCTCTTGTGGCAGTGAACCACTGCAACAACACATCTTCCACCCAACTGTCCTTGCACTCCCACTTTTACTTGCAGTCCTTGTTGGCACCTGAACTCCACTCATGCAGGACTGAATCCTTGTTTTTTATGAGTCTCCCAAGGCAGGAAACATCAACACCAAAATCGGCAACAAACTCCTTGTGGGACACATCGGGTTGCAGAGCTTTATTTAGGAGCTGCACCTTTTCTTTTAGTTTAAGTACATTTCACTTTAGTTTCTCCATTGCTGGCAGTTGCAGGCTGTGACTGAGACTGAGAACAAACAAGCTGAACTGTGATCTGTGAGGTCTGAGTTTTCAGTACTCCCCTATACTGATTGCACCTGAGAACAATTATTAAGGTGATTAGCACCTGACTGTGGAGTTAGACATCACAGGGCTCCCAATCTTTTTCAACAGCATGCCAATTAATAGTAGTTTAAACTAATTACCATGCATTAACATCTCCAGTAAATGTAGTCAGTGACAGCTAAGTGGAGTCAGAATTGTACACATAACTGAAAATCATAGTGTACACAACCGATTATTTTATCCTTCAACAGATAGGCACAGAATCAGGACCAGACGAATGTGTGCACACAACCGGAATGTGTACACATCCAAATGGCACGCAAGTGGAATTGACTGTATTAATGTTTACAGCCTATCCAACAAACATTCATCTCTGACAGGATATGATTATTATAACAACAGCCTAGCAATCATATCAGAGCAACATTACACCACAGAAAAAGAGAAAGCCATAGATTATTAGAATATTCATGAACTGCTATTTAACAGAGTCAATTGGGTAGCAAGCATACACCCTCTTAAGAAGTTGAGCTCTCCCCTACGAAACCTTAGTGCATGTACACACACATCTGCTTGTGCTCAATGCAAGGTAAAGGTTTGCGTTTCCTACCTTGAACATATTTTTATGTTGATGCAGTTTGTCTTAAATAAACTACACTCTTCACAAGACAAATATAAGCTGTCTCTTCCTGTTTAATGAAGTGACTGGACTCTGAATAAACTCTGACTTATTGACTCTTATTAAGAAAGATAAGCCTGAAGGCATTAAAAATGAATGGACACTTCAGTATACCTCCGGAAATGGGACTTTTACAATTTCTTGAGCTTTTTTAAGTATAGTGTTACAACAGCTCCTTAAAAATGTCTGATAGGTATTGTGTAGGATGAATATGCATATGTTGAATCTTAGTTTTGTTTAGGTTGTTTTAATAAAAATATTAATCCAAATATTATTTTGTTTGACCACTGTTTATTTTTCCATTGAGCCATGCAGCATGTGAAATACAGGTAATTGGTAATCAGATTGGGTAAATATTAACATAGCCCCCGGTACCTGTAATAAAAATAAAAAGTACAATACAAAGCTTGAGCTGCCTGGGTCAGGAGGCATTTTAGATGATGCATCTCTGGTAATGAGTAATAAGGTTAATGGCTCCCTTATCCCTTGCATGCCATCAAATTGATTAATTGGTAACCGCCTTTTTCAAAGCTGTTAAAAATTTTTCATCAATGATCTGGAAGCAGAGACTCAAAACAGGATGCTTGTGTTTGCTGACAACATGAAACTTATCAGGGAAGTGGATTCCATTGAGTATAGAGTGAAACATCAGGAAGACCGGAAAAAGGTGGGTGGTTGTTTAGTGTCTTATATTCAGTGTAACCAAATTCAAGGTGCTATACTTGTGGAGGACAAACAGAGGTGAGACATACACACTGTGTGGAGCTCCTTTTGCTGTAGTGAAGTAGAAAAAGTATGGGGCCATCAGAGCTTCAGACAAGTGAATTTTTGACGTATTTTATGTCCAGAAATGTGTGCAAAATGTCCAGAAATAGACAGCTTGGAGTAACTGACACATTGTATAAGAACCCTGTTAAGGGCTAACTCTGTTTTTTTCTACTGTGGATGTATTTTTCTTTTTTTTAAATTTAGCCACTCACCTAACAAAGATACACTTTTGAAACTCAATTTGCACTAACTTCTATATAATTCAGGTGTGATGTGAAGGGGTTAAATTGAACTAAAATTATTTGCAACCCTGCTAATCAGCTTCAGCATGGAGGAGTTTGTTTTTTCTGTGTTCTGCGGCAGTCTCCAACTCAGAGAGCTGAATGATTTACAGCTAGTCATGACCTGGGCCACTGGAAAATAGCAGCCACAATCATATCATGAAAAGCGTGATTATTTAACCCCCCCGCTAAAATATGCACTCCTCCCACACTTACATGGGCTGCAGACATTTGTTGTGCCCACTGTAGATTCCTCCAGCCATCATCTGTCCCAAAGTTTACACTGTCCTCTGCAGCACGATGCCACTACAATCTGTTGTGCCTCCCCGTGCCTCCCCAGCCATCTCCTGAGTACTGCCCTCCCGTCCCCAGTCCTCATCATCATTCGATTATCTCTTGGAGTCCTGACTCTGAGTGCTGCCCAAAGAACAAGGGCACTGCATGGCTTTGCTGGCATGTGACATGCTACTGACGTCACTTCAGTGTGTCACACCAGCAAAATCCAATAGGAATGCTCATCAGGTGTTTCTTTCTTTGTGCCCTTTCTGTGTGCTTTGTCCCCCTCAGGTCCACCAAAGTAGTCAAGAATGCAGTATAAATACAGGCAGACAGGTGAGGAGGCAGTCAGAGCTCAGCAGGTGTGCTCTACTGCGAGCTAGGAGCAAGAGAATGAGGAGCGAAGAGTGAGAGAATGAGGAGTGAGAGAATGCGGAGTGAGAGAACGAGAGAAGTAACTGGGAAGCATCCTGCCCTACTTTGCTACTAATTTCTGGCTGGCTGGCTGGCTGACAAAACTTTTTCTTAAAAGAGAAAATCACTGTAGCTCCAGTAACAAGTGTGCTGCCAACCTGCCACTGGGAATTGCTGCTGCTGCTGCTGCCTCTGCTGCTGTTGAATTAGGTATGTTGTGCTGCAATATCCAGTATGGGGCTAATAAATAATGTAAGGGAGAATATGATGGGGGGGTTGAAGTAGTTCACAATTGTGTTGCCTTTTTTTGGGGGGTGGAGAGGTTGCTCTGGGGAAGTAGTAATAAAAAAATGAAGAGGAATGGTGGGAGCCAACCCCAGACAGGGGGTCAAGTGCTTCAAAAATGGAGGAAGACTAGGAGCTATGTTGGGGATTCAGATAATTGTATTGCTTGGGGGGTGCTCGGGGGAACCCAGGAGGGGAAGTAAAAATAAAATGAGGAATGGAGGGATGGGGTTCTGATTAGGGGGCTTCAATAAATTGGGCCCTCACAGAGAAGTGGAAGCCATATAAAAATGTACAGTTAATGTAAACAAATGCTTTTGGTTTTGTATGTCAAATTGCTGCTGTATTGGGGGTGGGGAGACATGCCTGGCAGACTGGCACACATGTTGGAAATAATTTTTTCCACCATGCATGGGGGTTGCCTGGGTCAGCCCCTTGCTCCCTTGGTGTGTTCAAACCTCACTGGAGTGGAAGGGAGGGCTGGCAGACTGGCACACATGGTGGAAAAAATTATTCTGGCCTCTGGTGAGGGAGCAGGATGGTGCAGGCAAGCAGACTGGCACAGAACAATGTTTTTCCATCATGTAAGGCAGTCACCTGGGTCAGACCCTTGCTCCCGTGGTGTGTCCAAGCCTCGCTGCTGCAGTTTCTCATTGATGGAGTGGAGGGGTGGGCCTGGCGGACTGGCACACATTGCAAAAAGAAATTGTTCTGGACTCTGGTGAGGGAGCAGGGTGTGGCGGGTGACCAGAATGGCACAGAACAATTTTTTCCATCATGTATGGTGGTCGCCTGGGTCCATCCATTGCTCCCGTAGTGTGTCCTTGACTCGCTGCTATGGTCCCTCATAGATGGGAGTGGAGGGGTGGGCCTGGAGAACTGGCACACCTAGCAAAAAAAATTGTTCTGGCCTCTGATAAGGGAGCAGGATGGGGCAGGCAACCAGAATGGCACAGAACAATTTTTTCCATCATGTATGGCGGTCGCCTGGGTCCGTCCCTCGCTCCTGTGGTGTGTCCCTGACTCACTGCTGTGGTCCTTTGGAGATGGAAGTGGAGGGGTGGGCCTGGCAGACTGGCACACATGGCAAAAAAAATTGTTCTGGCCTCTGGTGAGGGAGCAGGGTGGTGCGGGCAAGCAGACTGGCACTGAACAATTTTTTTCCATCATGTATGGCAGTCGCCTGTGTCAGCCCCTCACTCCCATGGTGTGTCCAAGCCTCGGTGCTGTAGTTTCTCATTGATGGAGTGGGGGGTGGGCGTGGCAGACTGGCACACATGGTCCAAAAAATTGTTCTGGCCTCTGGTGAGGGAGCAGGGTGGGGCGGGCGACAAGAATGGCACAGAACTATTTTTTCCATCTTGTATGGCAATCGCCTGGGTCCGTCCCTCGCTCCTGTGGTGTGTCCTTGACTCGCTGCTGTGATTCATCCATGCATCACTCCTGTGGTTCATTCGTGCATCGTGGCTGTGGTTCGTCCATGTGTCAATCTTGTGAGTTGGAGAATGGATGAATGGGTTGCACTGACATGGCACAGTGCCTTGCTCCTGCATTCTATATAGTGCCAGATTAAAAAGAAATTAAAACATAACAAGAAAATTGAATTTCTGGAGTCTTTTGTTCCATGGATATTAAGTCTATGGGCAAGCTCAGCGCCACAACAAGGCTACTCCAGGAGCTGAGGTTTTAAAACCAATCTGCCCAGCTTAGAATATTGTGTGATGCAAACTAGTGGTGTGATATTGGAGGATCAAGCATCTCAAGGACAGGTCTCCTCCCTCTATACACTGATGCTCTTTCAAGTCTTTGTTTGGTTTAATTTTGTTTTAGTTAAACTACACCGTGTCTACACTGCCACCAAAGAGCTTCCATCTTTCTTACGAAGAGGCCAAGGACCGTCATGTCTCTTATCTTGTGCATGCCAATGATCGGATTAAGTTATATCCAGAGGATCTTTACGAGGATGGAGGATTGCTGTTTTGTCGTGCTTGCACCCACACAATCGACTTTGTGCGGAAACATACAGTTGACATGCACATGAAGTCACAGAAACATCTAGAAAGAAAAGAAGCTGCAAAGAAAAACATGCAAAGTAAGTATTAGTCTCACAGATGATTGTAGTTATTTTATTTTTTACAGAGTCCGTTTTTGGGACTGGTATCTGCTCTGTCCCTGCCTCCCAAGTCCATCTTGTTTCTCTCTGGCACCGTGGAACCCCACCCCCTCTCTCCACATGCACATGTTCCTTGTTCCTGCATCCCCCTTCCTTGCTGCTAGAGTTCAACACTACCACCTGGCCTTTAAGAGCAAGACAATAGATTCCCACCCCCACTCGGGAGAGAACAACCAATTGGACACTCGATCTTCTTCCTCCCCGCCGACTGACTCTTATTCCCAAACAGGTTGCCAGTGTGGCAGGAGGTAAGGCTCACAGCTCCTCAGCCCTCCATGCCACTGGCCTGGCCTACAGTTTGTTTTTCCTTGTAAAATATTAAATCTTGTTTGTTTGTTTTTGTTTTCTTATTTTCTAGGCACAGTTTATTTTTCCCTGTAAAATATTATATCTTGGTTTTTTTTTAGGCACACCTCTATAACAGGAATCGCTGCCTTCTTGTTTCAATCCAGCAACAGATTCATCCATTGAATGGAAGGAATTTGTTCTGAACTTCATCCGCTGTTTGACCCATGCAGACATACCACTGAAGAAGGCTTCTGGCTTTCAAGAGTTCTTAAAGAAGCCCACAGAACAAGGCGTTAGTCTTCCGGGACCAGCACAGCTTCAGAGCACTTATCTCCAAGAACTTTGGCTTGATCACGAACAGTCTCTGAAAGATGTGGTGGAGGATCAAGATGTCTTCATTTTTCTGGATGAGACAACAGATGCCTGTGGACGTAGTGTGTTGGCTCTTTTGGCCCAACCCTTGCTTAATGTTGTGGAGCAGCCACTCCTAATTGGTATGGAGGTTTTGCATCATGTGAACAACACCACAGTATCCCAAGCTGTACTAAAAGTGCTAAACACTAATGGGGTGAACTTCAATATAGTCTTTGCCATTGTCACAGACAGTGCAAGTTATATGCACAAGGCTTTTGAAACTGCTGTCCTGTGTCCTACCAAATGCAGTCCATGTCACTTGCATTGCCCACCTCCTCAGTTTGGTCTTGGAGGTCTGGGAGGACATACTGGAAGATGTAAACACTGCTGTTTCCCTAGTTAAAAAAATATTTTGCCAGAGCCCAATGTGCCGGCATCAGTACTTTGCCTTCATGGAAGCCAAGCAGTTCATTGTACCCAAGATGCCAGTATATGCAGTTACAGTATAGTACAGTTTTGTGGTGAAATGGAGGAATACTTCCGCAGATTGAGACTCAGGGAATTTTTTCATGGCAGAGAAGACATCACAGACAGGGAAGAAATCACAAACAGTAAAACTACTATGGATAAGAAAAAGAAACCATATGAGTTTACCCCATCAAGTGGCCGTAACAAGAAACTGGACAAATACATTAATTGCTTTCAGCCAGAGAGTTACTGGTGAGATTCTTAATAGGCAGAAACAGGCCCGCTACAACCTCTCCATTGGAACGGAGGGCTATACAAACACTAAAATCAAACCATAACATTGTCATAAAAAGCTGATAAAGGCTCGGCAGTGGTGATATTGAATCGAAGATTACATTACGGAAGCCAACCAGCAGCTAAGTGACCTTACTTACTACAAAGTACTGGAAGTGACCAACTACAGAATATAAAAGAGAACTACAGAAGTTAATTAAAACATTTCCGGAGCATGTCCAAGACAAACTAAAGGACCTCGTCCCAGTGAACCTAAGCCAGGGACATTCTACATGCTTCCTAAAATACATAAGCCTGGTAATCCTGGTAGACCCATAGTCTCTGGTAATGGCACCCTGACAGAGGGGATATCAGGGTTTGTAGAAGCTATTTTCAAACCGCTGGTTATACAAAGGGATAGTTACATCAAGGACACTACTCACTTCCTACATAAACTTTCTGGTTTTAGAGCCTTACCACCTGATACCCTTTAGCCTACGATGGATGTAACCTCCTCTACACTAATATTCCACACACAGAGTGGCATTTCAGCCTGCCTCAAATATCTGCATGATAAAGAATTGGACCCCAACATTGACCCTGGAGTTGTGGTAAACTCACTGAATTCATTCTGACACATAACAACTTCAGCTTTAATGGTAAACATTATGTTCAAACTATGGGAACTGCAATGGGAACCAGGATGGCTCCACAGTATGCTAATCTTTTATGGCAATTTGGAGGAGGATTTTCTAAGGCACTGTACACATAAACCACTCACTTATTTCGTTACATTGATGATTTGTTTATAATTTGGACAGAGGGCACTGACACACTAAAGATTTTCACCAAGAACTTAATAACCTCCACCCAACTATAAAGCTTTCCTAGAATATTCTGCCACAAGTGTACATTTTCTGGATACCACTGTCATTATTAAGGATGGTACCCTACATACCTGTCTTTACAGGAAACCAACAGACAGACAGAGATACTTACACAAGAAAAGTAATCACCGAGCCACACAAAGAAATCTGTTATATATAGTCAAGCACTTCGTATCACCGCCTCTGTTCAAATGAGGAAGATAGAGACACACATCTGGCGATGTTGAAAAGCACCTTTATTGAGCAGGGACACTCATCCAGGAAATTGACAGAGCAGTGGAACGTGCAACACAGGTCCCAAGAGAACAGCTACTGCAATATAAGGAACGGATGACTACCAGCAGAATACCGTTAGTAGTCACATACCATCCTGACCTTGAACTCCTATTAAGATTACTAAGGATCTCCATCCAATAATTAGTGAGGATGAAACCCTTAACTGTATTTTCAAGAACTACCACTACTATCTTTTAAACAACCACCTAATTTAGCCAACCTGATTATTAGGAGTCAACTTGAACGGAACAGAATACCATGACATCATATGGTACATTAACTGTCATCAACGCAGACAAGACATGTAACCTCATTTCCACTTCAGACTGTGTGGTTACATCACAAAACAGACTATTCAGGATACAGGGACTTATACATGTACATCAAGTAATGTGGTCTACTTTATCCAATGCAAGAAATGTCCTCACACAGGTTATGTGGGGGAGACAAGCCAACAACTCCGCACTAGAATGAATTCACACAGACATTCTATTAATCACAAGATGATTGAGAAACCAGTAGCCCAGCACTTCTCCCAGGATGACCACTCAATCTCAGATATGTCTGTGATGGTCTTAAAAGGACATTTCAACAGTACACAACAGAGACGGGCTTCTGAAATTAGACTTATTTTACTTCTCAATATGGTGGCAGATGGATTGAACATTGATGTTGGGTACATGACACATTATTCCACTTAAACTTACACAGACCTTTACTTTAAAAGATGGACATGAACAGTTTAGTTCTTCAACGGGCCTTTGATTTTGTAAGTTTATGGTTATCTACATTGTTGACTTTTCACCTTAACACTGTGGTGAGTGCGTTTGAGTGTGTGTGTGTATACTGATGTATGTATGTATGTATGTATGTATGTGTTGTGTGTTTGGTGTGTTTTTTTTGTGTGTTGTGGGTATGGTGTGTATGTGTGTTGTTTGTTGTGCGTGGTGTGGTGTGTGTGGAATGTGTTTGCTATATTTGTTGTGTGGGGTGTGCAGGTGTGTGTGTGTGTGGGGGGTGTGTGGTGTGGTATGTACACACATATGCGTGGGTGGAGCGTGGCATGGGGCAGTTGTTATGCGGCTAGAACACTTAATTTTCACATAGTGTGCATTTATTTCCTTCTATTAGTTGTCAGTGGGTGGATTTCACACTGTCACATCTTTAACTACTAATATTAAGATGCATATCTCATTTACTTGGGGTTCATTAAAGGTGTAATTCCTTTGGGTTTTCATTTAGATTGCTTAGACTGATTCTGTGCATTTTTGTTATACACAGACTCTGTGTTGAAATCTGCATTTATCAGGCTCATGGTCTCGTTTTCTTGGGGGTCATTGACAAGTTTTTTTTTTTTTGTTTTTTTTTGCACTTACACTTACAAGTGATACTTTCATGCATCATGTTTATATGTGTAGGTTAATTTGAGGCTTGATTTCAACTTGCAGTTATACCTAATTTCAGGATTTTGTCTCTCATTATCTGTCCTTTAATATACCAGGACAATTGGAATGTAAGTTGTAAGCTCATCTTACATGTATTAGAGAGAATGCCACTCCAAGGTTTTTTTATCACTAGAATGCTTTCTTGGCATACTGAGACATTTTTAAATTTATGTGACAAGAACTCTGGCTGTAGAGAATTCTTGATAACCTTTGCCCTTCTGAGGCTCCTCGGATAAAGGCATACTGGTGTTAATTAGCTTCTCTGACGTAATCTTCTATTATGTTTTAAATGTATATGTTAAACCAATGAGAATTATTTCTGCTTTTTCTATATAACCTGGTGTTAATAGTATGGGATATTTGAAAAAACTGCCACAAAGCTTCTGAAGATGGACCTGGTTGGTTCGAAAGCTAAAGCACTTTGTTCTTTTCTGTAACATCCATGTTGGTCCAATAAAAGGTATCAAATCATTTGTTTCTGGCTCTGTTTTTAAAAGGACCAATACGGCACCTACAACATTTTTTTGCAGTATATGCAGTGGTAACTCAGTGGTGCTCCTGGGTTAACACTGTTCAGTATTTGGCAGACTATTTGCCTGTGTTAACAGAATTTGTTGAAACACTACAATCTGATGCAGCAACATTGAAGCACCTGAAGTGCTTATTGAAAGGCAAAGCAGCAGAGCTGGTAACACAAGCCACTTTTGTGGTGGAACACTCTTCTGAACTTGTTAACCTTATTCTACAATTGCAGTCAAGCAGCCAGCTGCAGGGACACTCCATATTTGGAAGGGTGCAAAATGTGCATATGTTTTTGGACCTCTGTGCCACTGCAGGGGAAACTGAAAACAGACCAAATATTGTTGTCCCACTGTCAGTTACAAGCAAATCAAAACTGTGTGAACCTTTTTCAGAAGGTTAAATTGAACAGCGGTGAGAAACTGGACAACATTTTTAAATCTCATCCCTCAGTCGACCCATTCAAAGCTGCCCAAATCTTTGATCCAAGGCAGCTGCCAACACTGGACAAGGAAAAAGCAAAACACACCCAGGAGCTACCATCTCTGGCTGGTGTTTCAAACTTTGAATGGCATGGATACAGAACCTTTGCCCAGTCAGTACCCAGTGACAATTTCAATATTGCTGAGTGGTGAGAAGCACAAAGGGATACACTTCCACATCTTGCTGCTGTGGCAAAAAGGTATATCCAGCTTCATGTAAGCACAGAAGACATTGAATGGACTTTTTCGCTGTACACAGACCTTTTAAAAGACAATTGGTGAAGTTTGACAGATGACAACACTAGACTACTTCTTATGCTGAAGTACAATAAGAAATTTTAAAGATCGTAGTTAGATAAGTTGCTGCTCATTCTATGATGTAAAAATCCTTTCTTGATGATCTGGTGTGGTGGTGGTGGTACTATACTTTTACTGTAGAATACTAATAATGTTTGTTGTTTGGATTATTAGAACTGGTGGTGGTGGTACTGATTTGACAATGATGCTACTATTATAATGTATATTGCTTTTTGATCAGTCATGTGTGTGTGTTTTTAATAAAAACGTATACCTTTTATGTGTGTCTGTGTGTTTCTTTTTACAAAAATGTATGCCTTTTTGATGGCTGGCTTTAATATGCATCACAAAGCAACTGAAATTGAAAACCCATACTTGTACCTCACAAAGGTAAATGTGTGCCCAGTAGCCCACAAAATCCCTGCAAAATACATGCAAAGTGCCGCAGAATCCCTGCAAAATTTGGGAGAAAAAAGTCCCGCAAATTCCACACAGAATCTGCTAAACAATTCCACAATTTCCCAGTGGCCCTGGTCATGACATGGCTCTGTGCTGGTGGAACAGTGTGTGTATCAGTCTATTTCTACTAAAGAAGAGAAACGAGAAGCCTGTTTTTTATGTTGATTGCACACATGTGCAAGAAACATATTGCGGCAACTTGCCAGAAGCAGGTTGTGGAGGCACGGCACTGTTGTGGCCAATGCCCCCACAGCCTTTAAAGGCTTGTCCCACTTTCCCCAATGGGGTGGCACACTGCTGCTGACACTAGTTCAGCCAGCATGCCACCACCTTGAAATGTTTCAGCTGCTGCAATCAGGGGCTTCCTTGTCATTGCAGCATCAGGCATTCCGCTGCAATGAGGGAGTGACCTGTCATTGCTGGGCAGAACGTTGGTACTGTAATATTGTTTGTGAACATGGTGGCAGCTTGCCACTGTGTTCACAAACAATATTAGTGAACCCTCAGTGCCGAGAGGGTGCCCAATCCCCCTCAGCAGAATGTGCCCCCTGTACAACAGTGTGTGTTTTCCAATGGGGGCCCCAATCCTCGTCAGCTGTAGTCCCCGCGATGAATTCAGGATTGGGGAGCCCACTCCCTATTGACATAACAGCCCCCCCGCCAAATGGTTGGTTTATGCTGAGGGGGTTCCCAATACTCCTCAGCTCTAGTGCCTCCAGCACTGAATATGTGCTGATGGAGGTGCCCAATCCCCCATCAGCTAAAGACCCCCCAAACATTCAGGTGGCATGCTGGAAGCCCATCCCAGTGTGCTCAATGCCCCTTGTGCTGAGGGTGGTGCCCAATCCCCTATCAGCTACAGCCCCCCCAAACATTCAGGTGGCATGCTGGGAGCCCACCCCAGCATGCCCAATGCCCCTGTAAAGAAAAAAACATCCCGCAATGTTTTGTTTTTTTCTTATGTAAACCTGTAAAAAAAGAAAATGGTCCCTCGCGGTCTCCCTGTCCCCTTCCACAACCCATGACCACCCACTGCGCACCCTGCCTCCCCACACCCCCACCCCATACTTACCTCTGGAGTCCGGTGCGACGATCTTAGGAGGACTGGGAACACGTCTGCACTTTTCAAAGCTGACCACAAACTGAGGAAATGCCAGTAAGCAGTATAATGGCATAAATAAGGCTTTTTCAACTTTTTTGCGTATCTCATTTTTTAGAATTTTGGCACCAAATTTTCAACATGGGATTATTGGGCCCCCTCCTCATGAATTCAGCCACTGTCATGGTGTTAATCAGTCCTGAAAGGTGATTTTGTGGTCACTGTGCAAAATCACCTTTCGGAACCGATTAACAAACCGACAGTGCCAGTGTTCATGAGGTGGGGGTCTCAAAAAGTGTATGTTGCAAATTTGGTGGGAAAAATCAAAAAATTACTGTTTTATGAGTGAGAAACAAATGATTTGATATAACTGCAAGTTGAAATCAAGCCTCAAATTAACCTACACATATAAACATGATGCATGAAAGTATCACTTGTAAGTGTAAGTGCAAAAAAAAAAAAAAAATCCTTGTCAAGGACCCCCAAGAAAACGAGACCATGAGCCTAATAAATGCAGATTTCAACACAGAGTCTGTGTATAACAAAAATGCACAGAATCAGTCTAAGCAATCTAAATGAAAACCCAAAGGAATTACACCTTTAATGACCCCCCAAGTAAATGAGATATGCATCTTAATATGAGCAGTTGAAAATGTGACAGTGTGAAATCCACCCACTGACAACTAATAGAAGGAAATAAATGCACACTATATGTGAAAACTAAGTGTTCTAGCCACATAACAACTGCCCCATGCCACGCTCCACCCACACATATGTACTTGGGGGGTCATTAAAGGTGTAATTCCTTTGGGTTTTCATTTAGATTGCTTAGACTGATTCTGTGCATTTTTGTTATACACAGACTCTGTGTTGAAATCTGCATTTATTAGGCTCATGGTCTCGTTTTCTTGGGGGTCTTTGACAAGGATTTTTTTTTTGTTTTGCACTTACACTTACAAGTGATACTTTCATGCATCATGTTTATATGTGTAGGTTAATTTGAGGCTTGATTTCAACTTGCAGTTATACCTGATTTCAGGATTTTGTCTCTCATTATCTGTCCTTTAATATACCAGGACAATTGGAATGTAGTTGTAAGCTCATCTTACATGTATTAGGGAGAATGCCACTCCAAGGTTTTTATCACTAGAATGCTTTCTTGGCATACTGAGACATTTTAAAATTTATGTGACAAGAACTCTCTGGCTGTAGAAATTCTTGATAACCTTTGCCCTTCTGAGGCTCCTCAGTTTAAGGCATACTGGTGTTAATTAGCTTCTCTGACGTAATCTTCTATTATGTTTTAAATGTATATGTTAAACCAATGAGAATTATTTCTGCTTTTCTATATAATCTGGTGTTAATAGTATGGGATATTTGAAAAACTGCCACAAAGCTTCTAAGAAGGACCTGGTTGGTTCAAGCTAAAGCATTTTGTTCTTTTCTGTAACATCCATGTTGGTCCAATAAAAGGTATCAAATTATTTGTTTCTGGATCTGTTTTTAAAAGGACCAATCGGCACCTACAACATTTTTTGTTTTATGACGTGCATTGTGCAGTTGCTTACGCCTGCGTAACTTCACCAATTTTCAATATTTTCACTCCAGATTTTCAACATTGCCATTTTACACACCTCCTTATGAACAGTATAGATGTCATTTTTCACATCCTGGCTGAAATGTGTTTCACAGTTCTGGCGCAGAACAACATGATTGCTGTGGAAATCGTGTTCAGGACGCATTAAGAAAATCACAGTGACACTGTTCATGAGCAGAGGTCCTAAAATGCCTATGTTGAAAATTTGTGATGAAAGTCCATAAAATCAGTGTGTTCTGAGCATGTTGCACCAAGGTTCCATACTGCAGCTCCTCTTCACGACCTTTGCAATATTTTCATCCCAGATTTTCAACATTGCCATTTTTCTGCACCTCTTTATGATCAGTGCAGCAGTAATTTTTCACATCCTGTCTGAAATTTGTTTTCGCAGTTCTGGCGCAGAATAGCACGGTCGCTGTGGGAAATCAGTGTTCTGGACAGACTAAGAAAATCATAGTTACACTGTTCATGAGCAGAGGTCCTAAAATGCCTATGTTGAAAATTTTGTGATGAAACTCCATAAAATGACTGTGTTATGAGAGTGTGTTGTGCAGTTTCCATGCACCCTTGTAACTTCGCAAATTAGTAATATTGTCATGCCAGATTTTCAACACTGGCAGTTTTTCAAACCTCCTTATGAACAGTATAGCTGTCATTTTTCACATCCTGGTTGAAATGTGTTTCACGCTTCTGGCGCACAATACCGCAGTTGCTGTCAGAAATCAGTGTTTGGGACAGATTAGGATCGAACGAGTGAGAGAGGGGGAGTGACCGAGCTCAACTGAGCTCTGTCAGGACTGCTGCGGATTTTTTAGCGGGCAGGAAAGGCTCCAACACATGCAGGAGCCCAGTACAAGGGAAGCCTGCAGCGCCAGGAGACACAGAGGCAATGAGGAGGGAGTGAGTGAGCTCAGAGACTTTTTGGGACTGCTGCGGTTTCTTTGTGGGCAGAAAAAAGCAGCAATGCACTCAGGGGCCGAGTACAAAAAGGGCAGCCTGCAGCAGTGGGAGAAACAGAGTGAGCAAGTGAGAGAGGGGGAGTAAGCAAGCTCAACAGAGCTCTGTCGAGACTGCTGCAGATTTCTTTGTGGGCAGAAAACGGTGCCAAACAGAGGCAGGAGCCCAGTACAAAAGGGCAGCCTGCAGTGCCAGGAGAAACAGAATGAGTGAGTGAGACAGGGGGAGCGAGCGACCTCAACAGAGCTCTTTCAGGACAGCTGTGGATTTCTTTGTGGCAGAAAAAGGTGCCAATGCATGAAGGAGCCCAGTATAAAAGGGCAGCCTGCAGCGCTGGGAGAAACACAACGAGTGAGTGGGGGGGAGAGTGAGCGAGCGCAGCGGTGCTCTATTGTGACTGCTGCAGATTTCTTTGTGGGTAAAACAAGGTGGAAATGCAGGCAGGAGCCCAGTACAAAAGGCCAGCCTGCAGCACCAGCAGAAACAGAATGAGCGAGTGAGAGAGGGGGAGTGAGCTAGCTCAATTGAGCTGTGTCAGGACTGCTGCAAATTTCTTTGTGGGCAGAAAAAGCTGCCAAATGCAGGCAGGAGAGCAGTACAAAATGGCAGCACCGGAAGATACAGAATGAGCGAGTGAGAGAGGGGGAGTGAGTGAGCTCAACGGAGCTCTTTTGGGACTGCTGCAGATTTCTTTGTACACAGAAAAAGGCAGCAATGCACGCAGGGGCACAGTACAAAAGGGTAGCCTGCAGCGGCAGGAGAAACAGAATGAGTGAGAGAGAGAAGGGGAGCGAGAGAGCTCAACAGAGCTCTGTCGGGATTGCTACAGATTTCTTTGTGGGCAGAAAAAGGCACCAACAGAGGCAGGAGCCCAGTACAAAAGGGCAGCCTTCAGTGTCAGGAGAAACAGAATGAGTGAGTGAGACAGGGGGAGTGAGCGACCTCAACGGAGCTCTGTCAGGACAGCTGCAGATTTCTTTGTGGGCAGAAAAAGGTGCCAACGCAGGCAGGAGTCCAGTTCAAAAGGGCAGCCTGCAATGCCAGGAGAAACAGAATGAGCAAGTGAGAAAGGGGGAGTGAGCGAGCTTAACGGAGCTTTATTTTGACTGCTGCAGATTTCTTTGTGGTCAGAAAAAGGTGGAAATGTAGGCAGGAGCCCAGTACAAAAGGCCAGCCTACAGCGCCAGTAGAAATGGAATGAGCGAGCGAGAGAAGGGGAGTGAGTGAGCTCAACGGAGCTATGTCAGGACTGCTGCAGATTTCTTTGTGGGCAGAAAAAGCCACCAGCAGAGGTAGGAGCCCAGTACCAAAAGGCAGCCTGCAGCACCAGGAGAAACAGAATGAGTGCGTGATAGAGGGGGAGTGAGCCACCTCAAAGGAGCTCCATCAGGACAGATGCGGGTTTCTTTGTGAGCAGAAAAAGGTGCCAACGCAGGCAGGAGCCCAGTATAAAAAGGCAGCCTGCAGCACTGGGAGAAACAGAACGAGTGAGTGACAGGGGGCAGTGAGAGAGTTCAACTGATCAAAGCAATCAACATTCTTCATTGACAAATGCTTGTTTAAACTTGTATTTACTGATTATAACTTCAATTGATAAAAGTCATTTTAGCAGTCAAGTACATAGGCATATTGTACACATCATTGTTACAGTTAGTGTTGACTTCTGATCATGTTACAGCATGTGAAGGTCATCAACATCTGGTATTTTAGTTAAGATATATACCAAGATAAGCTATTACTGCCAAGAGCTGGGGAATCCAACATCAAACTTAAGATATAGTGCACCCTTAAATAGGTTTAAATCCCCTAATAAACTGCAATAGTTAGTTACCTTTAAATTTGAGCTGACTTGTGCAGATTCTGTTAACTGAGGTGTCATGCAAAATTCAAATTCATTACAGAACTTAGTATCTTTAATGTATTACCCACTTTATAAACTGTTGTGGTCCATTTCTGTTATATTCAAACTTTTATTTATTTAATTTTGGTAACCGGGTAGGCCCACTGAGACCAGGGGTCCCTTTTTCAGGGGTGACACGGAGTTAATTACAGGTAACATAAAGCATTACATATGTACATTATACATATCACAAAGCATGTGAGACATGCCATACAGAGGGATAAATTAAATTATTAGTGAGGTGTAACACATAGCTAACAATCAACAATAACAGGGAGTCAGAGGCAGGCTATACATTTTTATTTAACACATTGCAATTTAAGTACAAACAGGTTCATGCCAGCAGGAGTGATACCTTATCATTTGTAATAGGCACATTGGCTCACACTCAGTAGGTGGGACTTGAGTTCCTTTTCGAAGCCTCTCAAGGAAGCAGAGGACTGGATACAGGAAGGGACTGAGTTCCACAGGGAAGGGATGGAGGTGGAGAAGGCTTGCACTCCACAGGAGGTCCTGACTCTTGACACCTGGAGCAGACTGTGTTCTGATATTCAGACTTGGCTGAGTGTTCAAACAGTTCAACACTACCATCTGATCTTGACTAATGAGAAGCCTACCGACAAGAGCTGCCTATATCTGGCATGGATAAGAGAGGGGAGCAGTAGTTGTATAATTGCACTGGCCTAGCACTGCATAGCCTGAAGGTTAGAGTAACCAGCTGGCCTGTGAATGAACTTGGCACATCCAATAGACCTTGGTCTGATTTCCACAACCTCCACTTACATACTGTGTGACTCTAAGCAAGTCACATAATCTCCCCAGTGCTCCCAGCTCACCCTCTGAAAACAGGCACGTGCATCTAGTAGGCCTTAACTGGTTATCAAAGAATAAAAAAACCTTAATTGCTTCCTCCCAACCTAGGGATTGTCTGTGTTACGGCTGTGGGTATGAGAGCTGGGCAGGTTTGCTTGGGTAAGGGCTTGCATGTTGGTGCTGAGGCTGGCTGTGTTTTCTTGGGGGGGACTGGATGTGCTGGTGCCAAGGAAATCAGCATTCACTTGGGTAGTGTAAGGGGTTGGCAGTGTTGGTAAGAGGTGGGCTATTTGCTTGGGTGAGGTGACTGGCTGTGTAGGTGCTGGGTCCATCAGTGTTCACTTGGATTTGTTGGAGTGCTGTGCTGGTTGTGTTGGTTCCTGGGTTGGCTGTCTTTACTTGGATGGGGTGGGGTGGTAGTGTTGGTGCTAGGGCTGTGTTCACTTGGGTGTGGGGTGGCTGGGGGGTAGACTGGCTGTATTGTTGTTAAGAGCTGTCTGTGTTGCAGCAGTGGCTGAAGGAGCTGGCTATGATCATTTTGGGGGAGCAGTATATTTTGATGGAGGGGGACTCACTGGGAATGGGGACTCATTAGCCATATTCTTTCAGAGAGAGAAAGTGTGTGTGTGTATTTATGTTGGTGAGGTGGAGAGGTCTGTGTGTGGGTTTGGGGAGCAGGCTGTGTGTATCTTGATGGAGGATGGTGACTATTGTAGGAGAAGTCAGGTGTATGTGTGGGGGACTGGCAATGTTGGCAATGGAAGGGACCATGCATATGTGTGGGGAGCTGACCATGTTGGTGGAGGCAGGCATGTAGCAGAAGATGGCTAAGGCACTCAGGGATGAGGTTGCCAGACATGGGGACCTGATTATGTTGGTGCCTTAAACTGGTGGTGAAAGCTTTTTTGGGCTTACAAAAGATTACAAAAGCATGCCATACTTGGCTGCATTTTGGGAAGTATGTTTATATAATTGTGTGTGTGTGGGGGGGGCAACAGGTTGAAAGGCTACAAGATGGCCGGTGTGTCCAGTGGGGCAGTTGTGATATTAGGCGGCTCCACATAATGAGTTGTATTACAGAGGGTATGGGGGAATATGTGTGTGTGTGGTGCAAAGAACCTGACTGTTTGGGTGAGTTGGCTGTGAGAAATGAGGGTGGTGTGGACTGTATGTGGGTTTGGGGAGCAGGCTATGTGTGTCTTGGTGTGGGATGGTGGCTATTGTAGGAGAAGCCAGGTGTATGCATGGGGAACTGGCAATGTTGGCAGGGGAGAGAACCAGGCAGATGTGTGAGGAGCTGACCATATTGGTGGGGGCAGGCATGTTGCAGGAGCTGGCCATGGCATTCAGTGGTGAGGGTGCAGACATGGGTACCTGGCCACATTGGTGCCTTAAACTGGTGGTGAAAGGTCCTTTTGTGGTTAATTTCCCATTTAAGTGGGTGGTGATACTCCACAACATGCTGTTAATTAAGCATGAGCAACAAACAAAAAACTGAGTTTGTTTGACTTGATGGGTTGGTTGCATGTTTGCATTCATGAATCATCAACCTGTAATAATAAAACAAATGAGATCTGATATCAAAACATCTGTCATCTTTAATAGGAAGGTGATATCTGTGTGTTAGTGATAGTGTATGATCAGCAGATTTGAACGTAGCAGGCATCTGACTGCAAATAACTTAACACAAGATTAACAGAGGTTACTTGGAACTGCAAGAACAATTCATGAAATAAACACATACTGTGGCTGGCTTAGTGGCACTGAGTGTAGAGGCATCCACCTTATTTCACCACACTCTGGCGACTCATGTTCAGGAGTGGACATGAGCCATCGGGGGTTGGTCAGGGCAGGAAAGGATCGAGCACCCGGAGGACTGCTCTCCTCTCCTGGAGAAGGTCGGCTGTGGGCTCTGAGGGTTTAACGGCTCCCAGTGGAGACTGGGGGCTCTGCAGCCTAGGAAACTCATAGGTAGGGAGAGGTGTGGCAGGACGCTCTGAATGTGGGTGCGGGAGTGCACCCACCAGGCACTGGGCTCCATTGCATGTCCGCACCTCAGGGAGAAAAAGCAGAAAAAACCCTGGCACCCAGACAGGTGAAGGTGAGACTCAAGGCATGGCACCCACGCTCAATGCTGGGCAATTACAACCAGCCTCTGGCTGTCACCCCCCCCTCCAGCTAGATTGTAGATAGAGAGCCAGAGGAGTGGGGGTCCCACCTCGGGGACTCAGAGCCAGGGGGTTGGTCAGTTCGGAGTGAGGGATAGAGAGCACTTCCAAGATGAATGTCTGGTTTTAGAACCTCAGCAGAGCAGGGAAAAAGACAGACCCTAGTGTCCACGCTGGGAAGAGTTCTAGTGCCAAAGAACAAGGGGACCTGAACAGAGTTAAAAAAATAAATAAACGTACTGTAAATAATTGATTTACTGTGCACATTTTCGATTCCTAGGCTCATTCAGAAATGTATTTCTGTGGATGTGCCATGGATGAAGCTACAGTGAGGTATTCAGAAGGCCTATTACTTCAACTACTATAGAGCTTAGAGTATTTTGACTTCTAAATTTGTTGACTGGAATTATCTTCCAAAAGTTGACAGCTGGAAGTATTTTGACTCCAGTAAAACTAAAATGACTTCCAAATTTCAACCCATGGAAATATTTGACTTCCACCCAAAAAAAAATATCTAAAGTCCTGGGGGCCATAATAAAAAAAGGATCTAAATCATGACAAGCAGTGTTCAGCTGCAGTTAAAAGGCTCAGCACAACGCTGTGGTGCATGATAGTAACACAGAACAAAAAAAATTACATCAGATAAGGGCCACTGGGCCCACCCAGTCTGCCCATTTTTTTACCTACATTTTTTTGCTGAAGACCCAACGTGATCTATGACACCACCTCTTCTTCCCCCATCTTTACCCCTACAATTCCCTTGCGCCTATCCCAGACATTTTTCAACCTCACCAGTGTTTCCTTCCAATGAAGGTAGTGGGGGCAAAAACAGTGATGGGGTTCATCAAAAATGGGATAATCCAGCAGGGCAGGGGAAGTAACCCTGCCTCTTTCCAAGGCCCAGGCCAGACCCAACATGGAATACTGTACACAGTTCAAGGCTCCTCAATACAAAAAGGACATAGACACAGTCGAGATGGTGCATTGCAGGACCTCCAAAATAATCAGGAGTATGGAAGACAAAAACAATGAAGAGAGGGTTGTGTCCCTTAGAGAGTATTTACTTAACTAAAGATGTATATCTTAAAGAATTAAGGTCTAGTGCCTTAAGGTGCCTTGATAATCATTTTATTTCCTTTTATTTGTTTCTTTAATTACATTTTCATAATTTGTCTATGGTTTTCTAACTGCTAGTAAAAAGAATCAAATGGCATCCGTGTATGGTATTATGCCTGTTACTCACATTTGTTAGGTTGTAAATATTGTATATTTTGGGTCCAGAACAACTGGTGACATCATTTCCTCAAAGAATTAACCATATATCTTCTCCCTTCATTCAACGAGGATTTCTAGCACCACTTGTGAAGCTCTGTGTTATATTGTCCCTCATGTTTATTAATTCAACATGCCCTTTTCTGTATTGATTCTAATTTCTCACTATTAATTATGTACAACCCAGAATGCAACATGAGCACTCCGTGGTCTAGCAAGGGTCACACTAGGAACATTTATAAACCACAATTAATCCATTATTTTCTAACTGCAAAACATTAAACAATTTGCATTATTTTGCATTGTGCTATATGATTGTCCTACTTCAAACTGTTTGAGATTGTTATCCCCAGGAGTTTAAAACTATTGACCACTTTGACGTGTTCACCAACAACACTAAATTTAGTTTTTGTTTCATTCTTCCCTTTTTAGATTGTAACAACCTAAGTCTTGTTAGTATTAATTTCCATATTGTTCCTTTTGGTCCAGTCATCTGTTAGGTCTTAAAGTAAGTTTCCCTGCAATACACTCACTTCTTTTCTAACACAGATATTATACAATGCCACATCACTGACACAAAATTAAATGGAGTCCCATTGTTTTAATATCAGTATTCTTTATTAAATGTAATAACAGGCCTACTTTTGTCGATTGCAGTACCCCACCTCTACCGTCTTGCAGTCCAAATGTTCAGAGGATTCTGCTTATCTGGACTCACTGATCCAGAAAACAGGAAAGTCTTAACACTAAGACTAGATGAATATTAACTTTTGTAATTTTTTTGAACCAAGATGTTGCAATCATTGAGACAAAAGGCCTTTTGAAAATCAGGGAGGGCAGTGTACAGTAAATTAATACCCCCCCCCCCATCTATTTCTGCTTGGAGGTCATTCACTTTTACTTGCATTGCCTTTCTTGTAAACAAGGGTTTTAATGCCACCACAGCACTGTTGTTTAAATGACTTGTTCAGCACATTGTTGCAGGCCAGTGGAGATAACATTTAAAAAATGTCATGGTTGTCCCAATCAGTTTTTGCTGGGTTCTATGCCACTGCTATATTTTCTTTTGTTGGGTATGAAACAGGTTTCAATGGTACATATTTATCAACTTGGCATGGGTATCATAATTGCTTTTATGTGAAAAGGGATTCTATTTCAAAAAAAGTTTTTCATATCTTAATGCAAAACATTAATGTGTCATTATTTCACAGAACACATTAAATTCTTGATTATTGTCTTACTGAATACAGTTGGTACTTGCAGAGAACTAAAACTAGAATTGGTTGTATTTTTGACTTCCAGTGAAACGCATGAAGTGATATATGACACATTAAAAAAATTTCCATTTAAATTACCATAATATTAAAGTATATTCAGTTGTCAAACTGGTGAACTGTAGAGTGTGGATCATTTTGAAAGAAATTCCCTTTGGTTTATGAATTTCATTTGTGCTTTTTTGAACTACTGAAGCTACCATAGAATTCAAATATGTAATTCCCCGTGTTCTGTGAACTCTACACTTGCAGATCAGCAATAAAGGCAGATTTTGACAGGTATTTATGATGTTTTATGAGCATTATATCACTATAGAGATACATAACAGTTCTTTATATGTTTTGTGGAATACACAATTCCTCCAAGACATGTTCTTGACAAAATGTTTCATAAATTGAACAGAAAATGCAGGATAAAAATATTGACATTGATACACAAGAGTACAAAACTAATACTGTAATCATTAATCATGATAGTATATTTCCAGATATTGGCAGTGTAAGCACAGATGCTAACCTGTGCATGTCGAATTTTTGTTTCTATCACTACATAAATCTGGATTCCACAAAACAATGGAGTATTTTACAGAAGTGTAACCCTGGAGAAAGAATTATACATCCCAAGGTTGGACTCTTGCATGAATGGTTTCCAACCACTCTATCATAAGAAAGTAAGGTGTTCATGGCAACAGGACTGGCCACCCGAAGGAGTGGTCAGCTATGCTGGCAGGGGGATAAACAAATAATACAAAAAAAGAAAGCAAGGTGTTTACATGCCTCTGTATCAAACATAAAATCTTAGTAACATAGAATCTGAAGATAGAAGAGGCAAATGGCTAAGTGTACCCACAGTTGTTGCTACTTCACCCCCAATTGAGTGCAATGGTGTGTTATTTACCCTCTCCATTCTCCCCCTTCCTGGTTCCCCCACATGGATTTATGAGTTCTTTATCCATGTCCCACCCATGTTTGAACCAGCTAATGGTTTTTGACCACTCAATGTCTACCACTAATCTGTTCCAGGGCTCCACAGCCCTTTCCATAAAGAAGGACTTCCTCAAGTCCTTCTTGAATTTACCTCCCACCAATCTCTAGTTGTGTCCCTTTGTGACCACATCTCTGTTTTAAACAAATAGGTCTTTACAATTTACCCTTGTTAAAACCCTCATATCCCCCTCTACCCTCTGGCCTCAAGCAGGTACTTACTTAGGGCATTAAGATGTTCCTCATATGATCTGCCCTTCTGGCCCTGAATCATTTTTGTGAACTTTCACCATACTAACGCCAGTCCACCAATGTCCTTTCTCAAGTGAGGACTCCAGAACTGGGCTCAGTACTCTAGGTGAGGTCTCACCAGCATCTGTATAGGGACAGTATCAACTCCCCTCATACTATCAATCTCCTCCCTATACACCCCAGCATACTATATGCCTTGCTTGAGGCCTTGTTGCACAGGCTGGTTTGTTTGAGTGAGTCACAGATAAGGACTATCAGATCCCTCTCCTCTGCTGAAATGGTCAGCTTAACCCCTCCCATCAAGTAGTCTGTTTGTGGGTTCTTACTCCCTAAGTACATCATCTTGCACTCCTTAGCATTGAATCTCAACTGGCAGTACATTGACCACCTCTCAAGGTTGATTAGATCCTTGTGAAGTTCTCTTACCCCTTCCTCACTGTTGACCCTGCCACTTAGTTTGTGTGACCAGCAAAGAGGCACATCATTCCCTGGATACCTTCCCCTATACTGCTAATGAACATATTAAATACAAGAAGTCCCAATGGCTCTTAGTACTTGAAATCTTGCTTGACGCTTGTTTTGCTTTTATGTTTGCACCCTTTGTCATGTGTGTTAATGCTGGAGCTTCTATTATCTTTTCCTTTGTTGTATTATCCCTTGCATTTGTAACCTGCCTTCTCTTGCTTTGTAACTCCCTCGGGTCATGCCTGAAAACAGACTGTCTCTGTCTAGTGCACCTACATGGTAAATAAAACCTAAATAAATAAATTATCACTGTGGTACTCCACTTGTGACCGCCCTGTCCCAAATTTTCCCTGTTAACCACCACCCTCTGCTGCCTTTCCCCTAATCAGTTTCCCACCCTCTTGATGAATCCCTTCTCTAATTCTAAGTCCTCCAGCTTTTGAGCCACCTCCTGTGTGGCACAGAAGCAATGACTTTTCTGAACTCAAAGTAGAGGAAATCCATCACCTGATCTCTGTCCACAGCTTTAGTGGCCTAGTCAAAATCACAGTCAGGTTGGTCTGGCACAGTCTCCCTGACATGAATCCATGCTGCTTACTGCCTGGAACAGCCGATTATCCTCTAAGCATGCCACACAGCTTTCTTTCTCAATGGTCTCCATCAGTTTTCCCACAAGGAAGGTAAAGCTTGCCAGTCTGTGGGTGCCTCAATCTTCCATGTTTTCCCACTTGTGGGATGGACAAGGTCAACAGTTCTCCAATCATGTGACACTATTCCCAACTCCAGTGAGTCTCTAAATAGCTAGAAGAAGGGATCTACCAGCACAAAAGCAAGATCCGTAAGTACTCCTGAATACAGGCCATCCAAGCTGAAGAAAACATAAGCAGTATCACTCCAGGCTTCAGAAAAAAAAAATTACAGAAAAATAGCTATCGTATCAAGCATGGCATTAAACCCCAGTGCTTCAGGTCTGCATGTGACCCTTTTTCAGGCCTGATAAAGGGTCCCGTGCAGACACGAAGCATTGGAGTTTAGTGCCATGCTTGATTTTTGAAAGAGCTGAATAACACCATGAGTTACTAATGCTATTGTACTGTAGCTTTTTTTTGTGATATTTTTCCTGAAGCCTGGTGTGTAGCTCCTTGTGTTTTCTAGCTGATGTTTGGTTTAAGCTTGCACCCACTCATGAGTTAGCTGTGCGCATGCAACCAGTATTTTCCCCCCTCTGGGCTCTGGCCCTCATTTACCCTATGGGCCATTAATCCTTTCTCTATGGTTTCAGCTATGATCACCAACCTCCCTATTTTCTGTGCCCCCATGTGACTGCCTTGATCACACTTTCTGGTAGAGACCATTGTCCTTCACCATGAACAACGAGGAGGAGTAATTGTTTAGGGCAGTCGGACTTCCACTATCCATCGCTCTGCCCCCCTCAGCTAGCTATATGATCTGACAAATTTACCTGTTGTAATGCACTATAGGGGAGGCAGTGCAGCCAGCAGAAAAAGCATAGAATACTAATCTGGGTGAGTTTACTTGAAGTCTCAACTCAACTGCTGGTTCACTATATGATCTTGGGGAAACTATGTTGTCTTCCTGTGCTCCAGTTGTCACTGATGTAAAATTGTGTAGAAGCAAGACTGCTGTAAACAAGATGTTGAATCGTAGCTGGGTGAGCGGTTATACTCCTGAGCAAAAGAACTGTAGCAAAATACAATGAAGACAACATTACATGCTCAGGTTGCTTGGAACTACTCAGGTTTTTACAACTCTGGCATCTGGATGTCACTCAAATATTTGGGACACAGCTCTCTGAAAACTGATTTGAATCTCTATAGTATTTGTATTAAGCTGAGAGGTGCTCAATCAACCATATATACTGAAGTGTTTGTTTTACTCAGTGTTCCTTAAAGTCATCCAGTGTTAACATAACATAGTAAACCTGCACTCCAGCTGTAACACAGTATTTGAAGAAAGATTTCAGTTATATATGGCAATCAAAAATCAGTGATTCTTTGCATGTTGCAATGCAGTCCCCCACCTTATTTTTTTCTGTATTGGCAGAGCAACTTACAATCATAATAATCATTCAGTCATAAACTGCCTATCATTGTGCGCCTTGTAACACTTTTCTTATTATTTTTCTCTAGATTAAAACTTCTCCACTTTCTGGAGCATTTCTTTTGATGAGCAAATTAAATCTGAATAGCAAAGCAAGTGGCAAGCTAAAATTTGTCAGAGCATTTCATGAGGCATTCTATGTCCTTTACCCATGTGAACATGGGTCAGCCCTTTGGGTCAAATGTCACCATAAGTTATTCTAATTGTAATTTATGTAAAAGAGCAGAAAAAAGGTTTGAAATCTGGAAGTGCATACTGTATAATGAAGTGCAAATAAATTACAGCTTGTCAAAACTGACAGACTTCAGTTAGGCTCTTCCTTTTCAATGCAACTGTTTCAGGCCTTTTTCTACCCAGCAATTAGCTTTATTCACATTAACATTCAGTGGAATGACAAGCCTGACAGAGTAAAACTGGGTTTTATAAATAAAAATCTAGATTGATGTAGCAGCATTATTGCTTCTTATCATTTTATTTCAGCACTGTATCTTGGAGAACAAAGGGTTTTGCTGTGCTGTTTGTTTGTTGTGCTATAAAAAAGAATTCTTGAAAAAGTTTCTGCCATACCAAATTTATTATAACCATGTTCAAATTCATAAGTAGTTCTACTCTGGGGACTACAGAGGTGACACATGAATGGGATCATGCCCCATTACAGCAGATAAAGTGAGTGTTTCCAAATTTTCATTTGGAGATCCACTGATTGAAAGTGACATGGCCTTCATCAGGAATTAGCTTGTTCCTCTCATACACGTTATTTAAATATATATGGCCAAAGATTTAGGGTTCTAGTTTGAAACATTGGCATATGTCCATTGTCTTGATAGGTCCCTTACCCCTTTCACCTGAACAGAAGAGACACGCACAGGGTTTTGAAAAAAAAATTGCCAGAGCCACGTGTTTATTTTAAAACAACCATATACAGTAATACCATGACACACGCAGCACAGTAGTCTCAGCAAGCCTCTTCTTGTGCGGTCAGCCCCATCTTCCTGGGTGGAACTGCTACCTCTTTAAAAGGAGCACAGCCTCTGGAGGGGGGGTCTGGCATCTGAGGCATAAGGGGTGGCTTCTGAGCCATGTGCCCATCTGCCATCAGAGGGAGCTACAGAGGCAGGCAAAAATGCAAGGCAGCTACCCCCTGACTAAGGCATTTTATTGTCAAGGGTCACCTCCTGCTAATCTTGAGAGGAAACCATCTATGATAATGGCAGATTCACCCTATTTTCTCCTTTGTATTCTACCTGTGAGGCTACTGTGCCACTACACTTACACGACTGTGACGTCCTACTCTCCCCTACCACTATCCTGTTAGAAAAGGTGAAAAATGTGGAAAAATCTCAAGGGGAAAAAACACAAAAATTCCTCCTTGACCCATAGCGTAATCCCCCTTAATGGGTTAACAGGCTCCCTACCTGCCCCCTGCTTTCTTCCCCTGTTCCTAGGGTGGGTGGGTAGGAATCAGACCAGATGAAGGAGCAAAAAGGCTGGGCTTCCATGCACTGGCCCTTAAATAGAATCTTAGTTTCTCCCTCCAGTTGGTCTTCCCTCCCCTTGGCTGCCACCTACTATTCTGATCCTCCCCTTTACACCATCCCCCTGTCCTAGCCACCTTCTGCAAGCCATCTGTGAAGAGCCCTCAGTAATGGTTTGCAGGCTTCAAGGAGTCCTTCATCTGTTGCCTATTGTCTTGATAGGTACCTTACCCCATTCTTCTCAACAGCAAAAACACACTCTGTGTTTTGGAATAAATGCCCACTGCCATGTGTTTATCTTAAAACAACCACATACAGTAATGGACTAAAATACCGTCCTTACTCTGCAACTGTTTTTCTGTAACCACTTTTGCTAATGTACAAGCTTCTTTGTATCTATTGTGTCTTATTTGTTGCCATTGTATCTGATGTCTCTGTATATAATGACGTGGAACCTTTGTAAAGGAGTCTTTGACGCAAAGATATGTTATCCGATATCTTCAATAAATAAATAAATAATAGTGTGGTGTGTACAGCTTGGTTGTACCAGCAATCCTGTTTTGTGCAGTCTGTCCCTTCCTCTGAGGTGGAACTGCTATCTCTTAAAAATGGGCACAACTAGAGTATGATTTGGATGGTGATGAAGATGGGTGCTTAACACTAGTGCTCCATCACACGTCACAGTTCATCCAGCAGCATACTATGTCTGAGTGCAACCTACATTACAGCTCTATATGGATCAGTACTCCTCATAACCTAATGAATGCGTCAGTATCTTTTTGTTTTAGTGATCTTCAGTGTGTTTGAGTTCTGAGTGCTTTCCTCATTGGGCCTTTCTATTGCACCGTCCACATCAGCCTCATGGAGATGACCCCTGCTTCACTGCTGGAGATGGTCTCACCCATATTGAGACAGTGTTTTCTGTGTACTGGGTCAAAATGTCCAAGTTTTGCACTGTATATGCAAAATCCACTTCCGAGGTACAGAGTCTAATTGTCAGAGCCATTACCATGGAGAAACAAGATCAGCAAACAGATTCCACCATTGATGAGATGAAGGGCAAACTTTGTGACTAGAACTGACTCCTCCACCAGCTCTGGGATAGAGTTGAGGATTTAAAGAACAGAAACCAATGAAGCCGCTTGTGTTTTGTCGGCTTCCCAGAGGGAAATGATGCCAAGGAATTCTCTGGGTTCCTAGAAAGGGTCCTGCCTATTCTTCTTCACTTGAATGTCTCTAAGCTCTACGAGATAGATTGTGCCGATCACTCTTTTTACCCACATCCAATGGAGGGAAATTGACCTCACCTGATCCTGGTGAGGATTCTATGGTACCCTTCAAGGAGCAGCTCCTCAGTCCCAGGAATGTGGGCCACTAACCTAGCAGGGGCATCACATTCAGATCTTCCAGGACTTCTCACTGGAGTTGTCAAAGAGAAGTCATGCCTTTGCTGATGTCCATAGAAAGCTTCTTGCCTGTGGGGCCATCTATTGTCTGAATTATTCCATCGTACTTTTGATAACAGTGAATGCTGTACATCGGGACTTTCAGTCACCGGAGGCAGCCGAGTTTTTCATCCTTGTCTCACCCTGTCCACACTCATAATCATGGCCCCCAGGATGGCAACTCCATCCTAATGGACTGTTCAGATCCCATGGACCCTTCTGGATGCTATGAAGAGGATAAACATGGGCCAACACCACTGGCACAGGAGTGCTAAAACATGGGTAGAAACTGTGTGCTTTAGAAGACGCCCAAGGACCAGAGAAAGGATAGATCAGGAAGGCTCTGCAGCCATAGTCACGGCTGCAACTCATGGATCTCATCCAAAGACACACACACACCCCCGCTGCTGTCTGAATTCAACTGTTTTGCTACCCTTCAGAATCTCTCCCCAAGCAGGCTATGAGATTTCTGACCCCTCTCTTCTGCATCAGCTTTCTTACCTAATCCAGTGACTATGGCCTTATCCTGGGCTGAAACTGTGATTGCCACACCCTTGCTGATGAGCAGTTCCTTTGGACCCGAGATCTCAGCCACCACAACTGCCTGCCGCCTCTTGGACAAATCTCCACAAAGGCTGAACTGTTGGACTTATACCTTGGACTAGTTTAAAATTTTGTGTGTGCGTGTGTGTATGTGCGTGTGTGTGTGTGTGTGTGTGTGTGTGTGTGTGTGTTTTGTTGCAAATCAGATGTAACACTCTATGCAGTGGTATTTATTTCTTTTTAATCTTGTGGAGCCCAGTGTAAAGCTCTTTAGGGGTGCCTCTCCTTAATGGGAAATTCTGTTAATTTGTGGCCCAGAAGAGAGGTGTGGTGAGACACTACAGCCATGGTTTTCTCACCTTGGTGGTTGTTACACTTAGTCCCTTCACAACACAGGGCATTGTGTGTTAGTAATGTGATAATCCTCTCCAGGTCCATAAAAGAGCATATGATGGGGGGGGGGGGGTGATTGAAGGCTGTACCACTGCTAGTCATTGGTAAGGCTTTTTAGTCAACTTAGGCTCCAGTAGGTCAACTTGGCTCTATACCTCTTCCTCTGGGAGGTAACAGACATTGCCCTGGTAACCAGCCCCCTTCTCTGTTCAGTTCTCCAGCTTATCCCCCTTTGGCTGCATTCCGCAACTCTGTTTATGGTGTATTATGGTATTTAAGTGTCTGTTGAGGTTGAACTGTGATCAGCAGAGGGTTTCAGTCTTCCCTTCCCCTTTCCCCGATTCAGTTGCTTTCTGCATTCGTCACTTCCTCTACCAACCAGAGTTTCTGCCTTTTCCATTGCCATGCCTGTCATCAAGACAAAGGTCAAGAAGTATTGGAAATCCAGGAGCAGTTATAAAATTCACAAGTAGCATTTTATTATTTTCAATAAGAATAAAATAAAAAAAATGTGCAGGATATTCTTTTTGTTTGTTTGTTTTATTTATTTATACTGATAGGACCATGGGCCAAAAATGACCCGTTTTCATGGGTGATCAGTGTACAAATGACAATTGAATACAATATAAAAATACAAACATCTAAAAAAAATACAAAAAACAAATAAGATATACACATATCAAATTCAGGGAAATATGTCTTAGCACCATCATTCAAAACATTTACACTTGCACTCAGTAAAAAGATACTCTTACAACCTATGCCTAAAAGAGCAAAGGGAAAGGTTCACACAATCAAAGACAGACTGTATAGCATTAAAAAAAGTAGGTAACATGTAAGATAAAGCTTTTTGTCCTAGAGAGGTATGTAGTCTTGGAACGCAAAGAGAGAAATTATCTGTTGACCGTGTTTTAACACTAGAATTCTGTTTTTTTTTTTTTAAATTAAGAAAAAACAGTCTGGGACTCTATTATGTATCACTTTTTTTGCCAAAATACCCAATTGAAGTTTATATCTTCCAACCAGAGGAAGCCAACCCACTTGCTCTAGTAGATTACAATGATGAACCCTTTGGGGAGATTTTACTACAAATCTAGCAACTGAATTAAGTAACACTTTCACCTTGGATAACAACCCTTCCCTTGCAGTATAATAAAACAAAACCCCAAAGTCAATTAACGGCAATAAAAACTTTGGGCCAACAAAAGTCGTGTGGAATCAGTAAGTAAAGGAGATAGCCTGTATAGGGCCCCAAGTCGCTGGTGAGTCACCTTCACCATATGAAGTATATGAGGTTCATAGGAAAGACCCTCATCAATCAACAGACCCAAATACTTAAATTGTTTAACTTGTTCAATCAACGTGCCAGCAACATTATGTAATGACAATAAAGGATCCACATCCAATCTTTTTTTAGTATTTACAAAAAACAAACTTTTATACAGGCAGTTCAAACAAAACACAGTCCTTCTGAGGGTATCTCTAAATTTAAATATCAGTCTCTCTCTCTCTCTCTCTCTCTCTCTCTCTCTCCCCCACAACAAAAGATTGCTGTCTTTATATACAGTGGACCAGATATTCAAAAGAGTTGTGCCATGCGCAATAGGGTTGTGCCAGAGCAAGTCCGAAAATGCACCATTCTGCGATATTCAGCGGGAAGCAGATGTGCCCCCCAAATCACACTGCACAAGAGCGCAATGATAATGAGTGCATGCGCAACTGAAGGGGGAGGAACCATGCATAAATGACGCAGTGCGATATTCAACAACATGTGCCATGCGCAATAGGGGAGCAAGCGGAAACTGCGCGATAGCGGAAATGAGCCAAAATAAAAAGGAACAAGAGAGAGGTGCAAGAATGCTACAGGGAAGGCACACGTTGCTGAACCATAGCCAGCCACACAGGCAACACACACATACAAGGCAGGACAGGGACAGAGCACCTGGAACCCACAGGATCAGGGAAGGTGTGGGGAGCCACAGCAACAGTGCAGTGCAGAAGGGGGAAGTGTCACACTGCACTGAGGCCACCACAGGAAGGTGTTCCCAGTGCAGGGGAAGTAGCAGCCAGGACAGCGGGGGGACCACAGAAACAGCTGCGGGGGAACACAAGCCGGGGACATGGCCAGTGCCACCATCCAGATGGAGGCAGTTATGAGGGGGGTGAGAAGGCAGGCAGCAGGGGGGTGCAGCCATGGAAGGGCCCATCTGCAGTATGCTTCCAACAGGCAGTACCAAGCCCACACCACCTTCGAGCTGTACACCGATACCGAGATCGTGGGCCAGTATCGCCTGAACCGGGCAATTCTGAGGCGGCTCTGTGAGCTGTCCAGTGATGTGATGCAGGCACCCACATGACGAAGCCATGCTCTGTCAGTGGAGACAAAAGTGACAGCTTACATGTGCCTGCTCGCCATGGGTACCTTCCAGAGACCAACAGGGGACACGACAGGCATAACCCAGTTGGCCATGTCACGCCACCTCACCCAGTTCCTCAGCGCACTGCTGCCACATGCTGCGGAGTACATCCATTTCCTCAGCATGCCGGTGGAGCGCACAGCAAACATACAGGAGTTCCACAGGGTAGCACGTATGCTTGGCATGCTAGGGGCAATAGACTGCACCCATATGGCCATCCACACACCACCTGGCCCTGAAGGGGCTGCACACATTGATCGGAAGGGGTATGCAAGCATCAACTGCCAGGTGGTGTGCGATGCCAGGGGGCACATAATCAACGTCTGTGCCATGCACCCTGGGGGAGCACATGATGCCTTCATCTGGCACCAGTCAGCACTGTGTCACAGACTCAAGAGTGGGGACATCCCCACTGGCCACTTAGTGGGTGAGTATGCAAACCACGTGGAAAGACATGGGACGTGGGAGGGGCATAGTCAGAGGTGACATGGGTATTGGCCTAGATGGCCCAAGGCAGGGCAACGCTGATCACCAAACTAACTTCCACACTCTACACACAGGTGACAGTGGATACCCACTCCATCTCTGGCTGCTCACACCATACCAGCGGCCTGTGACCCCATCGCAGCAGCGCTACAATGAGGCACATGACACCACACGCAATGTCATCGAGCAGGTGTTCGGGGTGCTGAAGGCACGTTTCCGTTGCCTGGACATGTCTGGCGGTGCCCTACAGTACAGCCCCTCAAAGGCCTGTGGGCTATTCCTGGCCTGTTGCATCCTGCACTACATGGCCAACGACTGTGGGATAGCCGTACAGGTCAAAGAGGGGGACAGCAATGGGGACAATGAGGACGCTGGTGAAGATGATGATGGGCAGCCCCCCTTTGGCAACAGGACCCCCAGCTGATCCGGCTGGCACAGCTGCACCGGGACACCATCACAGAGGAGCACTTCAGCCAACCAGGTAAGTCATGGGCCATGTGCAACCACCAGTGGCAAAGGCACAACTAAAAAACACACATGAACAAACACCAGGGGTGCATGTCATCAAGGGAAGTGGCTGAGCATGGAACCACACATGCCACAAGGGATGGGCAAGGTCTAACATGGCACGCAGTCACACACACTCACACACACCTCACAAGACATGCACAAAGGGTAGGAGGCACGCCGACCCCGACCGTCACCCCTAGCCACACACACGTCCATAGACCACCACGCCCAGTGCCTGTCATTGTGCATGTGTCAGATGCTGGGCACCATTGCACAGTGGCGGACAGTGCAATGCAGGCATCATCATGCACATGCCACAGTGGACAGCAGCTGGGAGGGTGTGCAGATGGAACGTGTGTGTGCGTGCAGGGCCGGGTACCCCAACCATGCATTGCACGTTGAACAACACAATGCACACAGGGCAGCATCAGACAGTAGCCGTGCTGGGAGACAGGTAAGTCACGCGTCACAGTGCCACGGCTGCCACGGATGCACGGGCGGCCCTGCTGAGATCCGCCAGCAGTGACAGGCTGACCAATAGCCTCATGGGGTGGCACCGACGGTCCCCAAGGGGTTCCACTGCATGAACACGACCATGCTCGTGCAGGGGTCTGCAGCACACCGAACATGCCTGCGCCAGGCATGCTCGGGTTGCCCACAGCTGAAGCTGGTGTCAACAAGGAGGATGTCACATGATTCTGGGAAAGGAGGGTGGACATTGCACTGCGCGGTGTCTGCGATGCATGGGCAAATAACCGTGTGCCCATTGTGGCCATGACAGCTGTGATTGCCTGTGTCTGCCTGTCAATGGCAGCGGTCACATCCTCCCGCAACCGGTCCATCCCTGCCAGGAGCAGAGCAGTGTCTCTGCTGCGCCGCTCCTCTGCCTGGTGCAGAGCTGCACTGAGTGCATCCACTGCCATCACAAGCTGCACCTGCTGATTGACTGATGCTTGCAGTATGCATGTGTTCTCATCTAAGAGGTCATCTGCCTAATCAGCATGCTGTCCCTCATGGTGTTCACAGCCCTGATGGTCAGCACCCCTTGAGGGTGGGTGCTGCACACCAGGGCCAGGCCTGGGCATGTCCACAGGCAGTGCACTGATGCCGCCCCCCTGACACTGTACCCCCATGGCCATTGGCTGACTGCTGACACTGCCCCTCTGGCTGCCACTCTCCAGGGCTCAACGGTGCCGCCACAGTGGCTGCAACAGCCCCACTGTCCTGGACACACACCAGTGCTGCCCCACTGGTGCAGAAAGGTGCAGGCTGGGACTGTGATGTCACGCAGGCCTCCACAGCGGCACCACCCACAGCCATGCCTGTGATGTCACCTGCTGTGTGGCCATCCTGTGGCCCACAACGTATCACTGCCCATGACATTAGCTCCATCATCATCGGTGATGAATCTGGCACCAGCCCGAGTCTCAGCATGCTGGCATCCATGGACGCTGGCATGCTGGGACACGGGCAGGGCCTCCTCCGCACCTGCTCCACCAACATCAGTCCGGACCTCCAGGCGGGCCCACTGTTGCCCTGACCCTCGTATGCCTGTGGAGGTGGATGGACCCCTCCTCCATCTCCATGCTACCACCCTCAGTGGAGAAGCACACCACCACTGACCCATGTAGATGCTCAGGAGCTATAAGGGAAAAACAGTAGCATTAATGTATGTGACCTACCCTGTCCCCCCCATTGACTGACCAGGACCTACCATGCAGTGATGGGCTACCACCCGTCTGGAATCCACCACCTGGAACACCCTCGATGGCGCAAGGCTGCAGGCTGGCAGCAACCCGCTCTTATTGTGGGGTCAGGTGTTGCACATCCGGCTGTCCCCAACCGGTCGCAGACTGTGCTGCCCTGATGGCAGCCACCTTCTCCTTAATTCTCTGCCTGTCCGTACCCATCTTCTTTTTGCACTCCTGCACGGACCGCTGGTGGCTGCCATGCAGGTTGACAGCACGTGCCACCTCTTCCCATGCAGCAGCATGGGCCTATGGTGTTCCCTGGCATCCGCTGAGCAGCAGCTTCTGGTCAAGGTAGGCCTCAAACAGGCCATCTGTTTCTGCCTTGGTGAAGTTCGACCTCCTCTTCCTCCCACGTCTCTGTTCCTCTTCCTCCACCTCACGATCGGTCATTATTCATCCTGTGAGAATGACAGGTGTTACCTGTGACTGTGCAGTCCCATGCATGTCCCAAACACCACAGTCCACACTCCCAAACAGCATGCAACTCACCACAATAGACTGCAGTAACCGACTATGGCCAGTGCAGCCCAATGTCGCAGCTTTATAGCGCAATGCATGCAAATGAGGAGAGGCGCATTTTTAAGTGGATGCAAATGCAGTGACTGTGCCATTGAATGGCTGATTAGCTGATTTGCATATGCCGGCTGAATATCACGCTGTTGCGCTTTGTGCAATCGTGTTGAATGTGCTGAGCCAAGGGCTCAGATCTGATACATGCGCAGTACACACCTAACTGCGCATGCCCGGGGTGATGACGCAGGCATCTGCCATGCTGCTGATGTGCTGTGCATGGGAGGCAATTCAGGGCATGGCCACCATTGTGTCAGTGGTGCTACTGCGCTGTTCACATATGTGGCGCTGTGGCACTGGGGCACCGCAGGCGCACTGGGGCCAGAGCGCTGTAGGCCGCTACAGGAGGTGGCACACAGGCACCCAATCACGCTACACGCATTGAGTTACAATCACGCTGTGGCTGTCTGTGTGCGACAGACCCTTGACCCTGTGCCCGACCTTTGCCCCCTAGGTGCCATGCATCAGGCATGGGTGCACCACTATCGTGCTATTCGGTGACAGTATGATAGGGAATGGCAGCGCTGTACTGCACAGCATCTGCACGTGGCAGGACCATGCTGCCAAGTGCCATTTTGAATCCAACTCTTCGCTGAGATGGCGCGGAGAAGAGCAGTGATGTGGAGCCAGGTGGAGCTTGCAAACCTGGTGGCAATTGTAGAGCCCCATGCTGGGGCTCTATATGGTGATGCACCCCTGGACAGGACCAGGAGTGCAGTTTGGCAGGAGGTGGCTGATACTCTGGAGGAGGCCACTGGTATGGGGCGCACAGTGGAGCAGTGTTGCCACCGGTATGGGGACCTCAGGCGCAGGGACCCGGACTTGCATATCCACCTGCAGACAAGTGCCAGGAGGGGCACAGTGCCACGGCCAGGTAGGTGCCCCATTCAAACACTGTTATTGTCCATATGGGTATCACAGTTGCATGTGTCCAGCACATGGGGGGGCATCCAGTGTTGGCCGTGGTGGTGGTGGTATCGGGGTGTGATGTGGATGGGTATGGCCACTTGAGATTGCACACACATGGGGGTGGGTGGACTTTGACATTGGATTGTACTGATGTTTCTCTCTCTCCATGTTTGCACCTTAGGCCCAGAAGAGCGCAGGCAGGTGAGGGAGCAGAGGCACCACCTGGAGGACCAGCAGGATGGGAGGGGTGAAGGTCTGCAGTGGCACAGGGACCAGCCTGATGATGGTGAGTGCCTTACATCCATGATTACAATTGCATGCTGTATAACTGGGTGGGCAGCAGGGCATGGTCACCATCCATTGACACCACTGCCATGCATGCAACTTATTACAGTCAGCACCGTCCAGCGGCACTGCATGTCTGGGAGTGTGTCAATGGTGGTCCATGCGAGCACTGGGCACATGGCTGTGCTACTGCCTTCATACCGCATAGCCAAGTCACTGTACAGCCACAGTGGTGCTGTGCAGGACATGGGTGGTGGGTGTGTGCAGTGGTCCACATTACTGTGGCTGCCTGGGTAGGCTGGTCTTGTGGACACAGTTACTCCTGGGTGGTAGCACACCATCACATGGGTGTGGCACATGGATGTATGCCATGCACATTGGGTGGGCTTCAGGGGTCTGGACAGGCACACTTATTGACTCTGCTCCCTCATCCTAGGTGGACAGTGAATCCAGGCACTTAAACGTGGACTGCAGGAGCTGCTACAGGTGGCAAGGGTGACCCTGGAGCTCCTGCAATGAATGGACCACCACGGGGTGAGGAGGCGGAGGAGACATTGGTGCCACGTTGAGGAAGACCAGGGCAGACGCTGAACAATCCATGCCCCTAATAACACCTTCCCCCCTGGACCCACCCTCACACCCCTTCTTCCCTCTCCCATATGTTCACCCCTGCCTCTTACCTGCCCCCCACCTGGTATGTGGCCCTCCCCCCCATTGTACATAGTTGTATATAGTTTTTGTATTACATGTTTTAAATACATTTGTTTTGTTATGACAACTGTGGAGGTCTCTGATTTGCAGCGGGCTACAGGTGCTCAGCTGCAGTGGTGTGCATGGCATCAGGACTGGTGCACGCATGGGCGTGTGTGTGTGTCCAGTAGGGAACTGCCTATGGTGTGGGCAGGGGAATCAGTCACTGTCTGTGGTTTGTGTGTTGTTCTCTGTGCACTGGATGCCTGTGTGCAGTGGTCCATGGTGCATAGACTGTGTGCATGGCACCCCTGTCAGACCGTCCATGGCCTGTGCAGCTGACACCCTTGCATGTCTATGATATGCACAGTCTGCTGGCATGTCAGTGGTGGCTGTCCATGCTGGATAACAACTGTACCCGGCACAATGCCAGGTTACCTGCCATCACCAGTATGGTGCATGTCTGCCTCCGGTGGCACTGTGGCCTCCACTGTTGTTGTCCCCCCTCCATGCTGTCACTTGTGTCTGTTGCAGGGGATGTGCTCCAGTGTCTGTCACTTGTACTCCGGCAGCATGCTGGTGGCATACAGCTTCATGGTGCCTGTGCAGGGTGGCTGGCACACCTGTGCAATGTAGGGGTGCTGGCTGTGTGTACACATCAGCCGTGGCCTCACGCCAGTGGCTTGGTTGACCCGCTACTGTGTCCATGTGTTGGTGTGCCCTTGGGTATGGGTGGGTGTTTGTCCATGCACTGTGTTGCATCTTGTGTGGCACATGCTTCCATGCAACACTGTGCATGTCTGTGCTGGCTGTTGTGGCCAGTGCTGGAATGGGATGGTGTCCTTGGAAGGGTGTGCAGGGTGCTGTACCACTGGTGGAGGGTTCCAGGGCATGCCCTGTCGCATGTGGGATACCTCATGTGGCAACGCATGGTCGGTCTCTCAGCTGTACCTCAGGGGGGACATGCAGGGTGGCACTGTGTATGCTGTTGTTGCATTGCTGTCTGCTGCCACCTGCAGCAGGGTGCACATGGTGGGGCTGCCTTGCATGGCTCCATGGTACACAGGGTTGCATTGTCACAGTGGGGGGTGGTGGCATTCATGGGGTGTACTGCACTGTTGGGCGCTACTCCTGGGAAGGGTGTATGGTGATCGTGATGCAGGGTGTGCTCTGCATTGGTGGGATGGTTGGCATGGGGTGGTCTGCCCTACTTGTGTGTCAGTCACAGCTTGCCAGGGGGTGTGCTGTGGCACCATGGCCCGGCTGTGGGTTGGTTGTTGGTATCCATGGGCCGGTGGTTATTCCAGCTCTCCCCCAGTTGTGCAGTGCATGGGGTGTGGGGGACAATGTCTGTTCTGCTGTGTGCTCCTCTGCCTATCTGTGGCATGGGTGGTGGGCCTCTTCATCCCTGGTTGTGCTGTTGCATTGCTGGCCTGCTCCACGGGGCATCCCTGGTTGCACTATGGCGCATCTGGACTGCTCCGCTGAGCATCCCCTTGTTGCACTATGACGCATCAGATATGCACAACTTCACATTCCTGGTTGCACTATGGCACAGGTGGTGTGATATTCAGTCGTGTGCCGTAGGCGCATCTTGGCCTGCTCAGTTTTTGAATATCACACTTCTTGCACATGGGTGCAGTGGACTTGCGCTTGCTCCTGCTGTTGCGCACTTTTTTGGGCACAGTTTGAATATCTGGGCCAATGTATTTTCCTGACAATTAATTTCTGCATCCTGATCTCATTAAGATACTTACCATTTCTCACAAAATACATCAGAATTTGTCAGTTCCTTTCCTTGCAGGTGCAACAAAATTGAAAATTGTGTCCCAGAACTAATCTCCTGTTGACAACTCTGCAAATGAGCTTGCGCAGGTCAAACTGCATCTCAAGGTAAACCCCTGAGTTCCAAGTAGCTTTCTGCAAGCATTTCAACAAAATAGTGATATACATTTTCAAACCAAGGGATCCCAGTTTCACATAAAGATTCACATATATTTTTTAAACACAGATAAGCAAGGGGGAAGAAAAGATAGAAACTGCAAGAAACAGCAAGTGAAAGCAGGGAGACAGTGGCAGGGGAAGAATCATGAGACTTTCACAGTGATCAGTTTTTAGGTCTCACAAGAAAGTCTGATTGTGCAATCAGACAGGCAAGAGACAGAAAAGGAGAGGATAGAACAGATCCTTGCTTTTAACTCTGTCTGCATAACAAATGGGACAGGGTCTTATTCAACCCTGTCACAGGGGCTAACTACCACTTCAACCTCTGGGCACTCCATCTGACTCCCCTCTCGCACATTTGAGAAATATCTCAATCATGTGATTCATGCTATATGGCAGTGAATCCGTGTCCTATGGAGCACTTCACCTTTCCCCTCTCACTCTGACTACCAAGATGAGCAGTCAACTAATACCCAGGGAAATTCCACCACAGTGAGACCTGCACTGAAAAGCTAACCACCAGCCTCTATCTGAACAACTCCAGGCAGGTTGAAGTATGAACTGTTCTTTTCTTGTTCATGTGACATGACCACCCCATTTTATTTGTCCCTCCATTTGGTTCCCCACATCCTGTGTGCATGTGGCAACAAGGTCACTTTTTCATGCAGAACCCAACTGAAGTGCTAAGATATGCTTACATACTGTTTTTCTAATTGATGATTGCACTGTGCTGGGGGGGAAGGCTTTGATTTGTTTCATGGTATGCAGACAATTATGCTACTTTGCATGCTCTCCTGACTGGATATTTTGGCTATAACTCATAACTGTACATATGGATATGGTCCCCTGAGCCCAGAACCAGTCATAACTGTTTGGGCCTTGTCAGAGTTATTTTCTCACGCAGGTTCCCTTTCTTAATGGGATCGGACCCACTACTAAGATCTGATTCAATGGCTAAATTGGGGTCCTTATTGCCCCCTTTTGGCAGGCTGGGCATCCCCCTCACACCCATAGAGAGGAAGTGAAGCTGGGACTCTCATATTGTTAACGCCACTACTGGATACCATTGTATGTAAAACTATCAGCTCCAGTCTGTCCTATGCTGAGCCCTGCTACCTTGTGACTCCACTATTGCCTCATGCTCTCTTAGTGAAACAACCCTCTGCTGTATGGGCCAGTGGCATTATGGTGGTGGGGAGGTGGAGCCCCTTGCAATAACTAATAACACTCTATTTCTTTCAGCACTGCCACCGTCACCTTGCACAAATATAGCTACATGATTTTTTTTAATAGTAAACATTTATTGCTCATCTGCTGGCAAGGCTCAGTGCTGGCTCACAGACCATCCAGGGCTTCATCCCCCCCCATGGCAATCATGTGGCACGGCAGTGGGATGAGGGTTTTTCTGTGGTTACTGAAGTAGCTACTAAAGCCCAAATCCCTGTCCCCAGAGGATGCCAGTGCAAAGAGCCACTGCCCAGGCAGCAAGCTGTGTGGAGAACATGGATAACACAGTCACTACCAAGCCCTAACGACATCCTCCCCTTCCCACACTGCTCCCTAGTTAAGTGGCACGAAACCCACTCCCAAGAGGAGAGCTACCATAAGTAGCTCAACCAGCCCCCTCCCTCCCCTCCCCGCCGACCTCCAACAACCCTGGGTGTGGTCCTGAACCGGGTCGTCTGCGTAGCATGAGGTGCATCATCCAGGGCCTCAACCCTCAGCACCACTGAGCCGGCATCCAGCTACATGATTCAGTCATGGATGGTTCTCTCTGTTTTGTTCATTCTTTAATCATATTCTTTCTTTATTACTTTTCTATCACTGGGAGTCTACCTTCACCGTCATCCCTTTTCATCACCTTCTGGTGGATTCTACAGCTGTCCTTGGTCACATCTTCATAGTATGAAGAACAACAGGGCAGTGAAGGTCCACCATCCATAGACTGGATGAAAGCAGGTAAGTCCCCATTCCTCTCACTTTTTGCATTTCATAATCAGTCATGTGAGATCATGTTGAAGGGCAGCTCTGTGGCTTAACCAAGATTTCATTCTGTTTTGCTGGGAGAAGGGTGTGCCCCCTGAAGGAGGAAAGGGGGGCACTACCCCCTACAGGGTACTGAGGTTCCACCATTTGGTCTGCCTCAATGAGGCCACCCTCAAAGGTTGCAATAAGGTTCAGGAGATGCAGAGATGGATATGTATTTCAACTCCAGGTCTCAGTCTCTACCTCCCACTTGAAGTCTCTGTGTTGTGCTCTGTGGAATGGACACTATTACCTACAGATTAGAGTGGGGGGGGATACTTTCTGTTATAGTGTCTGTAGGTATCCTTGAGTGAGTTTCACATTAGTTAGACTCCTGGGATGTATATACTGCAGATTTACATTTGTTCTTTCTTTTCTTGTATTGTTTCAATTTGACAAAGATAAACTTATTACAATGTGCAGATTCAGTGAATATTTATTTATTTATTTAAACTTTTGTTCGGCAGGTAAGCACATGAGCCAATGGCCCTTTTTTTTTCTCTTTTTTAACATCCCCCTACACGCACCATGGCAGCCTCTTTCTTCAGGGTGCCTAATGCGTCCAGTACCGGAGGTGGTTGAGAGGCACTAGCTCCTCATGAGTGCCCTGCTGTCCATATTGTTCTAGAGCCTCTGGTTTGTCCCCAGGTGGGGTGGAGGAGTCCTCTTTCCCCTCCATACCTCAGGGGAGAGCATACACCAGGAGCTGCCTCTAATCCTCTGGCTGGTGCAGGGACCCATCTATAGGCACCATTGTGGGGATTTTCCATTTTCTGCAGATGTCAGCACACTAGGAGGGCCAATGAGATGAAGGCACACCGAGACTTGCCATCACTCAGATCCTTGTCCAACGTCTGCCCCTCCGTGTACTGCTCCCTCATCTGCACCACCACCTGTGGTCACCCAGGTGGTGGTATGGCAGTGAGGTCTTTGGTAGTCCCCTCCCAGAAAAAGAGAACAGCCTGACAGGCACTCGATCCTTCTTCCCATGGCTGGCCCTCCAGCAACCCAGGCTCACTATTGAACCTGGGTGACTGGTGTTACAAGCAGCAGTGTTACTACTGCACCAGCAGGCTGGCTAGCCAATGTCCCTTTTTCATGCATGACCCGAGACCATTGTATCAAACAGTCAAAGATGTTACAACATTTAGTACAAATGTACACACAGATACATCAAGTAAAATAAACATCAATATATATAAGTTAAAAACATTCACACACCAAACCACTAAAAAGTTCTTCTTTAGTTCTTTTTTAAAAGTAGCAGGGTCACTAAAAGGTGATTTCAAGTTTTTGCAGCCTTGATTGAGAAAGCTCAGTCACCCATTTTTGATTTAGTTTTATGAACTGTGAAACTAGTTGTTTCATTAGACCGCATGTCTCTTATATATTCTCTAAATTGGAATAAAGAATACAAAGGAGAGTTGTCTTTTTGATGGACAATGTAGGTAGGTAAATGTTTATTTTTTCAGTCATAGACCATTACAAAAGTTAAAAAAGACACACAGTAAAACAGAATAATATAGCAGCTTTTCAAATAATACATCATTATAATAAGCTGGGCGAAATTTTTCTTCAGCACATTTTAGAAATCATATAATTTAAAGTGAATAGTCTACATTCAAGTTTGCTCTGAAAACCTATTCATACTGTACTTATTGCGGATAAAAGAAATAGCTCTAAAATAAGATGCCACTTCTTTAATTATATGCTCATCCTGAACTGTCAGCATAATCCTTAATAAAATATCTTTATCTAAGGAGCTGCAACTCACTTAACCCACCTGCAGTGTGGATCGGAGTGGGCACCACACAAGGAAGCAGCTTGCGATGAGGGGTCTGTCAGTCAGTGGCTACAAGTAAGGCAAGCAGCCAAAGGAGGGACCAGGGAAACAAGCCAGAGCAATGAGGACCGGAGGAGGGACCGGGAAGAAAGACCTGAACTGCTGGGAGTTTGGGAGCCAGTCGGGAAGCAGGAGGCTCCCAGAGTGTGGCTGGTGACCCAATCAGGAAAGGAGGCGGGGATTTAAAAAGGCAGCTGGGACTTTAAATTCCCTCAGCTGTACCACGCAGTAGAAGGAACTGCAACTCACTTAACCCACCGGAGGTGCAGATTGGAGTGGGTGCTGCACAGGGAAACAGCTTGTGACAAGGGGTCTGTCAGTCGGTGGCTAGGAGCAAGGCGGGCAGCCAAAGAAGGGACCAGGGAGACAAGCCAGATCAATGAGGGTTTTTCTCCCACCTACCTCCTCACCCCACCACTGATATTAAAGGGGCCACTTAGACTGCCCGTAGTAGCACAGAGCCAGTAGAGGTGCAGGGGGTGGTGTTACTGGGAGATCCTTTAGGCCAACCTAACCGGAAAGCATGAAAGCTTGACCAGAGTAAAGTCCAGGGGCAGAAGAAAGGAGCAGAATCAAGGTACTGTGCAACTAACATAAAAAATTAAGTCCTTTGGGCTGTTCACTTGTGCTGTGTTGGGCTAATCCTTGAGGGGATAACGTTTGAGGGCAATCTCTTGTCATTGGGGATATTTATCGACGGAATAATTTTTAAAGAATTATCCTGTTGTTAGGGCTCCTCATTGGGGGATTAAGTCTAATTTTATACTGATCATGATGAGGGTGCAGAGGGCAGGATGGGGTGGGGAGGTGGGGGCAAGGGAGCATTCAGGAGCTATGGTGAATGCAGGATGGCAAGACTTGGGAGGGGTGGCATGGGGGTTGGTATCAAGGGAAGGGAGACTTGTGAAGGTGCAGGAGACCAGCAGTGGAGACATGGTGGTGGGATGCAAGGGTTGTGGGGCAACCGTATGGATGGGTAAATTGTGGGAGGTTACAGCAATGTTCCATTTGTCGCAAGCTGAGAACACTGCAGACAGAGGTCAGCTGGTTGTCAGGACAGTTAAGAGGGTTAAAAGAGGGGATGGTCAGACCAGGGATAGGAGGGGCACCACCTCGGGCGTATAGGGGTTCAGAGGTTGAGGTGTCAGAGGGAGGAGAAGGGGGGAAATAGAGCATGGGGCAAAATGTTGGTTGCAAGCAGATCCAGGGTGGTGGAAGGGATGTTACATGCAGGAGGGGGATAGGGTAAAGTAACAGGTACAAGGTTCTGATGTTGGTAGCAGGGGGAGAGGATGATACTACCAGAAGGGAGGCAGGGGACAGTCTGGGCAGGATGAAAGCTGGAGAAAAGATACTGGATGGGGGAAGGGGTGTGGGCTCAAGAGACAGAGGGTGAGAAAGGGGAGAAAGGGCAGGGGAAATGGAGGGGTGGAACCAAGAGAGAGCTGGAGGGGCACTGGGTGGGGCAGGGGATCACAGATGGTGGAGTGGACTTGTGGAGAGGGAAGAGGCTGCATCAGTCAAGGAGATAGGCAGTAGGAAAGTGAGATAAGCTGGGAGGAGGGAGGGAGGAGGAAGGAAAGGCGGGGTGGGTCTGGGTCCTGCTTGACAGGGAAGGGCAGATGCTCAAGAGAAAGGGTTACAAGCAGATACAGGCAAGGGGGTGAGGTAGGGGGTGGGGCAGTGGTGTTAGGGGACTCTATACTTAAGGGGATCAGGTGGGGGAGGGCTGAATGACGCAGTCAGATAAGGATGGAATGTATACTGGGCTTAATAATGGGAAGTGGGGCAGGCCATGCCGAGCTGTGTCAGGAGGGGAAGGGAAAAACCTCATGTGGTGGTACATGTCGGCAAAAATGACCTGGTGGAGAGTCAGGTGGAGGTGGTTAGGGAGAGATTTGAAGAACTAGGGAAGTTGTGCAGGGAGGTAGGGTGCTCGGTGGCCTTCTCAGAAGTGCTACTGGTACCCAGGGTGAGCAGAGGCAAGGAAAGACAGGATTGTGGAATTCAATTCTTGGCTGGTGGAATGGTGTCTCTCACAAGGATATGGACTTGTGGGGACTGGAGTAACACATGGGACAACAGTAACCTATATGCAGCAGACAGGTTGCACTTGAGTAGGGCAGGGCAGGGCAGGGGACCTTGAAACAGAAACCGGAGGAGTACATAACTTCAAGGGGGTGTTTTAAACTAGGAAGGGGTGGCGAGTGTGCAGCTAGTATGCAGGGCCGCCAGGTAGGGGAGCGGTATGAGCTAGCCCCCCCCAAGGCAGTAGGGTTTGTAAGGGGGGGGCTAAGGGGGGGAAATCGGGCAGTGGGAGGAAGGGCAAGGTGAAGGAGGGGGCTGGGTGGTGGGTAGTCTCCCTAAATGCAAGGAGCCTGGGTAATAAAGTAGCTGAGTTCCAGGCCATCTTAAGCATAGGGAAGGTGGATATTGCAGCCATCACAGAGGCGTGGGCTAATCAACACCAGGATTGGGGTCTGACAATCCCTAGCTACAGGGTGTGTAGAAAGGACAGGAGAGTGGGAAAGGGGAGGAGGGTGGTGGTTTATGTAAGGGACGGGATCAAGTGTACAAGGGATGAAGGGGAGGAGGGGAGGACAGAGGCAATGTGGATGCATTTGTGGGACCCAAAGAGTAGGAAACTGAGGCTAGGGGTGGTGTATAGGCCACCAGCAGAGTGCAAGGAGATGGATAAAGAATTAGCAGATCAGATTTGACTGGAGTGTAGCAAGAGGAACGAGGTGATTGTCAGGGACCTCAATCTGCCTAGGGTGGACTGGGGGAACCCAGGCCACCTTTGGCGCCAGGGAACAAGTGCTTCCGGATGTATTCCTGGATAGCCATCTGGTGCAGATGGTTATGAAACCAACTGGACTGGGCAACGTATAAGATCTGGTACTAGTAAGTGGGGAGATGGTGAGGCATCTACGGGTAGGGGAACCACTAGCCGCGAATGACCACCTTTCGGTATGGTTCAGGCTAAGCATGGGCAAGGGGGTGGTGGGGTCAGCAACAAAGGTAGTGAACTGCAGATGGGTGGACTTTGAAAAAATGATGGAAATACTGAGGGGGAGACTTGAGAGAATTAGGTCAGTGATGGACACACACCAAAGATGGGAGATCATAAAATCTGGTCTTAGTGAGGCTACCGTAGCATGCACCAGGACTCTGAGCAAGAAATCCAGGGCCAAGGTGCCATGTTGGGTGTCCAGGAGGGTGTTGGAGGGGGTTAGAGCCAAAAGAGCAGTGTATAGGAGAATCAAGAGGACTGGGAGGGGGAGGACAAGGAGTTGCATGCAAAGAGGGCCAGGGAAGTAGCCAAGTTAGTAAGGGAGGCCAAGGCAGCCAAGGAACTGAGGCTGGCTCAGGGCATAAGACATAGGAAGAAGGAATTCTTTAAGTATGTGAGGGAGAAAAGGAACTGTAGGGATTGGATAGTTAGTATTAGGAAGGTGGGGGGTTGGTGGAGAAGGAGGGGGAAACAGGCAGAGATAGTGAAAGAATATTTCTGCTCTGTGTTCATGAGGGAGGTAGGAGGTCTGCTACATCCGTGGACTGGAGGGTTGGGGGTGGGAAGTAACTGATGTAGTTTTTCAAGAAAGCAGGGTATTGGAAGGTCTGAAGTCACTTAGAGTGGATAAGGCACCTGGTCCTGTTGGAATTCACCCATGGGTGTTGAGGGAGATGGTGGAGGTGCTTGCCAGGCCACTGACTGACCTGTTCAATGCCTCCCTGGACATGGGATGCGTACCATAGAATTCGAGATTGGCTCATGTGGTGCCTATCCACAAGAGCAGCCAAAAGGATGAGCTGGGCAACTACAGACCTGTCAATCTCACTTCCATAGTGGGTAAGCTAATGGAATCAATCTTGAAGGAGAAACTGGTAACCTTCCTGGAGATCAATGAACTCCAGGATGGGCGGCAGCATGGGTTTGTCTCAAGGAGATCATGCTAGACCAACCTGATAGAATACTATGACTGGGTGATGAGAGAAATGGATAAGGACCATGCAGTGTATGTCCTATATTTGGACTTCAGCAAGGCCTTTTACTCGGTACCTCATGGGCAGCTTGGGGCAAAGCTGGAACACGTAGGGGTGGGGCTAAGATGGTGGGCTGGATCAGAAATTGGCTTGGGGATAGATTGCAATGGGTGGTGGGGGGGGGGAACTTTTTTCTCCCAAGCCAGTGACCAGTGGTGTGCCACAGGGCTCTTTGCTGGGGTCGGTATTGTTTTGAATGTTCATATCGGATATAGCAGATGGGGTAGAGAGCAGTATCAACCTGTTTGTGGATGACACCAAGATGGGAGCTGTAGTGAATGACATAGAGGGGTGGCAGATACTACAGGGTGACCTCACCAAACTTGAGGAGTGGTCAGCAAGGTGGCAACTGGGATTTAATGCAAAGAAGTGCAAAAGTATACACTTTGGGGTGAAGAAACAGAGGAGGGAATATTGGCTGGGTGGGGTGCGGATAGGGGTCACTGAGGAGAAGAAGGACCTGGGGGTCATAGTATGGGGAGCATGAATAACTTTGTTTAATTCAGAAGGGGAGTGGCTAGGGCCAGTAGGATGCAGGAATGTATCGCGCAGGGATTCTCATCCAGACACAAAGAGGTGATCCTTCCCCTTTACAAGTCCTTGGTCAGGCCGCTGTTGGAGTACTGCGTGCAATATTAGCATCCATACCTAAGGAAAGACATCAGGCTTCTCAAAGGGGTGCAGCACAGGGCAACAAAAATTATACAGGGGATAGAGGGCAGAACCTACGAGGAAAGGCTGGGTCATCTGGATTTGTTTACCTTGGAGGAGAGAAGGGATGGGGGGACATGACTGAGACTTTTAAATACTTGCGGGGGATCAACAAACTTGGTGCAGAGGTGCTGCTTAAGCAGAGGAAGGACAGGGGCATATGGGGGGCATGGGCTGAGATTGGAGGGCAGCAGGTTCAAGAGGAAGATAAGGAAGCAGTATTTCAGGGAGAGGGTTGCCAGAGGGGATGGTGATGGTTGAGACTTTCAAATGGGTGTAGGACAGGGCACGGGAGGAGGCTGGGTAAAGAACACTGATCAATTCCACGAGGTGAGTAGGGAGGTTGGGGGAGGGGCAGCTGCAAAATAAGGGGCAAGCTGTACATACGAGAAGACTTGATAGACCATCAGGTCTGTTTCTGCTGGCAAGTTTCGTATGTTCGTATGTTTCAGTCTTTGCACACAGTGGCAACAGCCAGTAGCTTCTGGGTTTATTATACCAAGTACAAGTAAAGACAACATGTGATAGATTCTCTGGTTCTCTATTATGACACTTACAGTAGCTTTCAGTTGGAGCTTTTAGCTTATTATACAGTATGCAGATTTCATGACATTGCTTTTAAAGAGTTCTAGTCTATATTTTGCATACAGAACTCTTAATTCTGGCTCCTGCAGAACATCTAAATAATACCTGTAGACATGTACTGTAAGATATCATATGTAAGATATCATGTTCTACTAACCAAGCAGCAATTTATAACTTTGCTATACATAGACAGTCAAGGTCCTTAAAACTATTCATGATTTCATTTGCACAGTATTTCTTGTGTTTAAAACTTATTTGGACTTTCTTCTCTTTGTATTTATTTAAATATTGTAGTCCATAGTCAGACAAAGCTATTTCAGCTTGGGTTTACCATTCTGATTTTTTGCAACCAATGTCCTTCCACCTTTTCTTTTCTTGTAGACATTCTTGGGATAATCTGTTTTGTGACATCCTTGTAATATTAATCCAATAATTTATTAGTTTGGTAATTGCTAAAGCTTCTAGGGTAGGTAGGCAAAGTTTGGCTCTTAGTAGAGCTGCAGGAATCAATGGCCCTCAGCCCATAGCTATTCTTAAAAGTTAATTTAATGGAATTTCTAGTGGTTTTAGTTTCTTACAACCCCAGATCTCTTAAGTATAAAGCTTGCAAAAAATACTTGGCTCTCACCGCTGTTAATAGTGGAGAGATGGAGTAACTACCATATCTTATATTGAATATCTGAAGAGCACCACAAGTTTGTTTGAGTTTCATAGCTGAAGATTTTGAGTGAGATTGAAAAGATTAACCCCAAGTAGACGTATGACTTCACTATTTTAATTTTATTGGCACCCACTGACCAACTTTTAAAAATGTTTCTTGAACCAAAAATGACCACCTGACTCTTATCTACATTTATTCATAAGTTGTGTGCATTCACAGAATCACTCAAGATATTCAATTTCTTCTGTAAGCCAGATTTTTGTCAATGATAACAGGGCCAAGTCATCAGCATATGCTAATGCCAGACATATTCTGTTATTAATAAATGGGGAGTCTGTATATGAATTCTGTAGGTCCATTAGTAATTGACCTATATAGATACAGAAGAACACTGGGGCCATAACACATCCTTGTCTTGCTCCTTTGTTAGTTCTAATCTCTTGCGTACTGTAAGTTGCCCTAAAGTTCCTATTATCTGTGCCCAGGTGTCACTATATAGTTCTTTTACTGCACTTATAAGTTATGTCTGGAAACCCTTATAATACAAACCTGCCATAGTTGAGTGCGTAACACATTATCAAAATTGACACTAAAATCTATGAATGCCACATACAGTTTTTGACGCCTTAATTGTATATATTTTTCAATCAGGTGAGTCAGTATAAAACAATTATCTGATATACTGTAACTGGCTCTGAAGCTGGCTTGCAATTCCAAGAGATTTCCTAAGCTCCTCAATTGTTGCAGTAATCTATCCAAAATAATTTTAGCATAAATCTTCCCAGTTATATCTAGGAGGGAGATTGGTCTGTATATATTAGGATCTGATCTGTTTCCTTTTTTAAATATTGAGACGATTATAGCTCCCTTCCAAGATATGGGTATTCTACAATTTAGATAACATAGATTAAAGAAGGGCATAGGTAATTTAGCCCACAATGAGGGGACAGACAAATATATCTCAGGGGGGAATGGAATCTGATCCTGGGGCTTTTTTTGTTTTAAGATTGACAATTGCTAAGTAAACTTTTTGGTAACTGAAATGAGTAAGAGAATTCCTGTCACATCCTTTTTCGAATTTTGTACAGGGTTTTGACAATTTTGGTCAAAGAAAAGGGACATATAGTATAGTGCTCAATCCATTGGTCCACAGATATATATGCATCTAGCTGATTGCTGCTATTACTGCTATTGTTAGTTCCCTTATCAACAAGGAGCCAGAAATCTTGCTTGTTGTTATTGTATATAGCTGTTAACATACGTTCCCACTGTTTTAAATGATATTCTCTCTGTTTCTTTCTCAGAAAGTTCTTATATTCGGTCATTGCCTCATTCAATTGTTTATATTGTACCTTGTTCCTTTCTTTTCTAGCTTTGCATATAAGCTTGGTGAGTGCCTTTTTCTTCTGTAGGCATTCAGCATCACACCAGGTATTGTTTTTATTATTAATTTTTCCTTTCCTATGTTTAGTTGAAGTTACAAACCTGATTTTTGACAGGCATTGATTCAAGATCTCAGCGAGATTATCTAGCCTGACATTTTCTTCCTCTTCCTTTCTCAAAATAGCCTCTTCCACTATCTTTGTTACATTTGCTAGATGTCCAGCTTGCCATCTGATTCTACTATGATTTTTAGCCTCGATGTTTATTACTTCTGTTTGATTATTAGTCCTATTTCCTTTCTATTTAAGAATGAGTGGGAGATGATCACTGTCGCCTCTATCAGGAATATTCATAGAGCTCCAAATATCCATTGGACCATTCCGAAAATATAGTCTGGTAGTGAGGCACCCTTGTTGCTGACATATGAATGTTTTCCAGTTTCATCCCCTGCTAATCTGCTGTTAACTGGTGCTAAGTTATATATTTTAATTACATCAATTAACTTTCTCCCTGATGCATTTAGCTTTTTTGTCTAATGAAAATCTATTGTATCTTGAAGCATTCTCAGAAAGCCAGTTGTGTATGTCACGTTCTGCATATCCATCATCGTTACCCACCCGTGCATGAAAATCACCACACATTAAGACTTAGTCCCTTCCTGTTGTGGTCTAGTTAAAATAACAGCCTTGATTTTTCTGCGGCACTTCAGAGCTAAGTTCTGTGGCAGGGTTCTCATGTGCCGCAGAACTTCTATGGTGGTGAATGACTATTTTTGTGGCAATTCGACAGTAGAAAACTGTCGCACTATTTCCTTTATTTTAAGACTTTTTTTATTTTCTTTATATTTGACAGTTTCTTAGTGCAGTAAAATCAGACTACTTTCTTGTGATACACTTTTATTATAAAAAACTGAAAATGGCACAAGAGGAGGGAAACTAGTTTGATGGCACGCATGAAATGTAATCAGCTTCTAATAAATCTTTTTTCATAACTGAGTATGTGCCTTCTTTGTTTTATTTGCTTTGTGAAATTAAAGATGTCAGATTCACTGCACACCACCTTCTCATATATGTTTGAGTCATAATGTGTTTTTATTCCACATAATATTAATACTGCATTGTATAGAACACCAGACAAGCTTTACACAGCAACAACATGACATTTTTTTTTTTTGCTGGAATTTGGCACACATGCACACACCCAAAAATAACCATTTTCTTATGTTTCATACATATTTTATTGTATGCATTTATATTTACATCACAGTGGTTGTTTAGTTGGTTCATTTAGCATGGTTGCACATCAGGATAGATAGACAGACAGACAGATAGATAGATAGATAGATAGATAGATAGATAGATAGATAGATAGATAGATAGATAGATAGATAGATAGTTAGACAGATATTTGTGTATGTTAGATACACACCTGTGATACAACACATATACATATCTATCTATCTATCTATCTATCTATCTATCTAGTTCACCATTAGGTTACATTATGTTAAACATTCCCACTTGGAGCAGGTCTCAGACCAGAGATTTGCACACTGTATAACCAAAATTAATTCAGGAACCACAAGTTTTTGAAAACTCACAACAATATTAGCTGAAAACTGTATGGGTACATTGAAGGGTCTCTATCGCTCATTGGGTTTTGAGCTAATATAAATTCCATTATAATATTTCTAAAAGTTGACTTTCTGAATTAATTTTAGTTATACTGACAGTGTGCAGACTTCTTGTGTCTCTGATTTGGCTGGCACCGAAGTTAGAGTAAAAAGCCCACCCCCACCAACCCAGCTGTGCTTGCACCCCCTGTGAACAGGGATTTTAACAATAGCAATGCCCTCCAAGGCTCAGCCCAACTCAGAGCTGAGATTTAAATTTTACTGAAGCCTCGGGTTCCCCTCGGCTCTACCCCACTACAGGCTGAAATAAATAAAACTCATAACTCATCCCCTCCTACCATCCCTGCTGTGGACATAATATTTGCACTAATGCACACTATTCATAAGCTCCAGACCTATGAAAGATCAGGACAAAATCAGGAATATGTTGAAATTTTAGTGCTTCACCAGTAAAGTGGCTCCTGATTTACAGGCTCACAACATATCCTGATCACAATAAAAAAAATTCTTAGTGCAAAGTTTGTTAGAGCAAATAACCTGCACACTTCAATACTATGGAAAAAAATTATGAACTTCACTTTGCCATTTACTGCTGTAATGGGTGAAAACTTTAGTGTTCTGACTGCAGTTCGGATTTTTTTATAAGGAGCTCTCCCTTGTTGTGATCTGGATTCATGCCAGTTTTAAATGTTGTAAGCCTGTAAACCAGAAGCACTAAAATGGCAGTATATTTCTTATTTGATCCTGATCTTTCTGTTTGCTGCAAATAGGGTGAACAAGCCCCAGAGAGCCCTGTAGAGCTTGCATGGAGGCAAGCATGCCCACTGGAAGCCAAATATTGCCCAGGAGGCAAAATTATTATTTTTAGAATTATTAAATGCACTAAATATGTCTACAGCAGGAAGTGTGCCAGCAAACATGGGAGGCATTTTATATTTTTTCTTTTCTACCTGTAAGGGGGTTTGGACCCAGCAAGGAGGTTAGATTTTTTTTTAAAATGTTTTGCCTGTAGCAGGCTCAAGCACTGTATAGCCATTAAGGCTTCTGTTAAAATCTAAATCCTTTTTGTTGCCATTATTTTAAAATAATTCAGCCTATTTTACATGCTCAAACTGGCACACAACAACAACAAAAAAACAGCACAGAACAATGTATGATTTAACTTCACTGAAATTTATTAGACTAGTATTAATACAAAACAGAAAAGTGAAAGGGAGCTTTTGAACTGTAGAAAAATGATAAAAATAAGCTCATCTCTTCTCATTTGCACTCACATTAAACAGTATTCAAATATTAATAATATTAAGATATTCATTTTAAATAAAATAAAACATGGGGTCTGTGTAAAGCAAAATAAAGCATTTGAAACAAAACAGAAACATTTATAATCTACATCTCCAAGCTCCGTGATCCTGCTCAGTCAATGGGGAGGAGGAGGTGCAAGCAGTAGTGGGTGGCTACCCTCCAATACTCTGACTTCACCTTCCAAATAACTGCTGCACTCCAGAAGTCACAAGGTCCAAATGGGGCTCTGGAATATTGGAAGGTAGCATCATATGATGGTTGTAGACAATGGTTTTGTAAAGTTGCCTTACTGACCTTACAAGTAACACCTATAATCATTTTTTGGATCTCCTAAGATATGACATGCATCCGAACAGTTGATGATTTTAATTAATGTCATTTGTCTCTTTGCATATTTACAGTAATAAATGGCAAGGATCTTAAAAAAATACATGTTTTTAAAGCTGGAAAGATTGCTATTCAATTTGTCCAATAACATCATCACAATGGAGCAATATGCTGAGAGGGAGTAAGTGCCCTGGGGACTGAGAGTTAATAAAACCCTTTAGGTGGGTTTGAGGATTTTTCAATTGCAGACAAGTGGGAAGTTAAAATGTTTGTTATATTTTAAACTAATTTGCAGTAGATGCAGAGACTGCAATGTTGATTTTAGCTTTCCAAAACAAAACTGACAAACTGATGTTGAAATTGCAAGAGGGAGAGTCACTATCTTCCTGATTTCCACCCTCCTGCACACAGGGAAAAACTGTTACCTACAGTAAGGCAGAAGAAAGCAGGGAGGGAAGTCAGAATAGCAAAGGCCCAAACTGAGGAAAAGATATCTAACTCAGTTAAGAAGGGGGATTAAACCTTTTATAGATACATCAGGGAGTGTAGAAAGACAAAGGGAGGGGTAGTGAGGCAGAATAGAAAGGATGGTGGGTAGGCAGAGGGGGACAGTGAAAAAGCAGGGATACTGAATGAATACTTCTGCTCAGTAATCACAAAAGAGGAGGAGGGGAGGTGCCTAATCCAATTAACAGAAGCACTCTGGATAGGGGGGTCAATCCCAGTCCTTTCACAGAAGAAAGTTTTCTGAAAGAACTCCTAAAACTGAAGGTGGACAAAGCAATGGGGCCTGATAGAATTCACCCTAGAATTCTAAAGGAATTGAAGGGAGAACTAATGACACCACTGACTACCCTTTTTAACAAATCATGGGAGGATGGTGTGGTACCTGAGGACTGGAGGAAGGTGGATTTGATTCCTCTTCACAAAAGTGGGAGCAAGACAGAGGCAGGAAAGTACAGACCTGTCAGTTTGAACTCTGTGGTAGGAAAAATGATGGAATCACTTCTGAAGGAAAGAATTGTTGAGTACCTAGAGGAAAGTGGGGCACAAGACCCAAGGCAGCATGGGTTCGCAGCGGAAAGGTCATGTCAGATGAATCTAATTGATTTCTTTGACTGGGTGACCAAAGTAGTAGACCAGGGAGGGGCTGTGGACATAGCCTACCTAGACTTTAGCAAGGCATTTGACACAGTCCCACACAAAAGATTAATAATCAGATTAACCAGGCAGGGAGTGGGTCCCAGGGTGGTAGCCTAGGTAAAACATTGGCTGGACAACAGGACACAGAAGGTAATTGTAAATGGAGTCCACTCTGAAGAAAGAGGGGTTACTAGTGGGGTACCGCACGGTTCAGTACTGGGTCCAGTCCTTTTTAATGTCTTTATAAGTGACATTGCAGAGGGACTGGAAGGAAAAGTATGCCTCTTTGCAGATGATACAAAGATCTGTAACAGGGTTGATACACAAGGAGGCGTGGAAAGGGTGAGAAGGGACTTGGCAAGGTTGGAGGAATGGTCAGAAGTATGGCAGCTTGGATTCAATGCAAAGAAGTGCAAAATAATGCACCTGGGAAACAAACATCCAGGTGAAGATTACACATTGGGGGGGGGGAGAGGTAGTAACAACAACAAAAATGGAAAGGGACCTGGGGGTAATCATATCAGATGACCTTAAGGTTAGCAAGCAATGTGAGAAGGCAGTAGGGAGGGCTGGGGGGATACTGGGATGTATAGGTAGAGACATCACCAGCAGAAAACAAGAAGTTGTTATCCTTCTGTACAGACAGTTGGTGAGGCCCCATCTAGAGTACTGCATCCAGTTCTGGAGACCCCATCTCTGCAAGGACATAGACAGGATGGAGGCAGTCCAGAGAAGGCAACTAAAATGGTGCAGGGTCAGCAAGAGAAGCCATATGAGGAGAGATTAAAGGAACTTAATATGTATACCCTTGAGAAAAGTAGGGAGAGGAGGGACACGATAGATACTTTCAAGTACCTTAGTGGAATCAACAAAGTCCAAGAGGGTAGCATCTTTCAGAAAAAGAGATGTGCAAGAACAAGGGGACACAATTTGAAGATAGAGGGGAGATGGCTCAGGGGCAATGTGAGGAAGTATTTTTTCACAGAGATGGTGGCGGACACATGGAATAGCCTTCCTGAGGAGGTTGTGGGGTCTAAAACTGTGGGAGAATTCAAAAATGCATGGGACAGACATAAGGCAATTCTTTTGGGGGGTAGGAAGAAATAGGCTGCTGGTTAACTAGGATCTGCAGCTTATCCTGTAGGTAGGGAAATGGGCAGACTAGGTGGGCCAAGCGGTCCTTATCTGCCGTCAAAGACTATGTTTCTATGTTTCAGTACTAGCGGTTGCCCTCACTTGTTATTTAGTTTTAATATGCAAAACTTGCAAAAAAGATAAATATTAAACAGTGTGAAATTAGCAGCTCAAAGACACAGAACAACATTTTCAGAAATCTTTAAGCAGTCGCAAAGGATGGGGACTGGACACAGTGGGGGGGGGGGAATTCTCTCACCCTTACAATCACTTGTCGAGTTGCCAGGACTGTCACCGGGATTATGAACATGGGCTGTCATTTGTGTTGCACTCCTGCACACTCCATAGCTCACTATAGTCCCAATTCAGACCGGAGAGAGGGAAAATGAATACAAGACACAGACTGAGCACTGTCCCACTCTGTCTCTCTTGATGTCAGTCAAAGTCTGTGTCTCCATCGGTGCGTCCAGTCTGGGGTCTTGGTGTTGTATGGGGTGGGCATACGTGCTCAATGCAGAATGGATACAAATCACTGTACATTCAGCAACCTGACCTAAGAAAGACAGACGACACTGCAGGACAATCTGTTCCACCATTGCAGTCTGTCTGTTTGTATCTCTCTCTACAATGGCTAGCTACATTTCAGAAGGCAAGGGGGAATGACCTGCGGAACAACTGACTGAGACCTCTGTGTGTCCCATTACATTCTTGGGTGGAGGACGGATCATTGAGCTGCAGAAACATTACTGAGCTTATAAAAAACTCAGTTCAGAAAGCTTGTTTTGTAACTTACAAACAATGCATAAATACATTTTAAGATGCAAGATACAGGGCATACTATTTTTTACAAGACAAGGCCAAGTGGGGCATTATTATGTTTGGGGCAAATCATCCGGAAAACAGGCATTCAGAAGAACTCCGACTGTAAGTCCCTCTATGGTTGTTCAGGTATTGACACCAAAAAAGTAACGGTTTTATTCGAAATGAAGACACCCAGCAGCAGCATCAGGGCGCTTTAGTAATTTCTTTATTTTATTCACAACAACTGGATCCAGACCCTGACAGTCAGCATGTTCTTTTTTATTTACTTAGATGAAGGCTCCATGGCCTCTACAATTATAAAAAACACAAAAGAAATTAACATACACAGGTCCACTCAGAACTGGCACCGTCCCAAATAGGTACTAAGTTCTATTTATTCCTATGTATTTAATCAAGGCTGTCCTAATAAATTGTGCTCAGTACTGCCTGCCAGAAAATATCCAGATAAGCCCTGCTTTTTTTTTTTGTTAAATAAATGTTAGGCCATGAAAGAAAACATGACTACCGGAGAGCCACTAGAAGTTCTTGTTTTTCCGCTCTACCCAAGTAACCATTTTATTTGTAATGAAGCCACTCAGCAACTGCATCAGGGAGATTTAGTAGTTTATTTATTTTATTCCTAGCAACTGGATCCAGCCCCGGATAGTCACATAGGATTCATCGTGTTGTTGTTTTTTGTATTATTTTAATTTACTTAGACGAAGGCTCCGTGGCTCTACCATTAAAAAAAAAGAAAAAAACAAAACAAACATGGGTCTAATTGGAACTGGCATCTTCCCGACTGGGTACTAAGTTTTCTGTATTCTAATGTATTTAATCAAGTCTGTCCTAATAACTGGTGCACAGTAGAGCCTGACAGAAAATATACAGACAAGACCTGTGCATTGTTTGGGAGTGCATGTTTTTCCTCTCTACCCAGGAACTGGATCAGGCACTGGAGAGCCATGGAGTCAAAAAGAGTTAAATTCTAACGGAAGGTCCCTGCTTGATTCGGTTAATATTTATGTATTTATTTATTACAATTTTTATTCTTTTTTTGGGTGGGCAGAGCATGTAAAAAACTCCATTTGGAAGCATCTTCATGGTTCTCCAGTGCTGGGTCCAGTACTGAAGCTTTATTTATTTATTTTTCTCACTGGAGCCTCATTTGCTTCATGGGGGGGCTCCAACCCAGGAATGGGGGGCACGTACCCTTCTTGCTGCAATACTCTCTAGAGTAGTGCTAGAAATTGTTGACTACTTTGGCATTTTATTTCTTATCAGTTTCTGCCAGATGTCTCGGACAGTCACCTTGGTCCCTGCTAGGAGGGGATGTGATGCTTATATTTTTTGCACCATCAGGAGCACCATGTCATTTATTTCATACTTAATGGATATCTTTGCTGGGGTAAAAAAAAAAAACACATCCCCTTCTTGCTGCAATTATCACTGCTGGGAACACCACTAGTGCCGAAAGTTAAGAAATAATAAAAGCACTGTAAGCACAGATGTAGCAATCTGTGGCTCAGAACCGCTAGTGCAGTGCACCAATAAATGTGGGCAAATTCTTTAAGTAAAGTGCTAAGGAAAGACATAAAATTAATTAATATTTAATGCACTCCAAGACAGAGACTGAAAACCAATATGGATGGATAATCCAGTACCTGAGCCCCTCTGCTTTCTGGTGCTGGCAATTATTTATTGAGCATGGGTACATTAAAACTAATATTTTAAAACTAGTAGTAACTTCAGTATTGTAGCACAGTGGGGCACTTCTTTATTTATGTGGGTTGCCACAGTTGGGGACCTAACTTTCATCCTGGCTGGTAGGGGAGGGCTGATCCTGGTAGCCCATGTGAATTTGGGTCACCAAATGTACTATTTTCCTCTATCTGGCAATATATTTTACTGATTCAAGAGCCCTGTTAGTTATAGAAGTTGGCGCCTGTTGTGGTTTACAACAAAAGTTATTTAATACGTGAGCTTACATCGCGTTTGGCCCCTTGCTGCTTTTGATGGGTCTGATGTAGCCGAGTTTATAATTGTATGGAATGGACTCCAAAAACGTTGAATAAGTGCATACATCACAAGTTCTGCGGTCTTCCATCACAAATTCTGCGGGCGACCGCAATTTCAGCGGGTGACTGCAAATCCCGCAGGTGGCCACAAATTTTGCGGGTAATTCCACGGTTAGCCGCAGCCATGGAATCGCGGAAATCTGGGGCCTTTGGCTATAATGAATCAATGAATCCAGGTCATCCCAAATACTAGTTGAAAAATATTTAAAACTAATTGGTGGAATGTATACATTTATCAAACAGAAATTAAACTCAGGGGTTTGGAGCAGAATTGCAAACACACATTTACGACTTGATTAGTTGGGCTTCTAAGATTTTGTTCTGTTTTTTACTCATATTAACAATCCACCTGACATTCTACCTTGTTTGGCAGTTTCGAAGCCTGGTTGGTGAAAATACTGATAAACATTTAAGGAAACATTTACATGATTTGTATGTTTGGTTTCCTGTAAACAAATTATCTGACAATGTTGCAGAAAACTCCATTCAGAATCAGCACATTTACTACTTAACCCCCAAATATTCCAAGCGATCAGGGCCCAGGCTGATTTTAGTTGTTATTGCGAAGTGACTTTGACAGCAATGCCCTTAGACAAGCAGTTTGCTCATTAATAGCCATATATATATATATATCACTGGACTCTACACTGATTACATTTTGTTGGGACAAAGCTGTTTCTAAATGGCTTTGTGAGCTTTCACAGATACACAGATCTCCATGAGTGCATGGGCTATTATGGCATTGGGGGGCAGCTATACTATTACTGTCCTGATTGCCAGGCTCTCTTTCCTTTTCCTACTCTGTTACATAGCTACCCACTTTATCCAGTGAGTCAGTACGGGAAAGCAATTTATCATAGGCACTGTCAAAGTAAATATTAAAAATAATTTGATCTTTATCAGGGTCCTGGCTTACTTGTTTTGGTGATAACTGCTCATTTTTTGAGATGGTAATGATGAGTGCATGGACAAATAGATCTCTTAGAATATTTTCAGGCTTTCTGCCTGTTTCATCCAAAGTTTTAGATAAACCAAAAATTGAGAACATTCTGACTGACATTTTACTCCATTTAACTGCAAACATTTCCCTGTCATTTTGCCTTAGGACTTAACATTTCACTAAATATATATTAAGTTTGTCTAATGGTGTAACCTTTTGCAGTATTCTATCTGCCATATCCTGTGCTTGCCATGTTAAATCTATTTGGGAAAAGCTGCTCATACAGGATCTTCTGTGTGCTCTAAGGATGTTAATTTTATCCGACGGGATATGTAAGAAGTGAACAAATAGATTTCTGAGGGCATTTTTTAGTTTATGCTAATCTTCCTTAAGTAGTAGTTTATAGCCAAAGATGCTAATTTGGGAGTTTGTGGCCATCTTATATGTTTTAGTTTTATTTCAGTTATTGATCCTGGGTTATATTACCCTGTGATAATGTGTCTTGTTGTCATCCTTCTCCGTGCCACAGTGCAGAACCTCATGGTATCAAAGGGCCTTTTTATATCCAGCATCTAAGTGGGTGAATGACCTCCCATCCTCCATAGCCCTACTACCTAGCCTTGGCCTATTCAAAACAGCCCTCAAGAGTCATGTCATTAAGCACTAAGCTTGCGATTGCATTTGACCTGGCCATGGGCTGTTTCCCATGCCAGGGTATCCAATCCTGACTCCCTTTTGTTAATGACCCACCACAATCTATTTTAGTTATTTGACCCTGGGTTACATTACCCTGTGATAAAGTGTCTTATTGTCTTGCTTGTAAAACTAGGGCTCTCCAAGCCTGCTTTAATTTCTTTGTATAATTTCTGTCACTGTATGCTACTTACCCTTCATTGTATTGTTTTTGTGATGAGGCGCCTTTGCAAAAGACTCTGTGACTCAAAGGTTGTTTTCCAATGTATTCAAATAAATAAATAAATAAATTTAACAGTTCTCTATTGACAACCTCTATATGGCAACCAGATTTAGCCAACTCATCATGACTGATCCAAATATGGTTGGTCAATACTGGGGAAACACAGAACAGATAAATACACTTTATACCAAGTTCATCATTCTCTCTCCATATTTGAACAAAATCAGATTCTGTGACTTGGGTGCCAGCAGCTGCCCGTAATAGGTTCACAATCTTAATTTTATTTTCTTTATCAGATATGGCATTTTCCCAATTATACCAGTAAAGGCATAGAATTGCACATTTATCTATATCAAAACTCTATGATTTTCACACAGCTTGATCTGCAACTGGCACGTCTGTGTCAGCTTCCTTTTCTTTATCATGCTGTGTAGTAGTTTTCTTCATTTCAGATCGTATTGCCCTAAGTTCTTCCTCTAATGTACTAAAAGCTTTAATTATTATATTAATACACATATCACTTTGAGCTGTTTGAGCAGCTGTTTCATTTATATTTGGTTCAGATGTTGTACCTTTTAATTGTGAAAAACCTTCTTCAATATTTACAATATATCTTTTAACTTCATTACCATTTGTAGCAGAGCTACAGTTTGTGTTACATGTGGTCAACTCCCTTTCTGAGTCTTGTATACCAGTTTATTTTTTTACTTGAGGTCTGTACATCATTTAATTTTACACTATCACTTCTATTTATGATCTTATTTATATTTGTATTCATATTCCTATTTCTTTTCCTTGTTGTCTTTTTATGTTTAATTTTCTCTGGCCAATTATGTATCACTATAGTTGAGAAATCATGCCTTAATTGTTCTGTCTGGTCAATTATTATTGAGGGGGAATGTGGAGTGCTTGGAACAAGTTTGCTTTACTTCTCCAAAATATAATTTAACTGGAAGCTATTCAGTGCAACATTTTGTTTTATGGTTTCTATTTCATTCTGTATACTGATCATTTGGTCCAGAATCATCAAGTGAGCAGCATGTGGATTCTCCACAAACTGTTTCACATCTTCACTAAGTGCAAAGGGATATTTTGCTATTTGCTCCAATGTAACACCATCTCTATGACCATTTACAGCCAATTCATGTCTCCTTAGATCAGAAATGCTGGTGTGTAATTCACTAATAACCTTTTTATGTTGCTTGCACACATCTCCAAGAAATATAGTGCCATCATCCGAGTTTTCAGAGGTGTGGCAGCCCTCTTCCAATTCAGTCAGTGTGTTTGCAGGCACGGCCGCAGTTCTCCAATCAAAGCTGCAGCTGTCTATGACAGTAGTTGAAAATGCAGTGGTTGTACAGTTGAAGGAGAGCTACACTTCAGTGAGCAGTGATAAGATCGTGCGGCTGATTCACGCTTCCCCCCCACACACACACGCACATGCATGCCCGATTCTCTAACAGACAACCCCCCCGCCCGCAATGAGACACAACATATAAAAATAAACACACAAATATACATACATATCATCATCCTAAAACACAACTTTAGTCCATTCCAGGAAAGCAATGTGCATGCAATCCAGCTACAACTCTCTGCAAATGCAGGCTCAAAGCTTCGGGGGGAAGCAGAGTCCCTCATATACTTCCTGTTTAATATACCCAGAAATGCAAACTATAGTAAAAATGCAGTATATACATGCTGTTACAGTGAGTGCAAGATGTCAAAAACCTGAGTTTGGAAATGGCAGGGTTGTTCAGACAGCTCAAAACCCAGGCAACAACATGTCCCCTTCATTAACTCCAGCACTCAGTTATTATAAGAGAACACATAGCTGTACTTACACTGAAAGGGGCCAGAGATTCCCACCATTCGCTACTGGGTGAGAGAGCTCCAAACAAAGTTCCAGTCTGCGATACAGTCAGAGGCAGAAAACAAACTGAAGGTGAGAAAGAACGGAAGTGCCAGTCCAGATGGTACATGTCCACCAAAGTCAAATTTATCTGGTGGAGGGATTCCAGATGCTGAGCAGTGGGATGCGATGGCTTGTGGGGTCTCATCCCCAAAAAAGTCTCCCAAATCAAGCTAGCAAAGTGGATGCGCCCCTTCGATGACTGCAGCCAGAGCTTATGGGCTGGGTGAGGGTGAGCCGGGATGAGCTGCCCGGGTCTGTGGCTAAAGGGGCACCATCCATCAGTCTGCATGGGAGAGAATGGTGAGCTCCAGCAATCAGTGAGATCAAGGTGCCATCTTGGCTGTAGACAAACCGAGGCAGCTCCCATGCTACTAGTACAAACTCCAGGGCTTGTGTTCTGCAGACAGGCTGGCGTGCCATCTGCAGCAGACATGAGTTCTCACTCCTCTCTCTTCTCCTCCTCCTTTGCTGCCTCCATGCTGGATGCTGCTGCTGTGGGCTCGCACGTCAACTGGCACTCTGACTGCCTACAGCTGGTCTGCCGCCACTGCTACCCAGGTGCTGCCTGGTGCGAGGGGCCTGGATTGAGGGTGGGGATGGAGGAAGGGTGATAGACAGCTGTGTCAGGAGGGGGTCAGGGAGGTCAAGTATATGTTAACAGTGGGAAGGCCCTGTCCCTCGTGGGCAAGCAGCCTGTTGCCCCTTTCCTCTTTTTGTCTTTCTCTCTGAGGACGTACAGGCTTGTAGCTTCTTGATTATGCTTTTTCTCAAGTCTGCCTGTGTTTTAGGAATCCAGACTGCCCTGCAGTAACAATGTCAATGTCAATGTCAATTTTATTTAAAAAGACGCCCAATCCCAAAGGCTCTGGGCGCCGCACAAAAACTGTACAGTATGTCATACCGTATACATTTCATTAAAATAACATACATATAAAATTCAATCTCCAAAAGCCTGCATAAATAAAAAGATCTTCAGACGGCTCTTAAAGGCCACTATAGTGGGCGCCTCTCTCACTTCCAGTGGCAGCGAGTTCCAGAGAGCTGGAGTGGCAACTCCAAATGATCGATCCCCAGCTGATTTCAACCTCGCTTTCGGAACTTTGAGGAGGCCACCATTAGAGGAGCGGAGATCCCGGACAGAGGTGGACGGTACCAGGAGATCAGAAAGGTAACCAGGGCCCTGTCCACGTAGGGTCTTATAGGTGAGAAAATCCACCTTGAACAATACTCTCCACCTGACAGGCAGCCAGTGCACTTCGCGCAATACCAGAGTGATATGACAGAACTTACTTTGTCCAGTCAAAAGCTGGGCAGCAGCATTTTGCACTAGCTGCAGTCTGCGAAGAGAAGTTTCAGAGACCCTGAGATAGAGGGCATTACAGTAGTCAAGCCTAGAAGTGACTAAGGCATGTACCAAAGTAGGGAGGTCCAGAGCCAGAACAAGAGGCTTAATCCTGGTGATATTTCTCAGATGAAAAAAACAGGAACGAACCACAGAGGATATTTGAGCCTCCATGGACAAATTCCTGTCAAAGATCACACCAAGGTTTCGCATCCATGGGGAGGCCATCAATGACACAGCTCCTAGCACAATGCCAGTCGCAGAGTCAGAGGCCATCCCATCACGAGCTCTGTTCGACTCCAGTACTAGTACCTCAGTCTTGTTAGGGTTCAGTCGCAGTCAGCTGGAAGACATCCAGTCATTTATCTCAGCCAGACAGATATTTATCACATCCACTGCATTTGATGTTCCTGGGGCAAAGGAAAGGTACAGTTGAGTATCATCAGCATAGCAATGAAAAATCAAACCATACCTCCTAATGATCTCCCCCAGGGGCAGCATGTATACTGCGAACAACATTGGGGCCAATACCGAACCCTGAGGGACTCCACACGAAAGGAGGTATGGTGCGGATGAGAAATTACCCATCACAACCTGCTGCCTCCTGTTAGTAAGAAATGACTCAAACCATCTGATGACAATACCGGTGAGTCCGCATAACTCCCTCAGGCAGAAAAGCAACACACAATGGTCCACAGTATCAAATGCTGAGGAGAGATCGAGGAGAACAAGAATTGTCTTGTCCCCCCGATCTCTAGCCCTGAGGAGGTCATTTGGTGCAGTGGCCAACTGTAATATATTTTGCAAGAAGGTAAGCGGTGTCCACTGCCCCACCCTGATTCACTTCCTTTGTCACCCAGTCAAAGAAATTAACCAGATTTGTCTGACATGATGTCCCCAATGTGAATCCATGTTGTCTATGATCCTGGGCTCTGATGACTTCTAGATGCCCCACTATCCTTTCTTTAACCTAAGACAAACACTTTATCTAGCCATCTGGAGAGCTCCTCCTGGGTTTTCTGCCTGTATCTCATCACCATCTGATGAGACAGGACTGCTAGAAATCAAGCCACTCTCTAAGAGCTGCTCACTCTAATCCCCTTCTGTTAGCTGATTTCCAGTCTGGCTGTTTATTTGCATTTGCATTAGATAATGGCCTCACATAAAGCAACTATACCAAGACTTTCTTCTCCTTTATGGTGTTGGCCCGCCATTCTTATGTTAACATGACAGAAAACCTAATTTTAGACTATATAAGTACCCTACCTACCCCTTTCCTTCTTGCAAAATATATTACAGTTGGCCACTGCACCAAAAAGCCTTCCACCATACAAGTGCTTTAGAGTAAAGTCTTTAGTAAACATTTGCAGTCAAGACATATTTAGATGCAATTAAGCAAATGTTTATCGACTGGTCCTCATACATGTGCAGTGTTTATTATCAATAAACCATTTACCCATAATTACTAAAACAGGATTTTCCCATGATTAAACAAATATGTATGTGTGAATAGGACAGGCCCCATGACCGATCCCTGCAGCACCCCACTGGTCACCCCCTCTCCCTAGACTGCACCCCATTTTCCACCACTCTCTGCCTCCTGTCTGTTAGCCAGTTTCTAACCCAGTTTACCACCCTTTCCCCCATGCCCAGCCTACACAACTAGTTTATCAGCCTCCTATGTGGTATGGTGTCAAAGGCTTTGCTGAAATCAAGGTAAGTGGTGTACACTGCCCCACCCTGATTCACTTCCTTTGTCACCCAGTCAAAGAAATTAACCAGATTTGTCTGACATGATGTCCCCACTGTGAATCCATGTTGTCTATGATCCTGGGCTCTGATGACTTCTAGATGCCCCACTATCCTTTCTTTAAGCAATGTCTCCATGATCTTCCCCACTACTGAGGTAAGGCTGAACAGCCTATTGTTTCCCGCCTCCTCCCTGCTCCCTGACATGTGTAGAGGGACCACATGTGCCCTCCTCCAATTCACTCATGTAGAATAACTCAGTGAACATGGCTGCCAGAGATACTGCTATCTCCCTTCGCAGTTCTCCTAATATCCTTGGGTGTATGTCATCTGGTTCCATCGCTTTGTCCACCTTCAATTTAATGAGCTCCTGCAGGACTCTTTTGCCTTTGAATGAACTTCTGTCCACCTCTTCACCCCCTTGGCAACTGTTTGTCTGCATTTTCTTCTAGCTCAGTTTTTTCCACTTGCTTACTCTTATTTGAGCCATTTCTATTCTTGGTGGTTTCAGAATTCTTAACTCTTAGTTTTTTCAGCTGGCACTATTGTTCTTTTTGTATTTTATTTTTTGCCTTGTTTTTTCTTTGTTAAACCCCAAATTCTCCTTAACCAAATGGATTTTACTTGGTGATAGTTCATTTGATTCAGGAAGAGTAGTGTTAGCGCCCCTTTAGTTTTACATGTATCTAGAATTTTAACTACTTGCTCCATTTCTGAAACCTCAGCCTGTTTTCTGGTTAAAACCATTTTACTCTGACTAATGTTGCTATTACTACTACAAATAGTAGCCCAGTTAATTCAGAAAGCTAAGTGCTTAAGTGCTAAAAATGCTAAATAGGTAATGTGTAAATATTTAAATATACTTTAAATCGTTATAAATAGCTGTAAAAAAGTAGAAAACAGAAAAAAAAGAAGAGTTTGTTAGTTTATTAGTATGCACTGCAATAAAGGAAAATAATCTACACAATTTCCTTTCCGATTCTTCAAAAAGTCAGAGCAGAAGAAAATTTGGATCTGAGTCTTTTTAATGAATATTTTTAAAACAGTACTAATCTGAGTCATCTCCTTATGCAGGATAATTTAGAATCTTCAGTCAGTTCAAGTAGCCCACTTGTTGCTATTGTAACAGGATTCAAAATGGAAATGCCTGCAGATGGTCCCTTTGAACAGACTTCTGTTTTTTGGCTTTAGCTTCCAGACCTGCTGATGACATATATCTAGGTCCTGTATCCTCTGCTCTATTGGTCACTACAAGGCAAGGACAAAGTGTTGTGAATCTAATAAGAATTTAACAAAATATGTTTATGTAATAACTTATACATGGTACAGGGTCTGAGTAAATTACCCTAACTCCTAGCTATAAAAAGCACTCATTTTTTCTAATTATCAGACCAGAAGACACTCTAAAATATGTCCTTAAATAGTGTTAAGCCCTTTTCAGAGCAAATTATATACTTTATATTAAATATTTCTTAAAAAGACACATAAAGTACCAAGCAACCCAAGTATAAAATCCAAGCTCCTCTGCTTCTTCTGTCTATGTGCTGTGAATTACAATTCGTCCATCATTAACAAGCATTATCAAGTCATTATCTAATAGCTGTTTTAGCATAAGCAGGCACGAATACAAATAAGACAAATAAGCTATAAGAAAACAACAAAAATAGCAGCTAACTCTCCTTTTATGGGATGGTTGCTTGAGAAACACTTATTCTATGGGTAGGGTCAATTCACAAACTATCTGCTCTCTTCCAAGCCACCTGAATGGCCTCTCTCACTCTTCACAGCTCCAGCTGTGTCCACCACCTCGGGACTTTCCTCATGTGTGGAAGTGAGAGAAAAGAGAGCGACTGAATGACCCAACAGAATGGAGAAGCAATAAGATGCACTGGAAGGACTGCTCTCTCAGGCACCTGGTGGCATACCTTTTAATAGTATAAAACTTGCTGTGTGGTCCTGTTACCTGTGCCTACTCCTCAAGCAACAGGTGTGCGTAGCTAACATCTACTTCTCAGCTGCTTCAATGTTGCTAAGTTTGTTTAGTATCAAACTCTAGAGATGATGGACAATGTTGTCTATAAAACACCTCAAATTGTAGACACTATTTTGGGCTGGAGGAAGCCAATATAGTCTTTGCCTAATAGAGACCCTCCAAGGGAGAGTGACCAGTGGACCTCTTTCCTGTCAATGGCCTACTCTAACACTGTTTCAGTGCATTAACCAAGTATTATGACTCACTCATTTTAAAATTTTAGCTCATGGAATGTCATGGGGTTTCCTCACCCAGCTAAGAGGAAAGCAGCAGTAACTCAGCTCGAAAAGCTGGAATCAGTAGTTGCTATCCTTCAAGAAATGCACTTAACTCAGCTATCCCAGTGGCGCTGAGGGCTGAGGCACTGGGCACTACACATCACATCACACCAGTGACCTGGGTTAAGAAGCAGACTTGGGTTGCTTGGGAGTCAGCCGGAGCAAGGAAGGATTGAGCATCCATTAAAATCTCTCCTTCCTCGGGGGTTGGGGGACAATGCAGCGCACTGTTGACTGACACCCAGTGGTGGCTGGAGCTCAGCATGGGTATGCTGCCCAGAATGGAGAGGGCCCATGTCCAGAGAGTAAGACTGCCTCCATGGAGGTAGAGACAGTCACCCCACCCATTGCATGTTTGTAGGCTCTGGGGCATAAATCAGGGGAAAAAATGGAGTTGGCAGGCTCCATGATAGCCAGCAGCATCCACACCAGCCCCCCAGAATCTGGATGTTGGCTTCCGGGGGTGGTAGGAAAGTTGACCCTCCTCATCCCCAGCCCTGTCATGGGGATAACCCATGGGGGATTCACTGGTGCGGGACTGGTGTGGGGGTGCCTGGCCGGAGAGATGAGCCCCTCTGAGGGTGGGGCTGGAGCCACCTGCTGACTCCCTGGAGCAGGAGGAGCATGAAGTGTAAATTAAAAACAGAAATGCACTCAACTCAAGAGGAGACCTTAAAGTGGAAATGTGAATGTGTAGGGGCAGAACTCCATGCTACCTTCTCAAGGTGCGAAAAGGGGACGTCTAACCTGATTCATAGATTGCTGCTGTGGGAAATTTTGGCTCATAGAGCCAATTCAAATGAGTGGGTTATTGTGCTGTGAAGACACCATAATTGGAGTTCATTCTGGGGAGGTGTGCATGACCTCAATGAAGGGGACCCCTCTTTCTTGAATGACCTAGCTCAAATTTTAGCTGACTTCAACCAGAGCCACCTCCCTCTCCTACGGGGAGGTGATTCTAATCTTCCTTTGAACAGCATTCTGGATAAAATCACACCACCATCTCTTCCCCTAGCCCTGCTCTAAGAGACCTACTTGCACTGATATAAGAAAAACAGCTTACAAATGGTGACACCTCCTTCATGCTGCAGACCAAGACTATTCCATTTTCTCAGCTGCACACAGGTCCTATAGTCACATCGACTAGTGGTTGCTCTCTCCCACACTTTTCCAGTATCTCATGCATACCTCCATTGGCAATGTGATCATTGTAGACCATGCTCCTGTATTGGTTTCCCTGCAACTTTCCTTCCCCCACTCAAGTCTTACACTTGAAAACTGGAACCCCTGCTCCTTACTGATCCTAACTTTTGTCAGCATGTTGCCAAAGAGTCAGATTATTTTGTGCTAAACACTTCCCCACAGGTCTCCCTGGCCAATATATGGGAAGTATATAAGGTGTTCATTAGGGAAACTATTACTAGTTTTGCCTCCCATTGGTGGAAGAAGTGGAAACAGGAATAAAAATAACTCTCTTCAGAGCTGCAGAAGAAAGAGACCTCTTTTAATGATGGCTCTGATGTCTCAGAGAAAAATCTTTCAGACATCACACTACTCAAATACAAGTTGAACACCCTTTTGACCAGGCAGGCCAAGCTAGCCCTGGTGTGACTGTTGCATAGGTATTAGGAGGGGGTTAAATAAGCTGCCAAGCTGCTCACCCATTGACTTTGGACCCAGCAGGTGAGCAGGCACATTGGTGCACATAGGGTCTGGAAGGGGTCCCTACACCACCACCTGAACCATTAATGATATTATGAAGGCCTTCTATTCGGAGCTTTATAACATCTCCAGTCCCCCTGGTAAACAGGCTGTTCTCTCCTTCATGTCCCATCTGCAACTTCCCAGCTTCAGCACAGTGGAGTAGAGCTCCCTAGACCAGCCTATCTCCATAAATGAAGTGACTCTCTCCATTAGGACCCTATCGTCTTCCAGAGCCCCTCCCCCCGGCAAAGACGGTATCCTTGCTGACATGTGTTTTTGATATATCAGTTTATACCTGGTCTTGTGCCCCCCTCAAAGATATGTTCACACACACCATGCCACAGGGGAACTACTTCCCTCCCTCCTTGAGAGAAACTACCATAACAGTCATACTGAAAATTAACAAGGACCCTACGTTTTGTGATAATTATCGCTCCTTCTTTCTCATTAACGCAGACTGTAAGGTGTTGGTCAAAGTCAATGCTTCATGCCTGGAGCCTCTCATCCTTAAACTAATACATCCAGCACAGGCAGGCTTTGTTAAAGGCTGACTAGGGTCTGACCACATGAGACCTCTCCACGCTCTCATGGCAAAGGCCCAGTCAGCCAATACCCCAGCAGGGGCCTTATCAGTAGATTTTGAAAAGGACTTCAACTTGGTCCCCTGGCTGTTCCTGCTTTGGTCCTCATCTCATTTTGGCTGTGGACCTTTTTTTCATGCAGTGGATCCAAGTCATCTTTGCAGAGCCAGTCTCCAGAGTGACCACTAGCGATCCCCTGCCCATCCCTGTTCACTCCAGAAAGGCTCCTGGCAGGGAGCCATGCTCTCCACTTATGTTTCTGTTGGCTATTGAGCCATTTGCTGCAGCCATCAGGTCACACCCGGGTACTTGTGGCTTCACCATCAGGTTGAAAGTGTTCTCCATGCCTCAATATGTGGATGACCTCCTACTCCTGTTTCTGTCTCCTGACATGACTGTACCTGTCCTCATGAAACTACTTCAGGCCTTCTCTAGCATATTGGGCCTGAAATGTAAGAGCACCTCAGGACCTTCTGCTTACTTAGTCCTGCACATTGCTTCCCATCACTCAAGGTGGCTTAGCCTGGGCCCCAGAAGGCATTACATACTTAGATGCCAAAATAACAAACAATATTTCTTCCATTCCCAAAGTCAACTTGCATCCCCTGTTTCTCTTGCAGTCTGAATGTGACTGGTGGAAAGCATTACAACTATCACTGGCAGGCAAAATTGAGGCAATCTGTGTGGTAACTTTGACTAAACTGCTTTACCTCTTTAGCTACCTTCCCTGGCAGTTCCTGAGCAGTGGTTCTCCAAAATCAACAAAATGATTGGTTTATTCCTGTGGGAAGGGGCACCCACCTTGCTTCAGCCATAATAAGTTGACAGTCCATTGGTCTAAGGGGTTGGGGTATATCATTGTTCAAAGGCTACCATTTGGCTTTCCTAGGGTGCAGACTCTCTGTTGGTCTGAAGCCCTCACTGAGCACTCTCACCTCTGGGAACATATAGAATGTTTAACTCACTCAAACCATTCTCAGGGGATATTGTTGTATAACTCATTAACAGGCAATGCAAAAAATATCATTCATGGTGCTCCTTGGGCAACACTTAAGGGCAGATCTCTGTCCTCTTGAAAGTATGTCTCTCTGGAACAACCACCGTCTTAGGATAGGCCATAAGACTATTGCATGGGAATCTTGGAAATTAAAGGGCTGATTCCAGGTGAGGGACCTTCTGGTCCCTCAGTCTTGACAGATCGAGTCCTTTGAATTCTTGTGCCAGCACTAAGGGTTCTTAAAGTAGGACCACTGGAAGTTCCTGCAACTGTGCAGTGCCCTGTAACAACTGCTTAGCAAAGCTCCCTCTACCAATCAGGTCACCACTTGCCCCTACCATTACCCTGACTTTGCCTTCCCAGAGGCAGGGCAGGTGCAATACTTTGCGGGTGCAATGCCTGACCAAACTTAGATAGCAAAGACCCATTCCGAGCAAGACCTTGCTGAGCCCATCTCATAAAGAGAACTGGTCCCATTGCTGGTGGACTACAGCCCACATGGTTCATAGTGATGCCAGACACCTCTTAATACAGAAGAAAGTACTCCATTACTGGTACAGAACTCTGCAGGTTCTGCCCAACCTTGGTGCCCACCCCTACCTAATGTTGGCAGTGTTTGGACTTGAAAGGGTCCCTACTCCATATCCTTTGGTCATGCCCTCTTATTCAGGATCTCTGGAAAGGGGTGCATGATACCTGTCAAAGAGTCCTTAAGGTCCCATTGCCTTTTCACCTTGGCTGCATATCCTGACACTTGCCTCTTTGGTACCCAATATTAACAGCTCACAACTTAAAAGGGTTGCAGCCACAGCCATGGAACTGAAGCGCCTCCTTCTACAAAGATGAAGGACCCCAGATACTTTGTTACTGACTGTGCAGAAAATGGCAACGGGAAAATTCACTAATAATGAGCACCTCAGTGAACTAGCTTCCTCCAAACTCAGAAAATATTACCAAATATATGGCCCATTTCATATCTACCTTACTAAAAATGGAACCTGACTCTGGGCATGCCCACTGTCTCCTAAGGCTTACCCCCTTTACTTCATGTGGACAAATAGGATATGATTTCTCTCCAGGTCCACTGTTAGGAAACCACTATGCTACAAATGTCACTGATGTTGGGCTCTAGCAGTCTGACTTAGGTTAATGTCTCTCACCTCTGCCTCCGGTATTTAGTGGTTATTTCTCCTACCGGGTCATAATGTCGCATGCTTAATAGCGTATGACATTATGGCTAAATGGCTACAGCGTAGTCTGTCACCGCTAATTATGCAATACCACATATACTGCTGTACGCTGTATTGCACCAGTAGTGCTTTGCCAAGCAGAGGATATGACCCCTGCTGGGAGTGGATTCCACTGAGCAGCTGCTGCGGCTCACAGGCCTGAGCCACAGCAGCAGGAACCGAGGTGCTGCGTCTGGGACCGGGTTTGATTCCTGGTCCCAGAATCTTTTATTTTTCACTCATTTGTGCACTCCCCAAGTTGAACCCCCCCAGAGTTAAGAATCTTTAGTCAGGGAAGTTTGTAGGGGCATAGCCCCCCATAATGGGGGGGGGGTGGGGGTAGAGCCCCCCCCAGAAGAAAAGACTTATGTCTCATGGCAGAAATCACACTGTATCGGCAGTGTGATTTTGCCATGAAGCATAATGTCCTGTGACGTTATGACCCCATGCCGTTATTTCTTAGTGTTGTTTGTTTATTGGTTATAGGAGTAGCTACTTATGTTAGTCAGAATTTCATATATACATGTATCTTTCATGAAATTTGATTTGTTTTAGTGTGTATTTTAACAGACCTATCACAGTCCTTTCCATTCATGACACACGTTACTTCTGTTAGTTAATACGCCAATGTTCTCTATGACTTTCTTCCATTTGTTGCACTAGTTCTGACTATGTAAGTTGGAAGTATCTTACTGACTATGGTGACTGTTTTGCATTTATTGTACTCTATTATTCTGTATTGACTATAATTGCATTTTCTTTGTACTCTCCCAGGTTGTGCCTGAAACTAGGCATTTTCTGTGGTTAGTGCACTTACCCAGTAACCAACACATAAATAAATAAATAAATAGATAAATAAATAAATAAATAAATAAATAAATAAATAAATAAATTGATTGCAATAATAATTTCAAACTGAATGAAAATGGTCACAGCCTCTGGAGGGGTTCCAGCCTGTAAGGCGTAAGGTGGTTCCTAAGTCATTTGCCCCCCCCATTAGAGGTTGCTACAAACACAGGCCAAAACCCAAGGCAGCTATGCCCTCAACTGGACCACAGGACTCCTCATCATCAGGGGCTCACTTTCTGCCAGCCTTGAGAGGAACCCATCTGTGACAATGGTAGGTTCCCCCCCGTTACCCCCTTGTATTCTATGTGTGAGACCACCACGCCACCACAAGTTGACTATGGTCAATCCCCAAAAGCATGCCATGCTAGCAGATTTCCAAAACACCCTGTACATCTACCAAGAATCTATGCAAACCCTCTGTAGACAAATGTACCCCATCCTTAACATACAGTTGTATCAATTTCATTACATTGTCATCATGCTACCTACAGAGCCCATAAGTCTGCACATTGACACGTTAACCACTCATGAGGCTTCCTCAATTGCCAGTGGATCCTTCGCATATGGCCAAGTTTATCACTGCACAATATGTGACCATATCAGCATAGTCCCTAGTCAGCATTGCTGCAAAATGTGGAGGTCATCCTTCATCTGGCAAATCAAACCTAATGACTTAACCAGACCCAAGTAATTTTTATCCAAATGAACCAACAACACTGCCATCTTGCTTCCGTCATATCCCATTCACAAAGCATCTCCCACCTGCTTCCCCTATGCTCCATTCACTGCATATATTGCTGATGTGAGTTTAAAGAGGACAGAACATAAATAAAAGTATTCAAACCCTAGTGTAGTTTACTGTTTTCTTTTCTAATAAAACCTAGGAGTGTGTTTCAGTGCCTGTAGTTATTGTGTGTGATATTACTTTTAAAGTAAGCCACCACGTTCAAAATGTTAATATGGCTGCTATTGGAGCGGGTCCATTTCTTCTTTCCGGTTTTTATATCGTGAGTGTAAGTGTGTTAGCTATATGCTGACATTATCATTCATGCATTCCATTACATCACTCAGACTTGCATGTTGTGTGACGTGTTCTCGTAAGTCTATCAGAAACTGACAGCAACCAGGAAGTAATGCAATCAGCTACTAAGGGCAGTGTAATCTGAGTAATTATTAAATGCTCATTTACTGTGATAAGTTACATATCAGGATCTGTGGCAGATCTTCTCCCGATGGGTAGTAAGACAAGTATGGGGTTACAGCACCTAAAAATGTCACAGTAGATGGTCAATCCATATGTGAATTATCTCATTACTTCTTGGAATAAGTAAGATGCATCCAATACTATAGCCACAGGAGTGTGAGTGAGTGAGTGAGTGAGTGATCTTTTGTTTACTGATGACGATAAATGTGAGCCATGAGTGGATGGTGATGGCATAATTGATTTTTAGCCCCTTTTCTGTTGAAAAGGCCTTTTCTAAGTATGTAGAAATTTAGATGAGACAAGAAAGAAAGAAAGAAAGAAAGAAAGAAAGAAAGAAAGAAAGAAAGAAAGAAAGGAAGGAAGGAAGGGAGAGCCCTTGTCCCTTGTATGTAATTGGCCTTGCTTTTTTAAACCATATGTTTCTATGATCCCTTACTGCTGAGATCTAACCTTGCAACGCATCCTGCCACTGCTGTCCCCTTGGTTGCATCGATGCACTACCCTCTCAGATGTCATGAATTTTGCAGTGCACAAATTACGTCAATCACATTGTCTGCTCAATTTATAAATTTCCATTGAAATACAATTAGACCTTTTTTAATTTTTATAAATATATTACTTTTGCCCTTCCACCCATGTCAACCCCTCAGCACTTGCTTACCCAATACCAGTCTGACATTTATTTAAAAAGATCAAGATGGAAACACTGGTGCTTAGATAATGGTGAACTTTTTTTTTAAATTTCAACAGAGAATATCTGACACAATCGAATCCCCCAGCACCCCATCCAACCCACTCTACTTGTTATGTGGGAGGTGGTTAGTAGCATCTTTAACCCTTTACTTTAATGTGGGTACTACAATACCCATGCTTTTGTCCTATTATCACTTCCTCACAGATGCATGACCTGTGATATTTTTTTCTGACCCACTCCACCAGGAGTATGATCTCCATTGGATTCAATTTGATTTTTTTCTGCTATTTATTGATTTAAATAAACCCGTTTGCACCACCACCTATACAGATGCATCAATTCTGGTCTGACCCACTTCACTGATTATGCAGTAGCATGATTTGATCCCATCAAAAACCTTACACTGATTTTCCTGTTTTTAGTTTTTATTTATGTTTACATTTATTCATTTATTTCTAACTATTTCTTTATTTAGGTGTTTATTTCAAATACACTGATTATCTAATTTTTTTCACTTTTGTCCAAACCCATTAGCAGTGTCACTTACTGAACCTGTGCTACCAGTTTCAGTAGTGCAGTCCGATTTGGGTAGTCTTGTTTTTGATCATATTAATATAGAATCCCTTGGTATGTACATCCCTCCTCAATCACTTTGACTCCCCCAACTTCTAACCAGATAGATGTATGTTGCAGGATGAAGTCAGTCACAACATAACTTACTTATTTATTTATGTTTTCAATGAGTGTAGTACAATACTCATGTCTCTAGCCTACTAACACTCTATCCTATCTTCAGCATCCGTTACACTTTTCTGACCCCCTTCACCAGTAGTAGGATCTCGATCAGATACAATTTTAATTTTTACAATGTGTATTACTGTAGATAAACAATGTGGGGGGCTACCTAAAACAGCAATGCATGATACAGGACAATCATTTGTGGTAATATTGCAGACTAGGTGGGCTAAATGCCCTTATCTGCCATCAGTTTCTATGTTTCTGTGTTTCTACGTAATCCATCAATGTTTGACTAAACACAAGACGCCCATAGTATAAGACATATTCTGCAACCCCCCCACCCCATCACACTAACACACACACACTTTGAGAAAAATAAATAATTAAATAAATATGATGAGGTTTTGGGGGGGTTGATTGGCAGTTTATCATATATGAGGATACCAAATCATGAAGGAAATGAGAGGCTATCTGTGAAGCAAGTTCTCACATTGAAACACCACATGGCAAGCAGTACCTGAATAAACCTAATCATTACTGGTAAAATAATGTTTGTACATTACATATTATGTGCTTTTTATATATGAGCTCCCCATTCAATGTGTATGACAAGCTGCCTGCAGGACAACCCATTTGATGCTTGCCAGTGCCCATGTTACCGAACCACGAGAAATAGAAATGCTGCGACAGGTTATTTGTATGACAGTATATTTTTCCAAAGATGCTGCTTTTACAACAAAGCACAAAGATTGCCATTATACTGCAACCTACACTGCTGCAGTGTACATGAATGACTATGTAATATGACAGAGGGGGACATGTCCCACACATCAAGCAGGTGACTGGATAAGTGGTGGAAAGTGACATGAATTTTGCATGCCCTGCAGTGACCAGTTATCTGAGTTCTGCACTATCTGCATAGATATCTGTATGTGGGTCAAAATCTACTGTGTAAGTACTGGCATTTGGGACTGAGATCTGCACTGTATACAGTGACTTATGGTCTGACATTTGCACTGTGTGCAATGTTCAGAATCTATCTGGCTAAAACAAGGATCTAGCTATGTGAAAAATAATTAATGCAAATTACTGTGGTCCTGAAATCTGACTATTACATAAAACGGGAGCGCGTCAATTCGCTCCCGACAATACATGCCGCAACAACTTGCTCCCGACAATACGCTCCTGTCAATTCACTCCTGATGTCAACTCACTCCCGCAGATTTTGACATTAGACTAGGGGTGATCATTCACACAGTCATTATAGGGTGAAGACATTAGAGAACAGGCTTGCATTGTACAATATACACAAGTGCTAAAGGGTTACTTAGCTCCGAAGTGGACAGTTTGCCTGTAGTAAATTTTTTTTTCATGATACAGCTGGGATGACCGGTCCACCCAACTCCACCCCACCAACTCCATAAACGTGTGTATATAATGGCTGATTTTATTTTTTCCCAGGTGAATTAAGGGTATTGTCAGGAAGGGTGTGAGCTTCTGAACACAAAGATGCATTATCCAGAATGAAAATGCAAAGTATTTCAAAAAGGGGTCAATAATTAGGTGCGTATGTGGAAGGTTAGATATACATGTTACTGCACAAGAATACATTACATTTGTATGACAAGGTAAAAGTTTTTAGGTTCCAGAAGAATGAAGTATTAAGACTCAACAGTGATGTACAGCCTTTTGGAATCATGACCTGCTGGGTGCAACAGAATAGCGGCAGTGAAGGCTGTACAATGAGTGGGGTGGCAGATCTAAAAGACAGGTCTCCTTCAACACAGATTTCTGTGACATACTTTGTCACCAGAGTGCAACTAGATAACTTGTAAAGAAAGAATAATAATAATTCAAATTCAGGTCACCATTGATCTGTTGTGATGAATGTAGCTCGTCCAACAGGCGGGCATACTTATTGCAGAGAGGGATGGAGGGATTAATTTGCACCAGTGTGTTCGAGCCAGAGGGAGTGTTAGAAGGCTTGTCAATTGGGCAGCATGAGCAATTCACAATGCAAGATTTTGAGGAGAGTTTATCCTTAATTTACTCGATTGCCTCAGTAGAGAAACTTGAGGCACTGCAGAGTTGGGGACAGTTATTGGGCCACGCTTCCTCCACCGTTCTGCACCTCAGCATTGTCAGTCCGAACTTGGTCACTTCTATCAAGCTCATGGTCAGCTGTAGCAGAGTCATCAAAGGTAGGAGGACTTGATGTAATATTCAGGAAGGCAACAACTGCTTCTGGAGAGCTGAAATCTTTGAAACTAGACCCAAAGAAGAGATGCATTGTGGAAAGATAGAGAAGGGCAAACTTTATTCCTCTCTGGTGGAGTGTGGTTTTTTAGGTAGTTGTATGCCTTCCTTTTCGTGGATAACTCCTTAGAGAAGTCTCGACTGATAGAGATTTTGAACTCTTGCCACATTAAAATCTCTGTTTCTCTGGCATGCTTTAAAACACCATGAAATAACACTTAACATTTAAGATAAATACATATTTTAACATATCAGGGCATTTGCAGCTCTTCATTTTGTAATTCGGTTACTACAGACAAACTGTCCACAGATGCTGAAATATGTCAGGCAAATTTATGTAGCACTGGGAGTGAAAATACGGGGCGCGTAAAGTACGGGAGTTAATTGAGGTGGATATGAATTGTCAGGATCGAGTTGTCGCGGTGCATATTACTGTGGCCAGTTTTTAATATAGTTCGCTGGTGCACACATCAACAGCACCGCTCATCGCTGTGCCCTTCAGGATCTCTCTACTGGGCTCCCACCACCAATCCACACAGAACAATTCCCGATCCAACAGCAGGTTGCATTGTTTTGTCCACAATAAAATTTCTCAAAGAGACTGTGGGTGGGCAGGAGCAAATAACACACTGGACAAGGTTCCAAAGTTCACCTGATGCTTTAAATTGTATTCAGTATTCTTCATTCAGACTGTATTCTCAACATTTCAGCTGATATTCAGGCTTCATCAGGAGAATGGCCTTTTAATTCCTGAGTAAAAACAATATATTTATATTAAGAATTTTGTCCTTGTCCTTATAAACTTAAAGTAAATTACAATGTGATGCCCGGAATCTATATCATTAGACATTAGCAAATGACTCACTTTCATGAATTGCTTAGTTGTCTCACATTCCATCAAGTGACATTTAAATTGAAAACCATTCCTAAAAAATGTAGACAAAATAATACTAATTAGATAATGTATTAACAAAGAAGACTGTTCTTTAATACATCTAAATATTGATGTGACTATTCAAAACTCAGTTAAATCTCTATTTGTTATGTTTAAATGAACATAGTTTACAAATATTCTACTAAAATTAACTTAATTATCCTTATTGTTAATTTAATTAGCACTTCCTTAAACAATGAAGTCTTCTATCCTGGACCCAAAAAGCAACAGTCATTCAAATTATGTTGGATTGGAATAGTAACTAATGCCTTTAATTTGTAAGCATTCTTATGCACAGCCCTTCCCTCATATGGCATGAACTGCTTGAAGAAGGCTCAATTTTTTTTTTTTTTACCTTTTCTTTATGCATCCCTTGAAAACATGGCTTGCAAGCTGTAACAAAAAATAATTAATTAATTTTGATAGGCTACATGAGATACTGCCATAAATTTAAAATCCCGTGACATCCATTTTGTCTGGAAACATAACTCTCTTTGAGATAATTCTTATATGTATTTAAAACTTCCATTATCATGGCTCTCAGTACCGTGTGCACCCGAACACGAGCCCTGGGAATGTGGTAAAGCATGAAAACCCTACTCCTTAGAGTTAATATCTCTACATGTTGTACCTGAAAATTTATCTAGTTCTTTGACATCTGAATAATCAATCTGCTTTCAGTTAGCACAGAGAATACAGAGAAAAACCTTTACATTATGGTCTTATGTCATACATTGGCTAATCTTACACTAAAATACTAATATGCTGTCTTTTCTTCTTTACTAAACATATGTGTTACAGAAAAAAACTTATAACCAGATTACAGACTCCTAAATCACTTCGTTCTATTAGTTTAAACTTTTTATCCAAAGTACAGGTTAACAATTGCAAAGAGAAACAGGCCAAACTGTGTTACTTCTTACCTGATAGAGTGACAAAATCAGTGAACTAAAATGCCACACTTAACTGCTATATGTGTGAGGTGTACGCGATTTAAAGTTTAAATGGAGTACCTGGACTCTGACGTCACAATGTCATGTGTCTATGCTATATATCAAGGTGTATACTGAGCATGCCCAAAGTGTTGGCTGTATAACTTGAATTTTCCATGCTGAAATAGTGATGAACTTAACATTGCAGTTAGTGTATGTTTAAGAACGTTGCTCTAACCTTACACTGTCGGGTTTGCATGCATCCCACCACTGGACATTGTGTGCGGGTAAACGCACAGCACCAAAGCCTCGAGAGATGATTTATGTGACCTATAAAACAAACTGTAAGCTCAGACTAATTGATTGTAAAGCTTCATAATTTATATAAGATCATTATTTATATTTATTTATTTATGAGATTAACCAGGCAGGCATACTGAGTGGGGGACCACTCATTTCCAGATGCGACCTGGGGAAATTACAAGGAGTACATCAGGACAGATATTTACAAAATTTTAACATAGATGCAGAGTATATACAAGGCAGAGAACATTTAGGTACACAGGCAATGTGAGAAACATGTGACTAGGCACACGGAAGCGAAGCAAGTCAGCAAGACTTAGAAACATTATCGACCCTATGATGCAGCAGGTGAGAATAAATGGTGCATCACTAAACAGGGGCACATAGGGCTTATAGCTCAAGATTGCTGGTAGCAGTTGCATGTGACAGAGAAATGTGCATGGAGAAGTGGGTTTTGGAGTCTTTAGAGTTAGAGGTGAGCCTGATTTCTGCAGGTAGATCATTCCAAAGTTTGGGCAAGCGATATTTGAAGGCTGATTGTCCCTAGGATGTATCCATGAATGGGACTTGGAGAAGCCTGGAGTCAGAGCTTCTGAGTGAGTAGCCCGGGGAAGGTTGGGCTGATAATGCAGAGCTGAGGTAAGGGTGGAAGGATTGGGACCAGAATTTAGCCATGCCTCTGGAGCAGTGGATCAGTCTGTGGGATGTGAGTGAGTGTAGGGCTAGAGAGCTGTATAGTTCACAGTGATGGGTCATTGGGGGAAAGTCCAGGATGAAGTGACAAAAGGAATGGAAGAGGGTGTCCAGGCTGGCCAGGTTGGATGAGGGTGCAGCGCCATAAACCACGTCGCCATAGTCAAGTATTGGGAGAATCATTTTATGCACTATTTCCCTCCATACCTTGGTGGGCATGCACCCTTTGTTGCAATATAGTGCACCCAGTTTGAGGTGCAGTTTTTTGTGTAGTGAGTCAATGTGAACTGAGAATTTTAGGTGTTGGTCAAGCCATACTCCCAGGTATCTAAATGAGGTGCAAAACTCCAGGGGGGACCCATCCAGGGTATGGAAGGTGGGAGGAGCAGCTAGGCGGGAGAGTCGAGGTTGCATGCCGAAGGTTAGGGAGATGGTTTTCTTTGCATTTAGGAATAGTTGGTTGGACCTGAACCATTTCTGCATGGCATCGAAGTCCTGTTGGAGAGCAGCGGACACGACACCAGTGGAGGGCACAGAGGCATACGGTGCGGTGTCGTCCGTGTACATTTGTATGGCTAAGTTTATGCAGGCCAGTGGGAGGTCATTTAGAAATATAGAAAATAGTAGCGTGCCCAGGACTGAGCCTTGGGGGACCCCCAGGGTGACTGGGGGGGGGGAGATATTTGGGAGCCGATTTTCACCAACTGGTGTCTGTCAGTCAGGTAGGCCTGAAACCAACTAGTGGCAAGGCTGGAGAGGCCTGCATCATTAAGTTTTGCTAGTATCTTGGGGTGGAAGATGGTGTTGAAGGCCTTGGCCAGGTCTATGAAAACAGCCGAGGTGATATGCCCCTTGTCCATTTCTGAGGATATCACATTGGTGAGTCTTAGGAGGGCAGTGATGGTGGAGTGAGACTTGCGGAACCCTGACTGATAAGGGGTGAAGAAAGAGGTAGAGTCAAGGTATTGGGTGAGTTGGGCAAGAGCAAGGTGTTCCTGAAGTTTGGCCAGTATTGGGAGTAAGGAGATGGGGTGGTAATTTCCAGGCACAGAGGGTTTGCCACTCTTTGGGAGGGGGATGACAACCACCTGCTTCCAAGCAGCTGGGATTTTAGCCAGGGAGAAAGAGAGGTTAAGGAGGCCAGATAGTGGGGCAGCAATGGTGGGTGCTGATAAGTGGAGTAGTTTAGCATCCAGGCCTAAGGGGCATTTGCCTTTGTTGGGGTCGAGAGCATGTAGTACATGTAGTACTTTGACAGGGTGACTGGACGGAAGGAGAAAGTAGTGGCAGGGGAGGAGTTCTGGAATTTCAATGATGAGCTAGGTGTGGATGGAGTGAGCTGGTGGTTGGGTAGGAGAGACTTGGTGCCATAGGCACCGGGTTGTGTGGGCCTGTGGGACATTGGCCCCAGCAATATTTGTTGACCTGGACTGAGCCCCAGCAACATTCTGCCTGCTGCAAGCTGTCTTTTTTTTTCCCCCTGGTTATTTTTTTAATGTGTGCGTGCTGTACCTCTGTTGCTGTGACCACACCGGTGTCACAAGCCCCCCTTCTCACTCCCCTGTTTAACTGGCTGGAGGGCACGGCGCTGGCAGCATTTAAAAGTTGGTGCCTTTTATCTGCTTGACTTGGCAAGCCACCCCCTCAAAAAAATCAATTTGTAATTGGTTGCTTGGCTGGCAAGAAACTTGCCAGTTTTACCGCACTGTGATTGGCTGGGAGGAGGGGCTTATTTGGCGTGATATGTGTGGGTCTGGGCTGGACGGTTCTGTGAGTGTAGAGGTGGCAGGCATCACAAAGGAGAGCATCAGGCCCTCCAGAGATGGACAAGTGTTAGAGTAGTAAAGACCGGTGCGGACATGCGGCAGTGGTGCAGCGGCCGGGAGTCAGCTCAGCAGTCGGCCAGATCCAAGAGTTGTGATCCAGGGAGAGACAGAGTCCGGGGGACTGGGAGTTGACCAGTCAGGAATGGGAGTCTGGAATGTTCATCAGGATCTTTCATTGCCGCAAGAGACAAGTAAAAAAGAAATTCATTTGTTTCGTCTGAAGCGTGAAGGAGGTGGTTATGTGTGACCCCTTCCTGCTCTGTTCATCATAGTTGCATAGGAGTCCAGGCCCACCTTGCTGGACATGAACCCTCAATCTTCTGGCCCACAGGGAGAGGGCAGTTTACCACAAAACCAAGCTGTATTATTTATGAAATTTCCATTTTCAGGTTGTTCCTTACACAGCAGACTGGCATTACAGCTGCTTTTATATAATAGTTTGCCTCAAGCTGTAGTTTTAGTTGCTCAGTAAGGCAGTGATGTCTGTCTTTGCACTGGGTGCCTTTTTTTGAGCCATGACCTGCTCTGAGCCCTCCTTAAACACCCACCCACACCCACCTACTGTCAACACTTAAAGAGCCCCTGACACCGTTGTTACAAATTTCAGAAAAGGTAATGTTTGGCACAAGTGAGCTTATATTTCAGTATTGTTTCTGTATTTCTCATTCTTCTTTTCTACTAAGCACATCTGCATGTAAACAGGATCACTGCCCTATCTGTTCTGGCTGCTTGCCTACATATGACATCCCAGTTCTGTTTATGGCATCACAGTCTGTTGCTGTGGGGATAATTATGATGCCATAAACAGGGAATAATTTTATTTATTTAAAAGTTGGTAACTGGGAAAAGCACCATGACTAGAAGCTCGTTTCCAGGTGCAACCCAGATTATGATGTCATATGTAGGATAGCAGAAAGAGCAGAGAAAGTCTAAGGGACAGTAAGCCTCTTTCGTACAGCTGTCCTCGGTAATAAAGAAAAAATGTAAATAATTATAGAAAATACATGAAATATAAACTTAACTGTCTAAATCTCACATTTTTTCCAAGTTTTTTTAACGGTGTCAGGGGTTCTTTAAGTGATGGCCACAACTTATGGATGAAGGTATCTGGAAAAGCCAAGTTCCTACACTGTTAACTCACAGCTCACTGGCTTGGTAGATTGCCACAATATCAAAACCCACAGTATGGATAAACTTTTTTATACCTGCCAGGAGCCCCTTCCAGCCCCACACATGACTGGCCATACATCTCCCTTTAGTAGAAGTGACGCCTATATAGTGCAGAGTGTGCACAGATCCTTCTGGTGGTTGATATCCCCATCTAGATGGGATACTGATGTGTAACTGAGGAGGACCAGATGGGTTTGGTTGTTTCTGATATCAGGTCAGCAGCCATGAATCAATGGGCTGTCAAGAAAAGTAGGTCTCCCTTATGACAGGAGTCCAGCGATAGAAAACATGGCAAAAAGGTGTATAGCCCACTTTACTTTCCATTGCGAGCACTGTCCTGATTGCTGAAGTCCTCCCTCATCTGCATGCTGCAACATTTAAAAACTTATTATGCTGTAGTTTGTATTTTGCTCTCCATGTGATCAGTGCCACTGATCCCTGCAAATTCCTTGGTATGGTTTTCATCATAGGACACACACCATCTCAGGTAGCAACAAGTTCCAAGGAAGGACAGCAGGCTGAGCAGAGCACCAGACTAATGGCGTGTGCAGTGCTGCAGCAGCAGAGGGGTCAGGGAGTAGAGCGTGTGTCGTAGGTCTTGCTACTTGAGCACGATCAAGCATACTTAGAATCACCCCTGGACCCCCTGCACCAGATGGTGTAAGGCAGGCACCTGCACCATCTGACACAGCAAGAAGAGTGGTAGCATGAGGGAGAGAGTGTGACCACCAGGACCAGAAAGGCAGTAGTCATAGCACAAGTCCCATGTGGGAGCGCCGGGGTCCTTGATATGTGTATGTGGCTGTTGCATGCGATGCAGATGCAAATGGCAGTCAAAAGGGGGGAGGACACACATGGGAGCAGATCAGCAGAGGTCGGAGGACAGGAGCCAGCGGGGAGAGGTGACCATACTAGTCCAACAGCAGTGGGCCAGACCAGTCCAGCAGCAGAGGAGCAGTCCACCAGCAGGTCAGCCAGACTGAGCAGCACTGTGGGTGGTGGTAAGACCACAATAACAACAAAACCATCTAGACCCTACTACAGCCAGCAAGTAGTAGCCACTAGGTAAGGTGGTGGGGCAAGGGAGGTGGGGAGACGAGCCCTAGCAGCGACAGAAGGAGAGAGGTGAGCTGTGTTTCAGAACTTCTGAGTCCTGACTAGCTCAGGAAAGCAGTGTGAGGTGGCAAGCCCAGAGGGGAAGGGGGTATTTAGGGTTGGGGCTGGGTTTTTTTTTGCTGGCATGCAGTCACTCACTCTTTCCCTTTATCTACATAAGCATCTCTGTATTTTAATATGTCATACTGCTGAACAACCAGCCTCATACATCCAGTACAAGGCTTAAAGAAATCAGGGACACATCTTAAAAAATTGGTATTATTCCCTCAGAAAGCTAAATCTAGAATGAGAAGAAAGGTGGGGGGGGACGCTACCAGCATGGGCTGGGAGGGTTGGGACAGGGGGAGAGGAGGTGACAGATGGAAGAACTGAGGCAGGTAGAGTCCTAGAGGGACTGAGGAGAAGGTAGACAAGGCACCAGGACTGTATGGTATCCACCCTGGGTACTGAGGGAGATGGAGGAAGTGTTGGTGGAGCCACTGGTGGATCTGTACAGCACCTCACTGGAGTCGGGATGTGTGCCACTGGACTGGAGGATAGCACATGTAGTACCATTACACAAGAGCGGGCCAAGGGATGAACTGGATAATTATTGTCCGGTAAGTCTCATCTCCATAGTGTGCAAACTCATGGAAATGATACTAAAGGAAAGACTGGTGTCATACCTGGAGGACAATGGCCTCCAGGATGTGAGGCAGTAAGGGTTTGTTTCAGGGAAGTCTTGTCAAACCAGCCTCATACAATATTATGACTGGGTGACAGGTGAGCTGGATAAGGGTCATGCAGTGGATGTTCTTTACTTGGACTTCAACAAGGCCTTCAATTCAGTACCTTATGGGCAGCTTGGGGAGAAGCTAACTGGTGTGGAGTAGGGGCAAAAATGATGGACTGGATTACAAGCTGGCTGAGTGGTAGGCTGCAACGGGTGGTGAGAGGGAAGCCCTCACCTCCAAGGCCAGTGACGAGTGGGGTGCCAAAGGGATCTGTGTTGGGTCCAGTATTGTTTGGGCTCTTCATATCAGACATTGAACATGGGGTGGTGAGTAAGGTAAGTCTGTTCACTGATGACACCAAAATCAGAGCAGTGGTGGATGGAGAGGAGGGATGGAAGTAGCTGCAGGGGGACCAAACGCAACCAGAGTGGAGAGGGTCAGAGGTGGCAGCTGGGGTTCAATGCAAAGAAGTGTAGGTTATGCACTTTGGGTTAAAGAACCCAAGGACAGAAGACTGGTTGGGGGGGGGTTAAGCTGGGTATCACTGAGGAGGAGAAAGACCTAGGGGCAATGATAACAGGAACCATGAACAACACTGCCCAGTGCAGGAGAGCGGCTGCAAAAGCAAACTAAATGCTGGGGTGCATAGTGAGGGGGTTTTCATCCAGGTGAAGAGAGGTGATCTTGTCCCTTTACAGGTCACTGGTAAGGCTGCACTTAGAGTATTGTGTGCAGTTTTGGAGGCCATACCTAAAGCGTGATATCAGGCTACTGGAGGGGGTGCAGAGAAGGGCAACAAAGATGATATGTGGAATGGAGGGGAGAGACTATGACAGCAGGCTGGGATACCTGAATATGTTCACCCTGGAGGATAGAAGGGACAGGGTGAACATGATAGACACATTCAAGTATCTGAGGGGAATCAATAAGGATGGGGCAGATGGGGTCTTTAAGTTAAGGAGCGGAAGGGTCACCGGGGGCATGGGCTAAGAATAGAGGGGGGAAGATTTAGGAAGGAAATAAGGAGATACTATTGCACAGAGAGGGTGGTAGCAAAATGGAATGCCCTACCAGAATGGGTGGTATCATGTAAATCTGTGAACAGCTTCAAAATGGCATGGGACAGGGAACAGGGGAGAGTGAGGGTGGAGGAGGTGGGGGGTGGCAGTGGGACGATAAAGGGGAGGGCGTGGGGCAGCTGCAAACTAGGGGTGTTGGCCGCACACTCAAGCAGACTTAAATAGACCGGGTGGTCTGTTTCTGCTGGCACATTCATATGAGGGGCTGAGCATAAAATGCATTTTCTGAAGAACAAGTCAGTAACTCAAATGTTTGACATTGTCTTGTGCTTACAATCACTACTGTTCAGTCCTGTCAACATAATTTAAGAGGGACAGAGACAAATTTTGATAGAAAAGTGATGTGCCTGACAACTGAGGACAGTTGAGAGGTACGTACCCCTTACAAAATCCTGTGCTCTTGACCTAATTTTGGCGGGGGGGGGTACAAACAGATATGAAAGCATTCACTCTCTCCTCCTCTACAGGAAGCATCTCTTTATTTTAATGTTTCATACCCCTTACAAAACCCTGCACTCTTGTCCCTGTAGCCTCCTTTTAACAACTCTTAGTCTTCTCACATCCTGGAGCTTCAGGAGGGTGAGGGCCTGTAGTTAGAGTTTATTTAGCAGGAATTAAGAACAAAAAGAAGTTATCCATGTGACTGTCAGTGATTTATTTATTTATTTTATTTATACATCGGTTTACAACCTTTGAGCCAGAGGCTCATTTCCAAAGGTACCTCGTCACAAAGAGGACAAATACAGAACAACACTTAGTCACAATATTGCGGTTACAGCATACATCTCCGTGGTTACAGTTTGGTGGTTACAGGCAGTTATAACTTAGTTACAATTTACGTGCTACAGGAATGGTAATCACAGGTAGTTACAGGTAGATTGGTAGGTAGATAAAACACAGTAGTGTGTGTTTGTGTGTGTGTGTGTGTGTGTGTGTGTGTGTGATTTTATGGGAATAATGCATGCATTGCGTAGTTGTGAGAGATGAGGCATAATCAGATGCTCCAAGTTCCATCCCAAGACACGCATTTCTACTTTATAACTCACTCACCTGGGGTGTGCAAATATGTTTTGAAATAAGCTTTTGTTTTGTTTAGAAATGTTCTTACAATTAAAATGAGGTGTGTAGCTGTAAGAGAATAACCAATGGTCATGTGCTGTGGTTTGAATGAGGTTATGATTTAGCATGCTGAGGCTGCCAAGGAACCTGGTTACAGGTACCTCCATGGCTCTCACTGTTATCTCATCATCCTTAGGCTGAGTTCTGTGGCATTCCGTGCTTTAGATGGGGTATGGGTATATTACACCTATAGAGCAGATCACTGAAGCAATACCTGATCAAGGTGTGTATCCTCGTGCTTCTCTCACTGTAACCGAGAATGTAATGTAAAAAGGCTGAGACAAGCAGAACAGTTAACCTAATAGAGTATTTAAGAGAGGTTGCTTATTTGCTTAGATGATAACACAGATCAAATTGAATAGGTTTTGTTCTTCCTTTTGGATCTGGTGGTGTGTGTCCAACTGCCAGCTTCATCACTTGAGCACTTAAGTAGTTAACTGGGATCAATTTTAGGGTTGAGATTGAGATGTCTGTCGAATTCATTTATGTTTTCACCTCAAAAATGCCTGTAGGGAAATCTGAAAGGGTTGTAATTTCTTGGAATCTTGCACATGTGCTGCTGCAGTTCATGTAATAACATGAAAAGCTTTTTTGTTTGTTTCTGTTCTAAAAAACTGTGCTTCCAGTGGCACAGATCTCAAATACTCAGAGTATGAGTGTGTTGTTTGTGATGGCACTGGGCAGTAGGTAAAATTCTGAGCTGCATATATTTTTGTTCTCTGGTACATATTGATGTGATTTGCTGGTTATTAAATGAATACAATCATTTTATTGAGAGGAGTATTTAGACCACTTTTTTTTTTATAAACTGACATGCTTATAACAGGATGAACAACAATAACTGCAACCCTATCATGGTGGGAACCTGAGTGGTAAACTGGGGGACTTGCCTTTCCTGCTAATGCGTCACCAGTGCAGACTTAATGGTGAATGAATGTTTCTTACAAAAGATTTCAGCAGCACATGACGTTCAAGTGGGAAATGTGACTAATAATAATAAAAATAAAGAAAATTGGGAGACTAGGCCTTGGGGAGAGCTCTCCCAGAGTTGGAAAGTTGGAAGGGAATTATATTTATGAGGTTTTTTGGCAGGTGTGGACATCTTGCTTTTAAAGCAGCAGTGCATTATAGTGGTGAAAATAATGTCCTACACTTCTATTTTAGGTTACCCCTTATCTTCCACTTGTATGATGCACTTTTTCCATTTTGACTTATTTAGCACTTTTTGTCACATTTGAAATATTTAAAGGATTAAAGGAGTGCTCCATTTTAATATGGCTTAAATGGTTTAACCAATATTTTTGGATGTTTCTCCACATTTTGTTTTTGTTCCGTAAAGTAAGGGAGCTGTCTGCTGCATGCTAGTTCATGATAGGTGCACAAAAGGTGATGTTAAGTATTAGGTGTTCAAAAATAAGTAATGGTGAAAGCACAGTCCAAGCCATTAAAGGAGCTGTTTTTATTATTTCAACCGTGAAAAAGTGGTAAAACAGATTTGTATTGAAAAAAAATGTGCATCATACAAGTCAAAAGATGGGTTTCACTATCAAATGAAAAAAGGTATAGGTTAAAATTGTCACCGCTATCATGCACCCCTCCTTTAAATTAGCCCCCCTCCCCCACCATATCCCATTTAAAGCAATGGCACTGATGTTGTGAGCTCATGATGGATATATAAATGCTCAGCCCTAGAAAGCACAAAGTAATTCCAGGAATTTCCAACACTCTTGAGTCCCCTCAGTTGGGTACCAGCCCACCTTGAAAACTTAGAAAACATGTACCTAAATTTATTTATTCTATATTCTAATTTAAAGAGGTGTGTTAAAGAAATAGTAATATGCAGAGTATTGTAAGTACAATGTTCACTAACACACAGACACGTGGTAGGGCCATACCATAATGTGCCCCCCCCATTCTGGGATACACACACTGTAGCAGCAAACAAAATATAAAGTTTATTAGGGCAATCCCCCCAATGACTCCCTCCCCCCAAAAATGTGAGTTCTTCATTGAAGTTTAAAAACAAGGCTTTTAAAGAGCATCTTCAGTTTTTTTGCTCATATTGAAGGGCAGTGACTGAGCACCCAGACTTCTCGTTATCGTACAGGGAGCTCCATTCCCATGGACACCAGCTGGGGGGTTTTGATCTCTGACCAATGTGCCAGGGTCGGGCCTTTGACCCCTGACCCTTTGGCCCCACCAAAAAGGGCTTTGACCTCTGACCCCTGTACCAGGGGCGGGCCTTTGATCCTGACCCTTTGGCCCCACCAAAAATTTTACAAACCCAGCTCCTATGCTTGGCGCAGCTGGTAAAGAAGATATTGAAGGCAGTGTCAACTTCACTAGGGTCTGAGGCAATGTTGCCATGGATGGATAGGGTTGAGGTTGGTGGCTGGACTGGTGGAGTGAGTAGGGATTTGATGGTTTTCCAAAAGTTTGAAGGGTGGCTAAGGTTGGAGTAAATAGCCGACTTGAAGTAGTTCTTTTTGGCCTGCCATATAGATTTGGTGCAGGAGTTACGGAGGGTAAGGTATCTTTGTAGAGATTCTTGGCAGCTGGATAACTTATGTTTTTTCCAGGCCTGGTCCCTGGATTGGCATCTGCTAATGATGTCGGCGGTGACCCAGGGGAGATGGGAGCCCTTTACTCTTGTGCATCTTAGAGGGGTGTGGTAGTCCCATACAGCAAGAAAGTTATTTCTGAACATATTGAAGGCGTAGTCGATGGTGGGTGCCTTCTGTATGAAGGACCAGTCAATGTGAGCAAGGTCATTTAGGAGGGAAGGTAGACATTAGGATTTACAGGATCTTGTGAGGAGTGTCTGGGGAGGGCGGGTTCAGCAGGTCTGTGCACTTTCCTGACCATATATGCCATGTGGTGATCACTCAGGGAGTCAGGGAGGAGACCGGCTTTAATAATCCTGTGAGGGTGGGATGTGAGGGCCCAGTCCAAGAGGGAGTGGTTTAGCGTTTCAGGGTTTAATCGGGTGGGTTGGTCGATTAGTTGGGAGAGGCTCAGAGTGTTTACTTTGGTCTGTAGTTTAGAGCAGTCATTTGCTAGCAAATTGAAATTGAAGTCACTGAGGATGTGGAGCTCGCCAGCTGAGGCAGCAGACTTTAATGTGGCTAGGTGGTCTAAGACGCTGGGCAAGGGGGTAGCAGGGGCGCAGTAAGTCCCCGCAACATACACTGGGGAGGAGTGAGGGAGAGCAAGTTTAACCATCAAGAATTCAATTTGTGGTGCCGGTCCGGGGAACTGGACCGGGGTGAACTGGATCTTGGTGGAGATGAACATGACAATGCCGCCTCCTTTCTTCTTGCCCAAACGGTCCTGCCTGATCAGTGAGTAGCCAGGAACTATATGTGGATATGAAAAAAATTCTATATGTTGCATTATGGGTCACTGTAGAGGAGCCCTATGTTCTTAATAAAAACAAACATTCAGTAAACAGCAGCATTTGTTTTTATGTTATTACTACATTAGGTGTCTCTCAACCTATACATTACTTACTAATCACTATATGAGAACTGAAAATTCATAACATAAAAGGATTGTGATTTAACATAGCTCCACTGAGACAAAAATGTTTTGATTCTAATCTGTATTTGAACATTGTTATAACTGCTACTGATAATTCCAAGTATAATATAGGTGAACCTATTCTAAATATAGTACTCAAGTATAAGGAGATGGGGGGGGGAGAAGGGGAGATCTGGAATGGGAAGAGGAGAAAAAGACCATAGACTCATTCGGAAACATTCATTTTCTGAACTAGACCACTCTGCCTATAAATTTTCCTTAGGACCTAAGATAGCTAAACATTCTATTACCCATTTTTATCTGCGAATGTTCCAGTTGATGTCCCTGTTTAACACTATGTTAGGATTAGGTATGTTCATAATGTATATCCATCTTGTTTCCACTTTTTCCAGTAATTTGTTATAGTATCCACCTCTGTCAGGTTGTGGGACTGCCTCCAGCCCCCAGAATCTTAGGGAAGCACCTGTATGTCCTGCAGGCAAGAAGTGTTTAGCCACTGGAGTCATAACGCTGTTTCTGATATTTTATTTGTGTTCTTGAATTCTTTGTTTCAATCATCAAGACGTTTGCCCAATACAGATCTTGTCACAAGGGCACTGCAAAACATAGATGACACCTATCATGACACATGAAATAAACTGCCTAATCTGAAACTCTGTGTTAGTATGAGGATGTCTGTAAGAATTCTTTTTTCTAGTATGCCCACAAACTGAGCTATGGCCGCATGGCACCATTGCTGGACTTAATGGGCCTAGCAGTAGTTGTTTACTGGATGCTATTTTTGCCCTGCGGGCGGTCTATATTCACTAGCCTGTCTCTAATGGTTTTTAGCCTCCTGACTGCTACTAATGAGGTGTCTGTATGTAAATCCTGATTCTGAGGATAAGGGCTCTTGCCCTCTTAAAAGGGCAAGGCTATTTGTTCCGGGATCCCTCCCATGGTGCAGTGCAGTCAGGTTAACCAGGGACATGGGGGTGGAGAGCAAAGGACTGTAGGTCAGTGGGGGGGTGGAGCGAATGACAGACAGGTGAGTAGGGTCATGCCCACAAGGTGGAGTGAGCTAATGATTGGACAAAGAAAAGGAGAGAGAGAGAGAGGGTGAGCGAGGGCAATAAAAGGGGGCACCCAGTTTCAGCAAGCCCTCTTTTCTTAATGTTTTCCTTGCTGGATGCTTTTGGTTTCAGCGAAGCTCCATCCTTTTTCCAGCACATCCAGTTGGTGGTAACATTTCTTTATCGTGGCATCTGTGGTGCAATTTTTATAGTGGTAGGACTCGGGGCCGTGCGTGTTTTGAGTAGCGCCAGTTGGCACAATTGAGAGAACACTGTTTACAAGCCCCTTTTTGGTGTGGGTAAGAGCTTGCTCGCTTTGGTACAGATCTGCGAGAATTTGTTTCTGCGGTTTTTTCATCTTGTGAGACTCAGGAGGTAGCGGATGAAGGAAGGAGGACAGCACTTGACATCTCCAATGGGCAGCAGGTAAGAAAGTGGATGCCGCATAACACAAGGGGTTTTGTCAGATGGAAAAGCATCTGTGTACGCTGGCTCTGCCTGGTATTTGTGGGGATGAGGAAAACAAATAATACCCTTGCTGAGGTGGTGGGGGGCAAGGGCTAGGGTGCAGCGAGAGGTTTTTTTGCTTGTTTTGTTTAAAAAAAAAAAGTTGTCGCTTTAAGTCCGGCAGAGTAGATTTGGGGGGACAGGGCTGGGGGCTTGGTGGTGGGACAATCAGGTCCAATCATCCATGGGGATGAGCCCTCAGTAATGGTCCTCAATAGGGCAATTTGATAGCCACACTCAAGAAACAAGCAAGGCAAAAAAAAAAAAATAATAATTTTTGCTACAAGTTCCGAGTACGGTAACAGGCAGAGTGTTTGGGAGCAGGGCTGGCATCCGACAGAGTGCCATTTTGGGGATGCCAAGTGGCGATGGCCATTTTAAATCAGATGGACTGCCATTTCATGGGGACAGGCTACTTAGTAGGTGCAGATTTTGATTTCATAAAATGAAAATGGGTTACACATACAAAGGTAGAAACCATTGACATAGGGTAAGGCATTAGTACCCAGTAGACTGATGGTATTTTAGCAAACTGCTAAATATATAGAATTCTGAATGAGTTTGTATGATGGAAAATATGTTTAAATTCATATTGGGTTTCTGTCATTAGCTTCTCTAATTTCTCCTGCTGCTTTTCATGCTAGATACAAATGTGCATGGGGGGCGGCTCAGAGGTAATGTAAGGAAGTATTTTTTCACAGAGAGGGTTGTGGATGCATGGAACAGCCTTCCGGAGGAGGTTGTGGAGTCAAAAACAGTGGTTGAACTCAAGCAGGCATGGGACAGTCATACGGTAATTCTAGGGGGTGGGGTTAGAAAGAAGTAGGCTGCTGGTTAACTAGGATCTGCAGCTTATCCATTAGGTAGGGAAATGGGCAGACTGGGTGGGCCAAGCGGTCCTTATCTGCCGTCAAATTCTATGTTTCTATGTTTCTATGTAATAATCGTATAATCTGCTTTGCTAGCAGATCTTGGATTTCAGGTCAAAGTAAAATAGCAGGTCTAACAAAAGACACAAATTGAGAGTTACCAAAGCAGATTTGTTAGTGGAATAAGAGGAAACATGCTTAGGCCTAGAATGTTGTAAACCATAGCTAAAACTGTATGCTTAAAATGTGGTTTTATACATATTACGGCTTGTTTTCATAAAGCAATATGTTAAAAAAAAAAAAATATATATATATATATATATATATATATATAGTATATTTTAAATCCTTAAATGGTACTGAGTGTTTACTATCATCAGAGCTTAGGTGCAGCTCCATTTTGTAAAGAGCCAGTACATTTAAGGATACTGGAGATATGTCCTTCTTATTGTGCAAGTTTTTCCTTTCCTCTGGCTTTGAAGGAGGAGGATATTACCATCTCTCTGTAAACCAGTCCTTACCTATACATAATGTATTCCAGCCTGACGTTAACCTTTCTGCTTTAAAGAGACTGCCTAATGAATGGCTGATTGAATCCAAACAAAACAAAATGCGGAGCATGCTCGTTCAAAGGGAAAATCTGGTATTAGACTGCGATAGTGTTCTATCAGCTTTCTTCAAGCAATCAGCCATATCAACCCACCCATTTCCTTTTCTCAGTTGTCTGACTTGTTATTTGTGTTCCCACAGTATTTTGTTTTGTAGAGACAAAGCAATGGCTCCTCAAAAGAAAACAACTAAGCAGGAAGCCATGAGGTAGTGGGCTCAAATAATGGAGCAGGCTAAGAGGCCCCTGGATGCCATGGACGATGGGCCATGGGAGGCAGAACCAGGGAAGCAGGGCAGGAAGAGGAAGGAGGGGGTGTGGCCGGGCTCAGGAAAGGCGGTTGAGGGTGTAAGTAGCCAACATGTGGGGGAGCCAGCCCTCGAAAACACCCAGATGACCCGTGGCCCACTACTCCTATAGGCCCAGTCCCTCCTACGGCTGCCCCCTCTCGAATCATTGCTTCCAGTGCTTAACTCGGCCCTGCTATCGGTACCAGGACGGGATTTGGGTGCCCCTTTTCAGCCGACCCCTACGCCTGACAGGACCTTGACTGGAACCGCACCCACACCCAAAGCGCCAGGCTCCTCCTGAGAAGGTACAATAGACAAAACTGTTGAAGGCAGCATAAGGGAATATGTAGAGCAGATGCTGGGGGCCATGGGGGATAATGGGGTGGTGCATCTAGAGAAGGTGCTTGGGGAAATCAGGAAAGGGGGAGTTGAGCAGGCTGAATCGACTGCCCAGGAAGGTACAGGACAGAGTGGTTTGGACATAGGCACCCTGGGGGTGCACCCAGGGAACCATGTCCCCCTGGCAACTAAAGAAAAGATCTGAAGGGGGGAATACATTGACATGTTTTTGTTAGCAACCAAAGAGATCTTAAAAAGGCACGAGGAAAGGGAGAGGTTTGGGGAGAAGGACATGGCCGCAGTGGTAATGCTTTTGGATAAGAAGAAGGGGGGGACAAGGCCACAAGAGGGAAAACATGGGATGCATGGACTGTGGGTTTTCCCACTACAGTGCTATAGTGCAGTAGAAAAGGCCAGATTTAGCGAGGCTGCTGCTGACTTATTTTCTGATTGTTTGCAGCACCTACAAGATGAGGAGAGGCATGACCTGGATCCAGTACGATAAGATGTTCAGGACACATATGGCGACCAACGGGGATGTCCATTGGGATACATGGCAGTTGGACATCTGGTTTGAGACCATGACCGTGAGTGGATGCGCAGAGGGGGACTGGGGCAGGACAGCCAGCACATCCCAAAAATGGTGTTAGGGTTTCAACAGGGCTTACTGCTCTTGACCCAACTGCCATTTCTGGCATGCGTGCTCAAAATGCGGCAGTGGTCACCCTGCACCGAGGTGCAGGACCTATCTAGCAAATGCCGGGGGCTCAGTGTATAACAGCCAGCCCTTTTGGGTTAGCCATTCAAGCTTGCGAGGGGCATGAGGGATGGCTGGCAGGGGTCGGGGTTTCTCAGGGAGAAGTGGGGGTCTGACCATTAGCTAGGGAAGGGGAAGGGAGGGAGGGGGCAGTGGGAGGGAGACATGGGGTGGGGGGAAACTTTACTTTGGCCAGGACTCCAGTGAAGAGGGAGGTCCTGTCAGGATGGGTGGTTGGGTACCTGAATGAGAGGGCAGCAGGGACTCTTGAATAGGGCTTTAGGAAAGGCTTCAGCCTCTGTTATAAGGGACAATGACTAGCAACATGGGCAAAGAATCTGAAGTCAGTAAAAGGGAGGGAAGAACTCCTTCACTAGAAGATAGGCAAGTAGGTGGTGGCAGGGTGAGTGGAGGGCCCCTTCATGGAACCCCCATTGCCCAACCTTTGGACCTTTCCACTGGGCCTAGTCCCCAAGAAGCAGCTGAGCCAATTCAGAGTGATGCACCACTTGTTCTACCTGGCGGGTGAGTTGGGCAATGACTACATCAGCGAGGAGGATAGCATGGTGTCATATGTGAGCCTGGAGGAGGCAGTAAGGTTGATAAGAGCACTTGGGGCCCCCTGGCTTGCAAAAACAGACATTGAGGTGGCATTCTGCTTGCTTCCGGTATGGCCGGGGGACTGGGACCTACTAGGCTTCCAGATAGGGGATGAATACTACTTCGATAAGGCCAGCTTATGAGCTACTTGGTGGCGTTTGCAGCCTTCAAAACCTTCAGAACCTGGCTGGAATGGGTGTTTCAGACCAAATGCTGTCATGGGTCAGTTCTGCATTATTTAGACAATTACCTGCTGATCAGGGAGGGATGCCAAGGTGCAGAGTGGATGTTGGAACAATTCAGCTCCATGTGTCAGACTTTAGGAGTGTCTCTGGCACCCGACAAGACAGAAGAGCCTAGCCAATACATTGAGTTCCTAGGGATCTAAACTGACACAGCTGCCAGAGTATTCCGGCTACTGCAGGAGAAACTCTTGCTGCTGAAAGAGTTGCTAACAGTTGTCAGGGGATGTAGGAGGGTCCCTCTACACGTGGTGCAGCAGCTGCTGGGGCACCTGAATTTTGCATGCTGGGCCATAGCTCTGGGATGGGCATTTACATGCTGCCTAGTGCAATCCACATGGGGAGCTTGCAGACCACACCACAGGGTGGTTATATCGAAGGGAACACCGGATGGTTTGAGGGTGTGGGAGCATTTCTTGGACCAGTACAATGGTATCACATACTGACAAGAGGACTGGGTCTTCAAAACTGACCTGGAACTCTACACTGACACGGCGGGGGGGGGGGTTAAGGATGGGGGTGTATTTCAAAGAGAAGTGGATGTTGGAACCCTGGCCCGAGAGATGGATCCAACAGGGACTGGGAAAGGACATCACATTTCTGGAAATATTCCCAATTTGGGTGGCTACCCTGGTGTGGGGGGGATGCGTTATGAAACCAGAAAATCACGTTTTGGTATGATAACCAGGCAGTGGTGGAGGTGATAAATAGGAAGGCAGCAAGGTCAGAGATGGTAATGAGGGTAATGCATCAGCTAGTGCTGCAGGGATTGAGGTTAAACCTATCTTTTAGGGCTAGGCACATTGAAAGGACAAGGAACATCATAGTTAATAGCCTTTCCTACCTACAGATGGACTGTTTCCAGGCTGTCACCCCAGAGGCAGAGCAGTAAAAAACAGTGGTTCCACAACTTGCATGGGAAATTGGTTGGAGGGAGCTGAGCTCCTGTTCCAAAGCTCGTGGGTGCCAAGGACCTTGAAGCCATATGAGGCATCCTGGGAGGCCTTCTAGGCTTTTCAAGAGAGCTTGGGAATCAGGTAAGTGGGCCGGTAACTGAGGAGCAGCTGGCGAGGTTTATTGTTAGCAGCTGGAGGGATGGTATGGCCTACTTGACCATGGGGGTTCACCTATTGGCAATAGGCACCATGTGCAGCCTGAAGTGTTGGGGGAACCCAGGGAAAAGCAACATAGTCAGGAGGATGATGCAGGGGTGGTTACAGGTCCAGGGAAAAGAGCCCAACAGGAGGTGACCGATATCAGAGGCCCTGTTGGGGCATGTTGGGAATTTGGTGGAGGCCCTACCCAGAGTGTGATGCTCCTCGCAAGAGGCGGTAGTGTTTGCCGCATATTTTCACTATCATGTACCATGGAGCCTTTAGGGTAGGTGAGGTTGTAGGGACTGGGCGGGGCAGGGAGGGTTTTTTTCACTGGGATGATATCCAGTGGTTGAAAGATGCTGTGAGCCTGAAGGTCAGATGGTTGAAGACAGACCAGGTGGGTATGGGTGAAACAGTGAAGCTAGACAGGCAAGAGCAGCCTCATGTATGCCCTGTGAGGGCATTGTGGACATATGCAGTGGTCCGCCCGGGTGGCAGAAGCCCACTGTTTCTGCATGGGGACAGGTCATGGGTAACCAGTGGCCAAATGGCGGCAGTACTACAGAAGTGCCTGCTCTTCCTGGGGGAGGAATCCGCTGGGTACTCTTTGCACTCATTTAGAATAGGGGCAGTATGCCAGCTCAGCGGTTGATTTCCACTTTTGACGCCTATGACCTGGGTTCAGGAATGGACCTGGGGAGTCAGAGGGCTGGCTAGGGGAGAAGGAGTGAGTGTCCCATGGACTGCTCTTCTTCCCAGGGGGGGAGAGGTAGAGTACCTGGTGCCTGAGGGACCCTGGCGGAGGCTGGGGGAACCACGGGTAACTGGTGCCAACATGCAAGAGGGGCAGGGCAGATGCTGGATGTCATTGCACGTCCCCACCCCTGGGCAGACCAGAAGAAAATAGCTGCTGGCTGCCCTTGATGAAACCTGCCCTCAGCTTCATTTAGCTCTCTCAGGCTGGCTTCCTGACCTATCCTGTCGGATGCAGCACTTTGAGTCGGTGCCACAACCCTGGCCTGGGAGGTATGCCAGGTGGTATCAGGGAGTCGCAGCCAGTATGAAAGAGTGGCAGTCAAAGGGCCCATGACCAGGCTGAGGTACCGGGTGGCCGGAGGCAGAAAAAGCATAGTAAATAGAATAGGGGCAGTGTCACAGGCCGTAGCTTGGGAGGTGCCAGGGAAGACATCAAGAGGTTAGGCAGGTGGAAGTCTAGATGCTATAAAACCTATATTAGCTCATTGTACCCAATAGCTCCTTATGAAGTCCAAACCATCCATTGATTCTTCTGATACAAAATGGCCACCCAGGGTAGAATGAGTTAGACAGCTGTGTGACTGTCACTAATGCTGTTCATTATTCCCTTGCAGATGGAGAGACCAGTTTTTCCAAAGTTGGGGTGGTGGAAATAAAAAAAAAGGGGTGGGAGGGAAGGGCAGGGGGGTTTCAAGGTGGGTGGGCAGTTATCATTTTATGTATCTCACATGCTCTGTCTCCCCCTCTTTTGTTGCTTAGGCAAGGACGGCAAGTTAGAAGTGTGGATCTGTAGCCACTCATTCATTTACTGGGTGGAGCAGAGAGTGGCGGTGTGCTCAGGGAGTCACCAGCTGTATCATGACTGAAACAAGGTGTGGCTGCAATGGAATGGCATAAGAGGAATGTGATGGGAGAAGCTGTTACCATTGCTACAGGAGATGCAGAGGACAAGGCCTGCACTGGGCTTATTAATTATTCACCTAGGGGGAAATGACCTGGGAACCTGTCCTTGGCTGGATGTTTAAAAAAAAAAAGTGTGTGTTTGTCTGGGTTAACTGAACTGAATGGGTATCTGAACAGTTATCTAGGTGTAAATATCAGGTGATTGAAAGGACTTAACTGCCGTGAGGTTTAAATTACTTGTAGAAAGATCTAGTAAGTAGGGGTAGTGGCTTAGCTAGAAGGAAGCTATATTTAAAGACTGCCTTAGAAAGATTCTGCTAATAGCTTGGCAGAAGACACCAGGAGAAAGGACTGCTGTCTGACTGAACTTCTCTACTGGGACTAAATTGCCCTCCTTCCTTCCCCTCCATCCCCCACCCAAAGCTAGTTCTATTTTTATAGGCACAGGATTTGACTGACAACATGAACTTCCTGTTTGGAGAGCAGAAAGTGAGTGATCACAGAACTAGACCAAAAAGACCCACCATTCTAGAAGGGCAAGAGTAGCTCTCCTGCCTCTCTAGCTGCTGGAGGTCGCCTCTGAGCAAGTAAGTGGTCTACTGAGAAATATAGGATATTCTTGTCTCAGAACAGGACAATCAGGAGCTAAAAGGGCACAGGCAGAAAGTAAGGAGAGAGAGAGAGAAAAAAACAGAGAGAAGAGTAAGGATTGCAAACAGTTAAGGGGCCAGAAATAAGTATGATTGGAGTGGTGCAGTGCAGTGGTTGTGGAGCAGCAGTCTTCCGGGAGATGTTCTGGAGGATGGTGTTGTCCCATCTGCAGGCATCTTCTGGGCTGAGGGAGGAGGTTGCTTATCTCCAGGCTGAGTTGGCCAGGATTTGTGGGACCTCCTCTTCCATCCAGGGACCACCAGTGCCACTGCCGTTGCCTCAGAGATTGCCAAGAAAGAAGAGGTTTGGACCACAGTGTTACTCAGGAGGTGGAGGGTGGTGGAACAGGCGCATCCCTCCACCTGTACCTCTCCATAATTCCTATGCCATTCTGGCAAAGTGTGGTTCTCTATGGAGCACCACAATGGAGACCAAGGGGATGCTGGGAACCTCCACAAGGAGACCCACAGGAGGGTGGCAGGGGACCCTGCAGGGAAGGAAACAACTCCTGGTGGGGACTCCATTGTTAGAAGGCAAAACTGGGGAGGAAGGGGAGGGAGGTAAGGTGCCTGCCTGGCGCCATGGCTTGGAGGGACAGGGAGTGAATCCTCAGGATTGCTGGAGCAGCTGCACAGGGGAGGGAGCTGGATGTCATTGTCCACCTAGGGACAAATGACCTGGCTAAGAAAGGGATTAGAGAAGTGCAGGAAGAGTTTGTGGAATTGGGGACAGGCCTTAGTCAAGTAGCACGCACGGTAACCTTCTCGGAGGTGCTGCCCATCTATGGCATAGGAGAGGCTAGGGTATTCCGCATCATGGGATTCAATCAGTGGTTGAAAAACTGGTGTGGAGCTCAGGGATTTGGCTTCACTGGGGACTGGGGGTCCACCTGGAGTGATGCAAGCCTATACTGGCATGATGGGCTGCATCTGTCCGGGAGGGCACCAGGATCCTGTTGATAGGTTTAAATGCTTCATTGGCAACCTTAAAACCAGCCAAGGGGAGGCACTGGAAAGGAGTAGGGAAATCCTAGCCCCCCCCCAAATAAGCACGGCAGTAAGTGCGGCAAACACCAACATAGAGGTGTCGATAGGGAGAAAGGCAGGGGTAAATGGAGAAAGTGACAAAGGCAAGAAGGTCAGGGATGGGGCAAAAGGGAGTAAGGCCATCAGGAATTGGAGGGTAATGAGTACCAATGCCCGTAGTCTGGGCAACAAGCTCCCTGAGCTGGTGGCCTTGATGGAAGAGGGATGCCTGGATATCGTAGCAGTCACAGAAACATGGTACACAGAGAACCATGACTGGGATATTAACATACCAGGATACATAACCTACAGGAGAGACAGGCAGGGGAGAAGAGGGGGAGGAGTAGCTCTCTATGTAAAGGAAGGGATAAAAGCAACTGAACAAAACAGTAAACAGGGAGGAGAGGAGGCATTGTGGGTCACCTTGGAGACTGGAAAGGGCACCACAGTCCGCACAGGGGTTGTGTACAGACCCCCATGTCAGGGGAGGTAATGGACAAGGATATGATAGAAGGCATTCTTAGAATGGCAGAGAAAGGGGAGATACTGTTGATGTGAGACCTGAATATGCCAGATGTTAACTGGAGCACATTTGCTGCAGCCACATCCAGGAGCAGGGCCATTCTTGATGCCCTACAGGTGGCAGGCATTAGACAGCTAGTTTCAGAACCCACTTGTGAGGGAGCAATCTTAGACCTCGTACTCTCAAACCGGGGCAGTGAGAGGATCTCAGATCTAGAAGTGGGTTGCCATCTGGGGACAAGTGACCATCACACAGTGTGGTCCACGTTAAACTCAGCTACAGAGTCAAGCCTACAAAAAGTGAGGGTACTGTACTTTAGGAGGGCTGACTTTGGCAAGATGGGAGAGTGCCTCAGAAAAACACTAGCAAACAGGCTAGAAGGAGGGTGGAGCAACAATGGGGAATCATCAAAACTGCCATCACAGAGGCAACAAGCCTTTGTGTGAAGCAAATAAACAAATCAAAATGAAAGAAAAAGCCACTATGGTTCTCAAAAGAGGTGGCTGTTAAAGTCAGGAAGAAAAAGACAGCATTCCGGAAGTATAAGGAAACACAGAAGGAGCAGGACAGAGAGCTGTACCAGTTAAGGCAGAAGGAAGCAGGGAGGGAAGTCAGAATAGCAAAGGCCCAAACTGAGGAAAAGATAGCCAACTCAGTTAAGAAGGGGATAAACCTTTTATAGGTACATCAGCGGCGTAGAAAAGACAAAGGAGGGATAGTGAGGCTGAATAAAATGAACGGTGGGTGGGCAGAGGGGACAGTGAAAAGCAGGATACTGAACAAATATTTCTGCTCAGTATTCACAAAAGAGGAGGGAAGTGCTTAATCCAATTAAGAAGTGCTCTTGATAGGGGTCGATCCCAGTCCTTCACAGAAGAAAGGTTCTGCAAGAACTCCTAAAACTGAAGGTGGACAAAGCAATGGGTCCTGATGGAATTCACCCCAGAATTCTAAAAAAATTAAGGGAGGAACTAGTGAAACCACTGGCAACTCCTTTTAATAAATCATGGGAGGATGGTGTGGTACCCAAGGACTGGAGGAAGGCGGATGTGATTCCCCTTCACTAAAGTGGGACCAAGACAGAGGCAGGAAACTACAGACCTGTCAGTCTGATCTCTGTGGTAGGAAAATTGATGGAGTCACTTCTGAAGGAAAGAATAGTTGAGTTCCTAGAGGCCAGTGGAGCACAGAACCCAAGGCAGCATGGATTCACATTGGGAAGGTCATGTGAGACGAATCTAATAGATTTCTTTGACTCGGTGACCAAAGTAGTAGACCAGGGAGGGGCTGTGGACATGGCCTACCTAGACTTTAGCAAGGCATTTGACACAGTCCCACACAAAAGATTAATAGTCAAATTAACCAGCCTGGGAGTGGGTCCCAGGGTGGTAGCCTGGGTAAAACATTGGCTGCACAACAGGACACAGAAGGTAATTGTAAATGGAGTCCACTCTGAAGAAAGAGGGGTTACTAGTGGGGTACCGCAGGGTTCAGTATTGGGTTCAGTCCTTTTAATGTCTTCATCAGTGACATTGCAGAGGGACTGAAGGAAAAGTATGCCTTTTTGCAGATGACACAAAGATCTGCAACAGGGTTGATACACAAGGAGGCGTGGAAAGGATGAAAAGGGACTTGGCAAGGTTAGAGGAATGGTCAGAAGTATGGCAGCTAGAATTCAATGCAAAGAAGTGCAAAATAATGCACCTGGGAAACAAGAACCCAGAGGAAGAATGCGCAATGGGTGGGGAGGTAATAACAACAGCAAAAAAGGAAAGGGACCTGGGGGTAATCATATCAGATGACCTTAAGGTTAGCAAGCAATGTGAGAAGGCAGTAGGGAGGGCTGGGGGGATACTGGGATGTATATGGAGAGGCATCAGCAGCAGAAAACAGGAAGTTGTTATCCCTCTGTACAGACAGTTGGTGAGACCCCATCTGGAGTACTGTGTCCAGTTCTGGAGACCCCATCTCCGCAAGGACATAAACAGGATAGAGGTAGTCCAGAGGAGGGCCACTAAAATGGTGCAGGGTCTGCAAGAGAAGCCATATGAGGAGAGACTAAAGGAGCTTAATATGTATACCCTTGAGGAAAGAAGGGAGAGGGGGGACATGATAGAAAGTTTTAAGTACCTCAGTGGAATCAGCAAAGTCCAAGAGGGTAGCATCTTTCAGAAAAAGAGACTTGCAAGAACAAGGGGACAAAATTTAAAGATAGAAGGAGGGTGGTTCAGGGGCAATGTGAGGAAGTATTATTTCACAGAGAGGGTAGTGGATGCATGGAACAGCCTTCCTGAGGAGGTTGTGGGGTCTAAAACTGTGGGAGAATTCAAGAATACATGGGACAGACATAAGGCAATTCTTTTGGGGGGTAGGAAGAAATAGGCTGTTGGTTAACTAGGATCTGTGACCTATCCTGTAGGTAGGGAAATGGGCAGACTAGATGGGCCAAGCGGTCCTTATCTGCCATCAAAGTCTATGTTTCTATGTTTCTATGTATTTACAGATCAAACAGGGCATTGCTACAATAAAGGAGTGGTGGCCAGAATCCACCTTGGTGTGGTCGGAGATGCTTCCTAGGAGGGTGTCGAGGCAGGCCCAAGACCATAAGGCCTTGGAAAAAGCAAGGAGGAGAATGAATCATATGGTAGTGGGGTTGTTTGCCACCATGGGTGGGGGGAGTATAAGGTACAAGAGCATTAAGGAAACTGAAGCAGAGTACTATAGGTCAGATGGGGTACATCTCTCTGACATGGGGTTAGATCTATTTAACACAGAGATCAGTATCACAATAGACGGGTGGAGATGGACAGTGGGGGTACGGAGCAGCAGAGACAGGTTATGGGGATAGGGAGAGAGGGTGTAGGTGGGAGGGGAAAGACCACCATCTAACGCAAGCTGAAGGTGGTCTAGTGGGCATAAAGGGGGGAGGACCCAGCTTAGGGTTTACACCAGGGCTTGGAAAGTGTGGGGGGCCTCAGGGGTACACCCGGAGGCCCCTGAAGAGGGCACACTGTTTACACACATGCTCAGATCGGGAGAAGGAAACAAAAGGAAGGGGTATGGGGTAATATGACCCATAATGACAAATTGGGGGGACCCAGGTAAACACCTGGGGCCAAAGAAAATTGATAAAGTATTGCCAATGTAGATTAAGTCATGAAAAGATGCATGTTATGGATAGATACCATAGTAAACATGAAGAATGGTTAAATTTGGAAAATGGATGATCTGTACAATAAAGCTACAAGGCCAACTGAGCACCAAGCAAAAATGTGTATGATGTGTCTTTATGGGGGGGGGGGGGATCAGTCAGAGGGCAATCTCTTATTATCCCCCAGTGTTTCTTAAGAACTTTTCTGATCTGGTTGATTTTGTGATTATATTGTATGGACAAAATCTGTCTTCTAATATTTGTTTCTCTAGTCCTTTCTCTAAGAGTATCTGCTTGTCTCACATGTTCTGTACATCTCTCTGCCTTAACTAGGTTCTCTCTTTTGTACCCCCTTGCTTTGTATCTCTGAGATGCAGATTGTAGTTCCTTCTGGAAATCCTGCTGTCTGGCACAATTCCTACGAATTCATAAAAACTGGGAAAAGGGTATGCTTTGAATTAAATGGTCCGAGTGAAAACTTTCTGCATGTGATATTGTGTTCCTTGCTGTAGGTTTTCTGTATAAAGAGGTAATAAGTCCAGTGTCCTCAAATTTGACTTCTACATCTAGATAAGTTAAACTTTCCCTACTGTAGTTCATTGTAAACTGTATGTGCATAGTGCATCTATTTAAATAAAAGAAAAGACTTTCTAATAGCTCTTGAGTGCCTGTCCATAAAATAAACAGATCATCTATATATCTTTTGTAAAGCTTGGTGTATGCATAATATGGATTGTTCCCTGCATTCATTATATATTGTCGTTCATACATATGCATGTATGCATTGGCATAGCTAGGGACCATGGTGGACCCCATAGCTGTGCCTCTGCATTGTTTGAAATAACTTTTCTCAAATCAAAAGCAGTTACTGGCTAAGTATAAATTCTGCTAACCATTGTAAAGTGCTGCTTTGTGGATGACAGGGAGGAACCCTGGTGTCTAGAATATAGTCCATAGCTGCAACTCCTTCATCATGAGGTACTGATGTATAGAGATCTGCTACTGTATGTCTAGACTTACTAAGATCATATCCTGTCTTTCTTCTATGGTGAAATTATGTCATGGTTGTTTTGTACCTAACTAAAGTCGCTAACAGCAATCAGGGGTATCATTTAGGGGTCAGCAGGGGTTGCATCTGAGACCCCTATGAAATTTATTGCTACCCCTATAGACTGCACACGACCCCTGAAATGTGGCAGGTTGTATTGGCTGGTTCCTGAATGACATTTTGTTTTCCAAACATAAAGCATAGGTGCCAGAACTGTCAGTGCGCAGTGAACAGCAGCCCCTATTAAACTTATTTTTGTTATCTCTGCTGAAACCCTTCCCACTTCACAGGATAAAAGACGAGCTTCAGAATTTAAACTGCTAGAAGAAAATCGAGCAGACTCGAGAGACCGTTAGGCCTATTCTGCTGGCATTTTAGTATGTTAGTATGTTAAGTGTAGATGGAACTAGGAAAAACCAAAGAACTCGGGCACTCACCACCACATATTGATACTGACAACATTTGTGTAAAAGGAGGATATTTTATTTACATCATAAAATAAAAAAAAGAGCCAGCCTGATGCGTTTTAGGTCCCTCCCAGACCCTTTCCATATGCTTGTAACAATAAATAAGATTTCAGGACCAGGATTCACAAAAATTTGCCCCAGCACAAACTTGGTTTTGCGAAAGAAAAATCGAGTTTTGTGCCCAGTTGCCATTCACAAAAGCCCAGTTTGTGCGCTCAAACAGGGTTTGTGCTCAGGCAAAGTGTGGAGGTTGCTGAATGCACATGAGGGGGAGGGGACATGAATATTGGCACAGTACGATTCACAGAGCATTTGCTCCATGCAAGGGCCTCTTGCGTGGTCCCCTTACATGGAGCAAATATCGCAGACTGAGACCTTGCTTTAATCCTGTGCAACCCTAGTGGTTGGCAGAGGTACTGTGGTGGCCACCACCTCAGCCAATCACTGGCCCAAGAGTAATGTAAGAAGCTTCTCTGGTGGTAGTGGTTCCCCCCTCCATGATTGCTGGCTCGATGATAAATATATAATCTTCCCTGGTGCTAGTGGTCCTCCAACCCCACCAATCACTGGTCTGAGAGTGCCGTAATAAGTGTCCTTGGTGCTAGTGCCCCCCCACCGTGATCACCAGATTGATTTTAACACACCTTTCCCTGGTGTCCGGTGGTCATCCCCCCCAATCCCATGCCTGATATCTCTAAATATTGCCCCTGGTGTCCAGTGGTCCCTCCCCTCACCAATCCCATGCTGGAGATAAATCAAAGGTTTCCCTGGTGTCCAATGGTCCCTCTCCCACCTGATCATCTGTCCAACATATTGATACTGTCGCATTGGTGTCCAGTGGTCTCTCCCCCCACTCGATCCCTCACTCGATGAGGCATATATGTCTCCCAGGTGTCCAGTGTAACCCCCCCATCCCGATACCCTGTATAATACATGTCAACATTTCCCTGGTGTCTAGCAGACTCCCTCCCTATCCCTGATCCCCTTTATCATATATTTAAACCTTTTCCTAGTGGCAAGCAGCCCCCCACCCTAGGATATGGTGCCCCTCGAACCTACCTCCGATCCCACTCAACCAATGACCGGCATAACCTCCACTCTTACCTTTGAGAAAGGGTCCAGAAGGGACCTGAAACACATCGGGTGGACCCTTTTTTGTTTCATAATGTAAATAAAATATCCTCCTTTTACCCAGACAGTGTCAGTATCAATATGTGGTGGTGAGTGCCCGAGTTCTTTGGTTTTTCCTATTTTGAATTTTACTCAAGACCACCACATCCTTGTGCGCACTCTCATGTGGTTTGTGAATGGAACTAGGCAGCTTGTTGAGACAGTTTTTAGTTTTTCCACAAGTGATAATGGTTCCAGTCATAATACTGCCTAGTTCATTTTACACCTCTTCTTTTGGGTGGACTTTATTGTACATGTTTAGTTGCCCATCATCGGCATCTCCAGGTCTGTTGAAGACAACAGGGAACACAAGGCAAGCTAGCAATGAAGCTATAAAAGAATGGGGTCCACGTAGCCCATTTCTCTTCTTTGCTAGCCTGAGTTTTGTTGCTGCCCTGGTGTTGTTGCTGTCACCCTGTTGCAACTTGCAAACTGCCTTAGTGTGTGTCATGTTGGTGCCAGTTCACCTTTGCTCCATCTTCCATGTCCGTTTTGGTGATTTGCCCAGTTTGGACAATGGTGACCCTTGCTTGCTGTTTGCTGCCCACTGGACCATCAGCCTGAACCTCAGCCTGCCTGCAGTGTCACACATAAAATTCATGAGTGTTCACACAGCCCAAGGTAAGTGACTGACAGTGATAGAAGTGTGCAGCAGCCCCTAATAAAATAAAATGATTTGTAAAATTGTGAGCTGAGCTAGTCACCTACACAAAGTTCTAAATAATGTGGGGAATATGTTTGCTGCCAAATGTGGATGGCTGGATCTCAGTCTCATGAGCACTAGAAAGGGGGAGCAGCTATCATCAACATTACATTTCACAGACCACAGCAGCAAACATAATCTCCAGCCCTCATGCTAGGACTTTTCCACCCCCCACCCCCCACCCGACAGCTGTAAGAACTGTGGTCTGGTCTCCTGGTTATAGCCTCTCTCTGTATTTTTAAATACAGGCTGACAGATAGCAAACGTAAACAGTGGATAAGTGGAGTGACAACAATAATTGTGATTGCCTCAAAACCTTGCACATCATCACTTCTGCTTCGTACAATGAACGAAGCAGAAGACGTGATGATGTGCAAGGGTTTGAGTTTGACGGCTAGAGACAGGGTAAGGGTTATCAGTAGGGCTGTAATTTTCTTCACAGCAAACATTGGTAAAATTCACATTTTTTTCATGACACTACACAAGTGGAAGTGGTCAGGGTCTAACACGCAGGTTGTGAAGCACTATGGGGCCAGTGCACAGCTCAGCAAAATCAGTGCGGTGCTCTGTATAAATAAATAAATAAATGCATAATTGTATTACATGGCACAATATGATTTTTCTTAATTAGAAATTAAAACAAGTCCTAGTGTATCAGTTTGATACATCAAAGCACATTTATTTTGCACTTAACACCAGACTGATTTACAACCGGAAGTAGCCAATTCTCTCCGGCCCCCATATTTCTACTCCTTCCCCGTTAGTGCATTTTTCTTTCCTATCCTTCACTGTCAATCCCGTTTCCATTTCTTTTGAAACCCCTTATTTTTTGGTCTGTGTCCAGTCCTTTCTGCTGTCTTCTACTTTAGATTTGCCATTGCATTGCCGCATTAGCGCTTCTGGGGTGTGATGTCATCTGGATCGACGGCACTTTGGAGTAGCGTTAACAGCGGCTGCCTGCATGAAACTTGTCCCAGAGCACTAACCCACCTGCTGAGCTACCTCCTGGGGTTCTCCATCTGGTCTATATTTTGGTGGGAGCACAAACAAAGCTCTGTTTGTTTATGAAATGAACACATTTGCGGACATATTTATGGAAAAGGGCACATTTACACACATTTTCACTGGGGACCACTGACTTCATAGAATTGGGCTAATTCATGGAAATAGTGAAATCTGTGACCCCCGTGAAAAACTTACAGCCCTAGTTATCAGGCATCGGCAGCCTTGGGTCACACTTTTCTCAGCAAGCTGCTCTGACTGAAGATAAATATTTGGCTGGAGTAGCAATCGTTCTGATAAGCTATATGCCTTACATATTGTACGCTTTCCACAAGCAACCTTACTAAACAACAAAATCAGTTCATTTTACATAGCTGCTCCATATTGGTGCCTGCCTTGGTAGTGTGTGTGTGTGTGTGTGTGTCTGTGTGTCAGGAGGTAGCCTTCTGCACTCAGCAACATAACTGAGATGAGTGTATTTTTCAAAACACACACAGAAATGTAATGGGCAAAAAAACAATGAAAAAATAACAGATGACTATATTTCATTGTATTTATTTTTTATTAGGAAGGAGCTGCATACTGAACATACCTGGCATAACCCAATCTACCTCCCAACTTCAGACACTGAAAAAACAATTACACTCAGATAATGAGTGCCTATGAAACAATATTGTAGCTCTCAATATCAAAACATTTTTTATGTCACTTGAGTTATCCCCAATACAAGTATATAAGTAGGAAGTGTGTAGCAGACTGTTTTTACTGAGATTTAAGTTCAGCCAGTAACAGCACAGAACGCATAAATGAATATGTAATAGTTTGGATCCACATCCGCTCAATCTCCCTTGTGCTTGCTCAGTACGTTAGGTATCATAACAGCTCTACCAGTCAAAATTATGAACAAAAGTACCATAAATTGAATAAATGACACAGATTCTGAATAAAAACATGTTTATTTCTAATGTTCATGACCAAAACCGATCAAAAATCAGAACTGATTATTATTAATAATAATAATAACTTTATTTATAAGTGCAATATCTAAAACCAAAGCACTGTACAAACCTTTGAAACAGTTAAAACAGATAAAACAGTAACCAACCAATTCCAGACAGAACTATTTCCTGTCCCCTTTAAGAAGAGGTTCTCTCCTTCTGGCCTTTCAGGCTGCCCCATGTATACATGAATGTTTGCAGATCCAGACCTGTCTCACCTTCGACTTGCCAATACACAAAAGAATGTTACAGCAAATGTGGATGCACGTACCCTTCAATGGCCTGTGACTTCCAATGCCCGAGGGCCTTTATCTGAGCGTCTGTCAACCCCACCACCCTTGCATTTGTTGCTGCCCCAATTCAAAATGAATGGGTATTGAATTCAGCCTTGTTCAAACGCAACCCCTTCATGGCCCTGCCAAAGACATAATGGTACTGAAATACTGTAAGGGGGTGTCATTTTCATGATGAAAGTATGCCCACTGATGGGCACTGTACATTTGTGTTTCTTCCCAAACATCCCACATGCCCCAAGGTTGCACCAGCAGTCTAGCATGAGGTGGTCTGTTTTGCTCTTCTGGAGGTGCAAAAAAGCACCCTTGGGTGTTACTGCCACTTCGTCATTTGCCCAAACCACCTCTCTTTCAGGTTCCTTGTTTGGCTATACCATCTCTGCACCTGAAACTCCCCACAGAATGCCACTACAAAGGCTATCCTAAATAATTTCCTCAGAGATATCTAAGCACACCCACTCCAACAATGAATGGTTGAAAAAATGGTGCAGAGCACAAGGGTTTGGCTTCATTGGGGACTGGGGTTCCACCTGGAGGGATACCAGCCTATACTGGCAGGATGGTCTGCATCTGTCCAGGAAGGGAACAAGTCTTCTGGGCGATCAGTTTAAATGCTTCATTGGCAAGCTTTTAAACTAGTCAAGGGGGGAGGCACTGATAAGCAGCAGGGAATTCCCAGCCTCCCCCTACAAAACAGGGTACAAATGAGGTAAAGACCAAGGAAGAAAGGTCAGTAGGGAGTAGGACAGGGGTAACTGGAGAAAGCAAAGTAAATGAGGACAGGGATGGTGCTACAAGAGGTAAAGCCATCAAAAAATGGAGAGCAATGAGTACCAATGCCCGTAGTCTGGGTAACAAGCTTCCTGAATTAGTGGCCTTGATGGAGGAGGAACATCTGGATATTGTGGCAGTCACAGAAACATGGTACACACAGAACCATGACTGAGATGTAAACATACCAGGACACACTATCTACAGGAGGGACAGGGAGAGTAAAAGAGGAGGAGGAGGAGTAGCTCTCTACATAATGGAAGGAATCAAAGCAACAGAACAAAAGGGTAACCAGGGAGGAGAGGAAGCACTGTGGGTCAATTTGGAGACAGGCAATGGTACCACAATCCGCACAGGGGTTGTATACAGACCCTCATCTCAGGGAGAGGAAATGGACATGGAAATGATAGAAAGTATCCTTATAATGGCAGAAAAAGGAGAGATATTGCTAAAGGGGGATCTGAATATGCCAGATGTTAACTGGAGTGCATTTACAGCAACCACTTTTAAGAGTGGGGTCATTCTAGATGCCCTACAGGGGGCATGTCTTAGACAACTAGTATTGGAACTCACTTGAGAGGGAGCAATCTTATACCTGGTACTCTCAAATGGAGATGGTGAGAGGATCACAGATTTAGAAGTGGGTAGCCATCTGGGAACTAGTGACCATCGAACAGTATGGTTCACAATAAACACAGAAGTAGAGTCAAGCCATACAAAGGCCAAGGTACTGGACTTCAGGAGGGCTGAATTGCCAAAATGGGTGAGTGCCTAAAGAATGCACTAGCAAATGGGCAGGAAGGAGGGGTGGAAGAACAATGGGGAATAATCAAAACTGCCATCACAGCGGCAACAAGCCTTTGTGTGAAGCAAATGAACAAAACAAAATGATGTAAGAAGCCACTATGGTTCTCAAAGGAGGTGGCAGGGAAGGTTAGGAAGAAAAAGACAGCATTCAGGAAGTACAAGGAAACACAGAAGGAGCAGGACAGAGAATTGTATCAGTTAAAGCAAAAGGAAACAGGAAAGGCAGTCATAACAGCAAAGGCCCAAACCGAGGAAAAGATAGTCAACTCAGTTAAGAAGGGGGATAAAACCCTTTATAGGTACATCAGGGAATGAGTGAAGACCAAGGGAGGGATAGTGAAGTTTAATAAAGGGGAGGGGCGGATGGGCAGAGGGTGACTGAAAAGGCAGAGATACTAAACAAATATTTTTGCTCAGTATTCACAAATGAAGAGGAGAGGTACCTAAACCAAACAATAGAAACACGCTGGATACGGGGTTGATACCAGCCCTTTCACAGAAGAAAGGGTTCTGAAGGAACTCTTAAAACTGAAGGTGGACAAAGCAGTGGGGTCTGCTGGGATTCATCCCAGAATTCTAAAAGAACTAAGGGGAGAACTAGTGACACCACTGACTACCCTCTTTAATAAATCATGGGAGGATGGGGTGGTACCGGCGGACTGGAGGAGGGCAGACATATTCCACTTCACAAAAGTGGGAGCAGGGCAGAAGCAGGAAACTACACACCTGTTAGTTTAACCTCAGTGATTGGGAAAATGATGGAATCACTTCTGAAGGAAAGAATTGTCGAGTACCTAGAGGCCAGAGGAGCACAGGTCCCAAGGCAGCATGGATTCACAGCGGGAAGGTCATGTCAGATGAATCTAATAGATTTCTTTGACTGGGTGACCAAAGTAGTAGATCAGGAAGGGGCTGTGGACATGGTCTACCTAGACTTTGTCAAGGCATTTGACACAGTCCCACACAAAAGATTAATATACAAGTTGGCCAGCCTGGGAGTGGGTCCCAAGATGGTAGCCTGGGTAAAGAATTGGCTGGAGAACAGGACACAGAGGGTAAAAGTAAACAGAGTCCACTCTGATGAAAGGTGGGTTACTGGTGGGGTACCGCAGGGTTCAGTACTAGGACCGGTCCTCTTTAATGTCTTTATAAGCAACATTGCAGAGGGACTGGAAGGAAAAGTATGTCTCTTTGCAGATGACACAAAGATCTTCAACAGAGTTGATACACAAGGCGGGGTGGAAAGGATGAGAAGGGACTTGGCGAGGTTGGATGAATGGTCAAATGTATGGCAGCTTAGATTCAATGCTAAGAAGTGCAAAGTAATGCACCTGTGAAACAAAACCCAGGGAAAAGTACACAATGGGGGGGTGAGATACTAACAACAACAAAAATGGAAAGGGACCTTGGGGTAGTCATATCAGATGATCTAAAGGTGAGCAAGCAATGTGAGAGGGCAGTAAGGAGGGCTGGGGGGATACTGGGATGCATAGGGAGAGGCATCACCAGTAGAAAACAGGAAGTTGTTTTCCCGCTGTACAGACAGCTGGTCAAACCCCATCTGGAGTACTGCGTGCAGTTCTGCAGACCCAATCTCTGCAAAGACATAGACAGGATGGAGGCAGTCCAGAGGAGGGCAACTAAAATGTTGTAGGGTCTGCACCAGAAGACATATCAAGAGAGACTTAAGGAGCTTAATGTGTATAGCCTCGAGGAGAGGAGGGAGAGGGGGGACATGATAGAAACTTTCTAGTACCTCAAGGGCATCAACAAAGTCCAAGAGGTTAGTATCTTTCTGAAAAAGAGGTGTGCAAGAACAAGGGGGCACAATTTGAAGCTAGAGTGGGGACGGCTCAGAGGTAATGTGAAGAAGTATTTTTTCATGGAGAGGATTGTGGATGCATGGAACAGCCTTTCTGAGGAGGTTGTGGAGTCAAAAACAGTGGTGGAATTCAATAATGCATGGGACAGGCATAAGGCAATTCTAGGGGGTGGAGGTAGGAAGAAGTAGGCTGTTGGTTAGCTAGGATCTGCAGCTTATCCATTAGGTAGGGAAATGGGCAGACTGGGTGGGCCAAGTGGTCCTTATCTGCTGTCAAATTCTATATGTTTCTATAACTTTCCCCACACCTGCTCCAGCAGGCCAGGAGTACTTGGCCGGTGGTGGTCTACTCTCCTGGACGTATCCCATACCCATCCTAATAGCATTTTGTGAAGCCCAAATGCTTAAATGTCTTCTTGCATTCTGGTCACTTTCGAAACCCAAGCTATGCCAGTCAGCTGTTGGCTCACCACTCCGGGGGCACACCTACTGTTTTTTAACAACAAATATCAGCATAACTGGTCTACTGGGATGGGACAAACATTCATCCACCTTTGCATTTCCCTAGCATGCAAAACATCATGAGCATTTGTCCTGTAAGTTGTCTTTGTGCTAGGAAGTAAAGAATAAGGCCATGTGAGGCAGAACATTTGGACTGACAGGCCAATTTCCAGCAGGGCCTGGCAAAACCTGAGTTGGCCTGATTTGGATTGAAATTAAATGAAGGGTTTTGAGTGTTAAAACACATTGAATTTTTGTCGGCTTCTCACGTATTATTAAAATATGCTGCTGAGGTGCATGCTAACCAGTGAACAGTATGTGTAAGCAGAATCTTCACAATGAGTTAGGTATGGTACCATATCAAGAGGTGAAGAGTTGGGTGGCAAACACAAACAACTTCCTGCTCCACTGTTCCATCCCACCCAAACCTGCTCCCCTACATACAGTGGTAATTGCGCTAAAGTTTAACGTTACCGCGCGTCATTGCGTTGTAGCTGTATACATGTTATTCAATGGGTACCCTGCTTTCGCAATGCTCGGTATACTGCGCTACCAGTAAACCTTTGTGCAATTACCACTGTATGTATTATGTAGTACTCCCCCATGGCAGTGCTGATGGTGGTACAATGATTAATAATTATGACGATGGCAAGAGAGTTTGAGAAAGTGAAAATGATCAGCAATCAGAAAAATGGGAGTGAGCTGTGCTGCTGCAGTGCTGATGAGACTGACAGAATGTGAGTCAAATGAATATTGTGGCTGGTTATGGAGTGCACCAGACCATATCCAGGGGCAACACCTTCCTCCTCTTCTGTTCCATCCGACTCAACCCTGCTCCCCTAGATAGTACTCCCCCATGGTGGTGATGATGATGAGATGATGGCAAAAGAGCTTCAAAAAATGAAAGTGGTCAGCAATCAGAAAAATGAGAATAAGTCACTGTGCTGCTGCTGAGCTGAGACTGACAAAAAATGTGAGGCAATTCAGGGCAGGTGCAATCAGGCAGACAGATGCATATATTGCGGCTGGCTGCAGTGGACACTGAAGCACACCCAGGGGCAACACCTTCCTCTGCCTCTGTTCTGTCCCACCTAACCCTGCTCCCCTAGGTAGTACTCTCCATGGTGGCGCTGATGATGGAGAGATAATGATGATGATAATGATGATAACAGTAAGAGGGCTTCAGGAAATGAAAATGGTCAGCAACGAGAGACATGAGAGTGAGATGCTGTGATGCTGCAGTACTGAGACTGACAGAATGTGAGGCAATTCAGGGTAGTCAGGCAGATACACATTGTGGCTGGCTATGGTGGGCACAGAAGCATACCCAGGGGCAACACCTTCCTCCTCCTCTGTTCTGTCCCACCCAATCCTGCTCCCCAAGGTAGTTCTCCCCATTGTAGCAAGCAAACTTTATTTATATAGCACCTTTCAAAATCAAGGTGCTGTACATGATACAGTTTACGATATTAAAACAACTAACATAATAAATTAATTAAAATCATTCAATCAGGGAAGGCTAGAGAGAATAAATATGTTTTCAACATAGATTTTAAACTACCGATGGTCAGGCACTCTCTTAACTGATAATGGCACTGATAATGGACTGATGATGATGATGATGGTAAGAGGCTTCAGAAAATGAGAATAGTCAGAAATCAGAAAAAATGCGAGTGACTTGCTGTGCTGCTGCAGTACTGAAACTGATAGAATGTGAGGCAATTCAAGTCAGGCATGCAGATGTTTATTGTGGCTGGTTATGGTGGACACCAGAGCATACCCAGGGGCAACACTTTCCTTCTCCTCTGTTCCTTCCCACCCAATCCTACTCCCCTGGCATAGAAACAAGAGTACTCTCACAACAGGGAAGAGAGGGTAAGCTGCAGCTCAACTAGGGTCTGCGGTATTGCATTAGGTAGGCAAAGGGGGCAGACTAGGTGGGCCACACAGGCCTTGCCTGCCATCTCCTTATATGTTTCTATGTTTCAATGTAAGAGGAAGCAACATCACCAGCAGTACTAACGATGCACTCTGATGGCATATTTGTGGGTAGAGATCCAAGATATTTTACTGCAACTTGAGCTGTGACTGGCCAAACTGAGTGCTTGAGTTTCCATTACATAAGAGGGTCACATTTGGGGCTGGTCTCTTGTGGCTCCATGAAATACATATTCAGCACTGTTCCAGCAGTAGGGACACATGATTGTTTTGAAATTGGCCTTGAGCACTTAAGGGCATTTAGCTTTATCCAGATATCATCAGCTTTGTTAACTTTAATGTGAAGTGGATGACATGGAAATGGTGAACCAATGTTTGTTGCCACTGACAGAGCAGGAGTGCAACTAGTTGAATCCTGTCATGATGGCATTGGTGATGGGTATTGCTGCTGAATACCATCGATTTTGCTTTGGACCTCCTGAATCTCTTCAATGAGTTCTGCCTTGATTTAAGTTATTGGCAAACTGTCTTGCACCAAAATGATGTCCTTGAAATGAGGATCTAGTATTGTGGCTATGACATACTTCTTGACTGTAAGAACAGGATCAAACCTCCTATGCAGCTCTGTATTTAAAATGGTAGCTATTTCAGTAATCTCTTGGGATTTCCCTCAACTCTATTATAGTCCATGGCATCAGCTGTGTCTTTGAGAATGATGCGTACCTTTGGTATGACCTGATGAATGTACGTACTGCTACTGCTAAGTACCTTTGTTACATTTTCAAATGATGCCAATATTTTAACAAGATCTTCTAACCACTTCTATTAAGTGATCAGGACTCTAATATTATAAACTAAGGTCGTACATAAAAACGGGCCTTTGGTGCATTGTACTTACCCAGTAAACAAATGTTTAAAATAAAAAAAATAAAGTATTATGTACTGCAAGCTTCTGCTGCAGTAAGATTTCCAATATATAATAGGTGGAATTTTACTGAGTAACTACATCTTGGATGAGATTATTGGATAGTACTTTGTACTCACTTTAGTATTTCTTAAGAATGGTTGTGGCCTTTACAGATCTGTGAAAGTGCCCACATATTTTATGTGCAGTTTGAACCAGACTACATACATCATCTTGGTCTTGCAGGGCATGGTGCACAGCCAGATTTAGAGTGTGTGCAAAGCAAAACACATTAAGTCTGCGCTCAGTGCCACAGTCCCAGAGAAGTTTGATACCATTTGCACCAATATCTGTCATAGTCATACCAATGGTAAGGCTACTGGATACAATCTGTTCTTGCCAAAGTTTCTCTAGAACAAGCCATATATTTACTGCATTATGGTCGGTGTCCCTTGGAGACACACTAAATAGTGCCATACCTTGTATTCATCAAGAAGCAAAGATGTTGCTGAAGGTTGACTTGACTTTTTTGGTTTGTCCTGGTGATAATGCTGCAGACTCTTTAAATGTGACCCAGTGAGCTGTGAGATGTAAGAAAGCAAGTGGTGCAAAGCGTGTCCAAAGGTCTGTCGTGAAATGAACAAATCACTGTTTTGCCTCTGTCAAGTGACTGGCAACAGCATTTCTCACATCATCATATATTTTTGGAATAATGCGACTGACAAATGTACATCTCAAAGGCATTTGAGTACTAGGCTGTAATTCCTGTAACAGTCGCCGAAAGCCAATGTGCTCTACTTTTGAATATGGCTCTAAATCAAGTGTTATCATCTCCTCAGTTAGATGGTCAAATTTGACAGAAGTTTGATGACCTGATTCAAATTTGTTTTTTTGCAGCAAAAGCTGCCTTTAAAACTACCTTTTTTTTTTGTTGCTGACTACCTCATGGTTGTATGGAATTTGAAAATGTGTACCATTTCTTTTCTCTGGGACATGCTGGGCCGTTGTGGTATGTGTTGCTGTGGACTGTGGGGAACCATCCTTCATAGACAGTGAAAACACTAATTCACTTTCTGGCTGTACTATCCATATGGGAGTACTGCACAAGTGCCGGTCACTATCATCATCATCATCATCATCATCATCAAAATGCATTAAATGAGCATCATCAAAGTCACCTTTATCATCCAAGTCACTACCATTATCATCATCATCATCACGATTCAAATTATTTTTCATTGCTGTTTGATACTGGTGCTGAAGATGTCTGATCAGTGCAGTTGTACTCAGGTTACATGCCATCTTTCCCCTGCTAAATCTATGTTTGCAGTGAATGCATACTGCTTTAAATGAATCAATTGGGCATATAGAGAAATGATTCCACACTACAGAATAAAGTTTCCTGCCTCGTTTTCCTGGTAGTGAATCAGATACTGATTGACACTGCACTTGTGAAATGTTAGACAATGCTAGAAAATATCTTTGAATACTGCAAGCTGCAGGTTGATTCACAGTGACACTTGTACCAGAAGTATGCAAGTTGTCTACAGCTGATTGTGATGGAGGGCTTGTGATATTATGCTAAACAGTAGTTCTATTAACTAATATTGAAGGATTGGAGAATGAGGACTGGTCATCATGCTTTAGGGGTGTGGTTGAGGTTTTACAGGAAAACCTGGCCAAATGGGACTAATAAAGGATTTTCAGCCATTGGGTTAAAGTATCCAAGAAACCATATTTACACAAAAGCGAAAAGAGATATCTCCAGGACACTCTAAGGAATGCTTTCTCCACATCCAGGGTGGGAGACCAAAACTGCTTCGGTGTTGGACACCCCAGACACAGAGATCAGATGGAGTACTTTGTGGAAGTGATCCCTAGCTAGTCTCCTGGCTATAAAACCAACATGCTCCGGGCTGATCAGAACACTTCACACCTTACTCAGCCTGGTAGCCAAGACCCTAGCTAGAATGTTAATGTCAACATTGATCAAGAAGATAGGTCTATAGCTGTCAGGCTGGATTTTATCCTTGCCTGGTTAAGGGAGCAGGGTTATTCTAGCGTCTAAATGTGGAGACTCTCTCAGCTCATGACAGTATAGGTAATTATACAACTGTATTAAGATCGGTGCTAATTCATCCAAAAACATTTTATGGAAACACTCTGGAAAGCAATCTGGGCTGGGAGCTTTGTCTAGTGACATACTGGTAATAGCCTTTTGAACTTCCTCCTCTCAGTCAGACCTTCCAATAATTGTTGCTGTTCAGCCAACAATTGGGGAAGAGAAATGTTTCCCAAAACATTATTCCTATGTATGTCAATGGTGGAGCCATCTAAATCATCAGTGTAGAAATTTGGAAAATAGTTTTTAAGAATCCTCACCAATAGCCTAGGCTGGGTGACTAACTCCCCCGAATTCAGGTCATGCAGGGTTTTAAGCAACCTGGAGGCATCCTTCTGATGGAGACGGAGAGTCAGCAAGCTACTAGCTTTCTCTCCAGGTCCTAGGTAAGTAGGCTAAGTCCTAGAGATAGTTTGCTCAACTTGTTCTGAATAGCCTGAATACTGAGCCTCCAATTGCAGCAACTGAGTAGAGAGCTCATCAGAGGAGGAAGGACGGAGATGTTTTTCAACCTCCCTGATGTCCAAATGTAGTTGGGTGGCTGGCCTGTCCCTAATCTTTTTATGTTTAGTGGCTAACCGAATAGTTTCCTTGCTCCAAACACATTATAGAGTACCCCAAAGCTGATCTAAGTAAGGGACTGAACCCATATTTTCTTGTATGGAAAGGTGTATAAATTGCCTCGACCTCTCAACTAATATATTGTCTTGTAATGTTTGTGTATTAAAAGGCCAAGTGAGGTCCCTAACCATGTGTTGCAAAATGGATAAATCAAGAGAAATTGGGGAATGATCAGAAAGGACCCATCCTAAATTTGACTGGAGTACAGTGTGTGAAAGTGTTTTGAAGTTATTAGCTTTAAAATGTCATACCTGTAAAGACATTTGTAGCCTTTATCTTCATATTGTTTTTCTTGTGAACAGGTTTGAAGTGTTGATCTTTAATGGCGTTTTTCTTGTGAGGAGATGTGCCTTTATTTGGTCTTGTTGCTATGAAGTCATTTGTTGTGTGACCTGTGTTTGTGTGGTAATATGTGCTCCTTTGGTTCGGGTGCTGATCGTCTTTCTGTCATGGCTAGTCAGTATAGTAGGGTGCTAGGTAGGTAGGTAGGGTCATCATTTCAATGTTCTGCATTACGTTGTGTCCTGGGTTCCATTCCACTTTGTTCATCTGTGTTGTTGGATTGTTCCTGGTGGTTGTGCTGTAGTGGTGAACTGTTGTGTCGTTTTTGTTTTGGTTTGGCGATTAATCAGGGGTTGGTCTAATTGTAGTGACAACATATTCTGTATTACAGTAGCTGATCATTGTAAAGAGCTAGATTTTGGAGTACTGAAGCTGTGTGCTTATTGTATAATTTTATAGGGGGTGGTGTAGTCACTGCTTTGACATTCGGTGTTATGTGCATTCGCTGTTTGGGGCTGCACTATTGAGTATTCACTTATTTGGTTGGCACTGTGTTTTTTTTTTCACCATTATGACATGGAACCCTTCAGCACAAATGGTGGACTTTGTAAAGTAATTTGAAATTCTCAGTTCTAAGCTAAAACAGGATGTGGCACACTGTCTACTTCATCACAAGCAGACCGCATATACCCCAATATCAGAGTGGTCCCATTTCCTAACACAGCCTGTAAAGCCTGCAAAGTTCAACTGTGAATCCCAGTATGACAATACGTATCATTTTGACAACATGTATTATTCTAGTCATACTGCATTATCCACTGCTTTTTTTTTTTTAGAAGGTGTTGAGCTGCAACCGCGGTCACTAGCTGTGAGCCATCCACTTGCAAGCCACCCAGTGCTCTCGTGCTGATTCTCCTTCTGCTCCTGGCTTTTCCCACTCTCTCACTCCATGTTGCACCATGGGAGGCAGAATGGAAACCCCAAAACCGTGGATATCAGGGATACAGTGGGCTGTAGCCCACTCCATACCAGCCAGCTTTTGTCAAACACGTTTTTTTAATTTTTTTATATATTTTTGCTGTTACCCATGGATTACTTTAAGCAAGTGCAGCCCTCATGCTTGACACACTCCCAGTGCCCCATATCATGGATCTCGATCCATCCGAAGGAGTCATCCCCACTGATTGGCATATAGGTGCCTCCTACTCAACCAGCCCTCAGTCTTCTAGTTTCACCAGCTCATCCCCTTCTAGACCTTACCAAGAGCCCAACAGCTTTTTCTTTAAAAGTTTTTTTTTTTTATTATGCGGTGCTCACCTTCTGCCTGAGAATCCTCTGCCTTTTAACTGGGACCAGCCTCCACTTTCTCCCTTACTCAGCAATTCTGGCCTTCTGCCCCATATTGTCTTTTCCCTCCAGAATACCCGACTTCTCCTTCTCTCCATCTGTCGGCAGTAGTAGTTTTCTCACTCTGGTCCTCTGGCATTATGTTTTGCTGCTGCTTCCAGATCTCCTATAATCAAACCAGATGAAGGCACAAATATACTGGGCTCTCATGTGTTGGCCATTAAATAGACTCTCAACTCTTCTCTCCAGTCTGACTCCCCTCCTCTTGGCTGCCACCTACTATCATGATCCTCTCCTTTTCATATTTTCCCTGTCCTACCTGTCCTAGCCACCTTCTGCCAACCTTCAGGACAAGGGCCCTCAGAAAAAGGCTTGCAGGCTTCAAAGAGCCCTTCACCTGCAGTCTATTACCTTGTATGACTAAAGTTTTGTGACTGAAAGTTAAGGTAGCTATAGGGATGTAAATGAGGCTATCAGTGTTGTGTGTTTATTTTATATATTTTTTTTTTCTTACCAGGAAAGGCGCAGTAACCTATGATAGCTTGTTTCCAGGTGCATCCTGAAGTATAGGTTGCAAGGAGATATTTAATTGACAGGAAGAATGTTAGCCTGGGAAATTCCCATACTCTGTGGTAGGGGACACTGTCCTGTAGGTGTCGATCATGGAGGAGCCTACTGAGAATTTGGAGTTGGAAGGTAGTGGTCACACATCTGAAATCTCAGCGGGTGCAGGAGATGCTGCAAGTGAGGTTACAGCAATGGTAAATAATAATAATCAGCAGTTGGGTGAAGATATGGAGTTTACAACAGAAGAAGAGCATCATAAGGTAGAAATGGAGCAACAATTGTTATATTTACAGTCCCAGATGGAGCAACTAGAGAAGGAGTACACAGAGGCAAAACAACGCTTGTCTGAGGAAAAGAAAAGAAAATGTCTCATTGGGAACTCACCCAGTGTGGAGCAATCTAGACCGAAGGTCTTTGTTTTTGGTAGCAGTAACCCTGAGGCACCCCCGACGATGGCAGAGGAAAGTACCCAGAACACCGTGATGTCGCACCAGCTTGACGGTGAGGAGCAGTGGACGCCAGGGCAAGCACTATACAAAGCTGTCTGGAAGCAAGACGCTATGGGAGGTTGGGTAGTCAACCCAGACTACACGCCACAAGCACAGGAGGCAAAGGAATTGGGACCAACTGAGACAATGCCAGTGACTGACACATGACTTTTGGGTATTCATCAAGAGACAGCACCAAAGGAAATAGGTATGATTTATTTCTCCTCTAGAGAGTCTCAGCAAGAGATGTTCTATGATGCATCTCAGGGAGAAATGAGTGACACAAATAGGCCCAATAGAGAGAGTGGGACAGAAGAAAACATTCCTCTTGAACAACCACAGCAACAAAAACAAAAAACTTATGCTGGGCTGTTTGCTAAACCAGTTGAGCTAGCAAAACAGAGGAATGCAATACGATTAAGATACTTGGGGGGTATGGAGGAGGTACCAGATAGACTCTATGTGGGGAGAGTCCTACTGAAACAATCATTGGGTTTTACCCCATCCAAAGTGTACGCTCTGATACATGCTCCAGGGGAACACACATTCTATGTGAGCTTCAGGACTCTGGAAGTTCTAGATAGATTTTGGGTGAAATACATGACTTTGAAAACCAACCCATTATGGTCACCATTTCAAATCATTCCTCTCACTAAACAGGCAGTGAAATTAATTACAGTACTATTCAGAAATGAGGGGGTTAGCATCACCGACTTCATATATTGGTTAGTAAAGAACTATGAGCTACAGGGCACCCCAGAGCCAATTCCGAATGACAAAGGTTTCTGGAATGGGGGTTGGCAGATAAAGGTTAAGCTACAGCAGGAAGACAATGACTTTGAACACCTTCTCAATTGTTTTTACATTGGCAGGGACAAGGGTTTTATATTTTGCCCTAGACAACCTAAACGGTGTTATCGGTGTGGGTCAATCTGCCACATCAGTTCCTCATGTAACAAAATTCAGTGTAACCAATGTGGGGAAATGGAGCACTTAGGATTCCAGTGTAAGAACTCTCCTAAATGTAACTTATGTGATGAAGGTGGACATACCTTCACAGCTTGCCCCTGGGCTGCACACAACACTGAAGGTGCAGACTTTGAAGTACAAGATTTTTACATTTTTCAGGCAGCCAAAGCAGCGGTTGATTATAGGTTCCATGACAAATCTTCTACACTCATGCCCCAAAGAAGTAAAGAGACTAGGAATAACACAAGGCCCCAGACAACGCCGCTGAAAGAGGTAACTGCACCCCAGCATGAGGCTCAGCCAGGGTCTGTTGAGACTGAAACCCCTAGAACATCTGCTGCCACCTCCCTTCTACATACAGAAGGTCTTGCTATGCCTCCAATCCCTGCACCACCTCCCCTAGAAACAGAGGGACATTCATAATTCTATACAGTACCACAGAAGAGTAAATCTGTGTCTAAATCATCAGACGACACAGAAACTACTGACATAGTTGTTACATCTAATAGATATGAGGTACTTCAAGAGGGTCTGGGCAATGAGGAATTGGACTCAGACACAGCTTCCAAATCTTCATCTCAGAAAGAAATTGTCTTAGACACAGAAATGTTGGTGGATTCACCTTATGTTGGGAAAAGGAAAAAGAACCAGATGCATCCCAGGGTGGGCTTAAATAAAAGCTCTAGGAAAACTACCCTCCAACTTAACACTAAGTGGCCTGATGCAGGAGGGTATGCGCTATGAATAGCAAGCTTAAACACCAATAGCATCAGATCAGAAAAAGTGACTTGCTATATTTGACATTTTCTCAAAGAATGATTATTGATTTGGTATTTTTTCAGGATACACATTTATTTGACATGGATAATTTTGTTGCAACTTCAAATGCAACCCAGTTATTGGTCAGGGGAGGGGGATAAATTGTATACAGTGGGGTGGGAATTTGTTTTTTAGATTCCTCATTTGTAGTGTTCCAGTTAGTAGATATTTTACCAGGTAGAGCCCTATTGTTAGATGTTCACACCCAAGACATAGAATTTAGATTGATTAACACTTATGCCCCACCGAGTAAGACAAATAGAACAGATGTTTTAAAATTGATACAGCCCTACCTTTACACTAGTAAAAATATATTGTTTGGAGGAGATTTCAACATTACCAGGTTTGAACCTGATTAGTGTACCAATTCTAGCAAGCTTTATTGTGATTCAAATTTGTTGAATGCTCTCTTAGAACAAGCAGATTTATCTGTTTTTTTTATACCAAATGTTTCTGCCCCCAACACCTTTTTTTTTCAGGAGAATAGGGTTTTTCAGGATAGATTATTGGTTTATTACCCTCACATTACAGTACAGGAACCCAAAGGTAAATTTTTAAATTAATCACTGCTTGAAGAGCTTATGGTTATGGAAGGATTAAATAATATTCTAGAAACAAGGCAATTGGTCTTCTGTCTTTATGAATCCAAACAAACCTTGTGGGAAGACAGCAAACAAGAGTTAGCGACCTATTGTTTATATCCTGCAGTGCCCATTTGACAAAATTTACATCAGTAAAATAATTAGACCGCTTAAACAGCGGATTCAGGAACATAAGTCCAATATTCAAAATAAGAAATCTACACCAGTAGCAAATCATTTTTTAGAGTCTGGACATACAGGGGCATCACTGAGATTTTGGGGGCTAGAGGCAGTGAAGCCCTCTATAAGAGGGGGAGACTTTAATAGGATAGTTGAACAAATAGAAACTCGTTGGATTTTTGAAATAAAAGTCTTAGAACCAAGAATAGACTTAAATAAAGAAATCAATTGGAACAGTTGTAGAAAGTAACTTAGTTGGTTACTACATGAATTTAAACAACAATTTGGTTATAAAGATGTAATGTTGTGAAAATAAGTTTTGGATACCCTGATACCAGTAATTACATATTTATGTAAAATGTATCCCTTTAAAGACTGTGTAGAGAAATAAAAACAATAAGTGGGATGTTGTATAACATATAAATATAGAAAGGTCCATATTGATTGGATATTTCCTGTTTGGAAATGCGAGAGACAACCTAGCAATTAAGATGCTGAAGTCTATAATGGCACCCGAAAATAATACTTGAACAGGAATGTGATAGCTTCAGTATAAGTCTGTTTTTGTTTCTTCATCTTTGAGCGTTTGAATGAATGATTTAAAACTTTTGGAACAGAATTGGTATAATCCTGGTATTTTTTTCATTTAGATGCCTGTATAATTTCTGCTCGGAGCTTGATAAACTGCATGTTTGACATTGGACTATCTTAGTGTTTCTGAATTAAAAATGTACGAATATCAGGAGATACTATGTATTCTTTTTAATCAGAGACTCTTTATGGTTATGTTTTTCGACTATATGAAATTAGTTGAAATTGTTAAGTATATGAGAGTTTTGAATGGCTACAACTGTAGCTTTAAATTAAAGAAGTGGTGACGTAGCTTGCAGAGTGCCTCAAAAGCTGAAAAGCAACTGCTACTTGCACTAACACATGAGGACACTCAGTTGGCATCTGACGCATCATAAAAATTGAATGAACAGGGTGAGCTTTGTGTGTTTTTTGAATTAACATAAACAAAAGAAAGATGTATATTTAGAATAAGTCGGATTAGCATGAGTTCAAATGAGTCGTTAACCTATTAGGGTAGTGGCGTTTTAGTTCCTATGTTTGTATCTATGTAAGATTGCAAAGTTTATCACAATGTGGAATATATCTGACTGTGTTTGAAAAAGTAGAGAATTGATGAAATCTAAAGACTACGGCAATAATTATAAACAGCAGTAGCGACTATAAAAAAAGCTTGCAAAACGATCAACTTCAAATTAAGCAAAATGCTATACATAGATGCCAACATTGTTGCAAATGTGATAGAGTTATGAATGGCTTAACCCTAATTATAAATCCAGTAGATACGACAATGTTGTTTCTTTCCTAGTTAGTCGGATCAGCATATTGTTAAGGTTTTACTCGAGAATGTAAAAATCGAGATGAATGAAATGTGGAAATGAGTTATGTATATTGATGTTGTCAGTACAATGATTCTCTTGATGACTATATTAACAAAGTAGGTAGCTATTAGTCTACTATGAGAAAATTAGCTCCTAAGTATGACTTTTTACTATTTGATAAAAATGAAAGGAAGTCTCTTCGTTTGTGATATGTTTTGGTTATTAGTGAATCATCGGAATAATATAATGAGGTGAAAATGATGTGGATAAGCCTGTCTTTTGCATAAAAACTGAATGAGACAACATAAAAAATATTTTATTTTCTGACTATAAAATAATTATTTAAATGATATGATGAAGTGTAAATAATATGGATAAGCATGTCTTCTATACAATAGTGTAACAAAATAACATTCAAAATAAAAACCAATTGTATTATTTTTTGAATTTTAGCAAGGAGCCTGAGGGACAGTAAAATCAATGAAATAAAGAAGTAACATCGAGATGTGTTATGAGATCAAGACATTTACATATCTCTGAGATAAAGAGTTTATGTGGGTAATTAAATATTTTTTGATTCTGGGTGTATATTATAAATTAGATCAACAAATTGGTTTTGGGAAGCACCTTATATTTTAACTATCATGTAAGGAGACGATATGAGATATGATTCTGTGCTTTATATATTTCCAGAGTTTATTGGAAATTTGTCACAAAGGACTGTGTCTCTGATGAATGACAGTATTTGAATTTTGAGAAACCATTTTCTGTGAGTCACACCATTTGGAGTCATTACATTTAATTTGTTGGTGACTAATTTCTTGTGTAATAGCTGTGTTGGATGCGGACAGTATTTCAAATATTTTTTATTTATGTATTTTCTAGAAAAGGCAACTCTTGAGAAAGCCTATGTAGTAGATGAAACGTTAAGTCTATTGCCATTTTTATACAATAAAGAAAGAAGTTATTGAAACTGGACAAGATTGTCTGTATCTATATTTCTTCAGTGCCTTCCCACCTTTTTGCTCTGAGATAAAGAATCCATTTTTGTTCATCGATACATCGGTATGGGCTGCTTGGATATAAAGAAAAAAAATTCATGGAAGAACTGTCCATTTCCTTTGGATTTTCTCCCTCCCCCTCCCCATTTCATTTTCCTTTCTCTATATTATCATAAACACAAGAAGAACAAGTACAACACACAAAGGGCCAAGCTACAAAAATGCTAGGCTTAAATAAATAATGGAGAGTATGTTAATCCGGTACATCTGAATTCCATTAAACAAGCATTAGCTCAAACTCAGTATGACCGAATGAAAACTCTAGAGCGGGAGCAAAGATTTGGTACACAAGGGAACCAGGGGCACACAAATCCATTTGATAGTTGTGCTAGACAGAGAAAAAAAGATTTCAAGAGCTTAGTCACTCAGGAGGCAGTTAGAGTAACAACACAACATGAGATTATGTCTGAAGTACAGAAGTACATTTCTCAAACCTTTACAATAGACCCAACTTTGACAGAAGCATCAATTGACAGTTGATTAAACTCTTGTATATTATAGAAGATTACAGAACAATTCTTTATTTCCCTGCTAGCTCCTAACTCACCAGACAGACCTCTGGTAACACATAACTTAAAAACAGGATCTGCACCATGGAGTATCGATCTCCCAAATTAATTATACCCACTTATTTTGCAAAAATTAAGTTTGGAATTTGTTCAAACGTTGAATAGCAGTCTTGAACAAGGACAACTGCCAGAAGGTATGAATATGAGATTATTGATATTATTATATAGGGCAGGGGACAGGGAAGATTTGAATAATTGGAGGCCCATCACATTACTAAATGCATATAGTAAAATATTAGCAAACATTTTAGGGAATAGAATGGCGGGCATTTTAGAAGATATCATCCATCCTACACAATTTTATTCTGTCCCAGGGAGAAGTATAACTGATGCCCTTATATTATTTAGGGAAATTATGGACAGAGGTTCTATGGGGGAACTTATGGGATATTTAATTAGCCTGGACCAGGCGAAAGCCTTTGATAAGTTTTCACATGACTACATGTGGAAGTGCTTAATAAAATTTGGATTCCCTGGGCCTTTTATTGACTGGTTGAAAACTTATTATAAAAATGCAGTGGTAGCTCCTTACATTATTGGGTGGGTGGGACAGACAGGAAAAGTTACTAGAGGTGTGAGGCAAGGATGCCCCCTCAGCCTCATGTTATATATATTGACACTGGAACCATCACTTCATAGAGTAAATGACTCTGCCAATATTAGAAGGATATCCCTTAATAGTGAAGATACAGAAATTAAAACTATTGCCTATGCTGACGACATTTGTTTTCTTTTAGCAGATGTACCCTCTAATGGAGCAACAGAAGTGTTGGCAGTAGACTTCACAAAGGGAACTGGAGCTTCACTTAATTTGACAAAAAGTAAGTGTTTACAAATTGGGTTGAAACACACTACACACTCACATATTATGGGGGTACAAATTACTAAAACTCCTTGTAAAATTTTAGGAATCTTTTTTGGACAAGGTGAAATGGATTACTATAGCTGGGAGATTCTCATCAAGGGCAAGATACAAAGTACAACATTGGAACAGATGAAGAATAGTAAAAAAAGAATATATATGGTAAAAACCTTTTTTTGATTGAATATTCTTACATTTAAGTAGGATATTTCCTCTTCCAAAACAGTTAGAGACTGATCTCTATAGTATATTTTTTTATGGCCATCTGGGGCAGCAGACTTAACCTTATTAAAAGTAACATTTTATATAAGGACATAAAAGAGGGTGGGATATGGATGATAAAGCCTGTTTCCTTTTATTTTAGCTTATTTTGTTACACTAATGTAAAATCTTTGTTGCAGGAATCCGAACAAACAAAGACAGTATTTTGGACTAGTTGGGTGACAGACCAAATTGAAGAATGGCTATGAGGGTGGGAATTGGATAAGCCTATTCCAAAGCAAAAATCTATCCAGGCATTACCAGGGTATTTCCAAACTTGTTTTGGTAAATTAAAATTATGGAGTATACAGAAATCATCTGTTAAGAACCTATCAAGGAAGGAATTTTACATGCATGCACTTTGACTTTATTTTCATGATGAGCCAGAGTTTATGAAATTAAATCTACACGAGGTCACATAAATGCAGGCAATGCTGACACAGCCTAGGGTCCCAGATTATATGTGGGATACTGTATGGCTAGGGGCACATCAGGGATTAAATATTAAAGGAAATCTTAAAGACAAAGGGTTAGAAGAAAGTATATGCCCTAGAAGGGATGGTTGCTTACATGTTGTGGAAACATTAGAACACCTCTTCCTTTTATGCCCATACTGTATGTCATTAAGTTTTGGGCTATATTATTTCTTCAATGGCCAAAGTCTCCCTTTTGGTTTTTAAATCTGGGTCTACTTCTATTAGGAATTCTTCTGAGAGCATGCAGAATTATGATGTTGGAACAATGCATGTGATTTTGGGGTATATAAAATATTATATTTGGCAGGCTTGTTGTAAATGGTCTCTGCAGAAACATTATATGACTGCTGAACAGCTTTTTTGGCCTCTTCATGAAAATGTCATTGCACATAGGGAAAAATAAAAATCTTTGGTTTCCATGGGTGTTTAAAAACAAAGATGGAAACACATAAATTGGTTGTGTACAGGATGAGGTATATATGTGATCCAGTATGAAGGTACTTTTATTACGATTTTGTTAAAGTCTGATATATAACAATTTTCTGCAGTTTGGGGTATTTTCAGAAGGGAATGTTTGTAATGATATTTAATTTTGTTTTCATATTTTGCTTTTACTTTTGTAAGGTATTATTATTTTTTTGCAAGTTTGAAGGAAATTCCCATACTTTTTATTTGGAGGAGGGTATGTAGAAATACCTATTTGCTTTGGGATCTTTAATTTTGATTCAAGGAATTATTATTGTTTTGCATTATTGTTTCAAAAAGGGGAATGTATTCCTTAATGCTTAGTCATTTTAAGATTTTACAATTTTCTTTACTCCATTTGTATTAAGCATTGTTTGACTAATTTCTCAGTTTGAATAAACAATTCCCCTACTCTTGGAAGGGGCACTGTTGGCCCTAAATCCAAGATGGAGTCTCCAGAGGTGGCAGGAGAGGAGGCTGTGGAGCAGGCTGGGAGGTCATTCTCCCTCCCAGCTGCAGATCACAAGAAGAACACCCAGACAGTTGCAAAAAAGGATAATGTTTCAATGCTAAGAGGTATGACTGAAACAGAGGAATGGATGGTGGAAGATAAAGCAGCTGAGAGCCAGGCTGAAAGCTTGGCATTAGAAGAGTCAGACATGGAAATGATGTTGTTATCTAGCACATGAAGTTGTATCTCCAGAGGTATCAGAATGTGGCACACCAGATGGTAATATAGAGGTATTGTACTGCAGGTCACGTGACAAGAGAGTGAAGGATGTCCCAGAAAAAAAAAAGGACAGCCAGTTGAAAAGGAAATAAACCTTTTTTGCGAGTGGTAGCCTCAAAGGGAAAAGTGTATCAGCACAGAAGCAAACTGCAAGGGACCACCTGAAAGAAGCATTTGGTGCCAAGTTGCAAACGATACTGGAGGCAGAATGGATGCTGGAGCACGCTCTCTAATAGGCTAGCTGGATGCAGGATGCTGCCGGTAAGTAGATCGCTAATCCAAACTTTGATGTTTTCAATGATGAGGAACAGGCAGCGGCCAGTGGGGAGAGTGTGTTAAGCATGGGAAACAGTATCTCAATGCCAGGGACACCAGATGCTGAAGGTCGCCATGGAGCGCAAGGTACTGAGGGACATCTGAATAGGACAGCAATGGTTGTGGGTACCCAGAGCAAGATAAATATGGACACTATAATGGAAAAAGAAATAAATCCTGTTGAGGATACAAATACTGACAATATGGAGGTGCAGTTGGACAAAATTAAGAGGGCACAGACCCAGACAGCAGGAAAGGAGAACAATATTATATATATATATATATATATATATATATAATATATATACAGAGATAGGGTCACAAAATACCAGGACTGGTGAAGAATTGAGTACAGAACCCCTAAAAGAATCTGCAGGGGCCCAATATCTAACAGCAGAAATGGCAGAAGAGGAGACAGAACAGGATGACTCAAATACAAGAGGGACAATGACTGGGGAGGGAACACCTCAGCTCACTCTGGATATATGGGGAGGGGGCAAAGTGAGACAGTGGGGGGGAGGAGGAGAGGATCAAAATGTGACACACCAACAGAAAGAAAGGCCAAGAACACATACACAAGCACCAAGGTTTTCTGATTTATTCAACAGAACTACCCCAGTACTCAGAAGACATGCAGTTAGAATCAAGTACAACAGTGGATTAGAGCTACATCCAGATAGGGAATACATGGGAAAAAACTAATTAGGGAATCTTCGAACTTTGTGCCAGCAGAAATACATGCTTTAATTCATATACCAGTAGAGGACAATTTTTATATTAGCTTCAACATGTCTTAAGGCTTGGAATGATTTTGGCTGAAATACAATCAGAGAAAATTTTCCCCACTATGGACTCCCTTTTAAGTAATTCCCTTAATGAATCCCGTGGTTAAATGAATCACAATCATGTTCAGGACTGAAGTAATCAATATAGGGGATATCCATCTCTGGTTCAAAAGAGATGTGAAGTGTTAAGTGCACCAGAATCGATAACTGATTCAGAGTCCTTTTGGACTGGTGATTGGCATTTAAAAATTAAGCTAAGACAAACAGAATCTGGAATCACCCACCTACCAAACACGAGGCCTGCCACAGATGTGGAGAACGGATGCATTTGGCCAGCTCCTGTGATAAACTGAAATGTATCTTGTGTGGAGAATATGACCATATCAGTACAGCTTGCAGGAATGTGGCCAAATGCAACTAGTGTGATGGCCGAGGACATGTCTTCCACAACTGCCCATGGGCAGCCCACAACAGGCAAAGTGGTGTAAATCAGGATGAACTAATTAGATAGGCCCAGAGAAAAACAGAAATGGATTCAAGAACATCCCAGGGTACTACTCACTCAGCGGAGAGGACTGAAGGCTCAGATACTCAAACAGGACAAGGGAAGGCTTCAGCCCAGCCAACAGCAGTGGAACAATCTTCCAGCCAGCAAATGGAAACAGAGGCAGAACAACCAGAACTGGTTATAGACAAGGAAAAAGGAGAGGTGACAAATAAGAATCATGGCTCCGACCCCCCCAACAGGATGACAACATTGAAGCTACTGCGGAGAATACACAGGATGCACAGAGTATGCCCCCCCCCTCAAGTTTGAAAATCCCCTTTAATGAGAAGAAATGTTGGATTAAAATCTTCACAAGCAGTGGATATCACATTGGAAAATAGGTTTTATGCCCTAGCCAGCCAAACTGGCTGGGAAGGTACAGACACAGAAGGTACAGACTCTGATGCATCTTTCAAATTGTTGCCTATAGTGGAGAAAAAGGATGGTAGGAAGAAAAAAGGAAAAAAAAATTGGAGGAAGAGATGGGCTGAGAATGACACTGGTTGAGACATCTGACACATCCTTTATGGAACAGTTAAAATTTGCCACTCCCTAACCTCCTTGTTAACCACTCTCTTTTTCCCTTTCTCTCTCTCTCTCTACCTCTACCTCTGTCCTCTCCTCTTAATTTAGCTTCACTATCTGACACCTCACCTCCCCCTCCACTCCGTATTGTCCACCTCCCATGTCATCCCTCCCCCTTTCCTCTCCCTCTCTGGATGGTTTCCTTCACCCCTAGCTACGCTCCTCACACTGCATCCTTCCCTCATCCTAGGTTAGTTCCCCTCCTTGCCTGACCTAGTCTGCTCTTATCTGTACCTGTTACTGCACAAACTGACAAAGTCATGCCAAAGACTGCTTTCGGTTTTGTACTGTTCAATAATTCCTTCAAATTGTAAACTGTTACCTTGATCTCAGTTTGCACTGTTTCATCTCTACCTGTTTATGCACAAACTGACAAAGCTGTACTAAAGACTGCTTTTGCTTTTGTACTGTTTGTAGTTCCTGTTAAAACTGTATTCTGTAACCATGAACTCATTTGTACTATTCATAATTCTTTTGTAATTGTACACTGTAACCATGAACTCTATTGTTACCTTTGTCTCTTACATATGTAACTTCCTACATTGCTTGTTTGTTTTACCTATGGTGACATGGAACCTTTGAAAAAGAACCTCTGGTTCAAAGTTGTTAATCCTAGTAATCAATAAAATAAAATAAAAAATAATAATAATTTATGTAGCATCCAGAAAGGAGTAAAGAGAAAAGCTATATTTTCTCTGCTAGAACCGTTACAGCTTGATATGATATTTTTACAGGAAACTTGGATGTCCAATTCAATCACTCTAACTCAGTGTAAACATTCTTGTGTCTGGGATCCGTAGTATCTGTCTTTTGGACTAGAAAAGGCAGATAGGGTGGGAATTTTATTTAGAGGGGTACAGTTTCATTTGCAGAAATTAATGGATGTACTGTCTGGCAGATTGTTGATCTTGGATGGGGCACTGACAGCTGAACAGTGAAGATTTATCATGGTGTATGCATCTCAAATTAAAGCTGAAAGGGTGTAACTGTTTAGAAAAATGTTACCTTATTTAGCTACTTCCAGACAGCTCTTTTTAGGTGGTGATTTTAATTGTTCTGTGGATATAGAAAGAAGGTCCACTGAGGAAAAGAAAGCCTGTTTTGATACACATGCCTTAAAACACTGCTTAACTACTGCAGGAATGCAAGATACTTATACAGTGACAAAGTACCAGAAACTACATACACCAGAGGGAGATTGGCAACTGGAATTGATTTTTGGGTTCTGTCTCCTACTGTAAAAACAAAGGAGATTGGGGTAGTCCCAATTGAGTTTTCAGACCATTCACTTCTGAGATTGGTGGTAGATGTTGATTCATCCCCTCTGGTTTCCAACAGTAGATGGAGACTGAATACAGCAGTATTACAAGAGGTTATGGTACAAAAATGGATTAAGGATTTTTTAAGAGCAAGAAAGTCTGTACTTTGTCTTTGCGACATGGCAGGGGAGTGGTGGGAATACACGAAGAAAGGGTTACAGTCATGGTTTAAAAAATATGGAGCTTGTACACAAAATAGGACAGTTTTAAAATAGTTATCACTTTGGCAACAATTGCAATATATTTATTCTTTGGTTAACACGCACCCAGGGGATTATACTGAGCAAATAACACAGCTAAAAGCACTAATGAAGCAATACCAATATGATAGGATGGCTACATTGATGGCAGAATTAGCTTATGGCACTGTAAAATCACTATCTGGAGACCACTGTGCGATGTGTAAAACAAGGGTGGATAATACCCATATATTAGAATTAATGGATACAGATGGGAAAATTACACATACACCGAAAAACTTAAGTCATATTATTGAACATTATATGGAAGCCCTTAATGATCATGAGGGAGAAAATGAAAATAACATTGTAGACTACCAGGCACCAATTAATGTGGACTTATTAGACACAGATAAAAATAAGTTATTACTAAAGAAGAAATAGCTGAAGTCCTTAAAGTACCGGGCTGGGATGATTTACAAATTGAATTTTATCTGACCTTTCTGGAAGAATTGATAGACATGCTGATGGTAGTATGTATTGAAATAATGGAAAAATAAATCATGCCAGAAAGTTTTTACAAGGGCTGCTATGTTTTATTTATAAATCAGGAAACAAAACTTTATTACAAAACTGGAGGCCAACCTGTATATTAAATTTAGACTGGAAAATCTTGGGAAATTAATACATTGAAGGCTACAGCAAAATTTGGAAACCTTGTTACACCCAGCACAAACCTGTGAGGTCCCAGGAAAAACATCCAAGAGAACTTAATTTTAATAAGAGATAGTTATGAGTAGTGCAAATCAAGGTAGTAGGAAAGGGTTTCTGATCTCTTGACATCAGAGTAAAGCTTTCAACAGGGTGTCACATTGGAATCTATTTCAGGTATTACAACATTATAAGATTCATCAGTTGATAATTACATGGATACAGACTCTTTACAATTATACCCCTACTTGGAGGAAATAAAAGTTTAGCTAGTCAAATAACGGTAGGGGTCAGACAAGGCTGTCCCATGTCCCTTTCTATATACTCTTTCCTTAGACCCCTGTATCTGGTATATTATGGAAAATAGAGAGATTAGAAGTTTAGCGGTCCCAGGAGGTATGGGAGTGTTAAAAACTACAGCATATGCTGATGATATCTGCTTATTCCTAAAAACTGAAGAATGTGTAATGAAAGTAATTGCAGAACTGATTACATTCACTAGAATATTGGGAGCAAAACTAAATATGGATAAGAGTGTGGGAATCACATTAGGAACCCAATCCTTAGATGTATGTATTGCAGGTATTCAGATAAAAAAGCACCAATTAATATTTGGAGCATATACTTCGGGGATGGAAATATTGTGCAAAAAATTGGACGCTAGCAATACAAAAATGTGAATGGAGGGTGGAGAGATGGAAAAAATGGTTCTTATCTAAACAGAAAATTATATTTTTAATAAAGCAATTTATAATCCCATTATTATTATATGTGGGGTTAAGATTTTCACTCCCAGGGAATTTAGAAAAAAGGATTTTTAGCATCTTTTTTCAACTACTCTCGGGGAGCAGACTGAACCCCATAAAAAAGGAGTTTACCTATCTGTCTAAACAAAGAGGAGGAGTAGGAATGGTCAACCCAATTATTTTTTTCCATACCATGTTTTTGGTAGGGACTATGGAAAATGTTTTACAACCGGAGGCTAGAATTGATATGGCATGGACAAAATACATATTAAAGGGATACTTAGATAAATGGCAGTATGACTCTCTCAAACTAATACCTAGGTTACAAGTTCCAGATTTTTAGAAACCTACTTTAAAAAAGGTGTACATCTGGAAAATATCCACATCAGAATTGCTAACAAATACTAAACAACAACTTTATGAAGTGATATTACAAAAAAAATAGGTCTGACAGAAACAGATTTTAAATTGCGTGTCCCTGGCAAGCAGACATGGGCCTTAAAACAGCTGATGAACCATAGAATTCCACAGCGCATGTGGGATAATTTATGGATCTGCACTTATGGCAGATCAAATGTTAAAGGGAAACAAAAACATAAAGCCACTGATGAACATAATTGCCCCTATTTAAAATGTCAAGCACCAGAGGAAACCATGACACACTTTTTGCTAGAGTGTACCTACACTAAGAATCTGTGGCATTTTTTAGCCACAAGGTGGTGCCTTCCTTGGATAGGAAGGATGACCTACGAACAATTAGTACTAGGACAATATGTGGGTAGGTTAGCATCATGTAACACTCACACACTTTGGGTGTGCTGTTTGCTTGTTTAAAATTCTATCTGTGGTAAGCCAGAAGTAGATATGTGCTACAACAGCAACTAAAAACATATATAGCTGTAGGAAATCTTTGTGAATCAGCATGTAGGGAGGTATATAATAAAGATGTACAACAGTTTTCTGGCTGTAAGGCAGACCTATTCTGGAAAGGACTGAAAGGGACATTGATATACTGAAAAAGAAAAAAAAACACAAAAGAAAATGTGGAATATGACTGATACATTTATACAGTACATGGTTGAAAGGGATTGTGGAAGTAACATGAGGAATATTAAAGGGGACTGTATTTACCTACATATGAGATTTAAGATCTACTGAAGAGGGAGGGGGATGTCAGAAGTTTGGCTTGGTTTCTTTCTTTCTTTGGATATATGGGACTGTGTTGAAAAATAAAAGTGGGTGGGATATTTGAGGTGGGTTTTTTTGAGTTGTGTTTTATTTTCAAAAATGGGCAAAGGGAAAGGAATGAGGTTAGAAGGTATGGGAAGAAATGGAATGATGGGGTGGGTTGGAATTGATATGATTATAATTTGTGTTTGATGCTTTGGGATTAATGTAAATGAAACTTCTGCCCAGATGCTTTTCTCTATGACCTCTAGTATGCTAACTGTCAGAAATTTTACCTCGCATCTTCTGTGGAAGAGGCACATGAGGTACTTCATGAAATACTCACCAGAACCCTAGACCTCTATGCCACAGTTACCAAAAGCAGAACCAAAGGAAAATCCTTTCCCTGGTTCAGGGATAACCTAAAGACTGCCTTATGGCATAGGGATGCTCTTTGGAAAAGAGCCAGAAAGTTTACTGACTTTCAAAGCCCTTCATGGTCAGGGTCCGGCCTATCTGAAAGAACTTCTGGTTCCTTACTGTCCTGGTCGATCGCTCTGCTCGGTCAACTAGGGGTTGCTAGAGATTCCAAGAGTAAACCTCAAATCACCTGGCTGCAAGGCATTTTCTTATGCTGCACCCACTCTGTAGAATTCTCTACCACACTGGTTATGGGAGTGCACCTCCGTGGTGGAATTCAAGACGGGTATGAAAACCCACTTTTGGCAAATGGCTTTTACAGAAAATTGATGTACTTGAATGATGGTTTTATCTATGTTTTATATCTGAATTTAATATTGAATTTTGTAGTGTTTTAAGTTGTACAGCACTTTGGAACATTGAAAAGAGCTATATAAATAAAAATATTATTATTATTAATATTAAAGTCTAAATTGGCCACAGACTGGTCTGCTTTCTGAACTGCAGGGAATTTCTGCATGAAAACTATCAGAGCTGTGAAGTCTAGTTATTTTCACTGGAGCTAAACGCATCCACTAACTCTGCTACTAAGTTTTGGAAAACTTTAAGGGAGGTAGAAGTCCACAACAACGCTGGCACACTTCCCCACAAAATTTCAACAGGAGGTACCCACACTACAGATAAAAATGAGATCCTTGACCTCCTTAACAATCACTTTGCCACAGCAGGGATGGCTTTTGATACCTCCCCAGCAAATGCCATCAGGGCACAGTTCCTTAGTCAGTCATCTGATTGCCATGATCCGGAATCTATTGACCTTTACCACTCTTTCTCCTTCTGTCTGGTCACCATCAAACCGGTTGAGAATCTCCTTCTTCAACTTGATACCAAGAAATGTGCGGGTGCGCATATGATTGAGCCTTTCTTCCTAAAGTTGACCTACTATATTTTGCACCCCCCCCCCATTACCCACCTTGTCAATTTGTTTCTCAATCAGGGATCCCTCCCCAAGGTCTGGAAGATGGCCCATGCCATCCCTCTATTCAAATCAGGGGACCCCTGAGACCAAAATAATTACCTCCCAATCTTCTTGCTTCTGGCCTTGTCAAATCTATTGGAGAAGGTAGAAAATGAACAGCTCAGATCTCATCTGGAAAGTTTTATTCTACTAAACCCAATTCAATGTGATTTTCATCCAATACATAGTACCTCCACTGCCCTTGCCAAGGTTATAAATGACTGGCAGTCCACACTTGATAACAAGCAATATATATGCGCCTTGTTTCTGGACCTTAGCAAGACTTTCAACACAGTGGACCCCGATTTACTCCTGGTGACTCTGAAGAAAGTTGGGGTGGACAACCTGGCCCTAAGTTGGTTTTCAAACTATCTTGTGGACAGAGAGCAGCAGGTCATGGCTGAAGGAGACCTATCACCAAAAAAAATACTCCTTAGAGGTGTCCCCCAAGGATCCATACTTGGTCCACTTCTCTTTGCCATTTATATTAATCAAGTCGACACTGGCTTAACGTCATCTAGTATCCATCTCTTCACTGATGATACAGTGCTATACATTGACAGATCAACTCCGGATCAAGCCATTTTGGACCTCCAGAATGACTTTGACATCCTCTAAAAAAATCTACTCAACTTGAAACTCCTGCTCAATGCCAAAAAAACTAAGGCCATGATTTTCTCTCCACTGGCCCCTCATCTCAAAAAAAAAACAAACAACCCAGATAAGGTTCCTCACATAAGCACCCTTTTGGGAGAAGCCCTGGAGTTCATGGAACAATTCAAATACCTGGGTGTCTGGATTGACTACAAATTGTCCTTCACTGATCACATTGAAGAACTCACTAAGAAACTGCGTTAAAGGCTTGTTATTTTCTTCAGGATCAAGCACTCACTAACCCAGGAGGCTAGAAAATTCCTAGTCCAAGCTACTTTCTTGCCTCTCCTAGACTGTGCGGACTTCCTATACAGCCATAGTACTAGCACAGCTATCTCCAAGCTTGATACCCTATACCACAGAGCCCTTAGGTTTATTTTGGATGCCCCTTATGACATGCACCACTGCATCCTCTATTCTTCCTTAGGCTGGAGCTCCCTTATTTTCAGGAGGCAAAAGAATGCTATTCTATGGACATATAAGTCAATCATTCATAAATTACCTCGGTACTGCACAAGCTGCCTAACTCCATGCATCCCTAGTGTCTATTCTCTCAGAAGTTTTACCATCTTATCTCTGGCTATCCCTAAAGTTAAAACATGCTTTGGAAGAGCCTCAATAAGCTTCACTCTTCCTACACTCTGGAATAAGATCCAGAAAACCTTAAGGCTCGCTTCCCCATCACGTTCTCCCTCTTTAAATCCTTGTTCCTGAGGACCTTCTCCGAGGCCTGTCAATGCTTCAAGTCAAGGTCTTAACATCACGATTTGTTACTGCTTTAAATTCTGGACTTAAACTACAACTATTCCCTGAGGCACCATTTGAGTCCTCTCTTCTGTCATTGTCCAAATCAAGGTCCCAACATCAAAATCTATCTTTGCTTCAAATATTGGACTTAAACCCCAACATTGCCTTTGGCATCTGTCGTGTTCTCCCTTCGAATAGTCCTTCCTCCCTAGGCCATCATGTCCAACCCTCTCCTATCTCGTATGACCACCCCTCCTCACCCTGCTTGCCAGGACATGCCTACAGTACTTATCAAAGGACTCTTACATCTCAATCTTCTTTGCACTTTGATGCTAGAGGAACTGCCACTCCTGCTCACTATGACTCCTCCAATGATGTTTATTGTATAAACTTTAGCTCATTATCTTACGTCCATATATCTGTATCCATGCAATTGTATTTAAATGGCACTACCTCCTGTTGAACCTATTACTATGTTCTGGTGTAAGTATCTTGTTACATGTGATAGTTATATGTTATTATGTTGTTATTATTACTATGTAATTGTTATGGACATTCACTCAACCTGTTAAGTCTTAACCCTGTTGACAATTGTTTTGTCCCAGGTCCATCTTGTAAATGAGCTTGTCTCAATGATGTTCCGCCTGGCAAAATAAAGATTTTGATTGATTGATTGATTTGGAAATGATGACTGATGATCTCGAGGGTGGAGGGAATTTGTAATGTGGGGCGTATGTTATTTTGAATTTTCCTTTATTCAGAATTGTTATTTGATTCTGTTTTTATTTCTGAATTTCTTTCAATAAAAATGCCCCTACTCTTGGCAGTAGGGGCGATGCTAACTGCTGTTTCCAAGATGGTGGATTCTTAACCTAAAAGAACTGATCATGCTCCAGGTAGGGGATGGAGTGCTCAGAACCCTACCACAGCAACATTGCCTACAGCTGTTAAATTGAAAATCTCTTATTTGAAGATGAATGACATCCAGGATGCTACCTCTGTGATACCTACTGGGTTGACTGGTGCTTTGTCTAAAGCTTTGGAAACAGACAATACCTTCATGGAAGCAGATTTGCATTTGCAGGTTGTCCTCAATTCAAAAAAAGACCACTTACTTAAACTTCTTGTGAGGAAGAATTGTACTATAGAGAAAAGGAAAAGCTTTTTCTACAACATAGTAAACCAGGTACTCTGCCTTCTGGGCCCTCTCCTTTTGAAAACTAGCACATCCTGTCAAAATGTATGATGTAATGTCATCAAAGCTGCCACTGCGTGATGCTACTGATTTTCCTTCTACCCAATCTGACACATATGATTTACCAATTCCAGCATGCATGACTCACACTTAGACTGCTATGATTCCAACTGGCCCTGTTTTTACTTTTGGACACGATAAAAAACTTTCTGTTGAAGCTGGTAATTAGCTTGCTTTGGGAAGAAAACTCTCCTCCGAGGCTTTGCAGGATAAAGGGAGCTTGACAGTTCATGGGCAGAGTGCTGTTTGAACAGACAAACTAGCACACTATGACACCACAGCATCTAACTCTATGCCACAGAACAATACATCCAAATCATTGGAGCTTAGATGAGGAATATGCTGGGTTGGGGGAATGGCTTTTCTCCTGAATGATTGGTCACCAGTTCTAGTACTCAACAAAGCAAGATGGTCTTGGGTCTTAATTGGACAGTGGCATGCTGAGACTCCTAAGGAACCACAGATGGCTCCTTTCCCAGTAGATTCACCTGATTTTTTGGTACTACCTGAAGACACTCATGCTCTGCTCAACACTAATAATACTTGCTTCTGCAGACGCAACCAGTATATCCACTCCGATTACTGTTCAACCCCCCTGAGCTGACATTTACACCTGGATCATTGCATTCGGACACTGGGCAGCCGACTTCTATGACGTCTCCTGTTGCTTTTCCCTTATAATGGCAATCTTCGAAATACAAGATGGATGGTTTAGTCTGTCTTTCTCAATATGATGCTGAGTTTCCCACCACTCTGGCTGTCAAACCAATGGCTGATAACTCTGGTACTGTTATATTTCCTGCTCAGCCTGTACTGTCTGCAAACCCTCCTTCCCACACAGATGCTACCCTGGATGTGAAAAATAATTTGTCCTAGGAGAACAGGGCTGATAAAGCAGAGGAACTTTCACAAACTGCACAGTCCTCTGTAACACAAGATTCTGCTCAAAGATGGACTCAGTTTTGAAAGGATGATATGTTTGCTCACTCACCTGCTGCTGCACAATGACGAAATGCTGTATGTCTCCTTTACAATTTGGATTTGGAATTACCTCCTGACAGAAGTTAAGTGGGCATGACACTCTTAAAGGAGTCTCTGCATTTCCTCCCTAATGAACTGATTGCTTTGATACACACCCCAAGTGATGGATTTTTCAACCTGAATTTCAAAACAGCTGCTAACCTAGATAGAGTTTGGGCTTCTTATAATTCCTTCAAGTACACACCACTGTGGCTTCCATTTCAAGTGATCCCACTTACTTAACCAGCATTGCAGATGGTCACGCTTGAAAAATGAAAGGGTTAGTGTAAGTGACATAAAATACTGTCTGGCTCAATGGTGTACTATTGAAGGGGAACCAGACCCCATAATGGATTCTGAACATTTTTGGACAGGCAACTGGAAATTTAAGGTGCAGCTTAGTCATAACCTTTTGGGCCTACAACACCTGCCCAGTGTTTTTTTTTTCTTGGTCAGGACAAAGCACAATGTTTTTATCCAGCTTAGCTGAAGACCTGGTTCAAGTGTGGATCTGATGCCCATCTCAGCAATGGGTGTGATAACATTCATTGCTACCTCTGTCTCTCATTTGGACATGTCAGCACACAATGTCAAAATGAGTTTAGGTGTAATCTTTGTGAAGGGAGTGGACATTCCTACCAGACTTGTCCGTTGGCCTCTCACAGTAGAAATGATTGGCCTTCACAGGACTTCAGGCTAGAAAAGCTCACCAAGCATTGCAACATTTATGGCATTGCAACTCCTGTTGATAGTGACACTGTCAAGGTTGCTGCTTATGCGGATGATGTCACCCTTTTTGTGCAAGATTGGCAATCAGGCCTTCTGGCTTTGGATGTCTTTCATTCTTTCACACTGATATCTGGAGCCACTCTGGACGTGAAAAGATACCAAGGGCTGGTCATTGGTCCTAAGACAGATTACCTGGATGATATTGGAGGGGTCACCTTTTGGTCCATACCCATTAAAAATTGTAGGCATTACCTTTGGTAGTGGAGACATGGCTTGACTGAACTGGTAGGAGAAGTTGACTTCCTGCGATAGGAAAATGCAAATTTGGAAGCACTGGCAACAATCCAAAAGGAAACAGGTTGCAATTTCCAAAATATTTGTGCTCCCCATGTTCACCTATCTCAGTGTCATTTATCCCATCCCCAAAGATTTGAAAGCATGTTTGCTTAGTTATTTCTTTCAACTAATCTGGAGGAGCTGTTAGCTTGCCCAAACCCCTTCTGGTACCTCCACATGATAGCCATGATATCAAAATTAAGGATAACAGTATTATGTTTACTAACTAGCTGCTCCAAATGAGAGCTATAATGAGTACTAATAAAACTTAGGGCACCAACACCCACAATACAATCATGGGGCTAGGATGTATATGTTATCTATGTTTGATTATGACAATATGATTTATGTTCTATAAAGCTCTATAACTAAGTGCAAATGAAATACCAGTAATGACTATACAAATATCTATGACCTGCAGTGACATCTTGTGGCCTTCTGCATAATTACACTATATTATAACTGCAACGTACTGCACCATTGTTATTTGCAAACTAATGAGCTTGCTATTTTATGTATCTTAGATAACTGTACAAGATCAGGAGCCATCTACTGTATTAGCCAATTGCAAAGTATTTGTAACTCCAAAGTATGCACTAGGTAGAAGTTACCATAGCAATTATCATAGTATGTTAGAAAAGAATGTTATTTTGCTCAATGAGTTATATTCTTCAGCCTGGGAAGACATAGAAGTCTCCAAGTTCTTTGGCCTTGGGTAAGCTGTAGATACTGTTTTTGAGGCTAGTAATAAACCCTGTTACTAATTACCTGATGTCACTTGTCTCTGGTTTCTTATTTGCCACTGGTCACAAGAATCTGAGGGGTCAGGCCCTATGCCATTCTAACATTTTGGTGACTGCAGGCAGGACCAGTGGACTTTGAGGGGACCACTAAACAGGTAAGTTGGTACTCAGAGAATGATTCAGGGGTATGCAGGGACCCACACCTCTGCACATCTGTGCAAACCACTCCAGAGTGTCTCCCAGGTCCTCCTGCATACCATATGGGACAAGGATGCCATCTCCCCTTGTCTGAATGAGAGATTGCCCTGTGGGACTCTGGAAACCCCATAAACAGTTGTGCCTATCTGTTAAGTACAAAATGACTTTATGCTCACTATAGTGCAGAAACAAACTAGGAGATCTCAAAAATTCTTTGCCACTATCTGTACAGAACTGAGACTAGGTGTCTCAAATTTCCTTGCTTCTCAAAAGGGCCAGGGTGATTTCATGCTGGACGTGAAATCACAGGACCATCTGACACAGCAGGTGTGCACACTGTATCTGGAGTCCAAAGCTATAGCTGAAAAACATGACCTGAAAGGATTAATGGTTGCAGCCCTCTCTGAAGCAGTACAATCTCTTTTAGACTCCAAACCAAAGGAGTTTCCAGCAAAGAAACAGGACTTATTTGACTGGAGGGGGATCCAGCTCACACCCTAAAGCAAAAGATTCCAGCAATAGCATTCACAAACTGTGGTAAGTATTAAAACATGCCACAATACTCTCTGATCTAACTGTACATTTTGCTAGTGTCTTTTGTGCTTGAATAAGCTGGCCAGCTAATGTATGTCTTCTTCAAACTCTTTTTAATTTCTAAACCTGATCTGGTATGTCATGGTATTGTTTCTTTCTATCAGAAACACACATACATACAGCACACACTGCAAGTTTAATGTATGAATAAAACAACTTATTTGCCTAGTATCTGGATGTTTTATAATGAAAGTACGTGCTGTGATCTCTTGCAGCATTCTAAAGTGCCATGTAAATATGAACAGTGTTTAAAGTTTTAAAAGTTTTTTTCTTCTTTCTTTTCCCTGGTTAAACTAAACAATGAAGGAGCTTGTGTGATTCTAAGAGCATCAAGGTCATCCAGAGCTAACTGAGATAACAGGAGAAAAATGTTTTGCTTACTAAGCTTTCTCAAAAGCAGGGAGGGTTGAGTCTGTTCAGAACAGCAGTATATAGCTTAATTTAGTTACTAGAGTAATTTTTTTCCAAAAAGAATTGTGATTGGCTGAAAAGGTTTGGTGTTTAGAAGATTTTGGTATATAAATGTTGGTTGTAGCATGTGTCAGGAGGGTCAGAGAAGGGCAAAGTTGTGAAGCATCAGGCTTTATTTATAGGTGGTAGAATGGCTTTGGTTTGATGAAATTCTTGAGAGGTTTTCAATGTGAGAAGATATGACATAGTAGGTTTTTAATGTGTGAAAAGATTTATAGTCTTGCCAAGGAACTGCTAGGTTAAAAGTAGTGTAATAACAGCTCAAAATGCCTTTAACGTGGTTTTTATCAAACAAGGAAATATTTTCTAAAAGAAAAAGTATTCTTATAATGGGAAAAAAGTTTTAAAATGGCCAAGCCATATTTTGGCATGCCGCCCAAGGGCTTCACCAAACTGCTTGATATGTGTTTAACCCAAAGCAAACCCCTATGTTGCAAGTGTACTTTCTTTCTAAAGCCTTACAGATAAGACATTGCTAGTCTGAAAGGAATGGATATGATTTTTGTTTTGTTGGTGCATCTCAAGAAAGTGTTTTAAAGGTTGAAGGGTATGTACATTCTAGTAGGTTTTGGGAAGGTCTCATTAATGTGCTTAATTCTAGATTGTTGGTTTAAAAAAAAAAGCATGCAGGCAGCCAGGCAGCATGCATTTAGAAGACTTTCACAGTTTTCCATAATGAAAAACAAAACAAAACAATGAATGCCACTACCAAGAGGGGGAATCTAACTCAAATGGGCAATACATCAACATTCTGCAACTCACATGTTGTGTCACTGTAATTATAAACTTTGTGATAAGCTACTCTCAACTGCCTCAGCCAGCAGGTTTTATTTTTGTTTCTTTTATCATTAAAGGAGGTATGAATCTTCTGTGAAACCCTTGGTAAAGTGTAGTGCTTAAGGGCACCGCAGATACAAACATAGAGATGGGGTTTGAATCTCACCAGTCACCACTTGCATACTGTGTGACTTTTGGTAAGTCACTTGCCCTCCTTGTACTCCCAAGTTACACCTAAATACAAGCTCAGGCTCGGGGGTGTCTCCTAATTAAACAGCTCTTTTTCCGCTTTTATGGAAAGTTTTCAGGAACACACATCAACTGGTGATTCATATCATTTAACTTTTTTTTAACAGAAGCCTATGCTACATACTTGTAGTATGTCCAAGGAGGAGGGGAGCCATTTTCTCCTGGGCTTGCTGCCAGTACCCTCTTGTTTATCTTTTAACAATGCCCAACCCTACATATATTCTTCCTTCATGAAACTCCACTGTCAGCATGGCTTCCCTTTGTTCAGTAAAATACCGCATGATCTCCATGCCAAACAAGGCAATCAGTGTGGGAGGGGGGACTCAGATTGTCCAGCACCACCAGCATCTATAACAAATCATTTACTTTAACAACTTACAGGAAAAACAAAGCAAGGTCACTTGCTATGCACTTTTAACTGCTAAAGAAAAATACTACAATTGTGTTTTTCAAAAATTTATTTCTGCAATACCTAATATGTCCAAGGGGCACCACCAGGGGCAGACCAACTGGGAATGACATCACAGATCAATAATTCTCCCAACCATTTTCACTTGTTGTAACCTTTGTGTTACAGGCCTGAATGTTACTAACTTTACATGTAAAATAGAAGTGTACGTACACAATGCCAGTAAATACAACTATTGGCATTAATCCAGATTTGTATAACTCAGCTGACATTGTTATCTTATCTAAAACAAGAGAAAATGGGATGCCTTTTCTCTGGTTTTATTGAACTTTATTTGATTTTCAGGAATCGAGTAGCACGTAGCTAGCAGCCACAGGACCCCTGCCTATGGTACATTTGGTAGAGGTAGCAACAGATGTGAAACAATACTACTGAAGGCAAACATCTGTATAAAATAATGCAGCAGCATTTTTAAAATCGATGCTAACCTATCACAGAGAAAACGGTTTACAAAAGTCCCTGCTTTTTGTGTTTTGTTGTGTTTTCTTTCTCTCTCAGGAAGAGGAGGGTCCCTCTGCCCAGGGACTGAATCACTAGACGAAATAAGACCCAACCCTCCAGGAGGAGGGGGGCAGCAACCGGGAAGAGCCTACCTACCATCATTAATTCTATGGTAAAGTATACAAAAAACAGTAGGCCAATTTCATAGGGTCACCCCATCAGTATCTTTTCAGCATACACCTTTTAAGGTGATGACTGATTGGCAAATAAGATTGCCAAAACATTTGTGGTTAAATGTCTACACCCCTACTGTCAATAGAGTGTCATCTGACATCTGTGCAAAACTGTTGAGGGTAAATTTAGTGGGAATTTACTAATTTGTTGCCTGGCCTCTGCTCCAGCATTGGCCAACCCAAGCAGAACCCTTCCATTACTACAATAACCGAGCTGACTCTTTAACCAAAGAAGGAGCTTGAGAGGGGGGAGATATAAACCATGCCTCCTTCCAGTGCAACACCTATTGTGGCTGCAAACAGAAGCAACAAATAAGTCCATCTGGACCTCTTGGAGCTATAGTTGGCAGATCTAGAAATAAAGGAAGTATACCGATATCTCTTCAAAGTTACAGGAATAAAAAGAAATGTGTCTGCACATAATTCTTTTGTTGCTCAAAGTTTGTAAATGGCCCAATGTACTTTAACATTGTAAACCATCTCAGCCCCTCTGTTTGTCAAGTGCAGTGACCGAACTGCACAAAACCTATTAGCGGGTGGCTTCATGCCAACCAGCACCGGCTTGGTGCAAGGGCCCTATGCCCTAAATATGTAATCAGCTGAGCTGGGGGTGGGTTTGTACCTTCACCATCATTCCGTCTTCACAGGACAATGCAAAAGACTTTGACTGGACAAAAAAGAAATATCCACCTTTCCAGACATAGAAGAGCTCCACCTAATTTATTCATGGTTTCAGATGGTGCATCCTGAAAAAGCTGTGCCAATCCTAACCATGATGCCTGGCAACACAAACAGCCAACCAAGGCCCCCTTTTTCAAATCCACAAACACAGAGTGGTGGGATACCTAAATATTTCTTTCATAAAAAAAATTGCAAACACCATATGGTTCCACAAACCTAATTGTATACCCACCCACTGCAACTCATCCCACCAGGTGCCCAACAAGCTGCATGCACACACTTTTCAACCACAGCCTTCACAAGGCCTACCTTAAAGCCAGACCTACCCAGGGGGCCTGACTGCAATTTCCATTCCTGGTATTCTCACAACATTTATGTCTCTGTAAATTTAAAGATATTATGGTTCACTATGCCCAATATGATCATTTTGTCATTGCAAATATGTTTAGGTTTCATACTACTATTTTTTTACATATAGTTGCAACTTATCAAGTATAAACTCAAGAAACTACTCCACATCTAGGGATGTTCCACTTTTAAACACCGCTAGTGGGATGTGGGTGTAACAGGCCCAGTTTGGAGTGTATTGGGCCCATTTGGGATTAATTTGGAAAACAAATTAGCTGTCTTCATAAACTAAAAATGTTCTAAAACCTCCCAATAACAACCAAATTCTAAAGAGGCTTCTCCATGCCCTACACCCCATGTATGACTGCTTCTTTCCTCCTGGTTATTTGCCACCACCAAACCCAAACACAGAAGCAGCCCGGCTCTCCCATCCAGATTGATAAAAGATGCCTATCTGAATGCCATGTTGTTGGCCCCTGACCAATCTCCCTTACAAATTGAGTGGCAGACTGATAGCAATGGACAACAAATCCACTTGTCCCGCCTAGCCAAAGGCACATTCCAAGGCTGGCCCAATATCAAAATTTCACCCAATGGTACTCTGTCTATCCGCCAGGCCCAATCCCAACACACAAGTCTGTACAACCTCACAGCACTCATGAATCCCAATTTGTGTGCCCAATTACCAAATGATATTCCCAGAAAATACTTTGCAGACCATTCCATTGCTAGCACTGCCATATTTTAACTTTTGTTCCCCCTTCTAAAGAAAAAAAACTATTCACTGTCCACTGCAGGAACCCAGCCATTTAGTGGTCTGGTTGCATCATCACTCCCAGGTACCCTTGTAAATAATGTGCAGTTAATGTATGTCCCTGTGGTTTTAAATCTCACCAACTACAATATGGCAGAATTTAGAGTCTGCTCCATGATCAATACCTCAAAGTTCCATAGTGTCATATTACTGAACTTACTTGCAGCATACCAGACATGTACGCAAGGTCCAATAACAGGTCCCCACACTACTGAGTATTTTGGAGTATTTTGCCCTTGAAAACAAAAGGAAAGGAGACCCAAGAGGGGCCTTTTCAAATGCCAAAGATGCAATATGTGCTGTCACTGGTTTATTCTACAACTGGTGTGTCCATTTAAAACTAAGCACATTAGGGCTGCAATCAAGAGTCAAACTTTGAAGTTCCAGACAGGTATGGGCCAAAAATGCATTTACCCCAGTGTTACATGGTGTAAATGGCATACAGCCATAAGTTAAAGGTTTAAAGTGCATATACTAGGTATACTATTGCACTTTCATTTCATAAGACAGGCCTAAACTAGGTCAAATGGCAACACATAGACAAACTATTTTTAAGTACTGTTACAACCTCTTCTGAGACCTGGCAGCAGGGTGTGTTCACAGATGACCAAATGATATTCCCCTTATTATTGGACCTCGGCCTGCACCTCTGAGTACATGGCCAATGCCATCACTTTTCTGTGTCACACCACACCACACCATAATCAAATACATTGCTAATAACCTTGTCATTTTTCCATCCAAAACAGCTACAGTAAAGCTCGCCAGGATAAAACCCAATTCTGCAGCATTTTGCAGCACTCTGTAGCATGCTGCAGCAGAGTTACTGTGGAAAACAATGTTGTTCCAATGGCAATTAGTCCTTTATGTTATGCAGGAAACTGTGACATTCATTTCATCCTGATAATGTCATATTTTCCTGCATGATAAAAGGGATTCATTCCCATTGAAATTAAGTTGTTTACTGAAGTAATTCTGCTGCAGCATACTGCCTTAATGCCTTAGAAGTGGGTTTCATCCTGGCAGGCTTCACTGTGTGTTTCATAAACTGTGTTTCTAACAGAATTTTACAAGTTTACAGGTTTCAAAAGAGTGGCACGTGTAAGATCTTCAAGCAACACATCAACTTTTCTTCACTGCTGGTATTTTTCAAGCCTGGCTGGCACCTCATACAAACTGATTGTTCTATTACAGACTGTCAATATTTGTGCAGGGATTTGATCATTTTCAAAAAAAAAAAGCTACGCCAGTGTGTGTGGCTATTCCATTGAAGGACTCAATGAACAATCTGCACCTCCTGCCAAGGCATCTGCAAAACCGGCCGTCTAGCAACCAGCAACATGAACATTGACTTTCTTACAGTGCTGGTGTTTCATCTTCAATTAAATGTCTGCATAGCCTCATGTGCCATGTAGGGTTACAAGCTTTGTGCAACTAACATTTCACATGTAACTACACCAATTTGTGGCTACTCATCTGAACTTTTGTGGACTGGTCATATACATTTCATAATGACCTATGTGCAAAAGACATTGTCAACAGATTCTTCAATCAACAAAAACGTTCTCCTCTATCACTTGCCTTATGCACTCTCAAATTGGACTCTTTATTATCAATGGACAGTGTTGTGTTATGCTATTTTATGTTGTGCAATGCATTCAATACTGTTTCTTACAAACAATGTTGTGTAGCAACAAACATCAACAACTTTTCTTATATACATATCAATTGTAGTGTTGACATACCTAGTTTCTGCTTTGTGCCTTACTTACAAACCATTCCATTCTTGGTCAATCTGTGATTACCCGTGTACCAACTCCTGAATAGGACTCCTTTCACAGCTGCCCTGACTATCTGTATGCTATAAACCAGTATTGAATGGGTTTTCATTACACAGAAAAGATCCATATCAGTTAATGATAAAAATCTTAGTACTCCATTGTCTAGCATATGGGTACAGTTCACATCCATGAGGTTTTGTTATTCTTCAAGTTTTTTTTCCATATACAGTGGTAGCCACAGACATTGCCAGCTATTTCCAGATATTTTGTGAAATTTCTGAAGAGTTTATCTCTGCTGCCCATACTGTTTAAATGCAAAAAGCATCAGATATTTCTGGAAATATTACAGAAATTTTGTGATATAGCTGGCAGTATCTATGTCTACTACTGTATTAACTCTTTTACTTTTAAAGTTTTTTTTTCTTATTATTCAAGTATTTCTAATTATTTTTATAATATCAACCCTTTGCTGTCTGGGACGCACTCTTCAACAACACCTCATGCAACTACAATACCTTTAGGTAGCTCATCTGTAAAGTAGCTATTACCCTCACACTTTCCCATATTTGTTGTTGCCTCCTTATCCAGGGAACAAGGGGGATTATGTTGGCTTGCCCAAACCTCTTCTAGTACCCCCTCATGACAGTCATGATATCATAACTAAGGATAACAGTATTATGTTTACTAACTGCTCCAAATGAGAGCTATAATGAGTACTAATGAACCTCAGGGCACCAACACCCACAATATAATTATGGGACTAGCATGTATATGTGAACTATGTAAGATTATGACAATATGATTTATGTTCTATAATGTTCTATAACTAACTGTAAATGTAATACCAGTAATGACTATCCAAATATCTATGGCCTGCAGTGACATCTCATGGCCTTCTGCATAATTACACTGTATTACACTGTAATGTATTGCACCATCGTTATTTGCAAACTAATGAGCTTGCTATTTTATATATATCTTAGATAACTGTACAAGACTGGAAGCCACCTACTGTATTAGCCAATCGTAAAGTATTTGTAACATCAAAGTATGCACTAGGCAGAAGTTATCATAGCAATTATTACAGTATATCAGAAAATAATGTTATTTTGCTCAATGAATTCCTTTCTTCACCCTGGTAGATATAGAGGTCTCCAAGCTCTTCGGCCTTGGATAAGCTGTATATACTGTTTTGGGGGCTAGTAATAAACCCTATTACTAATTACCTTATGCCACTTGTCTCTGGTTCCTTATTTGCCACTGGTCACAAGAATCTGAGGGGTCAGGCCCTCTACCATCCTGACAGAGCTGTTTGAACCCAATTAAGAGGAACATACTCTACCTTCCTATTCATTTGGGGGGTATAAACATGTGGAATCCATGGTTTATTATTTTAGTATGTTTTTGGTGAGGAATTTTGGTTGTTTCCTCACACAGGAACCCAGACTCTGGCACCCCTAGGTGTCACAATGGATGAGTCTCTTAGTTACATTATGGCATAACTCAGTTATAGCCCTTAGGAAACCTATGGATACCCCATTCTCTGTCTCCATGATAATGGAAAAACTCCAGAGATGGAAGATTACATTGCCACATTTAACTCATTCATCTCAGAAGGGTCTTTATGACATTATCATTTTACATAATTTTAAGGAACCCTTTCTCTACCATGGGATCTCCCAGCAAGATCAAGCCAGGATTCATTTCTACTTAGCAGACAGATGGACACTCTCCAAGATGTGGGATATATTATAGCTTAGCTGTCATGGGTGGCTCAGAGTGAAAGCAAATGCCAAACATAAAATTTTGGCAGACTGCTACTTTCCTCGCTTAGGGTGCGAAATTATTTTAGAAACCATGCAACATTTTTTTGTAGACTTCCCATATGTTGGGAGTTTGGGGATACTTTCATTTTTTTATTTATTTATGTAAACATTTGGGAACCGGAAAAGGCACACTGAGCTAAGGCTAGTTTCCAGGTGTGACCCGGGGACAAGGGAATACAGTGAAATTATAAGAGCACAAAAAATTATACAAAATGAAAAGTACATTAAAATAGCACATGAAATAAATGCATACATAGAAATAAATACAATTGCAGGATGTATGTTATACAGAGCAATGTAAACAGTAGGGCCATGTTATAAACTGATTCTATTAGAGGCTAAATTGTACAGACTGGAAAGTGTGGTAACAGCAAGGCAAGATGAACATTAAAAACTGGATGCATAAACTTCAGAATATAAGAAGTGCAGAAGGTAGGTTGTGGACCATTCCGAGTATAGAAGTCAGAAAGGCCATATAAAAGGGGAAGGCTAGGGGCAGGTGCAAATAGGGGGTGGGAGTTGGTGAATTTGGAGTTTGATGGAGTTGTGAGAGGGAGCTTTTCTAAGGGGGAGTGATAGTTTATTCCATATTAAGAGAAGCCTATAGGAGAAAGCGGATTTGCCAGTGGATGAGGAAGGTTTGGGTAGGGAGAAGGAACGGGAGTCCCTTGAGCACAGAATGCAGGGTGAAGTGGCTACTGGGGCAAGTCTCTTAGACAGGTAGAAGGGAAGCAGATTGAACCAGAACTCTGATGTAAAGGAAATGGAGTGGGTGAAATGGCGGTGGGACAGTTTAGGTACAGTATATTGAGGGTAGAGAGGAGAGCACAGTGATGGGTTCTGAGGGGGGAGTTTGTGACAAAATGGCAGAAAGCATAGAGAAGAGAGTCAAGTCTGATTAGTAAGGTAGAAGGGGCAGTGCAGTACACTATGTCTGCATAGCAAAATATGAGAGTGATCATTTTGGTTAAGAGTGTACATCTTACTGGTAGGGGGAGGGAGTCTCTACGTTTATACAGAATACCAAGTTTTGGCCAGAGTTTCGAGATGCTGGCGTCAATGTGTACTGAGTAGTTTAATTAAGTATCGAGCCACACTCCCAAATATTTGTAAGAAGAGACTGAGTTTAGTAGTGTTCTATCAAGAGATGAGACAGGAGGGATGCAGGGTATTCTAGCAAGATTGTGGGCTGAGTTAAAGGTCATGGGGACCATCTTGGAGGTATTTATCTTGAATTAGTTTGCCCAGAACCAAGATTGCATATTATGGTAATCATGTTGAAGTATTGATTGAATGTCACTAAGAGTAGGGCCAGATGCGAAGATGATGGTGTCATCAGCATACATGTGGATGAGGGACCTACAGCAGAGAGAGCGGAGGTTGTTGATGAAAATGGAGGAAAGAATGGGTCCCAGAATCAAACCTTATGGGATGTCTGCAAGAATGGGGAGTAGTGAGGAAGTGAAGTTAGAGATTTTACAGACTGAGCCCTATTTTTGAGGTAAGATCTGAAGCATTGGATGGCAGTGGGGGGGCGAGTCCGGTATCCCTGAGTTTGTCAAGGAGCAGGGCATGGGAGATCGAGTCAAAGGCCTTGGCTAAGTCTACAAAGATTGCAGCTGTTAGGTGGCCTTGGTCTGTGGTGGGCTGAATGTGACCAGTAACTTGGAGGAGGTAAAATACAGTGGGGGGTGGTGGCCTGGATACCTAGAAAATGTCAACATAGTTCTTAAGCTTATCCATGTCTGAGGATGATCCGCAATGGGAAGGCCTAATCTCAGGATGTGAACCCCTCCTCAACACTAAGATTTGTTTGGGAACTTATACCCAATTGACCGGTGTGACTTTTGTTAGCAGTACCACGGTATAAGTATACTTATCTGAACTGGTTACTCGTGAGTTGCACTGATCTGCTCAGGCCATAAAGGCCTCGGTCTCAAGTCTCGAAAACCTGCCAGCCCTGCTCTACACTGTCGGTCAACAAGTTCTGCATCTATATCCCTGACAATGAAGCCGCCTCATGCTGTTGCAGTGACAGAAAGATCTTTATCTGTGCTACCATCCACAGCGACCGCCACTGCACAGCTGAATTCTGTAGGTGACTCACTGACCTACATCACACACATGTTGGAAACAGTACTGGCATGAGTAGACGACATCAACACTACATTAACAGGCACAACCTCTGATGTCAGCAAGTTGCAGGATCATCTTAATGTGGTGGAACAGTGGGTGGAAACCCTCGAAACACAGCATTCTAAACTTGAGCAAAAAGTGAAGCTACAAGCCCAGAAAATTGGAATCCTCCTAAATAGAGTGGAGGATCAAGAAAACAGGGGCTGTTGTAACAACCTTTGGATTATTGGTGTTCCCGAAGGCTCTGAAGGTGTCTCTATGGAGAGATTCCTCAATGACATACTCCCTATGATGTAGGGGAGAGGTGGAGAGGCTCAGTCAAAGTGGAAAGGGACCATCGTATCACTGGGAGGAGAGACAGACAGACATCAGCACCAAGGCCAATTGTGGCCTACTTTTTGAAATATTTAACTAAGGAGCGCATACTGAGAGCTGCTCATGCACAAGGTGACATTCAGTGGCAAGGGGCATCGATCTCCATATTTAGAGGCTTTGCACAAGAAACAGAGAGCAAGCGCCGAGCTTATGGCCCTCTCAAACTATTTTTCGTTGCTCGCAATTTTCACTACAGATTCAAAGAACTTACCAAACTCTTGGTATCCAAGGAAGGAAGGGAGATGTTAGCGGACATGCCCAAGGAGATTGAGCAGTGGATCTCCAGATTTTGGCCTAATCTACCCTTGCAAACTACGTATCCCAGAAGGATCTGGGATCCCTATGCTGAAAGCACTAGGAACCAAGAATTCCAGGGGCAGAACCCAAGGGGCTGATATACAGCCGGACCAAGTCCTCATTCTAATGATTCCCCTAGAGCAAAGGTTCCTCCTCAGGCAGAGTATTTGCTCGCATCTAAACCACCGGTTCATTTAGAATAAACAGTTCTCCCTCCTAGGAGAGCCAGTACATCTGCTCGACAATGACAGTGCTCTAGAAGTGGCCAGCATCTGTCTCCGGATCAGAGGAGTGCAGCTTCCCTTGCAAAGATGCCTAGGGATGAATCCTCTCTGACAACAACAGTATCCTCCCTCAATGGCTTAGAGCTCTCCTGCTTAAGTAACGAGAGCTCCATGGACTGGGCTGACATTCCGGAGTCTTCCCTAATAGAAGCGGTGGACTCCCCTGGACTTCTCAAGCCTGGAGATAAATCATATGATGCAGCTGTACTAACGGCACCACCTGATGCCTCCAAAGATGTTCATAATACTGGGTCTCAACAGCCTGAGAATTGGGCTGCAGGACCTCCTGGCTAGCAACTGGACTATGCAATGCAGGAACTTTTTGAAACTAATTACAGTACTTGTTCATATAAGGATACATGGGTCTTAAGTGGGACATATGGATCCTATGGGTCAGGATACCCTAGCTGAGGTGTAGCCCCCCCCTTCTTGTACTAATATAAGATTTCAGGATCAAATGACCCTTCCCGTATTCCCTATCATGTTAGACTGGATGGGAGGCCCAATTCTCCCTATCTGCATGTTGTAGAGTTTCTATAGCCCATAGCCACTAATGGCAGAGATCCTGAGTTAAACCTAATTGAACCTGAGAGAGACGAGTTGACTGCAGGTTTTCCAGCCCTCAGTTCCTTGGCTGGGGGAGTTACCCATTCTTCCCCCTTTCCATCCCTCACCATTCCCCATCCCCCCTTCCCCCCCTTCCTGGATCTGGGCTTTCCTCCTGGGAACTGTTCCCTGGATGCAGAGAAGCAAGTTCTATCTAGGTTGGTTCTCTCCTCTCCTACTACTGGGCGTGGACACTAGCATAGCTGAGGATACAGATTTTGTTAGTATCCTCTTTTGCCGAAACGTCGTTAGCCCTTAGCGTTTAATAGCTGGTTTGAATTGTTATTTTCACCTACCTAATAAGTTTCTGGTTTAGGTAGGGGGGTTATTTGTATATTGTTGTTTATCAGTTCCTCTTTTTCTCCTTTTTTGCAGGACTAGTTTCTAAGTGTTCTGGCATACACTTCCAGAGTTGATAGTCTCTAATTGATATTTCCTCTCTCACGCCAGTGTGCAGTAATTTTTTATATCTGCCAGCAGGTTTCTAGCCCCTTGGTACTCTTGTACTAATTCTCTAGCCATAATTGAGTAAGTCATTTATCCTTCCCTGCTGCCATATCATTATGTCTGCAACACAAGGATTACGTCTGGTGTCATGGAACGTAAAGGGACTTAACCACCCCCTAAAGCGTACAAAAGTTATACAGCATTTGCATGCCCCACACACAGATGTAGCCCTTCTACAAGAAACACATCTTCTTAGTAAATCTACCTCTTGGCTCAAGAAATCGTGGGTGGGGGCTGTTCATGCTAGTTCGGCGGTATCTAAATCTAAAGGAGTAGCCATCCTTATCTGCCGTTCCAGTATATGGACAGTTGTGGACTCCCGCTCTGATAAACAAGGGTGCTGGGTAGTGGTCAAATTGTAATTACCCTTAGGAAAGCTGATAATAAGTAATCTTTATGCTCCAAACACAGACCAGGCAGAGTTTTTCCCTAGCCTGAGCCAGGCGATTGCTACCTTGTTACAATCCGAATCTGACATTCTCCTACTGATAGGGGAGATTCCAACATAGTGCCAGATATATTTCTAGACAAGTCTTGACCCACCCCCCAAGCCCACCCTAAGGCACATGCAGCCTTACAAGAGTTGACAGGGGAATGGTGTCTGATAGATGTTTGGAGGTGGGACCATTCTTTGGGGCAGGACTACTCTTACTACTCTTCCTCACATGGGGTCCACAGCCGTATCGATTACTGGTTGGCTAATAACACAGCATCAGGTGAAGTCTCTAATAGCTCCATAGGTAATATCATAATATCTGACCATGCCCCAGTGCTGATCACCTATACCCCTCCAGGGTGCAGTTCGACCTGCACAAGGTGGAGGTGTGGTCCTTTGCTGGTTAAAGACCCCGAATTTCAACAAACTATGTGGAAGGTGACAAGGGAATACTTTACCCTTAACTCCGACTGTGGAGTCCCAGCAGACACGGTGTGGGAAGCCTTTAAGGCCACCTCAAGGGGTCACATCATTGCGTTTGCAGCAAGCTGGAATAAAGCCCGGAAGAAGGAGCTAACACTACTGCAGTCAGAACTTACTGTCCTGGAGGGCTGCTTCAAATCTTCACAAGTCACCACCAGAGACCACCAGAGACCACTCCCCGACTAGTAAAATTGTAGGGCTCAAATACTGAATAAATACCTTGCTGCATCACAAACAGAATGGACCCTGCTTAGATCTAAGCATTTATATTGGGAAGGGGGAGATAAGGGTGATAAGCTCCTGGCTTATCAGCAACGTAAATAACAGGCCTCATCTGAAATATGCACCCTACATACTCCTATGGGTACCATAGCCAGCAATCCTACTGATATAAATGAGACCATGAAGGCATATTATCAGGCATTGTACCAATCCGAATCTGTATATATGCCAGCCCAACTCTCCCAAAGCCTGAATCAGTTCTGTCAGGGATTTAGAAAACTGACCTTGTCTCTGGAACAGGCTACCCTTTTAGACAAGCCCATCACAGCCCCTGAAGTCTGTCAAGCCGTATGCAAAATGGCTAAGGGAAAAGTCCTGGGGCCAGATGAAATGACCATCAAACTCTATCAAGCCCTAGATCAAAAGATTATACACCCCTTACTATCTGCCTTGCAGTGCGCTTAATCTTCAGGCTCTCTTCCCACCTCAATGAACAAGGCCTTGATCATGCTTTTACCCAAAACATCAAATGACCCCCTTAATTGTTCTAACTTCTTCCCCATATCACTACTACCAGTGGATACCAAGCTCTTAGCTAAAGTCCTAGTCACCAGGATGGATAATATCCTTGCTTCCCTAATCCCTCCATCCCATGTAGGGTTTATGCCCAGGAAAGTGGGTTCAGACAATACTAGATTGCTACTTAATTTGAAGTGGCTAGAGAGTAATTCCAGGACCCCCATGGCAGCCCTAGCTATTGATTTTGTGAAGGCCTTCGATTCTGTGGAATTAAATTATCTCCATGAAATCCTTCACCTTTACGGCTTTGGACCCCAGTTCCGACTCAGGGTTTCAACTCTATATAATGCACCATGGGCCAAGATTCTGACCAATTCCAATATTTCTTCTTCTTTCTTACTACATAGAGGCATCCAACAGGGATGCCCCCTGTCTCTCCTCCTATTTCTGGTTGCACTGGATCTACTGATTAGAGCCATTACCTCAGCCAAAGGACTCACAGGTATCTCAACCAAAGGCAAGTCATATGCTGTGGCAGCATACACGGACGACTTATTACTTACCCTATCCCACCCTCAAAAATCCCTTCCAACAGCTGTCCGAGTTCTTCAAGATTTCGCCTTCCTCTCTTACCTGCAGATTAACCAATGAAAAACCATTGTAGCTCCATTGAATCCATTATGTACGTGAGACTGCCTCAAAGGCATGGAGCTAGGTTGGGCTGAGCAAGGCTTTTCTTACCTCAGGATCTATATATGTACCAAATGGGCAGATCTTCTAATTTCTCCCCCCTTCTCAAACAATTAGCCGTAGAGACTGAACGCTGGTGCAAGTTAGGTTTAACACTGATGGGTAAAGTGGCGGCGGTGTGGATGCTATTTCTCCCAAGGGTACTATACTTATTTAATAACCTCCCAATACGTCTCTCTCCCAGACTTTTTTCCTCATTGGAGAAGTTGGTATCTTCTTTTTTATGGGAAAAAGGGGCACACATATGGGGGAAAGGTAAATTGAGAGCACATTGGTCCAAAGGCGGCTTGGGTGCCCCCTGGTTCCTGGGTTATTACCTGGCGAGTATGGTTGACCAAACCACTAAGTGGTTTGTACCTACAACTGCACCTCCCCCACTGAGGGTACACTTTGATGCTAATATGGTGGCTTCCACCCCACTTAGGTCCCTGCTAGGGCATGGTAGCCCGTCGGGCTGGATCCTTTCCCCAGTCATGTCTCAATCTTGCCACACCTAGCAGCGCATTATGACTTTATCCCATACTCCAAACAAGCCTGGGCCCCTCCCCTTTGCTATGCGGAATTATGGCATAATACTTTCATTACCTTAGGTAGGAAACCGCTAAATCGGTCTTCCTAGGAGAGTAGTGGAATTCGTTATGTGAAGGACCTTATGCTATCTGGCTCAGACTCCCTATTATCCTTTACCCAGTTAAAGACCACATTTGATCTTCCCAACACTGACTTTTGGTGGTTTCTTCAGATATGTAGCCTTATACATGCCCTCTCCTCCAAGCTAGGCCACTTGACAAGTGGAGCTGGCTAGCCTCCTTGCATAAACAGTTCTCTGCCCAGGGCCACATAGGTAAACTTTATACATATGCTGGGATTCTCAGACTGACCCCACAGAGAATTGCAGAAGGCACTGGGAAGCTGATATAGGGACAACCATATCTGAGACCACATGGGCCAGTTACTTGCTGGATTCACATAAACTATATAAGGACTCCAAAGGTCAGTTAATCCAACTGAAAATCCTGGTACACTGGTATAGGACCCCAGCGGTTCTATGCTCCGTAGGAATTCTGCCCACTCCAAATGCTGGAGGTGTCAGCAACCTGATGCTCACTTGTTCCACATACTGTGGTGTTGTCCCCAAATTTTAGTTTTTTGGTCCATGGTCAGTTGGGACTGCTCTAAAGTTCTTGGTATGGGGGACTTACAGTTAGATCCCAAAATGTTGTTGGGTGACTTGTCCGGGATAAATTTCCTACAGAAGGCCCTCCAGGAATGGGTTATGTTAGCCCTGCTGGAAGCCTAAAGGCTCCTCCTAATGCATTGGCGGCAGACTGTCAGTCCAGGTATAAACCTGTGGCATGCAGCCCTGGCTCGCATAGCTCTCATGGAGTGACTAACTTATACTCACAGAGGTTAATTAAAATATTTCCATAAGAAGCGGGATGCCTACCTGAACTCATCACTGTGTAAAAACCCCTCCCCCTCTGAATAATCCCCCCCTCTTTTAGATCCTGAATAGTTTAGCTAGGAAATGTATCCTGCTGGCAAATAGATATAATAAGAGTTATTATAATAAGCTGTTCCTTCTATATCTTATCTTGGAATTTGAGTGATCTTTTTTAGTATCCTTCATGATAGTCACTCTGTAACTGTGCTGGAGAATGCAAGTTTACATAATGGCATATTTTTGTGTTTATGCTTTGATCGTATGAGACATATATATATATACATATATGTATGGAAGTGTGTTATAAAATTTTAAAAATCTTCTATGATAAAAAAAAGAAAATATAGTGGAATGGTGCATTCTGAAGCCTGATTGGTATGGGGAGAGGAAGTTGGTGGAAGTAAGGAAGTCAGTCAGTCTGGACTGAACTCGAGATTCTTGAATTTTGGCAAGGGCTGAAAGTGGTGAGACGGGCCGGTAGTTTCCAGGTACAGTTGGATCACCACCCTTGTGAAGAGGGATAATGCACATCAGTTTCCATGCTTGAGGGGACCCTGTCTGAGAAGAAGGACAGGTTTAGTATGTGAGTGAGGAGAAGAACAATAGCAGGAGCACATAATCGCAGAAGTGTAGGATGGATGCTGTCTAGGCATGATTTTGAGATATTTAAGGAGTAGAGGGCATGAAAGATGTCAGCTGATGAGGTAGGAGCTAAGAGGAATGCATTTTCATTGGAGTTGTGGGGGTCTGCTATTGGCCCTTGGTGATGGGGTGAGATTTGGTCTGGTAGGGCACAGGTGGTAAAGAAATGGTTTAGGGTATAAGCTATGTTGACAGAGTCTAAAGTTGTTTGGCCATTCAGTTTAAGGGGGGTCAGTGAGGGAGTGTACCACCTTCCAGAAGGATGAATGATGGGCAGAATTTAGTCGGGATCCAAAATAACTTTCCTTAGCATGTCTTACTGCATTGGTGCAGGTGTTCCTGGTGGTATTGTATGCCTGCCTTGATTGAGGGGTCTGAGAAGATTTGAAGATGGACCAGACCTTTTCACAGGCTTTGCTGAGGGCAATTTTCAGGGCAGTGACCAATGGATGGCAGCGTTTTATGACTCTTACTCTTACCATAGGTGCATGAGAGTCCCAGACCTGGGTAAACATTTGCAGAAAATGGGCCAGGGCTTAGTCGACATCTGGTGCAGAGTAGACTGGGTTCCAGTCAGCATGCGTTAGGTCATTTAGGAGAGAATCAGAGTCTATTGAGTTTAGGGGGTGGATATTAATGTATTTAAGGGCAGATTTGGGGAGTTGGATTTTCCTTGTGCAGTGAGTAAACAGTGGTCACTTAAGGCTGCATCCATTACACCAGCGGACGAAATTCTATGGGGATGTAAGGTGAAGACCTAGTCAATTAAGGAGCGGCCGGCTGAGTGAGGAATGCAACAGTGGGCTCGGTGATTAACTGGGTGAGTTTGAGAGCCTCTAGTTTAGTAATGTTGGACTTAGAGGCATAGGAAAGCTAATCTAGGTTATAATCACCTAACAGGAGTAGTTCACCTGCTGCTGTGAGGGGGAGATAGGGTGGAGATGCACGAAATGAGATCATCTTGGGAAGTATCAGGGAGGCATACAGTATGCCAATAAACATTGGGAGGGTCAAGGGGAGGCTGATATGGAAGAGTAGTTCATGTGATCCTTGGCATGATTCTCTTTATTACTGAGCAGGAAAACAAAACAATGGGGAGACCCTGCTTGGAAAGTTCTCCTCTATGCTGCCATAATTCTTGGCAGTTTGTGCACCTGCACATGACATGAAAAAAGTAGTCAGATGGACTTTTTCAAATACTATCTTTGGCACTCACAGCATTCACTTCTTTTCCAGCAACAAGTCCCACTGCCAATTACCCTAATAAACGTGATTGAAACCAAAGTAACAACAGTTTACTGGGGTGAGAAATGAAGTTTACCATATCACCGTCTGTTACATAGATGGCAATATTTAGCATCTGTTCTAGGGTAATGATCTTGCTTTGAATTTTTTCATCTTTCCCAGATATTCCTGGCAAAATTTATTTTCTTTTCCATTTTTTACATTATTTATAGCAAGGTACCTGATGTAAAGGTATCTCCCAATTACATGTATTGCTTTATCCTCTTTACTTTTCCTGCTTGCTTATTATGGCTTGTTATCTCAGGACCAGGGTTTCTGTTTCCTCATTTATTTTTTTATTTCTATAGTCCAAGCTTATCATTTCAGATGCTTTGTATGCTTAGTTTTCTGTTATTTCCTTTGTTTGCTTACTTGGAATCCTGTTTTTATTTTTCTCATTGTATTATTATTGATGTATGATATTTTGTTGGATCTCTATATCGGTAAAATAAATTCCCTTAGTCTTCCAGCAGGGGGAATCTCTGGCCATCTGTCTGCTGGGCAAGAATTCTGATCTTAGGGAAGGAGACAGGATAGATGCAGTAGAAGCAGGGAAGATAGCCTCCTTGCCTGCTTCTTTTTCTACAGAAGCTAATGAGACTGATTAGATGGAGTTCATAAATGTGGCTACAGAAGTAGAGGATGCTTTAACAGCACAGAATAATGTTGATAACATTACTGAAACTAATACTGAAGAAGCAGAACATAAATGGAAGGCTAAAGAGGAAAAACTGAAAACAAAAACCCTAGATGAAAGAAAGTGGCATTTATTATTGCTAATGGCTGAAGAGAACTATAAAAAACCAAAAAGAATTGCTTTCACAAGACTTGCTGCAAAACCCCAGTTTAAGCGGGAAATTCGCTGCAGATTTTAAGTGCTGTCAAGCTGGTACAGCTGCCAAAACAAGCAAGTGATTATGTGGCATCATCAAAGGGACTGACAGACCACACTGAAGCAAGTAGTGCAACAGCAGAGCACATACAAAATAAAACTTTTTCATCAACAAAACAGGGCAAGGACTCTAATCCAACCCTACAGGTGACAGATGAAAAACCCTTCATCAGAATCTGGAGCTTTGTCAAATAAAAAGTTACTTTAGGTTTTCACGAATACCAGCCAGCCTACTGAAACCACACAGGAGAACTCCACACATGCTGACAGCTTGGAATAGCCCCCAAATCAGCTGAGTGGCAGTACAACAAGGTATGGTGGATGCTCTGGGAAAAACACACCTAGAGTGGCACACACAAGGCACCGTCTTGACCCAAGACATGGGCCCTCTGTTATAACTGCTCCTACCAGAAACAATCTACAAAAATAGTCCATGGAAGCCTCATTACTGCAGCTGGTTGGAGGAAAGAAGATGTTAGGGTTTCCTGGGTTCCACAGGATCTGAACTGCTATAGCATGGAAAACAGACAGCTTACCCCCGTGAAACTAAAAGACAAGGAACTTCTGATTTTTTAGCTCCAATATTCAAGCAGCCAGCAAGGTCTTTTCTACTTCTCCTAACAGCACAGGTATGGCATTTTTTTCTGATTCCACTTCTATTTCTCCTACAGTGTTGGATACTCCTGTACAAGTGCCTGCAGTACAGCCTGTTACTGTGCCTCCCCAGCTACAATTAAATCCAGCTCTGTGAACACTAATGCAGCACAGTTACACACCGCCCTGACAAACCCTGTGGCACACATTCTGGCAAAAGACTGCACAAATGAAAATACTCCTCATGTTATGGAGCCAAATGAGGAACATGTGTTTTCCAATCTCCAAGGAGTTGATGGTGCCCCCTTCTATTTCTCATGTAAATAGACAATCAGAGCCAGCTTCAAGGTCCAGGGCTGGAGGGGCTGTTGAATCCCAGAACTGTGTGGCTGATGAAGGTCCTTCTTTGGGATGCAATAACCCTTTTAATGAACAAAGAACTGAGACTGATAACACAGAGTGAAGGAGAAAATGCTGAACAGAACACTAATACAGATTCTGTTCCCCAAAGATTTAAATAACTAGACCTTTTTTCAGCACGCAAGTAGCTGGCTCAAAGAAGGAATGCAGTCAGACCAAAATGTATGGGACCTTTTGAAAATCTGCCAAATAGATCCCATATTATAAGAAATATGCTAAAAGACTTGAATGGGTTTTGTGGCTGCTGATTTGTGTGTCCTGATACATGTACCTGGGGAAACGTTTTTGTTTTAAGTTTTTTTTTGGTGTCAGACCCCCCCCCTCCAGAAGGCTCAGCCCCTGCACCTCTGGCCTCCAGGCCCCACCCCCCCCGGGATTTACCTCGGGTGATGATCCTCCTGGGCTTACCCCCAGGCTGGAGCCACTGAGCAGGTGTGACTCCTGACAGAGTTACAGAACCAGGTTTTCCCCTGCTTTACCAGGATGCCTTCCTGCCCTACCCCCCAGGGTGGGGTCACAGGGTTGAGCTGCCCAATGGAACACCAAACTCGATCACCCACTGAGTGCTGCAGGTAGGAGGAGCAGAGCATCATACATTGGGGCTGGCATTTTTGTTATGCTGATAATCCTCAAATGGGAGGTGTTGTGAGCAATGATGTAACTGCCCTGAAGTGCCAATGTCTGGCATGCCTCCTAGCAGTAGGGTTCCAGTAGCTACTCCCCCTGGCCTCTGCCAGAGGTCTATCATGTGCCAGACACACTCCTACCTTCCCCCAAAGGAGGAGAGCAGTCCGTTGGATGCTTAATCCTCCTCCACCCAGCCAGCCCTCCAACTCCTTGGGTCCGTTCCCAAACCTGGGGCATCAGCATCACAAGCAGAAGCCCTACCGCTGCACCGGCTGGCTGGCTAAGTTTTAAAACAATTGCTTCTCTTGATAGATTTTGGCAATGGTATGATCATTTTAAAAATACACCTTTGCGGAGTTATTTCATAGTAATACAGTGCTCCCTCGCTATAGTGAACTCCTCTATAAGGAATTTCTGTTATAGTTAACACCTGTGCTGGCTCCCAGTTGGTTGGCTCCAGAGGTGTTCCTAATAAAGAGGGACCACTGTACCTACTGTATAACTAAACCTCCAATTAAAACTATTTCTTAGCTATGCTGTAGAGACGGGGTCAATATAGCAAATGTTATGCACTGACTTAGACAAAGGTGTGATGTACTTGAAAGACCTATATCTATTTTGGATCCTGATTTTGTATGGATGGGGAATGGAACATAAAAGTTAAACTTCGACAATCAGATAATTATTAATGTACTTGCCTGGAAGCTTTAACATTGGACAGGATGGGGTCTTGGTTTTTATCCTAGCCAGCCTAAACGTTGCAACAAGTGTGGGGCTAAGACTCATATAAGCTATATGTGTGATCATCCTACATGCAATTTATGCATAGAATATGGGCACGTTAGTGACCAATGTCCCAGCCTATTATGCTGTAATCTCTGTGATGAGACTGGTCATGCCTACAGACAATGCCATTATGCAGCTCACAATAGAATGGACAGAGCCCCTTGCAATCAGGAGGAAAGTATTATGGAAAATCAGGCCAAGGCACAGGCCTCAGCAGAAACCCCACAGAACCCAGCCCAGAAAACCCTCAGACCAGCATCCAGATGCAGGAAGGAGTGACCTCCTGCACCCCTCAGGGGAACATCCCGGAGATAATATCTCAGTAGATTCTGAAGACTTTCCACAAAATTCTGATCTGGGAGTAAATCCTCCACAGGACCCACAAGGAATATGGCATACTCCAGCCTCACCTTCTACTGCAGAACCCCAGAAATCAAATTTGGACAATCAGTAGGAGGGAGTTCAAGATGCAGAGAGGAAAGAAAACATGCCACAATCCACTCCGCCTCCTCAGTCTGATTCTGATATGAGAGTGGTTTCTTAGTAAAAATGAGGAAGGGGAAAAGTGAAACTAAAAGTCACTGACCCCCCCCCCCCAATTCTGACTGGAAATAAATACACTGCTCTGAGTAAATATTAGCAGTGGGGAGACACAGAAGATGAAGATGGGGATTTGGACACCTCCTCCATACCATCCTCTATTCCAGATTATTCTTCTGACTCTCAGCCAGAATCATCTAAGGCTAAGAAGCCAAAAGGTCACACCAGGTCACAAACTAGGAAAACATAAAATAACATCATGTGCCAGGAACTAAGAGTATCTCCTTTAACCCCGAATGTTTGTAGCATAAAATATTACAAGAAACGACTAACATTATCTATTCTCTCAGCACTGCATAACAATATTTTTTTTTTGCAAGATACAAGGGTTAAAAGTAAACATGAACTCACGCAAGTTAAGCAGCTGTGGTTCTCTGGTGCCTCTTATTGGTCTCAAGGCACAGATGTCTGTCATTTGGTGGCTATCCTGCTGAAAGGTTTTGATTTTCTAATGAAAACAGTGGTAGAAATAGAGCCTGGTTGCACTTTATTGTTAGACCTGGGAAGTTGCTACTACTCCACATAGGTTGATTAATATTTATGCCCAAGAAACTATCTCAGCAATTTGTTTCAAATTACTCAACATTACCTACACATGAGTAGGTCAGTGTTCTTTGATGGTGACTTTAATTGTGAACTGTCACTCCAAGATTGGGGGGGCTTACTAATGATACTTATTTCTTGAATAACGTAAGAAATATTGGTCAACCACAAGATGGGTTTAGAACAATGCATAAGGATGGAGGTTAAAAGTATACCGCACTGTCAGCGACATTTCGACAGTGCAGCCCAGTACAGTGACAACAGCGCCACATCATTGTAGGGAATCCGCTGGAACCTGGCACTGTCTGTCAGGGGGTCCTGCACCCCCCTGAATCAGCTCCGACTTGGAGTTGACAATCCTAAGTGGGGGGTTGTGGGGGGCACAGGCCCCCATGTTGGGGGTTCAGGGGCAAAGCCTTCAAAGAAAATACTTGTTTTAATATGAAACCATCAGCCAACTGCAAAATGCAGTCAACCTGCCAGTTTCGCTGTCTGGTTGTTCGAAAAAAATTTTGTTGATGACCAGTGGTGGATCTGAGGTAAAACATATTTCCGTGGCACAATAGCCACCGGAATTGATTTCTTATTCTTTTAAAAAAATATGATCATTGCAGGGGTTAGTACAGTGGTACTGGAAACTTCAGAACATACAGGTGGTTTCATGTGAATGTTATCCAGAATCTTTTCATAGGAAATGAGTTAATCCTTTGTGACACTTAAACACTCAGATTTTGTCCGATGATGCTACTTGTAAAACATGGAATGCTCTTTTAACTGCTAGAGTATCGGTCTATCCTGCGTATGATAATCTTGCAGAATCGTGCGAAGCATCAACACAGGACTTTTTTTTTTTCAACAGCAGGTTATACATTTTCATAGGTCTAGATATTTGAAGTATTTATCTCTTTAGAGAAATCTACATGGTTTAATTTAAAAAATGCACATAGAGACAAAAATTTCAACAGAAATAAAAAATATTAAACAACAGATGTTTTCTTTGCAAAACAATAGAGCTGTTTTTCTAAAAAGGGGATGCAGTGTGGTACACAGGGCAAAAACCAGAATCTGAATATGTTTAAGGACTGTTCTGATACAGTAGTAAAGAAAACTATTACAGGTTTATCTCCCCCTCAGTCCAATATGGTTTATACCACCCCATAAGAAAGTATGGCAATGGTACAAGACCATGTACGGAATACTTCTGGAATTAGCAGTTGCCCAACCACCAATTTCTTATTTGGCATGAGTCCCTTGTATTCCCATTGAAAAGCAAAAAAGACTTAGTGAGTCCCATTACAACTTTAGAAGTACAGCTTCCTGTAAAAGAGTCTTGTAATAATAATAATACTCTTTATTTCTTAAGTGCAATTTAGAGTACCAAAGCGCTTTATAATAAATAAATAAAACTGTTAAAACCATAGCTATTTGAAATGCAGCGGTAACACACAAAGAATAATAATCTCAGCTAATAGAAAAGGCAAGATTAAATAAATAAGTTTTGAGTGCTGTTTTAAAGCGCTCCAAGGTGTGGCACTCTGGAACCTGACAAGGTAAAGAATTCCACAGGGTCGGGGCTGCGAATGCAAATGAACGGGCTCCAGATGTCTTTAACCAAACCCTGGGAATCTCTAGCAATCCCTCATCAGTGGAGCAAAGTGATTGAGAGGGACAGTAGGGATGAAGAAGTTCTTGCAGGTAAGTCGGCCCAAGTCCGTGTAGGACTCTATAGGTCAGCAAGCCAACCTTAAAGGTGATCTGCCATTGAACTGCAGCCAGTGCAACTCGTACAGCACAGGTGTAATGTGACTAGATCTAGGAAGCCCAGTCAGTAACCTGGCTGCTGCATTCTGTACCAGCTGCAGACAGAGGATATTAACTGCAGGAAACCCTAGATAAAAGACATTGCAGCAGTACATCAAGGAGGTCACAGTGGTGTGGACCAGTGTAGGAAGGTTGTCAGGTGGACCCAAGTGCCTAATTCAGGTGATATTCCTCAGATGGTAAAATGAGATATCGATGACAGATGACACCTGAGATTTCAGGGTCAGACCCTTGTCAAGAATACCACCCTGACTATGTACCCATTCAGAGGTCATCAACTGGCAGCCACCCAACAGAAGCCCAGATGCCTGCCCTACTGTAGACCCTTCTGCCCTGTGACCAGGATCCATGACTAAAACCTCGGTCTTATCGGGATTTAGTTTTAGCCAGTTGGCACTCATCCAGCCCTGGATCTTGGATAGGCAGTTGTTAAATACCGAGACTGCAACATCCCTGTCAGGCACAAAAGACGTGTACAGATGAGTATCATCTGTGTAGCAGTGAAAACTCAGTCAGTACCATCTAACACTGTCCCCCAGTGACAACATGTACACTGCAAACAACATGGGGAACAGTACTGAGCCCTGCGGGACCCCTCATGGCAGGGAGACAGCATCAGAGGAACAAATCCTGATACTATTCTCCGAGACATGCCAGAGAGAAAAGAGTGGAACCATCTGAGGACTGTACCAGACAGTCCGCAGACCATCCACAGGCACTCTAATGGTACCCCATGATCCACAGTGTCAAATGCTGTGGAGAGATCAAGGAGGACCAAGATGGAACAGCTCCCTCTGATCTCTCACTATAAGGAGGCCATTGAGCACCCAGACAAGAGCTGTCTCGGTACTGTGCCTTTTCCTGAACACAGACTGGAAGGGATCATAGATGTCATGGATGGTAAGGTGATCCTCTAGCTGCAGCACAATTGCCGTCTCAATAACCTTACTCACAAAGGGAAGGTTAGAGACAGGCCTGTAGCTGGCGAGACAGTCTGGGTCTGGAGAGGATTCTTTAAGAAGGGGAGTCACCGCTGCCTCTTTCAGGGAGTTGGGAAACTCCCCAGTCTTCAGCAAACACCGGACAATCTCAGCCAGGACCAGAACGATGATCTCAACACACCCCACAAGGAGGCGGGTTGGGTCCTAGTCCAGACTACAGTAGGTCGGCTGCAAACTCTGGATGATCTTCATGACATCTGTGATTGCCACATGTCCGAAAACTGACCAACCAGGCCAAGGTCCTGCTACCTCCCACCGGCCATTGCAACTCACATTAGAGCGAGCCACAACGATCTCTGTCTTGATGTCAGCAACCTTATCTACAAAGAAGTGTGAGAACTCATCTCATTTAGCTTGTGACAAGGCTCTCCATGACTGCAGACAGACTGGATTGCACAGTCTGTCCACAGCGCAGAATAGCTGAGCCAGTCAATTCCGTTCAGCAGAGATCTCCCCGGACAGGAACTCTGTCTTCTTACGGGAGATCTCTGATTGATAATCTGCTTAATGTGCCATCAATCTAAGCCTGTTGGCATCCAGTCCAGATTTCCACCAGCATCGTTCTAGCCTTCGCCCTACTCTACAGTAGTACAGGCCCTGGTTCTGATGATTTACCATTAGTTTCATAAGACCTTTTTTTCTGGCAATTATGTCCAGTACTCTCTATAGTATTTTCAGAAATGTTGAATGAAGATATTTTATTTCCTTCCATGTCTCAGGCCTATTTGATATTTTTGTTAAAAAAAAAAGAGATAGTAGCAAACTGGCAAATTGGTGCCCAATAAGTTTACTAATTACGGATATGAAAATCATAGCCAAAATCCTATTACATCGGTTAGAGAAAGTTGCAGAGTAAGCCATAACCCATGACAGACCATGGGTGTATGGGGGCAATAATGAATGCACAGGGTATGTTGTGAGGAACAAGGCTGAAGGTCAAGTGACCTCCCACCTCCCAGGAAGTGCATTAATGCCCCCATACACCCATAGCCTGGAGTGGGTTATTGCACTGAGTGCAGTGGAGTGGGTTATTGCACTTGCACTTAACATAGTGACTGGAGGTTGGAAATGACTATAGGACCATCATGCACATCCCTTCTTTTTCTTGCACAGAAAAAAAAAACAGGATAGCAGGGTAATTAATTCTTGATAGGCCCAAAATGATACTGAAAATGTGTACTGAATTGGGTCTTCAGTAGAGCAGGCTAACGTTTGGATGAAGTTACTATCTGATAGAATGTGAATGGTGTGGTTAATGCAGATCACCTCTAATTTTAAAGTCTGCTGTTTTTATTTAGTCATGTCTATTTTTCCATAACAATAATTTTCTGGCATTAATACCCCATACAGTTGGTTCCTACTAATAGATTTTGATTCCATATCACTTTCTTATCAACTATCAATCTTTTTTATTCCATTTTAGTCACTTTCTTATCATTGCTTTTATTTCCATCACACTGTTTTTTTATCTACATTCATATTTAGTTCCATTTTAAATATCTCTTGAGAGGAATGTATATTTTTGATTTCTGATTATGTAGTGCACACAAAAGCTATCCCTTCCACTTTAAAAACATTATTGTCTCATCCATTCTAACACAATGGAGAGATTATCCTGTGCTCCAGCTATTGTCTTATTTCTGTGATGAGGGAAATCATCCCCATCCCCACTTCCTCATGTCTCTTCTGCTGTCTCTCAGAAGCATACTGTATATAATAAAATCCAGAGTGCTGCAACCTCCTTCTCTTCTGCCTTGATTGGCTATTAGCTTTCCCTTTTCACCTTTTTTAATCATTTCTTACCCTTGGCCCCTTTATAGTCCTTCTTTGGTATTACCATCTTGGGCTTGGGCTCTGGCTTGAGGAAAGTTAGTCTAGAACACAACCTCACAGACCTCCTCTGTGGCTTATTGTGACAGGAATGTGACCATGTTAATGTAATCTTCTTTTGTTACTGCAATAATTTTTTTTCTGCTTATTTTCATATAAGTTCTTTCTATGATTGGAATAACATGGGGTGAACAAAAGGGAGTCCAGGTGACATAATCCAGCAGCTATCTTGGGAAACCTGCAAGGGAAACAGCTTGCCAGGTGTAATAGTGTCACTTTTCCCACAGAGGTAAACAAGCAGCTGGGGAGTAAACAAGGTAATAACAATTGTGAGTGTGCTTTTCAAGTACTGGGTTCCTGCATTCAGACAATAGGACAAAAATATACAATACAATTTCAGGGATAAGTTTCAGAGGCGCTATCATGCAGTGAGGATGTTGCTTGGAGCAGAAGGACAGTTCAGCCTGTCAGCTCTACACACACACACACACACACACACACACATATGAACCTAAGCATTCATGTGGGTGGGGAATACTGGAGTGGGCTTTCACTCTAGATAGAGGTCCCATCCTACTGTCCTGAGTCCATAAATAGAAGAGTTTAACCAGAACCCACTATCAGATGTTCTGCAACTTTTGAAGAGGACCTGGGGTTCTGTCTCTTGGTGAGTGTCCCCCAGTAGGAAGGACAGGCCTGCTGCCACAGCTAGCTTATCTTGGTGAGGAAACAACAGGCTTAGTGAATATAAATATAGATCTTAGTCTGAGACTAGATTGTGAGTTTATTCTATAAGTCATCTATCCATTTAAACAGTTTTATTTTCCTTTCCTGTAAGTGTGTATATCATTTTGTTTGCTGTACATGTCTTGTTTGTAATATCTTGTAGCATTATAGTAGTAAAGGTATATTTGTTATAAGTAAGTCATATTTATTGATTTAAAAATACATTGCAACATGTACATAGATTAAAAAGACCATGACTATTATAAAAACAACATAATTTTACAGACATTGTAAAAAAAATATATAATGTACAATACATGTGCCATCTGCTGTACATGTTAATTAGGATAAATACAACCTGATTTATTTTAAAGGTTCATTATTTGACTTATATCATTACAGTCAAAATGCTAATAAGTTAAGAATCCAATCTTATATAGAAAAGGTATCCTTTCATTCCTAAAATTACAGTTTGCACTCCTACTGTGTTCCATCTAAGAACAGCTAGTATAGCATATATGATAACAGCAAGCTTAGACATTACTAGAATGACAAGATAGTGCTTGAGGATTTAGAGAAAATATCAGAGTATGCTTAGTTCTCATAGGCAAATTATAAGAATGCAAGAGTGGATCTTAATTATATTTCAAATTGCCCTCTATATTTCATTTATTTTTACATTCAAAAGTAGGAGGTCCACTATCATTCATTCTGTTTATTTGAGAAATTTTTGGTCTGTGCCATTTAGTTATCATTTATTTCTAGTAATATGTTTTCTTATTTTTGAAACTTGTTTTAAATAAGTAGCCAAAATACTTAAATAGTCCACATTCTCTGTATTAAATAATAAATCTAAGTTATATCTAACTGGAACATACAAAGAGCCAATAAGTGGTGTTTATCTCTAATCTGACTATACCATGGATATCTTAAGACCTCATGAAGTAGGTCTTCAGATTCTTGTAAGTAACATTGGCAATTTGGAGAAGTAGCAGTTCCTTTACCATATCTAACCACAAGGGCGTTACCGGGGAAGACCTCAAATCTGTATTGAGTAAGTATTTCTCTATATTCTAAGTTATGTATCACTTTTAAATAAAATTTTAGCAAATGTTCTTTGGTATTCTGAGTTAGGCATTTTGACACTTGAAGTTCTACTAATCCATCCAGATCTTTCAGCTTAGCTCTTTCAGATATTAAAGAAGTGATAAGTCTTGTGTATGCAGAGTTAATTATTATTCTTCGTTCATTCCATTTGTTTAGATATGTACAGTTATAATTTGTCAATAGTTTGTTTAATCTGTCAAGCCAAGCATCTTTAGAAAATAGCAAATACTTTTTTTTTCCTGAAGGCAGTCAAAGAGTAATGTCCCCATAGTATGTGAAGAGATTTTTATCCAGAAATTTATAATCCTAATTTGAGCTAAGCAATCAATAGTAATGTATCCAATTTGTGATCTCCCCAAGGCATTTGGAGTGCCAAGAGGTAATCTAAGGATTTGCTTGTATAGTTTGTTTAACACAGAATCCATTTTTTTAGCTTAAATCCACCCCATATTTCTACAGCATATAAACCCTGATTAATTAATTTCATATTTATAGCCATTGAGCATAGGTTTAACTGTCATACCTCAAAACTTACAGTTGAATCTTTTTTAAGGCCACTGCAGTTATTTGCATTTTTTAAAAGTTGCTTCTATTTGTTTATTCCACAGAGTGTTACTGGAAAAAGTAACTCCTAGATATGTGAATTCTTTTACCAATTCCAAGGGCCTTTCAGCCAAAATTAAAGACAGGATTCACAAAACACTTTGAAGTTTAAAAAATCCACACGTCCCCAAATTTTGCACAGTTGCGGAAAAAAAGGGGCAATTCTGCTGCGTCATTTACCCAAAATGTTATCAGCTGCTGAAAAAATATTCTGCAGACTGTGGAAAAAATGCAGCTGCAGAAATTCCTGCTCAAAAAAAATGTCAATGTAAAGTATGACATATTCCCTTAAAGACTATTCTCGGCCACTGTTTTCCTGCAGTTGCACAGTTGCAGAAAAAATGTTTGCGCACATGCTGCACCAATGAAAGTGAGGCATAATTCACCCTGACCAAAAGGCAGTGTACTATCAATTGGCAAACAATCATAGTGGGGGTTCAGGCACCAAGCAACAGCAAACATGTGGGCTGTATGGTAGTGTCAGTTGTTACAACAAAAATAGTCCACATTGCCATTGAAAGGCAACAAACCACAATCAAGTGACCCAGTGCAGCCCATAAAGGAGCCCCACAGGCAGTAGAGGCAGAAGTGGTAACAGCCAGAAGTGTGTGCTACAGACACAGGAGAAAGAAACATCCCAGAGAGACACAACCAACAGATACATATTGCCACTGATTGCAAGGTTCTGCTGGTACAGGTGGTACTACTATGCTCCCAGTTGTGGGACTGGCTGCTTGCTTCACTGGGAGTGCTGGTTCTGTTGCAACTGTTGCAAAGTCTCCTGCTCCACTAAATATGGATCACCTGCTGTTATTCTCTCTGCTGGGCTTTTTCTGCAGCTGCAGAAAAAAATGTGCATTTTTTGCACTTGTGGAATTTAATAACTTGCATGTTTTGCATTTGTCCACATCTGCAGAAATTGTGACTGTGAATATGCCTCACGTGTGTTACCCCAGTTTTGTGAGCATTAGTTCTGCACGTGCAGATTTTTTTGATTTTTTTGGGAATCTAGCTCTAAATGTTTATATCTTGTACTACTCTTCCAAATCATGGTCTTTGTTGTTTTTGGTATTTGGGGTTAGATTCACTTTTAAGCATAACATTTCAAGTTACTGGAGGCTTCTCTGTAGACCAGGTCTACTAGTTGACAGTATTGCTATGTCATCTGCATATGTTAATACAGGGATCCTGCGCTCAAGAATGTTTGGTGAGTGAAAAGAAGGAGAGTATAACTCAGAATGTCATATATATATATGTTGAATAAAGTTGGTGCAAGTACACATCCTTGTCTAACTACAGTGTTTTTTAACCCTATGTGTTAGTTCACCAATTTTACTGTACTTGACTTTTATCCAAGTGTAAGTGTAAAGTTTATTTTATTAAAATTAGAATATTAGGGTCAACTCCCAAGTCTTCCATTTTGTCACACAAAATTGGTCTTATAATAGAATCAAAGGTTGCCTTAAAATCAACAAAAGCAACAAAAAGTTTTTTTTTTAAATGTTGGCAGGCATGGAGCTTGGCTTCACATTCACCACGTATATAAGTCTTACAGCCACAAGATGCAGAAGGTTAAAAAATACAGTTTATTCCACAATGGACACTAACAGCCTAGTGCAGGTGACCCTCCCCATCGCCAAACGTTTTTGAGTGATACTGGTGCTTTCTCAAGGCATGCCTAGAAAAAGCAGTAATATAGTGTAAAAATGTTTGCCAATGGGATGGGGCACCTGTACCAGGATGTTGGCATCCATTGTGAAATAAATTGTATTTTTCAACCTTCTGCATCTTGTAGCTGTGAACCTTATATATGTGGTGAATGTGAAGCGGAGCTCCGTGCCTGCCATACCGTGAGTACTTCTACTTTGCTTGGCTCTGTTTTACCTGTTTAGCTGCCTGTACTGTTTACCTTTGTTTTAAAATTTGCAATATTTCTCGATTAGATGAGGCAGAATGAAGACCTGTGTTGAAGTTCCCCTTTCTTTCTTAAAACCTGCCTGAAGGGATGAAAATATATTTTTTGATCAAGCCATTCTTGTAATCTGTTTAATATAATTTTTGTGTAGATCTTTCACATGTTGTCAATTAAACTGACTGGTCAGTAGTTTGTTGGATCTCCCCAATCTCCTTTTTTTCAAAATGGGTACTATGTAGCTCCCCTTCCAGGATTTTGGAGTATAGTGGTACATTATGCTCTTATTAAAAACACTTGTCAGGATTGTGGACCACCATTCTATATCCAAACTGTAAAAGTCAATAGATATATCATCTGGGCTTGGCGATTTGTTTCTTTTAAAAATAGTTATAGCATTCTTAACCTCCAGTGTTGTGATCCATTTAAAGTTTTCATCTATCTCTGTTAAACCAATTTTGTTTTGATATTGTTTTACATAAAAATGGAGATAAAATATTCTGTCCATCTTCTTGGAGAAATATATGTATCTTGTTATTTTTTATATTGGATTGTACTCATGGAGACAAGTCTTCAAAAGCTTTTGTTATCTTTGTTTATTATTATCAGCATTTTTCCCCATAATTTTGTTTGATTTTTAGTTTTTTGTTCTGCAACAATTTTTTTGTATTGTTTTCTGTCTTTGTTTAACTTTATCAGAGTTCTTCTTATGAGATGTTTTTTGTGCATCTTGTTAGTGCATTTAGTTGCTTCTTCTCCTGTCTACATGTTTTGTGAAACCAATTTTCATGCTCATGTAAAACTGTTTTGTGGTTTTTCTTCATAGTTTCTTTAACTTTTTGATATGATTCTACTAATGGATTGTAGATATTTTCAGGATCTAATTCACTTGTGGTTCCCTTGGTGATTTCTTGTTTGTAAGTGTTCATTAGCTCTTGCACTTTCTTTTCTAGGAACTTATCCCACTTAATTTTATTATTTATTATTTTGCAATATTCTTCAGGCTTTCTTGTCAGCTTTTTTTTTATTTTATAAAAATTGCAATCAGCATATGATCACTTTCGGTTCTGGTTATTACTTTTAAATCAATGTATAAAGTAGTATGGCGAAGCAATAATATAATCAGTCAATGAGAGTTTTCTATAGTTTATATAATTTGCTTTGCCTTGTTTATCAGAGGGGAATCTGCCATTTAAAAGTATTAAGCTCAAAGTTTCTAGTAACATTTTTATGTTTCCTAATGTATCAGTGTTTTTTTTTTTGTATCCTGTGATTCCCTTCTTTTTATTTGCAAAGTCTGTAATATTATTGAATCAACTTTATTATTACAGGAGTCAAAATCTCTATATCATATATTTAGGTCCCCCACTAAAATAAGTTTAGCTTGGTTAAATTGGTTTTGCAATTCCTGTAGATTCTCAATATTTTTTTTAATAAGCTGTTTGTCAAAGATTGGAGATTTTTTTGGAGGATTACATATTAGCAGATATTAATACATATTTCCAAACTTTTAGCACTATAATTATATAGTTAGGTTTTGCTATAACTTTGATTACCTTTAAGTAGTCAGCTACTTTAATATAAGTAGCCAAGCTACCAGAGTTTCTCCCCATTTTCTTGTGCTTTCTTGCTGGTACCTGTATGAGGTAATAGCCATTTAAAGTTATTGTTGCAATCTGTTCTATTCCATGCCATGTTTCTTGGAGATTTATTATATCAAAGTTTCCAAGGAAGTTTATGAATTATGTATCTGGGGTTTTAGAGTTAAGTCCTGCTACATTCTAGGCTACCAGGCCCATATTTTGCTTGTTCTCATTCAGTAATACATCTAAGCTAGTATCCAATGGCTATGTTTCTTGGGATTCTTCCACCAGTAGTCCATAACATTTATTATTATTTTTAACTTCATTGACAACTAGTCAGTTTATTTTGTCAGTTAAAAGCTGATATATATTGCTAGTTTTTACATTGTACATTTGTTTAGATAGTTCCCTACCTTTCTGGTTTTGCCTCCAATCTAAATTTTTTTGTTCTAATTCCTGATCTTTTGACTGTGTGAAGTCAACAGTGAGTATACCCAAGCTGTCTAATTTGGGACTTACTGCTTAGATCTTATCTGTTAAGTTTTTATTTGCTAATGTTAGGTCAATTTTGACACCTTGTTTCCAGCTTTTAAACATCCTCTGCACGCATGCAGTACAATATCTTCTTCAAAAACTCAACACCCAAAATATTGCATTTTATTTCTATATCAAGATATGTGATTTGTACTGGGAAATCCATACTGAGATTATAATCCCATAAGGTTTAAGCATTTCCCCAAGCATAGTTGGCCACTCTTACATGCTTGAAAACCAAAAGGATAACATCATTTGCAGTCATGTCCATAGCTCTCAATGCATCACAGATGTCCCCTATTCAATTTTTAAACCAAGCAATTTTTCACATATTATATGTCCCTGTTTTTTTAAACCTCTTGATTTTCATAGTTTTTTCTTTTGAACTCATCTTAGAGTTATTATTGTTTGTGTACTATCCAGTGCATTATCCATCTGTAATTCAGATGGTATGAGAATCTCAGGGTTTGCAGTCTCAGTTAGTAAAGGCTGTGTAATTAGCAAAGTATTACTTTTTTGTACTTCCTAAGTATGAATTATTTGTAATTTTCACCTCCTTTTCCAAATGTTCCTGTATAGTTGGTTCATTGTTTCTAGGATAATCCATTTTTTTTTTTTTGCTTTGTTTAATTTTGTCTTTTGTGTTGCCTTATTCTTTTTGTCTGTTTTGTTTTTTCTGGAAGATGTTTTTCAAAATTGAGAACTTCACTATTTCTGAATTGTCCAAGTTAACAATCTCATCACTGTGTCCCTTTTGATTGCTTCCCTCAGTGACTACCTGATCCTTTATTGTAATCAGTGAGGTTTCATTCATGCTCTGCTTTTTCCTTTGAAATCCTAAAATCTCCTTTGTTTTGTTATATTTCTACTTACCGTAACACTTGGCCAGCTGGTTATGATTGTTGTATGATATTTGTAATATAAAAATATAGTATGTGAGCCTGTGCTTCCATGGATGCCCCTTCCCCCAGGTTTTAGTTAAGCTACAGGATATGTAAACTGACCTGGAACCATTTAATTAACTAACTTTCTTCAAAATGGCAGTTTATTACCTTTTTATGACATGCCTAGGATCTTTGAAGTGGAAACAAAATGTGACTTTATGAGTCTGCCAGAGGATGAGCCTAATAAACTGTTATGATGTCTTAAGAGGAAGAACATTTGATACCAACATGGTGTTGAAAGTTGTACAACCCTTTGGTGTTCCTTGGGGAAACAGGAACCAGCCACCAGTTCAAAGGAAAAGGCTTGATTAAAGACTGTCATAATTTAGGAAATGTATTATTCCTTCTGAAATCACATTATTTAAAATACCTCCTGAGTGGAAATCAATTTTTTGTAATTTTATATTCTAAAAGAAGGAGCTAGAGGACTCACAGAAGGGGTGTGGAGAGACAGAGTTAAACCAATACTTGTGTCTGAACTGTTTGAGTTATATTTATTTTGGGACTCTAAAAGAGAGACGTAGCTCTCTGATTTAACTTTAAAGGCACTTGCAGAAGTAATACATTAGATAGAAAATATCTAAATGTATTTTGCTAGGAGTTTGTTCTGTAGTTTTCCTTATTTTTCTTTTATGTGATTGTGATGCTCTTTGATATTTGTTCTGTATTTTATCTTACTGTTTTTATCCATTTTTAGTGAACATATTCTTAAAGACTGCCTGGGTGTCTGCCAGTTTTTTTTTTTTTGCATGTGATGTATAGATGGTTAAGTCTGACAATTGTTCAAGAGCTTGATGGTGTTACTGAGTTTGAGTAAAAAGGTAAGAATATACCTAAGGTCTCTTATAGAGTTACAAGGGTTCATTTCAGAAGCCTGACTTGGTGCCTCTGGTGAAAGATTGTACCTCAATACCCAAAGAGGGTACATATCTGAGCCTGTACATTGGGTTAGCATAAGGTTCACAGTTTGAATCCCTCCAGAACTTGAGACTAAAGGTGATGCAGACCCAAAAGCAGACAGGAGGGTTACCCTCTCTGTTACCTGTTCACACCATTGCGCTCTGAGGTTGGCACTGTGGGAGCAAAGGGTCTGACCTGCTGAGTACGTTTGTGACAGTTACTTCTTCCCTAAAAGAGATAATTCATTTTTTAACATGATTAGTTGCTCCATAATAGTAACACTTGCAATATGTTTTTTTTATATTTTAATGAAATTTTCATCTAAGAAGAGAGTATATGTGATTTGTTTCCCCATCTTAGTTTTATGTTTGTTTTCCTTATCTGCCATATTCTTGAGACCAGTGATAGTTTCCTGCAAGTCTGTCATTATGTCAACAGTCTCATTCTTATCTTGATAATGAGGTCCTTCCTTTCTGTTTATGGTTTCTTGATGTCCTTCACCAGATATTGTTAAATTTGGCAAGTCTTTATAATTATCATTAGCAGAATCAAATTCCATAAAGTTCATTGCAGTGTGGCTTTCATACTGATTTTTGCCTGTCTTAAATGGGTCATCCTGAATTAATTCTAATACTGGAGTTCCCTATTGTCCCCTGTGTTGTAAATTTGGTTACCTGGTGAGTGAGCTATCTAGTAGGGGTCCCTTATGTTGGTTATCTCCTTGTTCTTTACTTTGCTCAGCTATGGGGGTTGAAGTAGTCATATTAGTCAGATCTGTGTACACAATGTTTTCAAATGACCAGTTTTTTTCGCTGGTATTTCCCTTGTTTTCTGCACTTCTTACTTTTCTTTCATTTTTTTATGTTCAGTTTTAGATATTTCATTTTCTAACTGAGAGTTGTTTTCTAACTCATTAGCAACAAGTGCAATTGTCTGTATGTCCTCCTGCTGTATCCCCTTTTTACTTCAAGTTCTTATTTTACTCTGTGAGAGGCAAAACTAATAGGAATCCTTAGTATCTTTAATAACCTTGATAAATCTTAATGTTGTTTTTTAAAACCTTTAAGATTGAACTATCAATAACTATATTACCTGTGCTGTTATTTTGCACTTCTTAAATTATAAAGACACTATAGATTAAATAGACATAAAGTGCAGTACAGTGCAAATTTACAACACAATATCTATAGTCTTTTTTTCCCCATAAGGAAATTATAGGTCCTTATATATTGTTTCCAGCAAGTAAAGAAAAATGTGTTAGAGCTGTGTTAAATAAAGCCCCAGCTTCCTTACATGTTGTTTCTTCCTCAGAGATCATCTGGGGTACATTGAGATTCAGAAGCTCTTCTCTGTAGAATTAAAGTTCGTAAGAATCTTGTAGAAATCTTGTAACAAAATTATCAACTGTTGTTTCTCAAAATACAGTGGTCACCATAGAAAAGTTGTGCAGTGCCAACATGTACCTCAGTGGATGCAGTGTACCACTCGGTTTACCGAGCGGCACCAAGAAATACCTTGGCACTGCTCAGTAACGCGGTAAGTGGCTGCTAAGTGCTTAATCAGTAAAATGTATTCAATTCCCAGTCAGCTGCAGCTTAAAGGTACCAGATAGCAGTGTTTGTAGTTTAAGTTATGAGTCTACATCAGCTTTCCTGTAGGTGTCACCACAGTCCACATTCTTTGCTGTTTGAGCTGTTTTTGTTTTTTTGTGGACCCCAGCTCACAAGCCCCAATCCCCCTGTTTAAAATGAAACATTTTCCATTGTTGTTTATTGGATCCCCACAGCATACAGTATTTAAAAAAAAAAAGCTTGCTTTGCTGTCCGCTACCAGACCTCTCCATCCACATACACGCACACAAGCCCCGATCCCCCTCTCCCCGTTTCATAACTAAAAATGTTTCCCTGGTGGTTTAGTTGATTCCCACCCTTCAGGTCCCAATCTCTCTGTTTAAAAATAAATATTTTTCCTTGTTGTTTATTGAATCCCTGCAGCATACAGTACTTTGGCTAAAAAAGCTTGCTTTGCTGTTGGCTCCTGGATGCCTCCCTTCACATACACACACATACAGTATACACACACACACACACACACACACACACACATTCTTCAGCAGTCCTGAAGATAGCAAGGGTTCAGGTGGAGACAAGTCCCTCACAGTTTCAGTATATAGAGAAATAAAGTTGAAATTAATCTGGAAGTCTCTGGTGTTATTATTGGGATTAAAATGGCATGACTCAAACTGTCTGTGTTCTCCATTAACCTGGGGCTAGTGATTCTACACCCTTCATCTGCTTCAAGTGCTTAAAATAATCTGTAAGCAGTTTTGTTTGTATGGTGATACTGGAAATAAAATTTCCACTTTCACTGGAAGCAAAACAACAGATGGCCTGTTTTCAGAATTCTGTCAAACAGCTTACTGCACAATTCCACAGTTTGCTCACAGTACTCCACAGATAAAAGCAGTCCAGCACATTTTCTTGTGCCTCCAAAACAAGCATACTGATCCAGAAGCAGGAGAATTAGATTTCCACAATAAAAAATGATTAATCCTTCAACTGGAATTAAATGATCAATTTCAGATGACTTGCTATGGAGGCTGTGATCACTCTAGCCTCATGAGTTCACCTCTTTAAATTATATGACAATTTCTATTCTACTGCTTCTTTGTGCAGTCAGATACCTTTTTAAATAAGGAGTATGAAATGCTGATTGATTGAGTGTAAAAAACAGTAACAGACTCTACTTATGTTAAACATAAACTGTTGTTTATGAACAAAAATGTATATGGTTACATATATCTCACTGCCCCAAAAATAAAATAATACTATAATACATGTTAAGGGCTGTGATGAAACCTAATTTCAAAAGATTATTTAGTTGCCATATTCACAGAACAGGAGATGTTCTTTAGGAAGACAGACCCAGAGTGTTTTCTTCTGGATGCAGTCTAGCTTATAACCCATTGATTTTTTCATTTTTGTACAATCTGATAAAAAATGAAATAATAATCCCAGAATGATTGGAGTTAGGCACTGAAGAAATAATCACTGTGTTTTCAATCTATGTATGAGGTGCTTCCTCTGAGTAATATCACAATAAAGTGCAGTCCCAGCTGATTCACATCTAAGACCAGAGACACTGAGTAGTTCATAGAAACAAGCCCTGGAGTTTTGGTAAAAATGATTGTGGCTTATATATAGAAATAGAGTGGGAAACTGAGAGAAACCAGGTACAGGAGCTGTGCAGCATCAACTCAGTCTCTTATACACATGGTCTTAGCTGGACACTGGGTTTGGCTTCTTATAAGATGTTATCTTGAGAATCTAATGCAACATGAAATGCCGGTATTGTGGGCTGGGGCACATCAGGGTCAGTTTGTGTGCCTGATTTTTTTCCACATTTGCTCGACAGTTTGGGCTAGGTGGTTTGGGGGAGGGGGTTGGAGTTTGTGCAATGTCCTGTTAATCAGTTTGTCACTAAATAAAATGGAAAAAATAAAAATAAATGATACATTCTCCCAATAACTCTTATTTATGCCATTGCATGTGAAATGCATGGTTGTTGTGATGTGCATTCATGTACATCATTATGTTAATATTCTGGCTCCTTGAACAACAAGATTACAGTCACCATAGCAATTTTAGATTTGTTTTTCACCTATATGTCTGATGACTATTTTTTTTATATTGGTGCAGCTAATGGGACAATGAAACTAGGCAATTGTTATGCTGAACTCCTACATTCCATGTGAATTTCAGGTAGTGCTTACCTCGGATTAATCATTATCATGTGACATAAGCACCATAATATTCTGCATACTATCATACAATCTAGGTGTAGCCAATCATTTCTAAATGCACCACCCTGCCAATGCAATGCTTACTTAACAGTATTTTATGTGGCTTTCACCAGTCTTACTTTTCCACAAAGAGGTTTATGTGCACAAGTGTACTACCACTATAATTTTTTGTCAAGCCCTCCTCACATTCACCACCTTCCCATCTTTACAGCTTATATTTTACCCAATGATATGTTTAATTGCATAGAAATAGCAGTCAGTGAATCCAGTTCAGTGAAACAAGGAAAACTGCAAGATGTCAATAAAATGTATCTTTGGCTTATAAATGATACCACTCAAACTGCTTTGGAACAGTAGACAAGTTGAGTGACTTGCTTAGTGTCACAAAGTATGAAGTTGGAGGTTGAAGGAATCAAACCCAAGTCTGTGTGCAGGATGTTCAAAGATCATTCACAGCTCATTGCTCTAACATCTAGGCTATACTGCCAGCACCTCTAACCTCTCATCTATACTGCCAGTCCCAGATCCATCCAGTCTGCCACCAATAAGTCAATGTAGGGGTGTGGTGTGTGTGTGTGTGGTGGCGAGAGGGGTGGGGCAGACAAAATGTGAACAGATCATCAGTAATTACATATAGCTTCAACTTTTGTTTTAGCCAGGGTAAATGGTGGTTGTGGAGGGTGGGGATTGATGGGCCACAGGAGCATGGATGGAATAAACTAGTGCCAAGTTGTTGAAATCAATGGTGTGTAGATCACTGTTGCATGTAGAAAACTGTAGAACAGTAAAAGCAGTAAGGGCCATCCTTGAATATCGTAACTTGTAACGGCACTTCACTGAGACTCCATCAATTGCATACAGTCACTGTTATGGGGAAAAATGTGGCAGTAACAAAAGAACCAACTTACAGTACATTGCCATACACAGATCTTTAGGTAAATGCTAACAGTAGTTGACCCACATCCACATCAAGCATGTACGATTATCCACATCAAGCATGTACAATTAAAATAACCAGTTGCTGGTATACATGGTAGTTTTGGCATCCTGTTGCAATGAACCAGTAGTGAAATGACTGCAAAGGCCAGAGTAAATAAAATAAAAAATAAATTGGAGCGACAGTTTTACAAAAAAAAAAAAAAAAAAAGAATTTTAAAAAAATCACACACAAAACACACACTAAGGACATATTTATTTATTGAATACAATTGGAATTACAATCCTTTGAGTCACAGACTCTTTTGCAAAGGCTCCATGTCGGTTACAGGGGGTGGAGGGTAAACAAATACAGTCAAAGACGAACATAAACAGGCAGTATTTACAGTATCAGTACTGTCCGAGCAGTCCAGGCTTGAACTTATTTAACCGATGAGGTATTAGGCAGCATTCTTTGAATCCCTTGACATATATCCATGCTGTGTCTGTATATTTTTTTTAAATATATGAAGAAATGCTTTTGAGATAGCTTGAAAGACTTAGTGAAAGCATTTATTAACTGTTGCAAACAAATATTAATTTAGGCAAATTAACTGATCAATTACACAGCTGAGAGTGTACAGCTGCACTGTTGCCTTCAAGGAGTTATGGACGTCACTTTTGAAACTAATAGCATGCAATTAGCAACGGAACTGAAACTGACTATGGGGATAGCCATCACATTTCAAATGTGTGCCATAATGACAAAAAAACACACAGAAATCACATTCAAAATAATGACACAATACTACTGACAAGTGATTTTTAATTTTATTTACTGTAACATTTTAGAAGGAAATACGTTTCCTATCACCTTTAATGCACACCATGTTTTTTTTTCAAGAACAACTGATGGCTGAGTACTTTTTATACTCCTATCCCTCATGCCTCTCCCCATTTTCAATGAAACTTGGGTCACCCATATGAGAGCAAAGTACATTCTTAAATGAATGCCTGGACTCTATATTTAACTTTTCTTGATCAGGATTTGAACCTTAGGAACAGACAGAAATTTCATTGCAAAGGGGGAGAGGCATGGGGGGGCTCACAGACTGCACCAAGGTTTCATCACCTTTTTTTATAAAGAAGTACTTTCTCACTTCATTTCTGAACCTCCCACCTATTCATTTCCACTTGTGTTCACATGACCTCTGTGGTCATCTATCATAAACTTGTTTTATGTTTGCAGCTTAAATTTACTTGCATTGTACAAAGTTACCCCCCCCCCAAAAAAAAAGGAGAAATTACATGTTAAAAGTAAAGATGTTCAAAGTTCTGGAGTGTAAAAATGTGCCATTCCAGCTCTGGGCGGGGGTAGGTGTGGAAAACAAGTTTGTGTGTGATTTGCATTGTTGGATTATACAGGAAAATAAAGACACAGTAGGTGAAACAAAAGGTAATTATCTTACCACTAATCATATGAGTACTTGTTTCAGTAATCATTAATCTGATTCAGAGCTACAAACAATGTATTTGATCTCATTATGTCATTATAGTTTCAGTCACAAAACTATTCAGGTGTTATATTGGTACTACACGCATACCATGACATTCATTCAGACTAGTAAAATAATTATAAGGAGGATTAGAGCAGAACTGATAATCAATGTGAGCATCACATAGTAACACTCTAAGTTGCATAAATATTGCAGGGGATTGGACGGGAACTACTCGCTCTACAACTTTGGTACAGAAATGCCATTAAAGCTGACTGGTATTTCCAGTATAAATAATGTATTTTCACTTGGAATTTGATAAGATTTTCTTGTTCCCTACACTACTAATTTGTATGTAACAACTGGTTTCCAGTTAATTTTTTACTGGGGGGGCAAGGGTTGTTGTGGATGCAACCTCATGAATTAAATGACACCCAATTTGAATAAATGGCTTGTTAAATTTGCTGGTACGACTGGAGCTTCCAGCTTCAATACTCTTCTCATTGCACTTCTACACCGGTAGTGACACCTATGAATAAAGTAGGTAATCGATTAGTCTGAAATCACAAAGTGGTTGTGCATTTGAGACACTGTTGACCATACACATGGAAATCACAGGGAGTCAAGCATGCTATTCACACAGGAATGCAAGACAGCCCATCAGAGGTTAATTTTCTATGGTGAGTGTGGAGATGGGAGAAAAGTACAGTGACACTGTGCAATACTAATAAATAAAAAAAAACAGGTGACTTTAGCATTACTGTCAAAGCTGTTGACAGTTTGCGTTATGTCCGGGGCTTAACACTGTGCCAGAGACACATTTTGAAAACCCATAATCCAGATCAGATTAGTTACTATAATGGCAGAAGATAACATTCACACTGTAAACATTGTACAGAATAGAAAACTAGCCATCCAAATAAAATAGAAGAATGTGTGTGTGTGTGTGTGTGGGGGGGGGGGTAATCTGAAAATCCATCACATACAGTTACATACTTACTTGAATTTAAAACTTGATGTCAGTATGCTATGCTGCTTCCACAGATACAAACAATGTGGAGAGAAAATCATGCTTTGTCATCACAAGCAAAGGTTTGCAAAGGAGAAACGGAGAAATGGTTTTTCCATGCTGGAAACCAATGCTGAACTAGGTGGCTGAACATATTGATGTACAATATGTGTTGATTTACTTTTGCTTTCAAAAGCCAATTTTCAGTGTGTAGAAACTGTGTAGGATGATGATCCTGTGGTAGATGTCAGGCTACATCATCAGCCTTGTCTGAGTGTGTCAAACATGTTTTTTTTTTTTAAAAGGACATCTAATGTTCATGATATCTGAAATGTATGACAATGGAATATTGGGAATGGATTGAGGACTCGAGAGAGAGAGAGAATTAGCTTGAAGATGCAGTAGGATCAGCCAGGTGTAAAGCCTCCCCTATGGTAACATTGTGGGTCAGAGACCATGGTTTTAATAAGTACATTTGTAATTATATTTGCTACCTATTTAGCACAGAAAATGTTATGTGTCTCACTGATGTCATTGTGCAGAATGGCTGCATTAGAGTGAACTCAGTCCCCATGTAAACAGCTCTAAATAAGTAAATACTTCCGTATATGAAAGTTTTTCACTTTTTTCATAATTCCAGTATTGTTTGCAGTGCATAAGCTGTTTCTTGGTTACTCAAGCAGAGAGTGCAAAATTCAAAACTAAGGAGAGCAAGGCCTTCAGAATGCTCCTGTTCAAATTCACTACTTTATCTCTCTTTTGTTTTGAATTTTGCACTGTCAGCCTACCTCTGCAACACCTGTTGAATAAAAATAAAAAAAATCCGAAATGATGGCAAGTCCTGCGACCACTTTTCTCAGCTTTACAATGAGTGATCCATTAAACTTAAAACTGACTTTGTGATCTAATAACACTCACAAGCAAATCTCAACAGGATAAGTGAAGCTGCATTTTCTTTGTTTGCAAGGAAATTAAATGTGTTGTGTTATATATGCATAATGGTTAGATAAACAGTATGTTCAGCACACCATTTATCTAGCAAATGAGTAAAATGGCAATTTCAGAAATATGCAGCTAACAATAATTTAACTGGTCACCTGTAGATTCCTAACATGACTATCACCAGTGAAATAATCAGAACACACAACAGTGCACCTATTAGAAACATCTGCAAGGTTAAGTATTTTGATCACAGCCTTCCATTTACCAATCATGTCTCTATCTCTTGGAAACTGAAAAAAAAGAAACTGTGTTACACAGTGAGAACTGCTGTGACCTGGACTGAATGTTTAGAAGTTATATTTTTTTTCAATTTGTATGTTGTCATTCAGTTGTAAGTGGCACATAATTTTTAACACTGGCATTTCAATTTTTTTCTTTCATAAAGGCAATGATTTCAATGTGTGATAGATGGAAGGAGCAGTCATTATAGCAATACTCTTCTTAACAGGGTTACAGTGGGGTGGATGGAGGCCAGAGGAGAGTGATTTGTCACACTGGTAGGGGAAGGGAATTTTGCGTATGAATTGGGGCACTGATAAGTGTTAACACTGAAATTAGCACTTACGTCATTGGGTCTGGGGGTTGGGCTGGCAGAGAAATAACACTGCCCCAGGTTGAAGTGGTGGGGAAGAGCTTTGAATGGTGTGTGTGTGTGTGTGTGTAACTGTTACAATAGAGGGGGTGGGGTGAGCTGTGAAGATGGACACTAAGAATGTTGTTTATGGGAGTGATTATTCCAGACTAGGACAGCATTTTCTTGAGGATGCAACTGCTAGCTGTGTTATTGATTTTGCTTTTCATTGTTTATGCAGTGTGCTGCATATACTGTAACTTGCTAGAAAATCGGCACCCTAAGTGGTTCTTTGTACATTGTACATTGTAATTTGCTTTCTGCACTAGAAATGAGACTGTTTGAGAGAAATTGCACAACAAAACTGAACTTGTGTAGTTAGCCTACTGCTTTCGATGCTGCCTGGCAAAGTCAGGGGTCCTCATCAATGTATGAAAATAAAACAGTTTCAGTTGAGCACGATGAAATTTACACTGAGCAAATGTTGTCTTTCTGACTGCTGTGATGATATCCCGGACTGTTTTAAGAACTCTGTGGGCTATAGTGTGCTACTGTGTCCATCTGCTTATCAGTCACAGTTCATTATGATGTTTTCATTCAGCCAGGCATTTCATGATAGCAGCTACACTTTTTTTGTTATTTGTTTTCCCTCTATGGGGGGGGGTTTGCGGTTGACAAGTACACTATGGAGATTCATTTGATTTGTAACTTTAAAGTAAAATTAGATACTGCAAGTACCCAGAGGAAGAATGGAACACATGGGTATGTCCCTTAAGAGAACAACATAAGCTCAAAAGAACATCTTTCATATTTTCTTATGTTCACATGAAAAGCTTTTCCATTTATTTACAAAAAACTTCAATGAAGCACTGGTGACACCACTATTCTGGATATGTTGGGAGTGGGGACACATAAAGACATAGGGAATTGATCAACACAACTGACTCACCCATGAGTATTTAATACAGATATCTAAAATTTATGATTAATATAATGTAGTTATAAATTACAGAAAACAGATGGCCTGAGTACATGGCACCTCTACTGTGATTAAATTACAATTAATTCTCTGCTGTGAAAAGGGGAGCTTCCAGAGTTTGTGTTAAGTGGAGAAAGTTTACACATACAAATAGCTGAAGGGGGAATTTGTCAGACCCTGTATGCACATGAAAGACTTGTTAAAGTCAGATAACCTGAACTTCTAAACTATTATAATTAGCTGTGCAACTCTGACTTACTGGAGTGGGAGAAATTGCACATTTAGTTCACTAGACAGCAATGCAGAAGGTTTCAATCAGATGTAGGAGATGTGGTTTGGTTTCAGGGAGTTGGAGTTTTCCTCTTAAAGGGGACAGAAACTTGGTGTTTCATTTTGTTGGGCTTTTTTCTACTCTGATGTACTAAATAAATAGTTTTCATGAGAAAAAACATGTTATGTGTGTTTTTATTTTACTTTTGTGCCTATTTTTATTATCAAACTCTGTTACAAGACTGAATATTCTAAAAAAAGCACGAGAGGGTCCAAATGGATGTTGTGTGTTTGGTAAGTGCATTCCTGAAACTGCATTCCATGAAGTTGATTGCTGGATTTGAACCACAGCATAGTCTGCATCTGAATAACCATTTCAGTAATAAAGATCAAGACCTTACTGGTCTACATTAAAAGAACATGATTTAGTAATTTTGGAAACAGAATTATAGAAATGTGTCACTGTAAGTGAACGGTAAACTGAACAGCAAAAGATAGCTGTTGATCATTTAGGTAATTTCCCTTTGGTAGTTGTCTGTATATGACTGTTTTAGTTATAAGCTAAGGTACTGTAACAGCTGTTCACCAGTATAAAGCCGCTCCATATAATGTATATACTCTGTTAGCATCCTTGTATTATTTTTTGCTATTCAAGGGTATGGCTTGCAGGTGTGTGTGTGTGTGTGTGTGTGTGTGTGTGTTTATGATCTATGCACCCAGATCATGAAAAGAAAATTAAAATAAAACTGACAGAACAAGTGGTGTTTAATATGAGCACAACTGTAGTTATGTCTGAAACACAAAGATTTGACCCATTTTCAAATGAGCATCCTGTATTCCTGGGGATACGTTTCAATCAACTTTGGGCACAATATTTTTTTACCTCTACATTCAGTGATGTTTCACTCAAAAAATTATCTAGCCACAGTGGAAGTGGCAAGCCACACTGAATTTCTTTTTGTTTCTATTTTTTATTATTAACATTTTTTTTTAAATCAAAGAAGTTTTATTAATTTTACAACCACAATACAAACATCAACATTGCAGTACAATTTTTTTTGCCAACGGATTGAACTGGATAAAGTAACCCCAACAATTCCCTAACCTCCCCAGCCCGCAATCCCCCACCCCAAGCGAGGTGCTATAATGAAGGGTAAATTAAGCCCAAGATTGCAAAAGTATAATAGGCGAGTTACGACCTCGATACTATCCTGTAAGTAAGCATAGAGGTGCCTGGGACAGTCAACAGAGGGGAATTAGGACAGATAAAGAGCATACCATTTCCCCAATTTTTTGGTAAATGAAGTTTTTTGATGACGAACACTGGTAATTAGTTGTTCTGCTTTTAGGGCAAAGGACATTTCATGCAGCCATTCCGAAAAGGAGATGGGTGCCTGATCCAGCCAGTGCCTGAGTATGAGCTTTTTGACTGCCAGGGAGATAAGAGCCATGTGGGACCTTCTTTTCTTTACTTGTATTTGTGAAAAATCCCCAATGATACAGGTGGCTAGGGAGAAAAGACCTTGGAGGCCCAGCATCGGGTCCAACAGAAGTTCTATTTGTGTCCACAGGGGAGATAACGTCTCACAAGACCAAAAGATGTGTAGGAGAGAGCCCTCCTCTTTACCACATCTGGAGCATGTAGTTGATGAAAGACACCCCATTTTGGCTAATTTGACCAGAGTGTAATACATGTTATTTAGAATTCGGTACTGAGTTAACCGAAACCTATCCTGTGAGATATAGGTATAGACATCTTTCCAAAGTTGGACCCAGTTGATTACCAGATCTGGTAGAAGAGTGTTCCATGCCTTAGAGCCCACCAGTGAGGGGGGTTGGGGGCTAGTGAGCAAGAACTTTTACAATGCAAATACTCCATGAGGCCTGCCCACTGGGCCAGAAATCTGCTGTAGGAAATTACCAAAAGTAGGAGCTTGTGGCTGGGGCCCAAGCAAACTTATCAGTAGGTGGTGGAGTTGATATACCTTGAAAATAAGTGTTGGCACCAGTCCAAGCTTGGTTAGTATTTCTTGAGAAGTTAAAATAGAGGTTTGAGAGTAAAAATCAGAGACTCTAGTTTCATGAGGCATCTGAAACCAGGATGTAGGAATGGGCTGTCCCCCAGTTCTGATATTTAAATTAGAGAGAATAGTTTGGGAGATGTCTCTGATAGGGTACATTTTAAGGTATACACATAATTGCGATAGAACTTTGAGTGAAGTGCCAATTGGGGACGGGTGCAGGGATTTTGGTGGGGCTTTTGCAGGAGAGAAAAGGATCCCAGATGGACTCAGTCTGTGGGAGGAAAGCAAGTTGGCTTCAATTTGTAGCCAGATGGGAGTGTACTCTGATTGCTGTCGGTACTGGGGGAGGGATACAATGTCCTGTATTTGTAAAGGTGGCACGCCCAATAGTAGAGCAAAAAATTGGGTAAGCGAAGTCCACTGAGTTCCTTAGACAGACTTAGTTTGAGGTAAGATCTCCTGGTGGCTTTATCCAACCAGATAAAGGAAGTATAATCAGCATGAATGTGTTTAAAAAAGGACAAAGGCAACCAAGCATTAAGCATGTTAAGAGGGTAAAAAAGCCTGGGGAGGATATTAATTTTAATAATATTTATTCTGCCCCACAGCAAGAGTGGAAGGCACCTCCATCGCGAAAGATCTTGCTTGATATTGCTCCAGAGATCTAGAAAGTTAAGTTTGTGCATAAGGAAGGGATCAGAGGTGATAAAGATACCTAAATATTTAATATACCGTGGGAACCACTTCATACCAAACTGGGTGAAAGAATAACTATGGGTGAGATGGTTTATGGGATACATTTCTGTCTTAGTTAGATTCAACTTATACTTAGAGTACATACAAAAGGTCTCAACTATGTTCAGAACTTCAGTTAAGGAAGAAGTGGGGTTTGACAAATGTAAGAGAATGTCATCTGCATAAACCGAAAGCTGCGGAGCATGATTTCTGATGGGAACTCTAGTAATGATGGGAAAGGATTTTAGATGCCTGATTAGTGGTTCTAGATAGAGATTGAAGAGAAAATGGGACAATGGACACCCTCAACATGTGCTGGTATAAAGAGAGAAGAGAGATGAGTGTACCCCGTTACAGTGGATTTTAGCAGATGAAGAGGTGTATAACGTCCATATCCATTGGATAAACTCTGAGGGAAAGCCTATTTTATGTAATGTCACCCAGAGAAAGTCCCAGTCCACTCTGTCAAAGGCTTTCTCTGCGTCTAGAGAGATTAGTGCCATTGACAGGGGAGGAGTCTTCTGTTTGGAGGATGTGAGGCAGTTTACGTATATGATCTGATGAGGATCTGCCAGAGACAAAACCCACCTGCTCTGGTCTAAGGAGACAAGACCTAATTTTCTCTATTCTAGTGGTGAGAATCTTTGCAAGATTTTTGATATCACAGTTTAATAGTGATATTGGTCAGTAGTTAGCAGGACAAGTGGGGGGGTTCGCCAGGATTGAGAAGGAGAATAATGGTGGCCTCTAATAGAGAGGGGTCTAAAGCCTCACCAGAAAGAATGGAGCAGTAAAAACAAAGGAGAATAGGGGCCAAGTCTTTAACAAAGAGCTTGTAAAAATTCAATGGGAGACCATCAGGACCTGGAGCCTTGTCCAGTGTCAGAATATTAATAGCGGATTCTACTTCATGTAGAGTCAGTGGGGTAGATAAGAAAGCCTGGGCTGGGGCTGATAGAGTGGGTAATGGTGAGGAATCTATATATGCTGTCAGGTCCTCATTCGACGGGTAGGAGGTATGTTTGCTATATAGAGAAGAATAGAATTGTTTGAAAATAGCAACAATATCTCTAGGCTGGGTTTTAACAGAGCTGTCAGGGGCACTAATCGCCGTTATACTCCTGGAGGCTTCTAATGTCCTCAGATGTAAAGCCAGCAGATGACCTGCCTTTTCCCCTTGCTCTATAAATGTTGCCTGAGTTTTCAGTATAGCAAATTCTGCTTTTTCCTGCAGAAGAGAGGAGTACCTATTCCAGTACAAAAAAGGGACTATAGGGAGTCAGGTGAAGAAGAGGTAGAAAGAGATTGTTCTAATGTACGAATCTTGGCAAGCAAAGAAAGGGCCTCTGCCTCCCTTCGATGCTTTCGAGTGGAAGCAAGCTGTATAAATTCTCCCCTGAGAAAACATTTTAGGGCACACCATTCATGGTCTACCCTTGAGACAGAACTGTGATTGGTATCCATAAACATTTGGATCAGAATGGGGATCCTGGAGATTATATATTCATCCTTGAGGAGCTGGGAGTTCAACCTCCAAGACGTGTCCCTCTGAAAATTAATATCTAATACCAGTGAAAACCAAGCCACTGTGTGATTGGATAAAACAATGGGCTCCACCCCAGTGTTACAGAGGCTTTGGAGGAGAGAACAACTGACTAAAACATAATCCAGACAGGATGAAGAATAAAGGACACTGGAATAAAAGGAGAAGGTATGAGACAGTGGGTTTAGTACTCTCCATGGATCACATAGCCTCAGTGAATCCAAAAATTCATGCAGTGCTCTTTAGGCTGCCAACAGTGGCCTGAGAGGGTAGTTGGACCGGTCTAGGTCTTGAGTAGGGGGGAGGTTCCAGTCCCCTCCTAAAATCATTGGGAGCGATGAGAAAGGGACCAACCTGTTCATAAGGTACATAAAAAAGGTGGGATCGCCACCCACTGGACTGTAAATACTACCTAACAGTAATTCTGTATGCCCAATCAGGCCTTTTACAAGAATGAATCTTCCCTGTGGATCAGCAATGGACTGACCCACTTGGAAAAGTACCGAGCGATTTATCAGAATGGCAACACCCTTGCAGGCAGTGGATACCCCAGATGCAAAAACCTGCCCAATATTTTGCCTACGGAGGGCAGAGGCTTCTGAGGGGAGCAAGTGGGTCTTTTCAAGAAATGAAATATTGGTCTGTAAAAGCAAGATATGTTTAAAGATTTGATATTGTTTGGGATGGTCATGGGCACCTCTGACATTCCATGTGAGAAATCTTGTAATTGTATTAGCCATATTCGCAGCATGAGAAAATAAAATGAAAATAAAACACAAAACAATAGCAGACAGATCTTTCAGTGTGGACCTCACTCCCTCCCCAACCCTCCCCAAAATCCAATAATCAACACATTCCATAGAGATGATGTCTGCACTGGTAGCCATATTGCAAAATGCAGTTTGTATATGGAAGGTCTGACTTGACAGTCCTGTAGTGAAAAGTTCCATGAGTTATGAGAGGTATATACAGTGGCCCCAGTTCTAAAAGTATGAAACCTGCTCCCTCTCTCCCCAAAAAAACTATTTACAAGCACCCACCCACCCGTTGTTGAGAACCCATAACATAGAATATGGTTGTCGGTGTTGGGCAAAACCCCTATGACCCTGGGAACCTTCATCTCCCTAATATGCAATAAGTATTGTCAGTGTGACCAGATTTCAACATTTGCCAGAACATGGAAAAAGTGATATAATAGCAGACATCGGCAGCCACGGTCCACCCCCAACAGTCCAGCACAGGAGGCTGACTTACTTCTACTGTTACAGCCCGCCCCTCCCGCCCTCCCCAGCAATCCAAAGCCAGTAGAAAAATGTGCCTGGAAGTCATATTCTACAAACTGTGTAGTGGCAACAACAGCTTATTAACATAGTTCCTTACCTGTGCTCAGAGTGCATCTTCGGAAGGTATTCTCTCTGGTCTCACAAGAGAAGAAAAAAAAACGTGTGAAAGGGTACTAAAAACTGCTTTTGAGAGCTAGGCAGCTTGAAGAGGTTTGGGAGGAAAGAAGTCAGAAGGCACCAAGATGAAGAGACTCAGTAGGTGGATATATAGGTAAGAAGAGGAGATAGCAAGGAAAAGAGACCTGCAAGTGCTACTCTGTAAATGAACAGGGTACGGGAAGAAGAACTTGTACATTAAGGAACCTATATAACAGTGACAACATGAACTAGCTTTACCAATGCTAAAAAAAAAACAAAAAAAAAATAATGTAGTGGGAAGAGCCCCCTGATTGTCCGGACTCAAGTGTAACAGTCCATCAAGGGAATCTTAAGACAGCCAGACCGGTGTAGCAGAAAAAACATTCCCCTGGGAAACCGCCTTCGGGACAATCAGAGCCAGTCACTCGCAGCTTTAATCACCAGAAACAGGTCTGTTGAGACCTGGGCACAGATCCAGGGATGCAGGGACTCGTGGGGATTTCCACCACTTTAAGATGGGCTAAAAATTGAACAAAGCCACAAAACCACAATCTTCAAGGCGAAATACGTAAGTAAGCACCAACATGCTCCCAACTTAAGCTGAAATGGCAAGGCTGGATGTAGACCAACAACAGCAGGAGACTGTGAAAAGAGATGGCATTTTCATGCTGAGCTCTGTGTAAGCTTGGGAAGCTGAGTAGAAGGACAACCAGACCCCATCCACCAGGACTCGTAGGCGCGCTGGGTAAGCCATGCAGAACTTGATACTTGCTGCAATTAGCTTGCACACAATGGGGTGGAAGGTAGCTCTTTTCTGACAGGTTTCTTGGGGCAGATCCTGTGTAATGCATAGCTTCTTGCCCTCCCATAATATTGTTTGGAGCTCTCGGGTCTTCGATAGAATGTGCTGCTTTTCTAGGTAGGGTAGCAGACGTACTATCAGGGGTCTAGGAGGAGCAGACTCTGGAGGTCTGGGTCTCAGGGACTGGTGAGCTCACACAATTAGGTAGGTAGGGTTGTGTGGAGATTGACTGGCAATTTTAGTTAGTACCTTTTGAGTGAATGCAAGTGCAGAGGAGCCCTCCTCACCCTCCAGTAGACCAAAAATTAAAATGTTGTTTCTCCTGCATCTTCCTTCCAGGTTCTCCGTTTTTAACTGTAGTTTAGTGACTTGTTGTTCTAATTTGGTAATTTTGGGTTCTGATCTGTCCCTCCATGCTTCTAGGGAACTAGTGGGGGCCTCAGCATCCGAAGTTCTGATTTTCAGGTACCCCAGCTCGCTACTCACATTTTTGAGATCAGAAGTAATGCCCTGCAGGGTTTCTTTGAATGGCAGAAGTTCTTGGAGGAATCTCTCCTCTGTTAGTGGCACTGAAGGTGGCGTGGTGCTCGACTGCCTGGCTGCAGATTGTTGATGCTGTTTAGACTTCTTACATTGTTTCTCAGGTGAGGCCGGGGGTGTATGCTTTGGCAAGGCCGCTTTCATCTCTGCCTCCATCACGGCTAAAAATAAGCCGAACATGATGTAAGAAACACAGAATCCTCACAGTTAGGCAGCTCCAAGAGTAATTTTGCTATTTTGTGAACAATGTAGAGCTATATGCACATTGATTAGGATGGATTGCTAAGGAGGTAAGTGGGAGCTTCTAGGCAGAGCAGCTAGCGGCTCAGATGCATCACATGATCTCGTTTTTTATGGCATCATGCACACACGGATGCCTGTTTGCAAGTGTAAACTTTGGAGCATGTGATTGAGTTTGATTTATGACCATTATATGACAGATGGTTCAAGTCAAGTTGTTGAGAATCAAACTCATGTTGTCCTGGTTGTAGCACCTTCATTGTGAGATCCTTCATGTTTCAGACCATGCGTGATGGATGGATGAATGATTGATTGTGTGTTATGTTGTGCTCTGTAACCAGTCTGTAGTCTTTTTTCCCAGGGATTTAGTTTTTCTTAATGTGTAATTGCTGCAGGTCTCACAAATTACAGACGGTACAGATAATAACTGAATTAGACACATTGAAAAGAATGCTGTATCTGATGCTGAATATTTTAATTTTGACCCTGACCTCACCTATTATAGTGCAACATGCCATGGTACAGTATCTGGTGGAAACTCCCATATGTCTGATTTTCACATACAAAAAAACTATGTATTTCATCGATGTCTAGTTGTACCCTACACACACACACACGCAAACACACACACACACAGACACTTATACAAACACACACACACACACATGCACTCGCACACATGAAAAGCAGTACCATATGTGCCTGTCAAAACCTTTGCAATAGCTTATAAACTACGTGTATAACTTAATGGCAGTCACTTCCATGGGGCTCACGACTGCAACAGTGCCCATTTAGTAAAATCACTAAAGATGTAAATTAATAAAATAAATAAATAACTAAAAAACTGTATGGGGATTAATGGACCTGGAGGTTCTGTAAGTGAACTTGACTGAATGTGGAGTGGGTGGGAGAATTTTCCCTTGAGTTTTGTATGATCTTTTATGGCTCACTTGGCTCCGATTGTAATAATGGACCTATTTGTGACAGTGCCCTTTCTCAGTTACTAGTAGTGATGGAACTATTTATTTATTTATTTATTTTGCTCATGACGGGAGCACAGTGGTCTTCATGTGGGCTAGTTGTATGGATTGGTACAGGGATGAATATCATGGGCAAAAATCCAATTTTGTTATGCAGACTGACTTTTTCTGAAACTCATACTGTTCATGGCCTAGTATCTGACTACATGGTATCTATTATGACTTTGGACTCTACACCAGACTGAATCCTTGAAATGTCATGTCCCAGTGCCCATTATTCTGAACTGGAGCACACATTGGCACTGTATCAGTGTCTGAAATTGTGGGTCTGCATAAAAAAATTACAGCTTGAGCATGGTATTCATAGGTTCACAGCACTACACAGCTAGCCTACATAAAGACTACAGTGCTCCCTGAGACAGCTGTTTTTAACATAGTAAAGGGAAAAAAATACCAGAAATGGAAAAATGGCACTGACACATAGAGGTTTGCAATAATCAATGCAGTCACTGCCAAGGGGCTAGTCACTCCAATGGTTCCATTTACTCAAATCATTAAAGATGTAAATTAACAAAATAAATAAATAACTAAAAAATACATGTGGGGATTAACAGACCTGCAGGTTTTGTAAGTGAACTTGACTGAATGTGACAGCGGATGGGAGAATGTATTCTTGAATTTTGTATGATCTTTTATGACTCAGTTGTCTCCCATTGCAATTTTGGACCTCCATGTGGCAGTGCCTTTTGTCATTTATTGGTAGTGCTTGAGTTTTTTTCTTTGCCCATGATAGGAGTACTGTAGTGCTCAGGAAAGCAACTTGTATGGTACTGTATACGGATGAGGGCAAACTGAAATTTTGTTATGAAGACCAACTATTTCTGATACTGATCCAGTGCATGTCCCAGCCTCTTACTGTATGGTATGTCTTATGAACTTGGAATTTTCAATGGGCAGGAAACTTTAATCTTGAGTATCAGGTGGTTCCTATTATAATTTTGGACCTCATGCATCAGTGCAGTTTGTCAGATACTGGTAGTGACAGAATTTTTTGTTTCCTCACGACTGTAGGGCTGTAGTCTTCTTGCAGGCTAGTTGTGTGGTGCTGTATATGGATGAATATCATGGGAAAAATGCAATGGACAGCTTGACCACTAAATTCATAGTCTCACAACACCACACCACAAGCCTACATGAAGACTACAGTGCTCCTTGAGACAGCTGCTTTTTATATCCTGCAGAGGACACAACAAAGACTCATTGAGATTCAGCCAACTTGGATGATTTTGGTGTTCAGTTCTGTCCTAGCAGCAATGTTATGCCCAACCACTGGCAGAAGTAGCAGCATAGAGACTGTCTCTAGTTTATGACTTCACTCCATGGATGTGAAAGTCCGCTGTGGTGGCATTTTCAAGTTTAGTGAAAAATAAAGTCTGCCTGGGATGGATTAACCATTGGACAGAAGGGACAGCTGCCCAGGGCCCCAACTATGAGGGGGACCCCAGAGGCAGTGCCATTCATTTTAGTTCTTTTTTTAGCAGATAGTTTGTTTTGTTTTAGCAACTATACTGCTGTGCTTCCCAGTATTTATCTGGAAATGAAATAGGATTACACCAGGTCTACCTCTACAACAGATTGGAAGGAATGATCAGCAACTTACAACATAACCTCCTTTCAAATAATTTCTCACCCTCCTCCTGCTTCAACAATTGCTGGAGTACAGCATTATGCCACATTGTGACAATTCCATTTCATTTGAACCCCAGTGTAGCACAGCTTCCCATTTTCAATAACATAAAAGCAAAAAAAATACTCTCTGGCAAGGACAACATGTGGGGGGGGGGCGACCATGACACACCACAGTACAAGATTTATTGATCAATGAAATGAATAGCTAGGATCAAGGGACAGGAAAAAAAAACACAATAGGTGCAATGTGAAAGAGCCAAACACTATGTTTAGAGGTTAGAGATTACACACACCAATAAACGAAAGTATGGCAGATGCAAGGTATTTGCCAGTAAAAAACATTAAAGTTTATTGTGCCAAACAAATGCCAGATACTGCAGTTTACCATAGCAGAAAACAGACAGAGTACTTACACATTGCAGTATTCATGTTCTCGATGTGGCTGAAGCAGGCTTAGGTTAGTGGGCAACTACCACTTACTGACCACACGAATACTTGCCATTTACGAAAATGTAACCAGATAAAGTGTTAGACATTTGTACATGTTGTTCAGGTGAAAAAGCAAGCCATACTTCAAATTAAAAAAAAAAACCTGTTGAATGCAGACTTCACCATTGAAAAACTGAGCACTTGACAAAAGAGAATGCAACCAGTGGTCAGTCACTCCACCACCTCTTGAAGCTGTCCCCTGGTGACAGCATTAGCACCAGATAATTATCCCCCTTTTACTTGTGTATTTATTTTTGGGTTTGCTTATTTTTTCCTTATACTCATTTAGGACTGCCTGTCAGACCAAATGCATTTTTTCAAATCTGACCATACTTCAAAATCACCAGGCACAAAATGAGCACTGCATATGACAGAGTGCTTAGGCAGTCCACTTCAGATTTACTTGGATTTTATTGACAGACTCGATCCATCTGATCCTGATGTCATCTGCAGGTTACTTTGGGGACTTGGGGTGGGACAGAATTTTCACACTGAAATCAATCAAATTTGGCAATGATAGCTTGTGTAGCCACCCAGTGGATGTTTAGGGAACTGCACTTACTGCAATTAAAAACAACTGAAGCATACTGCAGAAACCAGTCTAACACATCTCTACTGCACTGCAGGGAGCTCTCTCTGACACATGACAAGGGTAGATACCAACCGGTGTACCTTGGCACCATGCAACATTTATATGGCAACCACTGTAAATAACAGTGCCATGTCCATATGCGGCAATCCAAGTTCGACTGTTTTTCTCATTGCTACTGCAAAAGGCTTCTATGGTCAGTTCTATATTCCGTACAAGAAATCCAAAAAGCACTGTAAGTTCATTGACTGTAGACACTAAAAAGAATTTTTTTACAGAAAAAAAGTCTTAAATAGGTTAAAGTAGTAAAATCCCCTTGTATAAAATCTTATAGCCTAATAGGCAATTTCTACTGTCTGTTATCTGAAGCCAATCAATCAATTTTAATTTATGAAAGGTCAGAAAGAGAGAAAACATTTTATGTATTTATATGTATTTGTATATATTTATAGAAATTTATTTACATTTATTTATGCTTATTACACAGCTGACTAGCTGTGTTTTAAATCCAGCAGTTGTGTCTTAAATTAACCATTAGCTCTGGTTACTTCTCAAGTTATAAGTTTTAATCATAGATTTTAGTTTTATATTTTAATTATTCTATGTTTATATTATTCAGCAGCTGTAAAATTGATTTTTTTACTTACTTTTTGTTGTTAGGTTAACTGAAAATTGAATTTATTTCAGCTTTATCTCTGGCATCTCTGGACAAAACTCTGGCTTGGTCTGGCTTGGTCATCTGCCCAGATGCTCGTAAATGTAGGCACTGGTTAGATAATTGGTTGCATATCTGCAGATTCTCTGCCATAAGGGATTTATTTTGATCATTTTTAAGAAGCCTAAATTTCAGTTTTCCAGCAGTCGAAGAGTCACTAGTCACCAGTCAATCTCTGGTGGCTTACTGGTATGTGCTGCATGCTGGCTGACTGCTGTGCATGACACATAGATAGTAGTCTAAATGAATCTACTAAATCTCTGTGAGAGGGTAGTTTTTAAACTTCAATTTAATTAGCTAGTTTTGATGCCAAACTGTTTTTCAATAATACTAATAATACTGACCAGTGATAATTAGTGATGATCAGTGCCTGTCATTTGTCCTCTTTGTTCTAAGCAAAATAGGGGTTCCAGAATTCTGGCGCTCATTTGTAATTCTGTACTCAGAGAGATCAATCAGAAACTTTTGTCCTTTACTAGTTGGTGAGCACAAGGACTACAATTAAGTTTATCAGGGTCAGTGTGCTTCTTATGAATGCTTGTTTTACTCTTAACTATTCTTAATTAAATTGTTTGATTAGGTTTTATCAAAAGATAAATTGTATACAGCACATATATTCTACCCTGATTTGGCTATTTAAGTCAGATATGGTAAATAATAATTGTTTAGTTGTTATTGTTCACATAATCCCTGAATTTAACATGATAAATAAAATGATAAATAAAAGAAAATCATTATTGTAGCTTTGCATTCCTCATTTACAAGTTGTGTAAACTCTATAATTTTTTTCAATATAAAACAGTTTTCCAAATCCTATATCCTTTTGCTTTTTCCTTTAAATAGGTGGATAGTGTTTACTGCCAGCAGAAAAAAAAAGTTATGTTTACTTCTTCTTCTCCTGCTTTCTTCTGCCTTTGATAAAGCTTCTTCGGTCAGCTCAAATGAGCACTTTGGTTTAGCAAAATGTTTGGCCAATATTTCAGGGCAGTTGTTCTGGTTTGAATCTTTCCAAGGGGCTCCTCAGTGTTCACCCATCCCTCCACCACTGTTGGCTTTCCTCCTGAGGAAATACAAGCTAACACTTGAAATGGCTTGCCTTTCCAATAAGAATCACAAGTTGGCCTGGTAAGGTCTGCTCAATTCAGACAATGGTGGTTTACCTTTCAAAGTAAGAAAAATGCCTTTAGCAAACCCTGCTTTCTCAGCTCCTCTGTTGCTCAGCGGCGTGCAGCTTCCATCTTGGAATCTCCTATTTTTTAAAGTACCAGTGACTGAGCATCCTTGTTGCAAAGGTAAATCTAATATTTCTGCTGGATAAAGTGAAAATTCTCTGTTTAAAGTCTGCTATCTGAAGTGCACTCTACCAAATATTACTGCCTTTGACCTCCCAAGCCCCTGAACAGGATAAAGGTATTTTCCTGGGGTAACTAGGTGGCAGCAGCAGGAGAAGTAAATCAGACAAACTTCTTTAAATGATGGTACAGCCCACAGGAGTTTTTGTCACACTTATCTTTGGCCTATCCCTTTTCAGCCTTGCAGAATCCTCCAGCCTTTCCCTTGGGCATGGCTATTTCTTTGTGAAATACTTCCCATAAATATACAAAATACAGAGAGCTCTGCACTGGTTAGAGCCATTTGCTTTGAATGAATTTGCTAAAAGAAATAACACTTAATCATTTTCTTCATTACCCTCTTTATCTTCATCACTGTTCTTTTTCCTTCCCATTTGGATAAAGCTGCAAAAGATGAGTGAATAAAGCATAAAAGATAAACACAGAACAATTAGATCAATATAATCGGTATGATTAATGTATTTTATATGATTTATGTGCAGACTTACAGCCTTCTCAGATTTAAGACACAATATGTGTAGCTTCTTCCAGATTTATCTTCAGTAAGTGTATATTTTAACCCAGCATACGAAGCACTTTTTAATTTATTAATTTACTGAAAATGTTTTACCAGGTAAATATACATAAATCATGTTTACAGATGTGATCTGGGTGGAGGAAGGAGGGATTGCATGGGGGAATACCACCATATACAGTAACCAAGAAAGTTAACAGCAAAAAGTCTGAGGTGCATGAGAATGCAAAATAAAATATAAGTTAGTTACAATAGGAGGTACAAAACATAGAAAAAAAGAAATTGTTTGCAGATAAGGACCGCCAGACCCATCCAGTCTGCCTGAAATCCCTACACTAGTTTGTGGCCTCTGATCCTAACTAGTCAATGGTTTTTCACAACACCTTTCCACCTCTAAGGTACCCTTATGCCTGCCCCATGCATGTTTAAAACCCTCCACTGTGCTCACCCCCACCACCTCCTGTGGCAGTCTATTTTATGTGTCCACCACCCCCTCCATGAAGAAAAACTTCCTCACATTTCCCCTCAGCCTGCTACCTACCAATTTCATCTCATGCCCACTCATTCTTATACATCTCTTATATTGGAAGATGTCTCCCCCTGCACCTTGTTTATGCCCTTAAGGTACGTGAATGTTTCTATTATGTCACCCCAATCCCTCCTCTCCTCTAGTGAGTACATACTGAGTTCTTATAGTCTCTCCTCAACTGTTTTCTAGTGCAAGCCCTGTACCATTTTAGATATCTTTCTTTGGACCGCATCCAAACTGTCAATGTACTTACAAAGATGTGGCCTCCAGGATAGCACACAGTACTTTAGATGAGGCCTCACTAGCTTTTTGCACAGTGACATCACCACCTCCCACCTTCTGCTAGTGATACCTCTGCCTATGCACCCCAGCATGCCATTGGCCCTACCTGCAGCCTTTGTACTCTGTTTAGACATCTTTTGGTAATCAGAAATGATAACCTCCAGGTTCCTTTCTTCCTTGGTGATCATCAACAACTCCCCCCAATCCTGTAGCTCTCACCAGGGTTCCCTTTTCCCAGGTGCATTATTTTGTACTTCTTGGAATTGAACATCAGTTGCCACACTTCAGACCATTTTTCAAGCTTCCCCAGGTCCCTTCTCATTCTCTTCACCCCATCTGGAGTATCCACCCTGTTACAGATCTTGGTGTCATTTCCAAACAGGCAGACCTTTCCCTTCAGTCCTACCACAATGTCACTAATGAAGACATTAAACAGGACTGGCCCAGAGACTGATCCCAGCAGTACCCCGCTGGTCATCCGCCCTCTCCTGATTGGATCCCATTTATCACCACCCTCTGCTACCTGTCTGTTAGCCAGTTCCTAACCCAGTTTACTGCCTTGTGCCCCATGACCAGACTACTCATTTTGTTGAGCAGCCTTTATGTGGGGTGGTGTCGAAGGCTTTGCTGAAATCAAGGTAGGCAACATCTACCTCCCCCAATTTACTTCCCTTGTCACCCAGTTAAAAAAATCTATTAGATTCATCTGACACAACCTTCCTGTTATGAATCCACGTTGCCTCAGATCCTGGGCACCACTGGATTCCAAGTGTGCCACTATTCTTCCTTTAAGCAGCACCTCCATGATCTTACCCACTACTGAGGTGAGGCTGACTGGCCTATAGTTTCCTGCCTCTTCTCTACTACCACTTTTATGTAGAGGGACTACATGTGCCCTCTTCCAGTCATCTGGAACTGCTCCTATGTTGAGTGACTCGGTGAACAATGCTGCCAGAGGTGCCACTTGCTCTCTTCGGAACTCCCTTAATAGCCTCAGGTGTATGCTATTTGGCCCTATTGCTTTGTCCACTTTCAGTTTTGTGAGCTCCTCCAGGATTCTCTCCACTGTGAATGGACTTGTGTTTACCCCCCAGGTCTGTTACCTAGCTGTGGTCCCTGACCCTCCCGCTCTTTAGTGAATACTGAACAGAAGTTTTTGTTCAGTATTTCCACCTTTTCCATGACTCCCTCCTTACACTCCCCTGCATCAAAGGTACACCAAGTACAACAACAATCCTTCAGGACCATTTAAATATTGAGTAGACTCAGGAACTGTCACAGTGGTATGTTAGATTTAACTTAAGGGGACGTCTAGACATGGGTACACTGGTGGATGGGCAGGTATCAAGAGATAGGCTTTCCCACAGCTTAGACAGTCTTTAGCCAAAGGAAAGCTGACCAAATATTTTTTTTTCAACTGGAGATGAAGTGACAGTTGCCAGTATGGGAATGCAGATTTACTTAGAGTTTGCCCAGAGTCCCAAAAGGTGGTAGGCACATCATTTAGATAACTGAGAAGTCTGTTAAGCCAAAATTTGTACTCATTTATACCCAAATATTGTGGACATCTACATGTGAGTGAGGGCCACTGCAAACTGCCATACATAGTACAATGGTGTGACTGGGAGTGGCATCAGAGTGTGAACTGGCAAATGGTGTTATACAAGGTATCACATTTTGACATTTTGGGATTGTGGCACAGTTGATAACGCCATAGTTAACTATAGGTAGGGTCATGCATTTAATTAGGCATTTCCTGAAACCATGCAAGAGGCAGTTGGACACTCCATAGAGGGAATCCAACTTCTTGTATGAATTGCTGAGCAGATACTGAATATGAGAGGTGAAGTTTGGGGAATAATTTAGAGTAAACCCAATATATTTATATTGTGATACAGACACATAAGGTACACCCAGCAGGAAATGTCACATGCAAGTGGTGATTTTTTTGGAAACAGCACCTGGGCCAAAAATCATATATACTGCTTTAGATTAGTTGACTGCTAAATGGGTTACTGAGATTTAAGTTAAAAGATTGCTATGGTCATAATGTAGAAAGTCAGAGATGGAGGCCAAGTTGTGGCCGGTAGTGAAGATGATAGTGTTATCAGCATACATATAAAGGCTGCAGGATTGAACAGCAAGGGTGGTAATTTGCAAAGATGTGAAATAAGAGGAAGCAAAGCACAAAGCCCTGAGAAACACCCATGCACACCTATAATGGGACTGACAGAGCAGACCCCATAGAGACTGATTGGGAGTGCTCATGAGGTCAGAGGAAAACCAGTGTAGGGACATGGTGGAGATTCCAGAGGCAGAGAGTTTAGTGGATAGAATCAAGAGATGCGCAGTGTTGACAGCCTTTGAGTGTTTGAAGAAGATAACTAGTAGGCAAGTCTGTATCCATTTTAGAAAAGATGTAGTCTCTTAGTCTAGGAGAGAAGTAGTGATGGGGTGAGCAGGTTGGAAAAACAGATTGGAAATTAGTAAAAAAATGAATTCTAGTGCAAAAGCTTGATAACTGATTTGCAACTAGTCTCTTCAGAAGCTTAGAAAGCAATGGAAGAAAAAGATTGGTCTGTAGTTCCCTACAGAGGTTGTAGAACAAGTGAAATAACAAGGAGCTGGGCAGCAATTATAACAGTACAGAGCCAGTGCAAGAGCATGAGGACAGTCAACTCCACACTTGACTATGTAATTAGTAGTGCTCTGCACTCACAGAGGGGAAACAAAAAATGACACTGACACAATTATCATAGACAAGGAGAATTTATTTCAGAGGCCCAATGCTAGAAAAACTTCTGCACTGCAATACTTAATGCAATGTGAATAGTGCCCTGTGTTCAATGGCCTGGAAACACAGCCCAACAGCCCCAGCGTTAAGCTATATCAAGCTTTGTCAGGGGCAGGACCAGAGAGAGAGAGAGAGACAAGCATTATTATATGCCTTAAATTGGTGCCCCTGGGTCACCCCTGAAAGAGGGACCTTCAGGGTTCAGTGGGCCTACCCGGTCATCAAAATTTAATAAATAAATAAATAAAATAAATATGTTAGCTTAAAGAAATGGGGTATAACAGATAACAAGTGCACATTTGAGTGATGATACAAAATACAAAATTATAAATTAATTAGCTTAAAAAATAAGACTTTAGAGAGCATACCTTTCCATTAGCTAACTTAATCAGAAAAGTTGTGTGAACTAAAAGATGCATAAAAAGGTTACAACAAAACTCCATTGCCCTTTCTAAATAAGCATCAGTTAATTATACAGCCCTGACTTAATGTCTAGTAGGTCACAGTCTTACAAAGTATATTATCTGCTCAATAAGTCTATGGTTGTATAAAAGTAGAAGCCTGGACCAACCACGAGATCACCCATTCTGCTATTTCTATCCTGAATGGAACCTCACTGGGATCTATATGATTGGTGACACTGGAGTCAAGGCATTAAGGACATACAGAGATATGACAGGACCTAAGAAAAAAACGTAAATACACAAATGCATGTTAATAACTTTCAGACGTATATCTAAATCAAAAGAACATATGAAGAACTGGCATTATAATTGATGTATTGTTTCAGAGCTAGAATGATGACAAAACTATAGAATGCAGATCATAATAACTAGTTTAAAGCATGCAAATAACTAACATTACTTGGTGTCCACAAAGACCAAAATTCTCCATTATGAAAATTATTTTATGTCCCAACTGCCATTTAATACACATGGTTTTAAACTGTTAAGCTTGACAATAAAAGAACTTTCTTTCTGCAACAAAAGTTGAAGTCTATTACCTCCTTTTTTCATGGTTCATACTCATTCCAATTCCTTAAATCAGGGGTGGCCAACCTGTTGCTTACAAGCCACATGTTGCTCTTGAAGCCATTTGATGTGGCTCTCGAGGGGTTTGTCAATTATGTGCCAATTACATGTCACTGCCTTTTAATGTTGAGAAAAGCCAACGTTCAGGAGCTGAAAAGCGTCCTGAGTGCTTAACAAGCTACTTTTACTAAGCCTGCAAGCAAATCTAAACCTCCAGAGTTGCTCTGAATAATTATTTTAAAATTACAACTATTTTTAAAAAATACTGTAACTTAATAAAACTTAACAAAATGTGATTATTGACTACTGACTATGACCATGTTATTATTTTAACTCCTAAATATGGCTAAATATGGGTATGGTAAAGGCTGTACATTGGGTATGGTACAGGCCACACATTGTTGTGGCTCACATCTTACTCAGAAATTGAAATGTGGCTTATGACCCCAAAAAGGTTGGACACCCCTGCCTTAAATTATAGGTTGGAGGTATTAGATCCATGTTTTTCAAAAAAATGGTTGTCAATTGATGTGCCTTTTCCTTATTAGTGATTGATCTTATATGTTCCTGTATACACATTTTTAGGCTCCTAATGGTCCTGCCTACATATATTAAACTGCATGTACAGCACAGTATGTACATCACAAATCAGGTGTCACAGCAGATAAACTCCCATATCTGTACTTTCCTATAGTCTTCTGGAGGAATCAATTTCTTGCCTGGCTTGGAATATTTGTAGATGTTGCACCTGGAATGACTGTGATTGTTAGTGCTGCTTTTGTTCCCCTCTACAAGTGCAAAACTCTGCTGGTTGTGAGGTTGTAGAGCAACCTTTATAGAGTGGGATAATAATTTTATGTTTTCAAGAGGAGGAAAAGATCCTTTTTTTCTCAAACAGAAATAGCTCAGTCATTTGTTTTTGTTTCAAAAGATACAATACAGTATATACCAGTGGATACTGACAAATAAACCTGCTTATTAATCTATGTATCCTCCACTCACTCTGGCAAAGCAGCACAATGGCCAATGCATTGTAACTGCTGTTGCAAATGCCTCCATGCTTTCTCTTGGGAGTAAATGCCCACCCCTCCTACATCATAGCTGCTGGGGCAAAAGTCCATGTTCCCACAAAGCAAAGGAGCCTTTAAGCTGTTAAAATTGAAGTACAACATTTTTGAAAATGTGCCACCAGTTGCATCACAACAGGCAATCCAAACAACACTGATACACTGATGTCCTTTCCCAATTCAATCAACTTGTATAAACTAACCATGCTCAACATCCTTACACCATGGAAAAAATATCCAAGTTATGTTATTTTTTTTTCCTTCCTTGTGTGGGGAAAAATGGAAATATTTGTTAACAAACACTGTCAGCAATTTGTAAATAAAATTCTCTGTCACAAGAAGAAAAACCTCTTAAGCCACATGAAAAAAAAATCTATGTCAATTTCCAACTTCACAAAATCAATAATTTCCTAAACGTTTTCTGCATTTTGAGCCTTTGAAAATATCATGCAACTGTACTTTCTATATGTTTTGGAAAACAGAGCTGCTTAAATAATCCATTTCATATTTTTCAACATCTGTAGCCTTCTTTCTAACACTGACCAGTTGCAGCCACTCATGGTTAGCCTCAAGCCTGATGTGTAGGTAATCTCAGAGTCTTGGTAGAGTCGTGGCTGTCCTTCAGGATGCCTAATTCCTCTGTTGCCATCCCCAGTTTCACCACTAGTAAAAAAATCCATCTACCTGTCCTCAAACTTCCAGTTTGAGACTATACTCTCCGTCTTTGTCCCCTGTTCCTATGAGATGCTTCTTCTTAAACTCACCCTACTCTTCTCTGTCCTCAGATGGATTGGGGGAAGTCTGCTGTTGTTCTAGCATATACCCACCATCAGTCAGTGAGCTATTCACCACCATCTCCTCCAGTGCCTCCTCTGGTGAGCTACTCATCCCAGGTGATTTCACCCTCAATTGGCTGTCTACATACATTTTGCCTTAACTTTAAATCCCTCATACTATCCCATCTGATATCTGACCCCACACATACAGTATAAAACCAAACACATCATTTTGTTACTTCATGGTAGTCAGCTCATGATTCTTATACCAGTAAGGCTAGTGTTAGCCTGATTTATTGTTTCTGACCCACTTGTCTTGATGTCTGATCTTTTAATCACTCCCTTTTGGACTAGGTTCTCTCCTCCCATTACCATTGTACTGTGGATGCTGGTACCAACCAAGATGCTTTCAGAGACCACTGTATGGTCTACTATGTATGTAAGATTCATCATCCCAAAGCTCCCCCAAATTCATCCAGATCTGGTTCTTCCAAGTCACTTGACTTGTCCCCCTCAATGGTGACCTGGTATCCACAAACTGGTCCCCCAGTTCTACAACTGGTAACATTTACAATGCCCTCAAATTTGTCCCTCCAAATTCATATCTCTCTGGGATGTCAGGGATCATCATGTCCCCCTTAGAAGAACCCGGGTCTGAAGATCTCACTGCCCATGGATCTCAGCAGAGTTGCTGGCTTGTCACCATGCACATGATCTTGCCTGGTGGACTTACAAATCCACTGGCTTCCCTTCTGACCTTACTAACTACCAGGCCCTTTATAATGCCTGTACTAGAGCTATGACACTTGTGAAGTTCAAGCAATTTACATCCACATTCCAGAACAACCTTAGCATCCCTTTTAACTTCTGGAAGGTAATTCATGCCTTCCTTCCCCCCAACTCAGTCCCCACCCCCTGTACTCAAGTTGGGTGACTCTCCTATCTCTGACCCTGCTGCAGTTATGTCCTCTTTCAACTCGTTTTTCACCTCTTGTGCCTGCTCCTCCCTCTCTTCCTCCTCCTCCTCTTCCCCTACCCTTCTCATCTGCTGTCCCCCCACTGCACCCTCCTCCCTTTCCCCTTTCTCTCTTAGCACTCCTGCTGCTTCTCTTAAGGCCCACTTGGCTCTCAACTTAACAACCCTAGTTGTCTTCATCCCAATTTCCTGTATCTGGCTGCTTATGCCATTGCTTTCCCTAGCACATAGTTTACCATCTCAACCCCTTATGCTTCTTATCCTCAGTCCCTAACTCATGGAAGCTGGCTACTATCATCCCCCTTCCCAAAGGTTGACTTCTCTTTCCTTGGAAACTAGCACCCTAGTCCCTCCTCCCCACCCTGGCTAAACTCTAGAAAAACCTTGTTCTCTCCCAACTCTCCACTTTTCATGACTCATCCTCCTTTTTCTCTCCTTTCCAGCCTGACTTCAGGATGTCCCACTCCACCTCCACCACTACCTCTCTCTTACAGCTTACTGACTCTATCCTCTCTGGTATTGATCAGGGCTTGGTCACCTTCACCATCTTTGTCGACTTGGCCAAAGATTTCAACACTGTTGCCCACCCCATTCTCCTGGATGAACTTAAGGTAGTTGGATTCTCCACCTCTTCAGTGGACTGGTTCCACGCAGCAAGTCTCAAGCTGTCCAAATTGGATATTTTACCCCCACTACCAATTTCCTCAGGAATCCCCCAAAGGTCTGTCCTTGGACCAAATATTTTCTCAATTTTTCTAAATATCCTCCCCACTGCCTGCTCCTTTGTGTCCATTCACATGTATGTAGATGACATGATATTCTTATCCTCTGGCTCCTCTGCCCAGGACCTAATGGACTAGCTCCAACTGGATTTTAATAATGTCCAGCACTGGTTTTGTAAACACCAGCTGCCCTTCTTTGCCAAGAAAATGATCCCTATGACTTTTACCACCAGGCAGAGTTTTTCCAAACTTGCCCCCTCCCCTCCTTCCATACCCTTGATGGTGCAGCAATTGAAGATGCCTCCTCCTTCAAGCAGCTTGAGGTCTAGTGGGACTGTCACATCAATTTCTCTGTTCATGTGAACACAATCCATAAGAAGGTCCACCTCAAATGTATTGTGCTTTACAGGAATAAGAGAGTATCCTGTATACTGCCTGCAGAGAGATCCTCTCAAAGATGATACTCCCTATTTTTGACACTGGTGACATCATTTACAGTGTTGTTTTCAAGCCCATCTTAATCTGACTGGCCTCCCATTTTCATTCCTTCTGTCATTTTCCCTCAACAGACCCACACACTTGTCAATGTTCATTGTACATCTCTCTCTCTCTCTCTCTCTCTTGCCTCCTTTGATACTAAGTGCCTTGCCAACTGTGCCTTCTTTAACTACAGATTTTTATTTGGCTCCCTCATCTTTATTTCTCTCTCTCCTCTCCTCTCCTCTCCTCTCCTCTCTCTCCTCTCCTCTCTCTCCCAATGACCTCTCACTCCCTTTGCAATGCTGGCTCTTGTTCTCTCACTCTTCCCCAATAAAGCCCTCTGCTGGTCAATGTTCTTTCTCTTTCTGCTCCCTGAACTCTGGATCTCTCTCTCTCTCTCTCTCTCTCTCTCTCTCTCCCCCCTTCCATTTGCTTTGTTCCTTTCTGCACACTCTGAAATCTCTCCTCTGCGATTTCTGTAATCACTCCTGCAATACACTAGGTACTGGACATGTCCACTTCAAAACAATCTACTATATCACTAGTATAGTCCCTCCCCCAGTTCTTATCTACTACTCCTCCCTTTTGTGGTATTGCATTGTTGTCATACTGAGTATTGTTCTTATTGTTCTTTTTCTGCATGTCTTTGCATTATAAACTGCCAGCTCAGTGTCTAGACACAGACAGCTATTTTCCGAGCATATAAGACATTGTGCTTGAATTCCAAGCATTAGTGACTTGTTCATGAATAATAACTTCTGTAATAGTACATGTCTGTGCGTAAATAAACCAGGTAGATAAGACTTTCCTTTTAGTAATTGCTGTTGAAGGTGTGGGTAAATGAGGCCGTAGCTTCTAGACAACCAGCCTTATACTGCTAAGGTTGGTAGACAGCACTGAATTCAAGATTAGTGACTGTGACTAAGTGTCATTGTGGGAAAACCTGAAATGTCATCAGAGTTCATCACCAGTAAGCATAATGGCAACATTAGCGAAGAGAGGGATGCACTAGGTAGGAAAAACAGGAAGAAAATACTTTGTAAATCATAGTGGTATCCAGATACATCCCAATAAATACCTAAATAAATCTGCATATATCCAAAATTAATGGAGATGCCCTGTGATATAGGCAAATATATCTACAAGTACTGGGATTTACTATATCTCCGGCTATTACTGTACTCTTAGATAAGTTCCAGGAAGAGACTGTAGTGCAGTCTAGAGCCTAGGCTTAAAGACAAGGAGACCCAGGTTTAAATCCTAGCAGAACCATTAACCATCAGTCATCCCAACTGTAAATCCAGTAACCTCAAGTCCTCACAAATGTAACTATTTGATAAAAGCAGGACCTCACTGTAAATAAGACATTGATCTCAACTTGGATATCTTGGGTAAATAAGCTAAAGGAAAAAAATACAGATTCCTTAAACCCTTTCTTTTATATTCAGGATTATATTCCTGAATCATGTCTATTTTTTCTTTGTAAAACACTAAGCTGTCATTCTTTCAGAATTAGAAACATTTTAGAATGAAATGCATTATACACAACTGTAAGTCAAAGGAAATCAATGTTTTTCTATTTTTCCTGACAAAGTCATGTGCATTGATTTCTGAAAATACTGTAGTAGTACAGTACAATAGTAGCAATTGTCTGTGCCATAGAGAAAGGGGATTATTACAGTGTCTTTGGAGTAGAAGATGATGGCACATGCATCAGTTAATGTATTTGAATGATTGCAGCATGCATCAATATTGATAAAATTCCAATTTTATTATCAGTCAGTCTCAAAATAAAATGTCTGATATTGTGCCAGCAGCAGCAGCAGCTAAAACAGGCTCCTTGGTAGGTACTGTTTTATAATCATTGTCTACAGCACAGCCTTTGGTACACTATGACCTTAATAAGCTTTGATTTGTTTTGCTACTGATCAATTCCAGCAAAGAATGTACCAGAACCCTACGAATTACTCCACTAGTCTCAATGCAATTTATTTGTATGTATTATTGTTTGTGTTCAGAAATTGGTGGCTGGGAGAGGCATACTGAGCCACCCTCATGTCCATGTTGGACCCAGGGAGGGGGTGACAGAATAGGCAGTATTGAAAAAATAAAACTTTAACAATTAAAATGTAGATACTTGGTGCTGAGGATGGCTTGTGGCCCAAGTTTGGAAACAGGCTAGGGAGTGTTTCCAAATGCAGTGTGAACCAGCTTGGGGAGGTGGGTTCAGGTCCTGATGACACAGTGAAACTTTGGGGTGGGCCAGGGAGCTTTCTCCCTCATCAGATTTGATGAGTGCACACAAGGGACCGATATACACATAACCCCATCTTGGAGAGGCGGTAAATAATAAATAAAGGAGTGGGAAAAACCACATTGTTGCTGGGATATGCCCATGCTGCTCCTGAGTCCTGCTCTGTGGACCCCATTAGTGACATCAGTGGAATTACCTGAGGTCAGGGCTAGGGTTTCATCATAATGTATTCCTATAGGCCTGAGGACTGAGTGAGTGGCACTGAGAAGCAAAAACTGTGTAATAAGCAATAGATACATAAGAAACAGCAGCACTCTAGTAGCAGTGCAAAATAAAGTAAAGGAATATGATCTTTGAACATGGTAAAAAAGATAAAAGGTGCAAAAGGTGAAAAATGTAAGAAGATATGGCAAATAGTTGTTAGTACAGTGCACAATCATTGCCAGAAGCAAGGTGGGCTAAAAAGCAAGGTGCCCATGGTAGGGGGAAGGGAGCAAGGAAAGTCCCAGGAAAGTAGAGAGTAAATACATATTTAAAGAGAAAACACACAACAGGCAAGATTTGACACCAAATGGTCATAGATCAAGGAGACAGCACTGGGGGAAATGGTAGGAGGGAGAAGAGAGACGTGGAAGAAGAAGAAAAATAAAGTGGGGGGTCTGGTTAGCTGCACAAGAAGGCATTGGTGGTCAAGTTACAGGACCATTTATAGGAGGATGGTGAAACTTGAAAAGCTGGAGAAAGTTTGTTCAAGAGGTTGGAGAGTCAGGAGGAGGGCAGATTGCTCCAGAGAGTTTTGGAGTGAGAAACAGAAGACAGAAAAAAGGAATGGGAGCTTGCAGAATGAAAGGAGTAGGCAGAGGAGAGTGGGCAGGAAGAAATAGGAGGGAAGGGAGGTAGCAGAAAAGGAAACTAAACCATAACTTTGAAAGGAAAAAGGCAACACATCCTGTACACCACACCCTCATAGTCAGACATGGGGGGGGGGGGGCATCTTAAAAGGGAAGAAGCTCCTCCCTATGTTCAGTGTCCCATACTGCAAAAAATCTTACCTCCTACACCCTTTCTGGAGTGAGACTGTATAAAAATACAGTCAAGATATGCAAAAATACATGCTTTGGGTGTAGTCCTAGTGTGTCCTTCTCATTTTTTTTGCTTTTAGGAGATTTTTCTAAATTTGCCAGCTAGTTTTATAGCCCCTGGGGATCTCCATGTTTGTTTTCCTGCAATGTGTTCTATCCCATTTGACAGTGATGCATGGAGCAGCTGTGCCAATGCTTTGTGCAGTCAGTGACTGTTGTACCTCTATTCAAGACTGGAAAACAGGATGAGCCAGGGAACTATAGGCCCAGTCAGCTTGCTGTTTATAGTGGGGAAAATCATGGAGTGTCTACTAGAGGAGGACCTGGTGGACATCCTAGAAGGCAACAGGCTGAAGGACTCCAGAAAGCATGGGTTCACAGTGGGAATGTCTTGCAAGACTAACCTGTTCAAGTTCTTCAAATGGGTGACTACAGCAGCAGTCAAGGGGCAGATAAAAGGTATCTTGACTCCAGCATGGCCTTTGACTCAGTCCCCACAGGGGGTTGGTCAAAAAGATTAGGGTCTTGGGGTATAGGACAGGTTGGCAAATTGGGTACAAGGCTGAGTCACGTTATACAATGAGCCAGATATCAGCTTATCTATTGGGCTTCTGCTTCTCCTCCCTGCAAACCTGCATATTTTATCAATAACTATGGTAAAAGCTTTTCAAAGACTCTGGGATTGCTAGATTGTAGTGTTGGCGAGCCACTGGATCAACATTTTATCAATTTTGGAGGCGGAAATGAAAACCGCATCTCCTCACCATACTCCACTGCCCACATCAGATAAAATCACGAAACGCATCAAGGCCCAAGCTTCTGCTGCTGGGCACACCTCTACTCCTACATCGGGGCCAGCACCACTGACAGAGGAGCAGTTTCTCTCTGAATTCCTCCCATTCAAGGAAGAATTGCATTGGCTAACTCAGAAGCTCTGAGCAATGTGGGTGTCAATTAAAGATCGTATCCACAGAGTGGGCAACAATGAAGTACGTATGACTTCAGTTGAGAAATGGAAAGAGAAATCGAGCCGGAGCTGGTTGCACTTCGGCAGAAGAACACAAAACTAGAGGCAAAACTCAAAGACTTAGAGGGTCAGAGCCATAGTAATAATGTGGTCATCATTGGGTTTCCAGAGAAAGCTGAGGGCTCTGACCTTCTCCTGTTTGTACAAAAGATGGTGCGCAAACTAGCCGGCCCCTCACCATATGGAGTGAATTATATGATTGAGCAAGCCCATCGCTTTCTTCATTCCACACCTCCAGCCGGCTCCCCTCCCAGACCTTTTCTGCTTCATTTTCTGAACTACCTGGAAAGACAGCATTGTTGAACAAGTTCTGGGAATTAAAAGAGGTGACATGGGAAGGGGCGCGCTTAAGAATACCACAGGATTTGCCTAGTACAGAGAGGCAGTGGCATGCGAACTTCATCCGGTTGTGGCCAAAGTGATTGCAGCACAGATTAAGTTTAAAATGGTGTATCCAGCCTCCCTGCATGTGAATGATGCCTGGAAACATTATGAGTCAGTACACCAAACTACTACTGATCTTAAACTGCTGCTGCTGCCAGAACTGTTCAAAGCTAGTTGACTTGTGATTCCTACATTGGTGCCCGCCATGTTTAATTTATGATCGCTACTTCTCTCTCTTCTTCAGACTTCATTATTAAACTTCAATCAAGGATGATGGTTTGTCACACTATGATAAAATGTGAGCCTCTTAAATCATACTGCACCCAATAACACATTATTTCTTCTGAGGTGTGGCATTGTGTTTCTCTACCCCCCCCCCCCCCCCCTTAAGACTTAACTGCATTTCTCTGTCCGGGCTCCCTCCATTGCCGGTTTGCAGTAGGCGGTGACATTGTTGCTCTACCAAGTTCAAAATGGGATTGTGCTTCTTAGGTGAATCCTGAACTGATCTGCGTGTCTGGAACACAGTTTGGTGCATCTTTTCATCAGCTGCAAGGTCTGTCTGACGCTAAGGTCTGGTGCTGTTTACATGTGCCGGGCCAGTTCTCATACTCCCACTTCAACTTTCCGAACAAGGGAAGTCACTTCCAGATCAGTGCCATCATCAAAAACCTATATTTTTAAGTTCAAAGTGGGATGATTTGTCGATCTGGACCCCTAGATGAACCGTAATCCTGCTTTGTGGTTTCATACTACATTGCAGTGTTCCTGATTTGGCTCGACAAGGACCAGCTCCAGTTTATGTTTGATCAGGAGGTAATCAGGACATTTTGCAAAGCTCCTAACCTTTTTACAACATGGCAAACAAGAAGGAGAATGTCAGGTTAGAATCCAGAGGAACCTGAGCTGCACCTGTTTTAAAAAAGGAAGATAATCTTCCTGTATTTTTCCCTATTCAACCACTGCACCTGATTCAACTCAGATTTATGGGTCGGTTTGGGTCTGGACTTTCTACAACCCCTTCTATCTACTGTA